>CM039676.1:338763042-340087887 GCA_022496015.1 Hordeum marinum | reverse complement strand
ACCAACAGCAGGCCAGACGTTACCAAAGTTGGGAGGTCAGGGCAAAGGCGTATAACATAGGCGAAGTCGTCTTACGGTTCCTGGAGAAGCAGAAGCATAAACTCAATCCCAAGTGGGAAGGCCCCTTCATCATCGACGAAGTACTCATGGGAGGAGCTTACCGTCTTCGGAGCCCGTCAAACAACCGCCTTGAACCAAACCCATGGGACGCAGATCGTCTTTGACGCTTCTATGGATAAACTGGTATAGTCACATTCTCTACCCCCTTTTCTTTATTTATTTTTCTTCCCCCTCCCACTTTGTTATTTGGTAGGATTGAATTTTTCCCTTTTATCCCCATGTTCGGTTTCAACCGACCTTGTACTAAAATACTCGTCTCAAACCCTTAAGTGTTGAGTCCGATAACTGTACCTGGGGGCTTCTTCTAGAGGCCAACGCTTTTATATTACAAGCATTTACCCACACTTATTGTTTACACGTGTTTCCTTCGTCACGTTCGAGCCATCATATGCATCAATTCGAACTAAGACTTTGCCAAGCTGGGTTGCCTCGCTCGTGTGATTGCCCTCTACGTTTCCTATTGTTCAGCTAGAGGGTAAAGGGACCACCTCTGCGATTGTTTCGACTGGGTCATCCAGATACGTACCTCAGACGGGTGAACCCAAAAGCTAGCTATGTTACGTAGACAATTGGTCGGCTATGACGGAAACACTTAATACGGTGACGGTAACTATGACAATTGCTTAGGCTTCCTCCTTCTTAAAGGCCCTTAGCCGCATACCAGTAGTATGAGGACTTTTACCTACGATCTTCGTAGAACCCTGAAGAAAGGTATCAATAGGGGTACTATTTTCCTCGGAAGATGTTTCATACGCTAAGCAGTAATATAACATACCTTTCGGTGTGCTTTCTGTCCGTTCGCACCACATGGCTGTATTTCCTGCTTCCCCAAACACAATTCACCCTTTTAGGGTGACAAATTACGAGGAACACTCCCGAGCCCTTCGCACGGGACGGAGAAGCCAATGGCCCGTTAAGATAAAGTTTATGACATAGATGGAGTAACAACTCGATTGTTCATACAAAAGTATACAAAATTACACATTCGGCTGCTCGTCGAGATTGTCGATTATCGTATCTAGGGAGTAGTCTTCTTGTGACAGACGGGAAGGTGGAGTGGCACTCCTTGCCCATCCGATCCCACCGGACCAACCCGAGCCATACGCTCGGGATTAAGTCCGGTATAACGGGTTTTTATCATTGCCCATGCTTCCAATGCTCCCTCCCGGCAAGCCGCTGTCTTCCATAGCTCAAACCTACTTCAGTCTCCCTTGAATTGATCGACTAGTTCGTTCATTCCTTCCGGAGGCTGTTCGGCAGGCCATAGCGTCTTTACCATGCTTTTCATCGCTTTTTGACCACACTCGTGAAGAGCGGAAAGCTCTTTTAACATATTCCCCCGGAAGGACCTGATCTCTTCTTCGAGATGCCCGGAGAGGAGGCCTATATATGAGGCAAAGGCATGCTTATTTAACTTCCTTTATAAGAAGTACTTACTAACATCGGAATCAAACTTACCAAACATGCCCATTTGTAGCTTCTAGTTTTCTTCTTGGGCCTGGGAAAATTGAGCTCTTAAATTCTCAATTTCTTCGACATGTTGCTTCTTTTCTTCCTGGAGGCGGTTCAAAACACGACAGCCAGCCTCATGTTGGGACTCGGCATACCGCTGAGCTTCTCGGGCTTCATCCAGTTCCTTTTGCATATGCCCTATGATTCAGCTGCTAAAGAGAATCCTTGCGTCGACATGGACATTTGCTAGAAATTAGCAGCACTGGTATACTCACCATGGGCCTCCTGGGTGAAGCTCTTCACCTGCGCCAGTTGTGCCTTCACAGATTGCACCTGTGATCGGCTGTCCTCCAGCTCCTTGGCTATTTGTTCGTTATGTTGCTTTGCAGCCTGCATAAGCAGTAAAATAGCATAAAGACCCTTAATTCGGTTGTACCGAACCAATTTAAGGCTCGGGGGCTACTGGGTTTGCATGAGTCTTTGGGCTCTTGAAAACCGATTACTTACCTGCAAGGTAGCCAATATTAACTTTATGGCCTCACCGAAACCCAGCTCGGGCGGCACCAATGTGCGCGTCTGCCGTATGTAGGGCTCTGAGCTCTTGTTTGGAGAATACTGGGTGGCGCAGGGCCTCCTTGTTGGAAATATGCCCTAGAGTCAATAAATAAAGTGTTTATTATTATATTTCCTTGTTCATGACAATCGTTTATTATCCATGCTATAATTGTATTGATTTGAAACACATTACATGTGTGGGTAAATAGACAACACTTTGTCCCTAGTATGCCTCTAGTGAACTAGCTCGTTGGTCAAAGATTGTCAAGGTTTCCTAGCCATTGACATGTGATGTCATTTGATAATGGGATCACATCATTAGGAGAATGATGTGATGGACAAGACCCAAACTACAAACGTAGCATATGATCGTGTTAGTTTATTGCTACTATTTTCTGCATGTCAAGTATATGTATATATGACCATGAGATCATGCAACTCACAGACACTTGAAGGGTTCCTTGTGTGTATCAAACATCACAACGTAATTGTGTGACTATAAAGGTGCTCTACAGGAATCTCCGAGGTGTCTGTTGGGTTGGCATGGATCAATACTGGGATTTGTTACTCCTTGTGACGGAGAGGTATCTCAGGGCCCACTCAGTAATACAACATCACAATAAGCCTTGCAAGCGATGTGACTAAGTGTTAGTCATGGGATCTTGTATTACGGAATGAGTAAAGAGACTTGCCGGTAACGAGGTTGAACTAGGTATGGGGATACCGACGATCGAATTCGGGCAAGTAACATACCGAAGAACAAAGGGAACATCATACGGGATTAACGGAATCCTTGACATAGAGGTTCGACCGATAAAGATCTTTGTAGAATATGTAGGAACCAATATGGAGATCCAGGTACCGCTATTGGTTATTGATCGTAGAAGTGTCTCGGTCATGTCTACATAGTTCTCGAACCCGCAGGGTCTGCACACTTAAGGTTTTGTGACGTTTCGGTAGTATAGAGTTATGTATGGTGGTGACCGAAGGTTGTTCGGAGTCCCGGATGAGATCCCGGACGTCACGAGGAGCTTTGGAATGGTCTGGACGTAAATATTGATATATAGGAAGTCCTATTTTGGTTGCTGGAAAAGTTTCGGGCTCATCGGTAGTGTACCGGGAGTGCTGGTAGTGTACCGGGAGACCATCTGGAGGGGTATCTCGACCCAAGAGGCTACATGGGCTGTGGTGTTGGAAATATGCCCTAGAGGCAATAATAAATTAGTTATTATCATATTTCCTTGTTCATGATTATCGTTTATTATCCATGCTATAATTGTATTGATCGGAGACTTAGATGCATGTGTGGATACATAGACAAAACCATGTCCCTAGTATGCCTCTAATAGACTAGCTCGTTGATCAAAGATGGTTAAGGTCTCCTAGTCATTGACATGAGATGTAATTTGATAATGGGATCACATCATTAGGAGAATGATGGGATGGACAAGACCCAAACTACAAACGCAGCATATGATCGTGTCAGTTTAATGCTACTGTTTTCTGCATGTCAAGTATCTGTTCCTATGACATGAGATCATGCAACTCACTGACACCGGAGGACTGGCTTGTGTGTATCAAACGTTGCAACGTAACTGGGTGACTATAAAGGTACTCTACAGGTATCCCCCAGGGTGTCTATTAGTTTGGCATCGATCAAGACTAGGATTTGTTACTCCGTGTGACGGAGAGGTATCTCAGGGCCCACTCGGTAATACAACATCACAACAAGCCTTGCAAGCAATGTGACTAAGTGTTAGTCATGGGATCCTATATTACGGAACGAGTAAAGAGACTTGCCGGTAACGAGGCTGAACTAAGTATGGGGATATCGACGATCGAATCTCGGGCAAGTAAACATACCGAAGAACAAAGGGAACATCATACGAGATTAACTAAATCCTTGACATAGAGGTTCGACCAATAAAGATCTTCGTAGAATATGTAGGAACCAATATGGGCATCCAGGTCCCGCTATTGGTTATTTACTGTAGAGGTGTCTCGGTCATGTCTACATAGTTCCCGAACCCGCAGGGTCTTCACACTTAAGGTTCGGTGACGTTTAGGTAGTATACAGTTATGTATGGTGGTGACCGAAGGTTGTTCGGAGTCCCAGATGATATCCTGGGCGTCACGAGGAGCACCGGAATGGTTCGGAGGTAAATATTGATATATAGGAAGTCCCATTTTGGTCGCCGGAAAAGTTTCGGGCTAATCGGTAATGTACCGGGAGTGCCGGTAGTGTACTGGGAGACCACCGGGAGGGGTATTTCGACCCAAGAGGCTTCATGGGCTGTGGGATAGTAAATACAAGCCTTTTGTGGGCTGGTGGAAGTCCCACACAAGGCCCATGCGGCTGGGAGAAAAATCCCAAAGGGAAAAAGGTGGAAAAAGGCAAAAAAAAGGAGTAATCCTAGTCCTACTAGGATTGGAGGAGGAGTCCTCCTCTCCTCCCCACTTTGGCCGACCCAAGGGCTGGCTTTTTGGCAGCCAAGCCTCCTCCTCCTCTCCTCCTATATATACTAGAGGATTTTAGGGTTTTGGTACAGAATTTTTAGCCACATGCTACCCGTTCCTCTAGTGCATAGTTTCTTCTCTAGATCGGTTTTCTGCAGTGCTTAGGCGAAGCCCTGCGAGAATAGCTCCACCACCATAGCCGCAGCGCCGTCACGCTGCCGGAGAACTCTTCTACCTCTCCGCTCCCTCTTGCTGGATCAAGAAGGCGGAGATCGTCATCAAGCTGTATGTGTGCTGAACGCGGAGGTATCGTCCGTTCGGCGCTAGATCGGAAGGACCGTGACGAGATCGCGGGACGGATCGTGATGAGATTGCAGGACGGATCGTGATGAGTTCGCGGGAAGGATCGTGATGAGATAGCGGGATGGATCGTGATGAGTTCGTGGGACGGATCGTGATTGGATCGCTGGACGGATCATGATGAGATCGCGGGACGCTCGGCGATTTGGATCGCGTAGACGTTCGACTACACCAACCGCGTTTCTTAACGCTTCCCGCTTAGCGATCTACAAGGGTATGTAGATATACTCTCCCTCTCGTAGATGCTCATCACCATGGATAGATCTTGCGTGTGCGTAGGAAATTTTTTGTTTCCCATGCAACGCTCCCCAACAGTGGCATCATGAGCTAGGTCTGTGTGTAGATGATATCTCGAGTAGAACACAAAAGGTTTGTGGGCGTTGATGCTTAGATTGCTTCCTCCATTGGTCGGATTTTGGTTCAACAGTATTGTGAGATGAAGCGGCCCGGACCAACATTACTCGTACACTTACGAGAGACCGGTTCCCTCGACCATAACTTGTTGCATAGATGGCTTGTGGGTGCCAGTTTCTCTCACTTTAGTTGCATCGGATTCTACAAAGGCGGTCCTTGAGAAGGTTGAAAAGCAACTAGTGTATCACCGTTTTGGTTTTTGCGTACGTGAGAATTGTTCTTGCTAGATACCCGTAGCAGCCACGTAAAACATGCAACAACAATTAGAGGACGTCTAACGTGTTTTTGCAGGGTATGTTGTGATGTGATATGGCCAATTACATGATGTGATATATGTGATGTATGAGATGATCATGTGTTGTACAGAATATCATGACTTGCATGTCGATGAGTACGGCAACCGACAGGAGCCATAGGGTTGTCCTTAATTATTGTATGACCTGTGTGTCAATCATTAAGCGCTATGTAATTCTTTACTTTATCGCTAAACGGTAGCAATAGTAGTACAAGCATGATGGGCGCGACAATCCCGATGGCGACACGTTGATGGAGATCATGGTGTCGTGCCAGCGACGATGGATTTCATGCTGGTGCTTTCAAGATCAAGATCAAAAGAGCAAGTTCATGGCCATATCATGTCACTTATGATTTGCATGTGATGTTAATCCTTTTATGCACCTTGTTTTGCTTAGGATGATGGTAGAATTATAAGGTGATCCCTCACTTAATTTCAAGATAAATTGTGTTCTCCCCGAGTGTGCACCGTTGCGAAAGTTCTTCGTGTCGAGACACCACGTGATGATCGGGTGTGATAGACTCTATGTTCACGTACAACGGGTGCAAGCCAGTGTTGCACCTGCAGAACACTTGGGCTAAAATTGACGAGCCTAGCATGTACATACATGACCTCGGAACACAAGAGACCAAAAGGTCGAACATGAGTCATATAGTTGATATGATCAACATGATGATGTTCACCATTGTAACCACCTCAACTCACGTGATGATCGGACTTGAGTTGGTGAATTTGGATCATGTATCACTCGAATGACCAGAGGGATGTCAATTTGAGTGGGAGTTCTTAAGTAATATGATTAATTGAACTCATTATCATGAACATAGTCAGTAGTGTCTTTGCAAATTATGTTGTAGATTACTTGCTTGCGCTGTAGCTCCCTTGAATTTTTATATGTTCCTAGAGAAATAGAGTTGAAAGATGATGGTAGCAATATTGCAGACTGGCTCCGTGATCTGAGGATTGTCCTCGTTGCTGCATAGAAGGCTTATGTCCTTAATGCACCGCTCGGTGAGCCAACCCCTCTAGCGTCGTCTATAGATGTTGTGAACATCTGACAAGCATGTTCTGATGACTACTTGATAGTTTAGTGCGTCATGCATTACGGCTTAGAATTGAGGCTCCAAAACATTTTGAACGTCACAGAACATATGCGATGTTGTAAGAGCTGAAATTAGGATCTCAGGATCGTGCCCATGTTGCGAGATATGAGATCTCCAACAAGATTCTTTGCTTGTAATATGAAAGAGAATAGCTCAATCGTTGAGCATGTGCTCAGATTGTCTGGGTGCTACAATCGCTTGAATCGAGTGGGAGTTGATCTTCCAGATAAGATAGTGATTGATATAGTTCTCCAAGTCACTGTCACTAAGCTACTAGAACTTGGTGATGAACTATAGAATGCGAGGGACAGAAATAATGATCCCTGAGCTGTTCGTGATGTTTGACACCGCGAAGGTAGAAATCAAGAAGGAGCGTCAAGTGTTGATGGTTAGTCAAACCACTAGTTTCGAGAAGGGCAAGAGCAAGGAGGGAAACTTCATGGATAGCAAGTTAGTTGCTACTCTAGTGAAGCAACCCAAAGTTGAACACAAACCCGAGACTAAGTGCTTCGATTATGAGGAGAGCGCTCGCTGAAGCGGAACAATCCTAGATACTTGGTAGATAAGAAGGTTGGCAACGTCAACAGAAGTATATTTGATATACGTGCTATTGATGTGTACCTTGCTAGTACTCCAAGTAGCACCTAAGTATTGGATACCGGTTCGGTTGCTAAATGTTAGTAACTCGAAATAAAAGCTACGGAATAAACGGAGAACTAGCTAAGGGTGAGGTGATGATGTGTGTTGGAAATGTTTCCAAGGTTGATGTGATCGACATCGCACGCTCTCTCTACCTTCGGGATTAGTGACGAACCTAAATAAATGTTATTTGGTGTTTTGCGTTGAGCATGAACGTGATTAGATCGTGTTTATTGCAACACGGTTATTCATTTAAGTTAGAGAATAATGGTTATTCTGTTTACATGAATAACACCTTTAATGGTCATGCATCCAGTGAGAATGGTTTGTTGAATCTTGATCATAGTGATACACATGTTCATAACACTGATGCCAAAAGATACAAAGTTAATAATGATAGTACCACATACTTGTGGCACTGCCGCTAAATGTCATATTGGTATAAAACGCCTGAAGAAACTCCATGCTGATGGATCTTAGGACTCATTCGATTTCGAATCGGTTGAGACATGTGAACCAGGCCTCTTGGTCAAAGATGACAAAGGACCCCGTTTTCTGGTTTGACGAAGCGGGCAAGTGATTTATTGGAAATGATACGTGTTGATGTTTGCAATCCAATGAGTCTTGTAGCGTGCGGTGGATATCGTTATTTTCTTACCTTCACTGATGATTTGGGTAGATATAGTGTATATTTACTTAATGAAACACAAGTCTGAATCGTTTGAAAGATTCAAGCAAATTCAAAGTGGAGTTTAAGATCATCGTGACAAGAAGATAAAAATATCTGCGATATGATCATGGAGGTGAATATCTGAGTTACGAGTTTGGCATAAAACTTTAGACAATGTGAAAGTTGTTTCACAACACAAGCCACCTGGAACACCATAATGTGATGGTATGTCCGAACGTCATAGTCGTGCTCTATTGGATATGGTGCATGTTATGATGTCTCTTATCATTTTGCTACTATAATTTTGGGGTTGTGCATTAGAGACAACTACATTCACTTTAAATAGGGCACCATCTAAATCCGTTGAGATGACACCGTGTGAATTATGGTTTGATAGAAACCTAAGCTGTCATTTCTTGATGTTTGGGGCTGCGACACTTGTGTGCAAAATGTTTTCACCTAATGAGCTCGATCCCAAAGCGGACAAATGCATCTTCATAGAATACCCTAAGACAGTTGGGTGAACCTTCTATCTCAGATCCAAGCATAAAGTGTTTGTTGCTAAAACGGGTCCTTTCCCGAGAAAAAGATTCTATCGAAAGAATTGAGTGGGACGAAGATAGAACTTGATGAGGTTGTTGAACCTTTGTTTCAACCAGAGAGTAGCGCAGCACAGAAAGATGTTTCTGTGGAACCTACGTCAGTTGAAGAGGAAGTAAATGATGATGATCATGAAGCTTCGGATCAAGTTACTATCGAACCTCGTAGGTCGACAAGGATGTGTACTGCTCCTAAGTGGTACGACAACCCTGTCTTGGAGGTCATGTTGTTGGACAACAATGAACCTACGAGCTGTGGAGAAGCGATGATGGGCCCGGATTCCGACAAATGGTTAGAGGCCATGAAATCCGAGAAAGGATCCATATATGAAAACCAAGTATAGATTTTGGTAGACTTGCTCATTGGACGGCAGGTCGTTGAGTACAAATGGATCTTTAAAATGAAGACAGACGCTGATGGTTAATTTCACCATTTATAAAGCTCGACTTGTCGCAAAGAAGTTTCCGGCAAGTTCAAGGAGTTGACTGCGATGAGACATTTTCTCGTAGCGATGCTAAAGTCTGTTAGAATTATGTTAGTAGTTGCTACATTTTTTAATTATGAAATCTGGCAGATGGATGCCGAAACATCGTTTCCTTTCTTGAGGAAAGGTTGTGTGTGATACAACCAGAAGGTTTTGTCAGTCCTAAGGATGCTAAAAGGTGTGCAAGCTTCAGTGATCCTTCTATGAACTGAAGCAAGCATCTCGGAGTTGGAATATACACTTTGATGAGGTGATTAAAGTTTTTGAGTCTATAAAATTTTTATGAGAAACTTGTATTTACAATAAAGTGAGTGGGAGCACCGTAGAGTTTCATATAAGCATATGTGGTTGACATATTGTTGATCGGAAATGATATAGAATTTCTGGAAAGCATTAAGGGTTGTTTGATAAGAGTTTTTCAAAGGAAGACCTGGATAAAGCTACCTAATTGTTGAGCATCAAGATCTATAGAGATAGATCAAGATACTTGATGAGACTTTCAATGAGTACATACCTTGACAAGATTTTGAAAGAGTTCAAAATGGATCAGTCATAGAAACAGTTCTCGCCTGATTTGTAAGGTATAAATTTGAGTAAGACTCAATGCCCAGTGACTGCAGAAGATAGAGAAAAGATGAGTGTCATCCCCTATGCTTCAGCCATAGGCTCTATCATGTATGCAATGCTGTGCACAAGACCCGATGTCAGCCTTGCCATAAGTATGGTCAGAAGGTTTCAAAGTGATCCTGGAATGGAGCTCTGGACAGCGGTCAAGATTATCCTTAGTAACTAAAAGACTAAGGAGATGTTTCTCGATAATGGAGGTGATAAAGAGTTCATCGTAAAGAGTCACGTCGATGCAAGCTTTAACACCAATCCGGATGACTCGTAGTAGCAATCTGCATATGTATAGTGGAGCAGTCATTTGGAATAGTACCAAGTGGAGTGTGGTAGTAGTGTTTACGGTTTGACATAGAAATTTGCAAAGTACACACGGATGTGAATGTCGCAGACCCGTTTGACTATAAGACCTCTCACACATACAAAGCATGATCGAGCCCCAGAACTCATTGGGTGTTAGATTCATGACAATGCAAATCACATGGTGATGTGAACTAGATTATTGACTCTAGTGCAAGTGGGAGACTGTTGGAAATATGCCCTAGAGGCACTAATAAATTAGTTATTATCATATTTCCTTGTTCATGACAATCGTTTATTATCCATTCTATAATTGTATTAATCGGAGACTTAGATGCATGTATGGATACATAGACAAAACCATGTCCCTAGTACGCCTCTAATAGACTAGCTCGTTGATCAAAGATGGTTAAGGTTTCCTAGCCATTGACATGAGATGTCATTTCATAACGGGATCACATCATTAGGAGAATGATGGGATGGACAAGACCCAAACTACAAATGTAGCATATGATCGTGTCAGTTTAATGCTATTGTTTTCTGCATGTCAAGTATCTGTTCCTATGACCATGAGATCATGCAACTCACTGACACCGGAGGAGTGCCTTGTGTGTATCAAACGTCGCAATGTAACTGAGTGACTATAAAGGTACTCTACAGGTATCCCCGAGGGTGTCTGTTGGGTTGGCATGGATCAAGACTGGGATTTGTTACTCCGTGTGACGGAGAGGTATCTCAGGGCCCACTCGGTAATACAACATGACAACAAGCCTTGCAAGCAATGTGACTAAGTGTTAGTCACGGGATCTTGTATTACGGAACGAGTAAAGAGACTCGCCGGTAACGAGGTTGAACTAGGTATGGAGATATCGACGATCGAATCTCGGGCAAGTAAACATACCGAAGAACAAAGGGAACATCATACGGGATTAACTAAATCCTTGACATAGAGGTTCGACCGATAAAGATCTTCGTAGAATATGTAGGAACCAATATGGGAATCCAGGTCCCGCTATTGGTTATTGAACCAATATGGGAATCATAGAGGTCTCTTGGTCATGTCTACATAGTTCTCGAACCCGCAGGGTCTGCACACTTAAGGTTCGGTGACGTTTCGGTAGTATAGAGTTATGTATGGTTGTGACCGAAGGTTGTTCAGAGTACCGGATGAGATCCCGGATGTCACGAGGAGCTCCGAAATAGTCCGGAGGTAAAGATTGATATATAGGAAGTCCCATTTTGGTCGCCGGAAAAGTTTCGGGCTAATCGGTAATGTACCGGGAGTGCCGGTAGTGTATCGGGAGACCACCGGGAGGGGTATTCTGACCCAAGAGGCTTCATGGGCAGTGGGAGAGTAAATACCAGCCTTTTGTGGGCTGGTGGAAGTCCCACACAAGGACCATGCGGCTGGGAGAAAAATCCCAAAGGGAAAAAGGCGGAAAAAGGCAAAAAAAAAGGAGGAATCCTAGTCCTACTAGGATTGGAGGAGGAGTCCTCCTCTCCTCCCCACTTTGGCCGACCCAAGGCCTGGCTTTTTGGCAGCCAAGCCTCCTCCTCCTCTCCTCCTATATATACTAGAGGCTTTTAGGGTTTTGGCATAGAATTTTCAGCCACGTGCTACCCGTTCTTCTAGTGCATAGTTTCTCCTCTAGATCGGTTTTCTGCAGTGCTTAGGCGAAGCCCTACCAGAATAGCTCCACCACCATCACCGCAGCACCGTCACGCTGCCGAAGAACTCTTCTACCTCTCCGCTCCCTCTTGCTGGATCAAAAAGGCGGAGATCGTCATCAAGTTGTACGTGTGCTGAACGTGGAGGTGTCGTCCGTTCGGCGCTAGATCGGAAGGACCGTGACAAGATCGCGGGACAGATCGTGATGAGATCGCGGGACAGATCATGATGAGTTCATAGGAAGGATCATGATGAGATCGCGGGATGGATCGTGATGAGTTCGCGGGACGGATCGTGATTGGATCGCGGGACAGATCATGATGAGATCGCGGGACGCTCGGCGATTTGGATCGCGGAGACGTTCGACTACACCAACCGCGTTTCTTAACGCTTCCCGCTTAGCGATTTACAAGGGTATGTAGATCCACTCTCCCTCTCGTAGATGCTCATCACCATGGATAGATCTTGCGTGTGCGTAGGAAAATTTTTGTTTCCCATGCAACGTTCCCCAACATGTGGGAGGATGAATACCAGCCCTTAGTGGGCTGGAGGAAGTCCCAGAAAGGACCCATGCAGCTGTGAAGAAAAAGCCCAAAAGGAAAAAGGTGGAAAAAGGCAAAAGGGCTAAATTAGGAAGGAGTCCTAATCCTACTACGAGTGGAGGAGGAGGAATCCTCCCTCCTGGTTCGGCCGACCCAAGGGCTGGCTCCTTGCGAGCCAAGCCTCCTCCTCCTCTCCTCCTATATATACTTGAGGGTTTTAGGGTTTTGGCACAAGATTTTCAGTCACGTGCTACCCGCTCCTCCAGTGCATAGTTTCTCCTCTAGATCGGATTTCTGCAGTGCTTAGGCGAAGCCCTGTCGGAATAGCTCCACCACCATCGCCAGAGCGCCATCACGCTGCAGGAGAACTCTTCTACCTCTCTGCTCCCTCTTGCTGGATCAAGAAGGCGGAGATCGTCATCAAGCTGTACGTGTGCTGAACGCGGAGGTGCCGTCTGTTCGGTGCTTGATCGGGATGGATCGTGATTGGATCGCGGGATGCTCGGCGATTTGGCTCGCGAAGATGTTCGACCACACCCACTGTGTTTCTTAATTCTTCCCGCTTAACGATCTACAAGGGTATGTAGATTCACTCTCCCTCTCGTAGATGCTCGTCACCATGGATAGGTCTTGCGTGAGCGTAGGAAAAAATTTGTTTCCCATGCGACGTTCCCCAACACTCCCGTCATCGCCGATGATTCATGGCACTTCCCACTTCCGAATTGGTGACAGACATGGCATCGGCGGAATAGGTGGGGGCGGATCGGCTATGGGGGCCTCTATGGCAGGTTCGACATAAGTCATAGCTCTAGAATTTTGAGCATCGTCAGGCACCTTGGTAAACTCTTCGGCGGGAGAAGACTGGCGTTTCGCCTCAGTATATCAATGTAGTAATTGTCATAAGGCTCTATTGATTGTAATAATAAATGGACAGCCAAACAAAGTACCTTTGGGTTGAGCGAGCAAACGAATTCGTCCTCGCAAGTGGCTCGTGAGCTGGGTCCCCGTTGGTTTCCGAGCCAGGCACTGCTTCGTTTGCCGTTGTATGTCGCGCGGATCGACGACGCTTAGGAGCAAGGGCCGGTGCGTTCGGGGCGCTGTTGGATGCCTGCCTCTTGCTGGACGAACTATTTTTCTTCTTGTTTGTTGCGGGAACAGAGAATGACCAGGGTAATCGGCTATGATAGCCACCTGAGATCGGTCAAGGCTCTCCTAATAAAAGACTCCGTCTTTAAACTCAATTAGAAGAACCGGGTCCTCGTGAAAACCCGGATCATCATCATGTGAATAGTCTTCGTGATGGGGAGCCGGACAGTTGACTGTCTCGATGAAACTCCTCCATTCCTATTCATGTAAAGTTAAAAGGCTTCGGTCAAATAAAAGACGAAATGGAAACCTCGAACTATGTTCGCAGAGGGGAAGGGCTTACCCATTCGATAGGGTTGTGGCTTGAGTACCCCTCCTTGGTTGAGCACTGAATGAAATCCTCTTGCTCTCCTTTATACAGGTCGGCAAGGGCGGCGGCCAACGTTGTCTGATTAGCGGGTCCCAGTCTTCGGGAGCATGCAGTGTCTCTTGTATCGTTGTAGCGCCACAGGAGATGTATCCTCTATTGGAGAGGCTGCATGCACGGGTGATGGAGGCGGCCATGACATCGGGCATGGTAAGGTTGTGATGGGTGAGCATCCGCATTTGAGCCGCCAAGCGTTGTACTTCAACGGTGTCCTCTTGAGACGAACTCTTCGGCCGCCAGTTGTACCTTTTCTTCAAAGGGACGTCGGTGTATTCGGGCATACCTCTCCGAGCTGGCTCGAATATGGGGACGTCTTCAATGTAAAACCAATCCGAAGTCAACTCTTCGGATTCCTTTGGTGTACCCACCAGATACCCCGTCCCCGCTATACGGCATACTTCGGCTCCGCCAACCTCCAAGATTGCCTTGTCCCAATTTCGAGGGATAAGGCAGAAGTACTTCCTCCATAGCTCGAAATGCGCCTCGCAGCCCAGGAACTTCTTGCAAAGGTCTACGAAGCCTGAGATATGCAGGATAGACCCCGGGGTGAGATGGTGGAGTTGGATCCCATAGAATTCCAACAATCCCCTCAGGAACTGATGGATAGGAAACTCGAGGCCCCGCAGGAGGAATGGCACGAAGCATATGCATTCCCCCCTTTGAGGGTTGGGGAAATGCTCTGCGAAGACCTCGTTGTTGTAAGAAGTTAAACCTGTGCGGGTCACCGCCAGATCCGAAGAACGGAGATACCCCTGGGTCTCCAGATTGCGCAGCCACAGAAGCAATACAGATCAGCTGGTCCAGTCCCCGGGACGTGAGCTATAGGGGCGCGCAGAAGATCTTGGGGCGCTTGCCATGCTTCTCATGGATCTTCCGCTAGGAGGTTTTTTCCGTTGGGGAGGAGGAGGTGGGTGTGGTCTAAACCACGACTCTATTTACTTAAATGGGTGTAGCCTCCATTATGGAAGGGAAACACTGCGAAAACTTGTTGAACCGCTCGCCTCCCCATGATCCACGAGAATCGAGGAACGCTGGCGGTTATCATAATGGACCTGGAGAGGTCGTGAGGCTTGGAATTTCACCGATAACTGGTTGGTTGCCGAATAAGAAGGAGTATGGGACTCATCTTGCAAGTCAAAGATTATGAAGATCATTCGGATATACCTTGGCGTTGAAGACTAGTCCGGAGGCTACTAGGGGAGTCCTGGATTAAGGGGTCCTCGGGCAGCCGACCTATTTCCCACGGGTCGGACTGTATGGGCCGCAAAGTGACCATTGGGTGATCAAGGGCCCCGTCGCGAGGGGATGCTTCGAGAAGCCGTGGCATGTTCTCCAAGATTGCCAGCCATAGATAGGCATGTTTATCTCTTCAGCATGTAAACAACCATGTGTAAGCCGTAGGTACCCTCGACGTCTATATAAGCCGGAGGGTTTTAGGTTGTAGAGAGGACAACTCATCTAGGGTTAGCTATTCGATCTCGAGGTAGATCAACTCTGTAACCCCCATATCATCAATACAATCAAGTAGGACGTAGGGTATTACCTCCATAGCAGGGCCTGAACCTGGGTAAAACCTTGTCCCCTTCGTCTACAGTAACCACCGATTCTAGTCTCATAGCTCGGGACCCCCTACCCGAGATCCGCCGGTTTTGACACCGAGAGTGGTTGAGAAGGATTTTAAAGCTTGTTCAGTTTCCTCTTAAGCATAAAATTATGCTCCCTCAGATCGTCAACTTCTTTTTCGACCTTCAATATCCTTTGACATAATTCTTGCTTGCTCTCCTGGAGAAAACGAGAAGGGATAAATAGAACCTTGGGTTTTCTCCTTATGTTTCGGAGGCTTGATTCCTTGAACTCCACATGCATATCTCCTAGTTGAGGCAGAGGGGTCTCTTCTTCATCCAAGCTTTCTTCCTCATACTTGCCTTCTTGTTCCTCCTCCGAGAATAATCCATAAGGATCTAGGTCCCCATATAGCTTGGGATTGGCAAGGTAGTGCGATACATAGCTCTCCCCATCGGACTCTCAGGACGACATCTTGCTCTAAATCTGCTGTAGAAACAGCTCTAATCGAGAACAGGAGGTATTGTCGTGATACAAAGGTTCAAACCGTCGAGATCTTACATAATGATTTTTTTTACCGACCAACAGGAGTATCCTAAAAGAAAACAGAGTCCAGAGGGTGCACGGGGTGGCCACAAGCCACAGCGGCGTGGCCGGGGGGTAGGTCATGCCCTGCAGGCTTGTCGCCTCCTCGTGCACCTTACAGACTACTTTAATTTTTCCTAATTTATTAAATATTACAGAACGGAGAAAAAATGCTATTGGAAAAGTTTTGGAGTCGGTTTGCTTACCGTACCACATACCTATTCCTTTTCGGAGTCTGAAACGTTCTAGTAGGTGTCCCTAATGTACTCCTTCGGAGTTATGGTATTGATAATATTGGTTTAAACATTTATGAGGGTACCTGAGATATAATGTTTGATTCTTTGCCCGTTTACTGTTGGAAATATTCCCTAGAGGCAATAATAAATTAGTTATTCTCATATTTCCTTGTTCATGATAATCGTTTATTATCGATGCTATAGTTGTATTGATCGGAGACTTAGATGCATGTGTGGATACATAGACAAAACCACATCCTTAGTATGCCTCTAATAGACTAGCTCATTGATCAAAGATGGGTAAGGTTTCCTAGCCATGGACATGAGATGTCATTTGACAATGGGATCACATCATTAGGAGAATGGTGTGATGGACAAGACCCAAACTACAAACGTAGCATATGATCGTGTTAGTTTATAGCTACTGCTTTCTGCATGTCAAGTATATGTTCCTATGACCATGAGATCATGCAACTCACTAACACCGGAGGAGTGCCTTGTGTGTATCAAGCGTCGCAACGTAACTGGGTGACTATAAAGGTACTCTACAGGTATCTCCGAGGGTGTCTGTTGAGTTGGCATGGATCAAGACTGGAATTTGTTACTCAGTGTGACTGAGAGGTATCTCAGGGCCCACTCAGTAATACAACATCACAACAAGCCTTGCAAGCAATGTGACTAAGTGTTAGTCACGGGATATTGTATTACGGAACGAGTAAAGAGACTTGCCGGTAACGAGGTTGAACTAGTTATGGAGATACCGACGATCGAATCTTGGGCAAGTAACATACCGAAGAACAAAGGGAACATCTTACAGGATTAACTGAATCCTTGACATAGAGGTTCGATCGATAAAGATCTTGTTCTTGCAAGATACCTGTAGCAGCCACGTAAAACATGCAACAACAATTAGAGGACGTCTAACTTGTTTTTGCAGGGTATGTTGTGATATGATATGGACAATTACATGATGTGATATATGTGATGTATGAGATGATCATGTGATGTATAGATTATCATGACTTGCATGTCGATGAGTACGGCAATCGGCAGGAGCCATAGTGTTGTCTTTAATTATTGTATGACCTGCATGTCAATCATTAAGCGCTACGTAATGCTTTACTTTATCGCTAAACGGTAGCAATGGTAGTAGAAGCATGTTGGGTGCGACAACACCGATGGCGACACGTTGATGGAGATCAAGATGATGGATATCATGGTGTCATGCTGGTGACGATGGAGATCATGTCGTTGCTTTCAAGAT
Organism: Hordeum marinum; assembly: GCA_022496015.1. NCBI lineage: Eukaryota > Viridiplantae > Streptophyta > Magnoliopsida > Poales > Poaceae > Hordeum > Hordeum marinum. The sequence goes on along the minus strand of CM039676.1, from coordinate 340,070,445 downwards.
GGAGATCAAAAGCGCAAGTTCATGGCCATATCATGCCACTTATGATTTGCATGTGATGTTTATCCTTTTATGCACCTTGTTTTGCTTAGGATGACGGTAGCATTATAAGGTGATCCCTCACTCAAATTTCAAGATGAATTGTGTTCTCCCCGAGTGTGCACCGTTGCGAAAGTTCATCGTGTTGAGACACCACGTGATGATCAGGTGTGATAGACTCTACGTTCACATACAATGGGTGCAAGCCAGTGTTGCACGTGCAGAACACTCGGGTTAAACTTGACGAGCCTAGCATGTACAGACATGGCCTCGGAACACAAGAGACCGAAAGGTCGAACATGAGTCATATAGTAGATATGATCAACATAATGATGTTCACCATTGAAATAACATCAAATCACGTGATGATAGGACTTGAGTTGGTGAATTTGGATCATGTATCACTCGAATGACCGGAGGGATGTCAATTTGAGTGGGAGTTCTTAAGTAATATGATTAATTGAACTCATTATCATGAACATAGTCAGTAGTGTCTTTGCAAACTGTGTTGTAGATTACTAGCTCATGTTGTAGATCCCTTGAATTTTTATATGTTCCTAGAGAAATAGAGTTGAAAGATGATGGTAGCAATATTGCAGACTGGCTCCGTGATCTGAGGATTGTCCTCATTGCTGCACACAAGGCTTACGTCCTTAATGCACCGCTTGGTGCACCAAGCCCTCTAGCGTTGTTTGTAGATGTTGTGAACATCTGACAGGCATGTTCTGATAACTACTTGATAGTTTAGTGCGTCATGCATTACGGCTTAGAATTGAGGCTCCGAAACATTTTGAACGTCACAGAACACATGAGATGTTCTAAGAGCTGAAATTAGGATCTCAGGCTCATGCCCGTGTTGCGAGATATGACATCTCCAACAAGATTATTTGCCTTTAATATGAAAAAGAATAGCTCAATCGTTGAGCATGTGCTCAGATTGTCTGGGTGCTACAATCGCTTGAATCGAGTGGGAGTTGATCTTCCAGATAAGATAGTGATTGATATAGTTCTCCAAGTCACTGTCACTAAGCTACTAGAACTTGGTGATGAACTATAAAATGCCAGGGATAGAAATAATGATCCCTGAGCTGTTCGCGAAGTTTGACACCGCGAAGGAAGAAATCAAGGAGCATCAAGTGTTGATGGTTAGTCAAACCACTAGTTTCGAGAAGGGCAAGAGCAAGGAGGGAAACTTCATGGATAGCAAGTCAGTTGTTGCTCCAGTGAAGCAACCCAAAGTTGAACCCAAACCAGAGACTAAGTGCTTCGATTATGAGGAGAGCGGTCGCTAAAGCGGAACAACCCTAGATACTTGGTAGATAAGAAGGCTGGCAACGTCAACAGAAGTATATTTGATATACATGTTATTTATGTGTACCTTGCTAGTACTCCTAGTAGCACCTGGGTACTGGATACCGATTCAGTTGCTAAATGTTAGTAACTCGAAATAAAAGCTACGGAATAAACGGAGCACTAGCTAAGGGTGAGGTGATGATGTGTGTTGGAAATGTTTCCAAGGTTGATGTGATCAACATCGCACGCTCTCTCTACCTTCGGGATTAGTGACGAACCTAAATAAATGTTATTTGGTGTTTTGCATTGAGCATGAATGTGATTAGATCGTGTTTATTGCAACACGATTATTCATTTAAGTTAAGGAATAATGGTTATTCTGTTTACATGAATAATATCTTCAATGGTCATGCACCCAGTGAGAATGGTTTGTTGAATCTTGATTGTAGTAATACACATGTTCATAACATTGATGCCAAAGATACAAAGTTAATAATGAGAGTACCACATACTTGTGGCACTGCCGCTAAATGTCATATTGGTATAAAGCGCAAGAAGAAACTCCATGCTGATGGATCTTAGGACTCATTCGATTTCGAATCGGTTGAGACATGCGAACCATGCCTCTTGGGCAAGATGACTAAGGACCCCGTTTTTTGGTTTGATGGAGCGGGCAAGTGATTTATTGGAAATGATACATGTTGATCTATGCAGTCCAATGAGTCTTGTAGCATGCGGTGGATATCATTATTTTCTTACCTTCACTAATGATTTGAGTAGATAATAGTGTATATTTACTTAATGAAACGCAAGTCTGAATCGTTTGAAAAAGATCAAGCAAATTCAGAGTGAAGTTTAAGATCAACGTGACAAGAAGATAAAATGTCCGCGATATGATCGTGGAGGTGAATATCTGAGTTACGATTTTGGTATACAACTGAAGACAATGTGGAAGTTGTTTCACAACTCACGCCACCTGGAACACCATAGTGTGATGGTGTGTCCGAACGTCATAGTCGTGCTCTATTGGATATGGTGTGAATTATGATGTCTCATATCCTTTTACCACTATCATTTTGGGGTTATGATTTAGAGACAACTACATTCACTTTAGATAGGGCACCATCTAAATCCGTTGAGATGACACCGTGTGAATTATGGTTTGATAGAAACCTAAGCTGTCATTTCTTAATATTTGGGGCTGCAACACTTATGTGAAAAAGGGTTTTCACCTAATGAGCTCGAACCCAAAGTGGACAAATGCATCTTCATAGAATACCTTAAAGACAGTTGGGTAAACCTTTTATCTCAGATCCAAGCATAAAATGTTCGTTTCTAAAATTGGGTCCTTTCTCGAGAAAGAGTTTCTCTCGAAAGAATTGAGTGGGAGAAAGATAGAACTTGATGAGGTTGTTGAACCTTTGTTCAACCAGAGAGTAGTGCAGCGCAAGAAGATGTTTATGTGAAGCCTACATTAGTTGAAGAGGAAGTTAATGATGATGATCATGAAGCTTCGGATCAAGTTACTATCGAACCTCATAGGTCGACAAGGACGTGTACTGCTCCTGAGCGGTATGACAACCCTGTCTTGGAGGTCATGTTGTTGGACAACGATGAACCTACAAGCTATGGACAAGTAATGATGGGCCCGGATTCCGACAAATGGTTAGAGGCCATGAAATCTGAGAAAGGATCCATATATGAAAACCAAGTATAGACTTTGGTAGACTTGCTCGTTGGACGGCAGGTCGTTGAGTACAAATGGATCTTTAAAATGAAGACAGACGTTGATGGTGAATGTCACCATTTATAAAGCTTGACTTGTCGCAAAGAAGTTTCCAGCAAGTTCAAGGAGTTGACTAAGATGAGACTTTCTCACTCGTAGCGATGCTAAAGTCTATTGGAATTATGTTAGCAGTTGCTGCATTTTTCAATTATGAAATCTGGCAGATGGATGCCAAAACATCGTTTCCTTCCTTAAGGAAAGGTTGTATGAGATACACCAGAAGGTTTTGTCAGTCCTAAGGATGCTAAAAGGTGAGGAAGCTTCAGTGACCCTTCTATGGACTGAAGCAAGCATCTCGGTGTTGGAATATACACTTTGATAAGGTGATCAAAGTTTTTAAATATATACAAAGATTATGAGAAATTTGTATTTGCAATAAAGTGAGTGGGAGCACTATAGAGTTTGTGATAAGTATATGTGGATGACATATTGCTATTCAGAAATGATGTAGAATTTCTGGAAAGCATAAATGGTTGTTTGAAAACTGTTTTTCAAAGGAAGAGCTGGATAAAGCTACCTAATTGTTGAACATCAAGATCTATAGAGATAGATCAAGATGCTAGATGAGACTTTAAATGAGTACATACCTTGACAAGATTTTGAAAGAGTTCAAAATGGATCAGTCAAAGAAAGAGTTCTCGCCTAATTTGTAAGGTGTGAAGTTGAGTGAGACTCAAAGCTCGACAACGGCAGAAGAAAGAGAAAGGATGAACGTTGTCCCCTATGCGTTAGCCATAGGCTCTATATTATGCCATGCTGTGTACCGCACCTGGTGTGTGCCTTGCCATGAGTCAGTCAAGGGGTACAAAAGTGATCCCGCAGTGGATCAATGGATAGCGGTCAAGATTATCCTTAGTGACTAAAACACTAAGGAGATGTTTCTCGATTATGGAGGTGATAAAGAGTTCGTCGTAAAGAGTTACGTCGATGCAAGCTTTAACACCAATTCGGATGACTCGTAGTAGCAATCTGGATACGTATAGTGGAGCAGCCATTTGGAATAGTACCAAGTGGAGTGTGGTAGCAGTGTTTACGGTTTGACATAGAGATTTGCAAAGTACACTCGGATCTAAATGTCGCAGACCCGTTGACTATAAGACCTCTCTCACATGCAAAGCATGATCGAGCCCCAGAACTCATCGGGTGTTAGATTCATAACAATGTGTATCACATGGTGATGTGAACTAAATTATTGACTCTAGTGCAAGTGGGAGACTGTTGGAAATATGTCCTAGAGGCAATAATAAATTAGTTATTCTCATATTTCCTTGTCATGATAAACCTTTATTATCCATGCTATAATTGTATTGATCGGAGACTTAGATGCATGTGTGGATACATAGACAAAACCATGTCCCTAGTATGCCTCTAATAGACTAGCTCGTTGATCAAAGATGGTTAAGGTTTCCTAGCCATGGACATGATATGTCATTTGATAATGGGATAACATCATTAGGAGAATGGCGTGATGGACAAGACCCAAACTACAAACGTAGCATATGATCGTGTCAGTTTATTGCTACTATTTTCTGCATGCCAAGTATATGTTCCTATGAGCATGAGATCATGCAACTCTCTGACACCGGAGGAGTGCCTTGTGTGTATCAAACGTCGCAACGTAACTGAGTGACTATAAAGGTACTCTACAGGTATCTCCGAGGGTGTCTGTTGAGTTGGCATGGATCAAGACTGGGATTTGTTACTCCGTGTGACGGAGAGGTATCTCAGGGCTCACTCGGTAATACAACATCACAAAAAGCCTTGCAAGCAATGTGACTAAGTGTTAATCACAGGATCTTGTATTACGGAACGAGTAAAGAGACTTGCGAGTAACGTGGTTGAACTAGGTATGGAGATACCGATGATCGAATCTCGGGCAAGTAACATACCGAAGAACAAAGGGAACATCTTACGGGATTAACTGAATCCTTGACACAAAGGTTCGACCGATAAATATCTTCGTAGAATATGTAGGAACCAATATGGGCATCTAGGTCCCGCTAATGGTTAGTGACCGTAGAGGTGTCTCGGGCATGTGTACATAGTTCTCGAAACCCGCAGGGTCTGCACACTTAAGGTTTGGTGACATTTCGGTAGTATAGAGTTATGTATGGTGGTGACTGAAGGTTGTTCGGAGTCTCGGATGAGATCCCGGACATCATGAGGAGCTCCGGAATGGTCTGGAGGTAAAGATTCATATATAGGAAGTCCTATTTTGGTCGCCGAAAAAGTTTCGGGCTCATCGGTAGTGTACCGAGAGTGCCGGTAGTGTACCGGGAGACCATCGGGAGGGGTATTTCGACCCAAGAGGCTACATGGGCTGTGGGAGAGTAAATACCAGCCCTTTGTGGGATGGTGGAAGTCCCACACAAGTCCCATGCGGCTGGGAAGAAAAGCCCAAAGGGAAAAAGGTGGAAAAAGGCCAGAAAAGGGAGGAATCCTAGTCCTACTAGGATTGGAGGAGGAGTCCTCCTCTCATCCCCACTTCGGCCGACCCAAGGAGGCTTGGACCTTGTGCCAAGTCCTCTCCTCCCTCCCTATTATATATACTGGAGGTTTTAGGGTTTTTTGCACAGAATTTTTAGCCACGTGCTGCCCGTTCCTCCAGTGCATAGTTTCTCCTCTAGATCGGATTTCTGAAGTGCTTAGGCGAAGCCCTGCCGAAATTGCTCCACCACCATCACCGCGGCACCGTCATGCTGCCGGTGAACTCGTCTACCTCTCTGCTCCCTCTTGCTGGATCAAGAAGGCGGAGATCGTCATCGAGCTGTACGTGTGATGAACGCGGAGGTGTCATCCGTTCGGCGCTAGATCGGAAGGACCGTGATCAAGATCGCGAGACGGATTGTGATGAGTTCGCGGGATGGATCGTGATGAGTTCGCGGGACGGATCGTGATGAGTTCGCGGGACGGATCGTGATTGGATCGCAGGACAGATCGTGATGAGTTCGCGGGACGGATCGTGATTGGATCACGGGACGAATCGTGATGAGATCGCGGGACACTCGGCGATTTGGATCGCAAAGACGTTCGACTACACCAACCGCATTTCTTAGCACTTCCCGCTCAATGATCCACAAGGGTATGTATATCCACTCTCCCTCTCGTGGATGCTCATCACCATGGATAGGTCTTGTGTGTGCGTAGGAAATTTTTTGTTTCCCATGCGATGTTCCCCAACATTTACCACCTTCGGCATTGTTGATCTTGATGGCACCAGAACGGTATACTTCCTCGACAATGTAAGGCCCTTCCCATTTAGACAGAAGTTTTCCTGCAAAAAATCTTAACCGAGAATTCTATAGCAAGACATGATCACCTACGTTGAATTCACGTTTTTGTATCCTTTTATCGGGCCATCTCTTAACATTGTTTTTAAACAAATTGGCATTCTCATAGGCCTGGGTTCTCCATTCATGAAGTGAGATAATGTCAAATAACCTCTTCTCACCAGCAATTTTGAAATCATAGTTGAGCTCTTTAATTGCCCAATAAGCTTTATGTTCTAGTTCAAGAGGTAAGTGATATGCTTTACCATAAACCATTTTATACGGAGACATACCCATAGGGTTTTTATAAGCAGTTCTATAAGCTCATAATGCATCATCAAGTTTCTTAGACCAATTCTTTCTAGATATATTAACAATCTTTTGCAAGATCAATATAATTTCTCTAATGCTTAATTGTAGTTGACCACTATATTGAGGATGATATGGAGATGCAATTTGATGATTAACATCATACTTATCAAGCAATTTACGAAAAGCACCATGAATAAAGTGTGAAACACCATCCATCATTAAATATCTAGGGACTCCAAATCTAGGGAAAATAACTTCTGTAGGCATTTTAATAGAAGTGTTATGATCAACACTACTAGTTGGAATAGAATCCACCCATTTAGTGTCATAATCAACAGCAACTAGAATATGAGTATACCCATTGGACTTTGGAAAAGGTCCCATATAATCAAAACCCCAAACATCAAATGGTTCAATAACAAGTGAGTAATTCATAGGCATTTCTTTACGTCTACTAATATTACCAATTCTTTGACATTCATCACAAGACAATACAAACTTACGAGCATCTTTGAAGAGAGTAGGCCAATAAAAACCAGTTTGTAATACCTTGTGTGCAGTTCTATCTCCAGCGTGGTGTCCTCCGTAGGCCTCGGAACGACACTTGTTTAGGATATGTTCCTGTTCATGCTCAGGTACACAATGTCTAATAACACCATCTACCCCTTCTTTATAAATGTGTGGGTCATCCCAAATGTAATGTCTCGAATCATAGAAGAACCTTTTCTTTTGTTGGTATGTGAACTAGGCGATATAAATTTAGCAACAATGTAATTTGCATAATCAGCATACCATGGAGCATTACACAAAGCATTTACGACAGCTCATTGTTCATCAGGAAAGCTATCATCAATAGGTAGTGGGTCGTTAAGAACATTCTCTAACCTAGACAAGTTATCTGCTACGGGGTTCTCAACACCCTTTCTATCAATAATATGCAAATCAAATTCTTGTAGCATAAGAACCCATCTAAAAACTCTTGGTTTAGCATCTTTCTTTTCCATAAGATATTTAATAGCAACATGATCAGTGTGAACAATTACTTTGGAATCAACATTATAAGGTCTAAAGTTGTCACAAGCAAACACAATTGCTAAAAATTCCTTTTCAGTGGTAGCATAGTTTCTTTGAGCACTGTCTAGAGCTTTACTAGCATAATGGATAACATTTAATTTCTTATCAACTCTTTGTCCTAGAACAGCACCAACGGCATAATCACTAGCATCACACATAATTTCAAAGGGTAGGTTCCAATCAGGTGCTTGAACAACGGGTGCAGAAATCAAGGCATTCTTAAGAATTTCAAATGCTTCTACACAATCATCATCAAAAACAAAAGGAATATCTTTTTGCAAGAGATTAGTGAGAGGCCGGATTTTTTTAGAGAAGTCTTTAATAAATCTCCTATAAAAACCAGCATGACCAAGGAAACTTCTTATACCTTTGATATCCGTAGGGCACGACATTTTTTCAATAGCATCAACTTTAGCCTTATCAACTTAAATACCTCTTTCGGAAATTTTATGTCCCAGGAAAATGCCTTCATTAACCATAAAGTGGCACTTCTCCAAATTCAAGACAAAATTAGTTTCTTCACATCTCTATAAAACTCGATCAAGGTTGCTCAAGCAATCATCAAAAGCAGTTCCGTAAACAGAGAAGTCATCCATGAAAACTTCAACAATCTTTTCACAAAAGTCAGAGAATATAGCAGTCATACATCTTTGAAAGGTACCAGGTGCATTGCATAAACCAAAAGGCATACGTCTATAAGCAAAGGTACACAAAGGGCAAGTAAAAGTTGTCTTTTCTTGATCCTCTTTTGACACAGGTATTTGAGAGAAACCAGAATAACCATCTAGAAAGCAGAAGTGTGTGTGTTTAGATAATCTTTCTAGCATTTGATCAATTACCATTCTATATCATGTAACAATTCTTTGTGGGGTCAATTCATTTTTATCATTGGGAACAACACTAATAACTCCCTTCTTAGGGGCACAATGAATATGACTAACCCATCTACTATCAGCAATAGGATAAATTATACCTGCCTCCAGAAGCTTTAATATTTCATTTCTTACCACTTCTTTCATTTTAGGATTTAACCGTCGTTGGTGATCAACAACTGGTTTAGCATCAGGTTCCATATTATTTTTATGCTGGCATAGAGTGGGACTAATGCCCTTAAGATCATCAAGAGTATATCCAATAGCACCACGGTGCTTCTTCAGAGTTTTCAATAATCTCTTTTCTTCATGCTCTAAAAGGTTAGCACTAATAATAACAGGATATATCTTCTTCTTATCAAGATAAGCATATTTCAGAGTATACGGTAATTGTTTAAGCTCAAACACGGGATAACCCTAGGGTGGAGGAGGATCCCCAAGTATTTCAATAGGACAATTGTGTTTCAAAATTGGATGTTGATCAAAGAAAATCCTATCTATTTCATTCCTTTCATTCATATGCATATCATTGTCATGGTCTAGCAAATATTGTTCTAAACGATCAGTAGGAGGCACAACAATAGAAGCAAGACCAATAATTTCATCCTTACTAGGCAATTCTTTATCATGGGGTTGTCTACGAAATTAAGAGAAATTAAACTCATGAGACACATCCCCAAAACTTACAATAACAGTTTCTTTCTCACAGTCTATCTTGGCATTAACAGTATTCAAGAAAGGAATTCCAAATATAATGGGACAAAAAACATCTTGTGGGGAACCAAGAACAAGAAAATCAGTAAGATATTATATTTTCCCACACAATACTTCAACATCTCTAATAATCCCAACTGGTGCTATCGTGTCTCTATTAGCAAGCTTAATGGTAACAACCATTTCTTCCAATTCAGTTGGTGCAATATCATTCATAATTTCTTTATATAAGGTAAAGGGAATTGAACTCATGCTAGCACCCACATCACATATGCCATGATAACAATGATCTCCTATTTTAACAGAAACAACAGGCATGCCAACAATAGGTCTATGTTTATCTTTAGCATCAAGTCTAGAAATTCTAGCAGCTTCATCACAGAAATGAATAACATGCCCATCAATATTATCAACCAAGAGATCTTTAACCATAGAAATAATAGGTTCAACTTTAATTTGTTCAGGAGGTGTAGGTGTTCTAACATATCTCTTACGAACCACATTTGAAGCTTTAGCATGTTCCTTTATTCTAAGAGGGAAAGGTGGTTTCTCAATAGAAGCAGCAGGAATAACAGGATCAACATTATAAGTAATAGTTTCTTCTTCAACTTTAATAGGTTCAACTACTTTTAGTTTAATAGGAGTATGATATTTAAACCACTTCTCCCTAGGGAGATCAACATGAGCAGAAAAATATTCATAGAAAGAAGCTACTATCTCAGAGTCAAGTCCATATTTAGTGCTAAATTCACGAAAAGCATCGGTGTCTACAAAGGATTTAACATAATCAAACTTAAATTTTATACCTGACTCCTTACCTTCGTCGAGTTCCCAATCTTCAAAGTTGCATTTAATTATTTCCAATAAATCCCATTTGAAGTCAATATCTTTCTTCATATAGAAACCAGTACAAGAAGTATCGAGCATGGATTGATCATTACGAGAAAGCCGAGCATAAAAATTTTGAATAACAATTTATCTTGAGAGCTCATGATTGGGGCATGAATATAACATTGAATTAAGCCTCCCCCAAGATTGAGCGATTCTTTCTCCTTCACGAGGCGAAAAATTATAGATATAATTCTGATCAGATGAACCAAATGCATAGGATAAAACTTCTGATGAAATTCCAATTTCAATCGGTTGTAGTTTCATGATCCAATATCATCACATAGCCTATACCATGTCAATGCCTTCTCCTTCAAAGATAAAGGAAATACCTTCTTCTTGACATCATCCTCGGGCAAACCTTCAAGCTTAAATAATCCACAAACTTCATCCACATAGATTAGATGCAAATCAGGATGAAATGTTCCATCTCCTGCATAAGGATTAGCTAGTAGTTTCTCTATCATACCCGAAGGAATTTCATAATAAATATTTTCAGTAGATTTAGTAGGTTCAGGAGAAACTCTTTGAACTTCCAGTCGAGGTGAAGATACCCCGAACAAGCCTCTCAAAGGATTGTTTTCCATAGTAACAAGTGACAGTAAATTTCAGCACACGATATAATTTTTTTCCATACCAGATTCCACTTAGCAAAGGCGCTTCACTCCCAGGCAACTGTGCCAGAAAAGAGTCTTGATGACCCACAAGTATAGGGGAGCTATTGTAGTCCTTCCAATAAGTAAGAGTGTAGAACCCAATGAGCAGCAAAAGGAAATGACAAGCGGTTTTCAGTAAGGTATTCTCTACAAGCACTTAAATTATCGGTAACAGGTAGTTTTGTGATAAGGTCATTCGTAACAGTTAGCAAGTAATAAATGTAGAAAAGGTGCAGAAAGGTGGCCCAATCCTATTTGTAGCAAAGGACAAGCCTAGACAAGATCTTATATAAAGTGAAGCGCTCCCGAGGACACATGGGAATTTCTCTCAAGCTAGTTTTCATCATGCTCATTTGATTCACATTCATTACTTTGATAGTTTGATATGTGGGTAGACCGGCGCTTGGGGGCTGCCCTTACTTGGACAAACCTGTCGCTTATGATTAACCTCTCTTGCAAGCATCCACAACTACGAAAGAAGAATTAAGATAAATCTAACCATAGCATGAAACATATGAATCCAAATCAGCCCCTTACGAAGCAACGCATAAACTAGGGTTTAAGCTTCTGTCACTCTAGCAACCCATCATCTACTTATTACTTCCCAATGCCTTCATGTAGGCCCAAATAATGGTGAAGTGTCATGTAGTCGACGTTCACATGACACCACTAGAGGCTGGACAACATACATCTCATCAAAATATCGAACGAATACCAAATTCACATGATTACTTATAACAAGACTTATCCCATGTCCTCAAGAACAAACGTAACTACTCACAAAGCATGTTCATGTTCATAATCAAAGGAGTATTAATGATCATAAAGGATCTGAACATATGACCTTCCACCAAGTAAACCAACTAGCATCAACTACAAGGAGTAATCAACACTACTAGCAACCCATAGGTACCAATCTGAGGTTTGAGACAAAGATCGGATACAAGAGATGAACTAGGGTTTGGAGAGGAGATGGTGTTGGGGAATAGGTTGATGGAGTTGACCCCCTCTCGACTAGAGGGTCGTTGGTGATGACGATGGCTTTGATTTCCCCCTTCGGGAGGGAAGTTTCCCTGCCAGAACAGTGTAGCGACCCGACCTAAAAGGTCAAGTCTCCGGTGTTTCCGTACCATCCCAAGATCATGCTGGTACACACACGGTACATCAATGTATATATCAAAGGGAAATCACACAGCATTATATTAATCGAAATCTCATATCGAGTCCTTTATTACAATAAAAATTACAATAAAGTGGCTAAAAGCCAACTCATGAGAATATCTAAATCTTGCGGAAGCGTCGAAGGTAGATGAGTCCATCTGACTCCAAGGGCATCTCACTGAGCGTAGAACGTGTCCTCACTCCTGGTCGGAAAAATACTCTGCAACATGATACGTTGCAGCCGTGTAGGTCAGCATATGGAATATGCCGGCAAAGTCACAAGAGAAGGGTAAAAAGGTAGTCATCTAGTCTATATGCATATATGGCAGGTGGGGTGGTAAGTTTTGCATAAAGCCAATTTTTTCCTACATCAAGAAAAGGGGCTAAGCAAAATATTACTAAGTTTGTTGATTAATGAGATGGTTCCACCAACCAGTTCTCATACCCAAAATTATTAAATACCCACATCATCATATTATTTGTGTTGAGAGTTCCGGAAGTTCCAATTCCTTTGGCTCAAGTCGTCCATGACCGTGGACACGGCTAATCGATTAGGTTTGAGTACTCTGCAGAGTTTTGCACACGTTCCCCACAAGATTTGGTCGCCTCCGTTTGATTTCTCGCACTTCAGGGTGTTTGAGAAACGGATGACCAAAACATGGTCTTCCAAAGGGTTTCCCTGCGACTCTGACGGTGCCCATCCTTTCCTACCGTTCTTCTACCTCTCGTAGCACCGCCTGTCCAGAGTCACCACGATATCCAACCAAGCCAGAGCCCATAATGACTTGTGGCTGTGCAGGTAAGCCTTGGGTTTTGAAGCACCCATCCATCCCTTTGTGCCTGGGTGGACCTTTCCGCGTGAATACTGGCCATCTCCAGCATCACCTAGGCTAACCACTGGTTTCTCCAGGGTGCCGTTCAACCATCATCCACCCAGAGGTATGTTGAAAACTTGGAGTCTTGAAATCTTGCTCATTATGTAGGTCTTGAAATTATTAACTCTCTCAACTCCCATGAATCACACAACCAACCCCGTCTACTATTAGCATAGCAAAAGTAAAACAACGTTTCCCGGGGCCAATGTTGTCAAAGAGGGTTGAGAGGGGTATCTACCACATGATACTACTACAATGTAACCAAGTTTCCAACTAACCTATCTTGCATGCAACTGGGGAGATGGTAGAACTAATGCATATAAAACATGGGTAAAACATGATCAAAGTGACTTGCCTGATTGATGATCTTCGTACGTGAGTGACTCTAAGTAACAAGCTTCGCACTCCGGATAATCTAACGAAACAAACAATGCACTCAAACAAGCATACAACCAAAATAAGTACTCATAACATTCAGCAAAGAAGTACTAAACAAACAAGGCAAACAATGCACAAAAGTCTCTAGCAAGTAAAACACACAAAGTTTTGTTTTTCAAAAGGAGATGATGAAAACACTACTACATAATAAAACTATTTTGAAATAGCAAGACAATTGTTGACAGCAAGGCAACAATAGAATATTTTATTATTAAACAAAGAAAATCAATTTAAGTTTGTTGGGAAAACTTTAGTAAAGTTTGTAAAAGTTTTGACAAACACTATATGAATCAACTATAGTTATATTAACAAAAGAATGAAAAAACTAAACTTATTATTTATTAGTAAAACATGTTCTTAACAGAAAATAATTTACAATTAAATCTGTCTTAGAAAACAGAATCAAAATATACAAAACTTTGTTTGAAAGCAAAACTATTACTAATTAGTTGTTTTAGTCAAATTAAGCCTAATTGAAAAGAAATTTTGATTCCTATGTTAATTAAAATTAAACTAAGCAAATTTATATTTTTATTAACATTAAGTGAAAACACTAAATGTTTACTAACAGAGCCTAATAAACAAATAAAACTAATTCTAAACCAAACTAATCAAAATTGAGTTTATAAAACTATATTATAATACTGAGCAGATTCTGTTTTTTGTTAAAACACTAATCAAATATATCCTGAAAATCCTCAAACTATAGATGAAGATAGTCCTAACTAATACCAAACAGTAGCAAAAAGAATCATGTCAAAATCTATTTTCAAACTCTAGTTATTCAGATTTGAAGATTTTAAGCAAATTTGATTCAATTCAAATTTTATAGTTCAAATTTGAAATTTAAAAGTACAGGGTGAAACTACATGAAAAATGTGAGCTATTGCAAAAAGAATCAACTCAAAACACTAAATATATTAAAAGATATAAGCAAAACAAAATTTGAAAACATTCTGTTAACTAAAACAAAACAGAAAATGAAAAAAAAGATTTGCGTCGGTCAGGGGGCTACGTGGCGTGATCCGATTGGCTAGCGAGTGTGTGCGGTAGGTGAATTAGAGCGGGCGACCGATTCGGAAGAAGATACCGGTTCGGACTTAAGTCCGTTCTAATCTGGACCGTGGGTTCGGGATCCGATGGTCGAGGGGGCTTACGGGGTAGAAGTCGTCGGCGTCGGGGTACTCCGGCGAGTCCGGTAGCGGTGATTGCGACGGCGAGGTGCTCCGGTGGTCGGGGAAGACGGAGAAGTGGTCCGGGCGACGGCGATGGTTCTCCGGAGTTGATTGGTGGCGGCGGCGAGGCGAACGGTGGTCGGAGGTGGTGGCTACGCTCGACGGAAGGTCCGGTGGTGGTGGCTACTCCGGCGAGAAATCGACGGCGTCTCGGCGAGAGAGAGAAGGGGGACTCGGGGTGAAATGGATGCGGGGGTTGCCGGCTACTTATAGGGCGCTCGAGGGGTGCGGGGGAGTAATGGGGAGAGAGATCCGGCGAGGGGAAACGGTCGGCGACGAGATCCGGTCCGGCGCTCGCGGGGGAGGGAGACGACCGTTCGGTGTAACGGTCGGTCGGGGGTGGGGCCCGGTGTCAGTGAGTGAAGAGAGTGACCGTTGCGCGCGGTCATCCGGCTCGTAGTGAAGGCGCGATTAATTGCCCGTGGGCCGGCCCGTTTAAATGCAACCGTTACCGATTTTCTTTAATATAAATTTCCAGAGACATTCAAATACATTTAAAGCATTCAAATCGACTCTAAATATAGGGGTATTATATATCAAAATTAACAGAATAATAAATGCTATTTAATGAACATTTCTATTCTGTCATTTGAACAATTTGAAAAAAAAATTATTTTCAGAAATTGCCTAATTGTTTTTAAATCCTTTTTGCAAATATTTTCAAAATAACTCCTGGTTATTATTGTTCAAATATATCACCAATTAGACCCTGGTGTGGAGTGTCATGTTACTCCTCTCTTATTTTGAACATTTAACCAAAATTTCAAATAGGGAAAGCAACATAGGGAAAAGTAGAAGGGACTTTCAGAAAGTCAGAAAAGACATTTCAACTATTACATACAATCAAGCAATGATGATGGTAGATGCATAACTATATCATATTATTCCAAAATGAAATTTTGGGATGTTACAAACCTACCCATCTTAAGATGAATCTCGCCCTCGAGATTCGGGTTGGCTAGAAAATAGGTGCGGATGGTCTCTACGAAGATCTTCTTCGCGTTCCCAGGTGGCTTCTTCTTCGGTATGGTGACTCCACAAAACTTTACAGAACTTGATAATCTTGCTGCGGGTAACTCGGTTGGATGTCTCGAGGATTCTGACAGGCTTCTCCTCATAAGTCAGATCACTTTCAAGCCGTATGGCCTCTAGGGGCACGGTGTCTCGCAAAGGGATGTCAGCCATCTCAGCATGACATTTCTTCAGCTGGGAAACATGGAACACATCATGAACTTCGGATAATCCTTCTGGCAATTCCAGTTTGTATGCAACTTCGCCTCTACGTTCAAGAATTTTGTAGGGGCCTATGAATCTGGGTGCTAATTTTCCTTTAACACCAAATCTCTTGATTCCTCGAAGCGGGGATATACGAAGATATGCTCGGTCTCCCACTTCATACATCACTTCTTTACGTTTGCTGTCATCATAACTCTTCTGTCGAGATTGAGCTATCTTGAGTCTGTCACGTATCAACTTGACTTTCTCTTCAGAATCTCGGATAAGGTCGGGACCAAAGAGTTGTCGGTCTCCAACACCATCCCACGTCAGTGGTGTTCTGCACCTCCTTCCGTATAAAGCTTCGAAAGGGGCCATCTTTAGACTGGTTTGATAACTATTGTTGTATGAGAATTCTGCGTAAGGTAAGTTGTCGTCCCAACTAGATCCATAGTCTAGTGCACAAGCTCTCAACATGTCCTCCAAAATCTGATTGACTCTCTCAGTCTGGCCATCTGTCTGCGGATGAAAGGTTGTACTGAACTCTAGCCTTGTACCCAAAGTTTCATGTAACTGATGCCAAAACTTTGAGGTAAATTGTGTTCCTCTATCTGACTCGATACTCCTCGGAACTCCATGCAAACATACGATTCTGGTCATATATATTTTGGCTAGCTTAGCACTGGTATAAGTGGTTTTCACTGGAATGAAATGAGCTACCTTGGTCAAGCGATCAACCACTACCCAGATAGAATCATAACCTGAACGGGTCATGGGTAATCCTGTGATGAAATCCATACCAAGCTTTTCCCATTTCCACTCGGGTATCGGCAAAGGTTGGAGTAACCCTGCTGGTTTCTGATGTTCTGCCTTTACTCTCTGACAAACATCACATATTGCAACATGTTCCGCAACATCTTTCTTCATACCTGTCCACCAATAACTTTCCTTTAAATCCAGATACATCTTGGTGTTGCCTGGGTGTATCGAGTAAGGTGAATCGTGGGCTTCCTGAAGTATCAACTTCCTGAGCTCTGGTTCATTGGGCACATAGATTCAGTTCTCAAACCACAAAGTTCCGTGTTCATCCTCACGAAAACCTTTAGCTTTACCATCTTCCATTCTCTGTTTAATCTCAGCTATCTCCTTGTCCAATTTCTGGGCTTCACGAATTCTTTCGGTCAAGGTGGACTGAATTTCCAGTGTACCAACATATCCCCTTGGAACTATCTCTAGCTTGAGCTCTCTGAGATCATCGACTAACTCTTGAGGTAATCCTCCAGCTGTGAGTGTGTTCACATAAGTTTTACGACTCAAGGCATCGGCTACAACATTAGCCTTACCTGGATGGTAGTGTAATCTCATGTCATAGTCCTTGATTAACTCTAACCATCTCCTCTGTCTGAGGTTCAACTCTTTCTGCGTGAAGATATACTTCAGGCTCTTATGGTCGGTGTAAACATCACAACTATTTCCGATAAGGAAATGTCTCCAAGTCTTGAGTACGTGCACTACGGCTGCTAACTCCAAGTCATGAGTGGCATAATTCAACTCATGAGGTCGTAGCTGTCTGGAAGCATAGGCTACAACTTTTCCATCCTGCATAAGTACTCCTCCAAGTCCTTGACGTGAGGCATCACAGTAAACTTGGAAATCCTTCCGAATATCGGGCAAAATCAATACTGGAGCTGTGACCAAACGTTCCTTTAACTCCTGGAAACTGGCTTCACATTCCACAGTCCAAACATACTTGGATTCTTTCTTCAACAACTCTGTCATGGGCTTGGCAATCTTTGAGAAATTCTCAATGAACCTCCGGTAATAACCGGCAAGTCCGAGGAAACTGCGGATCTCCTTAACTGAGGTGGGTGACTTCCACTTGGTGACGGCTTCAACCTTAGCGGGGTCCACTGCTATTCCATCTCTGGAAATAACATGTCCAAGGAATCCGATTTCCGTCAGCCAAAATTCACATTTACTGAACTTGGCATATAACTGATGCTCTCTTAGCTTCTCCAGAACTAAACGCAAATGTTCCTTATGCTCTTCCTCGTTCTTGGAGAATATCAGAATGTCATCGATGAACACCACAACAAACTTGTCTAGGTATTCCATGAATACTTTGTTCATCAAATTCATGAAGTAGGCAGGAGCATTAGTCAATCCAAAAGACATGACCGTATACTCATACAAGCCATACCTCGTGGTGAAAGCTGTTTTGGGTATATCCTGTTCACGAATTTTCAACTGGTGATACCCTGATCGAAGATCGATCTTGGAGAATACTTTGGCTCCTACGAGCTGATCAAACAAATCATTAATCATCGGCAGAGGGTACTTGTTCTTGATAGTCACCTCGTTCAAGGCACGATAATCGACTACCATTCTCAAGGTTTTATCCTTCTTCTCCACCAAAAGAACTGGGGCTCCCCAAGGTGAAGAACTTGGGCGAATATAACCTTTGTCCAATAACTCCTTAATTTGCTTCTTGATTTCCAACAGATCATTTGCGGGCATCCGATAGGGTCTCTTGGAAATTGGGGTTGTCCCTGGCTGTAGCTCTATTAAGAACTCAATCTCCCTATCTGGTGGCATTCCTGGTAATTCTTCCGGAAATACATCTGGAAATTCTTTTACCACAGGTACTTCCTCCTGAACAACTCCCGTGAGAGTGTTTAACCTAGCACTCATACATGTGCGTCGGGATACATACTTAATCCTCTTGTTCTCCGGGGTGGTGAGTGAAACAGACTTGCTAGGGCAATCAAGATTTCCTTCATACTTGGTCATCCAATCCATGCCTAGGATTACATCCAATCCTTGTGACTCTAAGACGATGAGGTCGGTGGGAAAAACATGGTTTCCTATATTGAGTTTCAAGGCATGGCATCCTATCCCTGCCATCATCATACCTCCTGGGGAGCTGACCTTAATGGGCTGACTAAGGGTTTTGGTGGGCAAACCATACTTATCCACAACTACCCTTGATATGAATGAATGAGTTGCACCAGAATCAAAAAGTACTGTAACAGGACGTGAATGCAATAAAAACTTACCAACCACAGTCTCGGGCTGATCATAGACTTCTTCCACGTCGATGTGATTCACTTGAGCACGGGGAAACGGATTGGGTTTCTTAACTACTGCATTGCCGTTGTTGTTGCCGTTTCCACTGCCTTGCTTGCTCTGGGGACACTCAGTAGCATAGTGCCCTGTCTTCTGGCACTTGAAACAGGTAATGTGACTCAGATCCTTCTGAGCAGGAACTTGACGGTGCTGGTTGTTGTTCCCATTCCCATTGTCAGTCTTGAAGTTACCATGGTTGGGATGGTTGTTCCCATTTCCTCCATGATGGTGGCCTCCATGGTTATGCACAGCATGAGTGTGCTTTCCAAACTTACTGTTTCCTGATCCGGTATTCCCTGAGTACGGGGAGTAGCGAGGCTTCTGATGAGTTCCAGAGTTGAACTTCCCCTGAGTGTACTTCCGCTTGCGGTTCTCAATCTGCTGCTGTTTACCTTCCAGAATAAGTGCCTTATCCACCAGCTCTTGGTAGTTGTTGAAATTAGCCACTACCAGCTGTATGCTCAACTCATCATTGAGTCCTTCCAGAAACTTTTCTTGCTTGGCCGCATCATCGGCCACATCTCCTGGGGCATAACGGGCCAACATGCTGAACTCTTCCACATATTGGGCCACAGAGCGGTTACCCTGGCGCAAGTTGCGAAACTCGCGCTTCTTTAGACTCATGGCTCCAGCTGAAACATGAGCGGTGCGGAAAGCAAGCTTGAACTGCTCCCAAGTCACATCTGCAATAGGATAAGTGGTGGTGTAATTCTCCCACCATGATGCTGCTGGTCCTTCCAGTTGATGTGCGGCAAATCGCACTTTCTCAGCGTCAGTGCATCCAGCGGTGACAAGTTCTCTCTCCATCTTACGGAGCCAGTCATCTGCCACAATGGGTTCAGTGCTGCTGGAGAAAGTTGGAGGGTTCAACCTCAGAAAACGGGTGAGATTGTCAGTCTGGGGTGGATGGTGGTTGTTGTTGTTGTTCTGGTTGTTGGTCTGATTCTGAATCAATAGTTGCATCAGTGCATTCTGCTGCTGAAGGAGTTGAGTGAGTTCCGGCGGAAAAGTGAAATCGGTCTCACGTCGTGGAGGCATCTTGCTGTTTTCAGAGGGATGAGAATTAGAATAGAACAAGGGTCTAGAAGAATTTCACTACCCATATGCAATGCAACAAACATATCACACCAAACACTCATTCATTTATTCAATCAATGACAAACATCGAGATACAAATCTCAGACAAGCTAAACATCGACCTACACTTTAACGTCGAAAAATAAAAGATACATTGGAGGGCATAACTAAAGTTCTCCTCAGAAGTGCATAGTCGTAGGTCCTCCGGTGGTACTTTCCTCATAGTCTTCATCGTCGCTGATGAAGGGTGCCATGTCTCCTTCGAGGTGAAGGTTTTCTCCCATGTCTAGATGCTCCTCCAGAGTGGCGATGCGTGCATTCTGCTCATCAATCCTCTCTAGGAAGTCCTTCACTTCATGCTCGTGTTCATAGTTGGCCTCTCGCAGATCAGCTTCAAGGTCCAGCTCGCGGTTCATCAGATTCTTGATTGTCTTCGTATCAGCACGAACTCGAAGCTCCAGAGTCCTGATGTGAGTCTCCAAGGTCTGGATATAAGAGATAGTGGTGTCTGCAGTGGGATTGGTGATGATGTTGCCATGGGCATCTCTGCGGCAAACCATTCTGAGTCCTGGTGAAATGGTTCCACCTCTGTATTCCTCCTGAATACGTCCAAGGGCACGATGAATGGCCATGTCTCTCCCAAGTATCCAACTGGGTGCCACGAACTTGAGGTCGATGGGTTCCTTCCGGTTTCCAAAAGACTTCCCTGGGATATGCACCTCGATCCTGTAGCGTCCATCTTGTGGAAATGACATGATAGGAATCCCGGTGATGCTCGGCAAAGCAATCCTTACGTCCTTGATGATCCTCATCAGCTCCTTACCAAAGGGCATCGTTGCGTCAGGCTGGCAAAACTCTGTGATCAACACTGGGATGAAGGTGGCCATCTATAAATTTTGAAATAATCGGAGAGGAGTCAGAAACGAATAGATGAGAGTATAAGATATTTAAAGACAAAGAGAAACAATTCTAAGGCTTTCCAATCCTAGAGGTTACGTCCTATGGTCAGCGTGTGCTCTGATACCATTTCTGTAGCGACCCGACCTAAAAGGTCAAGTCTCCGGTGTTTCCGTACCATCCCAAGATCATGCTGGTACACACACGGTACATCAATGTATATATCAAAGGGAAATCACACAGCATTATATTAATCGAAATCTCATATCGAGTCCTTTATTACAATAAAAATTACAATAAAGTGGCTAAAAGCCAACTCATGAGAATATCTAAATCTTGCGGAAGCGTCGAAGGTAGATGAGTCCATCTGACTCCAAGGGCATCTCACTGAGCGTAGAACGTGTCCTCACTCCTGGTCGGAAAAATACTCTGCAACATGATACGTTGCAGCCGTGTAGGTCAGCATATGGAATATGCCGGCAAAGTCACAAGAGAAGGGTAAAAAGGTAGTCATCTAGTCTATATGCATATATGGCAGGTGGGGTGGTAAGTTTTGCATAAAGCCAATTTTTTCCTACATCAAGAAAAGGGGCTAAGCAAAATATTACTAAGTTGGTTGATTAATGAGATGGTTCCACCAACCAGTTCTCATACCCAAAATTATTAAATACCCACATCATCATATTATTTGTGTTGAGAGTTCCGGAAGTTCCAATTCCTTTGGCTCAAGTCGTCCATGACCGTGGACACGGCTAATCGATTAGGTTTGAGTACTCTGCAGAGTTTTGCACACGTTCCCCACAAGATTTGGTCGCCTCCGTTTGATTTCTCGCACTTCAGGGTGTTTGAGAAACGGATGACCAAAACATGGTCTTCCAAAGGGTTTCCCTGCGACTCTGACGGTGCCCATCCTTTCCTACCGTTCTTCTACCTCTCGTAGCACCGCCTGTCCAGAGTCACCACGATATCCAACCAAGCCAGAGCCCATAATGACTTGTGGCTGTGCAGGTAAGCCTTGGGTTTTGAAGCACCCATCCATCCCTTTGTGCCTGGGTGGACCTTTCCGCGTGAATACTGGCCATCTCCAGCATCACCTAGGCTAACCACTGGTTTCTCCAGGGTGCCGTTCAACCATCATCCACCCAGAGGTATGTTGAAAACTTGGAGTCTTGAAATCTTGCTCATTATGTAGGTCTTGAAATTATTAACTCTCTCAACTCCCATGAATCACACAACCAACCCCGTCTACTATTAGCATAGCAAAAGTAAAACAACGTTTCCCGGGGCCAATGTTGTCAAAGAGGGTTGAGAGGGGTATCTACCACATGATACTACTACAATGTAACCAAGTTTCCAACTAACCTATCTTGCATGCAACTGGGGAGATGGTAGAACTAATGCATATAAAACATGGGTAAAACATGATCAAAGTGACTTGCCTGATTGATGATCTTCGTACGTGAGTGACTCTAAGTAACAAGCTTCGCACTCCGGATAATCTAACGAAACAAACAATGCACTCAAACAAGCATACAACCAAAATAAGTACTCATAACATTCAGCAAAGAAGTACTAAACAAACAAGGCAAACAATGCACAAAAGTCTCTAGCAAGTAAAACACACAAAGTTTTGTTTTTCAAAAGGAGATGATGAAAACACTACTACATAATAAAACTATTTTGAAATAGCAAGACAATTGTTGACAGCAAGGCAACAATAGAATATTTTATTATTAAACAAAGAAAATCAATTTAAGTTTGTTGGGAAAACTTTAGTAAAGTTTGTAAAAGTTTTGACAAACACTATATGAATCAACTATAGTTATATTAACAAAAGAATGAAAAAACTAAACTTATTATTTATTAGTAAAACATGTTCTTAACAGAAAATAATTTACAATTAAATCTGTCTTAGAAAACAGAATCAAAATATACAAAACTTTGTTTGAAAGCAAAACTATTACTAATTAGTTGTTTTAGTCAAATTAAGCCTAATTGAAAAGAAATTTTGATTCCTATGTTAATTAAAATTAAACTAAGCAAATTTATATTTTTATTAACATTAAGTGAAAACACTAAATGTTTACTAACAGAGCCTAATAAACAAATAAAACTAATTCTAAACCAAACTAATCAAAATTGAGTTTATAAAACTATATTATAATAATGAGCAGATTCTGTTTTTTGTTAAAACACTAATCAAGTATATCCTGAAAATCCTCAAACTATAGATGAAGATAGTCCTAACTAATACCAAACAGTAGCAAAAAGAATCATGTCAAAATCTATTTTCAAACTCTAGTTATTCAGATTTGAAGATTTTAAGCAAATTTGATTCAATTCAAATTTTATAGTTCAAATTGGAAATTTAAAAGTACAGGGTGAAACTACATGAAAAATGTGAGCTATTGCAAAAATAATCAACTCAAAACACTAAATAGATTAAAAGATATAAGCAAAACAAAATTTGAAAACATTCTGTTAATTAAAACAAAACAGAAAATGAAAAAAAAGATTTGCGTCGGTCAGGGGGCTACGTGGCGTGATCCGATTGGCTAGCGAGTGTGTGCGGTAGGTGAATTAGAGCGGGCGACCGATTCGGAAGAAGATACCGGTTCGGACTTAAGTCCGTTCTAATCTGGACCGTGGGTTCGGGATCCGATGGTCGAGGGGGCTTACGGGGTAGAAGTCGTCGGCGTCGGGGTACTCCGGCGAGTCCGGTAGCGGTGATTGCGACGGCGAGGTGCTCCGGTGGTCGGGGAAGACGGAGAAGTGGTCCGGGCGACGGCGATGGTTCTCCGGAGTTGATTGGTGGCGACGGCGAGGCGAACGGTGGTCGGAGGTGGTGGCTACGCTCGACGGAAGGTCCGGTGGTGGTGGCTACTCCGGCGAGAAATCGACGGCGTCTCGGCGAGAGAGAGAAGGGGGACTCGGGGTGAAATGGATGCGGGGGTTGCCGGCTACTTATAGGGCGCTCGAGGGGTGCGGGGGAGTAATGGGGAGAGAGATCCGGCGAGGGGAAACGGTCGGCGACGAGATCCGGTCCGGCGCTCGCGGGGGAGGGAGACGACCGTTCGGTGTAACGGTCGGTCGGGGGTGGGGCCCGGTGTCAGTGAGTGAAGAGAGTGACCGTTGCGCGCGGTCAGCCGGCTCGTAGTGAATGCGCGATTAATTGCCCGTGGGCCGGCCCGTTTAAATGCAATCGTTACCGATTTTCTTTAATATAAATTTCCGGAGACATTCAAATACATTTAAAGCATTCAAATCGACTCTAAATATAGGAGTATTATATATCAAAATTAACAGAATAATAAATGCTATTTAATGAACATTTCTATTCTGTCATTTGAACACTTTGAAAAAAAATTATTTTCAGAAATTGCCTAATTGTTTTTAAATCCTTTTTGCAAATATTTTCAAAATAACTCCTGGTTATTATTGTTCAAATATATCACCAATTATACCCTGGTGTGGAGTGTCATGTTACTCCTCTCTTATTTTGAACATTTAACCAAAATTTCAAATAGGGAAAGCAACATAGGGAAAAGTAGAAGGGACTTTCAGAAAGTCAGAAAAGACATTTCAACTATTACATACAATCAAGCAATGATGATGATAGATGCATAAATATATCATAACATTCCAAAATGAAATTTTGGGATGTTACAAACAGCTTCGTCGGAGCTCTATATTGGTTCTACCCAAGTTCCGCCTTGAGACGGCGGCGCTTCGTCCTGAAAGCTCTCGTATGATTTTTTCCAGGTCAAAACCCTTCATATAGCAGAAGATGGGCACTAGAGGCCTGTGAGGGGCCCACAATACATAAGGCGCGACCAGGGGGTAGGCCGCGCCCAGCAGGCTTGTGACCTCCTGGTGGGTCCCCTTTGGTATTTGTTTCGACCAATATTCTCCCTCTTCATGTAAACCTTGTAAAATAAGAGATAAAAGGCATAAGTATTGTACCATAATGTGTAATAACATCCCATAATGCAATAAATATAAATATAAAAGCATGATTCAAAATGGACTTATCAGGGCTCAATTCTTGGGCCTCGCACAGATCCTAAAGCCCACGTGTTCCTTCCCTTAAGCATGCGACTCCTTAGGTTCTCGTTCACTTGGTCGAGAGTCCAATCACCTCCGGCTTGGATAGTCGGTAGCGGCCTCTAGTAAAGTGTGCCCACTCCAAGTGTCTGATGAAGCTGGTTAGGAGAACATGTACTTCACACTTTTGTTCTCTTTAACACACGACATGTGTTGGCGTAATCAAGGCGACATGGTCATCCTTGTTGCAGCATGACCTCGTTCTCGTTCCGATGAATCTGACCAAGAATTCGGATTATCTCGTAATCCTCATCGCATGGCCATACTTATTCAGGTCGGATCACTCGAGGGTCCTAGAGTATATCTCTCCAGATCAGAGGCGCAAATCCCATCTTGCTCGACCATGTCTCGCAGCATGGACTGGACAAGCCCCAAACCAACCTTTGTAACTACCTAGTCATGGAGTAGCATTTGCTCGGCCCAAATCAAGTTTGTCACCATCCCGAGTGCATGAGCCAGCTCGGGTCTTAGGACATAGCACATATGTTGTACTAGAGACTCCCAGATGACCTATCGCTATGTCTCATAGTTGGGTCTGTCCAACTCAAGCCTTATCTTGACTCGGATCCGACTACATCGAATCCGACCAGATCTTTCTGAGTCCATATTATCCGGCTAGCATCCAATGCTACATGATCAGTGAGACCGGAGCATCCACCGTGTCATATGCTAGTCTAACTGGCTGCGCATCCACACAGCCCTTTCGACTAGGGAACATTTAGGATAGTCATCATACAATGCATAGTCTCACAAACAAGTCACGTACTTGTTAATACATACCATTGATAATATCCAAGGACTATCTTTATTCATAAACACATGGGAAATATCCTCATACATGATTGCCTTTAGGGCATATCTCCAAAACTTCCAATGAACAGTTTGAACATAAACCTACAATTCATCGGATCCCAACATCTGCAAGGCAAGAATTACATCGAATAAATCTTCAAAGAGTAAATGGTATTAAAGATCAAAAAGAAAGAAAGAGTCACCTAGCTACTGCTATGGACCCATAGGTCATGCGGGGAACTATTCACACACCATCATGGAGGCAGCAAGGTTGTTGAGGATGGCCTACGTGATGGATTCCTCTTTTGATAGAACTCTAGAAAAAGGCCCCCGGATAAGATTGCAGAATAAAATAGGCTTGCACCGACGATAAAATTATTTCGGGTCTCGCCCTGGTAGTTTTTGGAATTCAGGAAATTTATAGAGGTGGAATTAGGAAAAGAAGATCCCGAGGGGCTCACGACCCTGCCTGGCGTCCCCCCTCCATGGAACATCTTTTGGTGTTCCAAAGATTCTAGGGTCTCTTATTGTCAAAAAAATCCTACCGTAAAATTTCATCGTGTTTGGACTTTGTTTGGTATGATTTTCTACAAAATGTAGAATGTTGGAAATATGCCCTAGAGGCAATAAATAAAGTGTTTACTATTATATTTCCTTGTTCATGATAATCAATTATTATCCATGCTATAATTGTATTGATTGGAAACACATTACATGTGTGGGTAAATAGACAACACTTTGTCCCTAGTATGCCTCTAGTGAACTAGCTCGTTGGTCAACGATGGTCAAGGTTTCCAAGCCATTGACATGTGATGTCATTTGATAACGGGATCACATCATTAGGAGAATGATGTGATGGACAAGACCCAAACTACAAACGTAGCATATGATCGTGTCAGTTTATTGCTACTGTTTTCTGCATGTCAAGTATATGTTCCTATGACCATGAGATCATGCAAATCACGGACACCGGAAGAGTGCCTTGTGTGTATCAAACATCGCAACGTAACCGGGTGACTATAAAGGTGCTCTATATGTCTCCGAGGGTGTCTGTTGGGTTGGCATGGATCAAGACTGGGATTTGTTACTCCGTGTGACGGAGAGGTATCCCAGGGCCCACTCAGTAATACAACATCACAATAAGCCTTGCAAGCAATGTGACTAAGTGTTAGTCACGGGGTCTTGTATTACGGAACGAGTAAAGAGACTTGCCGGTAACGAGGTTGAACTAGGTATGGAGATACTGACGATCGAATCTCGGGCAAGTAACATACCGAAGAACAAAGGGAACATCATACGGGATTAACTGAATCCTTGACATAGAGGTTCGACTGATAAAGATCTTCATAGAATATGTAGGAACCAATATGGGCATCCAAGTCCCGCTATTGGTTATTGACCGTAGAGGTGTCTCGGTCATGTCTACATAGTTCTCGAACCCGCAAGGTCTGCACACTTAAGATTTGGTGATGTTTCTATAGTATAGAGTTATGCATGGTGGTGACCGAAGGTTGTTCAGAGTCCCAGATGAGATCCCGGACGTCACGAGGAGCTCCAGAGTGGTCCAAAGGTAAAGATTGATATATAGGAAGTCCTATTTTGGTCACCGGAAAAGTTGCGGGCTCATCGGTAGTGTACCGGGAGTGCCGGTAGTGTATCGGGAGACCATCGGGAGAGGTATTTCGACCCAAGAGACTACATGGGCTGTGGGAGAGTGAATACCAGACCTTAGTGGGCTGGTGGAAGTCCCACATGAGTCCCATGCGGCTGGGAAGAAAAGCCCAAAGAGAAAAAGGTGGGAAAAGGCAAAAGGGCCAAAATAAGGAGGAGTCCTAGTCCTACTAGGATTGGACGAGGAATCCTCCTCTCCTCTTGGTGTGGCCGAAGCCTAGGTGGCTTGGCCCTTGGGCCAAGCCTCCTCCTCTCTACCTCTTATATATACTAGAGGTTTTAGGGTTTTTGCACCTGATTTTCAGCCACGTGCTACCCGTTCCTCTAGTGCATAGTTTCTCCTCTAGATCGGTTTTCTGCAGTGCCTAGGCGAAGCCCTGCCGGAATTGCTCCACCACCATCGCCGCGGCACCGTCACGCTACTGGAGAACTCGTCTACCTCTCCGCTCCCTCTTGCTGGATCAAGAAGGCGGAGATCATCATCAAGCTGTACGTGTGCTGAACGCAGAGGTGCCGTCCGTTCGGTGCTTGATCGGGACGGATCGTGATTGGATCGCGGGACGCTCGGCGATTTGGATCGCGAAGACGTTTGACTACACCAACCGCGTTTCTTAACTCTTCCCGCTTAGCAATCTATAAGGGTATGTAGATCCACTCTCCCTCTCGTAGATGCTCATCACCATGGATAGGTCTTGCGTGAGTGTAGGAAATTTTTTGGTTCCCATGCGATGTTCCCCAACAGTGCGATCATGAGCTAGGTCTATGTGTAGATGAGATCTTGAGTAGAACACAAAGAGTTTGTGGGCGTTGATGCTTAGATTGCTTCCTCCCTTGTTCGTGTTTTGGTTCAGCGGTATTGTGGGATGAAGCGGCCCGGACCAACATTACTCATACGCTTACGAGAGACCGGTTCCCTCAAATGCAACTTGTTGCAAAAGATGGCTGGCGGGTGGCAGTTTCTCCTACTTTAGTTGGATCGGATTTGACAAAGGCGGTCCTAGAGAAGGTTGAAAAGCAACTTATGTATCACCGTTGTGGTTTATGCGTAGGTGAGAATTGTTCTTGCTAGATACCCGTAGCAGCCACGTAAAACATGCAACAACAATTAGAGGACGTCTAACTTGTTTTTGCAGGGTATGTTGTGATGTGATATGGCCAATTACATGATGTGATATATGTGATGTATGAGATGATCATGTGTTGTATAGAATATCACGACTTGCATGTCGATGAGTACGGCAACCGACAGGAGCCATAGGGCTGTCTTTAATTATTGTATGACCTGTGTGTCAATCATTAAGCGCTATGTAATGCTTTACTTTATCGCTAAACGGTAGCAATAGTAGTACAAGCATGATGGGCGTGACAATCCCGATGGTGACACGTTGATGGAGATCATGGTGTCGTGCCGGTGACGATGGATTTCATGCTGGTGCTTTCAAGATGAAGGTCAAAAGAGCAAGTTCATGGCCATATCATGTCACTTATGATTTGCATGTGATGTTAATCCTTTTATGCACCTTGTTTTGCTTAGGACAATGGTAGAATTATAAGGTGATCCCTCACTTAAATTTCAAGATGAATTGTGTTCTCCCCGAGTGTGCAACGTTGCGAAAGTTCGTCGTGCCGAGACACCACGTGATGATGGGTGTGATAGACTCTCCGTTCACATACAACGGGTGCAAGCCAGTGTTGCACATGCAGAACACTCGGGTTAAACTTGACGAGCCTAGCATGTACAGACATGGCCTCAGAACACAAAATACCGAAAGGTCGAACATGAGTCATATAGTAGATATGATCAACATGATGATGTTCACCATTGAAACCACCTCAACTCATGTGATGATCGGACTTGAGTTGGTGAATTTGGATGATGTGACACCCAGATGACCTGAGGGATGTCAATTTGAGTGGGAGCTTTAGTAATTTGAATTACTAAACTCATTATCTTGAACAATAGTCTAAGTAACCTTTGCATATTTATGTTGTAGATCAATGGCTCGCGCAGTAGCACCCCTGAATTTTAATGCGCTCCTAGAGAAAGCTAAGTTGAAAGATGATGGAATTAACTTTGTTGACTAGGCCCGTAATCTGAGGATTATCCTCATGGCTTCTCAGAAATCATATGTCCTTGATGCACCTCTTGGTGACCAACCAGAAGACATGTCATCCGAAGACGTTAAGAACACTTGGGAGGCATGTTCTGGAGATTACTCAATAGTTTAGTGTGCAATATTGTATGGCTTAGAACCGGGACTTCAAAGACGTTTTGAACGTCATGGAGCAT
The DNA here is from genome assembly GCA_022496015.1 of Hordeum marinum. NCBI lineage: Eukaryota > Viridiplantae > Streptophyta > Magnoliopsida > Poales > Poaceae > Hordeum > Hordeum marinum. Next base: position 340,040,664 of record CM039676.1, on the reverse strand, counting down.
ATGAGATGTTCCAGGAGTTGAAGTTTATCTTTCATAAGAATGCCCGAATCAAGAGGTATGAGACCTCCAATAAGTTCTATGCTTGCAAGATGGAGGAGAACGGGTCTATCAGTGAACATATACTCAGAATGTCTGGGTATTCGACTCGTCTAGCGTAGTTGGGAATTGCCCTTCCACCAGAGGAAGTCACTGACGGAGTTCTTCAACCATTGCCACCTAGTTACAAGAGCTTTATGATGAACTATAACATGCACGGGATGAACAAGTCAGTCACCGAGTTGTTTGTGATGCTAAAAGTCGCTGAGTCTGAAATCCAGAAAGAACATCAACTGTTGATGGTCAATAAAACCACTAGTTTCAAGAAGAATGGCAAGGGCAAGGGCAAGAACGGTAAAACCAAGAAGGATGGCAAAGCAATTTCTACTCCTGTAAAGAAGCCCAAGCATGGACCCAAGCCAGAAACTGAGTGCTTTCATTGCAAGGGAACTGGTCACTGGAAGTGGAATTACCCCAAGTACCTGGCTGACAAGAAGGCGGCCAACGACAAACAAGGTATATATGATATACATGTTATTGATGTGTACCTTACTAGCTCTCGTTGTAGTGCTTGGGTATTTGATACCGGTTCGGTTGCTCATATTTGCAACTCAAAACAGGAACTACAAAATAGACGAAGGCTGGCAAAGGATGAAGTGACGATGCACATGGGAAATGGTTCCAAGGTTGATGTGATTGCCGTCGGCACGCTCTCTCTTCGATTACCATCGGGATTAGTGATGAACCTAAATAATTGTTATTTAGTGCCTGCGTTAAGCATGAACATTATATCTGGATCTTGTTTATTGCGAGATGGTTACTCATTTAAATCAGAGAATAAAGGTTGTTCTATTTATATGAGTAATATCTTATATGGTCATGCACCCAATGTGAGGGGTTTATTCATATTGAATCTTGATAGTGATGATACACATGTTCATAACATTGATGCCAAAAGATGTAGAGTTGATAATGATAGTATCACTTTCTTGTGGGACTGCCGTTTAGGTCATACTGGTGTAAAACGCATGAGGAAGCTCCATGCTGACGGACTTTTGGAGTCACTTGATTTTGAATCACTTGACACATGTGAACCATGCCTCATGGGCAAGATGACTAAAATGTCGTTCTCTGGAACAATGGAACGGGCAAATGACTTATTGGAAATCATACATACTTATGTGTGCGGTCCAATGAATGTTACAGCGCGTGGAGGATATCGTTATTTTCTCACCTTCACTGATGACTTAAGTAGATATGGGTATATTTACTTAATGAAACACAAGTCTGAAGTGTTTAAGCAATTTCAGAGTGAAGTTGAGAATCATCATAACAAGAAGATTAAATTCCTGCGATCTGATCGAGGAGGTGAATATCTGAGTTATGAGTTTGGCAGTCACTTAAGACAGTGTGGAATTGTTTCACAGTTGACACCGCCTGGAACACCACAGCGTAATGGTGTGTCCGAACGTCGTAATCGAACCTTATTAGATATGGTGCGTTCTATGATGTCTCTTGCTAATTTGCCACTATTGTTTTGGGGTTATGCATTAGAGACAACTGCATTCACTTTTAATAGGGCACCATCGAAATCCGTTGAGATGACGCCATATGAACTATGGTTTGGCAAGAGGTCAAAGTTGTCGTTTCTTAAAGTTTGGGGATGTGATGCTTATGTCAAAAAGCTTCAGCCTGAAAAGCTGGAACCCAAAGCGGAGAAATGCGTCTTCATAGGATACCCGAAAGAGACAATCGGGTATACCTTCTATCTCAGATCCGAAGGCAAAGTGTCTGTCGCTAAGAATGGAACATTTCTTGAGAAAGAATTTCTCTCGAAAGAATTGAGTGGGAGGAAAATAGAGCTTGATGAGGTTATTGAACCTTTACTTCAACCAGAGAGTAGCGCAGTGCAGAAAGATGTTTCTGTGGAGCCTACAACAGTTGAAGAGGAAGTTAATGATGATGATCATGAAGCTTCGGATCAAGTTACTATTGAACCTCGTAGGTCGACAAGGGCGCGTACTGCTCCAGAGTGGTACGGCAACCCTGTCTTGGAGGTCATCTTGTTGGACAACAATGAACCTACGAGCTATGGAGGAGCGGTGATGGGCCCGGATTCCGAGAAATGCTTAGAGGCCATGAAATCCGAGATGGGATCCATGTATGAAAACAAAGTATGGACTTTGGAAGTATTTCCTGAAGGGCGAAAGGTCATTCAGAACAAATGGATCTTTAAGAAGAAGACGGACGTGGACGGTAATGTCACCATCTATAAAGCTCGACTTGTGGCAAAGGGTTTTTCACAAGTTCAAGGAGTTGACTACGATGAGACATTCTCACCTGTAGCGATGCTTAAGTCTGTCAGAATCATGTTGGGAATAGCTGCTTATTTCGACTATGAAATTTGGCAGATGGATGTCAAAACAACGTTCCTCAATGGTTTCCTTGACGAAGAGTTGTATATGATGCAACCAGAAGGTTTTGTCGATCCAGAGAATGCTGACAAAGTTTACAAACTCCAGTGATCCATTTATGGGCTGGTGCAAGCATCTCGGAGTTGGAATAAACGCTTTGATGAGGTGATCAAAGCGTTTGAGTTTATACAAGTTTATGGAAAAGCTTGTATTTACAATAAAGTGAGTGGGAGCTCTATAGCGTTTCTAATATTATATGTGGATGACATATTGCTGATTGGAAACAATATAGAAATGCTGGAAAGCTTGAAGGAATATTTGAACAAGAGTTTTTCAATGAAGGACCTAGGAGAAGCTGCTTTCATATTAGGCATTAAGATCTATAGAGATAGATCGAGACGCTTAATAGCACTTTCACAGAGCACATACCTTGATAAAGTTTTGAAGAAGTTCAAAATGGATCAGTCCAAGAAGGGGTTCTTGCCTGTGTTACAAGGTGTGAAGTTGAGTAAGACTCGATGCCTAGTGACTGCAGAAGATAGAGAAAAGATGAGTGTCATCCCCTATGCTTCAGCCATAGGCTCTATCATATATGCAATGTTGTGCACAAGACCCGATGTCAGCCTTTCCATAAGTATGGCCGGAAGGTTTCAAAGTGATCCTGGAATGGAGCACTGGGCGGCGGTCAAGAATATCCTTAAGTACCTGAAAAGGACTAAGGAAATGTTGCTAGTTTATGGAGGTGATGAAGAGCTCGTCGTAAAGGGTTACGTTGATGCAAGCTTTGACACTGATCTTGATGACTCTAAGTCACAAACCGGATACGTATTTATTCTCAACGGGGGAGCGGTAAGCTGGTGCAGTTCCAAGCAAAGTGTGGTAGCCGATTCTACGTGCGAAGTGGAGTACATCGCAGCCTCGGAGGCAGCGAAGGAAGGTGTCTGGATGAAGCAGTTCATGACAGATCTTGGAGTAGTGCCCAGTGCACTGAATCCAATGAACATGTTCTGTGACAACACTGGTGCCATTGCTCTAGCCAAGGAACCAAGGTTTCACAAGAGGACCAGACACATAAAGCGACGCTTAAACTCCATCCGCGATTACATCGAGGAAAAGGACATAAATATTTGCAAAGTGAACACGGATCTGAATGTTGCAGACCCATTGACTAAACCTCTTCCAAGGGCTAAACATGATCAACACCAGAACTGCATGGGTGTTCGATTCATTACAATGTAAATCACATAGTGATGTGAACTAGAGACTCTAGTGCAAGTGGGAGATTGTTGGAAATATGCCCTAGAGGCAATAAATAAAGTGTTTATTATTATATTTCCTTGTTCATGATAATCGTTTATTATCCATGATATAATTGTATTGATTGGAAACACATTACATGCGTGGGTAAAGAGACAACACTTTGTCCCTAGTATGCCTCTAGTCAACTAGCTCGTTGGTCAAAGATGGTCAAGGTTTCCTAGCCATTGACATGTGAAGTCATTTGATAACAGGATCACATCATTAGAGGAATGATGTGATGGACAAGACCCAAACTAAAAACGTAGCATATGATCGTGTCACTTTATTGCTACTGTTCTCTGCATCTCAAGTATATGTTTCTATGACCATGAGATCATGCAACTCACGGACACCGGAAGAGTGCCTTGTGTGTATCAAATGTCGCAATGTGACTACGTGACTATAAAGGTGCTCTACAGGTGTCTCCGAGGGTGTCTGTTGGGTTGGCATGGATCAAGACTGGGATTTGTTACTCCGTGTGACGGAGAGGTATCTCAGGGCCCACTCAGTAATACAACATCACAATAAGCCTTGCAAGCAATGTGACTAAGTGTTAGTTACGGGATCTTATATTACGGAACGAGTAAAGAGACTTGTCGGTAACAAGGTTGAACTAGGTATGGAGATACCAACGATCGAATCTCGGGAAAGTAACATACCAAAGAACAAAGGGAACATCATACGGGATTAACTAAATCCTTGACATAGAGGTTCGATCGATAAAGATCTTCGTAGAATATGTAGGAACTGTTGGGGAACGTCGCATGGGAAACAAAAAAATTCCTACGCACACGCAGATCTATCCATGGTGATGAGCATCTACGAGAGGGAGACTGGATCTATGTACCCTTGTAGATCGCTAAGCGCGAAGCGTTAAGAAACGCGGTTGGTGTAGTCGAACATCTTTGCGATCCAAATTGCTGAGCGTCCCGCGATCTCATCACGATCCGTCCCGCGATGTCATCAAGATCCGTCCCGTGAACTCATCACGATCCGTCCCGCGATCTCATCACGGTCCGTCTCGTGATCTTGATCACGATCCTTTCGATCTAGCGCCGAACGGACGGCACGTCCGCGTTCAGCACACGTACAGCTCGATGACGATCTCCGCCTTCTTGATCCAGCAAGAGGGAGCGGAGAGGTAGAAGAGTTCTCCGGAAGCGTGATGGCGCTCCGGGGATGGTCGTGGATCTATTCCGACAGGGCTACGCCTAAGCACTACAGAAAACCGATTTAGAGGAGAAAGTATGCACTAGAGGAACGGGCAGCACGTGGCTAAAAATCAGGTGCCAAAAAACCTAAAACCTCTAGTATATATAAGAGGAAGAGAGGAGGAGGCTTGGCCCTCAAGGGACAAGCCCTTTGGTTCGGCCGAACTAGGAGAAGAGGTGGAATCCACCTCCAATCCTAGTAGGACTAGGATTCATCCTTTTTTTGCCTTTTTTTTGCCTTTTTCCACCTTTTCTCTTTGGGCTTTTCTCTCCCAGCCGCATGGGCCTTGCGTGGGACTTCCACCAGCCCACTAGGGGCTGGTATTCACTCTCCCACAGCCCATGTAGCCTTTTGGGTCGAAATACCCCTCCCGATGGTCTCCCGGTACACTACCGGCATTCCCGGTACATTACCGATAAGCCCGAAACTTTTCCGGCGACCAAAATAGGACTTCCTATATATCAATATTTACCTCCGGACCATTCCGGAGCTCCTCTTGATGTCTGGGATCTCATCCGGGACTCCGAACAACCTTCGGTCACCACCATGCATAACTTTATACTACCGAAACGTCACCGAACCTTAAGTGTGCAGACCCTGCGGGTTCGAGAACTATGTAGACATGACCGAGACACCTCTACGGTCAATAACCAATAGCGGGACCTGGATGCCCATATTGGTTCCAACATATTCTACGAAGATCTTTATCGGTTGAACCTCTATGTCAAGGATTCAGTTAATCCCGTATGAGTTCCCTTTGTTCTTCGGTATGTTACTTGCCCGAGATTCGATCATTGGTATCTCCATACCTAGTTCAACCTCGTTACCGGTAAGTCTCTTTATTCATTCCGTAATACGAGATCCCATGACTAACACTTGGTCACATTGCTTGCAAGGCTTATTGTGATGTTGTATTACCGAGTGGGCCCTGAGATATCTCTCCGTCACACGGAGTAAAAAATCCCAGTCTTGATCCATGCCAACTCAAGAGACACCCTCGGAGATACCTGCAGAGCACCTTTATAGTCACCCAGTTACATTGCGACGTTTGATACACACAAGGCACTCCTCCGGTATCCGTGAGTTTCATGATCTCATGGTCATAGGAACATATACTTGACATGCAGAAAACAATAGCAATAAACTGACACGATCATATGCTACGTTTGTAGTTTGGGTCTTGTCCATCACACCATTTTCCTAATGATGTGATCCCGTTTATCAAATGACATCTCATGTCCATGGCTAGGAAACCTTAACCATCTTTGATCAACGAGCTAGTCTATTAGAGGCATACTAGGGACATGGTTTTGTCTATGTATCCACACATGCATCTAAGTCTCCGATCAATACAATTATAGCATGGATAATAAATGATTATCATGAACAAGGAAATATGATAATAACTAGTTTTTTATTGCCTCTAGGGCATATTTCCAACAGGAACAAATATGGGCATCCAGGTCCCGCTATTGGTTATTGACCGTAGAGGTGTCTCGGTCATGTCTACATAGTTCTCAAACTCGTAGGGTCTGCATACTTTAAGGTTTGGTGACGTTTTGATAGTATAGAGTTATGCATGGTGGTGACTGAAGGTTGTTAGGAGTCACGGATGAGATCCCGGACGTCACGAGGAGCTCCGGAATGGTTTGGAGGTAAAGATTGATATATAGGAAGTCCTATTTTGGTCACCGGAAAAGTTTCGGGCTCATCGGTAGTGTACCGGGAGTGCTGGTAGTGTACCGGGAGACCATCGGGAGGGGTATTTCGACCCAAGAGGCTACATGGTCTGTGGGAGAGTGAATATCAGCCCTTTGTGGGCTTGTGGAAGTCCCACATGAGGCCCATGCGGCTGGGAAGAAAGGCCCAAAGAGAAAAAGGTGGAAAAAGGCTAAAAGGCCAAAATAAGTAGGAGTCCTAGTCCTACTAGGATTGGAGGAGGAATCCTCCTCTCCTCTTGGTTTGGACGAAGCCTAGGTGGCTTGGCCCTTAGGACAAGCCTCCTCCTCTCTTCCTCTTATATATAATAGAGGTTTTAGGGTTTTGCACTTGATTTTCAGCCACGTGCTACCCGTTCCTCTAGTGCATAGTTTCTCCTCTAGATCGGTTTTCTACAGTGCTTAGGCGAAGCCCTGCCGGAATTGCTCGACCACCATCGCCGCAGTGCCGTCATGCTGCTAGAGAACTTGTCTACCTCTCCGCTCCCTCTTGCTGGATCATGTGGGCGCCTCAAAACAGGCCTCAACCGCCATATGCCAAAGAAGACGGGAATAGTTTAACCATGCCATACATCTCAGTCGTGGTTCATGCCGGCATACAAAAATATGGCGCTCTCAGCCATAGATCAATCATCTAGCTCGAGCATTTGTTTTTGCTTCTTCTCAAGCCAAACCCTTCTCTTTGGGAACACCTTTGTCAAGTCTACCGTCATGATCTCCACCTCCTTCGTCATTAGCACGAGATTCACCTCGTTTGCTTTTGTCTTTGCAATATTTAACTCGATCATTAGCTTCTTCATTTGGATGTTCTCCTCTATCTCGACCTTTTTCCTTTGTATCTCAATGTAGGCCTTCATTTTCTCCTCTTTCTCTTGTCGACGATTCTCCTCCCTTTCTTTTTTTGGGTCATGATGCCTTGCAAAGTTTCTTGCAAGAGAAATGTGGCCGCATCACGCATCTCGTCCTTCTTGGAGTTGGTCCTCCCCCTAGGTCGCTTCTCTTATTCACCATGGCCGACGACAACCACCGGTCTCCATTCTTCTTGAGGGAGGCATATTGATCCTTGAACTTCTGGTCACTACAAATGATCGTCCAACAATGGGTGAGGGTTGATGGCGTGTTCCCATGGTGGAGCTTGAATGCCTCCAAAGCTTTGTCAGCCTACGAAATGAAGGCATCAACGTACATTTATATGCAGTGGATATGCAATAAACAATAAATGGCCAAGAGGACATGACGATGGAGGAATTGTGTACCATGTCTTTGATGCTGAGGACACACACCAGGTGGCCTTCGATGCTCTCAAGGGTGGCACAAAACATGTTGCACTCTTGTTGTATGCACCCTTATCTAGCCATCTCTTTGAGATGGACACCCAACCACGCTTGCTCTCAAACTTGTCGGGCGAGAACTTCTTGTGTTCATGGAATTATGAATGAACTCTCAACCTAAAGGATGATCCTTTTTGCTCGGTGCCGACCTTGGGATCTTGTGCAATATCCCTCCAACATTCACAAATGAGCATGTCCTCATCCTTTGTGTATGCCCCTATCCCAATGCTTTGTTGTCTCTTATTTTCTGCATTGGCTTGTTGAGTGAACTCATCGACAAAAAAAATACCCCCCTCAATGTCCACATCATCTTCCTCTTGGCCAAGTCATCTTGCATGGAGCCTAGCATATTGACGAACAATTCATGGGTATAGGGATGCTTGCCACTAAGGATATCACGCGGTTGCTTCCTCTGCCCCTGGGTGGACGACACGCCGACCATAGGTGTAGAGTTCATGCCGATAGTGACAGCGGGCGCAGGGCTGGCTGGCGCGATCAAACTCCGTTACGGTGAGGTGGACAACCAGGTGGCTTGAGGGTCGTGTTGGGGATGGAAGGCGGGTGTCTATGACGTGGAGGAGGTGCATGACGACTCCATCCGTGGCATACTGGCAGGCGACGAGCCCGGGCTTGCCGCAGCCATGGCAACAGCGGTCAGAACTACCAGCTATTCGTGGCTGAAACCTAGCAGCAGCAGCGCCTGCAGCGTGGCCTTGGCGACGAGGGCCTCCTTCTCGGTGATGGTGGCCTCCTATTAAGCGGTGGCGGCTTCTAGTTTCTATGCCAACCCTCTTCACCGATTGTATGGCCCACTCATCCGATGTGCGCTCCTTCGTGAGCTGCCTCTTGTCGCGAGTGTGGGGCTTGTTGGCCGTGGCGTCGACGATGACGACAGGGACAACGGTGACGGCGGGTCTGGCACGTCGGCCATGACGGGAGGGGATTGGGACATGAAGTGGGTGGAATGGTTGTGCCACTTTGTGGCGGATCGGAGGAGGACTAGGGCAGGAGTCGCGCGCGTCCACGCCGGCGCAGAATCGGTCCAAATTTAGATAGGGAATGAGCGCGGACAGATGGCGTCAGTGTGTTGGACCATCGTTTGTGTCCATTTTAATCTAAACGGACATAGACGGACGCGCACGCATAAAATAAAAATGCGTTCATGTGAGTCCTCCATTGCTCACGCAGACGCCGCCTCCGCTAAGAAAATTAGGATTTCTTCGCCTCCCGTCGGCGTCGACGTTGGTCCGCCTCGTCTCCGGTGGCCTTAGGGCCATGGAGGCACGGTGGATCCCTGCCCTTGCCGGTGGAAAGGCTTCGTTTTTAGATGTGTTTTTGAGATAGTGGGGGCTTTTTGAAGATGGAATAAGGTGCTCCCCGCCCAGCCCCGTTTCGATGGTCCGTCTTGCATCGTTGGTGAGCGTGTGGAGGTGTGTTTTCGACGGATTTATGTTCGGCGAATTTGCTCGAATCTTTTCGTCGTTCATCTAGGTTCGTGTGTTTTTAGGTCGGATCTTTTCGATCTACGCTACTCTTCATCAGCAGTGGTTGCTGTTCTGATGCGCTGGTCCTATGAAGTCTTAGCACGACGACTTCCCAGCTGTCTACTACAACAAGTTTTGCCCGATTCCGGTGAGGAAGAGACGATGACAATGACGCCATCACCTCGTTTCAGTGTTTGTAGTCGTCGCTAGGTGGTCTATGAATCTGAATCTAATTTTTATTATTTTTTATGTTCGTTATACTGTCCTGTTTAAAGATGAATAAATTGAATGTTTTTCTATTAAATAAAATAAAATGGGTCGACTCGCTGGAGTTGCTTTCGAAGACGAATAAAATGGGTCGACTCGCTGGAGTTGCTTTCGAAGACGCCGGACCTCCCACACGCATGGATGCCATGCCATGCCCCGACGACCCGACCTCCCGTGTCTTTCACCGTTTCCTGGGACGATGGATCGTGTGTGGCGAGCCGCCGGCACAGAGACGCGCGAGTCAACCCGTCCGATCCGATCCAATCCAATCCAATCCAAAGTTCCAAACCAGCCCGGCCTTCAGTACCGCGCGGAGAAACAGCCGCGCCACGCAACCCGCGGCGAGACTGGTACGCCGCCACGCCACGCGACGCCACGCGAGCGCCCGCGGTTTTCGGCCGAGGGGCAGAGGCGGATCGACGATCGCGGCAGAGGGCCAGGAGACAGACAGCGACCGCTGACAGCATTACATACATACATCGAACCCAACCCTCGTTCTGTTCTTCACCGGACCCGACCCCGCCGCCACCGCCCCCGCATGACGCCGTCACGGGAAGCCAAACCAGTCAGTAGGTCAATCGGTCCGGTCGGTCTCAGCGGTCACGCCCGCGCTCTGGACGCCACAGACTCCTCAACCCCCCGTAGAATCGAAACACTTTTTCTTTTACGGCGACAACCAAAAAGAGAGAACAGATATCAGCCGTGTGAGTGAGATTTTATTGCGGGGCACGTAGTATGTACACTTCACTGACGAACGACCTAAATTAAGCTAGGCTACAGAACTAAGGCAAATGTCCCTGACAAGTGGGGCCCGCGGCTTCGGCGGGCTTTGAATGGCCTCCATCTAGTACAGCTAACTCGATCTCTCGCAGTACATCTCCTGTTTACTGCTCGATGATGGGATGGTTGATTGATTGATTGACTGATTCATGACAGCATCGCCACACACGCCCATGGCCTGGAGCCTAGGACCAGAAAGCGAAGGGAGGGACGCCGGCGAGCCTGGTTGGTCAGCCGGCGAAGTGCTTCTGCGGCCTGCCCGCCGCGCAGGTGCAGCTCGCCCGGCCGTCGTTCATCACCTGCAGCAAAGAAAATTCAGAATGGTCAGCAGAGAAAAAAAAAGGTGTTCTTAATCGGTCAGTTATTAGTTAGGATCTACGGCGTGCATGCCATGCGTGTGCGGCTTGGATATCGGCCTAATTAAAGTTGCCCCTGCCCCGGTTCACAGGGCAGATCCGGCTGACACTAACACGTCCGGCGAGCTTCCACGCGCACAAACAGCGACACAAATGGCCACATTATCCTCATCTTTGGAAGCGAAAATGCAGCAAGAATAGCATTATCCGTACAAACATACATTAATACATACAGTAGATACATACCTTGACCTGCATCTGGAGCTCCTTGATGTAATCGACAGCCAGATCCAACATGTCGGAGGTGTTGGTTTGCTGCAGCAGCCATGGCAAGCGAGTAAAAATCAGTTACACGGCGCGCGTGGTCCTCCCATGGCGGAGAGCGCGGCCCAAATGGGGCAAAGAACTAATCATGCCCGGCCCAGCGGTTTTTACTACTAATGGGTTAGGTTGCCACGGCCGCCGTGCCGGTACGGCCTCGGCGTTGGCGCCGTACGGTGGGTTGATTGATTGGTTGGTTGGTTGATTACCTTCTCCATGTTGGGGACGAGCTCCTGCAGCTTCCGTATCCGCTCGCTGATCTTGGTCCTCCTCACCTGCGTAGAATGCACACCACGGCGTCAGAATCGATCGGCCGGCGAGACGGCCGTGAACGGCATGGCATGATGGTGAGCGGTGTGAGCTGTGGAGTATACGGACCCGTTCGGCGATGCTGCGGGGGTGGGTGGCGCAGCCGCGCTTGGCGCGGATCTTGCACGGCACCGAGTCCTGGAACTGGAGGAACTTCTCGATGGCCGCTATCTCCGGCAACGGCTTGCTGCCGGCCGGCAGGCTGAACTGCGGCTTCAGCTGCTCGCGCGGGCGCCGCTTTGCGGCCTGTCCGGACAGGCCGTCGGAGGTCAGCAGCGAGGGCGACGGGGACGGGGAGGGCTCGTCCCAGCCGGCGGCTCCGGACGGGGCGACAACAGGGTACCCTGGGATGCCGCCGTAGCTGCCGGCCTCGTCGTCGCCGCTGCTGCCGCCGCCCATCTCCTCGCCGACCATCTCCGAGATCTGCGACATCACCGACCCCTGCCGCGACGAGAAGCTCAGCTGCCCCTTGAGCCGCGCGTCGCCGTTCCTGTATCCGCCTCCGCCAACGGCGCCACCGCCGGCGGCCATGCCCGCCCTGAGCATGTTCCCGAAGCCTGCGGGGTTTAGGACGGAGTAGCACCAGTATTCCATTAATTGGTCGACGCGACGGTTCCAGAAATGGAAAGCAGCTAGCTGCTCAAGCGGTCTACTCCCAGCTAGCTAGCTCATGATTGCTGCTGCTGCTGCAGTGCCGCTACATGGCGGGCGCGAGAACCAAGAAAGCAAGCTCGCGAGGATTAATGGAGAAGGGGAAGGGGTTAAAGTACCAACCGTTGCCCATGTTCAGATGGTTGAGGAAGCCGGCGGGGGAGCTGCTCTGCCGGAGCAGGCTGTCGTTGCCACCGCCGCCGCTGGCGACGACGGGTTCCGTGGCGCGGGAGCTCGCCGTGCGGAACAGCCCTTCCATGGCGGCCATCTGCTGCTGCGACTGGTACATGAGCTGCTGCTGCTGCGAGGCCATGGACGCGGCGGCGGCTTCCTCGGCGAAGTGGCCGGCGGCAGGGCGGGGAGGCTTGTCCCTCATCTCAGGGTGGTGCTGGTCGGAGAGGAAGCGGGCGAAGCCGGTGTCAGCGGCGTGGTTCGGGCTCCCCGGGCGGTGCCCCGCGCCGACGCCGGCGCCGGCGGAGGCCGGGAGGAAGTCCCCGCACACGTCGCCGAACATGGCGCTCGGGGCCGACCTGTACCGCAGCAGGCCGGGGGAGCTCATCTGCGGCGGCGTCCGCACGCCGTTCGCCGGCGGGTGCTGCTGGGATGGCAGGTTGAGGTCCTTGGACCGCGGCGCGCCGTACATCCCCCACCCCACCACCTCCCAAAGGTTACACCGGCCGCCGCACGAAGCCCGATACCACCAAAGCACCAATACGCAACGCTAGCAGCCTAGCACGGTCACTGGTGCTTCGGGGAGTTTCTTCCGGCCGGAGTATTTTAACGGCGGAAAAGGAGAGGGGCTTTTGGTCTTGGCCGGGGGCGCGTAGTGGTTTAGGCATGTGGGAGGGAGAGCTTCGTCGGTATTTATAATGCGGATGTTTACGGGGACGACGATGGGAAGGGAAGTGCCGTCGTGGATAGGGTACCGCTTTGATCCATCCTAGGGTACCCGCACCTATGCCGCCGGCCATGGCCACCGTCTCCTCTCTGTATTTCTCTTTCATTGATGGATGTTATTAGCACAATCCGGAGCTTAAAACACATCCCACTTGTCCGCGTCGACTCAATACTACCCAATACATTTCGCAACGTCTTTTGGATTGTAGGTTTTAAGAAGAATTTTGATCCGCACGAGTGGCGTTTTGGCTATATACACCTATTATAAAATACATATAAAAACACATTCTGAAATGTTAAAAAATTCAAGAAAAAACACGCGCGTACATCCGGACATCCTTTGTTTGCACACAAAATTTCGGTGAAAAAGGATTTTTTTGTGACATGTATAAAAAAGATAAAAATATGTCTCGTAAATAGTTGTAATCAAGCATCGAAATTTTTCTTTTTACAAAAGCCACAAAAAATGTCCTTTTCATCGAAACTTTATGTACGCACATATAATGTCCGGATTTACATGTGAGCTTTTCCTTAAATAATATTTTAAAATATGTATTTAGACAATGGGTGCATATACACTTATGAACCAAAATAAATTTCTGGATCCGCACGAATTTTTGCTATGGAAGCCCTTTTGAAATGGGGCAACTAACTTCCTATCATGAAAACTCCAACACGGATCATCAAACAAACGACACAAAATGTTCGTGTACATGTCTGGGAGTGTGTCCGGGCAACGGGTTTAACAACGATCATCCACGGTAGGCATCAAATGCCCTGCCATTTCAAACAGACTGCACACAAACACAAACAAAATTGAGACAAAACGGACGAAATTGAGACAAAGTTTGATATATTACAACCAAATAATTTTTTTAAACAAGTTCAACCTTAATTTAAACTAATCTTAACTAACACGAGGTGAGGTACCGGATGGTGACATAGTAGAGGTGACCTCCGAGGCCACGCTTACCTTCATCTGCACCCTGTCCTCCAAGCGCGGCTTCCGCCTAACCGTAGGGAACAGACACCCGAGTCACGTGTCGGCGGCTAGTTCTCGGCATCGTACTTCTTGTCCATCACGACAAACAGAACAGTGGTGGTGTGAGGCGGTTGACGGGTGTGTGGGGTGGATGAGAATTATGTGGGTAGTTTTGCGAAGGAATAGTCCAACCGGCTTTAAAGTTACAGTAGGCTTCTCCATCTTCGCACCACCTTGAATGCGGGTACGTGTAAGGCCGGTCTTCCATAGTAATGCAATCAAGTAGGAGCGGACACGGTGATTTTTTTGGGTGGGCGTGTCCGCGTTATCAATGTCCATCGTGGCACATGTTCGAACTCCCAGAAACCTCGGCCCAATTTGTTCTGGTTTTGCGATTTTAGGCGTCCATACCAGTCCGAACAAATTTGATGACCGCCATTGGATGGCCTAAAGTGTCCAGACCGCTTAATCTAAACATCTGCAGGCGATTTTGATGATCCGTGTTGCAGCTTCCCTGAAATCCATTCTTATGCTTATTTTTGGATAAAAAAGCTCAAAAAACCGCATGCTTTCAAAAAAGAAATATGGGTGATCAAAACTACACTAACTGGCCCTATAAGACTTAGAAAATCGTATGAGCCACCACCCTCAATAGGTCACCCTAAGATCGTTAAACACGCTCTAGCTAGGGTGTCGCCCTTTATAGTACTCCTCCGTCCCAAAATAAGTGTCTCGACTTTGTATTGACTTTAGTACAAAATTGTACTAAGGTTAAGACACTTATTTTGGGATGGATGGAGTATGAATTATCAAATAGCTGGTTTGACCATGTATTGTTGGAGAACAAGATCAAGAGACCCCCAAAAATATAAACCAAGTGAACTCAACATAATCATCATGTTGTCAGTACTTAGTTGGGCAGAAGCACGAGATGGTAATCTATCATACGATAAGTTGGCATAGCATAAGGCCAGGGCACCACTTACTTTTTGGTCATGTCACCCATGATGAACACATCAGGATGAAGAGGGTGCACATGAAGAAAATAGGCATGCGGGAAAAAACACAATTAATAAGAGTTAACGTGTCTCCATTGGAAGATGATGACCCATCAATCTAATGAAATCCCCCTTAGAAGGAAGGTGTCATGATTTGGCAGCAGAACTTTGCTCCTTCCCTTGATAACAAAGAGGTAATTCAGGTGACTATTGAATGGGTTGATTTTATGTCATATGCTCTTTCTTTCACGTGACAAATTTGACTACGTAAAGAAATTTATCACATCACAAGTTTGGGACTATATTATCCAGGGTTCAGATTCTAGGATATTCAAACCTTTTGTCATCCATGATAGTTGCTCCTCTTCTCAAGTCCTCTATTGCAAGCTTCATGGCTAAATCCGGATGGTGCACATCAAGAAAACTTTTCCACTCCACCAAGAAGCTCTGCTTCTGGGAGGGACCTTCTGCTTCTTGCACTTGTACCCTGCATATTAATAAAAAGAGAAAACAAAGGCTCACGTTTGTTGAAACTGAGGTAAGAAGAAGCTGCAGGCTTCAATCTTCGCATAAGGGTTTTAAAAAGTGGTTTGTGTGGATACAAATTGCATTGCTTGTCATGATTTTACCCCCACCAGTGCCTAGGAAAGTGGTTAAAATATGAATACTACTTTTTGCAAGGTTAATATCAAAGATGCTAATGAAGACAAACAAAGGAATGGCAAGAAAGGTTTAGGAGTACCTCATAGTCTTATCTCAAGGGCTCCAAGAACAAGAGCAACAACCTACTCTAATTGCTGCAATTAGTTAGTACTTTAGTTGGAACAGTGAACTTGTTGTAATAATGAACTTGTCTTTTGGATGTAAGATTCTTAAATTTTATGCTACTTGTCACACGTGTTGCTCTACTATTTGCTATGTTGGATCGGTTACCTATCTATTAGAGTACCGTTTTTGGTTTTTTTGTCCCTCATACTATGGTTATGAATAGATCTTGGAGCATATTGAATTGAAATATTAGAGGGGTCAATGTTGATAAGAAATGGCTTGATTTAGTAGTAAAATTGATGAGCATGTCTACTCCATGCTCAATCTTTAAAAACTAAAAATTTATATCAGAAATTTCTATCTCAAGACTCACAACATGTGACTTCTTGTCCTCTCTTGGTGCATCTGGTCAACTTTTCACTGTTTGGATTGATCAATTATTTTCTAGTAAAACCCCCAGGAAGAATGAATTCTCTTTGACTATTGAGTTCACATCGAAGCACATAGGAGAACAATGGATCTTCACAAATATTTAAGGTCCTTGTCGAACCGTAATAGAATTCATTCTGAATTGGTTTGAAATTATTCACATGCTTGATGATGTCAACTCACTTGTCCTCGGAGACTTATTCAGGATATGTTTATATTTAATGAAGCCATCAGGAAACTAGCACTCATTGAAATTCTACTTAAGGCCAGAAACTTTGAATGGAGTAATATGCAAGAGGACCCACTATTGAAAAACTTGATTGGTTTGTCTCTTGTGAAGTTGGAGTCTCTCCTCTCCTAAGACTATTGCAACCCCTCTTGCTAAAATACTTCTTATCATGTTCCATGTGTCCTTACATTGTCACTTCCATTTCTAAATCCAGGATTTTTAGATTGAAAAGTACTGATTGGAAAACAATCAGTTTAAAGAGATTGTCATGTCTATTTGGGATGAATCTATTCAAGAAATGGACGGTGCTAAAGTTATTGCTCCTAAATTCAAAAGGCTCCAGAAGGGTCTCAAGAACTGGCATAAAAAAATTCTGGTCTTAAAGGCATTACCTCAAATTCTAATGTTGTTATTCTTCTTTGTGGTACTATTGAGGAATATAGAGAGCTCACTATAGAGGAAGTAGATGGTAGGAATATCCGTAAAGTACACTTGGAAAATATTCTTAACTATCAAACAATACTTAGAGAGCCACCACTAGAGTTATTAAATTTGGGGAAGCCAACACAACAAAAATAAGGCCAAAGCCACCATCAAATATAGAAAGAAGAACATTACTATGCTCAGAGATGAAACATGTAGTAAATATCATGATCATCAATCCAAGTCTACTACTTTATTCAAAGACATCAAAGAGAGATTGGGGCGGGTATCTGCAGCTCATAATCATTCGTTCCTTCATTCTTTGTTTCTGCATTACTTCCTCCATGAACTTGAAGCCCATTTTACTAAAGAAAAAATTGATAATGTGGTTACGAAACTTCCTAATGACAAACCCCCTGAGCCTGTTGGCTTTATGATACCTTTTCTAAGGCTTGTTGGGATACCATAGCTCCTGATTTTTATAAGCTTGTGGATGATTTCTGTGAATGCCAGGTCAATATTCAGAGCATCAACAATTCCTTTATTGCACTGATTCCTAAAAATATGGTGTTGTTGCTCCTAGTGACTTCAAGCCTGTATCACTTCTTATCTGCACTCTAAAGATTATTAAAAACTCCTTGCGAACAGACTACAGAAGCACATTTTGAAGCCGATTCATAAAAATAGTCTACTTTCCTTAATAATAGATGCAAACAAGACTGTGTGGCTTGGTCTTTTGAATATATTCATCGATGCCACCAAGCTAAGAAGGAGGTTGTTTTATTGAAACTTACTTTGAGAAATCTTTTGACATGTTGAGTCATGACACTATTAGACAATGTTCAAGAATTCATCCGATTGAATATATTCATCGATGCCACCAAGCTAAGAAGGCGGTTGTTTTATTGAAACTTACTTTGAAAAATCTTTTGACATGTTTGGTCGTGACACTATTAGACAATGTTCAAGAATTCATCCAATTAATCAGTTAATTGGCCAGTTAATCGCTACTCAGTGGGTGGCCGAATCGAATAACGCCATATTCACTTTGTTAACTTGCTAGACCGATTAAATGGTTTGTTGGACCGATTAAATGGTTTGTTAGACCGATTAAATGGTCTATCATACCAATTAACTGGTTGTCACACCGATTAATCCATGTTGGCCCGCTAACTCGTGGGCAACCAAAGCCTGATTATTTGGCACATAACCCCTCCCATCGCATCTCGCTCCTAAAGAGCTAGGGTTTAGCCCTTCACCCACCCCTCCCACTCATCTCATCCCCTCCCAAACTATATGGCGACTGGTCAGGTCGTCGTCTGTGCACCGTCGCTTCCCTTCCTCCCCTGTGTGTTGTCACTTTCTCTTCACACTATGTGTTCCACTACTTCCCATCCTTCTTCGCAACATGGCACCTCCGACAGCCAACCTGTTTAGAAGCCATGCGCGACCGATGTCACCTTTCCTTTGTCTGTCATCGTTGCATGGCCACCATCTCTCGGAGTTGCATCTCTGGCGGAAATCAGCAAATTGTTGTTGTATACATGTTTGTTGATGATTTTTGCGCCCACATGGATGATTGTTGTTGTATACATGTTTGTCATGCATTGAGAAAATAAAATGGTGGCATTTGCTTCATATTTGCAATGTTGATTTTTGTTGTCCATACAAAACTTGCTTCTATTGATTTTAGAATTGCAGTGATTATTGGTTGACCAATTAATCCAGTTAATAGAGCGATTCAGCGATTAATCGCTACTCCCTAGCCAAGCAAGCAGCTATCAGTTAACGATTTTCTCAACATTGCTATTAGAAAGATAATGACTTAGGGTATTGGGCCTAAGTTGATGTAATGGAATAAATTGATCTACAACAATGGTTTCCCGTTTGTTCTCCTTAATGGTGTCCCAGGACAACTATTTCTTTGTAAAAGAGGAGTTATACAAGGAGATCCATGTCCCCTTTGATTTTTGTCCTTCCTCCAGATCTTCTCCAATCCATGCTCAATGAAGGCATGCTTAACTCCATGATCGAATCCCGCATTCACCATGTGATACGTCCATTTTGAATCATGTTTTTGTTGATATTTATTATGTTTTGAATCATTATTACACTTTATGATGCAAGACTAATGCCGTTTGTCTCTTATTTTGCAAGTTTCATCCAAATAGGAAGATTGCCGATGGCTGGAATTCTGGACCGGAAAGTACCACCGAAGAGCTGGTATTCTCTGGAAATCCAAATGAGCTAAAAATTGACGGAGACTTATTTTGGAATATATAAAAATATTGGCGAACAAATCCACTAGAGGGGACCCACCAGATGGCCACAAGCCATGGGGGAGCACCCTATCCCTAGGGCGCGCCACCTAGGCTTGTGGGTCACCCAGCAAGCCTCTGATGCCCATATTCTCCTATGGTGCCAATTTCCCTAGAAAAAAAATCATAAGAATACTTTCGGGAGAAGCGTCACCGCCTCGAGGCATAACTTGGGTAGGAGCACTTTTGCTCTCCGGTGGAGCGATTTCGCCTAGGAAACTTCCCTTCGGGAGGGGGAAATCGAAGCCATCGTCATCACCAACGCTTCCTCCATCGTGATAGGACCAATCTTCATCAACATATTTACCATCACTATATAATACCAAACTCTAGTTCATCTCTTTTATTCAATCTTTGTCTCCAAACATCAGATTGGTACCTGTGGGTTCCTAGTAGTGTTGATTACATCTTGTAGTTGATGCTAGTTGGTTTAATTGGTGGAAGATTATATGATCAGATCCTTAAGCATATTCATTACACCTCTGATCTTGAACATGTTGATGCTTTGTGATTATTTATTTTCGTTCTTGGGGACATGGGAGAAGTCTTGTCTTAAATAATCATGTGATGTTGGTATTCGTTCAATATTTTGATGATATGTATGTTGCTCTTCCTTTAGTGGTGTCATCTGAACGTTAACTACATGAAACTTCACCATATTGGGGCCTAAAGGAAATCATTGGGTAATGATAAGTAGATGGTGGGTTGCGAGAGTGACATAAGCTTAAACCCTAGTTTATGACTTGTCCCCTAAGGGGCTGATTTGGATCCACATGTTTAATGCTATCATTATATTTATCTTAATTCTTCTTTCTTAGTTGTGGATGCTTGCGAGATGGGGTAATCATAAGTGGGTTGTTTGTTCAATTAAGAACAAGACCCTATCACCGGTCCACCCACGTATCAAATTATCAAAGTAGCGAAGACTATACGAATTTCCCATGTGTCCTCAAGAGCGCTTTGCTTCATATAAGAGTATATTTCGGCTTATCCCTTGCTTTGGAAAGGATTGGGACACCTTGTTGCACCATTTCTACCATTGTTACTTGTTACAAATTGACTTTCCACAAAACAATCTATCGCCGTTACTTTCAGTGCTTGCAGAAACTTCCATACCAAAACCACTTGTCATTTCCTTCTCCTCCTCATTGGGTTCGACACTCTTACTTATCGAAAGGACTACAATTGATCCCCTATACTTGTGGGTCATCAAGACTCTTTTCTGGCGCCATTGTCGGGGAGTGAAGCGCCATTAGTAAGTGGAATTTGGTAAGGAAGCACTTTTGTTACGTGCTGAAATTAATCGTCACTTATTACTATGGAAGATAATCCTTTGAGGGGATTGTTTGGGGTTTCTTAACCTCATCCAGAATTAGCAAAATCCGCTCCTCCACCTACTGAACCTACTGAAAATATTTAATATGAAATTCTTTCAGGTATGTTACAGAAACTGTTTGCTAAAACTTATGCAGGAGATGGACCAATACATCTTGATACACACTTGGACTATATAGATGAAATTTGTGGATTATTTAAGCTTGCAGGTTTATCTGAAGATGGTGTTAAGAATAAGGTTTTCCCTTTATCTTTGGAGTGAAATACATTGATTTGGTATAGGCTATTGGATGATGCTGGTTCATGGATTGGAACCGATTGAAGCTGGAATTCCATCATAAATTTTAGCCTATGCATTTGGTTCATCGTGATCAGAATTATATATATAATTTTTGGCCTTGGGGAGGACAAAGTATTGGTCAAGCTTGGGGGAGGCTTAAATATATGATGTGCACATGCCCAAATCATGGCCTCTCAAGGGAAATAATCCTACAAAACTTTTATGCTCGGCTTTCTCATGATAATCAATCAATGCTCGATACTTCATCTTCTGGTTCCTTTATAAAGAGAACAATGGAATTCAAATGGGATCTTTTGGAAACAATTGAACACAACTCGGAAGATTGGGAAATCGACAAAGGTAAAGGGTCAAGTATAAATCTTAAGTTTGATTGTGTTAAATCTTTTATTGAAACTGCAGCTTTTCATAAGTTTAGCTCAAAGTATGGACTTGACTATGAGATAGTAGGTACTTTCTATGAATCATTTGCTAGTCATGTCGATCTCCCTAGGGAGAATTAGTTTAAATATTACCCACCTATTGAATAAACTACTAAGGAACATATTATAGCTAAATAAGAAACCCTCATTTATGATATTGATCCAGTCGTGCCTACTTCTTATATTGAGAAACCAGCTTTTCATGTTAGGAATAGGGAACATGCTAAAGTTGCAAACCATGGTTAATAGAAGTAATATCAAACCACATAGACCCTCTGAACAAATAAAGGTAGAACATAAAGTTGTAATGATTAAGAATCTATTAGTTGATAATGTTGATGGGCATGTGATACTTGTGATCTGCGTTGGGTTATTCACGAAGAGGAGCGGGTGATGCAACACATTATAGATAAGTATTTACCTCAGTGAGAACCACGGTTATTGAACCAATAGTAGTATCATGCAACCCCCGTCTTCAGTGATTGCACACAAAGAAGCAAACACTTGCACCCAACGCGGGCAAGAGTGTTGTCAATCCCCTTGGACTCATTACTTGCAAGCAAATGAAGTGTGTAGATGATAGTAGATAATTATAAATTGAAAAATAGAATAAAAGTTAAATAATAATAGGAAGGTAATACAGGTTTTCATAAATATGTAAGTGGATAGACCTGGGGGCCATAGTTTTCCCTAGTGGCATCTCTCATGAAGTAGGCATACGATGGGTAAACTAATTATTGTGGGGCAATTGATAGAAAAGCGTATAGTTATGCAATATTTATTCATGGAAATGATCATTACATATATTCATAATGCCGATAAGCAAGTAGACCGACTCTTGACTACGACTACTACTATTACTCCACCCATCGACCGTTATCCAACATGCATCTAGAGTATTAAGTAAAATAGAGTAATGCTTGGAGAACATTGACATGATGTAGACAAAGTGGATTCAATAAATATGAATAAACCCCATCGCTTTATCCTTAGTGGCAACAATATAAAGACGCGTCTTGTCCCTTTCTATCACTAGGATATAGAGCACCGCCAGATTGAACCCACTACAATTCACCTCTCCCACTAAAGAAGTATCAATCTAGTTGGCAAACTATTTCAATAGATCGAAGAGAATTATGAAGCTATCATATAATCATGCATATGTAAATAAGGAAAATCAAGGAACTCAATATTATTTCATGAACAATCTCAACATAAACCCACAATTCACCGGATCCCAACAAACGCACCGCACAAGAAGACTACATCGAATAGATCACCGCAAAGATGCGGTGAACTTTGTTTTGAAGATCAAGATAGAGAGAGAGAGATAGACATCTAGGTACTAACTATGGACCTGTAGGTCTGCAGTAGACTACTCACACATCACCATGGGAGTAGCAAGGTTGATGTAGAGGCCCTCCGTGATCGATCCCCCTCCGACAGGGCACCAAAACAGGGCTCCAGATTGGAATGCGGAATACCCAACACAGAGTTTGTGGAAAACTCTTTACGGTGGTGAGTATCATGGAATAGTTAATGGAGAAGGGTTGGTGATGGCGACGACGATGAATCCCCCTCTTCGGAACCCCAAATGGACTCCAGATCATCCCTCTTGAGGAAGAACAGGAGGTGGTAGTGGCTTCCTCTTGTAGATCGTGATGAAAACTTCTGTCCAATTTTTTTCTCTGGATATGTGAATTTATAGGACTAGAAATAGGGCCATGGGAGCCTCGTGGGTGCCACCACACAACAGGGCGCGACCAGGGGGTGGTCGCGCATTGTTGCCTCATGGTCCACGGGGACACCCCCTCTCGTGGATATTTGCATCATAATTCATTATTATTCCTAGAAAAAATTCGTAGAAAGTTTAGTCCGATTCCGAGAACTTTTATTTGTGCACAAAAATAACACCACGGTATTTGTGTTGAAAACTACGCTAGTCCGGGTTAGTTCCATTCAAATTAGAGTCCAAAACAAGAGCAAAAGTGTGTGGAAAAGTAGATACGTTGGAGACGTATCAACTCTCCCAAGCTTAAATCATTGCTTGTCCTCAAGAAATTCAGTTGATAAACTGAAAGTGACAAAGAAAAATTTTACAAAGTCTTTTGTTCTTGTTGCCATATATATGCTTTGCTAGTATTCAGGTTTTAAGCATAAATCATAAGTAATCATATCCATGATAACAATTAAACATCATATTCACTCATGGCAATACATAACCAATTAGCAAGCAATAATAAAATAACTCACATGCTAACAATTTGTAAACACAATCATGATATAATATGGTGATATGGTACTTCACTAGCCCTTTTCGAGACTGCAAAACATAAATGCAGAGCAACTCTGAGTTTCAAGCAGCGTCTAAACATTATAATTCGGGGTATAAGAGATACAATCATGCTCACATCCAACATTAACTAGACTCAATGCATAAAATTACAATAGTGCTCTCCGGTCTGCTGCTTTTAGTAAGAAGATGATGACTCAGAAACAGCATAAAAGTAAATAGAAAGGCCCTTCGCATAGGGAAACATTGATTTGCAGAGGTGCCAGAGCTCAAGTTTTAAAATAGAATTGAAATTGTAATTTTGGGTGGTACACTTTTTCTGTCAATGTTACAACAAATGTTTTCAGTATCTTCCATGCCACTCTCATTATTGGCGGTTCCCAAACAAAATTGTAAACACATATCAAATTCACATGATTACTTGCAACATAACTTCTCCCGTGACCTCAAGAACAAAGGTAACTACTCACAAATAATATGCATGCTCAAGATCAGAGGTGTATTGAATAGCATAATGGATAAGAACATAAAATCTTCCACCAAATAAATCATATAGTAATCAACTACACAGGGTAATCAACACTACTAGCCACCCACATGTACCAATCTGAGGTTCTGGTACGAATATTGAACACAAGAGATGAAATAGGGTTTGAGAGGAGATGGTGTTGTTGAATATGTTGATGAAGAATGGCCTCCCCAAGATGAGAGGGTTGTTGGTGATCATGATGGCTTCGATTTCCCCTTCCCGAAGGGAAGTTCCCCCAGCGGAATCGCTCCGCTGGAGGAAAAAATGCTCCTGCCCAAGTTCCGCCTCGAGGCGGCGGTGCTTCATCCCAAAAGTCCTCCTCCTAATTTTGTTAGGTTTTTATGGAATTTATACCAGAAGATGGGTCTGGGTGAGCACCCCCTCCGGTAGTTTTCAGCCCTAGTAATTCTTATTTATTGTATAAAAAATCTTCGTAAATTTTCAGCTTCATTGGGGATGTGCAGAATTGGTATCTCTGACATGCTTTTTTCAGGTGCTGAATTCTAGTTGCCGGCATTCTCCCTCTTGGTGTAAACCTTGCAAATTGTGAGAGGAAAGGCACTAAAATTACTCCCCCAAAGCATTATTATGCATAAAAACATTATAAATAACAGTAGGAAAACAAGATGCAAAATGGACGTATCAACTCCCCCAAGCTTAGACCTCGCTTGTCCTCAAGCGAAAGCCGATATCGAAGAACATGTCCACATGGTTTGAGAGAGAGGTGTCGATAAAAACAAAATACAGACATAATAGCATCATGCTTATTATTATAACAACAAAAAAATTAACATAATACTTTCTCATAAAAAAATTGTAGCAACATCATATAACTTCTTATGAGCAAGTAACAATTCATTACAACGTGGAAGTATAAAGCATAAACCTTATTGGAAACCAACAAACTATGTTCTCGGTCAACTTTGCAACTACAGTTCATCATATTTTCAGGAAGTGTGTCATGTAGGAGCCTTTTGGCAAGTCCACATACTCAACCATCATCTAGTCTTCTATGATTTCTAACACCCATAGCAAACCCACAAGCAAATAGTTTCAACCGGACACATAGAAAGATAGGGGCTTATAGTTTGCCTCCCAATGTATTCACCTCAAGGGTGATGTCAACAATAGTAAATCATGATCACTCATATCCAACTGGACATATGTGCCTAGATATTTCCTCACCACATGATGCTTGACAAAGGAGAAAAATAAAAAGGAATAGGGAAGAATACTTTGACTCTTGCATAAAAGTAAATACTTAAAAGTTAAAGATAGGCCCTTCCCACAGGGAAGCAGAGGTTGTCATGCGCTTTTTAGTTTCTATGACAAATACCTTAGCGGAAAAGAATGTCACGTTGCATTGCCCCTTGTGATAGTAACCTTTATTATGCAGTCTGTCGCTTTTATTACTTTGCCATCACAAGTTCGTGCAACGCTCAATTTTCTCGCACACTAATTGATCCAACACTTTTAGAAGCAATTTTTATTGCCTTGATGCACCTATGAAAACTTACTTGAAGGATCATATTCAATCCATAGGTAGGTATGGTAGACTCTCAAACATGAGTTTGTGTTTTTGGATGCACAAGTAGTATCTCTACTTAGTGCAGAATTTTTGGCTAGCAAAGATATTGGGCAAGCACCACATGTTGAAGGATCTATGACAATATAACTTCTATGTGAATATGAACAAGCATATATCATTACGTTGTCTTGCTTGTCCAACGTCAACAAATTTGTCATATAATATTTAATGGGGGATCACAATCATAAAAGACATCCATGATAGTATATTTGCATGTGAATATTCTCTTACCTAATTTATTCTTTCATGAATTGCATTGTTGACTAATGCTATGTTTTCCAATATCCAATTAATTTTACCACTTATAATTTTATTTATTGTGATGTCATTACTCACCATAAGATTAGCATATGATCTTTTCATTTATTTTCTTTTATCAAGATTGCAACAAGAAAGTAAAAGGGCAAAGGCTCAAACTAAACTTTATTATATAACTCTCTCTCGATTACTAGCACTCGAAAATAGATCATAATAAACTTTTATTCAACTAAATCACGAAAAAGCTAAGGATCAAAATAAAAAGCAAAGGTAAAAAGTGATGGTGATATGATAACGGGGCACCTCCCCCAAGCTTGGCTCAAGCCAAGCGGAGTGCCCATACTCGTGTACTCAAGTCTCCTTTGATGGTGAAGATGATGAAGGTGGTGGTGATGAGGCGTCACACTTCAGCTCCAGTAAATACTTCAATTTGCGGATGACACTCCTAAGGGTGGTGATGTGCTCCTGTAGCAAAATATTTTCACGAGTGAGGAATTTATTTTGAACACGGACCACTTCGAAAGACCTAAAAGCATCAATTTCAAGAGGGGTGAGATGACGGCAGTAAGGCTAAAGGATATCTTCTTCTTCCTCTTCTGCCTTGTCCATGGGTTGCCCTCCGAATCTTGAGAAGACATATTTTCAGATCTGCCAGCAAAATGGCACGAAACAAGAACAGGGGAAAATTTCGCGATGCGGTGGTCAAAACAATCGGTAGTATATATAGAGATTTTTTATTCTTGGAAATCAAGTAGATGAAAGGAAAACAAAGTCGGGAAGGTTCCCGAGGTGGGCACCCTCCACCAGGGCACGCCAGGGATGGCAACCGCGCCCTGGTGGACCATGCCCTCCTCGGTTGCCTTCCGGTTTATTTTTTATTTCCCAAAATTCTTAAATATTCCAAAACTAATAAAAATATTTTTGCGGATTTTTTGAAGACCGTTTACTTACCGTATCACGTACCTCTTAATTTTCATGATTCTGGAGTGTTCCGGAAGGTTTATTTTATGCGTTCCTCTAGTGTCATGGTTTGGATAACATTGCTTTCAACATTAATAGGCGTACCTGAGATATAGTGTTTAATTCTTTGTACATTCACCACCTTTGGGTTCGTACCTTCGGCATTATTCATCTTAATAGCTTTAGAGCGATAAACCTCTTCGGTAACATAGGGTCCTTCCCATTTGGAGAAAAGTTTTCCTGCAAAAAAAATCTGAAAGGAGAATTGTACACAAGAACATATTCTCCAACTTTGAATTCTCGCTTTAGGATTCATTTGTCATGCCATCTTTTAACATTTTCCTTGAATAACTTGGCATTTTCATAAGCTTGGGTTCTCCATTCATCTAATGAGCTAATATCAAATCACCTCTTTTCACCGGCAAGTTTGAAGTCATAATTTAGTTATTTAATTTCTCAAAATGCTTTATGTTCTAACTCTAGAGACAAATGACAAGCTTTCCCATATACCATTTTGTATGGAGACATACCCATAGGAATGTTTTAAGCATTTCTATAAGCCCAAAGTGCATCATTTAATTTCTTACACCAATTCTTTTGGGACCTATTGGCAGTTTTTTGTAATATCAATTTTATATCTCTAGTGCTAAGTTCAACTTGACCACTAGATTGAGGATGATAGGGTGATGCAATTCTATGGTTAACATCATATCTAGCAAATATTTTACGGAAAGCACCATGAATAAAGTGTGAACCACCATCAGTCATTAGATATCTAGGGACTCCAAACATTGGGAAAATAACTTCTTTAAGCATTTTAATGGAAGTGTGATGATCACCACTAGTAGTTGGAATAGCTTCTACCCACTTAGTGACATAATCAACAACAACCAAAATATGAGTATACCCATTAGAGGAAGGAAAAGGTCCCATATAATAAAAAAATCAAACATCAAATGGTTCAACAACAAGTGAATAATTCATAGGCATTTCCTGATGCTTACCGATATTAATAATTCTTTGGCACTCATCAGAAGACGAGACAAACATACGGGCATCCTTGAAGAGAGTAGGCCAATAAAAACCAGATTGTAATACCTTATGAGCAGTTCTATCTCCAGCATGATGTCCTCCATAAGCATCGGAATGACATTTCTGTAGGATTTGTTCATGTTCAGCTCAGGTACACAACTTCTAATAATACCATCTAATCCTTCTTTATAAAGATGTGGGTCATCCCAAAAGTGATGTCTTAAATCATAGAAGAATTGTTTTCTTTTGTTGGTATGTGAAACTAGGTGGAATTTATTTAGCAACAATGTAATTAGCATAATCAACATACCATGGAGTGTTTTGAGAAACATTTATTGCAGCTAGTTGTTCATCAGGAAAACTATCATAAATAGGTAGTGGGTCATCAAGAATATTTTCTAACCTAGACAAGTTATCACCTACGGGGTTCTCAGCTCCCTTCCTATCAACAATATGTAAATCAAATTCCTGAAGCAAGAGAACCCACCTAATGAGTCTAGGTTAAGCATCTTTCTTTTCCATAAGATATTTTATAGGAGCATGATCAGTGTGAAGAATAACTTTGGAATCAACAATGTAAGATCTAAATTTATCACAAGCAAACACGACTGCTAATTTTTTTTCCTTCAGTAGTAGCATAATTTCTCTGAGCACTGTCTAGAGTTTTGCTAGCATAATGGATAGCATTTAATTTCTTATCAACTCTTTGTCCTAGAATAGCACCAATAGCATAGTCACTAGCATCACACATAATTTCAAAAGGCAAGTTCCAATTAGGTGATTGAAAAATAGGTGTAGTGGTTATGGCTTTCTTTAGTGTTTCAAAGGCTTCTATGCAGTCATGATCAAAAACAAAGGGAATATCCTTTTGTAAAAGATTAGTAAGAGGCCTAGATTTTTTTGACAAGTCTTTAATAAACCTCCTATAAAAATCAGCATGACCAAGGAAACTTCGAATACCATTGATATCTTTAGGACATGGCATTTGATCAATTGCATCAACTTTAGCTTGATCGAACTCAATACCTCTTTCGGAGATTTTATGCCCCAAGACAATAACTTCATTAACCATAAAGTGGCACTTCTCCCAATTCAAGACAAGATTAGTTTGTTGACATCTCTGCAAAACTCAATCAAGGTTGCTTAAGCAATCATCAAAAGAAGTTCTGTAAACGGAGAAATCATCCATGAAAACCTCCACAATCTTTTCACAAAAATCAGAGAATATAGCAGTCATACATCTTTGAAAGCAAGAAAGTGCATTGCATAAACCAAAAGGCATACGTCTATAAGGATATGTAAAGGTGGTTTTCTCTTGATCAGATTGTGACACAGGTATTTGAAAGAAACCAGAATATCCATCCAAAAAACAAAAGTGTGTGCGCATAGATAATCTTTCAAGCATTTGATCAATAAAAGGAAAGGGGTAATGATATTTTCTAGTAGATTTATTTAATTTTCTAAAATCAGTTACCATCCTATAGGGAGTAACAATTCTCTATGGGATAAGCTCATTTTTATCATTGGGAACAACAGTAATACCTCCTTTCTTAGGGACACAATAAACTGGACTCACCCATCTACTATCAGCTATAGGATAGATTATACCCGCTTCCAGAAACTTTAATATTTTAGTTCTTACCACTTCTGTCATCTTGGGATTCAATCGCCATTGGTGATCAACAACGGGTTTAGCATCAGGTTTTGTCGGGGATATACGCCATGGTATGACCCGGCCTGGCGACTCACAGAAGACCTGGTCAAGACGTGCACTAGTGGAAAACAGGGCATCGGTTCGGGCTGGCCAGCCCATTAGTCTCGGTTCAATCATGAACCGGGACTAATGGGAGTAACAGTCCCGGTTCGGGAGGCCAGGGGGCCGGGCAGGCCACGTGGGGCATTGGTCCCGGTTCGTAGGACACCTTTGGTCCCGATTCCATACATGAACCGGGACCAATGTGCCTTGCTCGTGGCCCACAACCATTGGTCCTGGTTCGTGGCTAGAACCGGGACCAAAGGGGGTGACCGTTCACCAGGTGCGAGCCCCTTTAGTCCCGGTTGGTGGCTCAAACCGGGACTAAAGGTTCGAACGGTTTGCATCCCACGACGTTTCGCGGTTCGAGGAAGAGGCAATTGTTCCGAGCGCTTCGCCCATTTCTCTTCTTCTCCTCTCTTCTTCTCCTCCATTCTCCTCTCTTCTTCCCCATATCTTCTACCATGAATCCAATCACTCGCTACGAGGAGGTGCTCGCACATGGCACGACCAATCTCGATGTCGTCTACACGAATGACATCGTCATGGTGCCGTGTTTTCTTTCCCTTTTGCAGAAATGGCTTGAAGTGGCGAATGAGAAAGAAGAGTTCATAGGGCTTGATCTCAAGTACACGGCCAAGCAAGAAGATGTTGCCGTCATCCAGCTATGTTTCAAGAAACATGTGATGATCTTCCAATGCGCAAGGTGAGTTTTGAGGGTTTTCTTTGATCAATTAATAATGTATAGATTATTATGAAAATTGCATAGGATAGAAATATGTTGCATTTTGAATCCTATTGGAAAGATCAATATTTCTTTTAAGTTTGTAGTGAATAACAATTTTCCTTGTTGCAAAACGTGGGAGGACATATATGTCATATAGTTAATTTAGGGTTTCTTCATCAATTCATAGGATATGAAAATTGCATATATATAGAATATAGCAATATATATGTTCTATTTTGAATCCTATGGCAAAGATCAATTTCTCTTAAGTTGTATTGAAATAATTTTTGATTTTTTATGATATTAATTACTGTTCATCGGGCTCAAATGAGCCCAGGAGCAAAAACTGTGCGTCTTCCTCTTTTGTTGCAGCGAAATAATTTTCCTTTATATAGTTGCATATTATAATTCTGCCGAAATATACTTGTTGCAGCAGTATTTAACATTTGTTCCATTTTAATTTGTTGATGTTGCAGTACTGACAAGCACTGCCTAGCACTCGTGGACTTCCTACGCAGCGGCATACATTTTGCTAGCGTTGATGTAAGGAATGACAAGCTGAAGATGAGGCGCGGCTTCGGTATTAAGATACCAGCTAGCTGCCTTATTGATATCCAAGACATATTCAGGCTTCGGTATTAGAGGACTTCGATGGCTTCTATGGCAGTCACCTTGATCGATGACTATTACGGAGATATGAAGACCAAATTTCCCCCGGCGCAGCACAAAGAGTGGGAAAGGACCCCACTTCAGCCTATGAACATTGAGTATGCAGCAAAAGATGCATACGTTGCATATGAGTTGTACCGCAAGATTCCAACCGTGAACTATGGGCAGCGTCACATTGCACCACCACCACCATGGGGTGGATATTCTTCTGATTCAGACTAGATAGTAGTGTTTGCTTGGACGAGTACTTTCTGTAATGGATGTCTGAACTATTATATATTACATATCTCTCTAGCTATTATATATTTGTAGTGCTTTTCAATTCAGGTTTTTCTTAAATTCCAATTGTGGTCGAGAACAATATGCAACAAAAAAGTGGGTTGTCATCGTTGGCAACAAGCACGCACACACCATGCCAACTTTCAACCTTTTTAGACTTCATTTGAAGTGCTTTTCAATTTCAGGGTCATTTAGCTCAAAAAAATAAGTAAATGCATGAAAAATATCAAATGAAGTCAGAAAGGGTTGAAAATTGATGATGTGGCTTTGAATGGTGCATTTTGAACACACGAAAATCCTGGAGTTCAAATAAGTTCAAGAAAATGAAATGCCTTTTGTAACCGATGAGTTTTCGTCGAAAACTCTGATACTTCGAAAGAGACTATCCGTTTTGTACACGAAGTGCATTCAGCTTTTGCCATAACCCTCTCAACTTTTTAGCACATGCTATGTGGGTGAAATGATGATACCATGCAATCTTTCAACCTTTTCAGAGTTCATTTGTAGTGCTTTTCAATTTCAGGGTCATTTAGCTCAAAAAAATCAGTAAATGCATGAAAAATATCAAATGAAGTCAGAAAGGGTTGAAAATTGATGATGTGGATTTGAATGGTGCATTTTGAACACACAAAAAGCCTGGAGTTCAAATAAGTTCAAGAAAATGAAATGCTTTTTCTAACCGATGAGTTTCCGTCCGAAACCCCGATACTTCGAAAGAGTATGTCCGTTTTGTACGTGAAGTGCATCCTGCTTTTGCCATAACCCTCTCAACTTTTTAGCACATGCTATGTGGTTAAATGATGATACCATGCCAACTTTCAACCTTTTCAGAGTTCATTTGAAGTGCTTTTCAATTTCAGGGTCATTTAGCTCAAAAAAAACAGTAAATGCATGAAAAATATCAAATGAAGTCAGGAAGGGTTGAAAATTGATGATGTGGCTTAGAATGGTACATTTTGAACACACGAAAAGCCTAGAGTTCAAATAAGTTCAAGAAAATGAAATGCCTTTTGTAACCGATGAGTTTCCGTCCGAAACCCCGATACTTCGAAAGAGACTGTCTGTTTTGTACGCGAAGTGCATCCTGCTTTTGTCGTAACCCTCCCAACTTTTTAGCACATGCTATGTGGGTGAAATGTTGATACCATGCCAACTTTCAACTTTTTCAGACTTCATTTGAAGTGCTTTTCAATTTCAGGGTCATTTAGCTCAAAAAAATCAGTAAATGCATGAAAAATATCAAATGAAGTCAGGAAGGGTTGAAAATTGATGATGTGACTTTGAATGGTGCATTTTGAACACACAAAAAGCCTGGAGTTTAAATAAGTTCAATAAAATGAAATGCCTTTTCCAACCGATGATTTCCGTCCGAAACCCCGATACTTCGAAAGACTCTGTCTGTTTTGTACGCGAAGTGCATCCTGCTTTTGCCGTAACCCTCTCAACTTTCTAGAACATGCTATGTGGGTGAAATGATGATACCATGCCAACTTTCAACCTTTTCAGAGTTCATTTGAAGTGCTTTTCAATTTCAGGGTCATTTAGCTCAAAAAACAGTAAATGCATGAAAAATATCAAATGAAGTCAGAAAGGGTTGAAAAATTGATGATGTGGCTTATAATGGTACATTTTGAACACACGAAAATCCTGGAGTTCAAATAAGTTCAAGAAAATGAAATGCCTTTTGTAACCGACGAGTTTCCGTCCGAAACCTCGATCTTCGAAAGAGACTGTCTGTTTTGTACATGATACTTCGAAAGAAACTTGATATTATATACAATTCATGCAACTAAAATTATCAAAGTTATTTTTGTTAAAAATTTAATAACAAAAAAATATATTCATAAAGTATTTTTTGTTAACAACTTTTAATATGCAAAGAAATAACATAAAAAATAGCAAAAGTGAAAATAGATGCGCTTACAGTGAAATTCAACCTAAATTCAAAGTGCTAGTTAGGCACCTAACTACCATTTTGAATTTAGGCCGAATTTCAGTATAATCACATCTATTATCACTATGAGAGGAGCTCAATGTAATAGCCATGGCGGGGCTTATAAGCAGGTTCGGGCAACCTTCTCTTGGCGAGGTGGGACTAAACTCCCACCACACCGCTGTGCAAGGCCATTGGTCCTGGTTGGTGGCCCCAACTGGGACCAATGCCACCCTTTCGTCCCGGTTTGTGCCACCAACCGGGAACAAAGGGCCTGTTTCCCGCCCTTTTGGGCTGCTGAAAATAGGGCTTTGGTCCCGGTTGGTGGCACCAACCGGGACCAAAGGTCCCTGTTTCCCGCCCTTTGGGCGGCGGAAAATAGGGTGTTGGTCCCGGTTGGTGCGACAAACCGGGACTAAAGGTAGCATTTGTCCCGGTTGGGGCCACCAACCGGGACCAATGCTCCTTCTATATGACAAGCACTTAGCAAAATTCGCAGTTTTCATTCCACTTCACCCTCGTCGCCGCCCTGAGCCTGCCGTCGCCGTTCCCGTCCCCGTCGCCGCCCCCGTCGCCACCCCGTTGCCTCCCCCGCCGCCCTCGTCGCCGCCCCGTCGCCTCCCTCGCCGCCCCTATCACCTCCCCCACCGCCCCCGTTGCCTCCCTCGCCTCCCCGTTACCTCCCCCGCCATCCCTGTCGTTGCCCCCATTGCCTCCCCCGTCGCTGCCCCGCTCCCGTCGCCTCCCCCGCAGCCCCCGTCGCCACCCCGCCCTGTCGCCGCCCCGTCCCCATCGCCGCCCCGCCCCCGTCATCGCCCCGTCGCCGCCCCCGTTGTGAGCTGTCGCCGCTGTGGCTCGTTGCAATTTTTTTAAATATATGTTGATTTTTATGCTTTTTTAGTATGTGTATGCATGTGAGATTAGTATGTTTATGTTAGCTAGATTAGTATGTGTATGTTAGATTAGTATCTTTATGCTTTTTTTAGTATGTTTATGTTAGCTAGATTAGTATGTGTATGTTAGATTAGTATGTTTATGTTTATTTTTTAAAGTAAATTAGTATGTTTATGTTAGATTAGTATGTGTATGTTGATTTTGGGTTTTATGAAAAATTAGTCAACGATGCCCGGCTCGCATCCTCGTCGTCAAGTAGTCCGCGAGAGCCTGCTTGATAGGCGCCATGTCCGGGACTGGGCTCCGCCGGGCTGGCACTAGGAGGTGCTACCTTCCCGGGCTCGGAGGTTGGTGAGGAATGCAGGTATCGTCGTCGACCCGAACCTTCTGTGGTGGCGGTCACGCGGGCCACTTTCGGTGCGGAGGGAGCCGGCACCCGTGGAGGTGGTACGTCACCATGTCAGGGAGGTGGATGAGCATGCCCGTCACTACATGGCGGCGTTGGACGCCCGGTTTGACAATACCTGGCAGATTCTTCAAGGATCTCACTTGAGTTATGATCCGTGATGGCTCCTTATCTTTCGGTATCCATCGCCAGTGACTCAGAGACCGCTAGTGAACCGAGTTCACCATCCTCCATTTTGGATTCTAGGATATTCGATCTGTTGGGGAATGTCGCATGGGAAACAAAAAAATTCCTACACACACGCAAACCTATCCATGGTGATGAGCATCTACGAGAGGGAGAGTGGATCTACGTACCCTTGTAGATCGCTAAGCGGGAAGCGTTAAGAAACGCGGTTGGTGTAGTCGTACTTCTTCGCGATCCAAATCGTCGAGCGTCCCACGATCTAATCACGAACCGTCCCGCGAACCAATCACGAACCGTGCCGTGATCTCGTCACGATCCGTCCCGCGATCCGATCACGAACGTCCCGTGGCCTTGATCACGATCCTTCCGATCTAGTACCGAACGGACGGCACCTCCGCGTTCAGCACACGTGCAGCTTGATGACGATCTCCACCCTCTTGATCCAGCAAGAGGAGGTGGAGAGGAGAGAGAGTTCACCGGCAGCATGACGACGCTCCGGTGATGGTGGTGGAGCAATTCTGGCAGGGCTTCGCCTAAGCACTGCGGAACTACGATCTAGAGGAGAAACTATGCACCGGTGGAACAGGTAGCACGTGGCCGGAAATTCTGTCCAAAAACCACCCAATCCACTAGTATATATAGGAGGAGAAGAGAGGAGAGGCAGCCAAGGCCTTTGGGTCAGCCGAATAGGAGGTGGGAAGCAATCCTACTTCACCTCCAATCCTAGTTGGAGTAGGATTGCCTCCTATTGGCTGATTTTTCACCTTTTCCTTAGCCTTTTTCTCTCCCTATGCCATAGGCCTTTTGTGGCTGATTCCCCAGCCCACTGAGGGCTGGTTATTGTTCTCCCACAGCCCATGGACCTCTTGGGGTCGAAATACCTCTCCCGGAGGCCTCCCGGTACACTATCGGCACTCCCGGTACACTACCGATGAGCCCGAAACTTTTCCGACGACCAAACTGGGACTTCCTATATATGAATCTTTACCTCTGGACCATTCCGGAGCTCCTCGTGACGTACGGGATCTCATCCGCGACTCCGAACAACCTTCGGTCACCACCATACATAACTCTACTCTACCGAAACGTCACCAAACCTTAAGTGTGCAGACCCTGCGGGTTCGAGAACTATGTAGACATGACCGAGACACCTCTACGGTCAATAACCAATGGCGGGACCTGGACGTCCACATTGGTTCCTACATATTCTACGAAGATCTTTATCGGTCGAACCTCTATGTCAAGGATTCAGTTAATCCCGTATAACGTTCCCTTTGTTCTTCGGTATGTTACTTGCCCGAGATTCGATCGTCGGTATCTCTATACCTAGTTCAACCTCGTTACCGGCAAGTCTCTTTACTCATTCCGTAATACAAGATCCTGCAACTAACAATTAGTCACATTGCTTGCAAGGCTCATTGTGATGTTGTATTACCGAGTGGGCCCCGAGATACCTCTCTGTAACACAGAGTAACAAATCCCAGTCTCGATCCATGCCAACTCAACAGACACCATCAGAGATACCTGTAGAGCACCTTTATAGTCACCCAGTTATGTTGCGACGTTTGATACACACAAGGCACTCCTCCGATATCTATGAGTTGCATGATCTCATGGTCATAGGAACATATACATTGACATGCAGAAAACAGTAGCAATAAACTGACACGATCATATGCTACGTTTGTAGTTTGGGTCTTGTCCATCACATCATTCTCCTAATGATGTGATCCCGTTATCAAATGACATTTTATGTCCATGGCTAGGAAACCTTAACCATCCTTTGATCAACGAGCTAGTTCACTAGAGGCATACTAGGGACACAGTGTTGTCTATTTACCCACACATGCAATGTGTTTCCAATCAATGCAATTATAGCATGGATAATAAATGATTATCATGAACAAGGAAATATAATAATAAACACTTTATATATTGCCTCTAGGGCATATTTCCAACACGATCTGTATTAGTGATATTATATTCGAGGTCATTATAAATATTAATGTATTAGTGATATTTTATCGGTATAATGCGTGTGTGACTTTCGCTCTGTTGTTGCTCCTTGTGTGACTTTCATGTGTGTTCTTGATGGAGGAAGGAATCCCAACTGTTGTCGTGGGGGGCGCTTCATCTTTCTTCTCTTCCTCGCGATATACTTGTTGATATATTGCGCAAGAAGAGAAGAGGGGAGGCGTCCATCACGGACGGTCAAACTATTATTGTGAGAGAGTGTCCACCAACATATATGCACCACCGTATCAATGTGAGAGAGTGCGCACCAACACACCATGAGATATGAGAGTTATTTAAGGAAAGCCTAGACGGACCGAAAGTCACACACATATTAATTAAGATCCAAAGCGTGTCATAATTCTTGAACTGGATTATTCGGGATGATGTATTAGTGATATTATATTCAAGTTCATTATAAATGTATTTGTGATTTGCAAGTCATTTCAGTATTTTTTCTATGTCATTGCTCGATATATGAAACGGGTTGACTTTAGGTCTGTTTCGGCTCGTTGTGTGTCTTTCAGTGAGGGAGTGTCCACCATATGTATATATATTGAGACTTTAACTTTGTCTGCTTAAGATGATGATGAGATGTTAGATCTTGTGTAATTAATGGTTTTCCATCATTTGCTTAGTAGCTAGCATCGAGTTCTCTATATGTATAGTAGCTAGCGTCGACCAAGCACAGGAAAAGAGAGATCACTTTTCTCTATTAGCTAGCTAACAGAATATGAAACCCCTAAATTAACCCTTCAAAACCCCCTAAACCCCCCTTTCAATAAAAACCAGCTCTTGCCAGATGCTCATGCGTGGATGCCTTTTGGTCCCGGTTGGTGTTACAAAGTGGGACTAAAGGTCCTCCTGCCTGGGCTCCTGTAGCGTCCACGTGGAGCCCTTTTGGTCCCGGTTCGTAAGTGAACCGGGACTAAAGGTTTAGGGCTTTAGTCCCGACCCTTTAGTCCCGGTTCCAGAACCGGGACAAATGGGCCTCTGGAACCGGGACAAATGGGTTGTTTTCTACTAGTGATGGTGTTTTATTGATGACCCGGCAGGCAGGTCGCAGGAAGACTAGGCCCAGGACCCGGCGTGCAAGCCGGCGCCAAGCGGATCACAAGAGAAGGCCCAAGGAGAGAAAAGATTCCCTAAAAAAGGAAATAAGACCCGGATTAGGATTCAAGAGAGACTAGTCCTACTCCTACTCCTAGTAGGACTCTATTTGTAAACCTACCCTCTCCACTTATATAAGGAGGGGTAGAGTACCCCTAGAAGGACAAGTTGACAAGTTAAGAGAGACACAAGTCATTAGAGATAGACATATTAGAGGCTCTCTAGATTAGAGGTAGCAAGATAGTACCCTTGTAACTGAGAGATCTTCCTCATCATCAATACAAGACAAGAAGGATGTAGGCTTTTACCTCCATCAGAGGGGCCGAACCTGGGTAAAATCGCGTCTCTCGATT
Organism: Hordeum marinum; assembly: GCA_022496015.1. Classification (NCBI taxonomy): domain Eukaryota; kingdom Viridiplantae; phylum Streptophyta; class Magnoliopsida; order Poales; family Poaceae; genus Hordeum; species Hordeum marinum. The sequence continues at coordinate 340,002,404 of CM039676.1, read as the reverse complement.
CCGACCAACCCCTCTCAAGCCGCCACATAGTTGCGACCGCCCCGAACCTAAGTTCGTTCACCCGGACATCTGCCGTGACAAATCCACGATAGTTGGAGCCCACCGTGGGGCTAAGCACGGTGGTGTTGGGTTCTTGGAGGGATCTCTTCCAGGGATCGAGAAGCTCATGAAGGATCAAAGTCGACAATGTGTTCATCAGCAGAGAGAGAAGGGTGTCAGCGGCATACACGCGACCACAAACGTCAAGCAAAGGAGCACCCAAGGTCAGCAGAGATGACTTCATCATTGCAACGAAACAACACCCAAGGGCACGACATCGTCATTGTCTCTTGAGTGCAACATCCGGTTCATCATGAGTCACCAGAAAAAGTTTTGGTTGAAAAGTTTCCCTGCCTAGCGCTCGCAAGTCAAGAGTTTTTACAGTATCCTGAATTAGAGACGTGGTCCAGGAGTTAAATCAAAATACAAGCTGGATACATACACCTGCCAATGACACAATAGACAAGGTCACATACGAGCCATGTTTAATTCAAGTTGCAAAAAAAGAAAAAAAGAAAAAAAATTGGGTCCAGAGACCCCCCACGACCCGGAGGTAGATTTAGTCATGAACTCGATCTCCGTGGATGGGCGGCTCTGGTCTTCGCCGGGTCACCATCGCAGCTACTGCCTCTTGCCAGACCACCCCACCTGCGACCACCAGCCGCCGTCGCTGTAGCGGCAGAAGTTTCCCCAACTCTGCAGCAGTTCATCGTTAAAACGCCAAAGGACACCCTGTTTCTTCCTCTCAACATTACCATGGCGAGAAAAGGGATCCTATAGAGTCTCCTTCTATTTCCATGGCCAATGCCATCACTGATTCATTTTAATACGCCTCTGCCGCCATGCCCAGACAGTCTTGCCTCCCTGCTGAGAGCCGCCCGTCTCCATCGTTGTGCTCACCTCGCCGCGGGTCTCCGCGAGCTGCCTTGTTCCTCTACCGTGGCCGCTCCGAGCCGCCGCCTCGAGTCGACTCCCCGTCAGGGTGCCTTCGTAGTGACCCGCCTCAAAGCCGCCTGGCCTCGGTCGCCTTGAGGTTGATGGCGTCACCTCCATGAGCTGCCTCTGCCCCGGTCGGAGTCCGCTCGCCAAGCTACCCACCTCGCCGGGCTGCGAGCAGCCATCATGCTTCACCTTTGTGTTGAATCGCCATCGAGCCGCTGCTACAACCATCGATTTGTTGTGCATCAATCCGCCTCACGCTGTGCAAACCAATTGCGCCTCCACACTCCATTCGCTCGTGGATTCCTCACCAGCAGCCGCTAGAGAGCCACCCCCGTCAAGAATCCACTGGATAGCCGCCCCAGCCTCCTGTGCCGCCCGCATTGGTGCTGTCGCGCCTTAAGCATCTGCCATGGCCGGCCGCCACAACACTGCTTGTCCCACCTCTCCCGCAACTGCCATGAGCCATCTGGCTCCACTTACAAGTCGCCGCTCTGAGCCTGCAAGTTGCCCCTATCGGTGTGGCACTGAGCCGCCGCCTTCGCAAGCCTCGGGCAGCCCTCTGCCACGTTTTGTGCTATGGGTGGGAAGAGGGCGAGACTATTTATCCACATATATAAAAAAAGAGGAAGATCACGTGGTGGATGAATCAATTGCTGCTGGTGGTACTTCATGAAGAATCACATCCACATTGTTGGTGCCTTCGTATGTAATTTCGGGTCTACATGTGGATCATCTGTCATCCAGATAAATCAGGTGATATCCATCCGATTTGTTCTATCAGTATATACTAATTTTTCTGTGAGAACAGTTACATTGCCCTGTAATATTTGTACACAGGACAATTATTCAAAGTGGCGTTATTCCTCCGTGTCGCGCTGCTCAACAGATGTTTATGAGCCGCCGCCCTGCGGTGCAATCTATATCAGCACGACGCGCTGACCCGCCCGTCCGCGCCAGCTTACAACGCCGTGTCCGTTTCTCACAACCGCGTCGTCTTCAAACGTCACGGCTGACTTCCGTGTCCACATTAACACGCATAGGGCTGCATACACCAGTACGATTCGCCCAAACGGATGGATCTGAATCGCCGCCCTACGGTCCAATCTACATTGACATATTGGGACGGTGTTCACCTGCACGAGCCGCCCGACGGACAAGCGCACAAGTTGCCACCTCTGCAGTTTGGTTAAAACTTCAAACAACCTGCCGGGACAAACCATCGACCGGATTATTGAAACAATATACGAGAGCATCTATAACCTGCCATGGTCAACCTCGACCTTCAATGGAGATTCTCAAGTTGCCCCTTCGAGTCGACTTAAGACTCGAGGGCTACAGACATGGCGATACACATTTGGTCGTTTTCAACAAGAACCCCGGGTCATTGCAAAGTTAACCCGATCCTGGGGGCTACTACATTATTGGTGGGAGAATTAAAAGTTGCCCAAGAGGACGAGCTGCCGTGATGTGCCATTCAAACATGGGCCGTGCCCTGATTTATTGGTCGGGTATCCTAATTTATTTGATCATCATAAAGTAACTTGGAGTTTCTGCTGTTTATGCATTTCAGGTTGTGCAAAGGTGGATACTTATACATGGTTACTTGGGGGCTTCCAACCCGTCGGGTTTAGCTTGCTCACCCTTTTGACCGACTCTTCAGCCAAAGTAGCACCATTGTGCGACAACTTACAAGATGGCGGTCTGCAGGAATGACCCAAGAGGACGAGCCGCCACGTTGCGAGCCGTTCAAACATGGCTGCGCCGCCTTATTGACGAAAGTTTCTCAGGTCACTCAAGAGGATGAGCCGCCATGTTGCGAGCCGTTCAAACATGGGTGCACTGTTTTATTGATGAAAGATTTAAGGTCATTCAAGAGGATGAGCCTCCACATTGCGAGCCATTCAAATATGGGTGCCTTACCATATCGGTGAAAGATCTCAAGTCGCTCAAGAGGGCGAGCCACCGTGATGCGAGTCGTTCAAACATGGGTGCCAAGTCGCTCAAGAGGGCGAGCCGCCATGATGCGAACCGTTCAAACATGGGTGCCAAGTCGCTCAAGAGGACGAGCCACCATGATGCGAGCCATTCAAACATGGGTGCCACGGGATCCAAAGAGGATGAGCCACCAGGATACGAGCCGTTCAAACATAGGTACCATGCTGCAAGACGGGTCGTGGACCAGAGCAAGGCGCCAGAGTGGGTGAAGGCCGCCCCCCACTCTTGGTAGGGTTGTACCTTCCTGTATGTATCTGCCGCTCGTCTAGGGGTGCAACGAGCTGTCAACTCACCCCCTCTGAGGGCCTCATATAGCAGCGAGGGAAGCTCTCTCATCTGCTACGTACTCTCTGCCAAGTGGCCTGTCGTACTCTTAACAAGAGACGTCGTTTAAGGTTCAAACGACGGATTTATGTCACGTGAGAAGTAGCTTATGGGCCCCGGGGCACTCACCCCGTTATAAATTCTGGTATGTTGCGCCCTTGACAGTTAATCTTGCCTAGAGACCCTAGGCCATGCAAGATTGGCGGTCACTCTCATTAGAGACCCTGCACTGTTAAGCGGTTCAAAGCAATAGTTCCCCCTCAGACGGGCCAGAATATGAGTTTTTCAAAAAACAACAAAACAAAAAACAAGGGGAAAGCAAGACCATCATGCATTACATCGCATATTGCATCATACATATTGCATCGTACATTGCATCATACATATTGCATCGTACATTGCATCATAGCTACATCATACATTGCATTCATATCATAAGTGTGGCCAGAGCAAGATGAAAGATGAAGCAAGGCTATGAAAGATTTTAATATCTCCGGGTTATGTTTTTTCAAGGTGCCCTTACAACAATACAGAACATACTTTGTCTTGTTTATTTTTGCAGGTCTTGTCTCTTAAGATGAGTTGCCGTTAAGTATGATGAAAGACCTTCTGCAGGAACAAATAGATCTTTGATAGTCAAAATAGCTGGATCTTCATCATGATTTGTCATAACCAGTATTAAGTCATTGGGGTTTTATCAAGCCAGATTGGAAAGTTGATTATTCTTGAAGATCCGCCCTATCAGATATAATGCAGTGTCATCTAATTGACTGGTTCTCTTCAGTTGTGCTCTGTAGTATACTGCAACACTCATGGATTTCTCAAACATATATTTGCCGGGTTGCACCGCAACCACGAGCCGGTATTTCATTTCAAAGACAAAGGAATTATTCCAGGATATTCACTCCGGGTTATATTACAATCACGGTTAAAGATTCATTCAGATCAGATTAATATCAGTTCAAAGAGAACTTTTCAAGTGCATTATGATGAGTCATATTATTTTCACATAGTCCCGAGTCGTCGCAGGCAGACAACTAGACACTTGGGGGCTACACTATTCAAGTCCAGTTTATATAAAATATGCAAGTCCCATGTCCCATGTCGCTGCAAGCACGCACCATGGCACTTGGGGGCTAATGCAAGCCGGTTTTCAAATCATTACATTGTCAGCAAGACCCTATTATCTCAAGGAGATGAGCCGACCATTCTATATTTTTCTAAGTCCCAGCCCAGTAATTCTTACTGACCCAACACTTGGGGGCTACACCGCTCAGATCAATTTTTCAAAGTCCCAAGTCGTTATAGGCATGTGACCCGGCACTTGGGGGCTATAGTACTGAGCTGTTTGACACATTAAGAGGTTCAAATTGAAGACCCGGCGCATCACATATGGATGAGCCGACCCTTGGGGGCTACACCTGCTGAATTTTCATAAGGTATAAGACAGTTACAAGTCCCAGGTTGCTACAGGCAGGACAACCCGTCACTTGGGGACTACACAGTCCAATATATTATTGCAACGCACCAAGTCATCATGGATAATCTCGAAGCTTGGGGGCTACAGGTAATATGGACATATCAGAAACTTTGAGGAGAATTTTCAAGATGTTAATTATGGAGTTCAGTTGTTAGACCCGGCGTCACCAACATTCATGACCCGGCGTTATCAAAAGATCATAACCCGCCAGAGTTTATATAAGCCGCCCTGCTTCACTACAATGGAAGTCCGAGTCTACGTCATGAGGATTTCTTATTTTCAAGATTTTCATTAAGCCAAAGTATTGGAAGCCGACTCAATGGCATATGGGTATTCTGTTCCCAATATTTTGCAAAGGACACTGACAAGCAAGACGATTTTCAAGACGATTCATTCATATGCAAAAAAGACCCGGATTTTTGAGGAGATGCTTCATAAGCCAGACAAAGGAGCAAGCCGGACACTTAACATATTTACTATTCCTATTTCAGGAGGTTACCATGAATAAATTCAAGCTAACCTGGGGGCTAATGTCGGGGATATACCCCGTGGTATGACCCGGCCTGGCGACTCACAAGAGACCTAGTCAAGACATTGCATTTTATTGATGACCCGGCAGGCGGGTCGCGGGACGACCAGGCCCAAGACCCAGCGTGCATGCCGGCGCCAGGCGGCTCACAAGAGAAGGCCCAAGGAGAGAAAAGATTCCCTCAAAAAGGAAACAAGACCCGGATTATGATTCAAGAGAGACTAGTCCTACTCCTACTCCTAATATGACTCTATTTGTAAACCTACCCTCTCCACTTATATAAGGAGGGGTAGAGCACCCCTAGAGGGACAAGTTGACAAGTTAAGAGAGACACAAGTCATTAGAGATAGACAGATTAGAGGCTTTCGAGATTAGACGTAGCAAGACAGTACCCTTGTAACCAAGAGATCTTCCTCATCATCAATACAAGACAAGCAAGTGTAGGCTTTTACCTCCATCGGAGGGGCCGAACCTGGGTAAACTCGCGTCTCTCGATTCCGACCAACCCCTCTCAATCTGCCACATAGTTGCGACCGCCCTGAACCTAAGTCCGTCCACCTCGACATTTGCCGTGAAAAATCCACGACAGGTTCCATATTAATCTTTTGCTGACATAGAGTGGGACTAATGCCCTTAAGATCATCAAGAGTATGTCCAATAGCAGCCCGATGCTTCCTCAGAATGTTAAATAATATTTCTTCTTCATGTTCCGAAAGGTTAGCACTAATAATACCATGATATATCTTTTTCTCATCAATATAAGCATATTTCAGAGTGTCACGCAATTGTTTAAGTTCAAACACAGGATCATATTTAGGTGGAGGAGGACCTCCAAGAGTTTAAATAGGCAAATTGTGTTTCAATAGAGATTGTTGTTCAAAGAAGTTTTTATCTATTTCATTTCTTTCACGCAAGTGCATATCATTTTCATGGTCTAGCAAATATTGTTCTAGTGGATCGGTAGAAGGAACGGCAATAGAAGCAAGACCAATTATTTCATCCTTACTAGGTAATTCACTAGCACGAGGTTGTCTACTGAAGTTGGAAAAATTAAACTCATGAGACACATCACCAAACTCAACACTGACGGTTTACTTTTGACAATCTATCTTAGCATTAACATTGTTCAAGAAAGGTCTACCAAAGATAATGGGACAAAAGTCATCTTGTGGGGAACCAAGAACTAGAAAATCAATAGGGTATTTTATTTTCCCACACAAGACTTCAACATCTCTAACAATCCCAAGTGGTGTGACGGTGTCTCTATTAGAAAGTTTAATAGTAACATCAATATCTTCTATTTCAACAGGTGCTATGTCATTCATAATTTCTTGATATAAGGTAAAAGGAATAGCCCTCATACTAGCACCCAAATCACATAAGCCCTGATAACAATGATCTCATATTTTAACTAAGACAATAGGCAAGCCAACTATGGGTCTATGTTTAACTTTTTCATCTGGTTTAGCAATTCTGGCAGCTTCATCATAGAAGTAAATGACATGCCCATCAATGTTTTCTACCAAGAGATCTTTAACCATAGCAATACTAGGTTCTACCTTAATTTGTTCAAAGCATTAAGGTGCTCTAATATTACTTTTGCGAACCACAGTTGATACCTTAGCATGTTCTTTTATCCTAACAGGGAAAGGCGGTTTCTCAATATAAGCACTAGGCACAATTGGATCAACATTGTAAATGATAGTTTCTTCTTTAGCTATGACCGGTTCTTTAATTTCCTTTTTAATAGGGGTGATATTTAAACCACTTCTCTTTAGGGAGATCAACATGAGCAGCAAATGATTCACAGAAAGAGGCTACTATCTCAGAGTTAAGTCCATATTTAGTGCTAAACTTGTGAAAAGCATCGGTATTCATAAAAGATTTAACACAATCAAATTTAAGCTTAATACATGACTCATTACCTTCATCGAGTTCTCAATATTTAGAGTTGCATTTAATTCTTTCCAAGAGATCCCACTTGAATTCAATAGTCTTCTTCATAAAAGAACTTGTACAAGAAGTATCATGCATGGTTTGATCATTATGAGAAAGTTGAGCATAAAAATTCTGAATAATAACTTCTCTTGGGATATCATGATTGGAGCATGAATATAACATTTTCTTAAGACTCCCCCAAGATAGAGCGATACTTTCTCCTTCACGGGGCCAAAAATTATATATATAATTCCGATCACGATGAACTAGATGCATAGGATAAAAGTTTTGGTGGAATTCCAATTTCAAACAATTCTGGTTCTATGATCCAATGTCATCACATAGCCTATACCATGTCAATGCTTTTACCTTAAAATATAAAGGGAAAACCCTCTTCTTAAATTCATCTCCGGATAAACCTGCAAGCTTAAATAGTCCACAAATTTCTTCCACATGTATTAGGTGCATATCGGGATGTTCAGTTCCATCTTCTGCATAAGGAATTTCATAGCCAATATTTTCAGTAGGTGTTGTAGGTTGAGGGTCAACTAATTGTGGTTTCGTTCGAGGTGAAGATACCCCGAACAAACCCCTCAAATGATTTCTTTCCATAGTAACAAGTGACAGAAAATTTCAGCACGTAGTATATTTTTTTTCCTTACCGATTTCCACTTACCAAGAGAGCTTCACTCCTCGTAAACGGCGCAACAAAAGAGTCTTGATGACCCACAAGTATAGGGGATAAATCGTATTCCTTTCTATAAGTAAGAGTGTCGAACCCAATGAGGAGCAGAAGGAAATGATAAGCGGTTTTTAGCAAGGTAATTTCTGCAAGCACTGAAATTGTAAGTAGCAAGTGTTTTGATAGCAAGGTAATTTGTAACGAGAAAGTAATGGTAACAATAGGTAAGGTGAAGCAAGGTAGCCCAACCCTTTTGTGGCAAAGGACATGCCAAAACTATCTCTTATGATGAGGAAAGTGTTCTTGAGGGTACACGAGAATTTCATCTAGTCACTTTCATCATGTTGGTTTGATTCGTGTTCACTACTTTAATAATTTGATATGTGGGTGGACCGGTGATAAGGTGCTATTCTTACTTGAACTAACAACATACTTATGATTAACCCCCATGCAAGCATCTGCAACTATGAGAAAAGTATTAAGACAAAATCTAACCATAGAATTAAACATGTGGACCCAAATCAGCCCCTTACGAAGTAGTGCATAAACTAGGGTTTAAGCTTCTGTCACTCTAGCAACCCATCATCTAATAACTAGTCCACAATGCATTCCCTTAGGCCCAAGGATGGTGAAGTGTCATGTAGTCGACCTTCACATGACACCACTAAGGGAATCACAACATACATATCATCAAAATATCAAACACATATCTAATTCACATGATTACTTACAACATGACTTCTCGCATGATCTCAATAACAAAGGTAACTACTCACAAAAAAAAAGCATGCTCAAGATCAGAGGTATATTGACTAGCATAATGGATCTAAACATATAATCTTCCATCAAATAAACCATATAGTAATCAACTACACAAGGTAATCAACACTACTGGCCACCCACATGTGTCAATCTGAGGTTCCAGTATAAAGATTGAACATAAGAGATGAACTAGGGTTTGAGCGGAGATGGTTTTCTTGAATATGTTGATGAAGAATGGCTGATGTCTACTATGCAACTTTCTTCTTGTAGAATCGTGTTGGGCCTCCAAGCACAGAGTTTTGTAGAATAGTAGCAATTTTCCCTCAAGTGGATGACCTAAGGTTTATGAATCCGTGGGAGGCGTAGGATGAAGATGGTCTCTCTCGAACAGCCCTGCAACCAAATAACAAAGAGTCTCTTGTGTCCCCAACACACCCAATACAATAGTAAATTGTATAGGTGCACTAGTTCGGCGAAGAGATGGTGATACAGGTGTAATATGGAAGGTAGATATAGGTTTTTGTAATCTGAAAATATAAAAACAGCAAGGTAACTAATGATAAAAGTGAGCACAAATGGTATTGCAATGCTTAGAAACAAGGCCTAGGGTTCATACTTTCACTAGTGCAAGTTCTCTCAACAATACTAACACAGTTGAATCATATGTAAATCCCTCGCGTGCGACAAAGAGTTCACTCCAAAGTCAGAAATAGCGAAGAACAAACAAAAAAATTATTGTAGGGTACGAAACCACCTCAAAGTTATCTTTTTCCGATCAATCTTATGAGCTATCCCTATAAGTGTCATGAACAGCCATAGAGTTCATACTAAAATAACACCTTAAGATACACATCAACCAAAACCCTAATGTCACCTAGATACTCCAATGTCACCACGAGTACCCATGGGTTTCATTATATGATATGCATCACACAATTTCAGATTCATCATGTTCAATCCAACACAATGAACTTCAAAGAGTGCCCCAAAGTTTCTACCGGAGATTCAAGACGAAAACATGTGACAACCCTATGCATAGATTTCCAAGTTCACGGAACCCGCAAGTTGATCACCAAAACATACATCAAGTGGATCAATAGAACATCCCATTGTCACCACGGATATCCCATCGCAAGACATACATAAAGTGTTCTCAAATCCTTAAAGACTCAATCCGATAAGAAAACTTCAAAGGGAAAACTCAATTCATCACAAGAACATAGAGAGGGGAAAACTCCATATGATTCATCTATACTAATAAATCTCGCGGTACATCAAGATCGTGTCATCTCAAGAACACGAGAGAGAGAGAGTGATCCAACACATAGCTACTAGTACATACCATCAGCCCCGAGGGTGAACTACTCCCTCCTCATCATGGAGACCGTCGAGATGATCAAGATGGCCTCTGGTGATGGTTTCCCCCTCCGGCAGGGTGCCAGAACGGGCTCCCGATTTGTTTTTCATGGCTCTGGAGGCTTGCAGCGATGGAACTCCCGATCTAGGTTTTTTTTGGAGGTTTTTGTATTTATAGGAATTTTTGGCGTCGGTCTCACGTCAAGGGGGGCCACGAGGCGATGACAAGCCACCCAGGCGCGGCCAGGGGGTGGTCGCGCCCTCTTGGCTTGTGGCCTCCTGGTGGCTCTTTTGGCCCAACTCCAATTCTTCGAGGGTCTCTTTTGGTCCCCAAAAAAATCATACTAAATTTTTAGCCCATTCCGAGAACTTTTATTTCTGCACAAAAAACGACACCATGGTAGTTCTGCTGAAAACAATGTCACTCTGGGTTAGTTCTAATAAAATCATATAGAATTATTGTAAACATGGCATGAATGCTTCATAAGTTATAGATACGTTGAGATGTATCAGCATCCCCAAGCTTAATTCCTGCTCGTCCTCGAGTAGGTAAATGATAAAAGAAATAATTTGTGAAGTGTGAATGCTAGCAGGTGCACAAGTTTGATCAATGATAATTTCAGTCACCTTTTCTAGCATCATTATATATCATAAACAGTATCTCATCTCATAAAAATTCTCATGATCGAGTAACAAGCTATTCACATTTTAAAGTATAGACCATAAAGTTTCTTGAAAACTAACAAACTATGCTTTCAGTCACCAAGCAATCGCACTTCATCTTATTTTCGGGAAGGGTCTATGTAAGAGCTTTGATTTAGCAAATTCCACATACTCAACCATCATATATTCTTCCATGATTGCTAACACTCAAAGCATATTTTTAGAGCAAATGGCATCCGTCGAACACATAGAAAGATAGGGGCTTAATGTTTCGCCTCCCAACATACTTATCATATAGATAATTGTCAACAATAATAATTCATGGTCAAATATATTTGAATGTCCATATATGCTTGGATCTTTCCCCACCACATGATGCTTGCTAAGAGAAAAAGGCGAAATATAGGAAGTGGTGAAAATCACCATGACTCTTCTATAAAGGTAAGTACTAAAAAGTAAAAGATAGGTCATTCACAGAAGGAAGCATTGATTTGCATAGGTGCCAGAGCTCGACCTTTTAAAACAGAGATGAATAATAATTTTGATCAGTATGCCTTCATTGTCAACATAACATTCGAGAGATCTCGGTATCTTCCATGCTAGATACATTATAGGCGGTTCCCAAACAAAATGGTAAAGTTTTTACTCCCATCCACCAATCAGTCACCCTCCATCGCGAGCCGAATCCACTGGTACCGTGCATACAAACAACAATCCTAGGGAGTTTTGTTTCATTATATTTTGATTTGGTTTTTGAGCATGGAACCGGGCATCCCAAATACCAACCACTTTCTCGTTAATGATAGTGAATCAACACATATCGTGAGAATAACCCACCTAGCATGGAAGATACTGACAACCCCTAGTCACTATATTAGCGATTCGGGCATACAAAACATAATATTATTTGAAGGTTTAGAGTTTGGCACATGCAAATTTACTTGGAACGGCAGGTAAATACCGCATATAGGTAGGTATGGTGGACTCATATGGAACAACTTTGGGTTTAAGGGTGTTTGGATGCACAAGTAGTATTTCTACTTGGTGCGGAAGTTTTGGCTAGTATGAGGTGGAAGCAAGCACCACATGTTGGAGGATCCATAACAATATAACTTCTATACAAATATACCCAAGCATAACTCATTACATTGTCTTCCTTGTCCAACTTCGACTAATTTGCTCAAGTTTGAAAATAATTAATGGGTATTCACAATCATAGAATACGTCCAAGATAGTATATTTATACGTGAAATCTCTCTTCCTTCAACATTCTTTCATGAATTGTTCAAGTGACCAATGGGGTGTTTGCTAACTTTCAATAAATTTTACCACCTATACTTTTTATATGTTAAGTCATTACTTCCCATCGGATAAGCATATAAAACATATATTATTTAAGATTTATTATATTCAACTCATTCAACCATTTACTCATAGGATATAAGTGAAGCATGAGAGTAAATGACAAAACTACTCCAAAACATATAAGTGAAGACCAATGAGTAGTCAAACAATTAAGCGGCTATGTGAGTAATTTCTCTCTCTATCTCTCTCCATAAAGATTTTCAAATCTGAGTATTTTATTTAAACATCAAGCAAAATAAAATAGCACTCCAAGAATAGGACGCATCATGTGAACGAATAAAAAATTAGGCTCAACATAGGCTAACCGATAGTTGATGAAGAGAGGTAGGATGTGTAGCATCCCCAAGCTTACATGCTTGAGAGTTCTTCAAATATTTACTTGGGGTGCCTTGGGCATCCCCAAGCTTGAGATTTTGTATCTTTTTCAATCCTCTCATATCCCGGTTTCACCTATTCTCAAAAACTTCATCCACACAAAACTCGAAAAGAACTCGTGACATAGGTTAGTACACATAAGAATAACTCAACACTTCATGTACTGAAAAAACAAGTTGCAAAATAATTTTCAAACATTAGGTAATGTATACTATCATTTCCACAATTTATATTTACCAATATAGACTATGTAAACTATAGGATATTAACAAAACTATGATAACAATCTGTCCAAACAGAACAGTCTGTAGCAATTTATTAAACCAGTGTACTTATGTCACTCAAAAAATTATGAAATTTGGGACATACTAAATAATTTATATGAAAATACTGTGTAAAAATTTCAGAAACTTTCCACATTCCGGTAAAATATGAAAATTCAAACGCTACAACAGAAGTTTCTGTTTTTACCCAGCACATATCAAAACATGCAATGCAAGCATCCTAAGGCAATTCTTGGAAATTTTTATTGAAAACAAGATTATAAATAACAACTAACAGATAAAAACAAAATAAAATGAATCTCCAAGCAAAACTCATATTATGTGATGAATAAAAATATAGCTCCAAGTAAGATATACCGATAGTGTTGAAGATAAAAGAGGGGATGCCTTCCGGGGCATCCCCAAGCTTAGACGCTTGAGTATTACTTGAATATTACCTTGGGGGTGCCTTGGTAATCCCCAAGCTTAGGTTCTTGTCTCTCCTTATTCTACTCATGTAGGTGTCTCACCCAAAACTTGAAAACTTCAATCACACAAAATGTAACGGAACTTTGTGAGAAGGGTTAGTGTAGTAAAGATAGATCATTCACTTAGGTATTGTCAAGACAATATTCATAATTATTCCCACATGATACCTACTGTATTAAATCATTACCACAATTTATATTACTCAATATAAGCTATAGGAACACTTGAAATAAGCAAACTATGCATGCAAAACAGAATCTGTCAAAAACAGAACAGTCTGTGAAGATCTGAATGATCACCATACTTTCCTGACTCTAAAACTTCTGAAAAATTAGGAAAACGCACGTAATTTGCATGTAAATGTTCTGTAAAAATTGCAGAATTTTCTGACTCTCCAGTAAAATCAGATAATTTATATACTGGACGCAAAACTTTCTTTTTTTTGCACAGAATGAAACAAGCAAGTATCCACACTATCCCAAAGGCTTTACTTGGTACTTTATTGACATAAAATACACAAAACAAGATTACTACATTATATTAATTAAGAAAACACATAAAAACATAAGGTAAAAGTGTTGGGTTGTCTCCCAACAAGCGCTTTTCTTTATTGCCTTTTAGCTAGGCATGATGATTTCAATGATTCTCGTATAGGAAGAATGATTGAAACTTGCAAAAGAGCATCATGAATCTCATGATAAGCACATTTAAGTCTAACCCACTTCCTATGCATAGGGATTTTGTGAGAAAACAATTTATGGGAGCAAGAATCAACTTGCATAGGAAGGCAAAACAAGCATAACTTCAAAACTTTCAACACATAGAGAGGAAACTTGATATTATTGCAATTCTTACAAGTATATGTTCCTTCCGCATAATAATTTTCAATGTCATCATGAAGGAATTCCACCATATAACCAACACATAAAGCATTCTTTTCATGAACCACAATCATAGAAATTTTACTACTCTCCACACAACAAAATATCTTCTCATGACTAATAGTGGGAGTATCATCAAAGATTTGAATACTACAAATTGGTTCCACATTAAAAGAGTAATATTCAATAAAATGATATTCATAATTATGACAAGTATCATAATAGTAATCATCACTCTTTTTCATCGCATAAGTATCATCACAATAATCATCATAAGTAGGAGGCATGCATTCATTATAACAAATTTGATCATTCAAAGTAGGGGGCATAAAAAGATCATATTCATTAAGCATATCATCACCAAGCTTGGGACAAACATTAATTGCAGCAAATAAATTCTCAAACATGTCATTTTCATCAAACATAGCACCCCCAAGCTTGTGGCTTTGTATATCATAAACATAATCACTCTCATCATTAATGGTATGAATAGCACCAATACTATAGCAATTACTATCATCATCCTCCAAGTTGGTGCCATAAATATTTTCAAGATTATAAGAAGTATCATTATCTTCCCAATCGTAATTATCACAACAAATAATAGGCATAACAAATCATACTCAAGTGTATTATCTTCAGCAACTATTTTTGATTCATTCACATGGGTCCTATCAATAATGGGAGCAACATTATTTGGGAGAGATACCTATTTACCTTTACTTTTACTTCTTTTCTTCTTCTTCACCACATTATGTGTGGGTTTATTTAATTCCTCCAAGCTTCTTTTTAAAGAGATTGGTTGAATAAAAAGCTCCTCCTCGTTACATGAATCATCATAAGAAAAAATAGGAGGATATTAGGAAACCTCTTCCCCTTCATTAGAATTCTCTTCATCTTCTATTTTTTTCTTGTCTTTAAGTAATCGGAAATATAAACATTCTCAATGCAAATTACCACGCATAACATATAGATTTCATTTAGATCAAAATCAATCATTTTCATGAGAACCCAAGCTGGAACATCCTTAGTTTTATGTCTCATTTATTCATACCCCAAAAATAGACTAAGTTCATTATGATGCTCAAGGGTAATGAGGTTATCACAATTTTTGGACACAATTCGATCATGAAATAATTCACATTGGAAACTAAAATGACCACTTTCATTGCAAAGTTCACAAGGACGGTGAGAAATATTAAGTCTTTCAGCACAAACATATAGCCTCTCTTGCAACCATATAGTTTCTAAATACTTGTGCCTCTTAAAAAATATAGCTTCCCTTTTAGGCATGTATTCACAAACTATATGCACTCCAAAAAGATTGAAATTCTTATAAGAAATCTTTTTATCATGACTAGTGCAATCATTATTAGTACTATGGATATTCAAAGAATTCATACTAACAACATTGCAACCATGCTCATGACTCAAAGATTTAGTGCCAAAGATTTAAGTAACTTCTACTTCTAACACTTGAACACAATTTTCCTTTCCATCATTTTCATGAAAGACATTAAAAAGATGAAGCATATGAGGCAATCTCAATTCCATTTTTTTGTAGTTTTCTTTTATAGACTAAACTAGTGATAAAACAAGAAACTAAAAGATTCAATTGCAAGATCTAAAGATATACCTTCAAGCACTCACCTCCCCGGCAACGGCGCCAAAAAAGAGCTTGATGACTACGCAACCTTCTTCTTCTAGACTCGTGTTGGGCCTCCAATCGCAGAGTTTTGTAGGACAGTAGCAATTTTCCCTCAAGTGGATGACCTGAGGTTTATGAATCCGTGGGAGGCGTAGGACAAAGATGGTATCTCTCGAACAACCCTGCAACCAAATAACAAAGAGTCTCTTGTGTCCCCAACACACCCAATACAATCGTAAATTGGATAGGTGCACTAGTTCGGCGAAGAGATGGTGATACAACTGTAATATGGATGGTAGATATAGGCTTTTGTAATATGAAAATATAAAAACAGCAAGCTCACTAATGATAAAAGTGAGGACAAACGGTATTGCAATGCTTAGAAACAAGCCCTAGGGTTCATACTTTCACTAGTGCATGTTCTCTCAACAATACTAACATAGTTGAATCATATGTAAATCCCTCACGTGCGACAAAGAGTTCACTCCAAAGTCACAAATAGCAGAGAACAAACGAAGAAATTATTGTAGGGTACGAAACCACCTCAAAGTTATCTTTTCCGATCATTCTTATGAGCTATCCCTATAAGTGTCGCGAACAGCCCTAGCGTTCATACTAAAATAACACCTTAAGATACACATCAACCAAAACCCTAATGTCACCTAGATACTCTAATGTCACCACGAGTACCCATGGGCTTGATTATACGATATGCATCACACAATTTCAGATTCATCATGTTCAATCCAACACAAAGAACTTCAAAGAGTGCCCCAAAGTTTCTCCCGGAGATTCAAGACGAAAACATGTGACAACCCCTATGCATAGATTCCCAAGGTCATGGAACCCGCAATTTGATCACCAAAACATACACGGATAACTAACAAATAAATTATTGTAGGGTAAGAAACCACCTCAAAGTTATCTTTTCGGATCAATCTTATGAGCTATCCCTATAAGTGTCACGGACAACCCTAGAATTTGTACTAAAATAACACCTTAAGATACACATCAACCAAAACCCTAATGTCACCTAGATACTCCAATGTCACCACAAGTACCCATGGGATTGATTATACGATATGCATCACACAGTTCCAGATTCGTTATGTTCAATCCAACATAAAGAACTTTAAAGAGTGTCCCAAAGTTTCTACCGGAAAGTCAAGACAAAAACGTGTGCCAACCCTTATGCATAGATTCCCAAGGTCACGGAACCCTCAATTTGATCACCAAAACATACATCAAGTGGATCAATAGAACATCCCATTGTCACCATGGATATCCCATCGCAAGACATACATCAAGTGTTCTCAAATCCTTAAAGACTCGATCTGATAAGAAAACTTCAAAGGCAAAACTCAATTCATCACAAGAAGATAGAGAGGGGAAAACTCCATGTGATTCATCTATATTAATAAAGCTCGCGGTACATCAAGATCGTGTCATCTCAAGAACACGAGAGAGAGAGAGAGAGAGATCGAACACATAGCTACTGGTACATACCCTCAGCCCCGAGGGTGAACTACTCCGTCCTCGTCATGGAGACCGTCGGGATGATGATGATGGCCTCCGGTGATGATTTCCCCCTCCAACGGGGTACCGGAATGGGCCCCCGATTGTTTTTTCGTGGCTCTAGAGGCTTGCGGTGCCAGAACTCCCGATCTAGGTTTCTTTTCGGAGGTTTCTGTATTTATAGGAATTTTTGTCGTCGGTCTCACGTCAAGGGGGGCCACGAGGCGACAACAAGCCACCCAGGCACGTCTAGGGGGGTGGCCGCGCCCTCCTGGCTTGTGGCCTCCTCATAGCTCTTCTGGCCCAACTCCAATGCTTCGTGGGTCTCTTTTGGTCCAAAAAATCATACTAAATTTTTAGCCCATTCGGAGAACTTTTATTTCTGCACAAAAAACGACACCATGATAGTTCTGCTGAAAATAGTGTTAGTCCAGGTTAGTTCTAATAAAATCATACCAAAATCATATAGAAATATTGTAAACATGGCATGAATACTTCATAAATTATGGATACGTTGGAGATGTATCAATGACCTCCCCAAGATGAGAGGGTTTTTGGTGATGATGATGGCTTTGATTTCCCCCTGCAGGAGGGAAGTTCCCTTGGCGGAATCGCTCTGCCGGAGGACAAAAGTGCTCCTACCCAAGTTCCGCCTCGATGCGGCAGCGCTTCGTCCCAAAATTCCTCCTCCTATTTTTTTAGGTTTTTAGGGAATTTATACCAGAAGATTGCCTCTAGAGGTGGGCCTCGGTGAGCACCCTTCACCAGGGCACGGTTAGGGGGCCCGGCGCACCTTGGTGTAGGGTGGCCACCTGGTGGCCCCCCTCCAATAGTTTTAAGCCCCAGCAATTCTTATTTATCATAGAAAAAGTTTGTGTAAATTTTTAGCTTCATTGGGGATGTGTAGAATTGGTATCTCTGACATGCTTTTTTCAGGTGTTGAATTCCAATTACCAGCATTTCCTGTCTTGGTGTAAACCTTGCAAGTTGTGAGAGGAAAGGAATTATAATTACTCCCAAAGCATTATTATGCATAGAAACATTATAAACAGCAGTAGGAAAACATGATGCAAAATGGAAGTATCAATATTTTTCGAGTTTTTGATTTTTCTCGAAGAAAGTAAAATAAGCAAGGGAAAAACAAAAACTAGAAAAAGTATTTACACGGGAAAGCTCCCAACAAGTGAAGGAAATCTTTTAGGGTTTTCTTTTAATACTACAGATTATTAAACGGGAAAGAAAAAACAAAAAGAAGCAATAAATATTTTTGTGTTTTCTAAAGTTTTTCAAACACACAAGAAGAAAGCGGAAAAAATAATACTAACATGGATATACAATGAAAGAGGATGAACACGGACAGTTTATATGAAGTGTGTGAACATGAATGTAATGTCGTTGAGGAATTGGTACTCCCCCAGGCTTAGGCATTTTCCTAGATCTGTGGTCACCATTTCTGGTTTGGATAATAGTTGAAGTGATAGCTCGTTGGGGCGTTTTGCATCGCCTCCTCAACCAAGCAAATAGCCTCCACTGCATCTTCGTATTCTTCCACCGCGTTCTCGAGAACATAGTATCTCCGCTTGTTCTTAAATTCAAAGAGAGCAGGCGTAGGAAACATAACCGAAACATGTCTATATTTGTCAAATATTAGGTTGTACTCATAACCCTTGGCACTAGTCAAAAGGAAGTCATGACAACGCATGGTTTCAAAATCTAAATATCTGTTAGGCAACATAGGGTCATTAGGTTGATGCGAAACTCCTAATTTTGCAGCCACACGGGAGCATAAGTTCATCCATACAAATCACCACTGCTTGAGTTATAATTCAGACTTCGGGAAACAATTGCACTAAGGTTATAATATCTTTCAACAGTCAATGCAGTGTGAATAAGACACAAATCAAGAGCGCACATTGCACTGCAATCTTGTTTACCTACGACACATTTCCCATCAAACAGTGCAAAGTAACGAATAGAGGCAAAATGCATACTTTTTATTCTAGCCCGTGTCACCCCTCTATCCTCTCCTACACAAAGACTCTCGAGGAATATATTATAACAAGTCTTTGAAGGTTTCTCGAGTGAGCCCCAAAATGGGAGTTTGCATGTGTCACAAAATTCTTCTAGAGATAAACTATAGGATTTATCATAGAGATTAAACAACACTCTAGAATTATGAGGGTGATATCGAAATCCATGCGTGAGTGAGCGAGGAGGTTGTGTCATTGGATACACTTATCTTCTAGTAAGTTAGTGAGGCCAATGTTGTAGATGTACTGATCGAACTCCTCCTTAATTTCTGCACCTCTCATGAACTCCTCGCATGGCCAAAGGCACGACTTAACCTCAGCCATGCCTACCAAGTTTGTCCGGGGTTCGGCATAAGCTTGCCGCACCGAGCCCTTGCTCGATGATTCTCCCGAAGAACGCCTTATTGAAGAGATCCTCCTAAATAAGTTCATCTTCCTATGAAATTTTTTGAAATTTTTGGACCACAAAATTATGTCAATAAAACTTTGCAAGATTGATAGCAACTACTCATATGGATTCCTAGAGGACATATCAAGCATTCCCACTACTTGGAACTCAAAGAATTAGGCATGCAAGCTCATTTTAAGTAGCACCAAGTGTAGGAAAATATGCAAAATATAAACCACTAGAACAAAAACTAACCGGAGGAACGAGAGATCCACATACCAAGGAGCAATTCCTCAAAACAGTTTCAGAAACGGAGTTCCAAGCAAAGAGATCGAAAATTTCAATTTTAGGAGGAAGAACACGAGAGAGAGAGTGTTAGGAATATTTGTTGGAGGAAAGGAATGACATGGGCTCAATAGATAAGGTAGGGGGGCCTGTGGGCCCCACCACATAATAGGGCATGCCCTAGGGGTGCGGTCGCGCCCTGTTTTCTCGTGGTCCAAGGGTGCCCCTCCCTGATGTGTTTTTAGCACCAAAAATTATTAAATATTCCAAAAAATCATGTTAAAATTTTGTGGCATTCTGAGACCTTTTATTTTTTGGGTCATTTTTATTGCGCAGAAAACTCAGAAAAAAGGATAATCATGGCATTTTATTTTATTGAACTAAAAATAATAGAGAACAAACTAAAAATACAGAGAGTTATGCCTACTAAATTCATTGACCAGATGTCTTTCAAAAAGGATCCATTAATAAGGTTGATCAAGTCTTATTGATAACCATTTCCAATTGACATGAAACGGAAGAATTTTCCTATGACACTAAGTTACCTTAATGGGCATTTGCATATCCCCAACAATAAGATTATAGTATTTCTTCTTGGCAGTAGGTAGAGGAATTTTGAATTCTCCAATGATGACCATGGCACTAGGCTTAATGATATTAATATTATTAACCAAGATTTGCCACTTCGGAAAATGAACAGTGTGTTATTTGCCATTGACATGAAAAGTGACCTTGCTTTTGTTGCAGGCAATAACAGCCCGTGCGATTTTTAAAAAGGGTCTATCAAGAATGATCGACATGTTGTCGTCCTCGGGCATTTCAAGAATATTTTTTTTGTCAAGATAGTAACATTTGCAACCACAACGGGAACATCTTCACAAATTCCAATAGGTATAACAGTGGATTTGTCAGCCATTTGCAAAGATATCTAAGTAGGTGTAAGCTTATTCAATTCAAGTCTTTTATAAAAAGACAAAGGCATAACACTAACACCATCTCATAAATCACACAAAGCAGTTCTAACATAGTTTTGTTTAATGGAGAAAGGTATTGTCAGTATACCCTGATCTCCTAACTTCTTAGGCACTCCAGCATCAAAAGAATAATTAGCAAGCATAGTAGCAATTTCACTCTCGGGTATTTTTCTTTTGTTGGTAATAATATCCTTCATGTACTTAGCATAGAGAGGCATTTTCAAAATATCAGTCAAGCGAGTGTGCAAAAAGACAGGCCTAATCATTTCAGCAAAGCGCTCAAAATCTTCCTCGTCCTTACTCTTATAAGGCTTACGAGGGAATGTCATGGGTTTTTGGACCCATGGCTCTCTTTCTTTCCCAGGCTTTCTAGAAAAAATATATTTCTTCTCATAACGTTTATTTTTAGGAGGTGGGTTATCAAGATCCTCAGCTGGTTCTATTTCCACATCATTATCATGTTCTTTATTACTATCTAGTGAAGCATTTACATGAACATTATTACTCTCATCGTCACTAGGTGAATGTTCATTACGAGATTGTGTCTCAGCATCGGAAATAGAAACATCATGATGATTCTTAGCATGTTTTTCTATAATAGGTTCACTAGAAGCATTCAAAGTCCTACCATTTTTATTTTTATTTTTATTAATAGAATAACTAGGTGCATCATCATTAATTCGTTGAGTGTCTTGTTCTATTATTTTAGGATGACCTTCACGATAAAGAGGTTCCAGAGTCATGCGACCTCCTCTAGTCATTATCCTAACAGCATTGTCACTCATTTTATCTAAGCAAGCAAATCATTTTGTGACTTAACAACTTGATCCACTTGGGTATGAACCATAGAAGCATGTTTACCTAGACCCTTAACATCATTAACAATTCTAAACATCAAGTCACTCAAACGATCTATCATCATAGCATTACGTCTTAATTTATCTTTGACATAATAATTGAAATGTTCTTGCTTAACAATATAATTATCGATTTCATCCATGCATTGACTAGGAGTTAGTGTGAGGTATATCACTTTCATTAAAGGTACAAATAGAATTTACCTCTACTACCTGTGTCGGGGTGTCAAGTCCATGTTTTTCTTTGATAGGTGGTAATCTCTTGACATCTTCAGTCTTAATAACTTTTTCTTTAATAAATCTTTTGGCTTCTTGCATATCTTCAGGACCGAGGAATAGAATACCTCTCTTCTTTTGAATAGGTTCCAACGGTGGTTTAGGAAGTGTCCAATCATCGACATTTTGCAATATGTTATTTAATAGTTCTTCAGTTTGTCCAAGAGTTCTTTCCCTAAAAACACAATCATCGCAACTATCCAGGAAATCCCTAGAAGCATCGATTAGTTCATTATGAAAGATATCAAGTATATCATTTTTCTTGAGAGGATGATCCGGCAAAGCTTGAGGGAGATTCTCTTCTTCAATTTGCACAAAGTTAAATATCTCTGGTAAGGCATCTTGTTTATTATGAGAAGGAAATATTTTTCAGAGAAGTAATAAAGAATATCATGGGTAATACGCACACAACCAGGAGCAAGAGAAAGGAACCATTCTTTAGCCTCGCCTTTTAGTGATAAAGGAAAAAATCTTAAGGATGTAGTAGTAACGTATAACCTTCGAGTACATAAGACAATTCATATTTATTGGGAGAGTGAGGTGTAGTAGGTGATTCAAAATCTTCATGAGTTTCAGCATTTTCAAGTTCTCTAGCTTTAGCAATATGAGCATCAAGTAATTCATTTAGTGGCACAGTGTCAGTTTCATCAGGTGTAGCAGTACTATCATCATTAATTTTAGAAGTAGCATCATCAAGTTTAAGATATATATCTGAACGAGCAACGGGCGGTGGTGTAATAAGCTAATTCAAAACAGTAGGTGAATCAAAAGCAGAGCTAGATGGCAGTTCCTTACCTCCTCTCGTACGAGAGGGAACGATCTTAGTTCGAGTATCTTTCAGATTCTTCATAGTGGCAATTGGATATCGTTGATTTAACACAATAGGTATAGCTATGTTCCCCGACAATGGCGCCAGAAAAAGGTCTTGATAACCCACAAGTATAGGGGATCGTCATAGTCTTCACTGGTAGTATTTCACCCTAATTTATTAATTCGACACAAGGGGGGCAAAAAAATATTTATCGGCCTTCACAACTGAGTTGTCAATTCAACCACACCGGGGATATCTCTCTGCAACAAAGGTTTAGTAGCACATCAAATAATAGTAGTAACAGTAACAGTGATAGCAACAATTTTGTAACAATAGTGACGGTGACGGTAGCAATAGTAATTTAGCAAGATTTATTATATGTAAAGCGTAGGCCATGGTGCAGCGATGGAAAGATATGGATGACATCAATCATGTAACAATTACACACTAGAGAGATACAAAACTAGATCCAATTCATCAATGTAATGTAGGCATGTATTCCGTATATAGTCATATGTGCTTGCGATAAGAACCTGCATAACATCTTTTGTCCTACCCTCTCGTGGCAGCGGGGTCCTATTGGAAACTAAGGGATATTAAGGCCTCCTTTTTGTAGAGAACAGGAACATAGCATTAACACAAGGTGAATACATGAACTCCTTAAAGTATGGCAATCACTGGAAAGAATCCCACTTATTGTCACCTTGGGGTGTGCGAATCAAGAAACATAATAGGTGCATACAACTTGCAAGATAGAATCCAAATCACTCTTATATTCATGAAAACATAATAGGTTCACATCTGAAATCATGGCACTCGGGCCCAAGTGACAAGCATTAAGCACAACAAAGTCATAGCAACATCAATCTCACAACATAGTGGATACTAGGGAGCAATCCCTATCAAATTAACTCGATTACATGATCAATTCCATCGACACCCATCACCAACCAGCAAGCCTACAAAGGAATTACGCACTCTCGATGGTGAGCATCATGTAATAGTTGATGGAGAAGGGTTGGTGATGATGACGGCGACGAATCCCCCTCTCCGGAGCCCCAAACAGACTCCAGATCAGCCCTCCCAAGGAAGAACAGGAGGTGTCGGTGGCCCCGTCTCGTACATCGCAATGAAAACTTCTCTCTGATTTTTTTCTCCGGATATGTGAATTTATAGTACTAGAAATAGGGCCGGGGATCATCGTGGGACCCACCACACAACAGGGCACGGCTAGGGGGTGGCCATGCCCTGTTGCCTCGTGGTCCACAGGGACACCCCCTCTGGTGGATGATACTTGTGATCTGCGTTGGGTTTTCTATGAAGAGGAATGGGTAATTGCAGCACAATACGGGTAAGTATTTCCCTGAGTTATGAACCAAGGTTTATTGAACCAATAAGAATATCAATCCACAACTGTCTTCAGCGGTTGCACACAAAAGAGCAAACAACTTGCACCCAACGTGGGCAAGAGGGTTGTCAATCCCCGTGATCTCGTTATTTTCAAGCAAGTGAAGTGTGTAGATAATAGTCGATGATTATAAATTGCAAAATAAAATAAAAAGTAAATAAGAACAACAATTTATTGATAGGTTTGTAAATATATAAGTGAATAGACCCGAGGGCCATAGTTTTCCCTAGCGGCATCTCTCATGAAAATAAGCATACGGTGGGTAAACAAATACTATTGGGCAACTGATAGAAAAGTGCATAGTTACGTGATATTCACGGCAATGATCATGTGTATATAGGAATCATGTCCAAAACAAATAGGCCGACTCCTACCTGCACCTATTACTACTACTCCACTTCAAGAGCGCTTCTATGATTGCCTCTCTACGTATTAAGTTCATGACAAACAGAGTAATGCATGGAGAACGATGACGTGATGTAGACAAACTAAACTCAAGTAATATGAATCAACCCCATCGTGTTATCCTTAGTGGACAAAACACAAAGACATATCTTGTCCCATTCTATCACTTATATATAGAAACTCGTCAGATTGAACCCACTATAATGCACCCCTCTCACTAAAGAAAGATCAATGAACTTGGCCAAAGCAAATCAATAAATCAGAGAGAATTACGAAGCTACATGATCATGCAAATAAGAATCATAATAATTTCAGACAAGAATCAAATAATTTTCATGAATAATCTGAACATAAACCCACAATTCATTGAATCCCAACAAACGCACCACACAAAAGAGTTACATCAGATAGATCAAAGCAAAGATGCGATGATCATTGTATTGAAGATCAAAAGAGAGAGATCCATCTAGGTACTAGCTATAGACCCGTAGGCCTGTGGTGAACTACTCACACATCATCATGAGGGCAGCAAGGTTGACGAAGAGGCCCTCCATGATCGATCCCCCCTCCGACAGGGTGCCGAAAAGGAGTTTCGGATGAGATCACGGCGTGACAAAGACTTGCAGCGGTGGAAAAGGTATTTTGGGATGCCCTCTAGGGTTTTTGGAATATATGTGAATTTCTAGGCCAGAGAACGGGGCCAGGAGGTTCACCATGGAGGGACAAGCCATCAGGGCGCGACCCCCCTGGGCGCGACCTGTTGGCTTGTGCCTCCCTCGTGCGGCCTTCGATCTTCTCCCGAAGCTTCGATGTCTTCTTTTGATCCAAAAAATCATAAAAACATTTCGGGGCAATTGGACTTCGTTTAGTACTGCAAACCTGAAAAGTAAGAAAACATGCCAAAAACATGAACTCGAACTGGGCACTGTTTCAATAGGTTAGTGCTCAAAAAATTTTGGTAAATTAGTACTCAAAGTGTATCCTAGAATAGTAATATAATAGCATGGAACAATCAAAAATTATAGATACGTTGGAGACGTTGGAGACGTATCATTAGATATTTGTATTACAATTCCTTATAATTCCCATAATAATTTCACAAAAAGTTTCGTTCAATTCTGAGAACTTTTATTTCTGCACAAAAATAACACAAAGGTAGTTCTGCTGAAAACAAAGTCAGTCCAGGTTAGTTCCATTCAAATCATGCAAATTAGAGTCCAAAACAAGAGCAAAAGTGTTTGGAAAAGTAGATATGTTGGAGACTTATCCATCGATCACCCCTATGGGAGGGCACTGAACAGGTTTCCAAATGGATACACGGCAGAATAGAGAGTTGCGGCACTGGAAAAATGTTTGGGGACTCTCCCTAGGGTTTTTGGGATATATTGGAGTTTATAGGCCAGAGTTGGCATCGGGAGGCGCCAAAAGGGGCCATCGCAAAACAGGGTGCGGCCTGATGTGTGTTGCCTCTCTTGTGCAACCTCTGGTATTCTCCTGAAGCTTCCAGGTATTCTTTTGGTCCAGAAAAATCATAAAAAAGTTTTGTGGCAATTGGACTTTGTTTGGTACTGTAAACATGAAAAGTAAAAAAACACAAAACTAGCACTTGGCACTGGGTTAATAGGTCAGTGCTAAAAAATAATATGAATTGACAACTAAATGCCTAAAAAGTATCCTAGAATGGTAATATTATAGCATGGAACAATAAAAAATTATAGATATGTTGGAGATGTATCAGCATGTTATATATTTCTATGATGAAGCATCTTGTATTGCTAAACAAGGTTCTACATATAAAAATAGATCGATTCTTGGCATGCTAGTTTTTTTGTTCAGATTGGAAATGATTGCTATCATGGCTTATGTGATATGGGTTCTAGCATCAGTGCCATTCCATTTACTCTTTATCAATAAATTATGCATGATGTTGCACCTGTTGAGTTAGAAGTTATTGATGCTATTATTAAGCTTGCAAACATAGAGACTATTTCACCACTTGGGATTGTTAGAGACGTTCAAGGCTTGTGTGGTAAGATCAAAACCCAACTGATTTCTTTGTCATTTGTTCACTACAAGATAATTTTTGTCCCATTATATTTGGTAGACCTTTCCTGAATACTATTAATGCCAAAATTGGTTGCACTAGGGAAACGGTTAGTGTTAACTTTGATGACATATCTCATGAATTCAATTTCTCCATGTTTAGTAAACATATGCATGAGGAAGAATCTTATAGTAAATATGAATTAACCGGTCTTGCTTCTATATTTGTGCCTCCTATTAATCCATTAGAACAATATTTTCTTGATCATGAAAATGATATGCATATGAAAGAAAGAAATAGATGATGTTTTCTTTAAACAAGCACCTATCCTTAAACATAATTTGTCTGTTGAAACCTTGGTAGACCCTCTACCTCCTAATATTGATCTTGTATTTGAATTAAAACCTACCTGATGCAATGACGTATGCTTATCTTGATGAAAAGAAGATACATCATGTTATTTTTGGTGCTACCATTTCAAAGCATGAAGAAAAGAGATTAGTTAATGTTCTAAGGAAGCACTCTGTTGAAATTGGGTATACTCCGCAAACCCCTGCTTCCCTCTGCAAAGGGACTATCTATTTACTTTTATGTTGAGTCGCCACCTTCTCAAATACGCGCCAGAACTGAGAGCACTATTTTCATCCTCATGCATTGTGTATAGTTAATGTTGATGCATCATGATTGGATCTTTTCTACCATGAATTAAAATGTTTAGTCGTTGCTTGAACTTTGGAGGTGCTCTGCATTTATGTTTCGCGGTCTCAGAAAGGGCTAGCGAGATACCATTATTGTCATATTATATCATGATCGTTTTGACAAAGTGTTTGCATTTGAGATATTTTATCATTGCTCGCTAGTTGCTTATGTCATTGATATGAGTTAATATAACCTTTAAGAGTTATTGTTGACATGGTTAGTCACAATCTTTGTTGAAAACCTGGGTGCTACTTAAGCATATGTATCCAAACAAGAACAAAAGAGTTTGTAAAAGTTTTTCTTTATCGCTTTCAGTTTGTCAACAGAATTGCTTGAGGACAAGCAATGGTTTAAGCTTGGGGGGGTTGATACGTCTCCATTGTATCTAATTTTCCTAATGCTTTTGCTATTTTTTACATTCTAATTTGCATGATTTGAATGAAACTAACCCGGACTGACGTTGTTTGTAGCAGAACTACCATGGTGTTGTTTTTGTGCAGAAATAAAATCTCTTGGAATCGAACGGAAATTTTTAGAGATTTATTTCATAATAAATAAAAAATACTGGAGCCAAAAACCACCGGAGGAGGGGCCTGGCTGGGCGTAAGACACCAGGGCGCGCCAACCCCCCAGGAGCGCCCCGGTGGGTTGTGCCCACCTTGTGGCCCCGCTGACCCTAATTCTGGCACTATAAATTCCTATTTTCGCAGAAAAAATCAGAGAGGAAGTTTTATCGCATTTCACCAAACGGAGCCGCTGCCACCTCCTCTTCTTCATCGGAAGGCCAGATCTGGAGGCCGTTTGGGGCTCCGGAGAGGGGAATCTTCGGTCTTCATCATCATCAACCCTCCTTCATCACCAATTCCATGATGCTTCCCACCTGGAGTGAGTAATTCCTTCATAGGCTTGCTGGTCGGTGAGGAGTTGGATGAAATTCATCATGTAATCGAGTTAGTTTCGTTAGGGTTTGATCCCTAGTATCCATTATGTTCTGAGATTGATGTTGATATGACTTTTCCATGCTTAATGCTTGTCACTAGGGATCGAGTGCCATGATTTCCGATCTGGACCGTTTATGTTATCATTGTTATATCTATGCTTTTTATCTGATCTTGCCTAGTCATATGCACCTATTACGTGTTATGATCCGTAAACCCCAAAGTGACAACAATTGGGATATTTTTCCGGTGATGGTCGTAGTTTGAGGAGTTCATGTATTTAGTATGTGTTAATGCTTTGTTCCGGTTCTATATTAAAAGGAGGCTTTAATATCGCTTAGTTTCCTTATGAACCCCGCTGCCATGGGAGGGTAGGACAAAATATGTCATGCAAGTTCTTTTCCATAAGCACATACGCCTATTTACGGAATACATGCCTACATTACATTGATGAACTGGAGCTAGTTCTGTGTCGCCCTAGGTTATGACTGTTATATGATGAATATCATCCAACAAATACACCAATCCAGTGCCTATGAGTTTTCCACTTATTGTTCTTGCTAAGTTACTATTGTTGTTGTCGCTGTTGCACTTGCTACAAAACTATTGCTATCAATGTTACTGTTACTATCGTTGTTACCACTGCTATCAAACTATCATATTACTATGCTACTGATCACTTTGATGCAGATATTTAATCTCCAGGTATGTTTGAATTTACAACTCATATGCTAATACTCTCAAATATTCTTTGGCTCCCCTTGTGTTGAATCTATAAATTTGGGTTGAATACTCTACCCTCGAAAATTGTTGTGATCCCCTATACTTGTGGGTTATCAAGCCCTTTTTCTAGCGTCGTTGCCGAGGAGCATAGCTATATTTGTTGAGTCACTTGGGATTTATATCAATTGATCACTATGAACAACCTGAAGGATACAAGAACCAAGATCGTTCCCTCTAAGGCGAGGGGAGGTACGGATTTGCCATCACACTCTGCACTTGATTCACCTTCTATTATGAGTAGACTTGCAACACCACCACATGCTATTAATCCTTATATGTCGCAAGTTATTGATGATGCTACTTCTGGTATGAATGATACTTATGATGATGCTAGTACCTTGCTTGATGATACTGTGCCTCTAGGTGAATTTCTTGATGACAAATTGCTAGAGCTAAAGAGAATGAAATTACTAAAACAAATGAGACTACTGAAACTGATGAAGTCTTTGAAACTTATAATTATGAAACACCTATTAGACCTATCTCTCCTAGATTTGAAATGCCTAAGATACCCGAGGGTTATGTTATGGATGGAGAAGTAGCTAGAGACATCCTTGCATGTAAGGATAGAGATGATCTTAAGAAATTATTATGCAAGTATAAAGAAAAGACTTTAAATGCTAGAATGAAATGTGATCCTAAGTTTCCTAGTTCACCTATCTTTGTTACCGATAAGGATTATGAATTCTATATCGACCCATAGTTAATCACTTTGTTTGAATCTGATCCTTTCCATGGCAATGACACTGAAACTGTAGTGGCACATCTTACTAAGTTGAATGGTATAGCTACCCTTTTTGCTCACGATGAGAATATTCGCTACTACTATATCTCAAATTATTTCCGTTATCATTAAAGGGTGATGCTATGATATGGTACAATACACTTGCTCCTGGTTGAGTGCGTAGTCCCCAAGATATGAGTTACTATTTCTCTGAAAAATATTTTCCTGCATAGAAGAAACAAGCTGCCTTACAGGAAATATTTAACTTTGTGCAAATTGAATAAGCGAGTCTCCCACAAGCTTAGGGGAGGCTTCTCCAATTGCTTAATGGTTTTCCTGATCATCCTCTTAAGAAAAATGAAATACTTGATATCTTCTATAATGGACTAACTAATGCTTCTAGGGACTTCCTAGATAATTGTGCTCGTTGTGTTTTCGAGGAACGAACTGTTGAACAAGCTGAGGAATTATTGAATAATATATTGAAGAATTATGATGATTGGACTCTCCCTGAACCACCACTTGAACCCATTCCGAAGAAGAGGGGTATCTTATTTCTTAGTCCTGAAGATATGCAAGAGGCAAAGAAATGTATGAAGGAAAAATGTATTAAAGCTGAGGATGTTAAGAATTTACCATCTATTGAAGAAATACATGGTCTTCACACACCGCCACCTCCACCGGTGGTACAGGTAACTTCTTTATTAAAGTTTGATCAAGGTGACATTCCTTACAATAACCATCCTATTCAATGCTTATATGAGTATGATAATTACATTAGGAAACAAGATCACTTCAATGCAAATGTTCTGAAACAATTGAAATATAATTCTGATATGATTTCTCATTTGAGTGACTTGTTATTTAGAATCAGTAACGATGTTAGAGGTGTAAGAAAACATGCCTCTATGGTTCAAACCCAGTTAGAACAAGTTGCTAAATCTAAAAGAGAATTGCTTAATGAAATGAATAATAATATGAATGATTTTGCTGTTAGAGTAGCAACTAGAGGAGGTAAAATGACTCAGCAACCACTTTGTCCCGAGGGACACTCTAAAATAATTGAACAAGACTCTCAAAGAATTAATGCTGATGCACCTAGTCCTTCTAAAAAGAAAAAGAAAAAGAAAAAGGAAAATGATAGGACTTTGCATACCTCTACTGAACCTGAGATAAAAAAAACTCCTGATAATAATGATGTCTCTATTTTTTATGCTGAAACTCAATCTAGTAATGAACATTTACCTAATGATAATGAAAATGATAGTGATGT
The DNA here is from genome assembly GCA_022496015.1 of Hordeum marinum. Lineage (NCBI taxonomy): Eukaryota > Viridiplantae > Streptophyta > Magnoliopsida > Poales > Poaceae > Hordeum > Hordeum marinum. The sequence goes on along the minus strand of CM039676.1, from coordinate 339,971,263 downwards.
TCATGAGGATACCCAGCCAAACAATGATAAAGAACCAGATAATGATGTAGAAACATAACTTGTTGTTGATCTTGATAACCCACAACCTAAAAATAAACGATATGATAAAAGATATTTTGTGGCTAGAAAACATGGTAAAGAAAGAGAGCCATGGGTTCCGAAATGCCTTTTCCACCTAAACCATCTAAGAAAAAAGATGATGAAGAATCTGAAATGATTAGGCCAGTCTTTTGCGTACCCGCTTAACTGATATCTTAAAGATGCCCCCTTATGCAAAATACATGAAAGACATCATCACAAATAAAAGAAAGATACCATAGGCTCAAATCTCCACCATGCTTGCTAATTATTCTTTTAAGGATGGAGTACCTAAAAACTTGGAGATCCTGAAATACCAACTATACCTTGCTCCATTAAAAGAAATTATGTCAAAATGGCTTTGTGTGATTTGGGAGCTGATGTTAGTGTTATGACTTTCTCTTTATGTAAAAGACTTGATTTGAATAGACTCACACCTACTAAAATATCTTTGCAAATGGCTGACTAATCAACTGACATACCTATCGGTAGTTGTTAGGATGGGGCCGTTGTTGTTGCAAATGTTACTATCTTAACAGACTTTGTTATTCTTGAGATGCCCGAGGATGACAACATGTCGATTATCCTTGGTAGACCCTTTTTGAATACTTCAGGGGCTATTATTGATTGCAATAAAAGCAAAGTCACCTTTGATATCAATGGTAATGAGCATACGGTGCACTTTCCGGAGAAACAATTCCAAGTGAATGGTGTAAATGTTATTGAAAATTCTTTGACACTCACTATTGGAAGTTTTCTCTACCTCTACCTACTACCAAAAAGAAATATGATATACTTATGGTTGGGGATATGCATATCCCATTGAGGTAACTTAGTGTTTTACGAAGGTTCTTCGCTTTCATACTAATCGAAAGTGTTTGTTAATAAGACTTGATCAGCCTTATTAATGGATCATTTTTGAGAGGTATGAAGTTGATGAATCTAGTAGACACCACCTTCTCTAACCACTTGTTGTTTTATGTTTTTCTTAGTTAAATAATATAAAATGCCATGTTTATCCCGTTTTCTGATTTTTCCGTGCAATAAAAATGACCCAAAAAATAAAAATTCTCAGAATGTCCTAAAAATTTAACATGTTTTTTGTGAATATTTCTGAATTTCTGGTGCAAATAACATCAAAGGGGGTGCACCTGGTGCCCGCAAGACACCAGGAAGGGGAAATCGAAGCCATCGTCATCACCAACGCTTCCTCCATCATGGGAGGACCAATCTTCATCAACATTTTCACCAGCACTATCTCATCACAAACCCTAGTTCATCTCTTGTATTCAATCTTTGTCACCAAACCTCAGATTGGTACATGTGGGTTGATAGTAGTGTTGATTACATCTTGCAGTTGATGCTAGTTGGTTTAATTGGTGGAAGATTATATGTTTAGATCCTTAAGCATGTTCATTACACCTCTGATCTTGAACTTTTTTATACTTTGTGAGTAATTTTTTTCGTTCTTAAGGACATGAGAGAAGTCTTGTCTTAAATAATCATGTGATATTCGTATTTGTTCGATATTTCGATGATATGTATGTTTCTCTTGTTTAGTGGGATCATGTGAACGTGGACTACATGAAACTTCACCATATTTGGGCCTAAAGGAAAGCATTGGGAATGATAAGTAGATGATGGGTTGCGAGAGTGCCAGAAGCTTAAAACCTACTTTCTGAGTTGTTTCGTAAGGGGCTGATTTGGATCCACATGTTTAATTTTACGGTTAGATTTATCTTAATTCTTCTTTCGTAGTTGCGGCTGCTTGCGAGAGGGGGTAATCACAAGTGTAGCTTTTTTTCAAGTAAGAACATCACCCTACCATCGATCCACCCACATATTAAATTATCAAAGTAGCGAACTCGAATCAACTAAACAAGATGAACCATGACTAGACCAAATTCCCATGTGTCATGAAGAGCACTTTGCTTCATATAATAGCACATTTTGGCTTGTCGTTTGCTATAAAAAGGATTGGGCCACCTTGCTTCACCATTGTTACTTGATATTTGTTACGAATTCCTTGCAACAAAATTATCTACCACCGTTACTTCCAGTGCTTGCAGAAACTTCTGTACCAAAACCACTTGTCATTTCCTTCTGCTCCTCGTTGGGCTCGACACTCTTATTTATCGAAAGGACTATGATTATTCCCCTCTACTTGTGGGTCATCACCATGCCACATGCCCTGATTTTCATGTTGTCTTGTATGCCGATGACACCATTCTTGTGGTTCCTGTTGTTACTACTTAATTAGTCCGCATCAAGGAGCTTCTCCTTCATTTTACAACTTATACTAGTCTCAAGGTCAATTATGATAAATCTATTATGGTCTTCATTATACTCCGAGGGAAGTTATGCAAAGTCAATCCACCTTCATGGCTGGGCAATTGGTCACCTTCCTCTCACCTACTTGGGCCACCAATTGAGTCTTTCTAAACCTAAAATTGAGATTTTATTCCCATTCTCAAAATGATTGAATCTAGACTCTCTAGTTATATCACTATGCTTTCCTATGGAGAAAAGTTAACCCTTATCAAGTTTGTTGTTTCAAGCATGCCTATTTCTTCATGTGCTCCCTCTCCATCCCTATGATTGTCGTTCATCATATTAATAAGTACTTGAAACATTGTTCTGAAGAAAATGTGGTCCTAAGGACAAAGGCGTGGCCTTAATTTCATGGGATAAATTAAGCATGCCTTCCTAAATTACATGGGAGACTTGGGATTCTGGATATTTTCACTCGCAACCAAGCTTTGCTTATGAAATATCTGCACAACTTTTACAATGGAAAGGAATCCTTAGGTCAGTATTATTTGGGAATCCTACTACTCTAACCGGCTTCCTAGCACTAAGGCTCGTCAGAGTGGACTACTTGGTGGAAAGTTGTTCTCAAACTCTTGCCTATCTACAGAGAACATTATGCTTGTATTCATGGTGATGGAAAACAGTCCTCTTTTGGTCAGACAAATGTCTGGATCCAAGTCTTCGACATGCATTCCTTAAACTCTTTTCTTTTGCACTAACACTAAGATCTCACTTCAACAAGTTGTGGCTTTAGACAACTTTGAGGATCTTTTTAAAATACCTCTATCCACTCAGGCTAACCAGCAGCTCATTCTTCTAAACACCGTTACTCGAAAAAGAAATTTTCATTCTTGTCAAGATAAGTGGACCTATCCTTGGAATTCTGGGAGATACTCCTCGATGAAAATGTATCAAATTCTGATTAGTCCTAGTAATGCTTACAATATCTTCAAGCAACTATGGAAGCGATCCTCGGCTCAGTCCACTTTACGGTCTGATTCAGTCCGGTCCGGCCTACAATTGCATGAGAACGTATACGTGGACTCACGAGCGGCCGCAGACTCGGAGAGTGAACACGTAGGCAAATCGGTTCACTGCAAACGGGGAAATCACTGCAGTACAAAAGCTCAGTCACGAGGGGAGCACATGCGATGCGTGCAAACGCAAAGCAGGGCAGAGACGCGATCTGTAGGATCTACTGGGCAGCCTATCACATCGTCTTCCCGCCGCTGCACTGACACCTGAGAATAGTATACGTCGAAAACATCATTGGCCGCTCTGCTCTGCTGTCCACGCCATGGATTCCGGATTTCTGAACATGTCCCGTGATCGGGAAGTACGTACTAAATTTGGCCAAACAAACTGCCCGGATCTGACCATCCAAACAAGATAATTTTTCAAGGATGAAGGGGCACACGGGCTACCCTACAATTGTATCTCCTAGTAGTTAGCAAAAGGAGGATTGATCCGGCTCAAATTAACCACCATATCATAATGAAAACAATCAGGTGACTGCCATCTCCCTCGATCCGATTGACAAGATCAAAATTACTAAGCTCTTATTCCGATTCCATGTGAGGGAATCAAAGGGGAAAATCCCATCCCGTCCCATCCCTCTCGGTCGGAGCACCGAGATCTTGTGAACCATGTGGCTCCACGTGAGCTCGGTGCCAAGCGTGTGCCTCACTGCTCCCGTTATCCGTGGACACAAAAGTTGGCTCTTGTTTGCGTGATCCGACACAGGGACAAAAACAGAGCCAACCTTTTTTCTGGTTAACGGAATAAAGTGCCATGAAAGAGGTGTGGGATGGAATATAAAGGTGATGGATGCGGCTGGGTCTGTCTGTCTGTTATATGCTTGGACTGTATTGCGCCGTATATATGTAAACGACAAGTCGTTGGAAATTAACCAGCAAAGTGTGCAAGAACGGGTTAAACGAACGCGAAAAAAAAAAATCGGCCAAACAACCGAAGTTATGATAATCCACAACAATGATAAAAAAATGCGGTCCAGGCCGACGAAATTGGGATCATAGTCTTGCCTACACAAATTGGTGATAGTCAATTTCTTTGTAGACTATCCTAGGTTTGAATTCATATTGACTAGATATATGTATTTTTGGCTTCCATTATCGAGGAAAAAGATATTGCGGTATATGGGTTTGCATTACTTTCGCTTTTCAATTCAGTAATTATAGCCTTCTAAAACTATTTTCTTCACAAAATATACGCTTCAGTTGAGAACTATTTGCTTAATTCTTCTCGATCTTTTTCGGGCTCGCTTGACCTCGTAAACTATCATACTCAGAGCATTGACAAAATCGTGCCTAGGTTGAGGTTGGGATGAAGTATATATACGTGTAAAGTTTGACTGCGGAACATTGCTATTCGCATTTTATTCAGAATGACATTAGATATATGACTATTTTTTGTTCTCTGTTACAAAGGTCACATAATACTCATATTTTTATTTAAAAAGGTACATTGAGCTTTCAACACAACTTTATGAAGAACCTTTTGCATTATACAAACATCCTACAGGTTAACTTAAAAAAAACATCTTACATGTTAAAGTGCTTTCCCCGGATAAGATGATTTAGAGAGTCAGGTGCGGCCAATAAAAATATGAGAGAAAAGATAAGTCAATCAAATTGTTCTAGGGAATAAGTGGATCTTTTCATCTTCGTTTCCCTTTTTCTTTTCCCATCTTTTTCCACATTTCAACTTCTTGTAGTGAGCACGTCTGTTCTCTTCCATTGATATTGTTTTCACATAGATCGATAGGTATGATCCAACAACAACAAAAACATGTTGCTACCTCCGGACCGCCATACAGACCTCTCTTGTATCTGGAGCCTTATTTAAACTAAAAGAATATGAATTGTATATCGCAAAAATTATATCTATGGATTTGCGTTCAAAAGATTATTTCGAACGTTATATCTTTTATGGAATATTGTACAACGGCCGAAGAAAAGCTACTACCTCTATATTCCTAAACTTTTTCATCGTACATAGTTTACGAGAATTAACACATCCAAACTTAAATTTTTGTGAATCAATCCTCGAGAATAGCAACATCAAGAACCATGTGCTTCAGATTAAAATGGTGAACCACATCCAAAGATGCTATTCCTCGAGAATCAAAGGGCGTAACAAGGCCCCCCATTTCGTTCATGCGTGTGTACTGCATAATAAGATAGCACAATTGCCGATCGTGATAAGGATTTCTTGGAGGGCAAAAGGTATCTTTGATCGATCGACGAGAACGACCTCGCCATGCTGCCTGCATGGATCATATATATTTCCTCTCTTTTGAAACGTCTGCTAGCTCCGCGTGGACCATGCATGATCGCATGGATGAAGAGGAGACTGCAAGCAAGAAATTCTCCCTAGTTATGTGCGAGAATAGTATAATACCACCATCAGCAGATCAGTACAAATAATTGTGGAATAAATGTGTGTAGCCATGCACGCGCCATTGTTCCCTGATTTTCCGTCGGACATTCTTTTGGGAACCTGATGTGTTCCCATCATTCCCACCACTGGGAATACCCTGCAATAATGCTTCTTCTTACAATCGTTTTTTGGCTCGTACAAAACGCAGGAATATCTCTGCATTATTACACTTTATTTTGCGTGTCATGTGTTATTATACGAAGTGGTCTGTGTATATCTGTGAGCTTAGTACTAATATTCTGTAATATAGATATATTCCGGGGAGAATATATAATCTGTGAAATCGTGATGGAAGATGCAATTTCTCGTGTCTCATAAAGTCGCGGTGGAATGTACTCCGTGCAGCCAATACGAACGTGATTCTAGCAAAGACATATGCTCCATCTCGCTACCTGAAATCACGTCATACATTATTCTTTCTTGAGGATAAGCGTCTGAGCCAGGAGCGGCGCCTTTTTTGGCTCCCCACATCACAATGCTCCCGGAATGGACAATAAATTCGTTAAATATATAGAAGTTTAAAAAATCATTAAATATATTTAAACAATTGACGTTTTTTTATAATACTCTTGTGTTTTGTTTATGTGTAATTTTCATGGTAAAAGGAATATTTTATGTGCCATGGTCAAACATAAATATCTGGTGCTCTAAAGAAGTAGTTTTGCAAGCTCTAACTTTTTCTTTCTTTTTAGCCGATGGCAAAGATAAATTCGTAAGAAATTACATGCACACGAAAAACACGAGCATGTATGTGTGCAACCTTTTTCATAACCTTTTGACAATTGATGAATCATTTTCTCGTTCCTTTTTATTCTTTAATATAACATGTTTTTATAGCTGGACCACTTCCCTTTTTCACCTAGGCCATGCTTGATGCGATTATTTCTAGCGAGTCAATTCCGCTGGGCGCAATTTCGCCTATGTGAGATGCATTGGAGAGGGACGGAAGACGCCGTGGTCCTTCCTCTTCTGCAACAGGGGAGTTTGTGCACTTCTTCGAGGCAACCAAACAGTCTTAGGTAAGGTTTGGATGCAGAGGGCGGGGCATGAACATGGATCATGCGACGGAAAATACAGGTGCGAGGAGAAGCTAACTCCTACCCAAGCGCAGTTCAGAAGAAAAAATCTCCTACCTAAGCGATCAATCAAGGGCGTGTTTGGTAGGTCGCATAGAGCCCAACCAGACCCGTGCGGGAAGGATTCGGTATGTTTCCTTGCCCGCATACACTATTTGATCCGCACAACACGAACTTTAAAACACCTCTGAACGAGGCCTGCTAGGAACGCCGAAGCGGCAGTTTCTAACGAGCCAGGCTCAGCTGAAGCAGGGGTGGGGAACGCGGCGCCGAGATCGTGCGGGCACGGAGATGACGCGAGCTCGCGCGTGTCTCCAACAAAATTGGCGGGAGGATTTTGAGTTACCTCTCGCCGATTTGGTCGCCCTATATAGCCCCATTCGCCTCACCGCCTTAACTCCCGCCACTCTTCTCCCCCCTTACAATCTTTCCCTCCGACGCGCATGGGCATCGATGAGTAGTTAAGTGGTGCTCCTTCTCCGACCAGCGGTCCACGAATGCAGTGTCTCGTGTCCTCATCTTCTTTGACCGTTCTTGTGTCTCCCTCGAGCTACAACGATGTCCTCTTTGAGTTCTATCAGCCCCTTCTATGTGTTCGTTGTAGCTAAATATGAGAGCATGTGGTAGGGTTTGATGCTAGGGTATGATTTGTGTGCATCTTGTAGCAATGCTAGGGTTGATTCATGTGACGATCTGTGATATTGTGATGTTGTGGTAGCTATTGATGGTGGATTTGTAGCATGCTAGGATGGTATTGTAGTGTTGAACATACTAAATTTGTAGCTAGTTGTGTTGTATGCTACGCATATCGTAGATTGTCCGATAGTGTTGTTGGGGAACGTCACATGGGAAACAAAAAAATTCCTACGTTCACGCAAGACATATCCATGGTGATGAGCATCTACGAGAGGGAGACTGGATCTATATACCCTTGTAGATCGCTAAGCGGGAAGCGTTAAGAAACGCGGTTGGTGTAGTCAAACGTCTTCGCGATCCAAATCGCCGAGCATCCCGCGATCTCATCACGATCCGTCCCGCGATCCAATCACGATCCGTCCCGCGAACTCATCACGATCCGTCCCGCGAACTCATCACTATTCGTGCCGCGAACTCATCACGATCCGTCCCGCGAACTCATCATGACCCATCTCGTGATCTTGATCATAGTCCTTCCGATCTAGCGCCGAACGGACGACACCTCCGCGTTCAGCACATGTACAGCTCGATGACGATCTCCCCCTTCTTGATCCAGCAAGAGGGAGCGGAGAGATAGACGAGTTCGCTGGTAGCGTGACGGCGCCGCGGCGATGGTGATGGAGCAATTCTAGCAGGGCTTCGCCTAAGCACTGCAGAAATCCGATCTAGAGGAGAAACTATGCACTGGAGGAACGGGTAGCACGTGGCTGAAATCTGGTGCCAAAACCCTAAAACCCTCTAGTATATATAGGAGAAGAGGAGGAGGAGGCTTGGCTCCCAAGGAGCCAGCCCTTGGGTCGGCCGAGTAGGACTAGGACTCCTCCTTATTTTAGCCTTTTTGCCTTTTTCCACCTTTTTCTCTTTGGGCTTTTCTTCCCAGACGCATGGGCCTTGTGTGGGACTTCCACCAGCCCAATAAGGGCTGGTATTTACTCTCCCACATCCCATGTAGCCTCTTGGGTCAAAATACCCCTCCCGATGGTCTCCCGGTACACTACCGGCACTCCCGGTACACTACCGATGAGTCCGAAACTTTTCCGGTGACCAAAACAGGACTTCCTATATATGAATCTTTACCTCCGGACCATTTCGGAGCTCCTCGTGACGTCTTGGATCTCATCCGGGACTCCGAATAACCTTAGGTCACCACCATACATAACTCTATACTACTGAAACGTCACCGAACCTTAAGTGTGCAGACCCTGCGGGTTCAAGAACTATGTAGACATGACCGAGACACCTCTACGGTCAATAACCAATAGCGGGACCTGGATGCCCATATTGGTTCCTACATATTCTACAAAGATCTTTATCGGTCAAACCTCTATGTCAAGGATTCAGTTAATCCCGTATGATGTTCCCTTTGTTCTTCGGTATGTTACTTGCCCAAGATTCGATCGTCGGCATCTTCATACCTAGTTCAACCTCGTTACCGGCAAGTCTCTTTACTCGTTCCGTAATACAAGATCCCGTGACTAACACTTAATCACATTGCTTGCAAGGCTTATTGTGATGTTGTATTACCGAGTGGGCCCTGAGATACCTCTCCGTCACACGAAGTAACAAATCCCAGTCTTGATCCATGCCAACCCAACAGACACCCTCGGAGATACCTGTAGAGCACCTTTATAGTCACCCAGTTACGTTGCGACGTTTGATACACACAAGGCACTCCTCCGGTGTCAGTGAGTTGCATGATCTCATGGTCATAGGAACATATACTTGACATGCAGAAAACAATAGCAATAAACTGACAGGATCATATGCTACGTTTGTAGTTTGGGTCTTGTCCATCACATCATTCTCCTAATGATGTGATTCCGTTATCAAATGACATCTCATGTCCATGGCTAGGAAACCTTAACCATCTTTGATCAACGAACTAGTCTAGAAGAAGCATAGTAGGGACATGGTTTTGTCTATGTATCCACACATGCATCTAAGTCTCCGATCAATACAATTATAGCATGGATAATAAACGATTATCATGAACAAGAAAATAGTATAATAACTAATTTATTATTGCCTCTAGGGCATATTTCCAATAGTCTCCCACTTGCACTAGAGTCAATAATCTAGTTCACATCACCATGTGATTCGCATTATTATGAATCTAACACCCAGTGAGTTCTGGGGCTCGATCATGCTTTGCATGTGAGAGAGGTCTTATAGTCAACGGGTCTACGACATTCAGATCCGTGTGTACTTTGCAAATCTCTATGTCAAAACGTAATCACTGCTACCACACTCCACTTGGTACTATTCCAAATGGCTGCTCCACCATACGTATCCAGATTGCTTCTACGAGTTATCCGGATTGGTGTTAAAGCTTGCATCGACGTAACTCTTTACGACGAACTCTTTATCACCTTCATAATCGAGAAACATTTCCTTAGTTTTTAGTTACTAAGGATAATCTTGACCGCTGTCCAGTGGTCCACTCCTGGATCACTCTTGTACCCCTTGACGGACTCATGGCAAGGCACACACAGGTGCGGTACACAGCATGACATACTATACAGAGCCTATGGCTAAGGCATAGGGGACGACATTCGTCCTTTCTCTTTCTTCTGTCGTTGTCGAGCTTTGAGTCTCACTCAACTTCACACCTTACAAAGCAGGCGAGAACACTTCTCTCTGACTAATCCATTTTTAAATCTTTCAAAATCTTGTCAAGGTATGTACTCATTGAAAGTCTTATCAAACATCTTGATCTATCTTTATAGATCTTGATGCTCAACAATTAGGTAGCTTTATCCAGGTCTTCCTTTGAAAAACTCTTTTCAAACAACTGTTTATGCTCTCCAGAAATTCTACATCATTTCTGAATAGCAATATGTCATCCACATATACTTGTCAGAAACTCTATAGTGCTCCCACTCACTTTATTGCAAATACAAGTTTCTCGTAAACTTTGTATAGACTCAAAAACTTTGATCACCTCATCAAAGTGTGTATTCCAACTCCGAGATGCTTGCTTCAGTTCATAGAAGAATCAGTGAAGCTTGCACACCTTTTAGCATCCTTAGGACTGACAAAACCTTCTGGTTGTATCACATACAACCTTTCCTAAAGTAAACCGTTAAGGAAACGATGTTTTGACATCCATCTGCCATATTTCATAATTGAAAGTGCAGCAACTGCTAACATAGTTTCAACAGACTTTAGCATCGCTACGAGTGAGAAAGTCTCATCGCAGTCAACTCCTTGAACTTGTCGTAAATTTCTTTGCAACAAGTCAAGCTTTACAAATGGTGACATTTACCATCAGCGTATGTCTTCATTTTAAAGATCCATTTGTACTTAACGACCTACCGTCCAACGAGCAAGTACACCAAAGTCTATACTTGGTTTTCATACATGGATCCTTTCTCGGATTTCATGGCCTCTAACCATTTGTTGGTTTTTCGGGTCCATCATCGCTTCTCCATACTTCGTAGGTTCATCGTTGTCCAACAACATGACCTCCAAGACAGGGTTGTCGTACCACTCAGGAGCAGTACACGTCCTTATCGACCTACGAAGTTCGATAGTAACTTGATCCGAAGCTTCATGATCATCATCATTAACTTCCTCTTCAACTAATGTAGGCTTCACAGAAACAACTTCCTGCGCTACGCTACTCTCTGGTTGAAACAGAGGTTCAATAACCTCATCAAGTTCTATCTTCCTCCCACTCAATTCTTTCAAGAGAAACTTTTCCTCGAGAAAGGACCCAGTTTTAGCAATAAACATTTTATGCTTGGGTCTGAGACAGAAGGTTCACCCAACTGTTCTTAGGGTATTCTATGAAGATGCATTTGTCCGCTTTGGGTTCGAGCTCATTAGGTGAAAACATTTCCACACAAGCATCACAACCCCTAACATTAAGAAATGACAACTTAGGTTTCTATCAAACCATAATTCACACGGTGTCATCTCAACGGATTTAGATGGTGCCCTATTTAAAGTGAATGTAGTTGTCTCTAATGCATAACCCCGAAATTATAGTAACAAAATGATATAGACATCATAGCAAGCACCATATCCAATAGAGCACGACTATGACGTTCGGACACACCATCACACTATGGTGTTCCAGGTGGCGTGAGTTGTGAAACAACTTTCACATTGTCTAAAGTTGTATGCCAAACTCGTAACTCAGATATTCACCTCCACGATCATATCGCAAACATTTTTCTCTTCTTGTCACGATGATCTTAAACTTCACTCTGAATTTGCTTGAACCTTTCAAACGATTTAGACTTGTGTTTCATTAAGTAAATATACACTATATCTACTCAAATCATCAGTGAAGGTAAGAAAATAATGATATCCACCGCACCCTACAAGACTCATTGGATTGCATACATCAACATGTATCATTTCCAATAAATCACTTGCCCGTTCCATCCATCTGGAAATGGAGTCCTTAATCATCCTGCCAAAGAGGCATGGTTCGCATGTCTCAACCGATTCGAAATCGAATGAGTTCAAATATCCATCAGCATGGAGTTTCTTCATGCGCTTTATACCAATATGACATTTAGCGGCAGTGCCACAAGTATGTGGTACTATCATTATTAACTTTGTATCTTTTGGCATCAATGTTATGAACATGTGTATTGCTACGATCAAGATTCAACAAACCATTCTCACTGGGTGCATGACCATTGAAGGTATTATTCATGTAAATAGAATAACCATTATTCTCTAACTTAAATGAATAACCGTGTTGCAATAAACATGATCTAATCACGTTCATGCTCAACGCAAAACACCAAATAACATTTATTTAGGTTTGCCACTAATCCCGAAGGTAGAGGGAGCATGCGATGTTGATCACATCAACCTTGGAAACATTTCCAACATACATCGTCACCTCACCCTCAGCTAGTTCTCCGTTTATTCCGTAGCTTTTATTTCGGGTTACTAACATTTAGCAACCGAACCGGTATCCAATACCCAGGTGCTACTAGGAGTACTCGCAAGGTACACATCAATAACACGTTATACTTTTGTCGACTTTGCCAACCTTCTTATCTACCAAGTATCTAGGGTTGTTTCGCTTCAGCGACCGTTCTCCTCATAATAGAAGCACTTAGTCTCGGGTTAGACTTTGGGTTACTTCACTGGAGCTGCAACTGACTTGCTATCCATGAAGTTTCCCTCCTTGCTCTTGCCCTTCTCGAAACTAGTGGTTTTGACTAACCATCAACACTTTGACGCTCCTTCTCGATTTCTACCTCCGCGGTGTCAAACATCGCGAATAGCTCAGGGATCATTATTTCTATCCCTGGCGTTTTATAGTTCATCACCAAGTTCTAGTAGCTTTAGTGACAGTGACTTGGAGAACTATATCAATCACTATCTTATCTGGAAGATCAACTCCCACTCGATTCAAGCGATTGTAGCACCCAGACAATCTGAGTACATGCTCAACGATTGAGCTATTCTCTTTCATATTACAGGCAAAGAATCTTGTTGGAGATCTCATATCTCGCAACACGGGCATGAGACTCAGATCCTAATTTCAGCTCTTAGAACATCTCATATGTTCTGTGACGTTCAAAACGTTTTGGAGCCTCAATTCTAAGACGTAATGCATGACGCACTAAACTATCAAGTAATCATCAAAACGTGCATGTCGGATGTTCACAACATCTACAGACGACGCTAGAGGGGTTGGCGCACCGAGCGGTGCATTGAGGACATAAGCCTACTGTGCAGCAACGAGGACAATCCTCAGATCGCGGAGCCAGTCTGCAATATTGCTACCGTCATCTTTCAACTCTATTTTTCTAGGAACATATAAAAATACAAGGGAGCTACATCGTGAGCTAGTAATCTACAACACGGTTTGCAAAGACACTACTGACTATGTTCATTATAATGAGTTCAATTAATCATATTACTTAAGAACTCACACTCAAATTGACATCCCTCCGGTCATTCGAGTGAAACATGATCCAAATTCACCAACTCAAGTCCGATCATCACGTGAGTTGAGGTGGTTTCAATGGTGAACATCATCATGTTGATCATATCTACTATATGACTCATGTTCGACCTTTCGGTCTCTTGTGTTCCGAGGCCATGTCTGTACATGCTAGGCTCGTCAAGTTTAACCCGAGTGTTCTGCATGTGCAACACTGGCTTGCACCCGTTGTATGTGAACGTAGAGTCTATCACACCCGATCATCACGTGGTGTCTCAACACGACGAACTTTCGCAACGGTGCACACTCGGGGAGAACATAATTTATCTTGAAATTAAGTGAGGGATCACCTTATAATGCTACCGTCGTCCTAAGCAAAACAAGGTGCATAAAAGGATTAACATCACATGCAAATCATAAGTGACATGATATGGCCATGAACTTGTGCTTTTGATCTCCATCTAGAAAGCACCGGCATGATCTCCATCGTCACCGGCAGGACACCATGATCTTCATCATCTTGATCTCCATCAACATGTCGCCATCGGGGTTGTCACGCCCAACATGCTTCTACTACTATTGCAATCGTTTAGCGATAAAGTAAAGCATTACATAGCGCTTAATGATCGACACGCAGGTCATACAATAATTAAAGACAACCCTATGGCTCCTGCCGGTTGCCGTACTCATCGACATGCAAGTCATGATAATCTATACATCACATGATCATATCATACATCACATATATCACATCATGTAATTGGCCATATCACATCACAACATACCCTGCAAAAACAAGTTAGACGTCCTCTAATTGTTGTTGCATGTTTTACGTGGCTGCTACAGGTATCTAGCAAGAACAATTCTCATCTACACAAAAACCACAACGGTGATACACTAGTTGCTTTTCAACCTTCTCAAGGACCGCCTTTGTCGAATCCGATCCAACTAAAGTGAGAGAAACTGGCACCCGCAAGCCATCTATGCAACAAGTTGCGGTTGAGGGAACCGGTCTCTCGTAAGTGTACGAGTAATGTTGGTCCGGGCCGCTTCATCTCACAATACCGCTGAACCAAAATCCGACCAAGGAGGAAGCAATCTAAGCATCAACGCCTACAAACCTTTTGTGCTCTACTCGAGATCTCATCTACACATAGACCTAGCTCATGATGCCACTGTTGGGGAACGTCGCATTGGAAACAAAAAATTTCCTATGCACACGCAGATCTATCCATGGTGATGAGCATCTACGAGAGGGAGAGTAGATCTACGTACCCTTGTAGATCGCTAAGTGGGAAGCGTTAAGAAACGCGGTTGGTGTAGTCGAACGTCTTTGCGATCCAAATCGCGGAGCATCCCGCGATCTCATCACGATCCGTCCCGCGATCCAATCACGATCCGTCCCGTGAACTCATCACGATCCGTCCCGCGAACTCATCACGATCCGTCTCGCGGTCTTGATCACGATTCGTCCCGCGAACTCATCACGATCCGTCTCGCGAACTTATCACGATCCGTCTCGTGAACTCATCACGATCCGTCTCACGAACTTGATCACGGTCCTTCAGATCTAGCGCCGAACGGACGGCACCTCCGCGTTCAGCACACGTGCAGCTTGATGACGATCTCCACCATCTTGATCCAGCAAGAGGAAGTGGAGAGGAGGAAGAGTTCACCGCCAGCGCTCCGGCGCTCCGGCGATGGTGATGGAGCAATTTCGGCAGGGCTTTGCCTAAGCACTGTGGAAATCCGATCTAGAGGAGCACCGGTGGAACGGGTAGCACGTGGTCGTAAAATCTAGTGCAAAACACCCAATACCACCAGTATATATAAGAGGGAGGGAGGAGGAGGGCTGGCGCACCAAGGCTGCCCTTGTGCAAGGAGGAGAGGAGGAATCCTCCTCCAATCCTAGTAGGACTAGGATTCCTCCTTTCCTACTTGGAATCTCTTTTCACCTTGCGTTTTTTCTTTCTCTTTCAACTCTAGCCGCATGGGCCTCTTAGAGGACTTCCACCAGCCCACTAAGGGCTGGTTTCCACCCTCCCACAGCCCATGTAGCCTCTTGGGTCAAAATACCTCTCCCGATGGTCCCCCGGTACACTACCGGCACTCCTGGTACACTACCGATGAGCCCGAAACTTTTTCGGCGACCAAAATAGGACTTCCTATGTATGAATATTTACCTCCGGACCATTCCGGAGCTCCTCGTGACGTCCAGGATCTCATCCGGGACTCTGAACAACCTTCGGTCACCACCATACATAACTCTATACTACCGAAATGTCACCAAACCTTAAGTGTGCAGACCCTGCGGGTTTGAGAACTATGTAGACATGACCGAGACACCTCTACGGTCAATAACCAATAGCGGGACCTAGATGCCCATATTGGTTCCTACATATTCTACGAAGATCTTTATCGGTCGAACCTCTATGTCAAGGACTCAGTAAATCCCGTATGATGTTCCCTTTGTTCTTCGGTATGTTACTTGCCCGAGATTCGATCGTTGGTATCTCCATACCTAGTTCAACCTCGTTACCGGCAAGTCTCTTTACTCGTTTCGTACTACAAGATCCCGTGACTAACACTTGGTCACATTGCTTGCAAGGCTTGTTGTGATGTTGTATTACCAAGTGGGCCCTGAGATACCTCTCCGTCACACGGAGTAACAAATCCCAGTCTTGATCCATGCCAACTCAACAGACACCCTCGGAGATACCTGTAGAGTACCTTTATAGTCACCCAGTTACGTTGCGATGTTTAATACACACAAGGCACTCCTCCGATGCCAGTGAGTTGCATGATCTCATGGTCATAGGAACATATACTTGACATGCAGAAAACAGTAGCAATAAACTAACACGATCATATGCTACGTTTGTAGTTTGGGTCTTGTCCATCACACCATTCTTCTAATGATGTGATCCCGTTATCAAATGACATCTCATGTCCATAGCTAGGAAACCTTAACCATCTTTGATCAACGAGCTAGTCTATTAGAGGTATATTAGGGACATGGTTTTGTCTATGTATCCACACATGCATCTAAGTCTCCGATCAATACAATTCTAGTATGGATAATAAACGATTATCATGAACAAGGAAATATGATAATAACTAATTTATTATTGCCTCTAGGGCATATTTCCAACAATATTTCCAACAAGTGTGTGTTATGCTCATTGTCAATGTGTGTTATGATTGTAAGACATGACCACACAGACACAACTGTGGGTTCTCTTTTTGTGATAGTTGTGCTCGTTGAGCCAACTGTTGTTGCTGCTGCTGCATCAACAGCAGCCGCAACGACAAAGAAGGATAGTAGGGGATCATCATGAAGTGGCAACCGTTCATGTCCATGTTCGTGATTAACAAGATGTGTGAGCTCGGGGTTAGGACTTACAAAGGCTTCAAGGAGGTGCACTTGAACACCATTGCGAAGCAGTTGTTCGAATTCTATGGCCGAGAGTTGACCTCCATCCAGATGTACAACCACCTCAAGAAGTGGAGAGCTTGATGGATCCAAGTGTCCAAACTCAGAGACCTTAGCAATGCCTCATGAGATCAGAACACTTGCTCGATCATTCTGGAGGCAGGACACTACAACAGCCACGTCGGGGTTAACTCATGCATCCCTTGTTTTTTACAAGGTCAACCATTGCCTTCTTGCAACAAGGCAGGCGGAAGATGTTTACTTCAAATTTGTGCAAAAAAAAAAAGCTTGCAAAGCTTGAAGTTGGCAAGGCGGCACCACACTTTGGGATGAAAAACTTCACATCGTGCAGTTCGTCGGCATTGCAATGTTGTGGTAAATGTAATCGTTTGTAAGGTGAAGCGGGTAAACTCATCACGCAGGATACAAGATTAGCACATCTCGTATCGTGTGTGCAACCAAACAACGTGTTTATGTATGAGTTCGGACGACACGGGATGCCAAACACCGTGCGGGAACCTATCCCCTAGTGCAGACAGTGATAGTGTCGATGAAGGCAACCAAACGTAATGTACATGCTAATTTTTACCCTGTTTTCACTCAGTCGGGCTCAACTCATCAACACATGCAATGCAGCGGACTTCACGTATTACAACGAAACACGTTCGAAAAGTATGTGCAGGATATGCAATGCAGTGTTATCACGGAGAGAGAAATTACGCAGAGAAGGTGTATGATCTGATCTGAAAATACGTGTAACTGAGTGAAAGAATGGATCGAATCCAACTGCTGCGTAGGTGACCTCTTCCACCCCACCCGTCTCTCTCTCAGAACTTGGAACAGACGCATCGAGCTGCTCATCATTGCTACAGAGTCCATGCGCGCCGATGGATTCAGTTAATTCTGGCTCGTCCTTTCTTACTATGAAAGCAAATCAAACAACCGAAGCGTGAACGGATGTGTTAGAGCAACTCCAACGAGGCGATTCATTTTGTCCGTCCGCGCTCGTTTGGGTCGTCGCGATCGAAAACAGACGCCTAACTCTATTTTCAAATCGTGTTCGCGCCGACCCATTTCAGACTCAAATTTAGGCTGGATTTGCGTCGTCGCGGACACCGAACGGACGCGCCGCACGTCCCCTCGTGTCCATCTTGGCCCCACTCGTCGGCCGGCCAACTGGCCTCCGGTCTCATTAAATGCAACCAGCTACCTACGAGGCCCGCCTGGCAGTGGGTGGAAGGTGGCCGTGGGGCGACCTTTTTAATCTGAAGCGTGCGGCGGGGCCAGCCTCATTCACTTCCCCTTCTCGTCCATATCTGGTCACTCTTGCTCCTCCGGCGGCGACCACAAAACCCTAGCCAGCCAACCAACGCAACCATCCGCCATGGACTTCTTCAGCAAGGGCAAGGGCAAGCTCACCCCGGGCGCAAGCTTGTCCCGGGCACCGGCGCCACCTCGCCGCGGTACGCCGCCACCTCGGGAGCGCTTGTGCATCCCAGTCCACCAAGCTCGGTGGCACTGGCAGTACAGACAAGCTCTGCCCTACCCAGATGTCAACCTTCCTCATGGGTGGCATCTGGACCCCGACCGCATCCCCATCCCAGCAGTGTCGCGGTCTGCGCGCGCGCACGCGGAGGAGGTCCGTCGGCGGCACGAGCTCCTCACTCCGGAGCAGCGGTGCCACACCATGTATGCGGCCAACTCCCTTAATTGGGAGGTTTGGTTCGCCCTGAAGCACGAGCGGGAGCGCCTCCACGACGTCCAGTTCGATCCGGCCATCCCTCCACCGCCCCCTGAAGTGAAGCCAGAGGAGCAAGAGGAGGAGGCCGCCTACCAGGCCGCCCTCGAGGAGGCAACGACCTACGCCATTGAGGAGAGCAGGTGCGAGGAGGAGGCGCGCTGGGTAGGCCTCGACGAAGCCATCGCGCTGTCCGCGGTAGGCGACTGCGTCGTGCCTCCTCCTCCAGCTCCATCGGCCGCTCTGACGGTCCATGAGCCCAAGGTTGAGGCCGAGGAGCAGATGGAGCTGGAGCGCAGGTGGGCGGCGGATATACCTGGCCATGGGCAGCCCGGCCCGGTCGGCCCGACCCGACCCGGCCCGAAATTCCCGGGCCAGGCCGGGCCTAAAAATTAAGTCCGAAGGTCGGGTCAGGCCGGGCTCGAGCCTGCGCAAATTCATTTTTACACCTACGTAAAGCCGGGACGACCGGGTCGAGCGTTCTCGGGCCGGCCTGGGCCCAAAAATTAGGCCAATGATCGGGCCGGGCCAAGCCTGAGTTTTATACCGCGGGTTTTTTTAGGCCTGACCCGAGTTTTGGCCAAGTATAGAGGAGGAGGAGGCAGAGCGTCGGAAGCAAGGGAAGGAGGAGCGAGCCCGTCAGTCTGCACCACCGGTGCTGCCGAGGCAAGACGCTGCGCGGGCGTGGGAGGTTGCATTCCCTTGGGCTGGGCCGGCGCCGGAGCTCATCGACCTCACCCCCGATGACGACAATGCGTAGGGCCGACGCCAGATGCAGACCAGGACCGGTCGCGTTTTTTTATTTATGTTTAATTAAGTTTTATGTGAACTTGGGCCGGCTTTGACCGACCTTTAATGTTTAATTATGTTTTAATATCGTTGTTTGGACATTTTTCTAATCCGCGCTGACAAGTGAAGCCAAGGCGGATACGATTTGCGTCCAAACCTGCATTGGACAGACTAGCCGACCCATTTGAAAAAACGGTCACCGAGTGAATCCATCAAAATAATTCAACAAGCTATAAAAAAAATTCCTGACGGACCTTATGAGAATTTAGAAGTCCGACGCTTTAAGAAAGAAAAGAATTCTGAATGAAATGATTTTGAGTATAAATTTCTTGGTAAAAAACCTTCACCCAATTTTGAATTGTCAAGGCAAGAACTTTATGTAAGAGTGGAAGCCCCAAAAGGTGAATTAGGGATTTATCTAGTAGGAGATGATAGCCTTTTCCCCTGGAGATGGAAAATCCGTCCACCCGGTTTTATTAATTTGCAAATTCAGAACGTCGGTAAGCAGACAAATCGCGCTTCGGTTTGGGCTGTCGCGTTGGAGTTGCTCTTACACGACACAGACGCAAAAAGCCCACACGTATGTCAGTGCGCACCCTGATCAAGGCCGATCACCACGGTGACCACCGCTGCGATCCGCATTATCATCCTCGGCGACAACAAGGGCGGCGGGCGGGCGGGAGAAGCCCTCAAAACTCGCCCTGCTCGTGTCTGTACTCCTCGAGGCGCAGCAACGAGAAGGCCTCCATGAAGCTGGGGAAGCGGTCGTGGACGAGCAGGGAGGTGCCCATGACCCGGAGCCTGGAGGTCACCCCGCGGAGCAGCTGCAGGGCCAGCGCGCGGTCGGAGACGGGCTCGCCGCCCGCGTCGGCGACGGCGCGGGCCAGCGCCTTGAGGCGCCAGCCGTAGGCGTTGAGGGACATGTCGCCCTGCGCGGCGGCGCGGAGCTCCAGGGCCGGGTCGAACGGGCGGTCGTCGTCGAAGAATAAGCGCAGCTGGGCCCAGACCTCGCCGGCGGTGCTGTGGGCGGCCATGACCTCGTCCAGCAGCTCGTCGGAGATGGTGGTGTAGATCCAGAGGACGACGGTGACGTCGACGCGCATCCACTCCTCGTCTCCGTCGCCCAGGGGGTGGGCCTGCTCCTCGACGTGGTCGAGGGCGCGGAACTCGGCGAGCGCGGCGAGCATGGCGTCCCTCCACTCGGCGTAGTTGTCGGCGTCGAAGTCTAGCTTGGAGGGGACGCGGCTTCGGATGTCCACTTTGTGGATGGATAAGGGCGCCGGCGAAGACGCGTCGCCGGACGAGGAGGAGGCGTCCAGAGCGCCCTGGCCGGCGGCGGGCATCGTGCCGAGGTCAGAGGCGTTGCTCATGGCGGACGTGGTAGACGGACCGGGAGGAAAGATTACTCAGATCCAGAATTATCTGCCTGATTCATCGATCAGGTTGAGCTTTTATACAAGGAAATAGATGGACAAGATTTGGCCAAGTACGCATCTGAATCTGGACGTTTGCATGCGATGCATGGAGCGGAGGAAGCGGCCGTGGGTTGTTGAGATCCGCTGGGCTGGCGTCATCCGGACTTTCTTGCGGCGCTCAGGTACCCGGCTACCTGTGAATATGTCAACTGTCAAGCGCTGCTATCTGCCAAGAAGATCAAACGATAGAGAGTACATTTTCTCTTCTCAGGAAAAATGATACTACAAGATAAATCATTCACATAGGGAAATGGAAGAAGCTCAATGATTCTGACTATGCTTGACAGAAAATGTAGGAGTATTTGGCAAGCACAGAAACTATAGGACAAGAACTTAACTATATATCTGGTTTCTGAGCTCCAAATGTTACCGTCTTGACCTGGGTTCAGCGCTTCCTGGTATATGCAGAGCTTCATAATGGCCACAGCCATGATAGAGGACTCGGATTGGGTCTTCTTTCCCGTACTCCTGGCCATACTCCGCGATCGCAATCAAACCACCTGCTGCTTCCTCGCGCATATAAACAGTGATCGGCATCCTGAAACACAATGATGGTGTTCTTACTGCCTTCGTACCTCAATCTTGCAAAGGGCCGAATTTTAAAACTAAACCTACTAAATAGCTACTCCCAATAATAGATTCTCATCGATGTGACAATTGGAACATTTCCCCATGTTATTTTTCTGTATAATAATGGAGTGAAGTGAGAAAACCACAATCGCAGCACCTTGAGGTGCGTATATACTAGGAAACCAAATATTAGAAGAAGAAACAAGGTCAAGCGGGAGTGGCCTTAAACGCCAGACTTTAAGTGTTATGCTACATCAATATTACTGACTTGCGAAGGTAAAAGTGAAACAACTTGTTCCAAGTGATTTAAAAGGATCATGCAGTGACGTATAGTTCAGCTAAATAGCAAACAGTTTGAAAATATTCCGAGATCATGGCTAATACTACTCATATTTCCAAATGCCTATCTCAACAGAAAAATAGTTCAATTACTCACTGAAGAACGTGAGAAGCCATGAGCAACTCTGGCTCTCCTCCCCACACATGTGGCTTCCTAATCTGAGAGACATATGTATCAAAATCACCCTCAATAAACCTGCAAATTGATGGATGTTACAACAAAGGGTAAGCATATGTAGGACAACATTGCTGTAAAAAAAAGAATAACAGCAGGATAAGGAACTAACCATTCAGTCTCTGTGCGTCTCTTGATAAACTCATCAGCGACCTAACAATAGAAAAGTTATATACAAAATTCAGACATGACTAACCAAGAAAAAAAACTTCAGTGTTGAGAACAATATTCAACAAAAGTATGACCTCGGCTTTACATGATAAACATACCAATGTTCTTAAATCATCAGCGAGCTTTCTCTGAAGATTCTCATTAGGTATGGGTTTCCCCGACCTAATGCACTCACCATGAGCCACAGAACGGAACAGGCATCTACCATCCCCAGGAATGCCTGTGGGTCTCGTGTGAAACAGCCACAAAGTGATTTTATGCTTTTGACTACGTGCATATAAGCATAATGTATATAGAAACAAAATGTTCCACACACTCACCGGTGACAGAATACTCTGTGTAGACTTTCTTTCCATGAGCACAACTGGTGGATGATTTGGAATCAATGTCATTATCCACCGGACCTTCAGCATTTGCTATCCCAGAGACTGCGAAACTCAAGGAAAGTACAGTGCCTGTACCTCCTATTTTTTGAGCTAAACTTCTTGTCATTCTCGACATCCAGCTAATACTAGAAAACTTGTGATGTGAGGTCATATCAAGCTTAGCATGTAGGATACGACCTCTCACTGACAATCCACGTTTAGACTGTTGCTCCAAGCAGGCAAAGCATGTCCCATTTTGCAGAGGAGATGATGTTGTGCTCTTAGGAGAAAGACTAACTAAACCCATTTTTGTGTGATAACTAACAGCATGTGAGCGAGAATGCTTCCATAAGGCCATGCTCTGCGACAATCCTCCTTGTAACTGACCAGGCTGAGAATACATGGTATAAGTGCAGCGTTGCAAACATATGGCAGGTGTGTAACGCAGCAGCATCTGCTTCCAGTAGCACCGAGTATGAACTGAAAAACATGTTCAGACAACCAGCTAAGAATTAGTGGAACATGAGGGCACTGGTTCATCTCAAATAAAAAATAAGACAACACTCCGAAGTAAAGAGTAGATTGATCCAAGGTCCGAGAACCATGATATGCATCACGTGACAGTAGCATCGTTTAAGAAGACCAACGTATGTTTCAGAACAGCTATAGATCGTACAACTATGCAATTTTGCTATGAGAAAATACTCTGCCAGGCAAAACAACAGGAAGAAAGGTCCCTATCTGAATATATGAAATTACTAGTTCGAACATACTGAGCACACACTTGACAGAGTCTACTATAAAGAAACTGCATACAAGCTAAACCTGTGGATTTCCCAGAATATGCTACTACTACAACTGAATTCCCCTCCCAAATCATGTACATTTCAAGCACGAGCAGCGAACCAGCGAGCAGAAAACCGAGCTCTTGGTGCTACCACGGATCCCTGTAGACAGCAGATGAGGCCACGGGGTTGGCCGGTTAACTTTGTATTTCCGTTATGATAAGTAATGGAAAGGGGTTCGCCCGGTTCAAAAGAAAAAAAAGAAGAAAAAAAGCAGATGAGGCCACCAGGCCAGTAGACACACTGGACTGAGTACTCAAAAGATCACAGCACCGGAGGCCACGGGCAATCTACGCTTCATACTGTCAAGTTCCAGTGCGCCTACTAGTGCAGAGAAGGTACAGATTGCTTGGGAGCAGCTCAAAATTAGACACCCGAGGGACCGGGAGGTTCGCACCTTGAGACTTGGGTCTCCGGATCGAGCCAATCCGGCAAGCGCAGGGGAGATGCGAGGATGGGGCGGGGGCGGGGGCGGGGTAGCTGGGGAAGGGCTGGTGGAAGCCGGAGAAGCTCAGGCTCCGCAGAGGCTGCCAGAGACGGAGGGGATTGGTCTACTCTCGCCGGATGGAGCCGAGCGAGATGCGACGATGGCCGTGGGCCATGGAGAATGGGCCGGTCTGGGCGAATTTATTGTCGTTACACACCCACGAAAACAGTTTTTTGTTTTGCTTCAAAAAAACGAAAACAGTTTTTTTTTACAGAATGACTAATTCACATCTAGATGTTTTTTAGTGATCTCACATCTAACTGTTCGAGCCGTCCGATCTGTTGTCTCTTTAATATTCACGCTCGTGCGATCCCCGCGTAGCGATCGATCCAGTCCGCTTCCTTTTTTTTGTTTTTTGAAGTAAGCCAGTCCGCTTCCTCTGTCGTGGCGGGGAGCGGGTTCTGCGTTGTCGGCCCAAGTGATCTGGCGTCTGTCGGGCCGGAAGGCCTAGAGCTGGGGCGGGATTTATTTTTTTCTGCGAGGAGCTGGGGCCGGATTTGATTGTTTTTTTGGTGGGCCGGTGCTGGTGTATTTGGTATTTGCTTTTTGAACACAGTGTATTTGGTATGGATATGCCTTTTTACTCACGTTTTTTTCAGCCCACCAATTGTTTGCCTACGTTGTCATCTTTTAGCAGTAAAGTATTTGGTATTGGATATGCCTTTCGTTTTTTATGTTTTTTCACTTTTTTTTGTTTCGTGCATGCATGCACAATTTTCTTCCATGTTAATTTTCCTTTTTACTGGTTTATGCAAGTGTTTGCCTGCTTGTTTTTTCATCAAACTTAATTTCTCCCATTTTAGTAGTCTCCTGATTTTCAAGTCTCTACCTAATATAATATAATAAAAGGGCTACTGCTTCTGGTCCGTCATATAATTTACCCACCAATGCCATCCATAAGTCAAAAAACGGCTCGTTTTTTCTAAAGTCACCGCCGTGCTCAGCTGTTTTATAGTGATGATACTCTATATACATCACACACATAGAAACAGCGCAGTGGCTTCACCCTGTCTATTCCATAGCGGACACAGGGTTCGATCCTCAGAAACCGTCGATTTTCCCCGTCTTTTTTTTGTCACGCGCCTCCCGCCCCCACCCCCATGCGCGTTCTCTTTTCGTTTTTTACTTCTTTAAACTAATATGATATTTCCAAATTTTAAAATGTTGAGAATTTTGAAAAACATATTTGAGAAATCATAAAGTGTTTGTGATTTCAAAAATGTGTAGGAAATCATAAAATTTTCCGGTGCGTGTTCATGGGCCGGCTCACAAGGCGTGACGCTCCTTTTTTTTTACATTTCGTCTTTTGTCTTTTCTTTTCTTTTCTCATTTCTTTTTCTTCTTCTTTAAATTAATTTGAGATTCCTAAATTTCAAAACGTTACGAATTTTGAAAACTATGTTTGAGAAATCATAAAATGTTTGTGATTTCGAAAATGCGTGGGAAATCATAAAAAATTTGCAGTTTCAAAAATATTAGTAATTTTACAAAACTGTTTGCAAATTATAAAAAAATCACAATTTGAAAAGAAATGTTGGGAAATAAAACCATGTTCATGATTTTGAAAAAATAATCGTGTATTCAAAACCAATTAGTGAATCTGACAAAAATGTGTGGAAAATCATAACATTTTCGTAGTTTCAAAAAATATTAATGATTTTACAAAACTGTTCGCAAATTATAAAACATGTTCGCAACATGGTGAGTCACTGTGTTAAAATAGAGGACGCTCATATGTCAGGGTATTGAGTCATACTTATTTGGCTAGCGTGTAATATTTTTCTCTCCCGTTGCAACATACGGGTATGTTTTAAACAGCATAATAATCTAGACAATATTTTCCACAGCATAATAATCTAGACAATATTTTCCAAAATATCTTTTTTTATATCTTCCTATATCGTTTTGATGTGACATGGGTTGTAAATACAGGTGTCTAAATAATTTTATGATAGTTGTTACTATTTAACATCCGTAAGCCATTGCTGACGAGGGTGAGATGGTGGATAAGTGACATGTTGAAATTGAGGCGTGAATCGGTGAAGAGGGTCCTTGAGCCATGCTTATTAGAGTAAGGGTGTATACGATGTCTGATCTCGTCACGGCTTATGTGATGATTATGTCATGGATGAGATACCAATGTTTATGTGTCGCGAATATGCCTATCATGTTTGTAGTGTTCTATTTTTTTTCCGTTGCAACGCACGGGCATTTGTGCTAGTAGTCATTTATGAAATCAGTGACTACTTTTGTTTTTGCAAATCCTATTTAGTTTTCGAACTCCATTTTCATGAACTTGCAATTCTGCCCCATTTTTTTGCGGTATCCAATACTGAGCTCGAAACTGGCATATTTTTTGTAGCGGCTTAGTCTCAACTAACCCACCAACTATTTACAAACGAGGTTTTTTTCATAGTGTAGTAGTCGGGCTAGTTGCATATCAACCATCGGCTCGCAACTACAGGGTTGGGGGCGCTTGCATGTTTGTAGGTAGGGTCCCAGTCGCTTGTCATCCGTCCGGTCGCAACTAGGGAGTAAGGCCGAGGGTCGTGTCTTTTTGTTTGTGTTTTTGTTATTTACGCTCGAACCAGTTGCAACTCAACCGTCGACTTGCAACCGTGGCCCAACCGCATGTCATCCGTCAGCTCGTAACCATGTGGTCGGGGGTCGCTTGAATGTTTGTTATTTTTGATTGACTTATTAGTTGTCACGTCAGTTGCAAGTCAACCCTCTGTTAGGAAACGTAGTAGTAATTCAAAAAAAAATCCTACGTATCATCAAGATCTATCTGTGAGAAACCAGCAACGAGTAAGGGGTTTGAGTGCATCTTCATACCTTTGAAGATCGCTAAGCGAAGCGTTACAAGAACGTGGTTGGTGGAGTCGTACTCTCAGCGATTCAGATCGCGGTCGATTTCGATCTAAGCGCCGAACAACGGCGCCTCTGTGTTCAACACACGTACAGCCCGGTGACGTCTCCCGCGCCTTGATCCAGCAAGGAGGAGGGAGAGGTTAAGGGAGACCGCTCCAACAGCAGCACGACGGCGTGGTGGAGGTGGAGCAGCGTGGTAACTCTGACAGTGCTTCAACAAGGACTACGGAGGAGGAGGAGGAGGAGGAGGAGGAGGAGAGGGGCTGCCCGAGGGAGATTGGTCTGTGCCAACAACCCCTAGGCCTCTCTATTTATAAGAGGAGGAGGAGGGGGCGCAGCCCCTAGGGTTCCCACCCTAGGGCTGGCGGCCAATGCTAGATGGCCCCTTGGGGCGGCGGCCAAGAGAGGGAGAAGGGGGGAGGCGCCCTAGGGTGGGCCTAGGGCCCATCTGCGCTAGGGTTTGCACTGTTGGAAATATGCCCTAGAGGCAATAAATAAAGTGTTTATTATTGTATTTCCTTGTTCATGATGATCGTTTATTATCCATGCTATAATTGTATTAATTGGAAACATGGATACATGTGTGGATACATAGACAAACACAATGTCACTAGTATGCCTCTAGTGAACTAGCTCGTTGATCGAAAGATGGTTAAGGTTTCCTAGCCATGGACATGAGATGTAATTTGATAATGGGATCACATCATTAGGAGAATGATGTGATGGACAAGACCCAAACTACAAACATAGCTTATGATCGTGTCAGTTTATTGCTACTGTTTTCTACATGTCAAGTATATGTTCCTATGCCCATGAGATCATGCAACTCACAGATTTCGGAGGAGTACCTTGTGTGCATCAAACGTCGCAACATAACTGGGTGACTATAAAGGTGTGTTGGGGAACGTCGCATGGGAAACAAAAAATTTCCTACGCACACGCAAACCTATCCATGGTGATGAGCATCTACGAGAGGGAGAGTGGATCTACATACCCTTGTAGATCGCTAAGCGGGAAGCGTTAAGAAACGCGGTTGGTGTAGTCAAACATCTTTGCGATCCAAATCGCCGAGCGTCCCGCGATCTCATCACGATCCGTCCCGCGATCCAATCATGATCCGTCCCGTGAACTCATCACGATCCGTCCCGCGATCTCATCACGATCCGTCTCACGATCTTGATCACGATCTATCCCGCGAACTCATCACGATCCGTTCCACGATCTCATCACGAACCGTCTCGCGATCTCGATCACGGTCCTTCCGATCTAGCGCCCAACGGACGGCACCTCCGCGTTCAGCACACGTGCAGCGTGATGACGATCTCCACTGTCTTGATCCAGCAAGAGGAGGTGGAGAGGAGAGAGAGTTCACCGGCAGCGTGACGGCGCTCCGGTGATGGTGGTGGAGTGATTCCGGCAGGGCTTCGCCTAAGCGCTGCGGAAAACCGATCTAGAGGAGAAACTGTGCACCGGTGAAACGGGTAGCAAGTGGCCGGAAATTCTGTCCAAAAACCACCCAATCCACTAATATATATAGGAGGAGAGGAGAGGAGAGGCAGCCAAGGCCTTTGGGTCGGCCGAAATAGGAGGTGGGAACAATCCTACTTCACCTCCAATCCTAGTTGGAGTAGGATTGCCTCCTATTGGCTGATTTTCCACCTTTTGCTTTAGGACTTTCTCTCCTGCGCCATGGGCCTTTGTGGCTGTTTTCCCAGCCCACTAAGGGCTGGTTAATACTCTCCCACAGCCCATGGACCTCTCGGGGTCGAAGTACCCCTCCCGGAGGTCTCCCGGTACACTACCGGCACTCCCGGTACACTACCGATGAGCCCGAAACTTTTCCGGCGACCAAACTGGGACATCCTATATATGAATCTTTACCTTCGGACCATTCCGGAGCTCCTCGTGACGTCCGGGATCTCATCCGGGACTCCGAACAACCTTCGGTCACCACCATACATAACTCTACACTACCAAAACGTCACCGAACCTTAAGTGTGCAGACCCTGCGGGTTCGAGAACTATGTACACATGACCGAGACACCTCTACGGTCAATAACCAATGGCGGGACCTGGACGTCCACATTGATTCCTACATATTCTACGAAGATCTTTATCGGTCGAACCTCTATGTCAAGGATTCAGTTAATCCCGTATAACGTTCCCTTTGTTCTTAAGTATGTTACTTGCCCGAGATTCGATCGTCAGTATCTCCATACCTAATTCAACCTCGTTACTGGCAAGTCTCTTTACTCGTTCCGTAATACAAGATCCCATGACTAACACTTAGCCACATTTCTTGCAAGGCTTGTTGTGATGTTGTATTACCGAGTGGGCCCTGAGATACCTCTCCGTCACACGGAGTAACAAATCCCAGTCTCGATCCATGCCAACTCAACAAACACCATCGGAGATACCTGTAGAGCACCTTTATAGTCACCCAGTTACGTTGCGACATTTGATACACACAAGGCACTCCTCCGATATCCGTGAGTTGCATGATCTCATGGTCATAGGAACATATACTTGACATGCAGAAAACAGTAGCAATAAACTGACACGATCATATGCTATGTTTGTAGTTTGGGTCTTATCCATCACATCATTCTCCTAATGATGTGATCCCGTTATCAAATGACATCTCATGTCCATGGCTAGGAAACCTTAACCATCCTTTGATCAACGAGCTAGTCCATTAGAGGCATACTAGGGACATGGTTTTGTCTATGTATCCACACATGCATTTAAGTCTTCGATCAATACAATTATAGCATGGATAATAAACGATTATCATGAACAAGGAAATATGATAATAACTAATTTATTATTGCCTCTAGGGCATATTTCCAACAGTCTTCCACTTGCACTAGAGTCAATAATCTAGTTCACATCACCATGTGATTCGCATTGTTATGAATCTAACACCCAATGAGTTTTGGGGCTCGATCATGCTTTGCATGTGAGAGAGGTATTATAGTCAACGGGTCTGCAATATTTAGACCCGTGTGTACTTTGCAAATCTCTATGTCAAACCGTAAACACTGCTACCACACTCCACTTGGTACTATTTCCAAATGGCTGCTCCACTATACGTATCCAGATTGCTACTACTAGTCATCCGGATAGGTGTTAAAGCTTGCATCGATGTAACTCTTTACGACGAACTCTTTATCACCTCCATAATCAAGAAAGATCTCCTCAGTCTCTTAGTTACTGAGGATAATCTTGACCGCTGTCCAGTGATCCACTCCTAGTTCACTCTTGTACCCCCTGACGGACTCATGGCAAGGCACACACAGGTGCGGTACACAGCATGGCATAATATAGAGCCTATGGCTAAGGCATAGGGGACGACGTTCGTCCTTTCTCTTTCTTCTGCCGTTGTCGAGCTTTGAGTCTCACTCAACTTTCACACCTTACAAATCAGGCGAGAACTCTTTCTCTGACTGATCCATTTTGAACTCTTTCAAAATCTTGTCAAGGTATGCACTCATTGAAAGTCGCATCGAGCATCTTGATCTATCTCCATAGATTTTGATGCTCAACAATTAGGTAGCTTCATCGAGGTCTTCCTTTGAAAATCACTTTCCAAATGACCGTTTTATGCTTTCCAGAAACTCTACATTATTTCTGATCAACAATATGTCATCCACATATACTTATCAGAAATTCTGTAGTGCTCCCACTCACTTTATTGCAAATACAAGTTTCTCGTAAACTTTGTATAAACATCAAAACTTTGATCACCTCATCAAAGCGTATATTCCAACTCCGAGATGCTTGCTTCAATCCATGGAAGGATCACCGAAGCTTGCACACCTTTTAGCATCCTTAGGCCTGAGAAAACCTTCTGGTTGTATCACATACAACCTTTCCTCAAGTAAACCGTTAAGGAAACGATGTTTTGACATCCATCTGCCAGATTTCATAATTGAAAACACAGCAACTGCTAACATAATTCCAACAGACTTTAGCACCACTACGAGTGAGAAAGTCTCATCGTAGTCAACTCCTTGAACTTGTCACAAACATCTTTGCAACAAGTCGAGCTTTACAAATAGTGACATTCACCATCAGTGTCTATCTTCATTTTAAAGATCCATTTGTACTCAAAGACCTTCCGTCCAACGAGCAAGTCTACCAAAGTCTACACTTGGTTTTCATACATGGATCCTATCTCGGATTTCATGGCCTCTAACCATTTGTTGGAATCCGGGCCCATCATCGCTTCTCCATAGCTCGTAGGTTCATCGTTGTCCAACAACATGATCTCCAAGACAGAGTTGTCGTACCACTTAGGAGCAGTACACATCCTTGTCGACCTACGAAGTTCGATAGTAACTTGATCCTGAAGCTTCATGATCATCATCATTAACTTCCTCTTCAACTAACGTAGGCTTCACAGAAACATCTTTCTGTGCTGCGCTACTCTCTGGTTGAACAAAGGTTTAACAACCTCATCAAGTTCTATCTTCCTCCCACTCAATTCTTTCGAGAGAAATATTTCCTCGAGAAAGGATCCGTTTAAGCAACAAACATTTTGCACTAGGATCTGAGATTGAAGGTTCACCCAACTGATCTTAGGGTATTCTATGAAGATGCAATTTGTCCGCCTTGGGTTCGACCTCATTAGGTGAAAACATTTTCCACACAAGTGTCACATCCCAAAATATTAAGAAATGACAGCTTAGGTTTCTATCAAACCATAATTCACATGGTGTCATCTCAATGGATTTAGATGGTGCCCTATTTAAAGTGAATGTAGTTGTCTCTAATGCATAACCCCAAAAGTATAGTAGTAAAACGACAAGAGACATCATATTACGCACCATGTCCAATAGAGCATAACTATGATGTTCGGACACACCATCACACTATGGTGTTCCAGGTGGCGTTTAGTTGTAAAACAACCTTCACATTGTCTTAAGTTGTATGCCAAACTCGTGACTCAGATATTCACCTCCACGATCATATCGCAGTCATTTTTATCTTCTTGTCACTATGATCTTTAAACTTCACTCTGAATTTGCTTGAACCTTTCAAATGATTCAGACTTGTGTTTCATTAAGTAAATATACACTATATCTACTCAAATCATCAGTGAAGGTAAGAAAATAACGATATCCACTGCACGCTACAAGACTCACTAGATTGCATACATCAACATGTATCATTTCCAATGAATCACTTGCCCGCTCCATCCAACGGGGTCCTTTAGTCATCTTGCCCAAGAGGCATGGTTTGCATGTCTCAACCGATTCGAAATCGAATGAGTCCAAATATCCATCACCATGGAGTTTCTTCATGCGCTTTATACCAATATGACATTTTGCGGCAGTGCCACAAGTATGTGGTACTTTCATTATTTAACTTTGTATCTTTTGACATCAATGTTATGAACATGTGTATTACTACGATCAAGATTTCAACAAACCATTCTCACTGGATGCATGACAATTGAAGGTATTATTCATGTAACCAGAATAACTATTATTCTCTGACTTAAATGAATAACCGTATTGCAACAAACATGATCTAATCATGTTCATGCTCAACGCAAAACACCAAATAATATTTATTTAGGTTCGTCACTAATCCTGAAGGTAGAGAGAGCGTGCGATGTTGATCACATCAACCTTGGAAACACTTCCAACACATATCGTCACCTCACCCTTAGCTAGTTCTCCGTTTATTCCGTAGCTTTTATTTCGAGTTACTAACATTTAGCAACCGAACCGGTATCCTATACCCAGGTGCTACTAAGAGTACTAGCAAGATACACATTAATAACTCGTATATCAAATATACTTCTATTAATGTTGCCAGCCTTCTTATCTACCAAGTATCTAGGGTTGTTCCGCTTCAGCGACCGCTCACCTCATAACAGAAGCACTTAGTCTCGGGTTTGAGTTCCACTTTGGGTTGCTTCACTGGAGCAGCAACTGACTTGCTATCCATGAAGTTTCCCTCCTTGCTCTTGC
Organism: Hordeum marinum; assembly: GCA_022496015.1. Classification (NCBI taxonomy): domain Eukaryota; kingdom Viridiplantae; phylum Streptophyta; class Magnoliopsida; order Poales; family Poaceae; genus Hordeum; species Hordeum marinum. The sequence goes on along the minus strand of CM039676.1, from coordinate 339,938,488 downwards.
CCTTTTAGAAACTAGTGGTTTGATTAACCATCAACACTTGACGCTCCTTTTTGATTTCTACCTTCGCAGTGTCAAACATCGCGAACAGCTCAGGGATCAATACTTCTATCCCTGGTGTATTATAGTTCATCACTAAGTTCTAGTAGCTTTAGTGACAGTGACTTGGAGAACTATATCAATCACTATCTTATCTGGAAGATCAACTCCCACTTGATTCAAGCGATTGTAGTACCCAGACAGTCTGAGCACATGCTCAACGATTGAGCTATTCTCTTTCATCTTGCAGGCAAAAAATCTCGTTGGAGATCCTATATCTCGCAACTCGGGCACGAGCCTAAGATCACAATCTCAGCTCTTAGAACATCTCATATGTTCCGTGACGTTCAAAACGTTTCGGAGCCTCAATTCTAAGACGTAATGCATGACGCACTAAACTATCAAGTAGTCATCGAAACGTGCCTGTCAGATGTTCACAACATCTACAGACGACGCTAGATGGGGTGGCGCACCGAGCGGTGCATTAAGGACATAAGCCTTCTGTGCAGCAATGAGGACAATCCTCAGATCACGGACCCAGTCCGCAATTTTGCTACCAACATCTTTCAATTCTATTTCTCTAGGAACATATAAAAATACAAGGGAGCTACAGCGCGAGCTAGTAATCTACAACATAATTGCAAAGACACTTTGACTATGTTCATGATAATGAGTTCAATTAATCATATTACTTAAGAACTCCCACTCAAATTGACATCCCTCGGGTCATTCGAGTGATACATGATCCAAATTCACCAACTCAAGTCCGATCATCACGTGAGTTAAGGTGGCTTCAATGGTGAACATCATTATGTTGATCATATCCACTATATGACTCATGCTCGACCTTTCGGTCTCTTATGTTCCGAGGCCATGTCTGTACATGCTAGGCTCGTCAAGTTTAACCCGAGTGTTCTGCGCGTGCAAATCTGGCTTGCACCCGTTGTATGTGAACGTAGAGTCTATCACACCCGATCATCACGTGGTGTCTCAACACGACGAACTTTCGCAACGGTGCACACTCGGGGAGAACACAGTTCATCTTGAAATTCAAGTGAGGGATCACCTTATAATGCTACCGCCGTACTAAGCAAAACAAGGTGCATAAAAGGATTAACATCTCATGCAATTCATAAGTGACATGATATGGCCATGAACTTGTGTTTAAGATCTCCATCTTCGAAACACCGGCATGATCTCCATCGTCACCGGCACAACACCATGATCTCCATCATCTTGATCTCCATCAATGTGTTGCCATTGGGGTTGTGGCGCCAGCCCTGCTTCTACTTCTATTGCTACCGCTTAGCGATAAAGTAAAGCATTACATAGCGCTTAATGATTGACACGCAGGTCATATAATAATTAAAGACAACCCTATGGCTCCTGCCGGTTGCCGTACTCAACGACATGCAAGTCGTGAAATTCTATACATCACATGATCATCTCATACATCACATATATCTCATCATGTAATTGGCCATATCACATCACAACATACCCTGCAAAAACAAGTTAGACGTCCTCTAATTGTTGTTGCATGTTTTACGTGGCTGCTACGACTATCTAGCAAGAACGATTCTCACCTACGCATAAACCACAACGGTGATACATAGATTGCTTTTCAACCTTCTCAAGGACCGCCTTTGTCGGATCCGATCCAACTAAAGTGAGAGAAACTGTCACCCGCAAGCCATCTAAGCAACAAGTTGCGTCGAGGGAACCGGTCTCTCGTAAGCGTACGAGTAATGTTCGTCCGGGCCGCTTCATCTCACAATCCCGCTGAACCAAAATCTGACCAAGGGAGGAAGCAATCTAAGCATCAACGCCCACAAACCTTTTGTGTTCTACTCGAGATCTCATCGAACCATCAACCTAGCTCATGATGCCACTGTTGGGGAACGTCGCATGGGAAACAAAATTTTTCCTACGCACACGCAAACCTATCCATGGTGATGAGCATCTATGAGAGGGAGAGTGGATCTACATACCCTTGTAGATCGCTAAGCAGGAAGCATTAAGAAACGCGGTTGGTGTAGTCGAACATCTTCGCGATCCAAATCGCCGAGCGTCCCGCGATCTCATCACGATCCGTCCCGCGATCCAATCATGATCCGTCCCGTGAACTCATCACGATCCGTCCCACGATCTCATCACGATCCATCTCACGATCTTGATCACGATCTATCCCGCGAACTCATCACGATCCGTTCCGCGATCTCAGCATGAACCGTCTCGCGATCTCGATCACGGTCCTTCCGATCTAGCGCCGAACGGACGACACCTCCGCGTTCAGCACATGTGCAGCTTGATGACGATCTCCACCGTCTTGATCCAGCAAGAGGAGGTGGAGAGGAGAGAGAGTTCACCGGCAGCGTGACGGCGCTCCGGTGATGGTGGTGGAGTGATTCCGGCAGGGCTTCGCCTAAGCGCTGCGGAAAACCGATCTAGAGGAGAAACTGTGCACCGGTGAAACGGGTAGCAAGTGGCCGGAAATTCTATCCAAAACCACCCAATCCACTAGTATATATAGGAGGAGAGGATAGGAGAGGCAGCCAAGGCCTTTGGGTCGGCCGAAATAGGAGGTGGGAGCAATCCTACTTCACCTCCAATCCTAGTTGGAGTAGGATTGCCTCCTATTGGCTGATTTTCCACTTTTTGCTTTAGGACTTTCTCTCCTGCGCCATGGGCCTTTGTGTCTGTTTTCCCAGCCCACTAAGGGCTGGTTAATACTCTCCCAAAGCCCATGGACCTCTTGGGGTCGAAGTACCCCTCCCGGAGGTCTCCCGGTACACTACCGGCACTCCCGGTACACTACCGATGAGCCCGAAACTTTTCCGGCGACCAAACTGGGACATCCTATATATGAATCTTTACCTCCGGACCATTCCGGAGCTCCTCGTGATGTCCGGGATCTCATCCGGGACTCCGAACAACCTTTGGTCACCACCATACATAACTCTACACTACCGAAACGTCACCGAACCTTAAGTGTGCAGACCCTGCGGGTTCGAAGGTTCGAGAACTATGTAGACATGACCGAGACACCTATACGGTCAATAACCAATGGCGGGACCTGGACGTCCACATTGATTCCTACATATTCTACGAAGATCTTTATCGGTCAAACCTCTATGTCAAGGATTCAGTTAATCCCGTATAACGTTCCCTTTGTTCTTCGGTATGTTACTTGCCCAAGATTCGATCGTCAGTATCTCCATACCTAATTCAACCTCGTTACTGGCAAGTCTCTTTACTCATTCCGTAATACAAGATCCCATGACTAACACTTAGCCACATTGCTTGCAAGGCTTGTTGTGATGTTGTATTACCGAGTGGGCCCTGAGATACCTCTCCGTCACACGGAGTAACAAATCCCAGTCTCGATCCATGCCAACTCAACAAACACCATCGGAGATACCTGTAGAGCACCTTTATAGTCACCCAGTTACGTTGCGACGTTTGATACACACAAGGCACTCCTCCGATATCCATGAGTTGCATGATCTCATGGTCATAGGAACATATACTTGACATGCAGAAAACAGTAGCAATAAACTGACACGATCATATGCTATGTTTGTAGTTTGGGTCTTATCCATCACATCATTCTCCTAATGATGTGATCCCGTTATCAAATGACATCTCATGTACATGGCTAGGAAACCTTAACCATCCTTTGATCAACGAGCTAGTCCATTAGAGGCATACTAGGGACATGGTTTTGTCTATGTATCCACACATGCATTTAAGTCTCCGATCAATACAATTATAGCATGGATAATAAACGATTATCATGAACAAGGAAATATGATAATAACTAATTTATTATTGCCTCTAGGGCATATTTACAACAAGGTGCTCTACAGGTGTCTCCGAGGGTGTCTGTTGAGTTGGCATGGATCAAGACTGGGATTTGTTACTTCGTGTGACGGAGAGGTATCTCAGGGCCCACTCGGTAATACAATATCACAATAAGCCTTGCAAGCAATGTGACTAAGTGTTAGTTACATGATCTTGTATTATGGAACGAGTAAAGAGACTTGCCAGTAACGAGGTTGAACTAGGTATGGAGATGCCGACGATCGAATCTCGGGCAAGTAACATACCGAAGAACAAAGGGAACATCATACGGGATAAACTGAATCCTTGACATAGAGGTTCGACCGATAAAGATCTTCATAGAACATGTAGGAACCAATGTGGACATCTAGGTCCCGCCATTGGTTATTGACCGTAGAGGTGTCTCGGTCATGTCTACATAGTTCTCGAACCCGCAGGGTCTGCACACTTAAGGTTTGGGGACGTTTCGGTAGTATAGAGTTATGTATGGTGGTGATCGAAGTTTGTTAGGAGTCCCGGATGAGATCCCGGACGTCACGAGGAGCTCCGGAATGGTCCGGAGGTAAAGATTCATATATAAGAAGTCCCGTTTTGGTCACCGAAAAAGTTTCGGGCTCATCGGTAGTGTATCGGGAGTGCCGGTAGTGTACCGGGAGGCCTCCGGGAGGGGTATTTCGACCCAAGAGGCTTCGTGGGCTGTGGGCGAGTGAATATCAGCCCTTAGTGGGCTGGTGGAAACTCCCACACAAGGACCATGTGGCTGGAGGAAAAAAACCAATAGGAAAAGGTGGAAAAAAGGCAAAAAGGAGCAATCCTAGTCCTACTAGGATTGGAGGAGGAGAGTCCTCCTCCACCTCCCACTTCGGACGAAGCCTCCAAGACTTGGAGGCCAAGCTGCCTCTCCTCCTCCCTCACTCCTATATATACTAGTGGATTTCTAGGGTTTTGCACTTGATTTTCAGCCACGTGCAAACCCTAATCTCTAGTGCATAGTTTCTCCTCTAGATCGGTTTTCTGCAGTGCTTAGGCGAAGCCCTGCCGAAATTGCTCCACCACCATCGCCGAAGCGCCATCAGGCTGCCGGAGAACTCTTCTTCCTCTCCACTCCTTCTTGCTGGATCAAGACGGTGGAGATCTTCATCAAGCTGTACGTGTGCTGAACGCGGAGGTGCCGTCCGTTCGGTGCTAGATCGGAAGGATCGTGATCAAGTTCATGGGATGGATCGTGATCAAGTTCGTGGGACGGATCGTGATCGGATCACGAGACGGGTCGTGATTGGATCGCAGGACGGATCGTGATTGGATCGCGGGACGCGCGGTGATTTGGATCGCGAAGACGTTCGACTACACCAACCGCGTTTCTTAACGCTTTCCGCTTAGCGATCTACAAGGGTATGTAGATCCACTCTCCCTCTCGTAGGTGCTCATCACCATGGATAGATCTGCGTGTGCGTAGGAATTTTTTTGTTTCCCATGCAACGTTCCCCAACAGTGGCATCATGAGCTAGGTCTATGTGTAGATGAGATCTCGAGTAGAACACAAAAGGTTTGTGGGCGTTGATGCTTAGATTGCTTCCTCCCTTGGTCGAATTTTGGTTCAGCGGTATTGTGAGATGAAGCAGCCCGGACCAACATTACTCGTACGCTTACGAGAGACCGGTTCCTTCAATGCAACTTGTTGCCTAGATGGCTTGCGGGTGGCAGTTTCTCTCACTTTAGTTGGATCGGATTCGACAAAGGCGGTCCTTGAGAAGGTTGAAAAGCAAATTATGTATCACCATTGTGGTTTATGCGTAGGTGAGAATTGTTCTTGCTAGAAACCCGTAGCAGCCACGTAAAACATGCAACAACAATTAGAGGACGTCTAACTTGTTTTTGCAGGGTATGTTGTGATGTGATATGGGCAATTACATGATGTGATATATGTGATGTATGAGATGATCATGTGATGTATAGAATTTCACGACTTGCATGTCGATGAGTACGACAACCGGCAGGAGCCATAGGGTTGTCTTTAATTATTGTATGACCTGCGTGTCAATCATTAAGCGCTATGTAATGCTTTACTTTATCGCTAAACGGTAGCAATAGTAGTAGAAGCATGCAAGGCGTGACAACCTCGATGGTGACACATTGATGGAGAACAAGATGATGGAGATCATGGTGTCGTGTCGGTGACGATGAAGATCATGTCGGTGCTTTCAAGATGGAGATCTAAAGCACAAGTTCATGGCCATATCATGTCACTTATGAATTGCATGTGATGTTAATCCTTTTATGCACCTTGTTTTGCTTAGTATGACGGTAGCATTATAAGGTGATCCCTCACTTAAATTTCAAGATAAAATTGTGTTCTCCTCGAGTGTGCACCGTTGCGAAAGTTCGTCGTGTTGAGACACCACGTGATGATCGGGTGTGATAGACTCTACGTTCACATACAATGGGTGCAAGCCAGTGTTGCACGTGCAGAACACTCGAGCTAAACTTGACGAGCCTAGCATGTACAGACATGGCCTCGGAACACAAGAGACCGAAAGGTCGAACATGAGTCATATAGTAGATATGATCAACATAATGATGTTCACCATTGAAGCCACCTCAACTCACGTGATGATCGGACTTGAGTTGGTGGATTTGGATCATGTGACACTCAGATGACCTGAGGGATGTCAATTTGGGTGGGAGCTTTAGTAATTTTATTAATTAAACTCATTATCTTGAACAATAGTCTAAGTGAATTTGCATATTTATGTTGTAGATCAATGGCTCGCGTAGTAGCACCCCTGAATTTTAATGCATTCCTAGAGAAAGCTAAACTAAAAGATGATGGAAGTAACTTTGTTGACTGGGCCCGTAATCTGAGGATTATCCTCATGGCTTCCCAGAAATCATATGTCCTTGATGCACCGCTTGGTGACCAACCAGAAGACATGACCTCCGAAGACGTTAAGAACGCTTGGGAGGCACGTACTAGAGATTACTCAATAGTTCAATGTGCAATATTGTATGGCTTAGAACCGGGACTTCAAAGACGTTTTGAACGTCATGGAGCATATGAGATGTTCCAGGAGTTGAAGTTTATCTTTCAGAAGAACGCCCGGATCAAGAGGTATGAAACCTCCGATAAGTTCTATGCTTGCAAGATGGAGGAGAACGGTTCTATCAGTGAACATATACTCAGAATGTCTGGGTATTCATCTCGTCTAGCGGAGTTGGGAATTGCCCTTCCGCCAGAGGTGATCACTGACAGAGTTCTTCAATCACTGCCACCTAGTTACAAGAGCTTTGTGATGAAATATAACATGCACGGGATGAACAAGTCAGTCGCCGAGCTGTTTGCGATGTTAAAAGTCGCTGAGTCTGAAATCCAGAAAGAACATCAAGTGTTGATGGTCAATAAAACCACCAGTTTCAACAAAAATGGCAAAGTCAAGGGCAAGGGCAAGAAGGGTAAAATCAAGAAGGATGGCAAAGCAGTTGCTACTCAGACAAAGAAGCCCAAGCATGGACCCAAGCCAGAAACTGAGTGCTTTCATTGCAAGGGAACTGGTCACTGGAAGCGGAACTGCCCCAAGTACCTGGCTGACAAGAAGGCGGGCAACGACAAACAAGGTATATATGATATACATGTTATTGATGTGTACCTTACTAGCTCTCGTAGTAGTGCCTGGGTATTTGATACCGATTCGGTTGCTCACATTTGCAACTCAAAGCAGGAACTACGGAATAAACGAAGGCTCGCAAAGGACGAAGTGACGATGCGCGTGGGAAATGGTTCCAAGGTTGATGTGATCGCTGTCGGCATGCTCTCTCTTCGATTACCATCGGGATTAGTGATGAACCTGAATAATTGTTATTTAGTGCCTGCGTTAAGCATGAACATTATATCCGGATCTTGTTTATTGCGAGACGGTTACTCATTTAAATCAGAGAATAAAGGTTGTTCTATTTATATGAGTAATATATTTATGGTCATGCACCCAATGTTAGGGGTTTATTCATATTGAATCTTGATAGTGATGACACACATGTTCATAACATTGATGTCAAAAGATGTAGAGTTGATAATGATAGTACCACTTTCTTGTGGCACTGCCGTTTAGGTCATATTGGTGTAAAACGCATGAGGAAGCTCCATGCTGATGGACTTTTGGAGTCACTTGATTTTGAATCACTTGACACATGTGAACCATGCCTCATGGGCAATATGACTAAAACGCTGTTCTCTGGAACAATGGAACGGGCGAGTGACTTATTGGAAATCATACATACTGATGTGTGCAGTCCGATGAATGTTACAGCGCGTGGTGGATATCGTTATTTTCTCACCTTCACTGATGACTTAAGTAGATATGGGTATATTTACTTAATGAAACACAAGTCTGAAACGTTTGAAAAGTTCAAGCAATTTCAGAGTGAAGTTGAGAATCGTTGTAACAAGAAGATTAAGTTCCTTCGATCTAATCGAGGAGGTGAATATCTGAGTTATGAGTTTGGCAGTCACTTAAGACAGTGTGGAATTGTTTCATAGTTGACACCGCCCGGAACACCACAGCATAATGGTGTGTCCGAATGTCGTAATCGAACCTTATTATATATGGTGCGTTCTATGATGTCTCTTGGTGATTTGCCACTATCGTTTTGGGGTTATGCATTAGAGACACCTGCATTCACTTTAAATAGGGCACCATCAAAATCCGTTGAGACAACGCCATATGAACTATGGTTTGGCAAGAAGCCAAAGTTATCGTTTCTTAAAGTTTGGGGATGTGATACTTATGTCAAAAAGCTTCAGCCTGAAAAGCTGGAACCCAAAGCGGAGAAATGCGTCTTCATAGGATACCCGAAAGAGACAGTCGGGTATACCTTCTATCTCAGATCCGAAGGCAAAGTGTTTGTCACTAAGAACGGAACATTTCTTGAGAAAAAGTTTCTCTCGAAAGAATTGAGTGGGAGGAAAATAGAGCTTGATGAGGTTAGTGAACCTTTACTTCAACCAGAAAGTAGCGCAACACAGAAAGATGTTTCTGTGGAACCTACGACGGAAGAAGAGGAAGTTAATGATGATGATCATGAAGCTTCGGATCAAGCTGCTATTGAACCTCGTAGGTCGACAAGGCCGCGTACTACCCCTGAGTGGTACGGCAACCCTGTCTTGGAGGTCATGTTGTTGGACAACAATGAACCTACGAGCTATGGAGGAGCAATGATGGGCCCGGATTCTGAGAAATGGTTAGAGGCCATGAAATCTGAGATGGGATCCATGTATGAAAACAAAGTATGGACTTTGGAAGTATTACTTGAAGGGCGAAAGGCCATTCAGAACAAATGGATCTTTAAGAAGAAGACAGACGCGAACGGTAATGTCACCGTCTATAAAGCTCGACTTGTGGCAAAGGGTTTTTCACAAGTTCAAGGAGTTGACTACGATGAGACTTTCTCACCCGTAGCGATGCTTAAGTCTGTCAGAATCATGTTAGCAATAGCTGCTTATTTCGACTATGAATTTTGGCAGATGGATGTCAAAACAACGTTCCTCAATGGTTTCCTTGAGGAAGAGTTGTATATGATGCAACCCGAAGCTTTTGTCGATCCAGAGAATGCTGACAAAGTTTGCAAACTCCAGCGATCCATTTATGGACTGGTGCAAGCATCTCGGAGTTGGAATAAGTGCTTTGATGAGGTGATCAAAGCGTTTGAGTTTATACAAGTTTATGGAGAAGCTTGTATTTACAAGAAAGTGAGTGGGAGCTCTATAGCATTTCTAGTATTATATGTGGATGACATATTGCTGATTGGAAACAATATAGAAATGCCGGAAAGCGTGAAGGAATATTTGAACAAGAGTTTTTCAATGAAGGGCCTAGGAGAAGATGCTTTCATATTAGGCATTAAGATCTATAGAGATAGATCGAGACGCTTAATAGCACTTTCACAGAGCACATACCTTGATAAAGTTTTGAAGAAGTTCAAAATGGAACAGTCCAAGAAGGGGTTCTTGCCTGTGTTACAAGGTGTGAAGTTGAGTAAGACTCAATGCCCAGTAACTACAGAAGATAGAGAAAAGATGAGTGTCATCCCCTATGCTTCAGCCATAGGCTCTATCATGTATGCAATGTTGTGCACAAGTCCCGATGTCAACCTTGCCATAAGTATGGCCGGAAGGTTTCAAAGTGATCCTGGAATGGAGCACTGGCAAGCGGTCAAGAATATCCTTAAGTACCTGAAAAGGACTAAGGAAATGTTTCTCGTTTATGGAGGTGATGAAGAGCTCGTCGTAAAGGGTTATGTCGATGCAAGCTTTGACACTCATCCGGACGACTCTAAGTCGCAAACCGGATACGTATTTATTCTTAACGGGGGAGCAGTAAGCTGGTACAGTTCCAAGCAAAGCGTGGTAGCTGATTCTACGTGCGAAGCGGAATACATCACAGCCTCGGAGGCGGCAAAGGAAGGTGTTTGGATGAAGCAGTTCATGACAGATCTTGGAGTAGTGCCCAGTGCACTGAATCCAATGAACCTGTTCTGTGACAACACTGGTGCCATTGCTCTGGCCAAGGAACCAAGGTTTCACAAGAGGACCAGACACATAAAGCGACGCTTCAACTCCATCCGCGATTACATCATGGAGAAAGACATAAATATTTGCAAAGTGCACACGGATTTGAATGTTGCAGACCCGTTGACTAAACCTCTTCCAAGGGCTAAACATGATCAACACCAGAACTGCATGGGTGTTCTATTCATTACAATGTAAATCACATAGTGATGTGAACTAGATTATTGACTCTGGTGCAAGTGGGAGACTGTTGGAAATATGCCCTAGAGGCAATAAATAAAGTGTTTATTATTGTATTTCCTTGTTCATGATAATCATTTATTATCCATGCTATAATTGTATTAATTGGAAACATGGATACATGTGTGGATACATAGACAAACACAATGTCACTAGTATGCCTCTAGCGAACTAGCTCGTTGATCGAAAGATGGTTAAGGTTTCCTAGCCATGGACACGAGATGTCATTTGATAACGGGATCACATCATTAGGAGGATGATGTGATGGACAAGACCCAAACTACAAACATAGCTTATGATCGTGTCAGTTTATTTGCTCTACAGGTGTCTCCGAGGGTGTCTGTTGAGTTGGCATGGATCAAGACTGGGATTTGTTACTCCGTGTGACGGAGAGGTATCTCAGGGCCCACTCGGCAATACAACATCACAATAAGCCTTGCAAGCAATGTGACTAAGTGTTAGTTACATGATCTTGTATTATGGAACGAGTAAAGAGACTTGCCAGTAACGAGGTTGAACTAGGTATGGAGATGCCGACGATCGAATCTCGGGCAAGTAACATACCGAAGAACAAAGGGAACATCATACGGGATTAACTGAATCCTTGACATAGAGGTTCGACCGATAAAGATCTTCGTAGAACATGTAGGAACCAATGTGGACATCCAGGCCCCTCCATTGGTTATTGACCGTAGAGGTGTCTCGGTCATGTCTACATAGTTCTCGAACCCGCAGGGTCTGCACACTTAAGGTTTGGTGACGTTTTGGTAGTATAGAGTTATGTATGGTGGTGACTAAAGTTTGTTCGGAGTCCCGGATGAGATCCTGGACATCACTAGGAGCTCCGGAATGGTCCGGAGGTAAAGATTCATATATAGGAAGTCCCGTTTTGGTCACCGGAAAAGTTTCGGGCTCATCGGTAGTGTACCGGGAGTGCTGGTAGTGTACCGGGAGGGGTATTTCGACCCAAGAGGCTTCATGGGCTGTGGGAGAGTGAATATCAGCCCTTAGTGGGCTGGTGGAAACTCCCACACAAGGCCCATGTGGCTGGAGGAAAAAACCAATAGGAAAAGGTGGAAAAAAGGCAAAAAGGAGCAATCCTAGTCCTACTAGGATTGGAGGAGGAGAGTCCTCCTCCACCTCCCAATTCGGCCAAAGCCTCCAAGGCTTGGAGGCCAAGCTGCCTCTCCTCCTCCCTCGCTCCTATATATACTAGTGGATTTCTAGGGTGTTGCACTTGATTTTCAGCCACGTGCAAACCCTAATCTCTAGTGCATAGTTTCTCCTCTAGATCGGTTTTCTGCAGTGCTTAGGCGAAGCCCTGCCGGAATTGCTCCACCACCATCGTCGGAGCACCGTCAGGCTGCCGGAGAACTCTTCTTCCTCTCCACTCCTTCTTGCTGGATCAAGATGGTGGAGATCGTCATCAAGTTGTACGTGTGTTGAACGCGGAGGTGCCGTCCGTTCGGTGCTAGATCGGAAGGATCATGATCAAGTTCGTGGGACGGATCGTGATCAAGTTCGTGGGACGGATCGTGATCGGATCGCGGGACGGATCGTGATTGGATCGCGGGACGCGCGGCGATTTGGATCGCGAAGACGTTCGACTACACCAACCACGTTTCTTAACGCTTCCCGCCTAGCGATCTACAAGGGTATGTAGATCCACTCTCCCTCTTGTAGGTGCTCATCACCATGGATAGATCTGTGTGTGCGTAGGAAATTTTTTGTTTCCCATGCAACGTTCCCAACATGCACCCCCCCTTGCTCTTGTTGTGCCTTGGGCCTTGGTGGGAGGCGCACCAGCCCACCCAGGGGCTGGTTCCCTCCCACTTTAGGCCCATGCAGCCCTTTGGTGCCGGTCTGATGGACCCCTGGAACCCTTCTGATGGTCCCGGTACGTTACCGGTGATGCCCGGAACACTTCCTGTGACCAATTCCTTACTTCCTATATATTAAGCTTTACCTCCGGACCATTCCGGAACTCCTCGTGACGTCCGGGATCTCATCCGGTACTCTGAACAACCTTCGATAACCACGTACACTATTCCCACACAACCCTAGCGTCATCAAACCTTAAGTGTGTAGACCCTACGGGTTCGGGAACCATGCAGTCATGACCGAGACACCTCTCCGGTCAATAACCAATAACGGGATCTGGATACCCATATTGGATCCCACATGTTCCATAATGATCTCATCGGATGAACCACGATGTCGGGGATTCAAACAATCACATATACAATTCCATTGTCAATCGGTATGTTACTTGCCCAAGTTTCGATCGTCGGTATCCCTATACCTTGTTCAATCTCGTTACCGGCAAGTCTCTTTACTCGTTCCGTAACACATTGTCCCGTGACTAACTCCTTAGTCAAAATGATCTCATTGTGATGATGTATTACCGAGTGGGCCCCGAGATACCTCTCCGTCACACGGAGTGACAATTCCCAGTCTTGATTCGTGCCAACCCAACAGATACTTTTGGGGATACCCGTAGTGCACCTTTATAGCCACCCAGTTATGTTGTGACGTTCGGCACACCCAAAGCATTCCTACGGTACCCGGGAGTTGCACAATCTCATGGTCTAAGGAAATAATACTTGACATTAGAAAATCTTTAGCAGATGAACTACACGATCTTGTGCTATGCTTAGGATTGGGTCTTGTCCATCACATCATTCTCCTAATGATGTGATCCCGTTATCAATGACATCCAATGTCCATGGCCATGAAACCGTGACCATCTATTGATCAACGAGCTAGCCAACTAGAGGCTCACTAGGGACATGTTGTGGTCTATGTATTCACACATGTATTACGGTTTCCGGTTAATACAATTATAGCATGAACAATAGACAATATCATGAACAAGGAAATATAATAATAATAACCACTTTATTATTGCATCTAGGGCATATTTCCAACAGTCTCCCACTTGCACTAGAGTCGATAATCTAGTTCACATCGCCATGTGATTAACACTTACATCACCATGTGATCATATCATCATGTGATTAATACCCAATTAGTTTTGGGGTTTGATCATGTTTTGCTCGTGAGAGAGGTTTTAGTCAACGGGTCTGCGATATTCAGATCCATGTGTACCTTGCAAACTTCTATGTCATATTGTAGATACTGCTCCCACGCTCCACTTGGAGCTATTCCAAATGGCTACTCCACTATACGTATCCGGATTTCTACTAAGAGTCATCCGGATAGGTGTTAAAGTTTGCATCAACGTAACCCTTTACGACGAACTCTTTATCACCTCCATAATTGAGAAATATTTCCTTAGTCCTCTAGTTGCTAAGGATAATTTCGATCGCTGTCCAGTGATCCTGATGCGACCACTCTCGATAATATTGTTGTACCTCCATTAGTGCAACGAGACACTACAAAAAGTATGTCAAAATATATGATGCCTGCTTTACGTGAAAGGAAGATGCCGCACTCAACAAATCAAAGAGGTATATTCGGATCCAAGCCTGGCCCACGTATGTAATGCCCCGGACACACCCGCTGGTGGTCGTTACTCCTGGCGAGATCTAGACAGGCCTCACAGATCAATACTAGTCTTTTCTACGCACTTTGTCCTCACTCATGCGCACCCGGGACCAACTTCCCGGTCGGTCACCCATCCTAGAACTACTCCAAGCCAAGCCTGGGAGTTCTGTCCGAATGGGCTCCCGGAAAAGAAGGAACTCCTTATTGATATGAGTAGTCTATGATCCCTAATAAGCCAGGCTATCACAACGTACTAACCAGGGAAGTTGTAAGGCAGATATTTTATTCAAGGCTCCAAGGATCACCACGGTTATGGTTGGTAACATGCCTATTAAGCTAGTTCATTTGGATGAAGTGGAGCCTTGTTTTAGAACGCCATGCAGTACAAGCAGCACCAAGTTATTCTGAGAGGAAACATGAGTCTTTGTAAAGGAAATCACGTGTGTCAGTAAACACGTTGATATCCTATTTTTGTTTGGAGTCCTTTTGGTAGGAATAAAATTATGGATTGTTTTGATTTGTAGGAGAGTCAAGTTTAGATACGGTTCGTTGAGTCCGTAACTCAGGTGTGCCCTATATAACAGGGAGGCTTCGGCCAATGTTAGGAGTTTTTTTTTAGTTTTGGAAGAAAGATACTCAGAAACGCATCTATGGATGTGTGTCCTCTGTGTTCCTGCGATCCATGAATTTGGATTGATTATTGCATGTGTTTAAGTGACCTTTGATTGCTAGGGCACTAGACCAATTCGGTTCTTGCTATTTGCAAGGAACGAATTCTTGTTTTCTCCTACTTCTACTGGTTCTTATTACCTATCTGCTAATTACTCCAGCGCCGCCCGCTGCCGCAGCTAATCCTCATTAGCTTAATCCATCCATCCATCCATCTAGTCTATCTATTCCCTTGTTTCTTCTTGACGTGCACATCCATAGCTATATACATCTTATTAGCTCTAGTACTACACTCAACTGCTACGTCTGATCTGTATTCCTCCTGTTTTTCTTAGCCACTAAATAATTCTTCCACATAAATCTTCTAGTGTTGCGTGAGTGAAAGATCAGGGCACAACACAAAATCGTCTCAAAGCTATTTGAGCTGTATCAGATCCACTCCTGGATCTTTCTTGTACCCCTACAGACTCATGGCAAGGCACACATAGGTGCGGTACACAGCATGGCATACTATATAGAGCCTATGGCTGAAGCATAGGGGATGACACTCATCTTTTCTCTATTTTCTGTCGTGGTCAGGCATTGAGCTGTGCTCAATCTCACACCTTCTAATACAGGCAAGAACCCTTTCTTGGACTGATCCATATTGAACTTCTTCAATATCTTGTCAAGGTATGTACTCACTGAAATTATTATCAAGCATCTTGATTTATCTCTATAAATCTTGATGCCCAACAATTAGGTAGCTTTATCCAGGTCTTTCTTTGAAAAACCTTTTTCCAAACAACCATTTATGCTTTCCAGAAATTCTACATCATTTCCGATCAATAATATGTCAACTACATATTCTTATCAGAAATTCTATAGTGCTCCCACTCACTTTCTTGTAAATACAAGTTTCTCGTAAACTTTGTATAAACTCAAAAACTTTGATCACTTCATCAAAGCTCATATTCCAACTCCGAGATGCTTGCTCCAGTCCATAGAAGGATCGCTGGAGTTTGCATACCTTTTAGCATCCTTAGGATTGACAAAACCTTCTGGTTGTATCATATACAACTCTTCCTCACGAAAACCGTTAAGGGAGCCTTGTTTTGACATCCATCTGCCAGATTTCATAATCGAAAAATGCAGCAACTACTAACATAATTTTAACAGACTTTTAGCATCGCTACGGATGAGAAAATCTCATCGCAGTCAACTCCTTGAACTTGGCGGAAACTTCTTTGCGACAAGTCGGGCTTTATAAACGGTGACATTTCACCATTAGTGTTTGTGTTCATCTCAAAGGTCCATTTATACTCAACGATCTGCCGTGCAACGGGCAAGTCTACCAAACTCCATACTTGGTTTTCATACATGGATCCTTTCTCGGATTTCATGGCTCCTAGCCATTTGTTGGAATCCGGGCCCACCATCGCTTCTCCATAGTTCGTAGGTTCATCGTTGTCGAACAACATGACTTCCAAGATAGGGTTGCTGTACTACTCAGGAGCAGTACACGTCCTTGTCGACCTACGAGGTTCAATAGTAACGTGATCTGAAGCTTCATGATCATCATCATTAACTTCCTTTTCAACTGACGTAGGCTCCACAGAAACATCTTTCTGTGTTGCGCTACTCTCTGGTTGAAACAAAGGTTCAACCACCTCATCAAGTTCTATCTTCCTCCCACTCAATTCTTTCGAGAGAAATTCTTTCTCGGGAAAGGACCGGTTCTTAGCAACAAACACCTTTTGCGCTTGGATCTAAGATAGAAGGTATACCTAATGTCTCCTTAGGATATTCTATGAAGATGCATTTGCCTGCTTTGGGTTCGAGCTCATTAGGTGAAAATCCATTTTTATATAAGCGTCGCAGCCCCAAACATTAAGAAATGACAGCTTAGGCTTCTGTCAAACCATAATTCTCATGGTGTCATCTCAACAAACTTAGATGGTGCCCTATTAAATTGAATGGATTTGTCTTCAATGCATAACCCCATAATGATAGTGGCAAAACCATAAGAGACATCATAGTACGCACTATATCCAATAGAGCACGACTACGACGTTCGGACACACCATCACACCATGGTGTTCCAGGAGGCATGAGCTGTGAAACAATTTCCACATTGTCTTAAATTGCATACCAAACTCGTAACTCAGATATTCATGTCCATGATCATATCGTAGACATTTTATCTTCTTGTCACGATGATCTTTAACTTTACTCTGAAACTCCTTGAACCTTTCAAACATTTTCAGACTCGTGTTTCACTAAGAAAATATCCCCATATTTACTCAAATCATGAGTGAAGGTAAAGAAAATAACAATATCCATTGTGTGTTTCAACACTCATTGGACCACATACATCAACATGTATTAATTCCAATAATCCACTAGCCCGCTCCATCATACCGGAAGACGGGGTCTTAGTCATCTTGCCCAAGAGGCATGGCTCGCATGTCTCAACCGATTCAAAATCAAGTGAGTCAAAAGATCCATCAGCATGGAGTTTCTTCATGCAATTTATAGCAATATGACATTTAGCAACAGTGCCACAAGTATGTGGTACTATCATTATTAACTTTGTATCTTTTGGTACGAATGTTATGAACATGTGTACTACTACGATCAAGATTCAATAAACCATTCCCAGTGGGTGCATGACCATTGAAGTCATTATTCATGTAAACAGAATAGCCATTATTCTCTAACTTATACGAATAACCGTATTGCACTAAACATGATCTAATCATGTTCATGCTCAACGCAAACACCAAATAACATTTATTTAGGTTTATCACAAATCCCAAAGGTAGAGAGAGCGTGCGATGGTTATCACATCAACCTTGGAAACACTTCCAACACACATCGTCACCTTTCACTTAGCAAGCCTCCGTTTATTCTGTAGCTTTTATTTCGAGTTGCTAACACTTAGCAACCGAACCGGTATCCAATACCCAGGTGCTACTAGGAGTACCAGCAAGGTACACATCAATAACACGTATATCAAATATACTTCTGTCGACATTGCCAGCCTTCTTACCTACCAAGTATCTAGGGTTGTTCCGCTTCAGCGAACATTCTCCTCATAACAGAAGCACTTAGTCTCGGGTTTGGGCTCAACCTTGGGTTTCTTCGCTAGAGTGGCAACTGGCTTGCCATTCCTGAAGTTTTTCCCTTCTTGCCCCTGCCCTTCTTGAAACTAGTGGTTTTCACTTAACCATCAACACTTGATGCTCCTTCTTGATTTCTACCTTTGTGGTGTCAAACATCACGAACAACTTAGGGATCATCTTATCCATCCCTGGCATTTTATAGTTCATCACGAAGCTCTAGTAGCTTGGTGACAGTGACTTGGAGAACTGCATTAATCACTATCTTATCTGGAAGATTAACTCCCACTTGATTCAAGTGATTGTAGCACCCAGACAATTTGAGCACATGCTCACCGATTGAGCTATTCTCCTTTATCTTGCAGGCAAAGAATCTTGTTGGAGGTATCATACCTCTCAACATAGGCACGAGCCTGAAATCCCAATTTCAGCTCTTAGAACATCTCATATATTCCGTGACGTTCAAGACATTTTGGAGCCTCAATTCTAAGCCGTAATGCATGACGCACTGAATTATCAAGTAGTCATCAGAAAGTGCATGTCATATGTTCACAACATCTACAGACAACGCTTGAGGGAGTGGTGCACTTAGCGGTGCATCAAGGACATAAGCCTTCTGTGCAGCAATGAGGACAATCCTCAGATCACGGACCCAGTCCGCATTATTGCTACCATCAACCTTCAACTTACTTTTCTCTAGGACCGTATCAATAAAATAGGGGAGCTACAACGCGAGCTATCTACGACATAATTTGCAAAGACACTTTTAGACTAAGTTCATGATAATTAAGTTCATCTAATCAAATTATTAATGAACTCCCACTTACATAGACATCTCTCTAGTCATCCAAGTGACACATGATCCACGTCAACTAGCCCGTGTCCGATCATCATGTGAGACGAACTAGTCATCAATGGTGAACATCTCCATGTTGATCGTATCTTCTATACGACTCATGTTTGACCTTTCGGTCTCTCGTGTTCCGGGGCCATGTCTGTACATGCTAGGCTCGTCAAGTCAACCTAAGTGTATTGTGTGTGTAAATCTAGCTTAGACCCGTTGTATGCGAACATTAGAGCCTATCACACCCGATCATCACGTGGTGCTTCGGAACAACGAACCTTAGCAACGGTGCACAATTAGGGGGAACACATTTCTTGAAATTTTAGTGAGAGATCATCTTATTTAAGCTACTGCCGTTCTAAGAAAATAAGATGTAAAACATGATAAACATCACATGAAAATCATAAAGTGACATGATATGGCCAATATCATCCTGCGCCCTTGATCTCCATCTTCTGGGCATGGCATGATCACCATTGTCATCGGCGCGACACCATGATCTCCATCATTGTGTCTCCACGAAGTCGTCTCGCCAACTATTACTTCTACTACTATGGCTAATGCTTAGCAATAAAGTAAAGTAATTACATGGCGTTGACACGCAGGTCAATTAATAAATTAAGACAACTCCTATGGCTCCTGCCGGTTGTCATACTCATCGACATGCAAGTTGTGAATCCTATTACAAGAACATGATCAATCTCATACATCACATATATCATATCACATTCTTTGGCCATATCACATCACATGGCATATGCCGCAAAAACAAGTTAGACGTCCTCTAATTTGTTGTTTTTAAGTTTTTACGTGGCTGCTATAGGTTTCTAGCAAGAACGTTTCTTACCTACGCAAAAACCACAATGTGATATGCCAATTTCTATTTACCCTTCATAAGGACCATTTTCATCGAATCCGATCCGACTAAAGTGGGAGAGACAGACACCGGCAAGCCACCTTATGCAACCAGTGCATCTGTGATGGAACCAGTCTCACGTAAGCGTACGTGTAAGGTCGGTCCGAGCCGCTTCATCCCACAATGCCTCCGAATCAAGATAAGACTAGTAACGGCAAGCCAATTCACAAAATCGACGCCCACAACACCTTGTGTTCTACTCATGCATAGATTCTACGCATAGACCTGGCTCTGATACCACTGCTAGGGAACGTAGTAGTAATTCAAAATTTTCTTACGTATCATCAAGATCTATCTATGAGAAACCAGCAACAAGTAAGGGGTTTGAGTGCATCTTCATACCTTTGAAGATCGCTAAGCGTAAGCGTTACAAGAACATGGTTGATGGAGTCGTACTCGCAGTGATTCAGATCGCGATCGATTCCGATCTAAGCGCCGAACAACGGCGCCTCCGCGTTCAACACATGTACAACCCGGTGACGTCTCCCGCGCCTTGATCCAGGAAGGAGGAGGGAGAGGTTGAGGGAGACCGCTCCAACAAAAGCACGACGACGTGATGGAGGTGGAGCAGCGTGGCAACTCCGGCAATGCTTCAACAAGGACTATGGAGGAGGAGGAGGAGGAGGAGGAGAGGGGTTGCCCGAGGGAGATTGGTCTGTGCCAACAACCCCTAGGTCTCTCTATTTATAGGAGGAGGAGGGGGGCACAACACCTAGGTTTCCCACCCTAGGGCTGGCGGCCAACCCTAGATGGTCCCTTGGGCGGCGCCCAAGAGAGGGAGAAGGGGGGAGGCGCCCTAGGGTGGGCCTAGGGCCCATCTGCGCTAGGGTTTGCCCCCTTGCTCTTGCTGCGCCTTGGGCCTTGGTGGGTGGGCTGGTTTCCTCCCACTTTAGGCCCATGCAGCCCTCTGGTGCCGGTGGCCCCACATGGTGGACCCCCGGAACCCTTCCGATGGTCCCGGTACGT
The DNA here is from genome assembly GCA_022496015.1 of Hordeum marinum. Lineage (NCBI taxonomy): Eukaryota > Viridiplantae > Streptophyta > Magnoliopsida > Poales > Poaceae > Hordeum > Hordeum marinum. The sequence goes on along the minus strand of CM039676.1, from coordinate 339,917,807 downwards.
TACCCGTGATGCCCGGAACACTTCCGGTGACCAATACCTCACTTCCTATATATTAATCTTTACCTCCAGACCATTCCGGAACTCCTCGTGACGTCCGGGATCCCATCCGGGACTCCAAACAACCTTCAGAAACCACGCACACTATTCCCATACAACCCTAGCGTCATCGAACCTTAAGTGTGTAGACCACACGGGTTCGGGAACCATGCAGTCATGACCGAGACAACTCTCCAATCAATAACCAATAGCGGGATCTGGATACCCATATTGGCTCCCACATGTTCCACGATGATCTCATCGGATGAACCACGATGTCGGGGATTCAAACAATTCCGTATACAATTCCCTTGTCAATCGGTATGTTACTTGCCCGAGATTTGATCGTCGGTATCCCTATACCTTGTTCAATCTCGTTACCGGCAAGTCTCTTTACTTGTTCCGTAACACATCATCCCATGACTAACTCCTTAGTCACATTGAGATTATTGTGATGATGTATTACCGAGTGGGCCCCGAGATACCTCTCCGTCACACGGAGTGACAATTCCCAGTCTTGATTTGTGCCAACCCAACAGATACTTTCAGGGATACCCGTAGTTCACCTTTATAGCCACCCAGTTACGTTGTGACATTTGGCACACCCAAAGCATTCCTACAGTACCCGGGAGTTGCACAATCTCATGGTCTAAGAAAATGATACTTGACATTAGAAAAGCTTTAGCAGACGAACTACACGATCTTGTGCTATGCTTAGGATTGGGTCTTGTCCATCAAATCATTCTCCTAATGATGTGATCCCGTTATTAATGACATCCAATGTCCATGGCCATGAAACCGTGACCATCTATTGATCAACGAGCTAGCCAATTAGAGGCTCACTAGGGACATGTTGTGGTCTATGTATTCACACATGTATTACGGTTTTCGGTTAATACAATTATAGCATGAACAATAGACAATTATCATGAACAAGGAAATATAATAATAATAACCACTTTATAATTGCCTTTAGGGCATATTTCCAACACCCCCGACTTGCAACCGTCCCTCGGTTGCATGTCAACCAGCGACTTGCAAGTCTTAGACGTGCCCTACTCCCTTTTTTGTAGGTAGGGCCCCAGTCGTCTGTCATCCTCCCGGTCGCAACTAGGGTGTAAGGTAGGGGGTCATGTCTTTTTTTTGTTATTTACGCTCGAACCAGTTGCAACTCAACCGTCGACTTGCAACCGTGACCCAACCGCATGTCATCTGTCGGCTCGTAACCATGTGGTCTGGGGTCGCTTGCATGTTTTTTGTTTTTGATTGATTTATTAGTTGTCAAGCCAGTTGCAAGTCAACACTCGACTCGCAATCGTCCCTTGGTTGCAATTCAACCATCGACTTGCAAGTCTCGGACGTGTCCTACTCCCTTTTTTGTAGCTAGGGCACAAGTTGTGTGTCAACCAGAGCGGTCGCGTGACATTTGTAGGTAGGGCCCTAGTTGCATGTCAACCATCGACTCTCAACTACGAGTGGATGGGGGATTTGTTTTTGTTTGATTTATTTGTTAGTTGAAACGAGTTGCAAGCCAACCGTCGACTCGCAACCCCCCGGTTGTTGATAGTCAAGCATTGATTTATTTGTTAGTTGAACAAGTTGCAAGCCAACCCTTGACTCACCACCGTCCCCCGGTTGTTGCGAGTCAACCATCGGTTTATTTGTTAGTGAGTTGCAAGCCAACCCTCGACTCGCAACCGTTCCCTCCCGGTTGTTGCGAGTCAACCATCGATTTATTTGTTAGTTGAACGAGTTGCAAGCCAACCCTCGACTCGCAACCGTCCCCCCCCGATTGCAAGTCAACCATCGACTTGCAACTCTCGGACGCGCCCTACTCCCTTTTTTGTAGTTGAAATAGTTGCACATCGACCATTCACTCGCAAACCAGAGCAGTCGCACAGGCGTTTGTAGGTAGGGCCCAAGTTGCGTGTCAACCATCGACTCGCAACTACGGGGGATGGGGGCTTTGTTTTTGGTTGATTAATTTGTTAGTTGAAACGAGTTGCAAGTAAACCCTCGACTCGCAACCGCCCCCCGGTTGTTGCGAGTCAACCATCAATTTATTTGTTACTTGAACGAGTTGCAAGCCAACCCTTGACTCGCAACCGTACCCCCGGTTGTTGCGAGTCAACCATCGATTTAGTTTTTAGTTGAATGAGTTGCAAGTCAACCCTCGACTCCCAACCATGCTCCCGGTTGTTGCGAGTCAACCATCGAGTTATTTGTTAGTTGAACGAGTTACAAGCCAACGCTCGACTCGCAACCGTCCCCCCGGTTGCAAGTCAACCATCGACTTGCAAGTCTCGGACGCGCCCTACTCCATTTTTTGTAGTTGAAACAGTTGCACGTCGACCATTCACTCGCAAACGAGAGCGGTCACGCGAGCGTTTGTAGGTAGGGCCCTAGTTGCGTATCAACCATTGACTCGCAACTACAGAGGGATGGGGGCTTTGTTTTTGTTTGATTTATTTGTTAGTTGAAACGAGTTGCAAGCCAACCCTCGACTCGCAACCCCCCGGTTGTTGCGAGTCAACCATCAATTTATTTGTTAGTTGAACGAGTTGCAAGCCAACCCTTGACTCGCAACCGTCCCCCCGGTTGTTGCGAGTCAACCATCGATTTATTTGTTAGTTGAACAAGTTGCAAGTCAACCCTTGACTTGCAACCGTCCCTACGGTTGTTGCGAGTCAACCATCGATTTATTTGTTAGTTGAACGAGTTGCAAGCCAACCCTCGACTCGCAACTGCCCCCCCCGTTTGTTGTGAGTCAACCATCGATTTATTTGTTAGTTGAACGAGTTGCAAGCCAACCCTCAACTCGCAACCGCCCCCCGGTTGTTGCGAGTCAACCATCGACTTATTTGTTAGTTGAACGAGTTGCAAGCCAACCCTCAACTCGCAACCATCCCCCCGGTTGCAAGTCAACCATCGACTTGCAAGTCTTGGACGCGCCCTAATCCCTTTTCTTACCGTTGAAACAGTTGCATGTCGACCACTCGCTCGCAAACCAGAGTGGTCGCGCGGGCGTTTGTAGTTGAAAGTTCATATATGCTAGTTGAAAGTTCATATATTGACCCATTTTTTGATTTTATATTTTTTTAACAGTATATTATCTTGATCATTATTGTATAATTATTCTTGTAGGAACATACATGCTAGTTTTGAACTCAACAACATTTTTTATTTTTTGAATGGGTTTTCTGCAAGACTACCAAAATGGTAACGTTTACAACCTTTTATTTTGTGTGGCTCAGCTTTCTTTAGCTTTGTACTGTTTGAATCGGTGCCTCTGTGGAAGAGAGGTGGGCAGAGACGGGGGTGAGTAGCTCGAAGACGATGGCCTCCGATGTCGCCGCCGACGAGCCCCCCATCGCCACCGTTCAGGGGCTCTGTGCGGCCGACAAACCCCCGGACATCCACCCCGTCCACGAGCTCTGCGACGGGGACGACCACCCCGCTATCGGCACGGTCCCCGATCTCTTCGCCGGCGACGACCACCCCGCCATAAGCAGCGTCCCCGACCTCTGCGCCACGGATGCGCAGCACGAGGGAGTAAGAGCAACTCCACCTCATGCTCTTTGAATTTTCGTTTGTTAGCAGTTCCAATTTCCATCCGCTCGGATCGATTCAGCCCCGCGCTTGGACTGTAGAATTCGTGGCGTGGCTTCAGGATTGATGTGGGTCAGCTTGGGGCCGTTGGTGTGGGGGCAGCGAGGGATCTCCATTTTGATTCAGGGACACTGCAATTTTATTTCATACAGACTGAACTTGTTAGTCCTGTCCATTTTCCGACTAAATTTTGTTCACGGACACTGATTTGCTGAACAGTCACCAAATTCACATCATCTTAGATCATGTCCTTTGTAGGAATGTGTAGATGATTCTGTTACTTTAGTGGTTGTCGGCCCTGGTTGACTCTGGTTACTAAATTCTAGCCGTGCACTGAAAAACGGCTTGAGGAATTGTTTGATTTAGTATGAAATTCACAATGGTCATTCACACGCTTTTGTTTTCATGCTGAATTTTGTTTGATTCTATACTGTCAGTGTCAGTGCAACTGGGCATTGAGAAACTACCTAGCAGGACGCAAGTTGGAGCAGCGGGCATGTGGTTCCTTTTGTCCGCAGTGCCAAGTGAGAGCGATTTTTTCTGCAGTGATGCAATCTGAAATCTGAATATAGGCTAGTTAGTACTTATTATGCTTGTGAACTACTGTCAAGGGACTTTGTTTGTACATGTTTGGTAAGATTAATTGGCAGGGTTTCTCTTGTTTTTGCTTTGTTTAATACGCAAAGTGCCCAGACATATATTATACCAGGTCTAGTTTGTGCATGTGAAGCTAAAAACAAAAAAGGATTACCAGGACAAGCTAGAAGGCCCACATCTTTTTCTAGAACAAACAAAGAACTGGGCCCACAAACAGCAAGGCCCAGGCCAGGGTACTAATCGGGAGTGTGGGTGATGGAGGGGGAGTGGGGGCGGCCCAGCCTTGAAAAGACGGACAAACAAACAAATAGGCGATCGAACGAAGAACAGGGCGAGCGGGAGGGCCACAAACAGGCTGACGTCATCTTAGATGTGACATAATTTGGTCACATCTAGATGTGCCTTAGACAGACCTTTTTTTTAAACCAAAGATCAAAGGGATACAAATTAATAAAGTGTGGTGTTAAAAGAAAGTGTGGGGATCCCTAAAAAAAAGAAAACAGTTTTTTTCTCTTAACAAAATAGTCAGAGCTTCTCCTTTTCTCTTTCGCAAAAAAAAAGAGCTTCTCCTTTTCGTTTTTTCTGTGTGCAGCGTCCATATATGTCCGTGTTTCGGAAAATCGAATGGACCTTCTCAGGGCTGTGATCATTGGGCCTCAGGGAACACCCTACCATGATGCTCAATTCACTGCTAGTTATCCAGCGACTCCTCCAGTAAGCACTGACATCTAACAACTTCTTATTTGATGCATTCTCATAATTTGATTTAAATACCTGTTCTGGTGCCTTTGCAGGTGGTATACTATCATTCTGGAGGACTTCGGCTTAATCCAAATTTGTATAATTCTGGAACAGTTTGCCTTAGCCTCCTGGGAACCTGGCATGGTGACGGTTGTGAGAATTGGGACTCAGCTCACTCAACCATGCTACAGGTGTTGATATCCATCCAAGGTCTCGTATTGAACGAAAAGACATAGTTCAATGAGCCAGGATACAAGAGCGAAGTCAATGATGCTAATGGACAGAGGAGGTCCTTGGAGTATAATGATACATCATTTCAGCACTCGTGTAGGACAATGCTGTACTCACTTCGTAGGCCTCCACAGGTAACATACTACTTTCTCCGTTCCTAAATACAAGTCTTTTAGAGATTTCACTATGGAGTACGGACTACATACGGAGCAAAATGAGTGAATATACACTCTAAAGTATGTTTATATACATCTGTCTGTAGTTCGTAGTGGAATCTCTAAGAAGCTTATATTTAGAAACGGAGGGAGTACATAATTATCAAGCTCTTGCAGTTCCTAACGTGAGTGCACAAGTGCGAAAAGATTCGTCCAAAATATAACTTGCTGCATGTTGATGTTGTTAGAAGGGAAGGATAGAAAGCAGAAGGTCTACTTTTCAATGCTGAACTGTAGCAGAACCTTTAGCACATTTGAACCATGATGGAATCATATGGGGTAGAAGATCTACCACCTGGACATTAGCTTGGACTTTGTTTTTGTGTTATCCTGAATCCACGCCAAGTAAGAAGGATGATAATTTTATGGTAGCTAAGGGAACTAACATTGTTTTGGATATAAGTCATTTATAACAGTCATGATTATACATTTTGGAGCCATAACAGTGAGATCTTTCTAGGATCGGTAAAGGTTGCTAAATTTCATATCAAGCTTGCCCCGTGTTGCACAGCACAACAACCACAATCCGGCACTTAATCTGGCTGTAGTATGGCACTAGTTGTTATCTTCAGTAGGGTGTAGTGGACTAAAAGGTTTAGATTGCATAGCTCACATACCAGAATATTAAATAACCTTTTTTGCTGCTTGTTGTTTTGCTTGTTTCCGCACTTTGAAGATCTTGTCGCCGGCCACTTTTGTGAACGTGGCCATGCCATTCTGGCTGCATGCAAATATTACATGGAAGGTTCGAAGTTGGGTCCGTAGTTCCTGATGAGGACGATGAGGGCAAAGAGCTGGAAAATGCAAATGCTGAAGGATCCAGCAGCAGCGATGCAGTGAAGCCAAAGAAATGTGCAGGTGCAGGTCGACGAACCGCATCCTTCAAGGCCGACACGAAGGTTCTGTTTGAAGAGCTCCTGGTGGAATTCAATGTAAAGGGTGCTGACACCAAGAAGTTCTGCGCTGAGGAGTCGAAGAAGCCGCGTCAAAAAAAGAAGAAGTTGAAGAAGACCCAGCCTGCTGCTGCTTGAAGGATCCAGCTGCAGCAGTAGTCCAGCAGATATCTGTGGTGGTTCCATAATGAAGTGACTCCATAAAATGATGCTGGTTTTGTTTCTTGCCTAACTAGAGGAATGCTATGTGGATAGCTCTTTTTTCGCCTTTTGACATACAGGTCTGAAAAAATTGTGGTTTCAGATGGACATCTAGTACTGGCGTGCTGACTCGCTTGGTTGGTTCCATATTCATGGTAGCTTTTGAATATCGTTTGCTCACGAGTTTACTTATGAGGCTGACATGTGCATACTGTTGCGGTTTAGTTGTTCATGAGATCCTCCCTAGATTTAATCCTAGATGCCAATTAATGTACTAGGAATCAACTGGGGAATGCCAAATTGCCAATGCATTTTGATATGAGTTGGTGAGTGGCAAGCTGATCTGATTAATGCTACCAATCTTTGTAATGTTGCTGCGCTATGCCAGCTTAGAATCGTATTAGTGCTCCCTCACCTTCAGGTGCTACCTTCAACAGTGAACACATCATCAATAACCATTGGGGAATTAGCACTCTCTTTGAGCTCTGACGGAACAACAGGAAGAAGCCTCCCTTACTGAGCTGATGAAGAATCCACGATACACAATTCAATCTATATTTCTCAGGCGGGACATACATCACCGATGGACAATCGGAATTAAGCATCAGAGGGGACGGAGGGCTCGCACCTTCGTACTTGGGTCACCGGATCGAGCAAATCCGATAGGGAGGAAGGGGATAATACGCCGCCCCGCACGCACGAGGAGATAGGCACGCGAAAGGCGTGAGGGCGGGGCGAGAACTCGGGCAGAATGGGGAAGGGGTGGCCGAGGCGGAAGGAGCTCGGCTCGCGCACCAAGCAGCTACGCCGGCCGGACGGAGCCGAGGAAGACGGCGGTCGACGGCGAGGGCCTCAAAGACACGACGGGCTTCCAGTCCGCGACCTTTTGATGGATGGGCTACGTCCCGCGTAGTTATACGAGCCTTGCTGTTGGGTTCTCGTGTCGACCCTAGATAGAGATAGAGCAAGAAGCCCTCGAAAAAAAAAGATAGATAGAGCGAGCGAGCAAGGGCGGCGCCGACCCCAGGAGGTATCGCCGCGCCGCCGCCGTCGCCGTCGTACCATGGGGCTGCTGGCGCTCAAGCGGCTCGTGTACGTGCGGCAGGACCGGCAGACCCAACGGCGTCGTGGTAAGCTGCCGCTTCTCGCCATCGCGGCTCCGTTCTGATCTTGTGCAAACGTGTCCCTGTTCGAGAAGCTACTGAACATGCGTGGCACGAGACCTGGGCTTTCCTTGTCAACTCATGTCAATGTCCGCGCTATCCATGACCACCCATGGACGGTGTGCTGCAGGTACGTCGATTGCGCCGGCGGCCAAGAGAAAGCGCTCGCCCTGTCGACAAGAAGACGATACTCCTCAGGCTGCCAAAAGGAGAAGACATTCAGTGCCAGAGCTTCCAGAGGTGCGTCCGCCTGTAAAAACGCCCATGATTTGGTAGCTACTAAACGATGTGACCTAGCTGTGTCGTCGTTGGGACTGATCCAACTGCGGCGCCTGACTAGTCGAATTTGACGAATTGTTCGAACTATGCTAGTGGCTAAATCTAAGTTGTGGAAAGGTTGTTTAGGATAATACGGTATATGTTTTGCAAGAAAGAGGACATGTCCTATCTTCTTAGAGAGCTTAGAAACTCTTTCAGAGTTTCATAACTGGGATTCACTTTTCATGAACTTGAGCACGGGTGTTACTAGATTTTTCAAGTTTTTACTGAAACATGCTTTCTAGGAACAAGTAAGGAATAGCAGGTGAATTTTGTATAGTTTCTTAGTTCCCACTAGAGGATCTATTATGCTGTCTAGGAACAAGTAAAGAATGACATGTTTTTTCTTTTTTTTTTGTGCGTGTGTGTGTGTGTGTGTGTGTGTGTGATTGCCAACTAGTGACACTGTCGGGGAAAGAATACTTCTCCATGTAATTCTTAATTTACCTACCACATTGGCATTCCATTGGCCTATTTAACTCTGTAATGTTCTAGTACACAATGCACTGAGCACTTGGCTGTCATGTCAGCTCCATATCGTCCTATTTCCCCTAGTTGAAGGATCGGCTCGCCTGTACAATTCCAAATTTTCCAATGTTAACTCTTCTCCCATTCGTGTGTATGCAGGACATATGGGATCATATACTTTCCTTGCTGCCACTGCGGGATGCTGCTCGAGCTGGTTGTGTATCTCGCACATTATTAAGTTCCTGGACACGCTGTCCCAACCTCACCTTCACAAGGGTAACACTCGGCTTGACTGGAAATGCATGTCGGAGACGTGAACTTGCACGAACTTTCGAAAATAGAGTTGGCAGCGTTTTGAAAAAACACTCGGGCATTGGTGTGAAGACATTCGAGCTTCATTACTGTGGTTCTGGTTTCAATGATCGTTATCTGAGCAGGTGGCTTCAGATTGCCGTTACTCTGGGGATTGAAGAAGTGGTACTTTCAGTGCCAATAGTATACTACTTTCTCTGGTCTTCTGAAAACTATTGTTCTGGACATCAATGCCGTCCTAAATACTACTTTGACAATCAATTTCTATTAACTTATGTTTATAATATCAAATATAATCCGGGTATTGTGGAGGTATTTTTCGAGACAAGTCACATATATGATAGTATGATTTTTGAAATATTCAACCTAACTATTTGTGGAGATATTAGTAGTCAAAATTTCAAATGTTTGACTATTCTTGTCTAAAACGACAGCATCTGAGAAAGTACAAATGCGGGTCTTACAACGGGTACAGATGGGTGTCTTACACCTTCCCATGCTCAGTTTTTTCCAACGGGACTGGAAACTCGATTCGACATCTTCACCTCGCCAGTTGCCACTTCCACCCTGTTGCCGGATTTGCTTGCTTGACAAAGCTGCATCTGTGTAAGGTGGACATTACAGGAGTTGAGTTAGGGTGCCTCCTTTCTAGTTCTTTTGCTATGGAGGAGCTGAATCTCATTAAATGTGGTAAAGTCATTCACCTGAAGATACCTTGCCTGCTACGCAGGCTCAACTGCCTGGTGGTGCAGCAGTGCGGAGCTCTAAAAGTAATAGAAAATAAAGCTCCAAATCTTTGGATTGTTCGCATCGATTGCCAACTAGAGAAAGTTCTGGTTGGAGATGTATTGCAAGTGAAGGACCTCCGAATGCTGGGTTTTTATGAATCTAACCTTGTTCATTATGCTCGTGCCAAGCTTCCGTTCATTATGCCAAATCTTGAAACCCTCAGCCTACGATCAGCTTGGGAGGTAAAAATTCCCAAGTTCCTTTTTTCATTAGTACTTTGAAAGGATGGCTAGCAATAGATTTTATCATCATGCATTATTCATATGGCAGTAATCATGACGTAACCTTAACATATGTACTGCAGATGTTCAATACGCCAACATTACCTGTCAAATTCCTCTACCTCAAGAACTTGAGGATTTATCTTAATTATGAACGGACGACGTGCTTTCCCCCACGCTATGATTATTTTTCACTCGTTTCTTTTCTGGATACTTGTCCTGTCTTGGAGAATTTTGTCTTGGCTGTAAGTCACTTCTCCCCAAGCTTGCAGTGATATCAGCATCTGCATGTATAGGAACCGCTAACTGTAGCATGCATGTTCTTCCTATGCACGCAGGTATCACAGACTAGAGTAAATCGTGAATTGATTTCTGGAGACCCGCATCTGAGGCAGATGCCGGAACACCGGCATGGCAACATCAAGAATGTGACGATCAAGGGCTTCTGCGCTGCAAAGAGCATGGTCGAGCTAACCTGCCATATTCTTGAGAATGCAACATCACTTGAGTGCCTTACGTTGGACGCCGAATATTATGGTGGTTGCGAAGACCCTGATAGGACTTCCGCCGACGAAATTGGGAGATGCTACAGATTCGTAAACTGGCGTATGATCGACGAACCCTATAGAGGGCTCTGGGCTATCGAAAGATACATTGTGGGGAAAGTTCCCTCCACGGTGAAGCTAAATGTTAACAAGCTCAGCAGCTGTCGCTTTGCTACAAAATATGAATAAAAGCTATGGCAATTATCTATTCTGACAATGTTAAATGTTGCGTTGATTGGATCTCGTAACTTGAATCTATTGTTTGAATGTTGAAAATTTACATGGGCCACGGTTTATTTATTTATTTTTATAAAACAAATATAGTCGTGAGTGTTCTGTTGTGTAATAATACACCTATTGTTGTGATTAAGCTGTGAATATGCTACTTGCCTCCTTTGCAGAACAGAGTATACAACAGAGCTTCAGACACAGGACAGAGGCGGAGCGGAGGTTTCATGGTTTGAGTACGCACTAGGCTACAGACTTTGGTGCCATAGAAGGCCACCCTGGATATGAAGATCTTTTTTTTGAAAGGGGAAGGAGAGACTTTTTCTAAAGAAAAGACACCCTTAGATCTGATAAATACTCACTCCGTCCCAAAATAAACATTTCAATTTTCAACTTCGTACTGACTTTAGTACAAAGTTGTATTAAAGTTGAGACCCTTATTTTTGGACGGAGTATAAAAAAAAATATGAAAAACAATAGCGAGTACAATGAACAGACAACTGAACGTGGAATGATCAATAAAATATAAAAATACATAGAAAATCACATTAGGCTTGTTCTTCCTCCTATTTGCACTGGGCCACAGTAAAGAAAAGAGACGCCTACAAACACGCTAGTCTTATCAGGATTTGAAAACCGCAATAGCCACTCGCGCCTTTGATACAACATTTAGAAATGGCTGAAGAAGCATCGGTTGGAGCATCACCCAAGTGCAGTACAAACTTGCAATCCATCACCAGTTCAGAGGGTTGGAGAAAGCGGACTGCGGGAAAACGCGGAAGAAGATGTCATAGTTGCTGCACCAATAGCCAGCCAATATCTCTCCTTGAAAGGCACATCAACTGCCAAGATTCAGATCTGGGGACACAAACTCTCACATGCCTTCGTCGGCGCAAGATCGGACATCGAGGTATGCAAAGACTGAATAGATCTTATTGCAACACGCCATCACTGTCACCGCATCGTCGACGTCGTCGGGGAAACAAAAAAAAAACTCCCTCCGCCCGGAATTACTCGTGAGGGAGTCCTGATTTAAGGGGTCCTCGGATGGCCGGCCTGTTTCTCATGAGCCAGACTATATGGGCCTTACCGAGCATTTGATTGACTGAAGGCCCTATCGCCAGGAAGGAAGCTTCGGGAATCGTGACGTGTCCTCCAAGTTTGGAATAGTGGATAGGCATGTTTTTCCCTTCGATGCGTAACCGAGCATGTGTAAACCCTAGGTACCCTCGGCGTCTATATAAGCCGGAGGGTTTTAGGTTGTAGGACAGAGAACAACTCATCTAGGGTTTAGCTATTTGATCTTGAGGTAGATCAACTCTATAACCTTTATATCATCAATATAATCAAGCAGGACGTAGGGTTTTACCTCCATAGGGGGGCCCGAACCTGGGTAAACATCGTCTCCTTCGTCCCCTGTTACCATCGATCCTAGTCTCACAGCTCGAGACCCACTACCCAAGATCCGCCTGTTTTGACACCGACATTGATGCTTTCATTGAGAGTTCCGCTGTGATTGCTAAAGGAATTGATGGCTCGCGTTGTCATCAACGAAGAAGTTCGCAACATGGACACTTTTGTCCCTGAACAGATCTTCGCTTTCGGCAGCATCATGATGCACGCTGACCCAACCGGCCGTCTTGGCTAGGTTGGTAGTTTCACTCCTGGTCAAGAGGTCAGATTCAGGAACCTAGAGTTCGCCGTAGACTCTCGAGGCGATCGGGCTCGTAGTCTCGCCTGCCACACCCGAAGACTCCGAGGCTTTAAACTTGGATTCCGCTTTCGGTCCCGCCCACGGGATCCACCCCGGCGATGACCTGACTTTTAGTCCGGATCCGGCCATAGTGCCAGATGCTCGGATACCTGTTCTTACCAAACACTCCCCTCGCGCGGACACATTAGAGGTTAACTCCGAAAGCTCTGAGCAGGTTGACCTGATCGAGCTCTAGACACTCAACGAGGCCCTAGATCGGACCTTGTCGATGAAAATTATCGACGACCCAACCCCGATCCATGCTTAGATTGGCCTCAAGGCGGGTCAGGAAGAATTTTTCATCCCACCCACCACCCACTTGATAGCCACCGTCAAGGATTTAACCGACATGCTGGACTACGCCTTCGAGGAGGCAAAAGACATGGATGGGGAAGATTGCGCTCCCACCCCCGTTAACACCGGGCAATGGGCTGCCACCTCCACGTACGACGTCTACATGGTGGACACTCCAGCCGATAACGACGAGCACACACCCAAAAATGATGGCGACAAATCGGGTGAAGCGCCGTCAAGGCGCCGGAAGACGCATAAACGATCAAAGGCAAAAATGGGAAGAAAAGCTATCGCTGGCACCGGGGACGGAGATGCCCCGGAAGACCTCGGCGATCCCGATATCCCCGAACACCCGCTAGAGGATCGGGAGAGGCCGGAAGATCAGCGTAACCCCGATGAACTAAACGATTTCGAGGACGACAACTACCTCCCCCTGTCGAGGAGGACATCCCGGAAGTCGATGACTTCGCCACCCTCGATAACCTTGAAGATCAGGAACAGTTCAGGCAACAACTTATAGCCACGGCCCGCAGCCTGAAGACAAAAGAATGGTAGCTTAAAGCCGAATAGGACAACCTCATGGAATGATGTTGTAGGGTCCTATCAGTTGAGGAAGGATACGGTACCGGTCTATTGGACCAATCCAAAATCTTTCCACGCTGAAGGCTGCTGCCACATTCGATGACGAGCTTACTTATACGCTGTCTCCCAAACATACCCCATACGACAAGCCAGACCGCCCCCAGACCGCCCTCCTCAAGGACGAGACAGGACGACTGACGACACCGGTTATAGGCCGACAATACCCCGAAGACGGGGAAAAGAGCAAATAGAGCCCGATGACAGGTTCGACCTGCGACATGACCTGGACTATAGAGCAGGTCGTACGAGATCCATCTACGGATCCAGAGGGTACTCACCCGATAGACGGGAGGGGTACCGGTCTTGGCTCGACCGCAATAATAGAGGTCGGGAACGAAACTAGGACAGAACAGATGACGATTACCGACGTGACATAGCTCGGGTTAGAGGCGCTGCCCACCCACTGTGCTTCACAGACAAGGTGATGCAGCATCAGTTCCCGAAGGGATTCAAACCCGTGAACATAGATCAATACGATGGGACAACTGACCCAACCGTATGGATCGAGGATTTCCTCCTCCACATCCACATGGCGTGAGGAGATGATCTCCACGCCATCAAGTATCTACCCCTAAAGGTTAGGGGGCCAGCTCAGCACTGGTTAAACAACCTCCCCAAAAATTCCATCGGGTGCTGGGAGGATCTAGAGGATGCATTCCGATCTAACTTCCAGGACACCTATGTTCGGCCGCCGGACTCCTCCGACCTGAGCAAAGTCGTCCAGAAGCCAGGAGAGTCTGCTCGGCAATTCTGGAATCGGTTCTTGACCAAGAAAAACCCGATCGTTGACTGCCTAGACGCCGAGGCAATAGCCTCCTTTAGGCACAATATTCGGGATGAATGGTTGGCTCGCCAGCTCGACCAGGATAAACCTAGGACAATGTATGCCCTTACATCACTCATGATTCGCTTTTGCGCAGGCGAGGATAACTGGCTAGCAAGACGGAGCCACAACCCCAAAGACCCCGGAACCTCCGAAGTTTGGGACGGAAACCAGAAACCAAAGCGCAACAAGAATAAGTGCCGGCACAACAATAGTGATGCTGATGACACGACCGTTATTGCGGGCTTCTGCAATTCCCGACCTAGGCAGCAGAAGAAGCCTCCTAAAGGCAATCGCGACGGATCTTCTCCGCTGGACAAGATCATGGAGAGTCCTTTCCAGATCCATGGAAGTCAAGAGAATCCCGCCAACCACACCAATCGTAATTGTTGGGTGTTCAAACAGGCCGGCAAAATCGCAGCCGAGGAGCAAGGCAAGGGACCGCGCAGCGAAGACAACAAAGAGTCCCACGGCCCGAACAATGGTGGTCAAAAGCAATTCCCTCCAGAGGTAAAAACTGTGAACATCATATACGCCACTCACATACCCAAAAAGGAGAGGAAGCGCACCCTTCGAGAGGTCTACGCTGTAGAGCCAGTGGCCCCGAAGTATAACCCATGGTCGGCGTATCCGATCACCTTCGATCGATGCGACCATCCGACCAGTATCCGCCATGGAGGATCTGCCGCCCTCGTCCTAGACCCCATCATAGATGGGTATCACCTCACTAAAGTCCTAATGGACGGAGGAAGCAGCTGATACGTCTCCAATGTATCTATAATTTTTGATTGTTCCATGCTATTATATTATCCGTTTTGGATGTTTTATATGCATTAATATGCTATTTTACATTATTTTTGGGACTAACCTATTAATCTAGAGCCTAGTGCCAGTTTCTGTTTTTTTCCTTGTTTTTGAGAATTGCAGATAAGGAATATTAAACGGAGTCGAAATGGAATAAAACCTTCGTAATGATTTTTCTGGAATGAAAGGAAACCAGGAGACTTGAGAACCAAGGCAGGAGAGCCACCATGGGGGCACAAGCCCTAGGGGCGCGCCCAGCAGGCTTGTGGGACCACGACAGCTCTCCCAACCCTAATCTTTGGCCTATAAATTCCCAATTATTCCATCATTATAAGAACGATCCAGGAAAACACTTTTCGCCACCAAAAGCCTCCGTTCCCTAGAGATCCAATCTTGCAGCCTTTTCCGGTAATCTGCCGGAGGGGGATTCGATCACAGAGGGCATCTACATCAACTCCATTGCCCCTCTGATGATGCGTGAGTAGATCACCACAGACCTTCGGGTCCATAGCTAGTAGCAAGATGGCTTCTTCTCTCTCTTTGCTCTTCAATACCATATTCTTCATGATCTTCATGGAGATCTATCCGATGTAATACTCTTTTGCGGTGTGTTTGTTGAGATCCAATGAATTATGGGTTTATGTTCAGATTATCCATGAATATTATTTGAGTCTTTCCTGAATTCTTATATGCATGATTTCATCTCTTTACAAGTCTCTTCGAGTTATTTGTTTGGTTTGGCTAACTAGATTGGTAATTCTTGCAATAGGAGAAGTGCTTAGTTTTGGGTTCAATCTTGCGGTGTCCTCACCTAGTGACAAAGTAGGGATAGCGAGGCACATATTGTATTGTTGCCATCAAGGATAGCAAGATGGGGTTTTCATCATATTGTTTGAGTTTATCCCTCTACATCATGTCATCTTACCTAATGCGTTACTCTGTTCTTCATGAACTTAATACTCTAGATGCAGGCATGAGTCAGCCGATGTGTGGAGTGATAGTAGTAGATGCAGAATCATTTCGGTCTACTTGACATGGACGTGATGCCTATATGCATAATCATTGCCTTGGATATCTTCATAATTATTCGCTTTTCTATCAATTGCTCGACAGTAATTTGTTCACCCACCGTAATACTTGCTATCATGAGAGAAGCCTCTGGTGAAACCTATGGCCCCCGGGTCTATTTTCCATCTTATACTTTCAGATCTAAAACCAAAAGTACAAAAAATACTTTGCCGCATTATTTTTACCTTTTGTTTTACTTTCCGTTCAAGCAATCTATCTCTATCAGATCCTATCCTTGCAAGTAACCTTAAAGGGCTTGACAACCCCTTTATAGCATTGGGCGCAAGAGTTTGATTCTTTGTGTGGGTACACCTATTGGGGACTTTCTTGTATCTCCTACTGGATTAATACCTTGGTTCTCAACAACTGAGGGAAATACTTATCTACTTTGCTGCATCACCCGTTCCTCTTCACGGAAACCAACGCATGCTCGAGAAGTAGCAAGAAGGATTTCTCGTGCCGTTGCCGGGGAGATCTACATCAAGCCTACCAAGTACCCATCACAAACTCATCTCTTGCATTTACATTATTTTCCATTTGCCTCTCGTTTTCCTCTCCCCCACTTCTAAAATGATTTTCAGAAAATACCAAAAATATTTGCCTTTTTATTCGCCCATTTTTGTTCATATTTTCGTTTGCTTTTTGTTTGCTTGCGTGTTAAATTGGTTGGTCGTCTTTATGGATGAACAACTTTGATCCTTATCTTAGAAAGTTGGAAGATATTGAGGATAACGTTAAAAGTTTCATGTCGCTTCAATATGACCACAATAGCTTCTTCAAGAATGAACTTAAAGAACAAAAGACTATGTGGGAGTACATGAATAAGGAACTTGATAATATGTCTAAAGAATTCTATGGTTTGAAATCTCAATTTACTCACCTTGAAAACTTAGTAGGTCAAATTTACGATAAGCAAGCTACCTTAGTCAATAAAATGGCCACAAAGCCAGAATCTATGAATATTGATGAAGATCTTAAAGTGATTGATGTGACTCCTATTGAATCTTTGTTTACCAATGTTAATCTTGATAAGGATGGGACTGGAGATGAGTCAACTTTAGTTAAAAGGCATCCCAATGATTCAAAATTTATTGATCTTGATTCTAAGATTGATAAAAGTGGGATTGAAGAGATCAAAACTTTAAATGCAATGAACCCACTCTTTTGGATTTAAAGGACTTTAATCATGATAGCTGCTCTTTAATTGATTGTATTTCCTTATTGCAATCCATGTTGAACTCTCCTCATGCTTTTAATCAAAACAAAGCTTTTACTAAACATATTGTTGATGCTATGATGAAAGCTTTTGAAGAAAAATTTGAGTTGGAAGTGTCTATACCTAGAAAGCTTTATGATGAGTGGGAACCTACTATTAAGATTACGATTAAAGATTATGAGTGCCCTGCTTTGTGTGCTAGCGTTTCCACGATTCCAAAAACTTTATGTGATGTATTAGGTTTCCGTGAATTTGATGATTGTTCCTTAAATTTGCATCTTGCGGATTCCACTATAAAGAAACCTATGGGACGAATTAATGATGTTCTTGTTGTTGGAAATAGGAATTATGTTCCCGTAGATTTCATTGTTCTTGATATAGATTGCAATCCTACATGTCCTATTATTCTTGGTAGAACTTTCCTTAGAACGATTGGTGCAATTATTGATATGAAGGAAGGAAATATTAGATTCCAATTTCCATTAAGGAAAGGCATGGAACACTTTCCTAGAAAGAAAACAAAATTTCCTTATGAATCTATCATGATAGCTACTTATGGATTGCATACCAAAGATGACAATACCTAGATCTATTGTGTTTTGCCTAGCTAGGGGCGTTAAACAATAGCGCTTGTTGGGAGGCAACCCAATTTTATTTTGCTTTATGATTTTTACTTATGTTTTGGTGTGTTTTCCACATTATTAATTCTTTATTAATTGTGTTTTTGTGTTTTAATTAGTGTTTTAGCCAAGTAAAACCTTTGGGGGTGATCTATGGTAGTTGTTGATTTGATCTTGCTGAAAAACAGAAACTTTTGCGCTCAGTCCAGGAATTTTCTAATTTTTTAAGAGCGTCAAATTGATCTGAAATTTTTACACAAGATTTATATACAAATTTCCCTGATTTTACTAATTTTTCATAAGTTTTAGAGTTATTAAGTATTCTAAGTTTACAGATTGCTACAGACTGTTCTGTTTTTGACAGATTCTGTTTTCTTTGTGTTGTTTGCTTATTTTGATGTATCTATGGGTCGTATCGGGGGTATGATCCATGGAGAAGTTAGAATACAGTAGGTATTAAACAAATACAACTAAATAATGAGTTCACAGCAGTACCTAAATTGGTTATTTTGTTTTATACTAATGGATCTCGTGAGTTTTCTGTTGAGTTTTGTGTTGTGAAGTTTTCAAGTTTTGGGTGAAGATTTGATGGACTATGGAATAAAGAGTGGCAAGAGCCTAAGCTTGGGGATGACCAAGGAATCCCAAGTCATATTCAAGGATACCAAAAAGCCTAATCTTGGGGATGCCCCAGAAGGCATCCTCTCTTTCGTCTTCAATCCATTGGTAAATTTACTTGAGGCTATATTTTTATTCACCACATGATATGTGTTTTGCTTGGAGCGTCTTATATGATATGAGTCTTTGCTTTTTAGTTTGACACGATCATCCTTGCTGCACACATCTTTTGAGAGAGACACGCTGAATAGTGAATTTATTAGAATACTCTATGTGCTTCACTTATATCTTTTGAGCTAGGCAATGTTGCTCTAGTGCTTCACTTATATCTTTTTAGAGCATGATGGTGGTATATTTTATAGAAATTATTGAACTCTCGGTCCTCACTTATATTATTCTGAGAGTTTATTAAAACAACATGTTAATTTTTTTAGGTTATGAATTTAGTCCTAATATAATGGGCATCCAAGAGGGATATAATAACAACTTTCATATTAAGTGCATTAAAAACTATGAGAAGTTCGATTCCTTGCATGTAGTTTTGAGATAATAGAGATGGTAATATGAGAATCATGCTAGTGAGTAGTTATGAATTGGAAGATATACTTGTGTTAAAGCTTGTGATTCCTGTAGCATGCACGTATGGTGAATCGTTATGTAACAAAGTCGGAGCATGATTTGTTTAATGATTGTCAACCTTTGTGTGAGGGTCGGGAGCGCGCGATGGTTAACTCCTACCAACCTATCCCCTAGGAGCATGCGTCTAATGCTTTGTTTGATAACTAATATACTTTTGCAATAAGTATGTGAGTTCTTTATGACTAATGTTGAGTCCATGGATTATACGCACTCTCACCCTTCCATCTTTGCAAGCCTCTCTAGTACCGTGCAACTTTTGCCGGTACATCAAACCCTCCTTCCTCAAAATAGCCACCATATATTCCTCAAAACAGCCACCATACCTACCTATTATGTCATTTCCATAGCCATTCCGAGATATATTGCCATGCAACTTCCACCTTGTAGTTTTTTATGACTTTCATCATCACTTCATATTGCATATAGAGTCATACTTTGTCATAGGTATCGAGTTGTAATTTTCTTTTTTGAGTTATAAGTAAATAAAAGTGTGATGATTTTTCATTAATAGAGCATTGTCCCGTTAGAGAAAAGGATGGTGGAGGCTATGACCCCCTCACAAGTTGGGATGAGCATCTGGACTTTACAAAAAATAAAAGAGGCCAGCGAAGCCCAAACAAAAAAAGGAATAAAAGAGGCCAAAGAAGCCCACCAAAATAAAAAAAGGAAAAAAGAAAAAATATATAAAAAATGATAGAAAGAGAGAAGGGACAATTGCTACTACATTTTTCCACACTTGTGCTTCAAAGTAGCACCATGATCTTCATGATAGAGAGTCTCCTATTTTTTCACTTTCATATAAATAGTGGATATTTGCACGACCACTTAGTTTTCTTTTTGAGCTTTCATACACTTATAGCTCTAAGTGCATTTGTTGCATGGCAATCCCTACTCATTCACATTGATATCTATTGATGGGTGTCTCCATAGCCCGTTGATATGCCTAGTTGATGTGAGATTGTCTTCTCATTTTTCTCCTTGCACCTTCTTCATATTCTATTCCACCTATAATGCTATATCCATGGCACACGCCCATGTATTGCGTGAGAGTTGAAAAGGTTTGAGAACACCAAAAGTGTGAAACAATTGCTTGACTTGTTCATCGGGGTTGTGCATGATTTAGATACTTTGTGTGGGGAAGATGGAGCATAGCTAGACCATATGATTTTGTAGGGGTAACTTTCTAAGGCCATGTTATTTCGAAAAGACACAACTGCCTTGTTAGTGTGCTCGAAGTATTAATGTTTTTATGTCAATATTAGACTATTGTTTTGAATCTTATGAATATGAATATTCATGCCACAATAAAGAATATTACATGGATAAATATGTTAGGTAGCATTCCACATCAAAATTCCGTTTTTATCATTTACCTACTCGAGGACGAGCAGGAATTAAGCTTGAGGATGATGATACGTCTCCAACGTATCTATAATTTTTGATTGTTCCATGCTATTATATTATCTGTTTTGGATGTTTTATATGCATTAATATGCTATTTTATATTCTTTTTGGGACTAACCTATTAATCTAGAGCCTAGTGCCTAGTGCCAGTTTCTGTTTTTTTCCTTGTTTTTGAGAATTGCAGATAAGGAATATTAAACGGAGTCAAAACAGAATAAAACCTTCGGAATGGTTTTTTCTAGAACGAAAGGAAACCAGGAGACTTGAGAACCAAGGCAGGAGAGCCACCGTGGGGCCACAAGCCCTAGGGGCGCGCCTAGAGGGGTAGGGCACGCCTAGCAGGCTTGGGGGCCCACGACAGATCTCCCAACCCTAATATTTGGCCTATAAATTCCCAAATATTCCTTAATTATTAGAACGAGCCATGAAAACACTTTCCCCCCGGCAGAAGACTCCGTTCCCGAGAAAATCCAATCTTGGAGCCTTTTTCGGTAATCTGCCGGAGGGGGATTCGATCACGGAGGGCATCTACATCAACTCCATTGCCCCTCCGATGATGCGTGAGTAGTTCACCATAGATCTTCGGGTCCATATCTAGTAGCTAGATGGATTCTTCTCTCTCTTTGCTCTTCAACGCCATGTTCTTCATGATCTTCATGGAGAACTATCCGATGTAATACTCTTTTGCGATGTGTTTGTCGAGATCTGATGAATTGTGGGTTTATGTTCAGATTATCCATGAATACTATTTGAGTCTTTCCTGAATTCTTATATGCATGATTTCATATCTTTGCAAGTCTCTTCGAGTTATTGATTTGGTTTGGCCAACTAGATTGGTAATTCTTGCAATAGGAGAAGTGCTTAGTTTTGGGTTCAATCTTGCGGTGTCCTCACCCAATGACAAAGTAGGAGTAGCGAGGCACGTATTGTATTGTTTCCATCAAGGATAACAAGATGGGGTTTTCATCATATTGCTTGAGTTTATCCCTCTACATCATGTCATCTTACCTAATGCGTTACTCTGTTCTTCATGAACTTAATACTCTAGATGCAGGCAGGAGTCGATCGATGTGTGGAGTAATAGTAGTAGATGCAGAATCGTTTCGGTCTACTTGACATGAACGTGATACCTATATGCATAATCATTGCCTTGGATATCTTCATAATTATTCGATTTTCTATCGATTGCTCGACAGTAATTTGTTCACCCACCGTAATACTTGCTATCATGAGAGAAGCCTCTAGTGAAACCTATGGCCCCAGGTCTATTTTCCATCTTATACTTTCAGATCTAAAACCAAAAATACAAAACATACTTTGCTGCATTATTTTTACCTTTTGTTTTACTTTCCGTTCAAGCAATCTATCTCTATCAGATCTCATCCTTGCAAGTAACCTTAAAGGGCTTGACAACCCCTTTATAGCGTTGGGGTGCAAGAGTTTGATTCTTTGTGTAGGTACACCTATTGGGGACTTGCTTGTATCTCCTACTAGATTGATACCTTGGTTCTCAACAACCGAGGGAAATACTTATCTACTTTGCTGCATCACCCGTTCCTCTTCACGGAAACCAACGCATGCTCGAGAAGTAGCAGTAGCCTTAATCTGATTTACTCGACACGGTGAAAAATATGGGTATAGATCCGTCAAGGATCAAACCCAGCAACACTACCTTTAAAGGAGTGATCCCAGGCATCGAAGCCCGGTGCACGGGCTCTATAAGCGTGGAAGTAGTGTTCAGTTCGCCTGATAACTTTCAATGCGAAGACTTGATCTTCGACACCATACCTTTCCACAGTGGCTACCCCGCCCTGCTAGGCCGTAAAGCGTTCACTCGCTTTAACGCTGCCCCAAACTACGCATACCTCAAGCTCAAGATGCCCGAGCCCAAGGGGGTCATTACTGTCAACGGCAACACAGAGCGCTCCCTCTAAACTGAGGAACATGCATTGGCCCTGGCGGCCGAATTCTATTACAATGATGATTTGCAAACGCCAAAATCTTTCGTAAAGGCACGCAAGGTGGACAAGCGAGCTTGGCTTCAGCCGAACTCCCAGAACCTTCGTCCCCCCCAAAATAGGGGCACACTCCCCATTGCACAGCCCTAAGGCCAGCAAAGCACGTGCCGAGGAGGCACAACTTTGTGCTCAAGATTCCATGGGCGGCGGTGGGGAACAACTATCAAAGGGTAAGTGTTCGGCTGGACCGAACTACTACCATTAAATGTCTTTGTACATACTACAGGAACCATCAAGGACCTGCTAAAGCATAAAGCTCATCCACTCTTTGACGACTTCTCAAGATTTTCTTTCCAAGGTCTGCTTGCCGACAGCACCACCCATAAAGGTATACAACTCCCTAGGAGGCGTAGGAGCGGACAAGCGACATGGCACATCGAGGACGTCAGGTCGCCCTTCGAAGACCCCTGGTATAACCCCTCTTGTAAAATTTATATTTCATTTTCAAATACCTGTAAACAGTTGCATTGGCAATTTGAACAATAAGAGTTGTTGAGAAAAATATAAAACAATTATGCATGGTCAGTTCGTTGTATTTTTTGGCATGTGATCTGTTTTCTCCCTCGTCAACCCTTCTTGCAAAACTGTTTGGTACACATTACGACGCAACCGACTAATAAACCATGGGCTCGAATTTTAAAAATTGCCCTAAGCATAATCAATCATGTGTTCGGTGTCTGGGAGTTTGCTTTATATGAATTGGTTCCGAACTATGTCTTGGGTCAATAGTTGGGTTGCCCGGCTCCTGTGCTTGCCCCTTTATGTTACGCTCATTCGGCTAAAAGGGCAAAGGGAGAACCACTGTGATTGTGTTTCCAGCTAGCTTGGTCAAGCACCTCAGGGGAGAAAGTCGAAAACTGACTGTCATAGTATGCGAGAACCGGTCTGCGAATCCGAGCATAAGTGTTATACTAAAAACTTCGTCAGAAGTTATTCCATGTCATACGATGGGTTTGTTACTGGTACAAACCATGTGATGACGGCTTTAGCCGCGGCTCTTCTGAACATCACAAACGACTGGGGGCTAGTCATTAGCCCCCGCATTCCTTTTTCACGCTCCTATGGCTAAGTGAAAGCAATAAAGCATTATGGTATGATTGCCTTGTCCACCTCACATTACCGCCTTCGGGTACCGATAGCTCGGCTAAGGGTCACTGTACAGAGGTAGAGACACCCTTTGTAGTATCTAGATGGGGGCTGAAGCCGACGACTCGCAACTTTCAGTTTAAATGGCCACACATGAGTTATAGCAAATGCAAAACATAAAATACATGATAAACTATGCATCATAACCATAAAAGCGTTAAAAGGTCTTCGGACATATTACAATGCGCCTACTCATAAAAGTTATCCTTTGAGCACTGAGCCTCTATCGCCCGAGCACCCTCCATCACTGCGGAGAAGTATAGCTCAGGGCACCTATGCTCCTTTCAAGGGAGCGGAGGAGCAATGGCCATCTTCACCGGATTAAGTCCCGGCCAGTGCACCTTGGCCCTTGCAAAGGCCATCCGAGCTCCCTCTATACAGGAAGAACGCCTTAGCGCGTCGATCCGAGGTGAGGCATCACTCAACTTTCGTACCAGGCTGATGTAACTGCCTGGCAATGGCTCGTCGGGCCACAGCCGGGTGCAGAGATCCTTCATGGCCGGCTCCTCCATCTAGTGTAGATCGATGAGCTCTTCACCTGCTCTATGAGGAGAGGAGAATGCTCAGAGGCTTGAAATTGCACCCAAAATAGCCGAGCTTCATCTCCTTCTCCCCGCGAAGCATAGAACTGGTTCATGTCCGCTATGCTCTTCTGGAGGTACGAGCAGGTGCCTGAGGAATGCCACACTTGGGTGAGCAATGCGAACCTACTATCACCGAAGGCACACTGCAGTAAATACGGCTTACCATCCGTGATAGCCTTAACTTGGCGGACCTACTATTCAAAGAACCTCCTATCCACCTGCTCCTTTTGGAGATTGGATTTCAGAGTGGATAGTTTGGTGGCCTGCTCCTTGCCCTTCTGCTCAAGGTCCTCACACTTCTGGCTGGCATCCTTGAGCTCCTGCTGGATCTCCACCACCCGAGCCTCATGCTTGGCACTTTTGGCTTTTAAAGTGGAAAGCGCGGCAGCCGCTTGTTCGGCCATTGCCTTCTCGTCCGCGGCCTCTTGCTTTGCCTTTTACAGCTCGGCCTTGAGTTCTTCGATTTCTTTCGCCGAGGCTGTGAAAGCAATAAATATACAAGCATACTAATTCGACAACACAAATCACTCATGATGGAAAATTCGGATATTATAATCCTTCTTACCTTACGCCTCATCAAACCTCCTATTTAGAGCGTCAAGCTCATCTTTGGAGCTCTTGAGCTTCCGATTTAGATCATCTAGCTTGGCGGCATTAGCAGCCGTCGCTGATGACGAAGCCTACAAATAACAAACCCATATCAGATTACATGGGTTTAAACCTCCAAACTGTCATAAACATGGCCCTATGTTCGGTCCTCTTAAGGGTTGTTAGAACATTACAAACAAATATCGTCTCGTACATTGTTCGGTCGCTAATTTGTACTTGACCCCTAGGTGAGTTTTTCTAAACTCACCTAGGGCTTGGGGGCTGCTATATACATAACGATAGCACAAATGCAATAAATTAATGTTCCATAAATAGAACATTACATGGCTCACCTGGAAACCCGAGAGGAGACCATTGAAGGCCTCATTCAGTCCGCTATCAATGGACTGAATGCTTTGCAAAACCGCACCCATAAGGGTGCGGTGATCCTCGGAAATGGAGGCGCCTGATAGAGCCTCCTCCATGACCAGCCACCCAGTCATTGGTGGCGCCGGTGGTGATCGGTTAGCCTGATCTCCAATCGGGGATTGAACCGGTGGCTTCGGAGGAGCTGTGTGCTCCATAGACAACCTCTGAGGGGACTGGACATCCCTTCGTCCGGTCTCCTCCTCCCGGTCTTCGGCGGCCGAGGCATTGACCTCGACCATGACGTTGTCACCCCCATCGCCCGTGTTCGGCTCCAAGGAGCCTAGTGGGATGACACCTCCGCTGCATCCTTCGTGGAGCCCAGAGGTGTGGGATGCGACGCGGTCCCACTCTCCACCAGCTCGACAGGTGGAGTCTCTGTTGGGAGACATAGTAGTAAATCAAAATTTTCCTACGTGTCACCAAGATCTATCTATGGAGAAACCAGCAAACGAGCGGGGAGAGATTAGATCTTCATACCTTTGAAGATTGCTAAGCGGAAGCGTTGCTAGAACGCGGTTGATGGAGTCGTACTCGCAGCGATTCAAATCGCGGTAGATCCGATCAAGTGCCGAACGGACGGCACCTCCGCGTTCAACACACGTGCAGCCCGGTGACGTCTCCTACGCCTTGATCCAGCAAGGAGGGAGGAGAGGTTGAGGGAGAGCTCCGGCAACACGACGGCATTGTGGCGGTGGAGCTGCTTGGTACTCCGGTAGAGCTTCGCTAAGCACTACGGAGAACGAGGAGAGGGAGGAGTAGGGCTGCACCAGGGAGGAGATGAACTCGTGTGTTGTGCAGCCCCAAATACCTCCACTATATATAGGAGGAGGGGAGGAGAGGTGCTGCACCCAAGGGTTCCACCCTAGGGGTGGCGGCAGCCTCCAGGAGCCCATCTGGCCGGCGGCCAGGGCAGGGAGAGGTGGAGGCGCCCTAGGGTGGGCCTTAAGGCCCATCTAAGCCTAGGGTTTGCCCCCTCCACCCTTGCTGCGCCTTGGGCTGGGGTGGGAGGCGCACCAGCCCACCTAGGGGCTGGCTCCCTCCCACTCTTGGCCCATGGAACCTTCCGGGGCAGGTGGGCCCACTTGGTGGACCCCCGGAACCCTTCCGGTGGTCTCGGTACACTACCGGAGACACCCGGAACACTTCCGGTAACCAAAACCTCACTTCCTATATATCAATCTTCGTCTCCGGACCATTCCGGGACTCCTCGTGACGTCCGGGATCTTATTCGGGACTCCGAACAACCTTCGGTAACCACATACACTATTTCCCTATAACCCTAGCGTCATCGAACCTTAAGTGTGTAGACCCTACGGGTTCGGGAGATACGTAGACATGACCGAGACACCTCTCCGGTCAATAACCAACAGAGGGATCTGGATACCCATGTCGGCTCCCACGTACTCCACGATGGTCTCATCGGATGAACCACGATGTCAAGGATTCAATCAATCCCGTATACAATTCCCTTTGTCTATCGGTATGGTACTTGCCCGAGATTCGATCGTCGGTATCCCCATACCTTGTTCAATCTCGTTACTGGCAAGTCTCTTTACTCGTTCCGTAATACATCATCCCGTGACTAACTCCTTAGTCACATTGAGCTCATAATGATGATGTCTTACCGAGTGGGACCAGAGATACCTCTCCGTCACACGGAGTGACAAATCCCAGTCTCGATTCGTGTCAACCCAACAGACACTTTCGGAGATACCCGTAGCGTACCTTTATAGCCACCCAGTTACGTTGTGACGTTTGGCACACCCAAAGCATTCCTACGGTATCCGGGAGTTACACAATCTCATGGTCTAAGGAAACGACACTTGACATTGAAAAGCTTTAGCAAACGAACTACACGATCTTGTGCTATGCTTAGGATTGGGTCTTGTCCATCACATCATTCTCCTAATGATGTGATCCCGTTATCAACGACATCCAATGTCCATGGTCATGAAACCGTGACCATCTATTGATCAATGAGCTAGCCAACTAGAGGCTCACTAGGGACACTTTGTGGTCTATGTATTCACACATGTATTACGGTTTCCGGTTAACACAATTATAGCATGAACAACAGACAATTATCATGAACTAGGAAATACAATAATAACCATTTTATTATTGCCTCTAGGGCATATTTCCAACAGTCTCCCACTTGCACTAGAGTCAATAATCTAGTTACATTGTGATGAATCGAACAACCATAGCATTCTGGTGTTGATCATGTTTTGCTCGTGAGAGAGGTTTAGTCAACGGATCTGCGACATTCAGATCCGTATGCACTTTACAAATATCTATGTCTCCCTCCTGAATGTAATCACGGATGGAGTTGAAGCGGCGCTTGATGTGTCTTGTCTTCTTGTGAAACCTGGGCTCCTTCGCAAGGGCAATAGCTCAAGTGTTGTCACAGAGTAGAGTCATCGGGCCCGACGCATTCGGAATCACTCCTAGGTCGGTGATGAACTCCTTCATCCAGACTCCCTCCTTTGCTGCTTCCGAAGCAGCTATGTACTCTGCTTCACATGTAGATGCTGCCACAACGCTTTGCTTGCTGCTGCTCCAGCTCACTGCCCCTCCATTCAAAATATACACGTATCCGGTTTGCGACTTGGAGTCGTCCGGATCTGTGTCGAAGCTAGCATCGACGTAACCCTTTACGATGAGCTCTTCGGCACCTCCATAAACGAGAAACATGTCCTTTGTTATTTTCAGGTACTTCAGGATATTCTTGACCGCTGTCCAGTGTTTCGCTCCGGGATCACTTTGGTACCTCCCTACCAAACTTATGGCAAGGTTCACATCAGGCCTGGTACACAGCATGGCATACATGATAGAGCCTATGGCTGAAGCATAGGGGATGACACTCATCTCTTCTCTATCCTTTGCCGTGGTCGGGCATTGAGTCGTACTCAATCTCACACCTTGCAACACAGGCAAGAACCCCTTCTTGGACTGATCCATATTGAACTTCTTCAATATCTTTTCAAGGTATGTGCTTTGTGAAACACCAATGAGGCGTTTCGATCTATCTCTATAGATCTTAATACCTAATATGTAAGCAGCTTCTCCAAGGTCCTTCATTGAAAAACACTTATTCAAGTAGGCCTTTATACTTTCCAAGAGTTCTATATTATTTCCCATTATCAGCATGTCATCCACATACAGTATAAGAAATGCTATAGAGCTCCCACTCACTTTCTTGTAAATACAGGGTTCTCCATAAACCTGTACAAACCCAAACGCTTTAATCACCTCATTAAAGCGAATGTTCCAACTCCGAGATGCTTGCACCAGCCCATAGATGGAGCGCTGGAGCTTGCATACCTTGTTAGCATCTTTAGGACCGACAAAACCTTCCGGCTGCATCATATACAGTTCTTCCTTGAGGAAGCCATTAAGGAATGCCGTTTTGACGTCCATTTGCCAGATCTCATAATCATAAAATGCGGCAACTGCTAACATGATTCGGACTGACTTTAGCATCGCTACGGGTGAGAAAGTCTCATCGTAGTCAACTCCTTGAACTTGTCGATAACCCTTAGCGACAAGCCGAGCCTTATAGGCGGTCACATTTCCATCCGCGTCAGTCTTCTTCTTAAAGATCCATTTGTTTTCAATGGCTTGCTTATCATCAGGCAAGTCCACCAAAGTCCATACTTTGTTCTCATACATGGATCCTATCTCGGATTTCATGGCCTCAAGCCATTTGTCGGAATCCGGACCCGCCATCGCTTCTTCATAGTTTGAAGGTTCACCGTTGTCCAACAACATGATCTCTAGGACAGGATTGCCGTACCACTCTGGTGCGGAACGTGTCCTAGTGGACCTTCGAATAGCGACTTGATCTGAAGCTTCATGATCATCATCATTAACTTCCTCTCTAGCTGGTGTAGGCTCCACAGAAACAACTTCTTGTGCTGCGCTACTCTCCGGGTCAAGTGGAGGTACAATTACCTCATCAAGTTCTATTTTCCTCCCACTTACTTCTTTCGAGAGAAACTCTTTCTCGAGAAAGGATCCATTCTTGGCAACAAAGACTTTGCCCTCGGATCGTAGGTAGAAGGTATACCCAATAGTCTCTTTGGGATATCCTATGAAGACGCACTTTTCCGCTTTGGGTTCGAGCTTCTCAGGTTGAAGTTTCTTCACATAAGCATCGCATCCCCAAACTTTTAGAAACGACAGCTTAGGTTTCTTTCCAAACCATAATTCATACGGTGTCGTCTCAACGGATTTAGACGGTGCCCTATTTAAAGTGAATGCGGCAGTCTCTAATGCATATCCCCAAAATGATAGCGGTAAGTCGGTAAGAGACATCATAGATCGCACCATATCCAATAGAGTGCGATTACGACGTTCAGACACACCATTTCGCTGAGGTGTGCCGGGCGGCGTGAGCTGTGAAACAATTCCACATTTCCTAAGGTGCGTGCCAAACTCGTGACTTAAATATTCTCCGCCACGATCAGATCGTAGGCATTTTATTTTCCTGTCACGTTGATTCTCGACCTCACTCTAAAATTCCTTGAACCTTTCAAAGGTTTCAGACTTGTGTTTCACTAAGTAGACATACCCATATCTGCTCAAGTCATCAGTGAGGGTGAGAACATAATGGTAGCCACCACGAGCCTCGACACTCATTGGACCGCATACATCGGTATGTATTATCTCCAACAAGTTAGTTGCTCGCTCCATTGTTCCGGAGAATGGAGTCTTGGTCATCTTGCCCATGAGGCATGGTTCGCATGTGTCAAATGATTCGAAATCAAGTGACTCAAAAAGTCCATCAGCATGGAGCTTCTTCATGCGTTTGACACCAATATGGCCAAGACGGCAGTGCCACATGTAAGTGGGACTATCGTTATCAACTTTACACTTTTTGGTACTCACACTATGGACATGTGTAACATCACGTTCGAGATTCATCAAAAATAAACCATTGACCAGCGGGGCATGAGCATAAAACATTTCTCTCATATAAATAGAACAACCATTATTCTCGGATTTAAATGAGTAGCCATCTCGCATCAAGCGAGATCCAGATACAATGTTCATGCTCAAAGCTGGTACTAAATAACAATTATTAAGGTTTAAATCCCGAAGGTAGATGTAGAGGTAGCGTGCCGACGGCGATCACATCGACCTTGGAACCATTCCCGACGCGCATCGTCACCTCGTCCTTGGCCAGCCTCCGCTTATTCCACAGCTCCTGCTTGGAGTTACAAATGTGAGCAACTGCACCGGTATCAAATACCCAGGAGCTACTACGAGCGCTGGTCAAGTACACATCAATAACAAGTATATCACATATACCTTTAATGTTGCCGTCCTTCTTATCCGCTAAGTACTTGGGGCAGTTCCACTTCCAGTGACCGGTACCCTTACAATAGAAACACTCAGTCTTAGGCTTGGGTCCATTCTTGTTCTTCTTCTTCCCGACAACTTGCTTACCGAGCGCGGCAACAACTTTGCCATCCTTCTTGAAGTTCTTCTTACCCTTGCCTTTCTTGAAACTAGTGGTCTTGTTTACCATCAACACTTGATGCTCCTTTCTGATCTCGACCTCTACTGATTTCAGCATCGAGTACAACTCAGGAATGGACTTCTCCATCCCCTGCATGTTGTAGTTCATCACAAAGCTCTTGTAGCTAGGTGGAAGCGACTGGAGGATTCTGTCAATGACCGAGTCATCCGGGATGTTAACTCCCAGCTGATTCAAGCGGTTGTGAAGCCCAGACATCTTGAGGATGTGCTCACTGACAGAACTATTCTCCTCCATCTTACAACTAAAGAACTTGTCGGAGACTTCATATCTCTCGACCCGGGCATGAGCTTGAAAGACCAGTTTCAGCTCTTGGAACATCTCATATGCTCCGTGTTGCTGAAAACGCTTTTGGAGCCCCGGTTCTAAACTGTAAAGCATGCCGCACTGAACAAGGGAGTAATCATCGTAGCAAGAATGCCAAGCATTCGCAACGTCTTGTTCTGCTGGGAGAAGGGGTGGGTCGCCTAGTGGTGCATCAAGGACATACAGTTTCTTGGAAGCTATGAGGATGATCCTCAAGCCGCGGACCCAGTCCGCATAGTTGCTTCCATCATCTTTCAGCTTGGTTTTCTCTAGGAACGCGTTGAAATTGAGGTTGACATTTGCGTTGGCCATTGGATCTACAATATAGATATTAAAGGCAATTTTAGACTAAGTTCATGATAATTAAGTTCACATAATCATATTATTCAATGAACTCCCACTTAGATAGACATCTCTCTAGTCATCCAAGTGATACATGATCCATGTCAACTAGCCCGTGTCCGATCATCACGTGAGACGGACTAGTCATCCATGGTGAACATCTTCATGTTGATCGTATCTTCTATACGACTCATGTTCGACCTTTCGGTCTTCCGTGTTCCGAGGCCATGTCTGTACATGCTAGGCTCGTCAAGTCAACCTAAGTGTTTCGCGTGTGTAAATCTGGCTTACACCCGTTGTATGCGAACGTTAGAACCTATCACACCCGATCATCACGTGGTGCTTCGGAACAACGATCCTTAGCAACGGTGCACAGTTAGGGTGAACACTTCTCTTGAAATTTTATTGAGAGATCATCTTATTTACTACCGTCGTTCTAAGCAAATAAGATGTAAATATGATAAACATCACATGCAATCAATATAGTGACATGATATGGCCAATATCATCTTGCTCCTATGGTCTCCATCTTCGGGGCACGCTGATCATCATTGTCACCAGCACGACACCATGATCTCCATCATCATGATCTCCATCATTGTGTCTTCATGAAGTTGTATCGCCAACTATTACTTCTACTACTATGGCTAACGCTTAGCAATAAAGTAAAGTAATTACATGGCGTTTATGATTGACACGCAGGTCATACAATAATATAAGACAACTCCTATGGCTCCTGCCGGTTGTCATAGTCATCGACATGCAAGTCGTGAACCCTATTACAAGAACATGATCAATCTCATACATCACAATGCATCACATCACATCCTTCTGGCCATATCACATCACAAGGCATATGCTGCAAAAACAAGTTAGACGTCCTCTAATTTGTAGTTGCAAGTTTTTACGTGGTTGCTATAGGATTCTAGCAAGAACGTTTCTTACCTACGCCAAAACCACAACATGATATGCCAATTGCTATTTACCCTTCATAAGGACCCTTTTCATCGAATCCAATCCGACTAAGGTGGGAGAGACAGACACCCGCTAGCCACCTTATGCAACTAGTGCATGTCAGGCGGTGGAACCGGTCTCACGTAAGCGTACGTGTAAGGTTGGTCCGGGCCGCTTCATCCCACAATACCGTCAAATCAAGATAAGACTAGTAATGGCAAGCATATTAACAAAATCGACGCCCACAACTGCTTTGTGTTCTACTCGTGCATAGATTCTACGCATAGACCTAGCTCATGATGCCACTGTTGGGAGACGTAGTAGTAAATCAAAATTTTCCTACGTGTCACCAAGATCTATCTATGGAGAAACCAGCAAACGAGTGGGGAGAGATTAGATCTTCATACCTTTGAAGATCGCTAAGCGGAAGCGTTGCTAGAACGCGGTTGATGGAGTCGTACTCGCAGTGATTCAGATCGCGGTAGATCCGATCAAGTGCCGAACGGACGGCACCTCCGCGTTCAACACACGTGCATCCCGGTGACGTCTCCTACGCCTTGATCCAGCAAGGAGGGAGGAGAGGTTGAGGGAGAGCTCTGGAAACACGATGGCGTGGTGGCGGTGGAGCTGCGTGGTACTCCGGCAGAGCTTCGCTAAGCACTACGGAGAACGAGGAGAGGGAGGAGTAGGGCTGCACCAGGGAGGAGATGAACTCGTGTGTTGTGCAGCCCCAAATACCTCCACTATATATAGGAGGAGGGGAGGAGAAGTGCTGCGCCCTAGGGTTCCACCCTAGGGGTGGCGGCAGCCTCCAGGAGCCCATCTGGCCGGCGGCCAGGGCAGGGAGAGGTGGAGGCGCCCTAGGGTGGGCCTTAAGGCCCATCTAAGCCTAGGGTTTGCCCCCTCCACCCTTGCTGCGCCTTGGGATGGGGTGGGAGGCGCACCAGCCCACCTAGGGGCTGGCTCCCTCCCACTCTTGGCCCATGGAACCTTCCGGGGCAGGTGGGCCCACTTGGTGGACCCCCGGAACCCTTCCGATGGTCTCGGTACACTACCGGAGACACCCGGAACACTTCCGGTAACCAAAACCTCACTTCCTATATATCAATCTTCGTCTCCGGACCATTCCGGCACTCCTCGTGACGTCCGGGATCTCATCCGGGACTCCGAACAACCTTCGGTAACCACATACACTATTTCCCTATAACCCTAGCGTCATCGAACCTTAAGTGTGTAGACCCTACGGGTTCGAGAGATACGTAGACATGACCGAGACACCTCTCCGGTCAATAACCAACAGAGGGATCTGGATACCCATGTCGGCTCCCACATACTCCACGATGGTCTCATCGGATGAACCACGATGTCAAGGATTCAATCAATCCTGTATACAATTCCCTTTGTCTATCGGTATGGTACTTGCCCGAGATTCGATCGTCGGTATCCCCATACCTTGTTCAATCTCATTACCGGCAAGTCTCTTTACTCGTTCCGTAATACATCATCCCGTGACTAACTCCTTAGTCACATTGAGCTCATAATGACGATGTCTTACCAAGTGGGACCAGAGATACCTCTCCGTCACACGGAGTGACAAATCCCAGTCTCGATTCGTGTCAACCCAACAGACACTTTCGGAGATACCCGTAGCGTACCTTTATAGCCACCCAGTTACGTTGTGACGTTTGGCACATCCAAAGCATTCCTACGGTATCCGGGAGTTACACAATCTCATGGTCTAAGGAAACGACACTTGACATTGAAAAGCTTTAGCAAACGAACTACACGATCTTGTGCTATGCTTAGGATTGGGTCTTGTCCATCACATCATTCTCCTAATGATGTGATCCCATTATCAACGACATACAATGTCCATGGTCATGAAACCGTGACCATCTATTGATCAACGAGCTAGCCAACTAGAGGCTCACTAGGGACACGTTGTGGTCTATGTATTCACACATGTATTACGGTTTCCGGTTAACACAATTATAGCATGAACAACAGACAATTATCATGAACTAGGAAATACAATAATAACCATTTTATTATTGCCTCTAGGGCATATTTCCAATAGTCTCCCCATCCGAAACTTGATCAGTGGGGAGGATGCGTGGTGGGCTACGGCTCAAAAGGCGCTCACACATTAATAACGTTAAAAACTTGGCATAAATAAACTTAGGGAGTCTTCAGATTCTTACCTTCGAGCTAGGGCTTGACCCTTGGGTTCCTTGGAGGAACCCTCTTGAAGTCCTTAGACTCAATGCTAGAGTCCGAGCTGTCTTTGGGCAGGATCAACTACGGCTGACGCGCCCTCTTCGGGGCAGGAGGAGGTACGTCCTCTGCGGCGTCCGGTGACGCCAGCCTCTTTTTTGCGAGGAGGGAATCGCCTTCCCCCTTGTACTCATGCTCCTCCTCATGATTAGAGGAGGCATGGGTTTCCTCGGACGCATCATCCGGCTGGTCCTTGATGCGGAGACCTCCTCGGCCTTTCTTCTTCTCTTTCTTTTCTGGCGCCTTCTAAGGTGCCATGACGAGCATCTCCGACAACAGCTTGGACCTGGGGTCTTCGGGCTATGGTGCTGGGCAGTTGATGCCCGCGGCTTTGCTTGACCATTTCTGCAAAGATGATCGGAAAGGTGCTTAGATTTTCTTTCGGAAGACGGAGCCGATCAATTGAAACTATGTTATACTTGGGAAGGAGGGTTATCGGCATGTAGGCAGCGATCCTCCTCCTTGGCTTGTCAGCTCTCCTGAGCCTTGAACAGTGCCTTCCACAGTTTCTCCGGAGTGGTGTGGAAGAGCTGGCGAACGGTAGGCTCATCGTCAAGCTGATAAGCCCACATGGGAGAATTCCAATGCTGACAGGGGAGGATGCACTGTTGAAGCATGATCTGGACCACGTTGGCCAGCTCGATCTTGCCCTTGATCATTGAGGCGATGTGCTTCTGCAGGTTTTCCACCTCCGCATTCGACCCCCAGTCGAGGCCCTTTCTGAGGCATGAGGTCAACCTTGTGGGGGGACCGGATCTGAACTCAGCCGGAGCAGCCTGACCTTCTTCCCTTGGCTCGGTGATATAAACCACTCTTTGTGCTAGGTTTTGATGGTGTCGATGAAGGTGCCGGACGACCATCCGACGCCGGGGAGCTTGCTTATGACCGCCCCACCGCAGTGTGCGTGTTCGCCTGAGACACACTTCGGCTTGATGTTGAACACCTTGAGCCATAGTCCGAAGTGCAGTTCGACCCGCAAGAAGGCCTCGCAGACGATGATGAAGGCGGATATATGCATGAAGGAGTTCGTCAGGAGGTCGTGGAAGTCAAGTCCATAGAAGAACTTGAGCCCCCTAACAAAGGGGTGGAGCGGGAAGCTCAGTCCCTGGGTAAAGTGGGGGACGAACACCACCCTCTTGCCGGGCTTGGGAGTGAGAACCACCAGTTTGGGATCGGCGACGCGATGGTAGACCCTAGCGGGGAGGTAATCGGCCTGTTTTAGGTCCTGGATATCCTGGTCGGTGACCGTGGAAGCCTCCCACTTGCTGTTAGAACCGGAACCATCCATGGCCGAGCTCGGAGGGGGAGTTATGAAAGAACTGGATCTGGGCTCTGGAGGCTTAGGAGACTAGGGAAGTAGAGGATGCGAATGGGAAGCGTGGCTAGGCCTTTGTTTTTCCCCTTTTATGGGGCTTGTCGCTGGTTAGCCTCCCTTTTAGCGATGCGAATTCCTCCACTTCCCAAGAAGTGCGTGCCGTTATTCTCGCGTGAGGAAAATTGATATTATTAAACATATCCCGTATGAAACGGAGAACGATGTATGCATTGATGGATCGTGCTGATGAAAAAACAGCCTCGAACCGCGAATCGAGTTTTTGCATCTGGTTCAGTGGTCGTGGTGGGCCATGACCTTTTGTCAAAAAGGTTGTCAGGAAACACTTTTTGCTCCTTAACATTTGTCCTTCGGGGCTAAGCTATTCATGGTGTTTGGGCGGTCCTTTGATCGGGAAAACTACGTGTCATCGGAGGCCAAACTAAACTCGGCCAATCACTAACTAGGGAGAAGAACTCACCTCGCAAGCCGAAGAATGTGATCATGCGAAGTAGTTGGAGCTAAAATCCTTGGCGTTGGAGGCTCGTTTGGGGGCTACTGAGGGAGTCCTGGTTTAAGGGGTCCTCGGGTGGCCGACCTATTTCTCATGGGCTAGACTATATGGTCCCCACCCCTCCTGCTGTCGACGAGACCGTTAGGCAGGGAAAATAAGGGGGATGAGGCAGTGACGTGTAGGAACACTTATGCAGATGTGGCTAGGTTAGGGTTGGGGAGGATTGCAACTAGATTATATATTTTGACAACTACTGATTGCAAAGAAAAGTGCACGATGGAAACTTTGTGTCCTAAGCAACATGGACTTAGATATAGCTTTTTTATTATTTTAATCGTGTAATGTTGACTAAACAATTTTGACGACTTTTATGTACTCATGATTCAATATGCGCAAGGGTTTTGAAGGCCAAGTATTATCCAAACCAAAGCATTCTTGAAGGTCTGGTATGGTCTGCCTCGACTGGTACAATAATCTATGGTGGATATGGTAACTTTGTTGCTACCTCGGAATCATTTTGTTTCCTATGCAGCCGAAGCATCGATGATGGAAACTCTAGCTATGAAGGAAGGATTAACTTTGATGGCATCGATGGGAATTAATAATTTGCAAAATTAGGTTGTTGCGGGATCACTATAAGAGTATGTCTAAAGGGGGGGGGGGGTGAATAGAGTACTAGCAGGAATTTAAAACTACCACAAGAATAAGTTCATGAGTTGGCAGTTTTAGCATATATAACAAGTCTACAACACCCTACACATGCAAGTCATCAAGTATAGCAGCGGAAAGTAAAGACATTGCACATGAAAGGAAGGAGTAGAGATAGGAAGATCAAACGCATGAAGGACACAAAGATTTTTCCCGTGGTTCTGATAGGTGGTGCTATCATACGTACACGTTCATGGAGTCTTCAAACCATGGAGGGTAACGGTCACGAGAGTCCATGGAGGGCTCTGCCCATGGAGGGTTCCACGAAGAAGCAACCTTGACTATACCATGACGGCCTACGTCCACGGAGGACCAACCTAGCTCGGGGTAGATCTTCATGAAGTAGGCGATCTCCTTGCCCTTACAAACTTCTTGGTTCACTCCACAACACGAAGTAGGAGGCTCCCAAGCAACACTAACCAATCTAGGAGGCACCACCCTTGAAAAGGTAACAAGCTCGATAATGTCAATGAACTCCTTGCTCTTGTGCTTCAAGATGATAGACTCCTCAACACACAATCACTCTCTCACTGATTTGGCTATGGTGGAAGAGGTTGATTGGGTGGAAAGCAAGTTGGGGAGGCTAGAGATCAAGATTCATATGGTAGGAATGGAATGGCATGATCTCAACACATGAGTAGGTGGATCTCTCTCAGAAAATCAGTAGGTATGAGTGGGGAACTATTCTGAGTGCTTCTCTTCCGAGTGAGTGGTGGTGGTGGGGTATATATAGGCATCTCCAAAAATCCAATCGTTACACCTAATAAGTCAGACTCGGTGGAACCGATGTGTAAATCTTGGTTGTTCCGAGTTTCCTTAAAGGTAGCAACTTTTGAATATCAGTGAGACTGATACATAAAACTCGATTGCACCGA
This sequence comes from Hordeum marinum, assembly GCA_022496015.1. Taxonomy (NCBI): domain Eukaryota; kingdom Viridiplantae; phylum Streptophyta; class Magnoliopsida; order Poales; family Poaceae; genus Hordeum; species Hordeum marinum. Next base: position 339,879,767 of record CM039676.1, on the reverse strand, counting down.
ACAGTCAGATTGCCAATCTCGGTGACGCCGATTCACAAAACTTGGTGGGACCGATTCTATAAACTTGCATAATAGGAAGTTGGCAACTCAACTCGGTGGCACCGAAGTGGAATCGGTTGCACCGAAAAGCTAGGGTTTGCCCGAGTCTCTCTGAGTTTGAAAATCGGTGGCACCGAGTGGAAAGTGTTGGTTGCACCGATTTTAGATATTTGGCTTTGGACAGACTTTTGTGGAAGAGCTTGTGGGTGTATGTGGTGACTATCACTTGTGCACGTATGAGCATTCTGTTCACCAACAAAACCTTACCCCCTTTTAATAGTATTGGCTTTCCTATGGACTCAAAGTTATTTCTCACAAAAGGTAAAATGTAGAGTCCTTTGCTTGAAGCTTGGCCAATGCTATTTCTTCTCCTTCTTCATGGGGATACTCTCCTCACTCCTTTTTTCCAGACCATCTCTCTCTATGGACTTTATCTGAAATACACTAGATGAAAATATTAGTCCAAGAGACAATGTATGTTGTCATGAATTATCAAAACCACCAAGGGAGCACATTGTGCTTTCAATCTCCCCCTTTTTGGCAATTGATGACAACATACAATCAAAGCTTAAAATAAAGATATGCATGTATATAATGAAGACTTTGAGAGACACATTACTTGGACTTGCTCCCCCTAAATGTGTGCAATCCCTTTAAAGGATAGTTGCTATTGGAATGCATGGACACACATGTGGCAGAAGGGATATGAAGAGTCATGCGTATCTTGGAAATATGCATCAAATGTATATGAATGAGATGTATCCTTGTTCAAGACTTCCCTCTTGCAAACAATATGTGCAACAAGCAAGAGATCATCTTGATCAAGGGTATGATGCATATACTTACCTTGTGTTCTTGAGCGTTTAGCAGTAGATACACTTGAGAAAACAATGTTAGGAAACACAAGAGTATTCTACCAATCAAAAAGCAATAGAACTCAAAAAATACCAAGATATGGAGAACATATAGACGATAGTATTCCTTAAGATTGATATGTCTCCAAGATCGTTTAGAATTTTCTCCCCTTTATATATAAAATGGTACGACATCCTCTCCCCCCGAATCTTAGCATTTAGATATTGGAATTGGATAGGGTGAGAAAATTCTAACTGTTGGGGAACGTTGCATGGGAAACAAAAATTTTCCTATGCACACGCAAGATCTATCCATGGTGATGAGCATCTACGAGAGGGAGAGTGGATCTACATACCCTTGTAGATCGCTAAGCGGGAAGCGTTAAGAAACGCGGTTGGTGTAGTCGAACATCTTCGCGATCCAAATCACCAAGCGTCCCGCGATCTCATCATGATCCGTCCCGCGATCCAATCACGATCCGTCCTGCGATCTCATCACGATCTGTCCCGCAATCTTAATCACGTTCCGATCTAGCGCCGAACGGACGGCACCTCCGCGTTCAACACACGTACAACTCAATGACGATCTCCGCCTTCTTGATCCAGAAAGAGGGAGCAGAGAGGTAGAAGAGTTCTCCGGCAGCGTGATGGCACTCCGGCGATGGTGGTGGAGCTATTCTGACAGGGCTTCGCCTAAGCACTACAGAAATCCGATCTAGAGGAGAAACTATGCACTAGAGGAATGGGTAGCACGTGGCTGAAAATCTAGTGCCAAAACCCTAAAACCCTCTAGTATATATAGGAGGAGAGGAGGAGGAGGCTTGGCTCCCAAGGAGCCAGCCCTTTGGTCGGCCGAACCAGGAGGGAGGAGTCCTCCTCCTCAACTCCTAGTAGGATTAGGACTCCTTCCTAATTTAGCCCTTTTTGCCTTTTTCCACCTTTTTCCTTTGGGGCTTTTTCTTCCCAGCCGCATGGGCCCTTTGTGGGACTTCCTACAGCCCACTAAGGGCTAGTATTCATCCTCCCACAGCCCATGTAGCCTCTTGGGTCGAAATACCCCTCCCGATGGTCTCCCGGTACACTACCGGCACTCCCGGTACACTACCGATGAGCCCGAAACTTTTCTGTCGACCAAAATAGGACTTCCTATATATCAATATTTACCTCCAGACCATTCCGGAGCTCCTCGTGACATTCGGGATCTCATCTGGGACTCCGAACAACCTTCGGTCACCACCATACATAACTCTATACTACCGAAACGTCACCAAACCTTAAGTGTGCAGACCCTGCGGGTTCGAGAACTATGTAGACATGACCGAGACACCTCTACGGTCAATAACCAATAGCAGGACCTGGATGCCCATATTGGTTCCTACATATTCTACGGAGATATTTATCGTCAAACCTCTATCTCAAGGATTCAGTTAATCCCATATGATGTTCCCTTTGTTCTTCGGTATGTTACTTGCCCAAGATTCGATCGTCGGTATCTCCATACCTAGTTCAACCTCGTTACCGGCAAGTCTCTTTACTCGTTCCATAATACAAGATCCCGCAACTAACACTTAGTCACATTGCTTGCAAGGCTTATTGTGATGTTGTATTACCGAGTGGGCCCTGAGATACCTCTCCGTCACACGGAGTAACAAATCCCAGTTTTGATCCATGCCAACTCAACAGACACCCTCGGAGATACCTATAGAGCACCTTTATAGTCACCCAGTTACGTTGCGACGTTTGATACACACAAGGTACTCCTCCGGTGTCAGTGAGTTGCATGATCTCATGGTCATAGGAACAAATACTTGACATGCAGAAAAGTAGCAATAAACTGACACGATCATATGCTACGTTTGTGGTTTGGGTCTTGTCCATCACATCATTCTCCTAATGACGTGATCCCGTTATCAAATGATATCTCATGTCCATGGCTAGGAAACCTTAACCATCTTTGATTAACGAGCTAGTCTATTAGAGGCCTACTAGGGACATGGTTTTGTCTATGTATCCACACATGCATCTAAGTCTCCGATCAATACAATTATAGCATGGATAATAAACGATTATCATGAACAAGGAAATATGATAATAACTAATTTATTATTGCCTCTAGGGCATATTTCCAACAGTCTCCCACTTGCACTAGAGTTAATAATCTAGTTCACATCACCATGTGATTCGCATTGTTATGAATCTAACACCCAATGAGTTCTGGGGCTCGATCATGCTTTGCATGTGAGAGAGGTCTTATAGTCAACGGGTCTGGGACATTTCGATCCGTGTGTACTTTGCAAATCTCTATGTCAAACTGTAAACACTGCTACCACACTCCAGTTGGTACTATTCCAAATGGCTGCTCCACTATACGTATCTGGATTGCTACTAAGAATCATCCGGATTAGTGTTAAAGCTTGCGTCAACGTAACTCTTTACGACGAACCCTTTATCACCTCCATAATCAAGAAACATTTCCTTAGTCTTTTAGTCACTAAGGACAATATTGACTGTTGTCCAGTGATCCACTCCTGGATCACTCTTGTACCCCCTTGACAGACTCATGGCAAGGCACACACAAGTGCGGTACATAGCATGACATACTATAAGAGCCTATGGCTAAGGCATAGGGGATGACATTCGTCCTTTCTCTTTCTTCTACCGTTGTCGAGCTTTGTGTCTCACTCAACTTCACACCTCACAAATCAAGCGAGAACTCTTTCTCTGACTGATCCATTTTGAACTCTTTCAAAATCTTGTCAAGGTATGCACTCATTGAAAGTCTCATCAAGCATCTTGATCTATTTCTATAGATCTTGATGCTCAACAATTAGGTAGCTTTATCCAGGTCTTCCTTTGAAAAAATCTTTTCAAACAACCGTTTATGCTTTCCAGAAATTCTACATCACTTCCGATCAACAATATGTTATCCACGTATACTTATCAGAAATTCTATAGTGCTCCCACTCACTTTATTGTAAATACAAGTTTCTCGTAAACTTTGTATAGACTCAAAAACTTTGATCACCTCATCAAAGTGTATATTCCAACTCCGAGATGCTTGCTTCAGTTCATAATAGGATCACTGAAGCTTGCACACCTTTTAGCATCCTTAGGACTGACAAAACCTTCTGGTTGTATCACATACAACCTTTCCTCAAGTAAACCGTTAAGGAAACGATGTTTTGACATCCATCTGCCAGATTTCATAATTGAAAAATGCAGCGACTGCTAACGTAATTCCAACAGACTTTAGCATCGCTACGAGTGAGAAAGTCTCATCGTAGTCAACTCCTTGAACTTGTCGTAAACTTCTTTGCAACAAGTCGAGCTTTACAAATGGTGACATTTACCATGAGCGTCTGTCTTCATTTTAAACATCCATTTGTACTCAACGACTTGCCATCCAACGAGCAAGTCTACCAAAGTCTATACTTGGTTTTCATACGTGGATCCTTTCTCGGATTTCATGACCTCTAACGATTTGTCGGAATTCGGGCCCATCATCGATTCTTCACAGCTCGTAGGTTCATCGTTGTCCAACAACATGACCTCCAAGACAGGGTTGTCGTACCGCTCACGAGCAATACACATCCTTGTTGACCTACGAGGTTCGATAGTAACTTGATCCGAAGCTTCATGATCATCATCATTTAGTTCCTCTTCAACTGATGTAGGTTCCACAGAAACATCTTTCTGCGCTGCGCTACTCTCTGGTTGAAACAAAGGTTCAACAACCTCATCAAGTTATATCTCCCTCCCACTCAATTCTTTCGAGAGAAACTCTTTCTCGAGAAAGGACCCCGTTTTAGCAACAAACACTTTATGCTTGGATCTGAGATAGAAGGTTTACCCAACTGTTCTTAGGGTATTCTATGAAGATGCATTTGTCCGCTTTGGGTTCGAGCTCATTAGGTGAAAACCTTTTTAAAATAAGCATTGCAGCCCCACACATTAAGAAATGACAGCTTAGGTTTCTATCAAACCATATGGTGTAATCTCAACGGATTTAGATGGTGCCCTATTTAAAGTGAATGTAGTTGTCTCTAATGCATAACCCCAAAATTATAGTAGCAAAACGATAAGAGGCATCATAGCACGTACCATATCCAATAGAGCACGACTATGACATTCGGACACACCATCACGCTATGGTGTTCGAGGTGGCGTGTGTAGTGAAACAACTTTCACATTATCTAAAGTTGTATGCCAAACTCGCAACTCAGATATTCGCCTCCACGATCATATCGTAGACATTTTCATCTTCTTGTCACGATGATCTTAAACTTCACTCTGAATTTGCTTGAACCTTTCAAACGATTCAGACTTGTGTTTCATTAAGTAAATATACACTATATCTACTCAAATCATAAGTGAAGCTAAGAAAATAACGATACCCACCGCACGCTACAAGACTCATTGGATTGCATACATCAACATGTATCATTTCCAATAAATCACTTGCCCGCTCCATCAATCCGGAAAATAGGGTCCTTAGTTCTTGCCCAAGAGGCATGGTTCGCATGTCTCAACCAATTCGAAATCGAATGAGTCCAAAGATCCATCATCATGGAGTTTCTTCATGGGCTTTATACCAATATGATATTTAGCGGCAGTGCCACAAGTATGTGGTACTATCATTATTAACTTTGTATCTTTTGGCATCAATGTTATGAACATGTGTATCACTACGATCAAGATTCAATAAACCATTCTCACTGGGTGCATGACCATTAAAGGTATTATTCATGTAAACAGAATAACCATTATTCTCTAACTTAAATGAATAACCGTGTTGCAATAAACACGATCTAATCACGCTCATGGTCAACGCGAAATACCAAATAACATTTATTTAGGTTCGTCACTAATCCCGAAGGTAGAGAGAGCATGCGATGTTGATCACATCAACCTTGGAAACATTTCCAACACACATCGTCACCTCATCCTTAGCTAGTTCTCCGTTTATCCCATAGCTTTTATTTCGAGTTACTAACATTTAGCAACGAACCGGTATCCAATACCCAGGTGCTACTAGGAGTACTCGCAAGGTACACATCATTAACACGTATATCAAATATACTTCTGTCGACATTGCCAGCCTTCTTATCTACCAAGTATCTAGGGTTGTTCTGCTTCAGCGACCGCTCTCCTCATAATCGAAGCACTTAGTCTCGGGTTTGGGTTCAACTTTGGGTTGCTTCACTGGAGCAGCAACTGACTTGCCATCCATGAAGTTTCCCTCCTTGCCCTTGCCCTTCTCGAAACTAGTGGTTATACTAACCATCAACACTTGATGCTCCTTCTTGATTTCTACCTTCGCGGTGTCAAACATCGCGAATAGCCCAGGGATCATTATTTCTATCCCTGGCGTTTTATAGTTCATCACCAAGTTCTAGTAGCTTTAGTGACAGTGACTTGGAGAACTATATCAATCACTATCTTATCTGGAAGATCAACTCCCACTCGATTCAAGCGATTGTAGCACCCAGACAATCTGAGCACATGCTCAACGATTGAGCTATTCTCTTTCATCTTATAGGCAAAGAATCTTGTTGGAGATCTCATATCTCGCAACACGGGCACGAGCCTGAGATCCTAATTTCAGCTCTTAGAACATCTCATATGTTCCATGACGTTCAAAACGTTTCGGAGCCTCAATTCTAAGCTATAATGCATGACGCACTAAACTATCAAGTAGTTATCAAAACGTGCCTGTCAGATGTTCACAACATCTACAAACAACGCTAGAGGGGTTGGTGCACCGAGCGGTGCATTAAGGACATAAGCCTTCTGTGCAGCAATGAGGACAATCCTCAGATCACGGAGCCAGTCCGCAATATTGCTACCATCATCTTTCAACTCTATTTCTCTAGGAACATATAAAATTCAAGGGAGCTACAGCATGAGCTAGTAATCTACAACATAATTTTGCAAAGACACTACTGACTATGTTCATGATAATGAGTTCAATTAATCATATTACTTAAGAACTCCCACTCAAATTGACATCCCTCCGGTCATCCGAGTGATACATGATCCAAATTCACCAACTCAAGTCCGATCATCACGTGAGTTGAGGTGGTTACAATGGTGAACATCATCATGTTGATCATATCTACTATATGACTCATGTTCGACCTTTCGGTCTCTTGTGTTTCGAGGCCATGTTTGTACATGCTAGGCTCGTCAAGTTTAACCCGGGTGTTCTGCATGTGCAACACTGGCTTGCACCCGTTGTATGTGAACGTAGAGTCTATCACACCCGATCATCACGCGGTGTCTTGACACAACGAACTTTCGCAACAGTGCACACTCGGGGAGAGCACAATTTATCTTGAAATTAAGTGAGGGATGAACTTATAATGCTACTGTCGTCCTAAGCAAAACAAGGTGCATAAAAGGATTAACATCACATGCAAATCATAAGTGACATGATATGGCCATGAACTTGTGCTTTTGATCTCCATCTTGAAAGCACTGGCATGATCTCCATCCTCACCGGCATGACACCATGATCTCCATCATCTTGATCTCCATTAACGTGTCGCCATCGGGGTTGTCGCGCCCACCATGCTTCTACTACTATTGCTACCGTTTAGCGATAAAGTAAAGCATTACATAGCGCTTAATGATTGACACGCAAGTCATACAATAATTAAAGACAACCCTATGGCTCCTGCCGGTTGTCGTACTCATCGACATGGAAGTCGTGATATTTTATACAAAACATGATCATCTCATACATCACATATATCTCATCATGTAATTGGCCATATCACATCACAACATACCCTGCAAAAACAAGTTAGACGTCCTCTAATTGTTGTTGCATGTTTTAAGTGGCTGCTATGGGTATCTAGCAAGAAAAATTCTCCCCTACGAATAAACCACAACAGTGATACATTAGTTGCTTTTGAACCTTCTCAAGGACCGCCTTTGTCGAATCCGATCCAACTAAACTGAGAAACAGACACCCACCCGCCATCTTTGTGCAACGAGGTTACACGTCAGTCGATGGAACCGGTCTCTCGTAAGCATACGAGTAAGGTTGGTCCGGGCCGCTTCATCCCACAATACTACTGAACCAAAACACGACCAAGAGAGGAAGCAATCTAATCATCAACACCCACAAACTCTTTGTATTCTACTCGAGATCTCATCTACACATAGACCTAGCTCTGATACCACTATTGCGGAATGTTGCATGGGAAACAAAATTTTTCCTACTCACACGCAAGATCTATCGATGGTGATGAGCATCTACGAGAGGGAGAGTGGATCTACATACCCTTGTAGATCGCTAAGCGGGAAGCGTTAAGAAACGCGGTTGGTGTAGTCGAACGTCTTCGCGATCCAAATCGCCGAGCGTCCCGCGATCTCATCACGTTCCGTCCCGCGATCCAATCATGATCCGTCCTGCGATCTCTGTTGGAAATATGCCCTAGAGGCAATAAATAAAGTGTTTATTATTGTATTTCCTTGTTCATGATAATCTTTTATTATCCATGCTATAATTGTATTAATTGGAAACATGGATACATGTGTGGATACATAGACAAACACAATGTCGCTAGTATGCCTCTAGTGAACTAGCTCGTTGATCAAAAGATGGTTAAGGTTTCCTAGCCATGGACATGAGATGTCATTTGATAATGGGATCACATCATTAGGATAATGACGTGATGGACAAGACCCAAACTACAAACGTAGCTTATGATCGTGTCCGTTTATTGCTACTGTTTTCTACATGTCAAGTATATGTTCCTATGACCATGAGATCATGCAACTCACAGATATCGGAGGAGTGCCTTGTGTGTATCAAACGTCGCAACGTAACTGTGTGACTATAAAGGTGCTCTACAGGTGTCTCCGAGGGTGTCTATTGAGTTGGCATGGATCAAGACTGGGATTTGTTACTCCGTGTGACAGAGAGGTATCTTAGGGCCCACTCGGTAATACAACATCACAATAAGCCTTGCAAGCAATGTGACTAAGTGTTAGTTGCGAGATCTTGTATTACGGAATGAGTAAAGGGACTTGCTAGTAACGAGGTTGAACTAGGTATGGAGATACCGACGATCGAATCTCGGGCAAGTAACATACCGAAGAACAAAGGGAACATCATACGAGATTAACTGAATCCTTGACATAGAGGTTTCACCGATAAAGATCTTCGTAGAATATTTAGGAACCAATGTGGACATCCAGGTCCCGCCATTGGTTATTGACCATAGAGGTGTCTCGGTCATGTCTACATAGTTCTGGAACCCGCAGGGTCTGCACACTTAAGGTTTGGTGACGTTTTGGTAGTATAGAGTTATGTATGGTGGTGACCGAAGGTTGTTCGGAGTCCCGGATGAGATCCCGGACGTAACGAGGAGCTTAAAAATGGTCCAGAGGTAAAGATTCATATATAGGAAGTCCCGTTTTGGTCGTTGGAAAAGTTTCGGGTTCATCGGTAGTGTACCGGGAGTGCCGGTAGTGTACCGGGAGGCCTCTGGGAGGAGTATTTTGACCCAAAAGGCTACATGGGCTGTGGTAGAGTGGAAACCAGCCCTTAGTGTGCTGGTGGAACAACCACAAGAGGCCCATGCGGCTGGAAGAAAAGAGTCCTAAGAGAAAAAGTGGAAAAAGGCAAAAAAAGAGGGTGAATCCTAGTCCTACTAGGATTGGAGGTGGACTCCACCTCCACCCTTGTTTCGGCCGAAGCCTTTGGCTTGGGAATCCAAGGCTGCCTCCTCTCCTCTCTTCCTCCTATATATACTGGTGGTATAGAGGGTTTTTGCACTAGAATTTCAGCCACGTGCTACCCGTTCCTCTAGTGCATAGTTTCTCCTCTAGATCGGATTTCTGCAGTGCTTAGGCGAAGCCCTGCCAGAATTGCTCCACCACCATCGCCAGAGCGTCGTCAGTTTGCCGGAGAGATCTTATTCCTCTCCAGTCCTTCTTGCTGGATCAAGACGGTGGAGATCGTCATCAAGCTGTACGTGTGCTGAACTCGGAGGTGCCGTCCGTTCAGTGCTAGATCGGTAGGGTCGTGATCAAGTTCGTGGGACGGATCGTGATCAAGTTCGTGTGACAGATCGTGATCGGATCATGGGACGGATCGTGATTGGATCGCGGGACGGATCGTGATTGGATCGCGGGACACACGATGATTTAGATCGCGAAGACGTTCGACTACACCAACCGCGTTTCTTAACGCTTCCCGCTTAGCGATCTACAAGGGTATGTATATCCACTCTCCCTCTCGTAGATGCTCATCACCATGGATAGATCTGCATGTGCGTAGGATTTTTTTTGTTTCCCATGCAACGTTCTCCAATAGTGGCATCATGAGCTAGGTCTATGTGTAGATGAGATCTCGAGTAGAACACAAAAGGTTTGTGGGCGTTGATGCTTAGATTGCTTCCTCCCTTGGTCGGATTTTGGCTCAGCGGTATTGTGAGATGAAGCGTCCCGGACCAACATTACACGTACGCTTACGAGAGACCAGTTCCCTCGACGCAACTTGTTGCCTAGATGGCTTGCGGGTGGCAGTTTCTCTCACTTTAGTTGGATCGGATTCGACAAAGGCGGTCCTTGAGAAGGTTGAAAAGCAAATTATGTATCACCGTTGTGTTTTATGCGTAGGTGAGAATCGTTCTTGCTAAAAACCTGTAGCAGCCACGTAAAACATGCAACAATAATTAGAGGATGTCTAACTTGTTTTTGCAGGGTATGTTGTGATGTGATATGTCCAATTACATGATGTGATATATGTGATGTATGAGATGATCATGTGATGTATAGAATTTCATGACTTGCATGTCGATGAGTACGGCAACCGATAGGAGCCATAGGGTTGTCTTTAATTATTGTATGACCTGCGTGTCAATCATTAAGCGCTATGTAATGCTTTACTTTATCGCTAAACGGTAGCAATAGTAGTAGAAGCATGTTGGGCGCGACAACCCCGATGGCGACGAGTTGATGGAGATCAAGATGATGGAGATCGTGGTGTCTTGCCGGTGACGATGGAGATCATGCCGGTGCTTTCAAGATGGAGATCTAAAGCACAAGTTCATGGCCATATCATGTCACTTATGAATTGCATGTGATGTTAATCCTTTTATGCACCTTGTTTTGCTTAGTACGACGGTAGCATTATAAGGTGATCCCTCACTTAAATTTCAAGATAAATTGTGTTCTCCCTAAGTGTGCACCGTTGCGAAAGTTCGTCGTGTTGAGACACCACGTGATGATTGGGTGTGATAGACTCTACGTTCACATACAACGGGTGCAAGCCAGTGTTGCACGCGCAGAACACTCGGGTTAAACTTGACTAGCCTAGCATGTATAGACATGGCCTCCGAACACAAGAGACCGAAAGGTCGAACATGAGTCATATAGTAGATATGATCAACATAATGATGTTCACCATTGAAGCCACCTCAACTCACGTGATGATCGGACTTGAGTTGGTGGATTTGGATCATGTGACACTCAGATGACCCGAGGGATGTTAATTTGAGTGGGATCTTTAGTAATCTGATTAACTAAACTCATTATCTTGAACAATAGTCTAAGGGAACTTTGCATATTTATGTTGTAGATCAATGGCTCGCGCAGTAGCACCCCTGAATTTTAATGCGTTCCTAGAGAAAGCTAAGTTGAAAGATGATGGAAGTAACTTTGTTGACTGGGCCCGTAATCTGAGGATTATCCTCACGGCTTCCCAGAAATCATATATCCTTGATGAACCGCTTGGTGACCAACCAGAAGACATGACCTCCGAAGACGTTAAGAATGTTTGGGAGGCACGTACTGGAGATTACTCAATAGTTCAGTGTGCAATATTGTATGGCTTAGAACCGGGACTTCAAAGACGTTTTTAACGTCATGGAGCATATGAGATGTTCCAGGAGTTGAAGTTTATCTTTCATAAGAACTCCCGGATCGAGAGGTATGAAACCTCCGATAAGTTCTATGCTTGCAAGATGGAGGAGAACGGGTCTATCAGTGAACATATACTCAGAATGTCTGGATATTCAACTCATCTAGCGGAGTTGGGAATTGCCTTTCCGCCAGAGGCGATCACTGACAGAGTTCTTCAATCACTGCCACCTAGTTACAAGAGCTTTGTGATGAACTATAACATGCACGGGATGAACAAGTCAGTCGCCGAGCTGTTTGCGATGCTTAAAGTCGCTGAGTCTGAAATCCAGAAAGAACATCAAGTGTTGATGGTCAATAAAACCACTAGTTTCAAGAAAAATGGCAAGGTCAAGGGCAAGGGCAAGAAGGGTAAAACCAAGAAGGATGGCAAAGCAGTTGCTACTCCTGTAACGAAGCCCAAGCATGGACCCAAGCCAGAAACCGAGTGCTTTCATTGCAAGGGAACTGGTCACTGGAAGCGGAACTGCCCCAAGTACCTGGCTGACAAGAAGGCGGCCAACGACAAACAAGGTATATATGATATACATCTTATTGATGTGTACCTTACTAGCTCTCGTAGTAGTGCCTGAGTATTTGATACCGGTTCGGTTGCTCACATTTGCAACTCAAAGCAGGAACTACGGAATAAACAAAGGCTGGCAAAGGACGAAGTGACGATGCGCATGGGAAATGGTTCCAAGGTTGATGTGATCGCTGTCGGCACGCTCTCTCTTCGATTACTGTCGGGGATATACCCCGTGGTATGACCCGCCCTGGCGACTCACAGGAGACCCGGCCGAAGACATGACATTCTATTAAAGACCCGGCAGGTGAGTCACAGGATGACCAAGCCCAAGACCCGACGGGTGATCCGGCGCCAGGCGGCTCACGGGATAAGACCCAGTGGGTGAGCCGGCGCCAGGCGGCTCACAAGATAAGGCCTGAAGAGAGAAGGATTCCATTAAAGGAAATAAGACCCGAAGTAGGATTTGTGAGAGACGAGTCCTAATCCTACTCCTAGTAGGACTCTATTTGTAAGCCTACCCTCTCCACTTATATAAGGAGGGGTAGAGCACCCCTAGAGGGACAGATTCTCAAGGGACACAAGTCCACAAGTTTAGACAACACAAGATTAGAGATAGGGAGATTAGAGGCTCTCGTGATTAGAGGTAGCGATTAGCGCCCTTGTAACCGAGAGATCTTCATCATCATAAATACCAGACAAGCAGGACGTAGGCTTTTACCTCGACTTGAGGGGCCGAACCTGGGTAAACTCTGTGTCTTCTCGATTCCGACCAACCCCTTCATGCCGCCACATAGTTGCGTCTCGTCCCAAACCTAAGTCCGTTGACCCGGACATCTGCCGTGACAAAACCACGACAGTTGGCGCCCACCGTGGGGCTGCGCACGATGGAGTTGTGTTCTTGATAGGAATTTTTCAGGAAGCGAGAGGCACGCGGTTGTTCAAACTAAAGAAAAACCGTCTCCAAAGGATCTGCATGCGTGGGAACTCAGATTTTCATGGGTCCATCTTCATCAACAATGACAGAGACTCATTACGCCAACGCCCAAGAAATCGTCTTCAACATTACACCATATCTCCGTGTCAAGGATTAGGATTGACAATACACGATTGAGTTTCAAAGAAACCAGGTTTTCGCGCACATAGCCCCAGGCGACGGGTTAATCCGTCTGTCTGAGCAAGGCTGACTCCGACTGGAGCAACCGACGCGATCCGGCGAGACCAAGATCGATTCAGATTGTTTTAGTCCTTATTAAAAAAGCGCCGAATTCTGCTCCGAGTAAGTGATGCCATCAGCCTGATTGGTAACCGCGAAAGCAGACTCGCATTACGTCAATCTGCCAGGAATTTAGTAAAAAATAAAGAGAGAACTACAGGTCTGTGATTCGTGATGGGTCACCAGTCTCAAATTGGCTATCAAATCAAGCAACGATCAAAGGAAAATATTATAGTATTGCGGTGATCAAATCAGCCACTATAAGTAAACGTATTTTATGCTACACGCCTCAAGATTAGTTAATTCATGTATTAGCATGGCAAGCCACGAGAAGACTATGTTGCAAAGTACTAGCAGTCCAATGTTTTTGTCAAAGATGTGCTCATTATACTACTCCAGCAAACCGATTGGACGCGTCCAGAATTTAGAGAAGAAGAAAATATGCCAGGATGAGCTTGATCAATTATGAGACGGACGCGGAGACACCCGCATCGCTGTTTTCTCCTTCAGGTCACTTTGCGACCGCGTTTCCAGAAAAGAAAGACCATGATCCAGAGATTGGGATGGACACGGACTTGGCCTTGCGTCCGAGCCGATCCCGCCGTCGTCGCCCAGCCGCTGTGACTCGCCTCCAGCGCTGACCCGGCAAGTCACTCATCTCCACCTTGCCTGGGACCGAGCCGGACCGCCGCTGTGCTCCGCTACTGCGCACTCGTGGCGTATCCAAGCCGCCCCGCTCCCGCCGGTTCAGCGCGCCAGCCAGCCGCTGTCGCATCTCGCCACTGGCGTGCCGCGGCCGCCATCTTCGCCTTACCTGGCCGGTGCGCCGCCGCGAGCTGCTGCTCCACCTGCGCCGTGTCTCCGTCTTGCGCCGCCGTGAGCTGCTGCCACGCCTGCCGCCGCGCTCCTGACGGTATGCATTGTCGCCTAGCACCCGTTGGCCGTCGGCTCCCTGCCGTTGCGCCGTGGACGCCGTGCGTCCTGCCAACCCGACAGTTCCCCACCTCGCCCTGGCCGGCTCTGCATGGCTCCGCTACAACGCCGTGGCCTCCAACACCCCGCTAGACTCGCCGCTCACACCGCCTGGCTGCGCTCCCTCCGCCACGGTCGCCTCCACGGATCGGCCTCGCTTCTGCTGCGGCCTGCCGCCATGCGCCACCGCTATGAGCCGCTCCTCCGCCAACTGCAAACCTTCACACCGCCGTGGCTACCGTTTGCCTTCTGCTGTGACTCGCCCGTTCTGACCGCGTCCGCCTCGCCTCGCCCGCCTTCACCGGCACCACTCCGGGTCAGCCGCGCCCTCCGCCACGGCCGAGCCGCCCCCAGCTGACCTTGCAGCGCAGGCGCGCCGGCCCTTTCCTCCGCCTCTGCTCCAGCAAGCCAACCCCCCCTCCCCCCTCTCCGTGGTGGTTCGCCTCTCCCGCGCCATGGTTCCCGTTATACTCCCCTGCCGTGTGTATGTCGATGGAAAGATAAGGCAAAGGAGAGCGGAGGAGTAAAAAAAAAAAGAGAATTGGACAAAATCACCCGGAGGGTCCGCTCTGCTCTGACCCTGGGACGTTCACGTTTCAAAGTTGCCCCGCTGGACATCTTTCAAAGTCGTCTCGCTTTAACATGAAATGCCGTCACTATCAAACCGCCCCGGTCTAGCGCCGTCTGTGAGCCGCCGTGGCCGAGTCACCACCTCCGCTGTGGTTTCGAGAGTGACTCAATCACTGGTGAAATTACGAGATAACTTAGCTAATCGTCAAGATGAAACAGATGCTATCCACCCAATTTATTTATACTTTTTTAATTCTGTCGAAGAACAATTACTTCGTCTTTGTAATATTTCTTGACACAGGACAATTAGTCATTGCCAAAGGGGCATTACACCGTGGTGATGGAGGCGTGCTAAAGGTGGTGGTGCGTGTCGCATTACTCAAGGGACTCCCTCGCCATTGTGCCGTCTTACAATGCCGCGACCGTCTCTCGCCATCGGGACAGCTTACACCGCCGTGACTGTCTCTCGCTACCTCGCCGACTTACAAATGTCGAAGCCGACTCTCGCCATCCGCGCCGGCTTAGAATGTCGCGACACCGGTTTACAATGCAGTGACGTTTTCTCTCCGGCTTACAACACCGTGGCCGACTTTCGCCACCAGCGCCGGCTTACAATGCCATCGCCGAATCTTCGTCCACGCCAACTTACAAATGTCGAAGCCGACTCTCGCCATCCGCGCCGGCTTAGAATGTCGCGACACCGGTTTACAATACCGCGGGTGTAGTGCTCAGGAGCCGCCCAACGGACGCGCGCAAAACGCCACCCACATGATGATCTACGTCAACATATCGGTGCAGTGCTCATCAATACGAGACGCCCAACGGACAGGCACATAAGCCGCTGCCATTACAGTTTGGTTCACTTCAAGCAAAACATCCGGAATGAACCATCAACCGGATCATTGAAACAATTCATACGAGACCATTTATCACCCGCCACGGCCAACCTCAACTTTCGATGAAAGATTCTCAAGCCGCCTCTTCGAGTCAACTTGAGACCCGGGGCTACAGACATGGCAAGACACATTTGGTCATTTTCAATGAGAAGTCCGGGTCTTTTGCCAAGATGAAATTTTCCGGCTCAAACAAGTTTAAGTCAAAGTGGTTTGTGACCCGCCGAAAGCTCTTACCAGTCAATCTCGCTTTAGAGACCCTGAGCCGGTTCACAAAGTTGACGGCCAATCTCACTTTAGAGACCCTGAACTGATGTCAATACAATAAAATCTTACCAGTCAATCTCTCTTTAGAGACCCTGAGCTGGTTCACAAAGTTGACGGCCAATCTCGCTTTAGAGACCCTGAACTGCTGTAAGTTAAAACAGTTAAGCTCTTATCAGTCAATCTTGCCTTAGAGACCCTAAGCCGGCTCACAGAGTTGACGGCCAATCTCGCTTTAGAGACCCTGAACTGGTATGATGCGCAATTGGCTTTGTGCCTAGTTTGAGTACATTAAGCGCTGTTGTTGATGGAGGCTTCTTACCTTTGGTATAGCTTAAAAAATTCCCCTAAGGCAACAGCGTGTACATCAAATTCCAGTTGCTTATCAACTGTGGCCATCGAAGGGGGCTTCTTACCGACGGGTATCGCTTATCTCACCCTAATGGTCGGCTTTATGCCACTTCCGGTTACTTATTAACCGCGGTTGTCGAAGGGGGCTTCTTACCGACGGGTTCGCTTATCTCACCCTAACAACCGGCGTTTATGCCAAAAATAGTTGTGGAAGGAGGCTTCTTGCCCTTGGGTATAGCTTACATAAACCCTTCATGCAGCCGGCTAGTACAATTACTAGTCGCGGCTGTCGAATGGATGCTTCTTACCATAAGGTATAGCTTACATAATACCATCGGCAGCCGGCCCTATGCAACATTGGCTGATTGAAGGAGGCTTCTTGCCTTCGGGTATAGCTTACATCACCCTCCAACAGCATGCTTTTTGAGTTGCGGTTGTCAGTAGAGGCTTCTTACCTTTGGTATAGCTTACATAAACCTATTGATAACCAGTGTTGGAATACAATGGATAAGTATTTTGCTGTTAAAAGGAGGCTTTTTACCATCATGGTACAGTTTACATCACCCTTCATGCAGCCGGCTGTAGGCCGCTTCAAGTTCATCAACAGTCGCCGTTGCCAATAGAGGCTTCCTACCATCAGAGGTTTCTTACATTGGAGTACGACTCATGTTACCCTACGACAACCGGTCATCAAAACAGAGCTTATAAGACTCGGAGTCATGCTACTCCGGTTGATATCTCAGAGGAGGATTATTCAATGGGGGCTTCCCACCTCCAGATTAACATGCCGACTTATAAAACTCGGATTAGAGCAAGATTATGAGAAAGGAGCAATGTTATGAAAGGTATGAACATCTCCGGGCTGAGCTTCTTCAAGCCGCCCTCACAACAATGCAGAATGTATTCTGTCTTGTTTATTTTTTGCAGGTATTATCTCTTAATATGAGCCGCTATTAAATATTTGGCAAGACCAAATGGATCTTTTAATAGCCAACATGGCTGGATCTTCATGGTTATCATAACCAGTGTTAAATGATTGGGTTTTTTAAGCCAGCTCGGAGAAGTTTATTATTTTTCAAGAGTCGCCCTATCAGATATAATGCCATGTCATCTAATTGACCGGCTCTCGGATTTTTTTCAAATGTGCTCTGTAGTAATCTACAACACTCATGGATTTCTCAAACTTATATTTGCCGGGTTGCACCGCAACCACGAGCAGGAATTTCATATCAGAGACAAAGGAATTATTTCAGGATATTCATTCCGGGTTATATTACAACTGCGGTCAAAGATTCATTCAACAAATTATGGTGAGTCATATTACTCTCACATAGTCCCGAGTTGTCGCAGGCAGACGACCCGACACTTTGGGGCTAATGCAAGCCGGCTTTCAAAATTATTACATTGTCAAGCAAGACCCTATTATCTCAAAGAGATGACCCAGTCCTTCTATATTTTCTCAAGAATATGAGTCGGCCT
Organism: Hordeum marinum; assembly: GCA_022496015.1. NCBI lineage: Eukaryota > Viridiplantae > Streptophyta > Magnoliopsida > Poales > Poaceae > Hordeum > Hordeum marinum. The sequence goes on along the minus strand of CM039676.1, from coordinate 339,861,689 downwards.
TTCCATATTTTTATAAGTCCCAGCCCAGTAAATTCTTACTGACCCGGCACTTGGGGGCTACACCGCTCAGATCAAAAATTTCTAAAGTCCCAAGTCGCCGCAGGCGTGCGACCCGACACTTGGGGGCTACAGTATTCAGCCGTTTAAACATATTATAAGGTTCTAAATTGAAGACCCGGCACATCACATTCTGATGAGCCGGCCCTTGGGGGCTACAGCCACCGAAGCTTTCTGATGAGCTGGCCCTTGAGGGCTACACCCGCCGAAGCAGTATAAGGTATAAAACAGTTATAAGTCCCAGGTTGCTGCAAGCAGGACAACCCGGCACTTGGGGGCTACACGATCCAAAATGTTATTTGCAAAGCACCAAGTTATCATGGATAATCTTGGAGCTTGGGGGCTACAGGTAATATGGACATATCAAAAACTTTTGAGGACAGTTTTCAAGATTTTAATTATGAAGTTGAGCTGTTAGACCCGGAGTCTTCAACACATATGACCCGATGTTATCAAAAGGTCATAACCCGTCAGATTTTATAAGCCGCCTTGTTTTACAACAATGGAAGTCCGGCTTTACACCAGATGGATTTTCGTCCCAATATTTTTATCAAGTCATCTGGATTCTACTTATTTAAACCCAAAGTCACCAACGATAATGACCCGGCATCATCAATGATTATAACCCGGCGGAGATCACCCGCCAAAGAGCATTGGAAGCCAGCTCAATGGCATATGGGTATTCTATTCTCAATATTTTTCAAAAGGACATTGACAATCAAGATTATCAAGACGGTCCATTCATATATAGAGAAGACCCGAATTCCTGAGTAGCCATTTTGTAAGCCGGCCAAAGGAGCAAGCCGGCCACTTAACATATTTGCTATTCCTATTTCAGGAGGTTACCATGAATAAATTCAAGCTAACCTAGGGGCTAATGTCTGGGATATACCCCGCGGTATGACCCGCCCTGGCAACTCACAGGAGACCCGGCCGAAGACATGACATTCTATTAAAGACCCGGCAGGCGAGTCACAGGATGACCAAGCCCAAGACCCGGCGGGTGAGCCGGCGCTAGGCGGCTCACGGGATAAGACCCGGTGGGTGAGCCGGCGCCAGGCGGATCACAAGAGAAGTCCCACAAGAGAAGGCCTGAAGGGAGAAGGATTCCATTAAAGGAAATAAGACCCGGAGTAGGATTTGTGAGAGACGAGTCCTAATCCTACTCCTAGTAGGACTCTATTTGTAAGCCTACCCTCTCCACTTATATAAGGAGGGGTAGAGCACCCCTAGAGGGACAGATTCTCAAGGGGCACAAGTCCACAAGTTTAGACAACACAAGATTAGAGATAGAGAGATTAGAGGCTCTCGTGATTAGAGGTAGCGATTAGTGCCCTTGTAACCGAGAGATCTTCATCATCATCAATACCAGACAAGCAGGACGTAGGCTTTTACCTCGACTTGAGGGGCCGAACCTGGGTAAACTCCGTGTCTTCTCGATTCCGACCAACCCCTTCAAGCCGCCACGTAGTTGCGTCTCGCCCCGAACCTAAGTCCGTTGACCCGGACATCTGCTGTGACAAAACCATGACAATTACCATCGGCATTAGTGATGAACCGGGACTTCAAAGACGTTTTGAACGTCATGGAGCATATGAGATGTTCCAGGAGTTGAAGTTGATCTTTTAGAAGAACGCCCGGATCAAGAGGTATGAAACCTCCGATAAGTTCTATGCTTGCAAGATGGAGGAGAACGGGTCTATCAGTGAACATATACTCAGAATGTCTGGGTATTCATCTCGTCTAGCGGAGTTGGGAATTGCCCTTCCGCCAGAGGCGATCATTGACAGAGTTCTTCAATCACTGCCACCTAGTTACAAGAGCTTTGTGATGAACTATAACATGCACGGGATGAACAAGTCAGTCGCCGAGCTGTTTGCGATGTTAAAAGTCGCTGAGTCTGAAATCCAGAAAGAACATCAAGTGTTGATGGTCAATAAAACCACTAGTTTCAAGAAAAATGGCAAAGTCAAGGGCAAGGGCAAGAAGGGTAAAATCAAGAAGGATGGCAAAGCAGTTGCTACTCCTACAAAGAAGCCCAAGCATGGACCCAAGCCAGAAACTGAGTGCTTTCATTGCAAGGGAACTGGTCACTGGAAGCAGAACTGCCCCAAGTACGTGGCTGACAAGAAGGCGGGCAACGACAAACAAGGTATATATGATATACATGTTATTGATGTGTACCTTACTAGCTCTCGTAGTAGTGCCTGGGTATTTGATACCGATTCGGTTGCTCACATTTGCAACTCAAAGCAGGAACTACGGAATAAATGAAGGCTGGCAAAGGACGAAGTGACGATGGGCGTGGGAAATGGTTCCAAGGTTGATGTGATCGCTGTCGGCATGCTCTCTCTTCGATTACCATCGGGATTAGTGATGAACCTGAATAATTGTTATTTAGTGCCTACGTTAAGCATGAACATTATATCCGGATCTTGTTTATTGCGAGACGGTTACTCATTTAAATCAGAGAATAAAGGTTGTTCTATTTATATGAGTAATATATTTATGGTCATGCACCCAATGTTAGGGGTTTATTCATATTGAATCTTGATAGTGATGACACACATGTTCATAACATTGATGCCAAAAGATGTAGAGTTGATAATGATAGTACCACTTTCTTGTGGCACTGCCATTTAGGTCATATTGGTGTAAAACGCATGAGGAAGCTCCATGCTGATGGACTTTTGGAGTCACTTGATTTTGAATCACTTGACACATGTGAACCATGCCTCATGGGCAATATGACTAAAACGCTGTTCTCTGGAACAATGGAACGGGCGAGTGACTTATTGGAAATCATACATACTGATGTGTGCGGTCCGATGAATGTTACAGTGCGTGGTGGATATCGTTATTTTCTCACCTTCACTGATGACTTAAGTAGATATGGGTATATTTACTTAATGAAACACAAGTCTGAAACGTTTTAAAAGTTCAAGCAATTTCAGAGTGAAGTTGAGAATCATTGTAACAAGAAGATTAAGTTCCTTCGATCTGATCGAAGAGATGAATATCTGAGTTATGAGTTTGGCAGTCACTTAAGACAGTGTGGAATTGTTTCACAGTTGACACCGCCCAGAACACCACAACGTAATGGTGTGTCCGAATGTCGTAATCGAACCTTATTATATATGGTGCGTTCTATGATGTCTCTTGCTGATTTGCCACTATTGTTTTGGGGTTATGCATTAGAGACAACTGCATTCACTTTAAATAGGGCACCATCAAAATCCGTTGAGACAACGCCATATGAATTATGGTTTGGCAAGAAGCCAAAGTTATCGTTTCTTAAAGTTTGGGGATGTGATACTTATGTCAAAAAGCTTCAGCCTGAAAAGCTGGAACCCAAAGCGGAGAAATGCGTCTTCATAGGATACCCGAAAGAGACAGTCGGGTATACCTTCTATCTCAGATCCGAAGGCAAAGTGTTTGTCACTAAGAACGGAACATTTCTTGAGAAAAAGTTTCTCTCGAAAGAATTGAGTCGAAATAAGAATTGAGTGGACAACAATGAACCTACGAGCTATGGAGGAGCAGTGATGGGCCCGGATTCTGAGAAATGGTTAGAGGCCATGAAATCCGAGATGGGATCCATGTATGAAAACAAAGTATGGACTTTGGAAGTATTACTTGAAGGGCGAAAGGCCATTCAGAACAAATGGATCTTTAAGAAGAAGACAGACGCGGACGGTAATGTCACCGTCTATAAAGCTCGACTTGTGGCAAAGGGTTTTTCACAAGTTCAAGGAGTTGACTACGATGAGACTTTCTCACCCGTAGTGATGCTTAAGTCTGTTAGAATCATGTTAGCAATAGCTGCTTATTTCGACTATGAAATTTGGCAGATGGATGTCAAAACAGCGTTCCTCAACGGTTTCCTTGAGGAAGAGTTGTTTATGATGCAACCCGAAGGTTTTGTCGATCCAGAGAATGCTGACAAAGTTTGCAAACTCCAGCGATCCATTTATGGACTGGTGCAAGCATCTCGGAGTTGGAATAAGCGCTTTGATGAGGTGATCAAAGCGTTTGAGTTTATACAAGTTTACGAAGAAGCTTGTATTTACAAGAAAGTGAGTGGGAGCTCTATAGCGTTTCTAGTATTATATGTGGATGACATATTGCTGATTGGAAACTATATAGAAATGCTGGAAAGCGTGAAGGAATATTTGAACAAGAGTGTTTCAATGAAGGACCTAGGAAAAGCTGCTTTCATATTAGGCATTAAGATCTATAGAGATAGATCGAGACGCTTAATAGCACTTTCACAGAGCACATACCTTGATAAAGTTTTGAAGAAGTTCAAAATGGAACAGTCCAAGAAGGGGTTCTTACCTGTGTTACAAGGTGTGAAGTTGAGTAAGACTCAATGCCCAGTAACTGCAAAAGATAGAGAAAAGATGAGTGTCATCCCCTATGCTTCAGCCATAGGCTCTATCATGTATGCAATGCTGTGCACAAGACCCGATGTCAGCCTTGCCATAAGTATGGCCGGAAGGTTTCAAAGTGATCCTGGAATGGAGCACTGGCAAGCGGTCAAGAATATCCTTAAGTACCTGAAAAGGACTAAGGAAATGTTTCTCGTTTATGGAGGTGATGAAGAGCTCGTCGTAAAGGGTTACATCGATGCAAGCTTTGACACTGATCCGGATGACTCTAAGTCGCAAACCGGATACGTATTTATTCTTAACGGGGGAGCAGTAAGCTGGTGCAGTTCCAAGCAAAGCGTGGTAGCTGATTTTACGTGCGAAGCGGAATACATTGTAGCCTCGGAGGCGGCAAAGGAAGGTGTCTGGATGAAGCAGTTCATGATAGATCTTGGAGTAGTGCCCAGTGCACTGAATACAATGAACCTGTTCTGTGACAACACTGGTGCCATTGCTCTGGCCATGGAACCAAGGTTTCACAAGAGGACCAGACACATAAAGCGACGCTTCAACTCCGTCCGCGATTACATCGTGGAGAAAGACATAAATATTTGCAAAGTGCACATGGATCTGAATGTTCCAGACCCGTTGACTAAACCTCTAGCAAGGGCTAAACATGATCAACACCAGAACTGCATGAGTGTTCGATTCATTACATTGTAAATCACATAGTGACGTGAACTAGATTATTGACTCTAGTGCAAGTGGGAGACTGTTGGAAATATTCCCTAGAGGCAACAAATTAATTTTTTATTATTCTATTTCCTTTTCCATGATAATCGTTTATTATCCATGCTATAATTGTATTAATTGGAAACATGGATACATGAGTGGATACATAGACAAACACAATGTCCCTAGTATGCCTCTAGTGAACTAGCTCGTTGATCGAAAGATGGTTAAGGTTTCCTAGCCATGGACATGAGATGTCATTTGATAACGGGATCACATCATTAGGAGAATGATGTGATGGACAAGACCCAAACTACAAACGTAGCTTATGGTCATGGCAGTTTATTGCTACTGTTTTCTGCATGTCAAGTATATGTTCCTATGACCATGAGATCATGCAACTCACAGATATCAGAGGAGTGCCTTGTGTGTATCAAACGTCACAACGTAACTAGGTGACTATAAAGTTGCTCTAAAGGTGTCTCCGAGGGTGTCTATTGAGTTGGCATGGATCCAGACTAGGATTTGTTACTCCGTGTGACGGAGAGGTATCTCAAGGCCCACTCGGTAATACAACATCACAATAAGCCTTGCAAGAAATGTGACTAAGTGTTAGTTGCGAGATCTTGTATTATGGAATGAGTAAAGAGACTTGCCAGTAACAAGGTTGAACTAGGTATGGAGATACCGATGATCGAATATCGGGCAAGTAACATACCGAAGAACAAAGGGAACATCATACGGGATTAACTGAATCCTTGACATAGAGGTTTGACCGATAAAGAACTTCGTAGAATATGTAGGAACCAATGTGGACATCCAGGTCCCACCATTGGTTATTGACCGTAGAGGTGTCTTGGTCATGTCTACATAGTTCTCGAACCCGCAGGGTCTGCACACTTATGGTTTGGTGACGTTTCGGTAGTATAGAGTTATGTATGGTGGTGACTGAAGGTTGTTCGGAGTCCCGGATGATCCTGGACGTCACGAGGAGCTCCGGAATGGTCCGTAGGTAAAGATTCATATATAGGAAGTCCCGTTTTGGTCGCCGGAAAAGTTTCGGGCTCATCGGTAGTGTACCGGGAGGCCTCCGGGAGCAGTGTTTCGACCCAACAGGCTACATGGGCTGTGGAGAGTGGAAACCATTCCTTAGTGGGCTGGTGGAACAACCACAAGAGGCCCATGCGGCTGGAAGAAAAGAGTCCTAAGAGAAAAAGTGGAAAAAGGCAAAAAAGAGGGTGAATCCTAGTCCTACAAGGATTGGAGGTGGACTGCACCTCCACCCTTGGTTCGGCCGAAGCCTTTGGCTTGGGAAGCCAAGGCTGCCTCCTCTCCTCTCTTCCTCCTATATATAATGGTGGTATAGAGGGTTTTTGCACTAGAATTTCAGCCACGTGGTACCCGTTCCTCTAGTGCATAGTTTCTCCTCTAGATCGGATTTCTGCAGTGCTTAGGCGAAGCCCTGCCGGGATTGCTCCACCACCATCGCCGGAGCGCCGTCAGGCTGCCGAAGAGCTCTTCTTCCTCTCCACTCCTTCTTGCTATATCAAGACGGTGGAGATCGTCATCAAGTTGTACGTGTGCTGAACGCGGAGGTGTCGTCCGTTCGGTGCTAGATCGGAAGGATCGTGATCAAGTTCGTGGGACGGATTGTGATCAAGTTCGTGGGACGGATCATGATCGGATCACGGGACGGATCGTGATTGGATCACGGGACAGATCATGATTGGATCGCGGGACGCACGGCGATTTGGATTGCGAAGACGTTCGACTACACCAACCGCGTTTCTTAACGCTTCCCGCTTAGCGATCTACAAGGGTATGTAGATCCACTCTCCCTCTCGTAGATGGTCATCACAATGGATAGATCTGCATGTGCGTAGGAATTTTTTTGCTTCCCATGCAACATTCTCCAAACAATCTCATCACGATCCGCCTCGCAATCTTGATCACGGTCCTTCTGATCTAGCGCCGAACGGACGACACCTCCGCGTTCAACACACGTACAGCTCGATGATGATCTCTGCCTTCTTGATCCAGCAAGAGGGAGCGGAGAGGTAGAAGAGTTCTCCGGCAGCGTGCGGTGCTCCAGCGATGGTGGTGGAGCTATTCCAGCAGGGCTTCACCTAAGCACTGCAGAAATCCGATCTAGAGGAGAAACTATGCACTAGAGGAACTGGTAGCACGTGGCTGAAAATCTAGTGCCAAAATACTAAAGCCTCTAGTATATATAGGAGGAGAGGTGGAGGAGGCTTGGCTCCCAAGGAGCCAGCCCTTGGGTCAGCCGAACCAGGAGGGAGGAGTCCTACTCCTCCACTCCTAGTAGGATTAGGACTCCTTCCTAATTTAGCCCTTTTTGCGTTTTTCCACCTTTTTCCTTTTGGGCTTTTTCTTCCCAGCTGCATGGGCCCTTTGTGGGCCTTCCTCCAGCCCACTAAGGTCTGGTATTAATCCTACCACAGCCCATGTAGCCTCTTGGGTCGAAATACCCCTCCCGAAGGTCTCCCGATACACTACCGGCACTCCCGGTACACTACCGATGAGCCCGAAACTTTTCCGTCGACCAAAATAGGACTTCCTATATATCAATATTTACCTCCGGAACATTCCGGAGCTCCTCGTGACATCCGTGATCTCATCTGGGACTCTGAACAACCTTCGGTCACCACCATACATAACTCTATACTACCGAAACATCACCAAACCTTAAGTGTGCAGACCCTGCGGGTTCGAGAACTATGTAGACATGACCGAGACACCTCTACGGTCAATAACCAATAGCGGGACCTGGATGCCCATATTGGTTCCTACATATTCTACGAAGATCTTTATCGGTTGAACCTCTATGTCAAGGATTCAGTTAATCCCGTATGATGTTCCCTTTGTTCTTCGGTATGTTACTTGCCCAAGATTCGATCGTCGGTATCTCCATACCTAGTTCAACCTCGTTACCGGCAAGTCTCTTTACTCGTTCCGTAATACAAGATCCTGTGACCAACACTTAGTCACATTGCTTGCAAGGCTTATTGTGATGTTGTATTACCGAGTGGGCCCTAAGATACCTCTCCGTCACACGGAGTAACAAATCCTAGTCTTGATCCATGCCAACCCAACAGACACCCTCGGAGATACCTGTAGAGCACCTTTATAGTCACCCAGTTACGTTGCGACGTTTGATAAACACAAGGTACTCCTCCGGTGTCAGTGAGTTGCATGATCTCATGGTCATAGGAACAAATACTTGACACGCAGAAAATAGTAGCAATAAACTGACACGATCATATGCTACGTTTGTAGTTTGGGTCTTGTCTATCACATCATTCTCCTAATGACATGATCCCATTATCAAATGACATCGCATGTGCATGGCTAGGAAACCTTAACCATCTTTGATTAACGAGCTAGTCTATTAGAGGCATACTAGGGACATGGTTTTGTCTATGTATCCACACATGCATCTAAGTCTCCGATCAATACAATTATAGCATGGATAATAAACGATTATCATGAACAAGGAAATATGATAATAACTAATTTATTATTGCCTCTAGGGCATATTTCCAACACTAACATGTGAAAATCAAATGCAATAAACAAATCCTTATTCAAAACATATTTCTCCCCTACTTTGGGATTCTCCCCTTGTTTATATAAGTGTAAACTTTGATATTCTGCTCTCCCCCTAAATTATATCTCCCCCTTTGCATAAGCATGTATCTCCCTCTTTAGCTTTGAAGCTTTGTATATTTCTCCCCCTTTGGTATTAATTGCCAAAAAATTCAGATATAGGGTAAGATACAGGGTTTATTGATTAAGAAAGGATCCTTGATAACAAGGGTCATAAAATGTAGGATTCATAGAATATGAAAATCATGAGAAAAATGAGGGAATCATTGAAAATAATTTCACTCCCTTTGGCTAAACTGAAAATTTGCAGCTCTTCTCCTCCTTTGGGTTAGGGATCCTTGAATGTATTTCTCCTCCTTAATTTTTTAAATAAGGGATCATCGAAGGATTGACAAATCATAGAAGGAACACTAAGATCTACATATTCAAACACAGACTAAAATAAAATATAAAGTCGGTGGCTCCAAGGCAAAGTTGTCGGTGGTATCGATATGGTGTTGTGCAACTTGTCTGCAGAATCGGTAGAACCGAGTCCTTCGGATTAGAGGCGTCGAGGCAATAAACAAAAACTTGGCAAATGATAATTTGAACCAAACAAAAAGTTGTAACTGAAAATCAACGAGGGAAGAAAAACAAATGAATTTCAAATTAAGGGATACAAATTTGCAGATGATATATAGATAATTTACAAAAAAGTATCAACTAGTAAAGATTTGAATGGTTTCAAGAAATTTTGCAATATAAAATGAACCAAACAAGATTCTTAACTAGATGATGGGCGGTGAGTAGGTCACCTATATTAGAGTATATTGACTTAGGAGCCAAGCAAGAATGCTTGATCATAGGTCATACTCATTGTTAAGCTCAAAATGGGGTTACCATTTTTCGATTAAGCATTTTAATGTCTTCATATCACTTGAGTTGCTTTATCTCATGACTTGGAGCAAAGCTATATCAAGGATATGAGTACATACCTTTGAGTGATGTTGTTGACATCGCTTGTAGGTGAACTTGATGAGGATGCTCGAAGTTGATGAAGTTCATCATAAGTTGGGAGAAATCCTTGTTGTTTTCGTTCATGTTTCACCTACATGGGTTAGTCATGCAAGGAAGAACATAATATATCCAAATGACATGATACCAATTGAGGTTTAGCAATTTAGGGATATATGTCAAGGATATGTTTTGGTTGTCTACTTCCTTCCATCATCAAAGCAAGAATGTGGATACTTGGTCATGACAAGATTGCATAAGATAGGAGTTGATTGCAATCTTGTGGAGTGTTGTTCTTCCAAGTACCTACAAAAGGGTTAGATGCAAGACAAGGGAGCATAGAATTCCAGGGTATGATATTCAAGGTAATAGCATGGAATAGACAATGAAGCTCATCCCCTTGCATGCATCCGAGCGCTTAGCTCAAGTTTGAAGCATCAATGATGTTCAACTCACTCCTCAAATGACAAAATACGTTTTCATCAAGTGGCTTAGTAAAGATATCGGCCAATTTCTTGTTAGTACGAACATGCTTAAGATTAATATCTCCTTTGGCAACATGACCACGAATGAAATGATGTCGAACTTGAATATGTTTGGTTCGAGAATGTTGCATAGGATTATGACCAATCTTAATAGCACTTTCATTGTCACAAAGTAATGGCACTTCCATAATCTTTAAGCATTTGTGTCATCCATAATAATTGCACACAACATGATCCAGCAACAATATATTCAACTTCGATAGTAGATAGAGATATCGAGTTTTATTTCTTGGAGGACCAAGACACAAGAGATCTACCAAGAAATTGACATGTACCTGAGGTGAATTTTCTATAAACCTTGTCACCGGCATAGTCCGAGCCAGAGTACCCAACAAGATTAAAAGAAGATCCCCTGGGATACCAAATGCCAAAGTTTGGTGTATGTATCAAGTATCTCACAATGCGTTTAACAACCTTAAGATGACATTCTTTAGGTGCAGCTTGATATCTATCACACATGCAAACACTAAGAATAATATCGGGACGGGAGGCACATAGATAAAGCAATGACCCAATCATTGACCGATAAACCTTTTGATCAACCGGTTCACCCTCCTTAGTAAGATCATCGTGTTCGCTAGTGGGCATGGGAGTTTTCATACCTTTGCACTCTTGCATGTTGAACTTCTTGATTAAGTCCTTGGTGTACTGAGTTTGAGAGATGAATGTACCTTCTCTCGTTTGCTTGATTTGTAGACCAAGAAAGAATTTCAACTCACACATCATAGACATCTCATACTTCTCTGACATCAACCTTCCAAACTTCTCACTAAATTGTGGGTTAGTAGATCCAAAGATAATATCATCCACATAAATTTGGCACACAAATAGTTCACCATTAACTCTCTTTGTGAATAAGGTTGTGTCAATTTTACCAATTTCAAAACCTTTTTCAATGAGAAACTTTGTTAGTCATTTATATCAAGCACGAGGAGCTTGCTTAAGTCCATATAAAGCTTTGCGAAGTTTGCAAACATGGTCAGGTTTCTTAGGATTTACAAAACCAGGTGGTTGCTCATACGTTTCCAACGTATCTATAATTTATGAAGTGTTCATGCCATGTTTACAATAATTGTATATGATTTTTTTATGATTTTATTAGAACTAACCTGGACTGACGCTGTTTTCAGCAGAACTACCATGGTGTCGTTTTTTGTGCAGAAATAAAAGTTCTCGGAATGGGCTGAAAATTTAGTATGATTTTTTCTGGACCAAAAGAGACCCCCGAACCATTGGAGTTGGGCTAGAAGAGCCATGAGGAGGTCACAAGCCTGCCAGGTGCGGCCACCCCCTGACCGCGCCTAGAAGGCTTGTCATCACCTCATGCCCCCCTTGACGTGAGATCGATGCCTAAAATTCCTATAAACATAGAAACCTCCAAAAAGAAACCTAGATCAGGAGTTCCGCCACCGCAAGCCTCCAAAGCCATGAAAAACCAATTGGGAGCCCGTTCTGGCACCCTGCCGAAGGGGGAAACCATCATCGGAGGCCATCTTCATCATCCCGACGGCCTCCATGATGAGGAGGGAGTAGTTCACCCTCGGGGCTGAGGGTATGTACCGGTAGCTATGTTTTTGATCGCTCTCTGTGTCTCTCTCTCTCTCGTGTTTTTGAGATGGCACGATCTTGATGTACTGCCAGCTTTGTTGATATAGATGAATCATATGGAGTTTCCCCTCTCTATCTTCTTGTGATGATTTGTGTTTACTTATCGGATTGAGTCTTTAAGGATTTGAGAACAATTGATGTATGTCTTGCAATGGGATATCCTTGGTGACAATGGGATGTTCTATTGATCGAGTTGATGTATGTTTTGGTGATCAACTTGCGGGTTCCGTGACCTTAGGAATCAATGCATAGGGGTTGGCACATGTTTTTGTCTTGACTTTCCGGTGGAACTTTGGGGCACTCTTTGAAGTTCTTTGTGTTGGATTGAACATGAAGAATATGAAATTGTGTGATGCATATCGTATAATTAAGCCCATGGGTACTTGTGGTGACATTGGAGTATCTGGGTGACATTAGGGTTTTGGTTGATGTGTATCTTAAGGTGTTATTTTAGTACGAACTCTAGGGCTGTCTGTGACACTTATAGGGATAGCTCATAAGATTGATCAGAAAAGATAAGTTGAGGTGGTTTCGTACCCTACAATAATTTCTTCGTTAGTTCTCTGCTATTTGTGACTTTGGAGTGAACTCTTTGTCGCACGAGAGGGACTTACATATGATTCAACTATGTCAATATTGTTGAGAGAAATTGCACTAGTGAAAGTATGGACCCTAGGCCTTGTTTCCAAGCATTTATACAACGTTTTGCTCACCATTTACTATTTATTACCTTTTTGTTTTTATATTTTCAGATTACAAAAACCTATACCTACCATCCATATTACACTTGTATCACCATCTCTTTGCCGAACTAGTGCACCTATACAATTTACCATTGTATTGGGTGTGTTGGGGACACAAGAGACTCTTTGTTATTTGGTTGCAGGGTTGTTTGAGAAACCATCTTCATCCTACGCCTCCCATGGATTGATAAACCTTAGGTCATCCACTTGAGGGAGAATTGCTACTGTCCTACAAAACTCTGCGCTTGGAGGCCCAACACGAGCCTACAAGAAGAAGGTTGTGTAGTAGATATCAGTTGCTTAACATGGACCTCTTCTTCTATCTCACCATTTAAAAATGCACTTTTAATATCCATTTGGTAAAGCATGATATCATGATGATTAGAATAAGCAAGAAGAATTCTAATTGCTTCTAATCTAGCAATTGGGGCATAGGTCTCGCCGTAGTCCATACCTTCGACTTGCGTATATCCTTGGGCTATGAGGTGATCCTTGTTGCAAATGAGTTGACCGTCTTCATATTGCTTGTTTTGAAATACCCATTTTGTGTCGATAATGTTTTGCTCATCCTTCACACTTCATTCCTATCAAAGTTGTGAAGCTCTTCATGCATAGCGTTCACCCAATCTGTGTCTTCAAGAGCTTGTTCAACCTTCAAGGGTTCAATCCTAGAGATGAAAGAATAATACTCACAAAAGTTAGCCAAGTGAATTTTAGAGCGAGTGATCCTCCCTGTTTGTATGTCACCAAAGATTTGGTTTAGGGGATAGTTCTTGGTCACTTGAACTCAGACTCGGGGTAGCTTAGGCTTGTTAATTGGTGGAGCTTCTTCTTCTTCATCGTCTCCTTCATCTCCTTTGTTGTCAACGTGGTCATCTCCTTGAGGTGGTGGTGAAGGAGGTTGTGGTGGATCTTCATGATGTACTTCCTCCTCCTCTTCATCTTGTCTTGTACCGCTTATGGATGCTTCCATGTCGTATTGTCAGTAGCCTTGATCCGAAGTAGGAGCTTCCACTTGGATTGATGAAGTACTTTCCTTCACCTCCTTGGGGCGATTCTTGCTGATTGGCAAGTCTTGGATAGCTTCCGAAGGATCTTTATCACCTACATCATTTGGCAATTGTTCGACTTGCGAACCATTAGATTCATCAAATTTCACATCTACTGTCTCTTCAACTTTTCGAGTGAAGTTGTTGTAGACACGGCAGGTGTGAAAGTTCGATCCATAACCAAGTAGGAAACCTTCATGAGATTTATGAGAAAAGTTAGCACGGCGATGCCTATCAATAATGTAACAATTGGAGCCGAATACCTGAAAGTATCCCACTTGGGGTTTGTTACCGGTGAGAAGATCATATGTCATTTTACCGAGAAGCTTATGCAAGTAGAGTTGGTTTGTGGCATGACATGCTGTTTCCACGGCTTCTGCCCAAAAGTGTCTTGCCGTCTTGTATTCATCAAGCATCGTTCTTGCCATCTCAATGAGGGTTCGGTTCTTTCTCTCAACAACTCCATTTTGTTGAGGTGTGTACGTAGCCGAGAACTCATGTGAAATACCCTCTTCATAAAGAAAGGTAGCCAGATGGGTGTTCTTGAACTCCGATCCGTTATCGCTTCGAACCTTCTTGTGTTGGAAATATGCCCTTGACGCAATAATAAATTAGTTATTATCAAATTTCCTTGTTCATGATAATCATTTATTATCCATGCTAGAATTGTATTGATCGGAAACTCAGATACATGTGTGGATACATAGACAACACCATGTGCCTAGTATGCCTCTAATAGACTAGCTCGTTAATCAAACATGGTCAAGGTTTCCTGGCCATGGACATGAGATGCCATTTGATAATGGGATCACATCATTAGGAGAATGATGTGATGGACAAGACCCAAACTATAAACGTAGCATATGACCGTGTCAGTTTTTTACTACAGTTTTCTGCATGTCAAGTATTTGTACCTATGACCATGAGATCATGCAACTCACTAACACCGGAGGAGTACCTTATGTGTATCAAACGTCACAATGTAACTGGGTGACTATAAAGGTGCTCTACAGGTATCTCCGAGGGTGTCTGTTGGGTTCGCATGCATCAAGACTAGGATTTGTTACTCTCTATGACGGAGAGGTATCTCATGGCCCACTCGATAATACAACATCACAACAAGGCTTGCAAGCAAAGTGACTAAAGTGTTAGTCGCAGGATCTTGTATTACGGAATAATTAAAGAGACTTGCCAGTAAGGAGATTGAACTAGGTATAGAGATACTGACAATCGAATCCCAGGCAAGTAACATACCGAAGAACAAAGGGAACATTATACGGGATTAACTGAATCCTTGACATACACTACTGGAATCAGAAGATTTGCCATCTGCCATATCTTTGCCGTCTGCTAGCGGACGGCAAAGAGTGGCTTTGCTATCAGCTAGCCAAAAATGGACGGCACTAGCAGACAGCAAAGGGTGGCTTTGCCATCAGCCACTTCTTTGCCGTCTGCTAGCGGATAGCAAAGAGGGGGGGTTAACTAACGACAGCGCCCCACCCCGGCCCGCCTCTCTCTCTCGATCTCTGTTTCTCTCCCTCTCCTCCCCGCCGCCCACCGCACGCGCGCCGCCGCCCTGTCGCCCCACCAACCTACTGCCCCACCGGCCCACCGCCCCCCGGCGCCAGCGTCGCCCCGTTGCCCCCGCCGCCATGTTGCCCCCGCCACTGCGCACCCGGGCCCCCCCTGCGCCCCATCGCCCCAGAACCGTCTACCGCATCGCCACCGCCACCCGTCGCCCGCCAGCACCGCCCGCCACCCGCGCCCGCTGCCCTGTGCCCCCCCCCTGCGCCCCCTGCGCCCCCCTGCACCCCCTCTGGCCCTGCGGCCCCTGGTGCTCCCCGGCCCTCCCCCGACCCTCCCCGACGCCCCCTGCCCCGCCCCCTCTGGTAAGCTCTTCCCCCTCCTCTTTTTTTGCTTTTTTGCTTTTAGTTTAGGTTTAGATTATATTATTAGGTTAGTGTTAATTAGGTTAATGTTAATTAGGTTAGTGTTAGCTTAGGTTCGTGATAGTTAGGTTAGTCTTAGTTTAGGTTTATTAGGTTAGTGTTTATTAGGTTAGTGTTAGTTTAGGTTTATTATGTTAGTGCAAAAAGGAGAAGAAGAAGAAGAAGAAGAAGATGAGGAGAAGAGGAGAAGAAGAAGAAGAAGAAGAAGAAGGAGAAGGAGAAGAAGAAGAAGAAGAAGAAGAAGAAGAAGAAGAACAAGAACAAGAAGAGAAGAGCCCCTGATTCCCGACGCCACTAACCCCCAACCTCCGACGCCATCGACCCCCGACGCGATCGACCCCCGATGCCTCGGACCCCCGACCCCCGACGCCATCGCCCTCGACCACCGACACCACTGACTGCCGACCACCGACAGCATCGACCCCCGACCACCGATGCCATCGCCTCCCGACCACCGACACCACTGACCGCCGACCACCGACAGCATCGACCCCCGACCGCCAACGCCATCGACCCCCGACACCCCAATCCCGAAAAAGGTGCTCTTCGGCCTTCTAGAGGCCGATGGGTCATATATTTGTGAATTATGAGTTAGGTCATATATTTTTCGATTTTGTTATACAGAATATCATATTTATGTTGATCAGGTGGATTTAAATGTGCAGTTATTTCGTTGCTGCGAGGGTCTGGTGTTTGACGACCTCCCCGTGCGTTCGATGAGCTCCGCCCCTGCGTTCGTGGGTGAACACAAATGACATCTCCTCTTGCCCCCTTCATTTCCTCTATTCTGGTCTTCGTGCCGATGAAACTTGCTAGCTATAGGTGTATTCAATCATCAGTATGCGTGACCACTATGCGTCTCCCGTTCGAAAGGGTTGCATCTATAAATATGCATTCATTAGCATATTTATAACCGTGATTCTTTCGAATTGTACAACGTTATCCATGGACAACCCGAGTATGTGTCGTTTTCCCATATGCTCTGCTCCGGATCCGATGCAAAATTTCGTCAGCGCCTCCCTGTTGTTCTCCGGGTACACATCCTCTCTACTTATTGTCGAGGCATGTATCAGGAGAACAGTGGGGAGGTGCTGCCAAAATTTTGCGTCGGATCCGGAGCAACGCATGGGAAAACGAACCCAATCTACACATACTTGGGTGGGATTAGGACCTATCTTTACCTACTAGCGTCTAGGTTGCATCGACGTAATAAAACTGACAAACTCTATTAACTGATGAATACGGTTTGCTGAATTATGTATATATTTTGTGTGTGTCTAGTAGCTAGGCAAGATGAGTGATCGTGGGTGGATAAAAGCCGGTCACACTAGTCACAAAGACATGACCCGTGAATGGATAACAAAAACCAAGGAGTTTGTGAGAGTCGCATTTGCAAATGGACAAAAAACAACCTGGTGCCCTTGTGTCGATTGCGACAACTGTAAGAAGAAGTCACAGTTTGAAATGATCAAACACCTGCAGAAGTGGGGTTTTACGCCTAATTATACGGTCTGAACATTTCATGGCGGGTCTGCCCAACGTGCCAGAGCTGAGGTGGTTCATCGTTGCACCGATGAGCATGGTACCGGGATCGAAGACATGGTGCAAGACTTTGATGATGCTCGGGATTCGGACGATGAGATGGAGGAATCTGCAAAGGCCTTTTACGAAATGTTGGAGTCTTCAAAATGTCCTCTCCACGAGCACACTGATCTTTGTCAGCTGGATGCCATCGCGCAAGTAATGGCTCTGAAGGCTCAGTTCAACCTGGGCAGAGAATGCTACGACGCGATGATGACGATATTTGGATGCTTTCTACCCAAAGGCCATGTATTTGTTGCAAATATGCCCTAGAGGCAATGAATAAAGTGTTTAGTATTATATTTCCTTGTTCATGATAATTGTTTATTATCCATGCTAGAATTGTATTAATTGGAAACATGGATACATGTGTGGATACATAGACAAACACAATGTCCCTAGTATGCCTCTAGTGAACTAGCTCGTTGATCAAAAGATGGTTAAGGTTTCCTAGCCATGGACATGAGATGTCATTTGATAACGGGATCACATCATTAGGAGAATGATGTGGTGGACAAGACCCAAACTACAAACGTAGCATATGATCGTGTTAGTTTCTTGCTATTGTTTTCTGCATGTCAAGTATATGTTTCTATGACCATGAGATCATGCAACTCACAGACATCGGAGGAGTGCCTTGTGTGTATCAAATGTCGCAACGTAACTGAGTGACTATAAAGGTGCTCTACAGGTATCTTTGAGGGTGTCTATTGAGCTGGCATGGATCAAAACTGGGATTTGTTACTCCATGTGACAGAGAGGTATCTCAGGGCCCACTCGGTAATACAACATCACAATAAGCCTTGCAAGCAATGTGACTAAGTGTTAGTTGCGGGATCTTGTATTACCTAATGAGTAAAGAGACTTTCCGGTAACGAGGTTGAACTAGGTATGGAGATACCGACGATCGAATCTCGGGCAAGTAACATACCGAAGAACAAAGGGAACATCATACGGGATTAACTGAATCCTTGACATAGAGGTTCGATCGATAAAGATTTTCGTAGAATATGTAGGAACTAATATGGGCATCCAGGTCCTGCTATTGGTTATTGACCGTAGAGGTGTCTTGGTCATGTCTACATAGTTCTCGAACCCGCATGGTCTACACACTTAAGGTCTGGTGACGTTTCGGTAGTATAGAGTTATGTATGGTGGTGACCGAAGGTTGCTTGGAGTCCCGGATGAGATCCCGGATGTCACGAGGAGCTCCGGAATGGTCCGGAGGTAAATATTCATATATAGGAAGTCCTGTTTTGGTCGCCGGAAAAGTTTGGGGCTCATCGGTAGTGTACCGGGAGTGCCGGTAGTGTACCGGGAGACCTCCGGGAGGAGTATTTCGACCCAAGAGGCTTTATGGGATGTGGGAGAGTGAATATCATCCCTTAGTGGGCTGGTGGAAACTCCCACAAAGGCCCATGTGGCTGGAGAAGAAAACCCAATAGGAAAAGGTGGATAAAGGAAAAAAAAGGGACGAATCCTAGTCCTACTAGGATTGGAGGAGAGTCCTCCAATCCTAGTTGGTTCGGCCGACTCCTATAGGAGCCTTGGACCTTGAGCCAGCCTCTACTCCTCTCCTCCTATATATACTGGTGGATTTTTGGGTTTTGCACTAGTTTTTACAGCCACGTGCTACCCGTTCCTCCAGTGCATAGTTTCTCCTCTAGATCGCATTTCTACAGTGCTTAGGCGAAGCCCTACCGAAATTGCTCCACCACCATCGCCGGAGCAACATCACGCTGTCGGCTAACTCTTCTCCTCTCCCCTCTCTCTTGCTGGATCAAGACGGCAGAGATTGTCATCAAGCTGTACGTGTGCTGAACGCGGAGGTGCCGTCCGTTCGGCGCTAGATCGGAAGGATCGTGATCAAGTTCGTGGGATCGATCGTGATCAAGTTCGTGGGACGGATCGTGATCAAGTTCGTGGGACGGATCATGATTAGAACGCGGGACGGATCATGATTAGAACGTGGGATGCACAGCAATTTGGATCGCAAAGACGTTCGACTACACCAACCGCGTTTCTTAACGCTTCCCGCTTAGCGATCTACAAGGGTATGTAGATCCACTCTCCCTCTCGTAGATGCTCATCACCATGGATAGATCTGCGTGTGCGTAGGAATTTTTTTGTTTCCCATGCAACGTTCCCCAATAGTATTGCCACCAAACCTGTACCAGTCGGACAAAATCCTACGTGCGCTTAAGATGCCCTATGAGAAGATAGATGCCTCTGAGAATGGATGTGCCTTATTTAGGCTTGAGTATGCGGGCTTGAACTATTTCCCCATTTGCAATGCTTCCAGGTATGTTCTGGTAGACAACGGTATGGGTGAGAAGAGTTAGACCAAAATCTTAATGTTCTTTGGTATCTGCCAATCATACCAAGACTTCAACGTCTTTTCATGGTCGAAGAGACACCCAGACAAATGACATGGCATAAATTGGGCAAAAGAACAGAACTAGATGCACATGGGAATCCGATGTTGGGACACACTTCAGACGCTTTTGTGTGGAAGCACTTCGATGCATTACATAAGGATAAAGCGGCAGATCCAAGGCATCCTCGAGTTGCCATCAACACGAATGGGTTCAATGTGTATGGTATGACGTCAGCACAATACAGTTGTTGGCCTGTATTTGTCATTCCACTCAATCTCCCCCTGGAGAGATTATGAAAAGAAAGAACATTCTCCTGACATTGATAATTCCAGGGCCCAAATATCCAAGGAAGAATATGAATGTGTACATGCAACCGCTTAAGGATGAATTGCAAGAAGCCTGTGATAATGGGATCAAGACATACGACTCCGCTACAAAAAGGAACTTCAAAATGCATGTGTGGTACATGTACTCGATGTATGACTTGCCGGCGTATGCGCTATTCATTGGCTGGTGTGTGCATGGAAGCTTTCCATGCCCCACATGCAAGGCAGCTCTTTAGTTCCGTTGGATGGAGGCGGGTCGCAAGTTTTCTTGCTTCGACATGCATAGACAGTTCCTGGATCCTGACCATAAGTTCAGAAAAGACAAGAAGAATTTCATGAAAGGTAGAGTTGTCAAAAACCCTGCACCACCTGCGTTGACAGGCCAACAGATCCTGGATCAGATAAATGCTCTCGAGCCGGATCCAGATCGTCCAGGGTAATTCAAAGGGTATAATACGAAACACGCCTGGACTCACAAGATATGTTTGTGGGATCTGTCTTACTTTAAAGACCTCCTTTGCCCACACAACATCGACGTGATGCACACTGAAAATAATATCGCGGAGGCCCTTTTTGGTACATTGTTCGGCATAGAGGGGAAGTCGAAGGATAATCCTAAGTCTAGAGTCAACCAGGAGGCTCTATGTGATAGACCGTTACAAAACATTCGACAACCAAAAGGAAAGAAGAACTAGAGGAAGCCAAAGACATGGTTCAATCTTGGAAGGCCAGCTATGAGGGAAATGATCTTGTGGATGAAAATGCAGTTGATGTTCCCTGATGGTTATGCAGCGAATCTAAAGAGGGGAGCGAGTCTTGACAAATTGAAAATATTTGGTCTCAAGAGTCATGATTGGCACACATGGCTTGAGCGGGTAATGCCGGTGATGTTGTGTGGCTTTATCCCTGAGGATGAATGGCTAGTACTGGTAGAGCTAAGCTATCTCTTCCGTGCTCTTTGTGCGAAAGAACTATCGCCTGACGTGGTACACGAACTGGAAGAGTTGGCGCCGGAGTTGATCTGCAAGTTAGAAAAGATCTTTCCACCGGGCTTCTTTAATCCAATGCAACATTTGATTTTGCATCTCCTGACCGAGGCAAGATTAGGGGGGCCCGTGCAAAATCATTGGTGCTACGCAACTGAGAGGATGCAGAAGACGCTTCGAGCAAAATGTAAAAATAAACTTATAGTTGAAGCATCGATGTCCGAGGCATTCATTACTGAGGAGGTGGCAAACATCATGACAACACACTACAAAGCCAAGAATCGCCATTTGCATAATCCGAAGCCTCGGTACAATGATGGCGACCGTGAAAAAGGTCGATCCAACCTCAGCCTATTCAAAGGGAAGCTCGCACCAGCCGGTGCTTTGAAATCAATAGAGTTGGATGTCGAAGAATGGCAGACCATTTCGTTGTATATCTTCAACAACCTAACAGAAGTGCGGCCGTACATCGAGTAAGTTCTCGGTACATTGGTTCGCAACTTCTAATTCCTTTGAAATGCTCTTATTCCTAGGTCACCGAGCCTTCGTCCCAGGAGACTCCGGTCCCAGAGTCTTCGTCCCAGGAGACTCGGGTCCCAGAGTCTTCGTCCCACATGACTCTGCAGGCTAGTGGCCATGCTGATGGTGGCGAGGACAACTTGTCTGAGGACACCTATAGCGAGGGCGAGCTGGTTGAGGAGGGCAAGAAGGTCTACCAGCATGGTTGTACAAAGCTCCCGCCCGTGCCGACGACCCGTGAGCAGAGGTGGTTGATTGCTCCTAATGAGGAGAAGTAAGTGCATTTACTCTTTTTTAACCTTTTGCCTTCATGTTTCTTCAAATTAATATCTAATGTGTTGGCCTTGTCATACTGTAGGGGTTGGAAACACGAGCGTGGTGTCCGCAGGCCCAACCAGGTCCTTGGTGTCCTTCTCCGGCACCACTTCCCGGGGAAGGTCTAGTTGCCCGGTGAGGGTGAGGCTCCACAAGTAGCACTAACCTGGGAGCTGTACATGGCTGCCCCAGCCCCATCGGAGGAGATGGTCAATGGTGTCTTGTGCGAGATGGTGGCTGACATTGTGATCCATCGCTTTTGGGTAATTTCTCCTTTACAGAATTAAAAATCAACAACACCTAGTGATTGTACTAATCAATGTTGTCTTGTTTGATTGCAGAACTTCTACAGGTGTCTTGAGGAACACGAGGCGAAAGCGGCTGTTGTTCTCGAAGCCGAGTGCAAGCGCCTACTTCAAAACTTACGGCATGAGGCTCGGGTGCAGGCTATTCGAGACTACTACGCCTCGACTAACATTAAGAGGGCCAAGAAGAAGTGCCGCAAAAATTATCTGAGTAAGGAGAAGTTAATGAAGGTAATTATCCATTGTTAAGGCCTTGTACTTAGTTTCTTTGATTTGATTCGTAGGCGTAGCGCTGAAATTTCTCTTGTCTAACTTAGGTGCCCCCGAGATGGTGTGCGGATAGGATGGACTATTGGGAGGCATTGGTGGATGAGTGGTGCTCTCCCGAATGGCTAGCCGAACACAACAAGGCCAAGGATAAGCGTGCCCAAATGAGAGGTGTGCCACACCATCAAGGGAGCTCCAACCTGTTTGAGTACGGGGATCACTGGGTATGTGGTTTGCTTCATGATTCATGAAATCTCATTCTTTATGCTAGCTTGAGCCCTTAACTAATATTTTGTTCCTCTCTTTTAGGCGCGAGAAAACAAGAAGGAGGTGCCACCTCTGTTCGACCTGTATGCCATGGCCCATACTGCCTCGTACAAGAAGGCCAAGGCATTCTCTGAGGGTGACCTCGATCATCCAGAGAGCTTCAGCAACGTCTCCTCCCATAACAAGCTCGTGAGGTATAGAGATGAGGGGAAGGCGAGGAAAGGGGAGGACTTCAACCCGAGCCAGAGTCCTTTTGGTCCAGAGCTCATGATGATATCTGGTGGCGGGAGGCCCCATGGCTCGAATGCCATTGGGGATGAACTGATACGTTGTCCTAGAACTCTCCCGGAGATCAAGAAGCGCCAGACGAGCTCTGATCCTGAGATAAGGCCTCATCCATGGCCAATGGAGCTCGCCATTGAGGCTAGGGCCCAGGAGTTTCTGGCGGAGGCAAATAGGCAGGCGGCACAGAGGGAGAGGGACATGGAGGAGAGGACGGCTAGTCTCTTGAAGGAGGAGAGGAACCAGAACGACGCATCTCACCGGGCCCTATACGAGCTCCTCGTGGTAAGTTTCTCCTACATATTAGCCAAATCATGCACGTAATGTTCGTTTCATCACTAACTAATATGAATGACTCGTGAAAACAAAATGTGCAGACCGTGTGCCAGAACAATGGTCAGACCCCTCCGTCGATGCCCCATATTGCTATAGCACCCACGGTGAGTTTCATTTGAATGGTCATTAGTTACTAGTATTCACATTTGAGTTGCATCATACTAAGGAGACATTGCTTGCAAATGATCTTTGGTGCAGCGTGCCTCCCGACAAGGATCGACCAATCCTTGTGCGTCTACCGCAACCCCAACGGGTCCTTCTATGTCTCACCTTGGCGCAAACCTGACCGGTCCTTCACCTCCGTGATGATGGTAAGTTTTCCCAAGTGTTTTGCTTAACAAATGCATACTTAGCTTAATAAATGACCTAATTAGCTCCAAAATGACCTATACTTAGCTTATTTTCCTCAAAAATGACATAATAACCTTACTTACCTCCAAAATGATATATTCTACCTAGGATAGCTATAAAATGACCTATACTTAGCATTTTTTCCTCCAAAATGACTTGATATGCTTAGTTATCTAGAAAATGGCATAACTACCTAGGATAGCTCAATAATGATCTATAGCTAGCTTAGCTAGTTCATTTATGACATAATTAGCTCACTTAGGTACAAAATGGCATAACTACCTAGGATAGCTCAATAATGATCTATAATTAGCTTAGCTAGTTCATTTATGACATAATTAGCTCACTTAGGTAAAAATGGCATAATAACCCTGGTTTAGCTCCAAAATGACCTATAGTTAGCTTATTTTCCTCAAAAATGACATAATAACCTTACTTACCCCCAAACTGATATATTCTACCTAGGATAGCTATAAAATGACCTATACTTACCATTTTTCCTCCTAAATGACTAGATATGCTTAGTTAGCTGAAAAATGTCATAACTACCTTGCATAGCTAAATAATAATCTATACTTAGCTTACCTAGTTCATTTATGACATAATTACCTTACTTAGGTAAAAAATGGCATAATAACCTTGGTTTAGCTCCAAACTATCATATAATTAGTTTATTTTCCTCCAAAATGACAATATAACCTTACCTAGCTCCAAAATGACCGATTTTAACTAGGATAGCTCTAAAGTGACCTACACCTACCATTTTGTCCTCCAAAATGAATAAATATGCTTAGTTAGCTAAAAAATGGCATAACTACTTATGTTAGCTCCAAAATGACCTATTTACCTTTCTTAGCTCTAAAATGACCTACACACTTAGCATTTTTTACCTACCTTAACTAAAAAATGGCATTTTTACCTACCTTAGTTAGAAGAAGAAGAAGATAAAGAAGAGGAGAGGAGAAAAAGAAAGAGAAGATAAATTCTTGTTCTTCTTCTTTTTCTTCTTCCTTTTCTTCTAGCTAATCTTCTTCTTCTTCTAACTTTCATCTTTCCTAATTTGCAGTTTTGCTATAGATGAGGAAGCTTGCATTGATGGACTGTACTCTTCTACTTGTGCTTCCTTTTTGTTTATGGAAACTTGTTTTGTTTTGGATATGTATGTATGGATATGTTGTTGGAAACCATTGTATGTTGGATATGTTGTTGGAAACTTGTATGTTGGATATGTTGTTGGAAACTTATTGTTGGTATGCTTGTTGAAACTTATTGTTGGTATGCTTGTTGGAAACTTGTATTGTTTATATGTTGGATATATATGTGAAATTCTGTCAAATTAAATTATTTTAAGAAAAACAGGGGCTATATAGCAACTTTGCCATCTGCTGGTGGACGACAAAGAGCTTTGCCGTCAGCCAGCAGACAACAAAGCTGCCACGTGGCAGCTACCAGTGCAACCTGGGGTAGCACTAGGCTGGCCTAGGTGGGTTCTTTGCCATTCGCTGGCAGACGGCAAAGACCTTAGTTCTTCGCCGTGTGCCAGCGGATGACAAAGAACCCACCTAGGTCGGCAAAGAAAAGGTGCTTTGTCGTTCGCTGGCAGATGGCAAAGAACTAAGGTCTTTGCCGTCTGTGAGCAGATGGCAAAGCACGCCGTTAAGCCCTTAACGGACCTAAGTTGCCACGTGTGCCGTCCATGCCCTTTGCCGTCTGTTGACAGACGACAAAGATGCAAAGGTCTTTGTTGTCTGCTAGTAGACGGCAAAGCGCCCTTTACCGTGGCTTATTCAGCCGTACGGTTGGCCGTCTGCTGGCGAACGACAAAGCCTTTTCTGTCCGGCATGCATGCCTTTGCCATCCGGGATGGCTGATGGCAAAGTGCCTGATTCCTGTAGTGATAGAGGTTCAACTGATAAAGACCTTTGTAGAATATGTAGAAGACAATGTGGGAATCTAGGTCCCGCTATTGGTTATCGACCGTAGAGGTGTCTCGGTCATGTCTACATAGTTCTCGAACCCGTAGGGTCTGCACACTTAAGGTTCGGTGTTGTTTCGGTATAGTTGAGTTATGTATGTTGGTGACCGAAGATTGTTCAGAGTCCCAGATGATACCCCGGACATCATGAGGAGCTCCAGAATGGTCCGGAGGTAAAGATTTATATATATAGGAAGTCCCGTTTTGGCCACCGGAAAAGTTTCAGGTATTACCGGTAGTGTACCAGGAGTGCCGGAGGGCCATCGGGAGGGGCCACCCACACCGGGAGGCCACATGGGCCTGAGGGGTGTTGAACCAGCCCTTAGTGGGTTGGGAAAACTAGCCTTACACTAGTAGAAAACGACCCATTTGTCCCGGTTCCAAAGGCCCATTAGTCCCGGTTCTGGAACCGAGACTAAAGGGTCGGGACTAAAGCCCTAAACCTTTGGTCCCGGTTCACTTACAAACCGGGACAAAAGGGGCTCCATGTGGCCTCTGCGGGGAGCCCGGGAAGGAGGACCTTTAGTACTAGTTGGTAACACCAACCAGGACCAAAAGGCATCCACACGTCAGCATCTGGCAGTTGCTGGTTTTTTTTTGAAAGGGGGGGTTAGGGGTTTTTGGAGGGTTAATTTAGGGGTTTCATATTGTGTTAGCTAGATAATTAATAGAGAGAAGTGTCCTCTCTTTCTCCATTCTTGGTCGATGCTAGCTACTATAGATAGAACTCGACACGCTAGCCAGTAAGTAAATGAAGGAACCATTAAGTACACAAGATCGTCATGAACATATACATAGAGAAGTGATTGATGTCTCTTTCTCTGAGAGATTGGTCGAACAACAAGTTTTTGTATATCTATTCGACGCTACTAGCTACATATATACAATATAAGATCTCTTACAATTCCTAATATCCAATCACAAATTCACATAGTATTCCCCGTCTTCAAGTATGACGTGGTCAAGAAAGAATCCCGCCAATTCCTCTTGACTTGCTCGTATGCGATCATGTGGTAGGAGTTCATCCCGCATCTGCCACATCTAATTTGAAGATGGGGCTTAATACATGCATATATATGAATAAAAATCAACACAATTGATGGTAATATATAAAATAAAATTGTGAATATTATTTACGTACTTCAAATTGTTTGTTAGAGAAGCCCCGCTCAGAGGTCGATTGGCGAATGAGCTTGCATACGTAGTATCCACATAAAACAGTCCCTTCTTTCTGGTACAAGCACTTTATGAGAATAGAGTTCAATCAAACTGGTAGGCAAGCATGGTAATGATATATTGATGAAATTTTAAATCAATTAGAGATGCGCGGAACTAGCTAGTACTACTTACTTTGGGGGCGTAAATCGCAACTCTTTGTTTAGACCGGGAACCTTTTGGGTGAACTTCTTCCAAACTCTACTAGGCAAAGAAAATGATTACTTGATATCAGGAAATTAATGAAAGTTGCATGCCGATATGGTCCTGGTATTGACTGAACTTACTTCTTGAGCATTGTAGTCATGTCCGCATAATTCTCGGGATCTTTACGTCTCGAGTCTAAGACAGTTACTAATGCCCCGTCAAGCTTAATGGACAGCAGAATAAAGTGGTAACTGCGCACGCATATATAACTCATCAATTATATTACTTCACCTTGAGTAAGCGAAATCGAGTATACAGAGAAGACAACAACACTCACTTGAATTTCTAAGGAAAGAGTATTTCCCTTTTGTTTTGATGTGCAAGTAATGACTTTAGCAAGTTTTCCTCGGTCGCTTCGGGTTCTTTTCGTATCGACCATTCATTTGCGACATCTGGGCTAATGAACCCAACATCGAAGATTCCTGATTTTTTGCATTCGA
The DNA here is from genome assembly GCA_022496015.1 of Hordeum marinum. Lineage (NCBI taxonomy): Eukaryota > Viridiplantae > Streptophyta > Magnoliopsida > Poales > Poaceae > Hordeum > Hordeum marinum. The sequence goes on along the minus strand of CM039676.1, from coordinate 339,834,266 downwards.
TGATCTCCAATCTACATAATATAGTGATGACAATTATATATATATATATACATGCAATGAACAAGCTGAGATAGAGACTTAACTATAGAAGTAATACTTATAGACAGTAGGCAGTCATGAGTTGTTTGTCGAGGGCCCGTTGATTGTATAACTGAAATAACTCCTCAAATTGAATAGGCATCACGGGAAGTCCAATGAATTCGTGCTCTGGTTTCACTGCCGCATACATAATGTCTCTCCCAGACTCCCTACAGGTTTTCATGTACCACTCATGTAATTTGTACATCATCATTGTTAGAGGATGATGATCGGGTTTGACGAGAGGCTTCCCGTGCACGTATTCGTGTTCTTCTTTGGTTACCTCAGCCATTTCAAAAAGTACGTCATCCCCCAAGTAATCACCAAGTTTGGTACCGGGCAGTATCACTGGATGATTAGCAATGTCGCTAGACACCTTGAGCGGAGGGCACGATTGCTTCTCCTATTCGCCAAGCTGGGGAATTGTTTTCCCACTTTTCGGTTCTTTGACTCGGGCAACACTAGAGGTACTTCCCGACCATTGCGCTTCATTATATGTCTTTATAATACAACGGTCATAGTTTGATGGTAGCGGAGGCGGTGATGGTCGCTTCAGGGCATCCAGAGTGCGATTTGCTTTCACCGGATCTACCGTTTCCTTCGGAGGTGGCTGTTTCCATGCAAAATGGGCCTTCACTTCGGCTTTACTGATCTCAGCGCTTTCTTTGTCAGTCCTCTCGTATGGTAACTTTGTAACAGGCTTGAGGCTTGGACCAAATTTGTATTTTTCCCGCCTATTGTACTGCTAGCTGCTGGAGCGGCGGCGGCGTCTCTCTTCCGTCATGGCTGACGCGCCGTAGGAGGCGGACCTCTCCGACGCGCCGGAGTAGGTGAAGGAGGAGGTGGAGTGCCGTCACGTGTCGGAGGAGCCGGAGAAGAAGGCGGAGTGCCCTGATCACTCGCCGGGGGAGGAGGAGGAGGAGGAGGCGGAGTGCCCTGACTCACCGGAGGAGGAGGAGGAGGTGGAGGCGTCCAGTTTGGAAGCTTGATGTACTCCTTCGGCCATAGACATGTACTCCTCAGAGCATGAACCATCTTCTTCTCCCCTTCACCAGTCTGGTGGTCAAGCTCGAGATCATCAAATCTCTCCATTACTTCATCCACCATCACAACAACATAGGCATGTGGAATCTGAAGGCAGTGAAAAGTTCCGTTGGGTTGAGGAGGCGCAACAGAGCCAAGAGCCGCCTTGAAAGTGAGGTTTGGGAATTTCGTCCAAAGCTTGCAATTTTGAACCTCCGTGATAGTATCCATGGGGTAGATGGGAGTTGTGAAGTCAGGATGAACGGGCTCCGTAGAAGTCATGCTGCTTCTCCGCTGAGATGGCGGGGTAGCTTCTGGGGTAGCTTCGTGCCACTGAGATGGTTGGCCGACAGCTCGCTGGCTCTCAGCTTCCTCTAGCTTTTCTAGTCTTGCATTGAGCTTCTGCATTTCGCTCAGCTCCGCTTTCCTCTTTCTCTGCCGGCTTCTGTAACCGCGTGCATTAGGAAACCCAACCTTCCACGGAATGGAGCCTGGTGTGACTCGTGTTCGTCTACGGTGCTCAGCATTCCCTAGGGCCTCAGTCAGCTCGTCCTTCTCTCTGTCGGGAATGAACGTCCCTTCCTGCGCTGGGGTGATATACTTCTGAAGCTTCATGATGGGTATTGCCAGTTGCTCATTCGTCCAATGACACTTCCCTGTTTTAGGGTCCAAAGTTCCCCCAAACCCGAAGAACCAAGTCCTTGAACGGTTTGGCCAGTTATATGTTTGTGGTTGGAACCCTTTAGCAAGCAGGTCATTCTCAGCTTTGTCCCACAATGGCCAGGCTTTGAGGTAGCCACCTGACCTCGTGTGATGGTGAGACTGCTTCTTTGCAACATTGATCTTGTTTGTCTCATACATTTGATTATTCTTCTCCGATGTCTTGTAGGCCACAAATGTGGGCCAGTAATCTCTTATCTTCTCAAATTGGCCGATGAATTCTAGAGTCTTCCCTTTGTCGACAAACTTTGATTTCAACTCATTCTTCCACATCCTGAATAGATCTGCCATCTTCGTAAGAGCACACGCCTTGACCAGTGGCTCTATAACTGGCTTATTCGGATCCTCCTCTGGCGGTAGGGTGAAATTTTCCTTTAGCGAGGTCCGAAGATCATCTTTCTGTCTATCGGTGACATAATCACCTTCATGGGCATCTTCCTTAGGCTTATTCCATTGCTTGATGCTAATCGGGATGTTGTCCCTAACAATGGCTCCACACTGAGCAGCAAATGCGTCCTTGGTCCACTTTGGTTCAATCGGTAGGCCATCATCCGCGAGTGCTGTGATCGTGAACCTTTCTTCCTTTTCAATGTTCTCTTTGGGCCTCATCTCATTAATGAATTTTGGCTCGATCCGGAGGGCTATATAAAAGAAGAAATAAGAGTTAATATATGTACATACCAAAACAATTAATGCAACAATTAGCTAGTCAGCACATGCTTAATTAATATATATACCTCGCCATACTTTGCAACATCTCCCTCCTCCGTTCGGTCACCGGAACCGTCACCATGGTCTCCTTCTTCCTTCGGCATTCGATGACCGGAGTCATCATAGTCATGTCCTTACTCTCCTTCAAGACCATCGGTGTCATTGAGAAACGACAAGACAGCATCAGGATTGCCTCGGATTATGTGCCCCAACAACTGTTCTTGTTCCAAGTCTCTTTGATCCATAGTTTCTGCAAACATTAAAACATGGCAATTAATATACTTCTCTACGATTTGGGGTAGCCCCGACAATGCTTCCAGGGTTAGGGGTGGCCCTCGACACTTTTAGGGTTTGGTCGGGCGAGAGGGCCGGGATTCTCTTAACCTTTTAGGGATTTAACAAAATGGTGCCATTCTGGATGTGCGGAAAATGGTCCATATTTTTCCTGATCTCATCTACCCTTCTATATGTCACATTGTCTAGTGTCAAAGGATTCAAGAAAACCACGACTTCATCATTAGCCGTAAGTAACAGGCGCATAATGGTACGAATCTCTAACAAATATTTTTGGAATGGAGTCCCAGATAGGATAATTAGTTTTTGGTACGAAGTTTAGCAAGAGCATTCCGAATATCGCTATTTGGAAGGCTGTTGCTGAAATTCGTACCAAAAAGCGAATTATTCTATCCGGAACTCCGTTCCAAAACAACTTTGAAGAGCTTCGTAGCATCATATGCCGGTTACTTTCGGCTGATGATGAAGCCATGGATTTCTTCAATACTTTGACACACAACATGACCTATAGAAGAATATATATATATATATATAGATGGGATCGGAAAAAATTGGATCAACTTGTGCACATCCATAATGGGGGCATTCTTGATAAATCTATATTACCAGAGTTTTCGAGGAGGGGGTAGACGTCCCCCCTCATGTCTGATGTCTGACGTCCCCCCTCATGTCATGTCCGATGTCCCCCTCATGTCGAAGTTATCAGGGAGGGGGTAGACGACAACGACGCTCCCCCTGATGTCATGTCGGATGTCCCCCCTCATGTGTCGAAGTTATCAAGGAGGGGTAGATGACAACGACCCTCACCCCTCATGTCCGACATATGACGTACCCCCTCATGTCATGTCCGACGTCCCCCCTCATGTCAAAGTTATCGGGGAGGGGGTAGACAACAACGACGCTCACCCCTCATGTATGATGTCCGATGTCCCCCTCATGTCATGTCCGACGTCCCCCCTCATGTCGAAGTTATCGGGGAGGGGGTAGACAACAACGACGCTCCCCCTGATGTCATGTCCGACGTCCCCCCTCATGTGTCGAAGTTATCGAGGAGGGGCTAGATGACAACGACGCTCACCCCTCATGTCCGCCGTCCGACGTCCCCCCTCATGTCGTAGTTATCAGGGAGGGGGTAGACGACAATGACACTCCCCCTGATGTCATGTCCGACGTCACCCCTCATGTGTCAAAGTTATCAAGGAGGGGGTAGACGACAACAATGCTCACCCCTCATGTCCGACGTCCGACGCCCCCCTCATGTCATGTCTGACGTCCCCCCTATATTACCGAAGTTATCGGGGAGGGGGTAGACGACAACGACGCCCCCCTCATGTCATGTCTGATGTCCTCCTCATGTGTCGAAGTTATCGGGGAGGGGGTGGACGACGGTGAATATTGACGCGGCGGCGACGACCAAGTTTTCATGAACAAGAAACTATGAACAAAAAATATCGACCAAGTTTTCATGAACAAAAAAAAGTTGACCAAATATTGACGCGGTGGCAACGACGGCGACGACAGGGACGATGGCGATGGCGGGGGCGGGGACGACGGCGACGGCGACAACGGGGGAGGCAACAACAACGATGGCTGGGGCGGCGAGGACAGCGAGGGGCGGGGGCGGCGGCGACGGGCGGGGACGATGATGACGGGCGGGGACGAGGTGACGGGCAGGGACGACGACGACGGGCGCGAGTGGCAGTGACGGGCGAGGGCGGCGGCGGCGACGACAGGGGTGGCAGCGACGGGGGCGGAGACAACGGCAACGAGGGCAGGGACGACGACGACGGTGAGGACGACGGCGACGACGGGGGCGACGACAACGACAAGGCGACGAGGATGAGGACGGCAGGCTCGGGGCAACTGGTAGATGAAATTTTCGAAGTGTCAACTTATATAGAAGAAGCATTGGTCCCAGTTCGTGGAACCAACCGGGACCAATGCCCACCTTTAGTCCTGGTTGGTGCCACCAACTGGGACCAAAGGTCTCTTTTCGTCAGCCCAAAAGGCGGGAAGCAGAGACCTTTGGTCCCGGTTGGTGGCACCAACCGGGACCAAAGGTGGGCATTGGTCCCGGTTGGTGCCACCAACCAGGACCAAAGGTCTCTACTAACGAAAATAGACCTTTGGTCCCGGTTGGTGGCACCAACCGGGACTAAAGGTGGGTATTTTTTTCCAGTATTTTTGTTTTGTTTTTTGCTTTATTTATTTTTCAATTTTTTCCAGTATTTTTCTTCTGTTATTTTAGTTCATTATTTTTAACAAATAAATACTTTAATAAGTTTATTTGCATAATTTCCATTCTTTTTGTTTTGTTTTTTGATTTATTTATTTTTGTTTTAATTTTTGCTTTCTTTATTTCTAGTGTGTTTTATCATTATATTCTTTTTGCTATTAATGTTTTGAACAAAAAAACTTTGATAATTGTAGTTGCATAATTTTAATATAATTATAGCTTAAAAATACTAGAGGTTTATAAAAGCTTTTTAGTTGATTATTTTTTGAAATCCACTCCAACGATGTTTTGAAAGAAATTGAAAAGCACTTCAAATGAACTCTGAAAAGGTTGAAAGTTGGCATGGTATCATCATTTCACACACATGGCATGTGCCAAAAAGTTGAGAGGGTTACGACAAAAACTGGATGCATTTCGTGTGCCAAATGGACAATCTCTTTCGCAGTATCACGGTTTCGGACGAAAACTCATCTGTTACAAAGGGATTTCATTTCTTTGAACTTATTTGAACTCCGTACTTTTTGTGTGTTCAAAATGCACCATTCAAAGACACATCATCAATTTTCAACCCTTTCTGACTTCATTTGGTATTTTTTATGCACTTACTGATTTTTTTGAGCTAAATGACCCTGAAATTGAAAAGCACTTCAAATGAACTCTGAAAAGGTTGAAAGTTGGCATGGTATCATCATTTCACCCACATAGCATGTGCTAAAATGTTGAGAGGGTTATGGAAAAAACTGGATGCACTTCGTTTACAAAATGGACAATCTCTTTCGCAGTATCACGGTTTCGGACAAAAACTCATCTGTTACAAAGGGATTTCATTTTTTTGAACTTATTTGAACTCCATACTTTTGTCTGTTCAAAATGCACCTTTCAAAGCCACATCATCAATTTTCAACCTTTTCTGAATTCATTTGGTATTTTTCATGCACTTAGTGATTTTTTTGAGCTAAATAACCCTGAAATTGAAAAGCACTTCAAATGAACTTTGAAAAGGTTGAAAGTTGTCATGGTATCATAATTTCACCCACATAGCATGTTATAAAAAGTTGAGAGGGTTACAGCAAAAACTGGATGCACTTCATGTACAAAATGGACAATCTCTTTCAAAGTATCACGGTTTCGAACAAAAACTCATCTCTTACGAAGGGAATTCATTTTTTGAACTTATTTGAACTCCATACTTTTTGACTGTTCAAAATGCACCATTCAAAGCCACATCATCAATTTTCAACCCTTTCTGACTTCATTTGGTTTTTTTCATGCACTTACTGATTTTTTGAGCTAAATAAGCCTGAAATTGAAAAGGACTTCAAATGAACTCTGAAAAGGTTGAAAGTTGGCATGGTATAATCATTTCACCCACATAGCATGTTATAAAAAGTTGAGAGGTTTACGGCAAAAACTGGATGCGCTTCGTGTACAAAACAGACAATCTCTTTAGAAGTATCATGGTTTCGGACGAAAACTCATGTGTTACAAAAGGCATTTCATTTCTTCACATGTACCTGCAATGATATAGTTGTGGAGAGAAAGTCTTCACTTTTTCTTCGCTTGTGTCCTTTGCTTATTGCGCCGTGACCATGGATAATCTTCATCGTTTAACAGGGTGCTTGGGTCAGCCTTGACTTTGAAGGGAGGAATTTCACGAAACTTTTCATAATCTTCAGACATGTCTGTCTTGCCCTCCAATCCCACGATGTCTCTTTTCTTGAAGAACTATGTGGCGCTTTGGCTCATCATATGATGTATTCGCTTCCTTATCTTTTGTTTTTCTCGGTTTGGTAGACATGTCCTTCACATAGAAAACCTGTGCCACATCATTGGCTAGGACGAATGGTTCATCTGTGTACCCAAGATTGTTCAGATCCACTATTGTTATTCCATACTGTGGATCTTCCTGTAACCCACCTCTTGACAGATTGACCCATTTGCACTGAAACAAAGGGACCTTGAAATCATGTGCATAGTCAAGTTCCCATATGTCTACTATGTAACCATAATATGTGTCCTTTCCCCTCTTGGTTGCTGCATCAAAGCGAACACCGCTGTTTTTGTTGGTGCTCTTTTGATCCTGGGTGATCGTGTAAAATGTATTCCCATTTATCTCATACCCTTTGTAAGTCATTACAGTTGAAGATGGTCCCCTGGCCAATGAGTACAGCTCATTAGAAATAGTGTTGTCACGGATGAGACGTGTTTGCAACCAACTGCCGAAAGTCCTGATGTGTTCACACTGCTCCGTGTGTTTGGAGCGCAGAATATTCTTGTGTTCATTGACATACGGGGTCACCAAGGTAGAATTCTGTAGAACTGTGTAGTGTGCTTGAGACCAAGAATGCCCGTCCCTACATATTATTGAGTCTGCTCTGAGCGTACCTTTTCCAGTCAGTCTCCCCTCATACCGCGATTGAGGGAGACCAATCTTCTTAAGGTCAGAAATGAAGTCAACACAAAACCCAATGACATCCTATGTTTGATGGCCCATGGAGATGCTTCCTTGTGTCCTAGAGCGGTTACGAACATATTCTTTAAGACTCCCATGAACCTCTCAAAGGGGAACATATTGTGTAGAAATACAGGGCCCAGAACGACAATCTCGTTGACTAGATGAACTAGGACGTGCGTCATGATATTGAAGAAGGATAGTGGGAACACCAGCTCGAAACTAACAAGACATTGCACCAAATCACTCCTTAACCTTGGCAGGATTTCTGGATCGATCACCTTCTGAGAGATTGCATTGAGGAATGCACATAGCTTCACAATGGCTAATCGAACCTTTTCTGATAGAAGCCCCCTCAATGCAACCAGAAGTAGTTGCATCATAATCATGTGGTAGTAATGAGACTTTAGGTTCTGGAATTTTTTATCTGCCACATTTATTATTCCCTATATATTCGATGAGAAGCCGGACGGGACCTTCATACTGAGCAGGCATTCAAAGAATTTTTCCTTCTCTTCTGTGGTAAAAGCATAGCTGGCAGGACCTTCATACTACTCTAGATGCATGTCGTCTTTTTCATGCACACGTTGTTGTTCCTGGCGTGCCTCTTGTGTATTTTTTCTCTTCCCATACACTCCCAAGAAGCCTAGCAGGTTTGTAGGATCAAGAGAGGCGTTTCTAGAGGGGGGGTGAATAGACTACTAGCAGAAATTTAAAACCTAACCTTTTCCCAAGTTGATTGGTTGGAAGATTTTAATAGTTTTAACAAGTCTACATAGTCTAACAACCCTACACATGCAAGTCTACAAGAATGGCAGCAGAAAGTAAAGACATTGCACATGTAAGTAAAGAGATGGGATAGAAAGTCAAACATAGTAGGAGACACAAGGATTTTTCCCGTGGTTCCGATAGGTGGTTCTATTGTACATCCACATTCATGGAGTCTTCAACCCATGGAGGGTAACGGTCGCGAGAGTCCACGGAGGGCTCTACCCATGGAGGGTTCCACGAAGAAGCAACCTTGACTATTCCATGCATCTTCCGTCCATGAAGGACTAGCCTCACTATGGGTAGATCTTCACGAAGTAGGCGATCTCTTTGCCCTTACAAACTTCTTGGTTCACTCCACAACACGAAGTAGGAGGTTCCCAAGCAACACCTAACCAATCTAGGAGGCACCACCCTCCAAAAGGTAATAGGCTCGGTAATGATGACGAACTCCTTGCTCTTGTGCTTCAAGATGATAGACTCGTCAACACACAATCTCTCTCTCATAGATTTGGCTTGGTAGAAGAGATGGGATTGGTGGAAAGCAACTTGGGGAGGCTAGAAATCAAGATCCATATGATTGGAGTGGAAGATCTTGACCTCAACACAAGGGTAGGTGGTTCTCTCTCAGAAAACTGAGTAGGATAGTTATGTAATAGTTCTGAGTGCTTCTACTTCGAGTGGGTGGTGGTGAAGGGGTATATATAGGCATCCCCAAAAATCCAACCATTACACACAAGAAGTCAGACTCGGTGACACCGATGTGTAAATCTCGGTGGTACAGAAGTGACAAAAAGTGGCAACTTTTGAATCTCGGATGGACCGATATACAATTCTCGGTTGCACCGACAGGGTGACCAACGGTCAGATTTACTAGTCTCGATGACGCCGATTCACCATTCTCGATCGGACCGAAATTGAGAACTTGCGTAACAGAAAGTTGGCAACCCAACTCGGTGGCACCGAGTGTAGTGTCGGCTGCGCCGAAGTGTTAGGGTTTGGCTGAGTGTCTAGGGTTTGGAACTCGGTGGCACCGGGATAGGAGTGTTGGTTGCACCGATTTGCATTTTTGTCTTGGGTCAGACTTTGGTGGGAGAGTTTGTGGATTTTTTGGTGATTGTCACTTGTCCATGTTTGAGCATATTGTTCACCATCAAAACTTTACCCCCTTTTAATAGCATTGGCTTTCCTATAACTCAAAGTGATTTCTCACAAATGTGAAATGCAGAGTCCTCTTGCTTGAAGCTTGGCCAACCTATTTCCTTGCGTCTTGGGATAATTCCATGATCTCCTCAACCCTTTTTGCCAACTCAATTATTCATGGACTAATATCTGAAATATACTAGATAGAAGTGTTAGTCCAAGAGACAATGTATGTTGTCAGGAATTATCAAAACCACCAAGGGAGCATGTTGTGCTTTCAATCTCCCCCTTTTTGGTAATTGATGAAAACATACAATCAAAGCTTCAATTAAAGATGTGCATGAATGCAATGAAGATTTTGAGAAACACATGCCTAATAGTTTCTCCCCCTAAATGTGTGCATTCCTTCAAAGGATAGTTGCTTTGGAATGCATGGACACACGTATGAATGAAAGGGATATAGGAGTCATGTGTATCTTGGCTATATGCATCAATATATGTGAATGAAATGTATATCCTTGATCAAGACTTCACTCTTGAAAAAAATATGTGCAAGAAGCAAGAGATCATGTTGATCAAAGATATGATGCATATACTTACCTTGAGTTCTTGAGCATTCTAGTAGTAGAGACACACTTGAGAAAACAATGTTAGGAGACACAAGAGTATTCTACTAGTCAAAATCAATAGAACTCAAAGAGTACGCTCCACATCTTGGTAATAATCTATTATATCTTTTCTCCCCTTTGATATGATACGGTAATACATCCTCTCCCCCTGAATCTCAGCATGTAGATATTGGGATTGGATAGGGTGAGAAAAGTAATCCTTTGTTCACTTGAGACTTTTCTCCAAAAGTGGTTTTCTTCCCTACATTGTTGTTCTTTTGCTTGATCATATAAGTGTGAACTTTGAAGTTTTCTTCCCCCCCTAAATCATATCTCCCCTTTGCATAAGCATCTGACTCTCCCTTTAGCATGAAGCTTTGATATTCTCCCCATTTGGCATAAAATACCAAAAAGGTTAAACTCTTGGGAGTAGTGACATGGATCATTGACAAGGAAGGGATCATGGAGATCAAGGGTCATTGAAAGTAGGGTTCAATGAAAGTAGGGTTAAACTCTTAGTCTTTCATTGAATGTAAGTTCTCTCCCTTTGGCAAATTTGAGGTTCCTTCTCCTTGGAGCCAGGGATCCTTGAATAAAGAATTTCTCCCCCTAAGAGTTGTTTGTTCTTCTCCCCCTAAAAATATTTTTTATGAGAAGGGATCATGGAAAGAACAAGATTATCATGAGAACTGAAAACAAATAAACTATATCAAGAAAAAATTTGAATACAAAGAAAGTCGGTGACTCCGAGATGGATAAATCAGTGATACCGAGATTGTGTAGTGCAGCTTATCTGCAAGTTCGGTAGAGCCAAGTTATCTAAATTGGTGACTCTGAAAGGTAAACCAAGTTTATGTTTTCAGAGAGACAAGTGAAACTGTTTCAAAAAGGAAAATGCAAAAAATTTACAGAGGTCATCAAATAGATAAGATTTGAGTGGTTACAAGAGATCATACAATAAGATAGCAAACCACACAAGATTCTTTACTAAATGATGGGCGGTGACTAGGTCACCTATATTAGAGTATATTGACTTAGGAGCCAAGCAAGAATATTTGATCATAGGTCATACTCATCCTTTAAGCTCAAAATGGGATTACCATTTTTTGATTAAGCATTTTGATGTATTCATATCACTTGAGTTGCTTTATCCCATTACTTGGAGTAAAGACTTTTCAAGGATATTAGTACATACCTTTGAGTGATGTTGATGACGTTGCTCATAGGTGAACTTGTTGAGGATGCTCGAGGTCGATGAATATCATCTTCAATTTGGAGTTATCCTTGTCATTCTAGTACACTAGTCACCTACAAAGGTTAGTCATGCAAGGAAGAACAACGGATATATCCTATTGACATGATACCACTCATAGGTTTTGCAACTAAGATCATGTACATGTCAAGGATATGTTTTTGTTGTCTTCTTCCTTCCATCATCAAGAGGGGTGGTGGATACTTGGTAATGACAAGATTGCTTATGATTGAAGTTGATGGAAATCTTGTGGAATGAAGTTCTTCCAAGTACCTACAAAAGGTTAGATACAATACAAGGGAACATAGATTTCCATGGCATATGATGATGACGTATGAGAACATGGAGATAATAGTAAAGCTCATGCCCTTGCTTGCAACCGAGTGAGTCTAGCTCAAATTTGAAGCATCAATGATGTTCAACTCACTCCTCAAATGACAAAATGTCTTATCATCAAGTGGCTTGGTGTAGATATCGGCCAACTGTTTGTTAGTACGAACATGCTTAAGATTGATATCTCCTTTGGCAACATGATCACAAATGAAATGATGTCAAACTTGAATATGCTTGGTTCGAGAATGTTGCACATGATTATGTCCAATTTTAATAGAACTTTCATTCTTACAAAGTAATGGAACATTTTTAACATGAATACCATAATCCTTAAGCATTTGTGTCATCCATAGTAATTGCGCACACCAAGATCCAGCAGCAATATACTCAGCTTCGGCAGTAGATAGAAATACCGACTTTTGTTTCTTGGAGGACCAAGACACAAGAGATCTACCTAAAAATTGACAAGTACCCGAGGTGGATTTTCTATCAACCTTGTCACCGGCATAGTCTGAATCGGAATAGCCAACAAGATTAAAAGAAGATCCCTTGGGATACCAAATGCCAAAGTTTGGTGTTTGTATCAAGTATCTCACAATTCGTTTCACAGCCAAAAGATGACACTCGTTAGGTGCAGCTCGATATCTAGCACACATGCAAACACTAAGCATGATATCGGGACGAGATGCACATAGATACAATAGTGAACCAATCATAGATCGATAAACCTTTTGATAAACTGGTTCATCCTCCCTGGTGAGGTCAACATGTCCACTAGTGGGCATAGGAGTTTTCATACCTTTGCAGTCCGGCATGTTGAACTTCTTGATTAAGTCCTTGGTATACTTAGTTTGAGAGATGAAAGTTCCTTCTCTTGATTGCTTGATTTGCAATCCAAGAAAGAATTTTAGCTCACACATCATAGACATTTCATACTTCTCGGACATCAACCTTCCAAATCTTTCACTAAATTGAGGGTTAGTGGAACCAAAGATAATATCGTCCACATAAATTTGGCACACAAATAATTCTCCATTAACTCTCTTAGTGAACAAGGTTGCATCAATTTTACCAATTTCAAAACCTTTTTCAATCAGAAACTTTGTTAAGCATTTATACCAAGCACGATGGGCTTGCTTAAGACCATAAAGAGCTTTGCGAAGCTTGTAAGCATTATTAGGTTTCTTAGGATTCACAAAACCAGGTGGTTGCTTAACATAAACTTCTTCCTCATCATTTAAAAAGGCACTTTTGATGTCCATTTGATAAAGTGTGATATCATGGTGATTAGCATAATCCAAAGGAATACGAATAGCTTCCAGTCTAGCAACGGGGGCATAAGTCTTACCGTAGTCCATACCTTTGACTTGCGTATATCCTTGGGCTGCGAGACGATCCTTGTTGCGTACGACTTGACCATCTTCGTCTTGTTTGTTCTGAAATACCCATTTGGTTCTGATGATGTTGTGCTCATCTTCGGGTTTCTCCACGAGTGTCCACACTTCATTCCTCTTGAAGTTGTGTATCTCTTCATGCATTGCATTTACCCAATCCGTGTCTTCAAGAGCTTGTTCTACCTTTAAAGGCTCAATGCTAGAGATGAAAGAATAATGCTCACAAAAGTTAGCTAGGCGGGTTTTAGAGCGAGTAATTCTCCCTATTTGTATATCACCAAAGATTTGGTTTAGGGGATGGTTCTTGGTCACTTGAGCTCGAACACGGGTCTGCTTCCGAATGTTGGATGGAGGAGCTTCTTATTATTCTTCATCATATCGTTCATCTTCGTTGTTGTTGAAGGTGTCATTCCCTTGAGGTGGTGGTGAAGGTGGTTGTGGTGGATCTTCATGATGCACTTCCTCCTCTTCATCATTTCGTCGTGTACCGCTCATGGATGCCTCCATGTCGTGTTGAGGTTCACCTTGACATGAAGTAGGGGCTTCCACTTGAGTTGATGAAGTACTCTCCTTCACCTCCATGGGACGAATCTTGCCGATGGGTAGATCTAGTATGGCTTTCGAAGGGTCCTTATCACCTACATCATTTGGCAATTGTTCGACTTGCGAACCGTTAGATTCATCAAACTTCACATCTACCGTCTCTTCAACTTTTCGAGTGAAGTTGTTGTAGACACGGTAAGTGTGAGAGTTCGATCCATAACCGAGTAGGAATCCTTCATGAGATTTAGGAGAAAATTTAGTACGACGATGCTTATCAAGAATGTAGCACTTTGAGCCAAATACCCGAAAGTATCCGACTTGGGGTTTGTTACCAGTGAGTAGCTCGTATGCCATTTTACCGAGAAGCTTGTGCAAGTAAAGTCGGTTTGTGGCATGACATGCTGTTTCAACGGCTTCTGCCCAAAAGTGTCTTGGCGTCTTGTATTCGTCAAGCATCGTTCTTGCCATCTCAATGAGCGTCCGGTTCTTCCTCTCAACAACTCCATTTTGTTGAGGTGTGTACATGGCCGAGAACTCATGCGAGACACCTTCTTCGTCAAGAAATGTATCCACATGGGTGTTCTTGAACTCCGATCCGTTATCACTCCGAACCTTCTTGATCTTCACTTCAAACTGATTTTGCGCTTTTGAGCGAAGTTCTTGAAGATCTTTTGAACCTACGACTTATCATTAAGAAAGAATACCCACGTAAATCTGGAAAAATCATCAACTATAACTCGACCATAGGAATTTCCACTGAGACTCTTGTAAGCATTGGGACCAAAAAGATCCATGTGAAGTAACTCGAGTGGTCTCCTAGTAGTCATGATATCCTTAACGGGATGACTTCCACCTAATTGCTTTCCAGCTTGACAGGCACTACAAAGTCTATCTTTGTCAAAGATAACATCTTTAACTCCAAGTATATGATCACCTTTGATTAGCTTATCTAGATTTCGCATGCCTACATGTCCAAGTCTTCTATGCGAAAGCTAGCCTTTAGAAGATTTTGCAATTAAACAAGTGCGAGGCTTGGATCTTTTAGTGAAATCAACAATGTATAGATCCCATCTACGGAAACCGGTAAAGACAATTTTATGATTATCTTGGCGAAACACTTGGCAATCGACTTTCATAAATAAAACATTGAAACCGAAGTTGGCAAGTCTAGAAATGGAAAGAAGATTGTAGCCAAGGGATTCAACAAGCATGACATTTTGAATAGAGCTATCATGAGATATGGCCACCTTACCAAGGCCAAGTACCTTACCCTTAGAGTTGTCTCCAAAGGTCACGTACCATTGAGCACCTTGATTAGGCGTGATCTCTTGGAACATGTCTCTATCATCAGTCATATGATCCATACATCCACTATCAAGAATCCACTGTTTTCCTCCGGACATGTAGTCTCTAAAGTTTGCCATAAGACCCAGATTCTTCATGATCTTCTCATACTCGATGTCGAACAACTCATCTTCTTCATAGTAGCCATGTTCCACATTGTCATCATCAAGTGGGAAATCCTCGTCATAAAGAACAAGGGATTCGTTAGAATAGTGATCATGACATTGTTCAAGTTTGTGAATGTGAATGGCTTCAAAGATAATGTCGTTGATAGTGGTGACATCTCCTTTAGCACGCATAAGATCATGGAGCTCAAATAGGCATTTATCAAAGTTTGGATCACTAGGCTTCATTTTGTGAAAAGCAACAGTTTTATGAAGAATTTCATCAAGATTTCCTAAGGAAAGATTTGGATATCGTTTCTCCAAATCAGTCCATAGGGTATAGGCACATGCAAAGTTCTTCATTTGAGAAAGCACGAATCTTGGTAAACCTCTAACAATAAGAATGACAGCTCTTAGGTTACCAAGCATGTTAATTTCGTCTTCGTGTGTGGGATGCAATTCATCAATGGGGAGCACATAGGGTGTTTCAATGTATTCAGTCAAATGGATTCTATTTAATAGATCAATCATGGCATTCTTCCATTGACTATAGTACTCTCCATCAAGAATGGGCACTGTACAACTCAAACTCTCTACTCTAGACACATCCATCTTCCTCCATGATGATTAAACCGAAGCAATGGAGACCAAAGCTCTAATACCACTTGTAGGATCGAGAGAGGTGTGTCTAGAGGGGGGGGTGAATAGATTACTAGCAGAAATTTAAAACCTAACCTTTTCCCAAGTTGATTGGTTGGTAGATTTTAATAGTTTTAAAAAGTCTAGATAGTCTAACAACCCTACACATGCATGTCTACAAGAATAGCAACAAAAAGTAAATACATTGCACATGTAAGTAAAGAGATGGGATAGAAAGATCAAACGCAGTAGGAGACACAAGGATTTTTCCCGTGGTTCCGATAGGTGGTGCTATCATACGTCCACGTTCATGGAGTCTTCAACCCATAAGGGTCCATGAAGTAGCAACCTTGACTATTCCATAACGGCTTCCGTCGACGAAGGGCTAGCTTCACTATGGGTATATCTTCACGAAGTATGCGATCTCCTTGCCCTTACAAACTTCTTGGTTCACTCCACAACACGAAGTAGGAGGCTCCCAAGCGACACCTAACCAATCTAGGAGGCACCACCCTCCAAAAGGTAATAGGCTCGATAATGATGACAAACTCCTTGCTCTTGTGCTTCAAGATGATAGACTCCTCAACACACAATCTCTCTCTCATAGATTTGGCTTGGTAGAAGAGATGGGATTGGTGGAAAGCAACTTGGGGAGGCTAGAAATCAAGATCCATATGATTGGAGTGGAAGATCTTGACCTCAACACAAGGGTAGGTGGTTCTCTCTCAGAAAACTGAGTAGGATAGGTATGGAATAGTTCTGAGTGCTTCTATTTCGAGTGGGTGGTGGTGAAGGGGTATATATAGACATCCCCAAAAATCCAACCATTACACACAAGAAGTCAGACTCGGTGACACCGATGTGTAAATATCGGTGGTACGGAAGTGACAAAAAGTGGCAACTTTTGAATCTCGGATGGACCGATATACAATTCTCGGTTGCATCGACAGGGTGACCAACGGTCAGATTTACCAGTCTCGGTGACGCCGATTCACCGTTCTCGATCGGACCGAAATTGAGAACTTGCGTAGCAGAAAGTTGGCAACCCAACTCGGTGGCACTGAGTGCAGTCTCGGCTGCACTGAAGTGTTAGGGTTTGGCTGAGTCTGTCTAGGGTTTGGAACTCGGTGGCACCGGGATAGGAGTGTTGGTTGCACCGATTTGCATTTTTGTCTTGGGCCAGACATTGGTGGGAGAGTTTGTGGATGTTTTGGTGATTGTCACTTGTGCACATTTGAGCATATTGTTCACCATCAAAAATTTACCCCCTTTTAATAGTATTGGCTTTCCTATAGACTCAAAGTGATTTCTCACAAATGTGAAATGTAGAGTCCTCTTGCTTGAATCTTGGCCAACCTATTTCATTGCATCTTGGGGTAATTCCATGATCTCCTCAACCCTTTTGCCAACTTAATTCTTCATGGACTAATATCTAAAATATACTAGATAGAAGTGTTAGTCCAAGAGACAATATATGTTTTCATGAATTATAAAAACCACCAAGGGAGCATGTTGTGCTTTAGAGGTTCACGCAAAGATTCTTCATCACGTGCATCACATCGAATGCAGAGCGGACTCTAGATCTTTCCAATAGGGTAGGTCACAAAATATAGATTTCTTCTTCCACATGGGTGCGCGTCCCTCAGCGTCATTCGGAGCAGATAGTCCACCGGGACCCTTTCCAAAGATTACTTGTAAATAATTGTCCATAGCAAGTATGTGATCACCAGCACGGAGGGCGGGCTTCTTCCGGTGATCGGCCTCACCTTTGAAATGCTTTCCGTTCTTTTGACATTGATGGTTGGTCGGAAGAAATCAACGATGCCCCAGGTACACATTCTTCCTGCATTTGTCCAAATGTATACTATCGGTGTCATCTAAACAGTGTGTGCATGCGTGGTATCCCTTGTTTGTCTGTCCTGAAAGGTCACTAAGAGCAGGCCAATCGTTGATGTTTACAAACAGCAACACATGTAGGTCAAGTTCCTCCTATTCGTTCTCATCCCACACACATACACCTCTTCCATTACATAGCTGTAAAATTTCATCAACTAATGGCCTTAGGTACACATCAATGCCATTGTCGGGTTGCATAGGGCCTTGGATGAGTACTGGCATCATAATGAACTTCCGCTTCATGCACAACCAAGGAGGAAGGTTATACATACATAGAGTCACATGCCATGTGCTATGCTTGCCGCTCTGATCCCCAAAAGGATTAACGCCATCTTCACTTAAACCAAAGCATACGTTCCTTGGGTCACCTATAAAGTCGCTCCACTTTCTCTTGATCTTTCTCCACTACGACCCGTCAGCGCGTGCTCTCAACTTCCCGTCTTTCTTACGGCCCTCTTTGTGCCATCACATCGACTTGGCATGCTCTTTGTTTCTCAACAGACGTTTCAACCATGGTATTATAGGAGCATACCACATCACCTTGGCAGGAAGCCTCTTTCTGGGGCGCTCGCCGTCAACATCACCAGGGTCATCTCGTCTGATCTTATACCACAATGCACCGCATACCGAGCATGCGTTCAAATCCTCATACGCACCGCAGTAGAGGATGTAGTCATTAGGGCATGCATGTATCTTCTACACCTCCAATCCTAGAGGGCATACAACCTTCTTTGTTGCGTACGTACTGTCGGGCAATTCGTTATCCTTTGGAAGCTTCTTCTTCAATATTTTTAGTAGCTTCTCAATTCTTTTGTCGGGTACACCATTCTCTGCCTTCCACTGTAGCAATTCCAGTGTGGTACCGAGCTTTGTGTTGCCATCTTTGCAATTGGGGTATAACCCTTTTTTGTGATCCTCTAGCATGTGATCGAACTTCAACTTCTCCTTTTCACTTTCGCATTGTTTCTTTGCATCAACAATGACCCGGCGAAGATCATCATAGGGCACATCGTCTGGTTCCTCTTGATCTTCATCTCCTCCCATTACAGCATCACTGTATTCAGGAGGCACATAGTTGTCATCATCCTATTTTCTTCGTTGTCTTACATCATAACCCCTCTTTCTCCGTGCTTGGTCCAAACATTATAGTGTGGCATAAAACCCTTCTCAAGCAGGTGGAAGTGAAGGGTTTTAGAGTTGGAGAATGCCTTCGTATTCTCACAGACAGTACATGGACAATGAATAAAACCATTCTGCTTGTTTGCCTCAGCCGCTTCGAGAAAATTATGCAGGCTCTTAATATACTTAGAGGTGCATCGGTCCCCGTACATCCATTGTCGGTTCATCTGCGTGCGTTATATAATAAAGTGTATTAAAAATCATTAAAACATATCATGAATAGAGAAGTGACCAAATTAATAGAAATTCATCATCACATTAAAGCCAAAGTACAATAGTGACCAAAATAAATACATACAGTTCATTCATAGTTCTCATTATTGAACAACATATAGCTCTCCAGAGCATCTAATTAAAACATACATCGAAACTATGTAAAAAATTAAAGTCAACAACAAATGCAATCATAACCGCTACTAAGGTACCAATTGATCCAACGACATAATGATACCAAGCCTTAGTATGAATTGCATATTTTCTAATCTTTCTAATCTTCAAGCGCATTGCATCCATCTTGGTGTTGTGATCGTCGACGACATCGGCAACATGAAACTCCAACTTCATCTTCTCCTCTTCAACTCTTTGTAATTTTTCTTTCAAGTCATTGTTTTCTTTTTCAACCAAATTTAACTTCTCGACAAAAGTTGCTATGTGGGTTGGAATTTCTGGTTCAACTACCTCCTCCTAGATTAAAAAATCTATGTCATGTTGGTCGGCATAATTTTCATAAACACTAAATAAAACAAATAGTTATAAAATATAATATACACCACATCCGAATCATAGACAGGACGAGGGCCGACGGAGGCGGATACGAAAACCATCACACTATATAATAACAAACAATAATAAAAGTAAGAAAATTACACAAGTATCTATCTAAATCATACAAGTAAAACTTTTTTATTTTAGAAAGAAGAGAAGAAGAGGCTAACCACGGCGGTGAGGACGGGGACGGGACAAGACAGACTGCCAGACCTAGACAAATCTTGAGGAAAATGGAGCTTGGACAAGGAGCTTCGAGAGGAGAAAGCTTAAGTGTGGCTTGGGCATTTCATCGAACACCTCATGTGCATAGGAGGTGAGCTAGAGCACCACAAAGATCTCCCCTCGCTGGCCAGAAAAACAGAGCAATGTGGAGTGCTCTACTCGTTGGCGAGGGGGTATATATAGGCATCTCATTGGTCCCGGTTCGTGGCTGGAACCGGGACTAAAGGACCCCATTTGGTCCCGATTCCAGCCACAAACCGGGACCAATTGTTGTGGACTAGGAGAGAGGCCCATTAGTCCCGGTTGGTGTCTGAAACCGGGACCAAAGGGGTCCTACGAACCGGGACCAATGGCCCATGAGGCCCGGCTGGTGCCCTGGCCTCACGAACCGGGACCAATGCCGCCATGGGTCCCGGTTCGTGAGTGAACCGGGACTAATGGGCTGGCCTGACCTGGACCAAAGTCCTATTTTCTACTAGTGCTACAAGGCCCATGCGGCTAGGAAAGAGTGGGGAAGGAAAAAACCCAAAGGAAGGAAGGAAAATCCAAATTAGGAAGGAGTCCCAAGAGGATTCCACCTCCCTTGTGGGAGGTGGATTCCTCCCTTGTTTGGGTAGGCCAAACCTACTTATAGTAGGGGCCAAGGCTGCCTCCTCTCCCCTTCCTCCTATATATATTGAGGGATTTTGAGGGCAGCCCCTAACCCTAATTGCCACGTGCTGCCCTCTTCTTCCCTAGATCAGTTTCTCCTCTAAATTAGTTCTGCGGTGCTTAGGCAAAGCCCTACAGGATTAGTTCACCACCACTGCCACCATGTTGTTGTGCCGCCAGAGAACTCATCTACCTCTGTGCCCCCTCTTGCTGGATCAAGAAGGCGGAGATCGTCATCGAGCTGCACGTGTGCTGAACACAGAGGTGCCGTCCATTCGGTGCTAGATCGGAAGGACCACCACCGGATTGTAGGACGGATCGTGATTGGATCGCGGGACAAATTGTGATTGGATCGTGGGATGGATCGTTATGGGATTGTGGGACGGCTTGCGATTTGGATCACGAAGACGTTCTACTACATCAACCGCGTTTCTTAACGCTTCTGCTTAGCAATCTACAAGGGTATGTAGATCCACTATCCCTCCCGTAGATGCTCATCACCATGGATAGATCTTGCGTGTGCGTAGGAAATTTTTTGTTTCCCATGCGACGTTCCCCAGCAGTGGCATCATGAGCTAGGTCTATGCGTGGATGAGATCATGAGTAGAACATAATGGACTTTTTGGGCGTTGATGCTTAGATTGCTTCCTCCCTTGGTCGTGTTTTGATTCAGTGGTATTGTGGGATGAAGCGGCCCGGACCAACCTTACTCGTCCACGTACGAGAGACCGGTTCCATCGACTGACATGTGACTTTGTTGCATAAAGATGGCTGGCGGGTGTCCGTCTTTCCTAATCTAGTTGGATCGGATTCGACAAAAGCAGTCCTTGAGAAGGTTGAATAGCAATTTGTGTATCACCTTGTGGTTTTGTGTAGGTAAGAATCGTTCTTGCTAGATACCCGTAGCAGACACGTAAAACATGCAACAACAACTAGATGACGCCTAACTTGTTTTTGCAGGGTATGTTGTGATGTGATATGCCCAATTACATGATGATATATATGTGATGTATGAGATGATCATGTTTTGTATAGAATATCATGACTTGCATGTCGATGAGTACGACAATCGGCAGGAGCCATAGGGTTGTATTTAATTATTTTTGCCGTTTTTGCTATACTTTATCGCTATGAGTTAGCAATAGTTGTAGAAGTAACAGTTGGCATGACAACCTCATGGCGACACATTGATGGAGATCAAGATGATGGAGATCATGGTGTCATTCCGGTGATGATGGAGATCATGTTGATGCTTTGGAGATGGAGATCAAAAGTACAAGTTCATGGCCATATCATGTCACTTATGATTTGCATGTGATGTTAATCCTTTTATGCACCTTGTTTTGCTTAGGACGACGGTAGCGTTATAAAGTGATCCATCGCTAAAATTTCAAGATAACATTGTGTTCTCCCCGAATGTGCGCCATTGCGAAAGTTCATCGTTTCGAGACACCATGTGATGATCGGGTGTGATAGAATCTACGTTCGCATACAACGGGTGCACGCCAGTGTTGCACGTGCAGAACACTCGGGTTAAGCTTGACGAGCCTAGCATGTACATACATGGCCTCGGAACACAAGAGATCGAAAGGTCGAACATGAGTCATATATATAGTAGATATGATCAACATGGAGATGTGAAATCACATTTGCTCCCTTGGTGGTTTTGATAATTCATGACAACATACATTGTCTCTTGGACTAATACTTTTATCTAGTGTATTTTAGATAAAGTCCACAGAGAAGGTTGTCTAAGGAGTGTGGAGAGTATCCCCAAGAATAAGAAGGAGAAGGAATAGCATTGGCAAAGCTTCAAGAAAAGATGACTCTACATTTTACTTTGTGAGAAATCACTTTGAGTCCATAGGAAAGCCAATACTATTAAAAAGGGGTAAGGTACTATTGGTGAACAAGATGCTCAAACGTGCACAAGTGATAGTCACCAAAAACACCCACAAACTCTTTCACAAAATTCTGTTTAAGCCAAACAACAAAATCGGTGCCACCAAGTTTTCCATTCATCCCTGCCGATTTCCATCCTAAGACAGAACCAAGCCAAACCCTACCTTTTCGGTGCAACCGATCCCGAGTCGGTGGAACCGAGTTTAGGTGGCAAACATACTGATGTCTGATTGCACAATATCGGTACGACTGAGTTTGTTGCATCAGTGCCACCGAGTTTTTCCATCTGGCCATTTCCCACCTTTTGGTGTCACTGAGAAGTTCATATCGGCCTCACCGATATTCAAAAGTTGTAACCTTTGGATATCTTTGGTACCACCGAGATTCACACATCGGTGTGACTGAGTTGTTCACTTAAGGTGTAATGGTTGGATTTTTGGAGATGTCTATATATACCCCTCCACCACCACTTACTCGAAAGAGAAGCACTGAGAACAGATCCTCACTTATCCCATTGGATTTTCTGAGAGAGAGCCACCTACTTGATACGTCTCCAACATATCTATAATTTTTGATTGTGTCATGCTATCATATTATCTGTTTTGGATGTTTTATATGCATTAATGTGCTATTTTTATGTGTTTTTGTTTTTTCCTTGTTTTTGAGTATTGCATATATGGATTATTAAATAGAGTCCAAACGAAATAAAATCTTCACGATGATTTTTTCTGGAACAAAAGCGATCTACCAGGCCTGGCGTGCAAGGCAAGGAAGTTTCCAGGAGGTCACAAGACAGGGAGGCGCGGCCACCCCCCTAGCCGCGCCTGGCAGGCTTGTGACTCCCTGGCAGGAGTTCTAGCCCTATTCTTCATCCTATAAATACCCAAATATTCCTCCAGTACCAAAAATAGGAACACAAATACTTTTCCGCCCCCAGACGCCTCCGTTCTCGAGAGATCCAATCTTGGAGCCTTTTTCGGTAATATGTCAGAGGGGGATTTGTTCACGGAGGGCATCTACATCAACTCCATTACCCCTTCGATGATGCGTGATTAGTCCACCATAGACCTACGGGTCCATAGATAGTAGCTAGATGGATTCTTCTCTCTCTCTTTGTGCTTCAATACCATGTTCTTCATGATCTACATGGAGATCTATCCGATGTAATACTCTTTTGCGGTGTGTTTGTCGAGATCCGATGAATTGTGGGTTTATGTTCAGATTATCCATGAATATTATTTGAGTATTTTCTGAATTATTATATGCATGATTTCATATCTTTGCAAGTCTCTTCGAGTTATTGGTTTGGTTTGGCCAACTAGATTGGTAATTCTTGCAATGGGAGAAGTTCTTAGTTTTAGGTTCAATCTTGCGATGTCCTCACCCAGTGACAAAGTAGGGGTAGAGAGGCACGTAT
This sequence comes from Hordeum marinum, assembly GCA_022496015.1. NCBI lineage: Eukaryota > Viridiplantae > Streptophyta > Magnoliopsida > Poales > Poaceae > Hordeum > Hordeum marinum. The sequence continues at coordinate 339,810,589 of CM039676.1, read as the reverse complement.
TGGATTGTTGCCATCAAGGGTAAAAAGATGGGGTTTTCATCATATTGCTTGAGTTTATCCCTCTACATCATGTCATCTTACCTAATGTGTTACTCTATTCTTCATGAACTTAATACTCTAGATGCAGGTAGGAGTCGGTCGATGTGTGGAGTAATAGTAGTAGATGCATAATCATTTCGGTCTACTTGACACAGACGTGATTCCTATATGCATAATCATTGCCTTGGATATCTTCATAATTATTCGCTTTTCTATCAATTGCTCAACTGTAATTTGTTCACCCACTATGATGCTTTCCTTCAAGCGAGAAGCCTCTAGTAAAAACTATGGCCCCGGGGTCTACTTACCATATTATATTTTTAGATCTATAAACCAAAAATACCAAAAATACCTTGATGCAATTTATTAACCTTTTCAGTTTCCACAATCTTTTACATATATCTCTAGTAGATCTAATCCTTGCAAATACCCGTGAAGGGATTGGCAACCCCTTTATAGTGTTGGGTGCAAGAGTTTGATTGTTTGTGTAGGTGCATCCATTGGTGAGTTGCTTGTTACTCCTACTGGATTGTTACCTTGGTTCTCAACAACTGAGGGAAATACTTATCTACTTTTCTGCATCACCCTTTCCTCTTTAAGGGAAAACCAACGCATGCTCAAGAGGTAGCAAGAAGGATTTCTGGTGCCGTTGCTGGGGAGGATACACATCAAGCCTACCAAGTACTCATCACAAACTCATATCTTGCATTTACATTATTTTCCATTTTCCTCTCGTTTTCCTCTCCCCCACTTCTAAAACGATTTTCAGAAAAAAACAAAAGGATTTGCTTTTACTTCGCCCTTCTTCCGTTCGTCTGTTGTTTGCTATGTTTGCTTGTGTTGCCATGTGCCTACTATTTGATTGCTGAAAATCTATTGATATGGATCCTCATCCACTTGCTAATCTTTTCAAAATACCAAATTATGATGAACCAATTGCTAGTGAGTTGAGTGCACTTGATTATCTTTATGAAGTTTTGTTTGAAAATCATGAATCTGAAATTTTTGATGAAGTGTTGAAAGAAGAAATTTATAAGGTGATTCATGATAGTTCCTTGAATGAAAAGCATGATTGACAAGTTGTTAGTATGAATTCTCTGAATATCCATGATTCTAATGATCTGCAAAACCACAAGCTTGGGGATGCTATGCTTGATGAAGATGATATTATTTCTTCCCCAAGTTTTGGTGATGACACGTATGCTATAATTGATCATGAAAAAATTTATTTGTGTGATACTTATATTGTGAGATTCCTTCATGATGCTACTTAAAATTATTATGAGGTAGGAACATATTCTTGTAGGAATTGCAATAATATCAAGTTTCCTCTCTATTGGTTCAAAGTTTTGAAGTTATGCTTGTTTTGCCTTCCTATGCTTGTTGATTCTTGCTCCCATAAATTGTTTGCTCAAAAAATCCCTATGCATAGGAAGTGGGTTAGACTTAAATGTTATTGTCATGAGATTCATGATGCTCTCTTGCATGTTTCAAATACTACTTTTTATGTGAGCATCATTGAAATCATTATGTCTAGCTTGGGTGTTAAACGATAGCGCTTGTTGGGAGGCAACCCAATTTTATTTTTATGTTCTGTTTTTGCTTATTGTTTTGAGTGTTCAAAAAATTATTACCTATGTATTAATTGTGTTTTGGTGTTTCAATTAGTGTTTGAGTCAAGTAAGACCTTTGAGATGGTCTATGGTGATTGTTGATTTGCTTTTGCTGAAAAACAAAAACTTTTGCGCCCAGTCCAGAAATTTTATCATTTTTTCAGGGTGTCGAATGAGTCTGAATTTTTTACATAAGATTTAAATACAAATTTCCCACGTTTTACTAATGTTTCAGAATTGTTTGATTTACATAAGTATACGAAGTTTTTAGATTGCTCCAGGCTATTCTGTTTTTGACAGATTCTGTTTTCTTTGTGTTGTTTACCTATTTTGATGTACCTATGGGTCGTATCGGGGGTATGAACCGTGGAAAAGTTAGAATATAGTAGATATTAAACCAATATAAATAAATAATGAGTTCACAACAGTACCTAAAGTAGTGATTTATTTTTCTTATACTAACGGATCTCACGAGTTTTCTGTTGAGTTTTGTGTTGTGAAGTTTTCAAGTTTTGGGTAAACATTTGATGGACTATGGAATAAAGAGTGACAAGAGCCTAAGATTGGGGATGACCAAGGCACCCCAAGACATATTCAGAGATGCCATAGAGCCTAAGCTTGGGGATGCCCTGGAAGGCATCCCCTCTTTCGTCTTCAATCCATCTGTAAATTTACTTGAGGCTATATTTTCATTCATCACATGATATGTGTTTTGCTTGGAGCGTCTTGTATGATATGAGTCTTTGCTTTTTAGTTTTCCACAATCATCCTTGTTGCACACATCTTTTGACAGAGACACGCATGAACCATGAATTTATTAGAATACTCTATGTGCTTCACTTATATCTTTTGAGATAGGCAATTTTGCTCTAGTGCTTCACTTATATCTTTTTAGAGCACGGTGGTGTTTGGTTTTATAGAAATAATTTAACTCTCGTACCTCACTTATATTATTTTGAGAGTCTTTAAACAACATGGTAATTGGTTTAGGTTATGAATTTAGTCCTAATATAATAGGAATCTGACGAGGATATGTACCTAGGGTAGGGTCCTAGGCCTGACCTACATAACCTACCTAAGGACACTTTACTGGAGGACTTCAAGATTACAAGGGAAGTTCTGACTGGATACTCCATGATGCTCAAGTCACTCGACATTCAATCCACTCGGCATCTTCTCCCTCCATTCGACAATCACCTGTCACTCGGAAGACCTCGCTTCCAGTCGATGCCAGAAGACCAGAAGCCACCCCAGGGAGGCCAACAGGCAGACGTTAGGACAATCATCATTAGTAGCAATTATGATGTATGTTACTTGTAACGCTCGTCTTTATACCCACGATCAGACCCTTGGATGCCTGACACTTATGAGGGACAACATACTCTATATAAGCCGCCCCTCCCCTCTGGCACAAGGGTTCGCAACCTCTGTAACTCATACTTTCCACACGACAAGAGCTCCTGAGCACTGAGACGTAGGGCTATTACCTCCACGAGAGGGGCCTGAACTCATACATTTGTGTGTACACCCTCACCGTAGCTAGGACTCTGCCCTCTACTTTCGTACCTCTATATTCTGGCGAGGTTGAATTTTCCCCCTTCGTCATGTCTTCCCGGCAGTGTTTTTTCCTTGGGCCACGAGATCCGTTTTGGAGCGTTCACCTTCACTGCCGACGAATCGGCATGGCTCTAGGAAGCGCCCCTCGACGTTGAGGTGCTCCTGATCCGCGGGGCTGCGCACTTCCGTGCGAGCTACTGTGGTGTACTTCTGCGGAAGTCGTCGAGTCCATACTCTTCAGCTCTCCCTGATGTTCGTCATCGCAAGCGATCTGGTTGCTCGTGGCACCAGCGCTGGGTGAGACATGCAGCGGCCTGCCAAGTTTCATCTCCGCAGATTGCGGCGATCGAGCGCGCCGAGTCACTTCACGACGTGTTTGAATCGGACTTCGATCAGTCTGACATTCCCTCCGAGTGCGAGAGCTGTGATCCTGCAGTGGAGGTTCTTATGGCTGGTTCACATCAGAGCCCGCCGCTGGGCTTCGGCCATGGCAAGCGAGAGGCTAGTGTAGCTTCAAATGTGTCGTCGTTTTCTCACGACAGATGCCATAGGGCGGCTTATCGTAGGTGGTTAGGGCCGGAGGACGCCGATGGGCTCCGGGTGCGAGATTGGGCACAAGCGGTGATGACACACGATGTACCCAGGTTCAGGGCCCTCCGAGGGAGGTAACACCCCTAGTCCTGCTTGGTTTAGTTGGATGGATGAGTATGTGTACAAGGATGCTCCTGGAGCGGTGTCTAGAGGAGGAAGAAGGAGCAGCCGGCTCGTCTTCCTCTGCTACTGCAGGGGTTTTGAGAGTTCTGTGGGTGCATGAGAGTGATGGTCCGTCCCCTTGCATGGGGGGCTCGGGGGGTTTTATAGGCCAACCCCCTGGCTCTACAATATATCTAAAGTACAGGGGTAGGGGGACCCGGCTGGCAGTCTCTCCGGCTGGCCAGGGGGTCCCACCCTTCGCGCCGTCTCATCGTCTGTGGGTTCCACCGACTGAGCGGTCCTGTCTCCGGCTGGGGCCCGCCAGCCAGCTCTGCGATTGGCTCTCGCTCACCTGCCATGGCCCGGGTCGCTCGGGAGGCGTCGTCTAGCGGTAGCCGGCCGAGGTCTCCTGTATGGCCGGCGGTACTGTAGCCATGCCGAGGCAGGTAATCGAGTGGGCGAGGGCGTGCCAGCACTGTTCCCTCGCCCGGTCGCGCTCGCCGAGGTCAGCAGCCCAGACGGCCGGACTGTAGCCATGCGCTTCAGTGCGTCAGCAGCCACTGTGGCCACAGGGCCGCCCGTCGTGGCGGTTAAGTCATGTTGTTGTACTAGCCCGTAGAGGGATGGGACATCGCTTGTCCGTCCCAGGGTCAACGGAGGAGGCGGCCCGGAGTCATTCGGCCGCGCCCAGTTGCCCAGGGGTCGAGTCGGCTCCTCGACCATCCGTCCGTGGCGCCAGCCAGTGGCAGCGCGTGCTGTCCGTCCTCCAGCCAGGCATGTCGAGACGACCATGTTGTTTTTTTCGAAACGCAAAGGGGAGGAACCCAGTGCTTTGGCCTACCCAGGGATAATAAGCCCGTTTGAATGAACAGCCGCGCCGAGATGAAGAGGTTCTCCATACACATATCATCTGTGCGACCGCTGAGGCTCGGGCCTTGGAGGCCACACACATTCGGCTCGAAGAGCTCCAGAGGGAACTCAACGAGCGTGCTCGCCAGCATCCACCAGCTCCCAGTCGACGTCAGCGACAGCTCTTCCGGAGTTGTTCATAGAACAACGTTGAGGTATACCGTACTCCGGTTTTTAGTGTTGTAGCAGCAGCTAGGATAGCAGATTCCATTCACCCATCACATTCAGAGGCTGGTAGGGGTTTGCTGTAGATCAGAGAGCCGCTTGATGCAACGCAGTGCCAAAATTCAATTGTTTCACAGTCACGCAATAGACTACACAATAATTCACCAAGAGCAGAGACTATTCAGTCGGCACACAGTCCTGGATCACCTCTGCGTCGCGGGGGCGGAGGTTTCCGTGAGGTTCAGTTCAGGGATCAGGGACGAGATCAGTTTCACCGTGATGACCACCGTCGAGTGTCCACTCCTCCACGGAGTGGTCCCTATGTGCCCTGGCACTAGGACGATAGGCGCCCGTTCGGTGAGGAGCGGAATCTAGGGTTTGATGCAAGAGACGTCCTCACTTAGAGGCGAATTGACAGAGGCAGAGCCCACAGAGATGGTCTCGACAGGGATTACCCGAGTGGTAGCAATGCTATTATTTCTGGTCCCGAGTGCTTTAGCAGAGCCATTTGTTCTGCAGAAATTACACCCAACTTCAGGTTGGCGGCCGGGATAGGCAAGTTTTCTGGCAATTCAAAGCCAGAGACACGGTTGGACAATTACCGAGTGGCTTTTTAGATTGGTGGTGGTAACGACAACTTTGTAATGAAGCATTTGTCTTTGATGTTAGATGGTTCGGCCCGAGCATGGCTGAATCGTTTGGTTCCTTCTAGCATCCATTGTTGGGAAGATGTAGCCCGAGTGTTCATCAGAACATTCAAGGGCACTTGCAAGCATCTTGCCGGTTTGACTGATTTGCAACATTGTGTTCAGAAGCCCAACGAGTCATTTAGAGATTACATTCAGCGCTGGTCCACTTTGCATCATAAAGTGGAGAATGTTTCCGAGCATCAGGTTGTTTGTGCTTTCAAGGCCAGAGTGAAGTATAGAGAGCTTTACCTGAAGTTTGGGTGAACAGGTGATATTTTACTAAGTAAGATGATGGAAATCGCCACTAGGTACGCCAATGGCGAAGAAGAAGACCGCCTCTACAGCGGCAAAGGAAAAACATTCGACAATGATGCCGGCGGCAATTCTAGTTGGAAACAAAAGCGGAAGGCTGACAACCCCGTTCAAGCAGAGGCAGCCGCTCTGGCGGCACAAGGGAAGAATAAGGGGAAGTACAAGGGGTAGTTCAACCCCAATAAAGGAAAAAAATCAGTCAGGAATTGATGTTATGGATTTACCGTGTGTGATCCACACGAGGAATGATGAAGAAGGCAATCTGATGTTGCCCAAGCATACCATTCGACAGTGTCGTCTGTTGATCCGGCAGTTTAAAGAAGGCCCATCGAGTGAGGAAACCCCTGAAAAGGATGATGATGAAGACAAAAGAAACTTTTCCCGATGTCAACGCCACACTGATGATTTTTGCTGATGTTGAAAGCAAGAGTCGATTGAAGGTTATAAACACAGAAGTTAACATGGCCGTGCCTACAACCCCCACATACCTCAAGTGGTCTTAGACTGCCATCACATTTGATCAGTCGGACCATCCTCCTCACATTGCCACCCCCAGTCAGTAGGCTTTGGTGGTTGATCCTGTTGTAGGAAGCACTTGACTCCGCAAGGTCCTCATGGACGGAGGAAGCGGACCGAACATCCTGTATGCAGATACCCTTAAGGGAATGGACATTCCGATGTCCCGACTCAGTGAGAGCAACATGCAGTTCCATGGAGTCATCACAGGGAAGAAAGCCAGGTCACTCGGCCAGAATGCACTGGATGTGGTGTTCGGGACGGATACAATTTTTCATAAAGAGAAATTGATGTTTGAAGTCGTGGACTTTCAAAGTGTGTACCATGATATCCTTGGTCGACCTGCTTATGCCCGTTTCATGGCCCGTCCATGTTACATGTATCTCAAACTGAAGATGCCTGGGCCCAAGGGTGTGATCATGGTCATTGGCAACCGACAGAGGGCTGAGGAGTGCCTCCAGCAGGGCTCTAAAATTGTCGATCACCAGATAGCTATGGTCAAGCTAGAATAGTACAAGAAAAGCGCTGACCCTGCTGATTTTCTGCGTGCTAAGAAGCCTACTTCAGAGTCAGCTTTTCAGTCGGCAAGGGAAGTGAAAAAGGTGCACATTCACCCGACTGATTCAACTTCTGCCCCGACCAACATATCAACAACACTCGACAGCAAATAGGAAGCTGAGCTCATCCAGTTCCTCCATGAGAACTGGGACATCTTCGCATGGAAGCCTGCTGACATGTCGGAGGTTCCCAGGGAACTGTCGGAGCATCGACTGAGAGTTGATCCGAAGACCAAGCCGGTGAAAGAGCATTTGCGTCGGTCGGTAGTGGAGAAGTGTAAAGCAATCGACGAGGAAGTGGCTCGTCTCTTAACAGCTAAGTTCATTCGGGAGATTTACCACTCCGAGTGGCTCTCGAATGTTGTCATGGTACCCAAGAAGGACAAGTCTCTCCGCATGTGTATTAACTTTAAGAATATCAATTGGGTCTGCCTGAAAGATCATTTCCCGCTCCCTCGCATCGATCAGATAGTCGACTCGACTGCGGGGTGTGAGCATTTATTTATTCTAGATGCATACTCCGGTTACTATCAGGCCCGTCTGTTTGGCCCGGATGAAATAAAAACAGCCTTCATCACCCCATTCAGGTGTTTCTGCTATATCACCATGCCTTTTGGTTTGAATAATGCCAGCGCTACTTTCATGCGCATGATTCAGAAGTGTTTACTCGACCAGATACCTCGGAATGTCGAAGCTTACATGGACGATATTGTCGTCAAGTCCCGCAAAGGTCCCAACCTGCTGGCTGACTTGGCTGAGACATTCGCTAGTCTAAGGAGAGATGATATCAAACTGAATCCGACTAAGTGTACTTTCAGTGTTCCTGGTGGCAAGTTATTTGGTTTTCTCGTTTCCAAACGAGGAATCAACATCAACCCAGAAAAAATCAGCGCCATTACCCGAATGAGAAGTCTCGTGCGAGTGCACAATGTTAAGAAGCTCACAGGTTGCTTGGCAGCATTGAGTCGGTTCATTTCTCGTCTCGGTGAGAAGGCATTGCCTCTATACCGACTGATGAAGAAATCTAACATGTACGAGTGGACTCCAGAAGCTGCAGCAACATTTGACAAGCTCAAAGCCCTACTTTCCACCCAGCCGGTGCTTGCTGCTCCACACAGCAAAGAGCCTTTGCTCATGTACATCACGGCCACTAATCAGGTCGTTAGTACGGTTTTGACTGTCGAGTGGGAAGAGGAAGGCAAGGCTTACAAGGTCCAGTGCCCAGTCTATTACATTTCTGAAGTGTTGACTCCTTCGAAGCAAAGGTACCCGCATTACCAGAAGCTCGTTTATGGTATCTATCTGTCAGCAAAGAAGGTGGCACACTATTTTCAGGACCACTCAATTTCAGTCGTCAGTGATGCTCCATTATTCGAGATCTGCAACAATCGAGATGCGACTAGTCGAGTGGCTAAATGGGCGATTGAGCTCCTATACTTTGACATCAAGTTCGAAGACAAGAAAGCAATCAAGTCTCAAGCACTGGCTGATTTCTTGGCTGAGTGGGTTGAACAGCAGCAGCCAATCCAGATTCACTCGGCACACTGGACCATGTTCTTTGATGGGTCCAATATGCTGAATGGGTCCGGTGATGGCGTGGTTTTGGTATCTCCGAAAGGAGACAAACTCAGTTATGTCCTGCAGATTCACTTTGATTCCTCCAACAATGAAGCAGAATACGAAGCACTCTTGTATGGGTTGCGCATGGCTATCTCACTCGGTGTCAAGAGCCTTATGGTTTATGGCGACTCAGATTTAGTGGTCAATCAAGTGATGAAAGAGTGGGATGTTCATAACCCCACTATGAATGGATACTGTAATGTTGTTAGAAAACTCGAGAAGAGATTTGAAGGTTTGGAACTTCATCATGTTCCCCGAGTGAATAATCAAGCTGCCGATGGTTGGCAAAGATCGGATCCACTCAAAGACCTATCCCCAGCAATGTATTCGTAGAGCATCTTCATATTCCTTCGGTACAGGAAGATCCTTTCACCGAAGAGCCCCCGCAAGCTATGAGCGCCTCTGATCCGACTGAAGTTGATGTTCCTGCAGTTATTGATCTGGTAATGGAGGTTTTGGTCATCATTCCCGACTGGAAAGGAGCCCCTTGCTTTAAGTACTCACCTATGAGTTCCTGACTAGGATGGAGCTAAGAAGTTGATAACACCCCTCCCTCCACCACTTTGATAGTGTACGATGAGCATGACGTCCCTACTTCCTTCAGATACCTGGAATGGAGTGGACGACTGTCATGGCCTCATTGCAAGCCCCCTTTTTGGTTCAATCAAGGATGTGAACTTGACTGGATCATGGTTAAACACCTGTAAAGGGTAGTTCACCCACTTGCCAAGCCTCAGAACGTTCCCATAGGGGAGGACCCATTTTTGTCTCTAAGCTCAGTCTTAGGGACAAGCCTTAGTGCAGACCTTGCCACGGAGAGACAAGTAGACCAAACACTCTAAGACCCTCTAGAAACGTGCGTCCATGACGGTGAAGGCAAACAACCAAAGAAGAATGAAGAATCTACCTAGGCCACTTACTCAAGCAGAAGATCTCGACGAGAAGCCCACGATGACGCACCTCAGCACTCTCAAGAATGAAGACCACCTGCGATTGAAGACCTCCTACTTTAAGGAAGATAAGGACTTCCCCGTCAACAATAAGCTACACCAAGACCCAACCCTTATATTCTAATGCGAGACATCTAGATGTCACTAACCAATGTGAGCAGTCCCAGGACCAGCACACAGACACACCCCTTGGCCAGGTATTCCGACTTTGAGATGCACACGCGAGCCAGGCACTGTGAGAACCTCGTCCACCAAACCCTTGACCATTAGTCGAGCCTAGTATTCTATGAGAACCCCGTTCACCCTTAGAAGGAGTCAACAATGCACTCAAAGACATATCATCAAGCACTTCAAGACCTAGAAGGACAACCATGCCGGAGCAGAAGCAACATGGAACGTGAAGACTACCTCACCTCTGAAATTCCGCATCCTCCTCACGCCTAGCCTAGGAATCTCGGGGACGAGATTCTTGTAAGGGGGTAGGTCTATCGCACACTGTGATTTGCCTCATGACTAAGTTATCATGACTCAAAAATCAAGGCCAATTAAAACTTTTGTGTGCTTGTTATGCTTGCCTTGATTGCTGATTGTCTGACTGCTTGCTAGTGCTCTATATTCATAAAATCCCTCCTACTCTCAAAACTCTTTTCCTTGATCCCCACTCTTGTCCAATGATCATGCCATGTGAATAGGACTTAAAAATATTTTTACAAAATATTATTTTGGCCAAAAAGCATTTATTTAAATTAGGTTTTCAAAACCCCCTCATTTGAGATTTGCACTACAAGTCCCAAAATTGGGTGGATCCTTTTCCCCAAATGCTTTATTTTAAACCCACTATATATAAGACTTCCCAAAACCACCAAATATTTATTTTAAGTATTGTTTTCCTATTTTATTTAAAGGCTTTTTCTTAAGTCCAGAAAAGGTCTTTTATAGGGAAAAATTATTTAAAAGCTTTAAAAATATTTGGGAAAATTTAGGAAAACTCAGTGGACACATATTGTCCATATATAAGAGTTCCAACACATGGTCATGTTCAAAGTATTGGACAAAACCCTTCAAATCCATGTCTGCCTATTTCAAGCATTTGAAATATTTCTATAAGAAATATTCTCAAATAAATCCAAGAAAATTTTAGCATGTCACATATGATATATCGGTTCATCTTGCCAAGTTCCATCTCAATCCCAATTGTTTTGGTTCACCAAAATATCCTAAAACCATTCCTGTCCAGAGCCAAATTTGATCAACTTTACACTGTGAAGTATCTCCTATTGATCCCAAACTTTGTGGGCATGCTCTATTACCCAAAATAATGATGCTACACTTAGTGGTGCATCAATGAGAATAGATTTGCAGACCTAGATCTACAGAAACCAGATTATGTTGATTTCTAGGGATTACAAAGTTTACATTATCAACTTTCTTCATTTGAGCTGAAAACTTGTGATCTAGACCAAATGGACTTACCATTTACCTATGGTAAATCTCAAGGTCATAGGATTCCCCTGCCTAGCCCAATCACAGCACAAACACCTTCAGCCATAAACTTGTGGACAAGCAAAGTGGGCCCAAAAAGATTCCCCTTGCCCCCAACTTTTTACCACAACATATTATAACCCTCTTCTACCTCTGGTAAATTTGCCATGGCCTATGGTCAATTATTTGGGGGGGGGTAACTCTCTCTTATTCTCTATCTTTTTTCCATGACAGCACCTCTCCTTCCCTTTTGATCATGCTAATGATCCCAAACTTTTCCAAAACTTCATTTTCATTCTATTGCATCAAACCAAACCCAGAGATGGCATGCTCATGTGGGAAATATGAGCAGTACCTCTAAAATTAGATTTTGGCGGGAATGTTGGCCTTGAACTACAAGTACCTTGTGCATTGATCTCCCTGAGCTGAAAATTGTTGGACATATTGTCCTTCCATTACTATGACCAGTGGACAAGGTTTTATCCATAGTGCCCTCCAGTAAAGACTCTTTTCCTAAGCCCCAAGTTTACTGCTACAAACTTACCTGGTGTAGAAATCACAGTTACTTAGCTGCATATAGGTCCAAATTTTACCAGATACCTACTCCATGCATGCCTCATGCGCCGGACAACTTTTTCCGACCAAAAATATGCCATGGACATGACCTAGCATGGTGACCATGCCGTCAGCATGCAAAATCGGCGCTCTGACAATCTTTCTAGTCCGGTAGCTCACATCCGGGCTCGGCTGGGCATCCGCACGCGCCATGATTCCCCTCTAGGCCTCCCATGCCTCTTACCGACACCAGCAAGCCTTCAAGGCCTCTCTATCGCGCGTGCTCGCAACGCTCGAGGGCATCCAAGGCGCGCCCGAGCTCCCCCTCCGTTGCCCCTCTGGATAAACCTCCTCCCCGAGCGCCAAACGCCTATAGTTCGCTCCTCTCCCTCCTAAGACAACTCCCCGATGCCCCAGGACTCCTCCTAGCTCTTCCCCTTCCCCCATGGCTGCCGTAGCTCCGCCTCGGGATCGGGCAAATGGGCGGTGCCCCGCCTCCCTTCACCCCTCTGAGATCCGCCTACAAGACCCAGCGCCGCCGCACTCGTTCATCGCGCCCCTTTTCTCTCCTCGATGGCTAGAACGCCATCCCCCTGAGCCACCGTGGCCGGCCTCCGCCGCGGGAGCAACGGCGTGCAGCCCTGACCTCTCCAAGGCCCGGGAACAACCTAGGCTTGTGTGGCTCGTCGCCCTGAGCTCACCTATGCTCGGAGCGCCGCCAGGGGCGGCTCGTGGCACTGGGACGGGGCACCGGCGCGGGCTCGGCCGGCCTCTGCTGCCCCTCCTCTAATTTGAACGGAGGTAGGAGGAGGACCTGCCAGCGGGGCCTGCCGGTTAGTGGCTAAGGCCCGGGCCCTCCTGTTAAGTGGAGGCGCCCCACGCGCTATCCTTCCTGCTAGGGAGGGGCATTTCAGGAATTATGCCTTTGGCGTCGCCCCAGCTACTAGGTCGAGCGACTGGGTTGGCCCATTGGCTATCCTGCGCCCGGTGCGCTGCTTAAGCCATTAGGTAATTTCTTTCATTCTTTTTTTAGAGGCAATCGAAAATCCATATTAAATTCATATGGCCTCCGATTTAGTTGATTCAAATTTCTACATATTCCTCAAATCATTTCCTATCCAAATTTGTGCATTGCACATTTTTCCATAAATCTTCTCTGATAGTTCAAATTCAAATTTGAACCATATAGAACCCCACTTTGCAAATTCCTAGGGAATTATTAGTAACTCCAAATGGGGTGATTCAAGTTCCTAGATGTATCTAAATCATGCACAAAGTGGTGAGCATTTTTCCTTACACGTATTATGCCATGTCAATTATTGGGCCATTTATTCATATGTGACCCAATTTGAAAATCCATAAGAATATCATGCCAACTCCAAATCCAGTGAAACCACTTCCCTCATGTTTCTAAAATCATGCCCTATTTGTTGGGTCCATCCACTCATTTTTATAAAAATGTTTTCTGCTGACATCTTAAAGGATCATCATTTCCATCATTCTCACCATTCAAGACTCCCCCTTGACCCACATCCACCAAAACCTACATGGTTATTTTTCTTGTGACCAGAGGTGTCCAAAAAAAATAAAAATCCTATTTATAGAGCACATTTATTTTCCACTTGTTGTGTTCCTTATTGTGGTTGTTTACCGACGATAGTTGACAAAGTAGATGAAGTGCTCGGAGTGGATGAGAAGCAGGTGAAGACCTCGAAGACATTGCTAAGCCAGGCAAGCAGCCCTTTGACCATGATTAAGAAACTTTTTCATGCATGACATATAGCACTTGCTGTTCCGATGATTGATCATGATGTGGTGTTTCCCCCCTTCGGTGGGTTGCCTCCGATACTTTTACCTTTAACACTTGCATCATGAATGACCCTACCACCTTATGAGGGTTATGCGGGTGGGTGTAGATAGGATGCCAGTAGATGCTACGCAAGTGGGTTTGGGATTTATGCATAGTGATGGAAGGGAAGAAATGATTTCAAAGACTTTTCGAAAACCCCGTCGGGTGCCACTAATGCCCGAGGGAGATGATGACAAGTTGGGTGACCACTTGATAAAGAAGTGGTGTACCGGAACAAGTGAGTGTGTGTGGTTTGGAAAACGGATTGGTGTAAGTTGCGACCGTTACTCCAACCTTACATGTATGACCACGATACCCCTTATGGGACGGGGCTTTGTTGATTACCTTGGTGGGTACTCGCAAGGAGCCTGCATTACTAGTGGCGGGAGTGGCGTGGTCACTCTCGATACGCGGTCGTACCAGTATGTACGATCATGCGTTGTCTTCACAGGCACCGGGCACACCGTTGGTCGCGTCATGGATGGTACGATCTAGAGCGAGGTTCATGTGATGTACATCATGAGGGATGGGTACCAATCAAGTGGACTCTTTGTTTAGTATCACTAGGGGAAAGGCATTGTTCGGGTACTTACATTGCGTATGTGATGCACCGCGAGTCGTTGATGACACGAAAGTTTCCTGAGTCTTCTAGGTAAAGTGTGCAACCTCTGCAGAGTGTAAAACTATTCGAATAGTCGTGTCCACGGTCAAGGACACTTGGATGACCGCTCTAGTGCTACATCCAAATGTTTTCACAAATTGGTGTGTGTTTGTGTTGGAGACAAAGATGGTACTTGAGCTAAGTCTGATGACTTAGCTTGGAAATTGAACTAAATCCGATGACTTAGCATGATGAATGACACATGAGATGTTCAATCCCCTACTTATGATGATATCTATAGATTGTTCATATGGATATCTGCCAACTGTTGATGCATGCTTACCTAGTTACTTGATCATGTCATTGCATTTAAAATTATCTTTTCGCAAAATTCCCTACTTAGTTCTATATCATGCATCATTATTACCTTGTTCCACAACTTGGGTTGCTTGCGAGTACATTCAAAGTACTCATTGGCTTGCCACTGGTTATTTTATTGGCCAGGCATGAAAGAACAGGTTACGATGAAGATTACGTTGGTGATGGACATGCGAGCTAGGATGCTTCCCAGTCAGAATGCCTATAGGGTTAAGGCTGATGGCATGGGTTCGCGCTTTAATTGAAGATTTCCGATGCAATCATATGAAGACATGGCCATAAAGGCCATATTTGAATGAAACGGTACGTAATGGATGTAAGACTCTTGTTATTCAGTTTCTGTGTGTTCAGTGAGCATTGATCTCTGGATCACTATGCACATACATTCGGTGACAACGACTTCTGAGTCGGGGTCCCCACGGAACTGGTATCAGAGCCATCCTGACTGTAGGAAGCCCTTAGTTAGCATGGATGTTAGTTAGGACAAAACTATTTTTCCAGACCCTTCAAAATCGCTTACAAAACCTTTATATTTCTCACCTCTCCTAAATTTTCAAAGGAAGCAAAGGTTTTTGCCTTAGCATTTCCACCATCTTTCTCAAAACTCTCCTCGTCTACTTTTTCAAATCCTTGCAAATGGTCGCTACTACCCTTGTGCCCGTAACCACTGGATTCCTTGTAATCCTCGTGGGTAACCCATAAGGAAGCTGCCTTGCCAGAAATTTGCCCACATATCTTGGACACAAGTTGGCGACACTAGACAAGGAGCTGCCAACAGGAGATACCTTCTCGAATGATGAGAATATGAAGACTCGGGATATGGTGACACCCTCGACACAGCCCCAGGATGACGCCACCTTAGCCTTCGATGACTAGGGCACAAGACATGCAATGTCATGATATGCGTCGCTAATGGAGCAACCCTGTCCTTCTTGTTGTTGTGTCGGCAACCACCGGTGAATGAGAACCTTGCCATTTGGTCTGCTTCACTATAGTGAGCAAGAAAACGGTCCTCATCATCCCCCGCTCTTGGTGCCGATGATATCGTCAACGAGACTGACATCATACAACTCTACCATGCCTTGTTAATGTCATTGAATAAAAGGTTGCCTACCTGGAATGCTTGATGCCTCAGAACACAAGAAGGCATTGTCATGAACACAAGGACACCAGAAGACCCTATCAACAATAGTCGTGAAGAATCACCTTCGTCGTCAACTCAACAGACCCGAAGTCATCAAGGACTCTTCAGGCGCAACCAGGATCATTTTGATGAACAATAACCAGAGACATAGCGACACCCGAAGAGGACCCAGAAGACTAAGCGGACTCCTCTCCAAGGCACGAAGCAAGCACGACTAATGAGTCCGAGAACCCCTAGGGAAGGATAGGTCATGTGTCCCCCATGCGAAGTCGAGTCCGTATGATGGTTCAAATGGAACCATGATGTGTGTTGCTTGTTTTTCCTGTTTGTGCTTTGGTGTAAGTCACACTTTTGCCCTAGGCAACAAGTGCGTGACTATACCACCTACCTTACCTTGATGTTTGTGTTCGACCTTTTCGGCACTTGCTTGATTGCACTTGCACTATACCACCCCCTTAGGCGCTCTCCTCTATGCTACTTTCCCTCTTCACCTTCTCGTCAACTAAAGACCAACAAGACTAGATACACCAAGGACCTGCCTCGACAAACAACTGACACCCCTATAACCTACTCAACCAGACACAACCCCGTAGAGTTATGCTTTTTCGTCAAGATTATAAACCTCTCCCTTGCCCAACCTATACCTCACAAGCTCCCCAACACAAGCCTCTGATCACGTCTTTAACACACGGATTTGCCAGAGCATCTATTGAGTGTCAATAACCCCTGCTTTGCACTGGGTTAATTATGGACCTAGTGATCGTATTGAAAAAACATCCTTCATTCTTACTCTAGAACAAGAACCTTGATGCCATAGGAAGGATCATTCTAAGAGTATACGATTTGTGGACAATGATTTAATTTAGGCATAATAGATGTCTTGAGCAAGCGGTTCACACCCTTTGGTGGATTACGTGGCTTAATGTTGGTGGACGAACTTGGTGGATCAAATTAATAGAGTTGCATAACTTACTTGTCCCTTGTTCAATTGGATTTAGTAGGACGATTGTGATCACGGGCTGAAATCATTGGTGGGTAAATGACATGACTTTGGAAATGATATTGATAGTGGATGGATGATGTTACAATAGTAACTGGAGTAACTAGTAGGAAGCTCTCACTAGATGTAAAACTTGGATTTAAATAGGTGATCCTACTAGGTGCTCGAGATCAATTAAACCATATGGTTCAGAGTAACTTGGATTTAGTCCAATGATCTTGATCATGATACCATGTTTCTCGGTGGATGATAGTAGAAGGAATCAGATGATGTTAGGGATAATTTAGGGATCTATTTAGGATCGACCTTGGAGTGTAGTTGGCCATGAGATTGGAAGTTCATGGATAAATTGTGATAATAGTCCTTGCAATGATATGTGGATTATATGAACTCGAGGAGATTATGTTGGACACCATCGATGCTAGATTTGTAGCAGTAATGGATCAGGTAATAGTGGGTGATTGTCGTGGGTTGATTAAGTTGGATTCGTAGGAAGGAAATAAGATCTTGGACTGGTTTATTACATGTTTCCTTAGCATAGTAATGCAATACCTTAGACCTTGGACTGGTAGTGTCGTGATCAAGCTTAGCGGCTTGTAAATTATCCCGAGGATTTTTATATAGGGATATATGTGAGTTAGCTATAGTATGCATATGAGATTTTGGTATAGTCCTTCTCTCAAAACCTTGGAGATATGAGAAGCATGTGTAATATTGGAGTTGACTTATATGGGATGATACCTTTGAGGATATAGGGTGATTTTGTTTGGAGTGATAGGTGGTACTGTTGGCATCTAATAGTTGTGCTCCGGATAAGGTGTTAGACGTTCACTCACATCCTAAGCTCCTTGAACCCCGAAGCTTTACTGGACCATGCCATGGTCGGATAAGACCATAGGCTCTGGCTCTAAGTCAAAAGACCATGGTCGATACCCCATCATGACCAGCACCCACCCTTTCCATAAGGAAGGTGGCCACAAAGACCTCTATTAGGATGGACCACAAACCCTAGATACCAGTGACCATCCGTGACGAATGCCCGCTCCTCTCACATATCCCATGAGCAATGTGTTTATGTGATACTTCGGGAAATAGGTTCTTGTCCTCCAGGATGACATACTTATTTACCCAATGAGAGGAGGAACACCTTAGTCCTGTTTGGACCAGCCCCAGGAATGCCAATTGCCATGCCTCTCGAGCATAAGGTCTCACCTTAAAAGAGTTGGACTCCACGAAGCACCCTCCCTATAGAACAAGACTTTCTTGCCCAAGCAAGATGAAGAACTACTACAATTGCAGAGCCACGACAACGATGAAGGAGAATCAAAAGAAGTCAACCACCACTCCTTTGCCGGCAACATCAAACAAACCATATCAAGAAGCACCAACGATCAGGCCCGTGAAGCCCTTGGACATCAAGAGGATTAAGGAGCCCCTTGCTTTAAGTAGTCACCTATCAGTTCCTGACTAGGATGGAACTGAGAAGTTGATAACACCCCTCCCTCCACCACTTTGATAGTGTACGATGAGCATGACGTCCCTACTTCCTTCAGATACCTGGAATGGAGTGGACGACTGTCATAGCCTCATTGCTAGCCCCTTTTTTGGTTCAATCAAGGACATGAACTTGACTGCATCATGGTGAAACACCTGTAAAGGGTAGTTCACCCCACTTGCCAAGCCTCAGAACTTTCCCATAGGGGACGACCCGTTTTTGCACCAAGTCTGTAAGCTCAGTTTAGGGACGAGCCTCAGCGCAGACCTTGCCACGGAGAGACAAGTAGACCAAACACTCTAGGACCCTCCAGAAACGTGCATCCATGATGGTGAAGACAAACGCCCAAAGAAGAATGAAGAATCTACCTAGGCCACTTACTCAAGCAGAAGATCTCGACGAGAAGCCCGCGATGACGCACCTCAACACTCTCAAGAATGAAGACCACCTGTGATTGAAGACCTCCTACTTTAAGGAAGATAAGGACTTCCCCATCAACAAGAAGCTACACCAAGACCCAACCCTTCTATTCTATCACGAGACATCTAGATGTCACTAACAAATGTGAGCAGTTCCAAGACCAGCACACAGACACACCCCTTGGCCAGGTATTCCGACTTTGGGATGCACACGCAAGCCAGGCACTACGAGAACCTCGTCCACGAAACCCTTGACCATTAGTCGAGCCTAGTATTCTACGAGAACCCCGTTCACCCTTAGAAGGAGTCAACAGTGCACTTGAAGACATATCATCAAGCACTTCAAGATCCAAAAGGACAACCATGCCGGAGCAGAAGCAACATGGAACGTGAAGACTACCTCACCTCTAAAATTTCGCATCCTCATCACGCCTAGCCTAGGAATCTCGGGGACGAGATTCTTGTAAGGGGGGTAGGTCTGTCGCACCCTGTGATTTGCCTCATGACTAAGTTATCATGACTCAAAAATCAAGGCCAATTAAATCTTTGTGTGCTTGTTATGCTTGACTTGATTGCTGATTGTGTGATTGCTTGCTAGTGCTCTATATTCATAAAATCCCTCCTACTCTCAAAACTCTTTTCCTTGATCCTCACTCTTGTCCAATGATCATGCCATGTGAATAGGACTTAAAAATATTTTTACAAAATATTATTTTTTCCAAAAAGCATTTATTTAAATTAGGTTTTCAAAACCCCCTAATTTGAGATTTGCACTACTAGTCCCCCAATTGGGTGGATCGTTTTTCCCCAAATGATTTATTTGAAACCCACTATATATAAGACTTCCCAAAACCACCGAATATTTATTTTAAGTAATTTTTTCCTATTTTATTTAAAGGCTTTTTCTAAAGGCCAGAAATGGTCTTTTATAGGGATGTTTTTTTAAATCTTTAAAAATATTTGGGAAAATTTAGGAAAACTCAGTGGACACATATTGTACATATATAAGAGTTCCAACACATGGTCATGTTGAAAATATTGGACAAAACCCTTCAAATCCATGTCTGCCTATTTCAAGCATTTGGAATATTTCTATAAGAAATATTCTGAAATAAATCCAAGAAAATTCTAGCACGTCACATATGATATATCTGTTTATCTTGCCAAGTTCCATCTCAATCCCAATTGTTTGGTTCACCAAAATATCCTAAAACCATTCCTGTCCAGAGCCACATTTGATCAACTTTACACTGTGAAGTATCTCCTATTGATCCCATACTTTGTAAGCATCCTCTATTACCCAAATGATGATGTTACACTCAGTGGTGCATCAAGGAGAATAGATTTGTAGACCTAGATCTATAGAAACCTGATTCTGTTGATTTCTAGGGATTACAAAGTTTACATTATGAACTTTATTTATTTGAGCTGAAAACTTGTGATCAGGACAAAATGGACTTACCCTTTACCCCTGGCAAATCTCAAGGTCATAGGATTCCTGTGCCTAGCCCAATCACAGCACAAACACCTTCAGCCATAAACTTGTGAACAAGCAAAGTGGTCCCACAAAGATTCCCCTTGCCCCCAAATTTTTACCACATCAATTATAACCCTCTTCTACCTCCAGTTACTTTTCCATGGCCTATGGTAAATTATTTGGGGGGTAACTCTTTCTTATTCTCTATCTTTCTTCCATGACAGCACCTCTCCTTCCCTTCTGATCATGCTAATGACCCCAAACTTTTCCAAAACTTCATTTTCATTCTATTGCATCAAACCAAACCCAGAAATGGCATGCTCATGTGGGAAATATGAGCAGTACCTGTAAACTTAGATTTTGGTAGGAATGGTGGCCTTGAACTACAAGTACCTTGTGCATTGATCTCCCTGAGCTGAAAATTGTTGGACATATTGTCCTTCCATTACTATGACCAGTGGACAAGGTTTTATCCATAGTGACCTCCAGTAAAGACTCTTTTCCTAAGCCCCAGGTTTACTGCTACAAACTTACCTGGTGTAGAAATCACAGTTACTCAGCTGCATATAGGTCCAAATTTTACCAGATACCTACTCCATGCATGCCTCATGCGGTGGACAGCTTTTTCCGACCAAAAAGATGCCATGGACATGACCTAGCGTGGTGACCACGCTGTCGGCATGCAAAATCGGCCCTCTATCAATCTTCCTTGTCCTGTAGCTCACATCCGGGCTCAGCTGGGCATCCACGCGCGCCATGATTCCCCTCTAGGCCTCCCCCCGACACCAGCAAGCCTGCAGGGCCTCTCTATCGCGCGTGCTCGCTGCGCCCGAGGGCATCCGAGGCGCCCCGGATCTCCCCCTCCGTTGCCCCTCTGGATAAACCTCCTCCCTGAGCGCCAGATGCCTATAGTTCACTCCTCTCCCTCCTAAGACACCTCCCCGATGCCCCATGACTCCTCCTAGCTCTTCCCCTTCCTCCATGGCCGCCTTAGCTCCTCCTCGGGCTCGGGAAAAAGGGCGGTGCCCCGCCTCCCTTCTCCCCTTTGAGATCCGCCTACGTGCCCCAGCGCCGCCGCACTCGTTCACCATGCCCCTTTTCTCTCCTTGATGGCCAAAACGCCATCCCCCTCGACCACCATGGCCGGCCTCCGCCGTGGGAGCAACGGCGCACATCCCTGACCTCTCCAAGGCCCGGGAACAACCCAGTCTTGTGCGGCTGGTCTCCCCGTGCTCTCCCGTGGCCGGAGCGCCGCCGGGGGTGGCTCATGGCGCCGGTACGGGGCACCGGCGCGGGCTCGGACGGCCTCCCCTGCCCCTCCCCTGTTTTGAATGGAGGTAGGAGGAGGACCTGCCAGTAGGGCCCGCTGGTCAGTGGCTAAGGCCCGGCCCCACTGTTAAGTGGAGGCGTCCCACGCGTATCCGCCTGCCTACAAGGGAGGCGGATTTGAGGAATTACGCCTTTGGCGTCGCCCCAACCGCCAGGCCAAGTGACTGGGCCGGCCCATTGGCTATCCTGCGCCCGGTGCGCTGCTTAAGCCATTAGGTAATTTCTTTCATTCTTGTTTAGAGGCAATCAAAAATCCATATTAAACTCATATGACCTCCGATTTAGTTGATTCAAATTTCTACATATTCCTAAATTCATTTCCTATCCAAATTTGAGCATTGCACATTTTTCCACAAATCTTGTTTGATAGTGCAAATTCAAATTTAAATTTGAACCATATAGAACCCCACTTTGCAAATTCCTAAGGAATTATTAGTAACTCCAAATGGGGTGATTCAAGTTCCTGGATGTATCTAAATTCATGCACTAAGTTGTGAGCATTTTTCCTTACACTTATTCTGCCATGTCAATTATTGTGCCATTTATTCATATGTGACCCACTTTGAAAATCCATAACAATATCATGCCAACTCCAAATCCCGTGAAACCACTTCCCTCATGTTTCTAAAATCATTCCCTATTTGTTGGGTCCATCCACTCATTTTTATAAAAATGTTTTCTGTTGACATCTTAAAGGATCATCATTTCCATCATTCTCACCATTCAAAACTCCCCCTTGACCCACATCCACCAAAACCTACTTGGTTATTTTTCTTGTGACCAGAAGTGTCCAAGAAAAATAAAACTCCTATTTATAAAGCACTTTTATTTTCCACTTGTTGTGTTGCTTATTGCGGTTGTTTACCGACGATAGTTGACGAAGTAGATGAAGTGCTTGGAGTGGACGAGAAGCGAGTGAAGACCTTGAAGACATTGCTAAGCCAAGCAAGCAGCCCTTTGACCATGACTAAAAAACTTTTCATGCATGACATATAGCACTTGTTGTTCCGATGATTGATCATGATGTGGTGTTTCCCCCCTTCGATGGGTTGCCTCCGATACTTTTACCTTTGACACTTGCATCATGAATGACCCTACCACCTTATGAGGGTTATGCGGGTGGGTGTAGATAGGATGCCAGTAGATGCTACACAAGTGGGTTTGGGACTTATGCATAGTGATGGAAGGGAAGAAATGATTTCAAAGACTTTCCGAAAACCCCGTCGGGTGCCACTAATGCCTGAGGGAGATGATGACAAGTTGGGTGACCACTTGACAAAGAAGTGGTGTACCGGAACAAGTGAGTGTGTGTGGTTTGGAAAACGGATTGGTGTAAGTTGCGACCGTTACTCCAACCTTACATGTACGACCACGATACCCCTTATGGGACGGGGTTTTGTTGATTACCTTGGTGGGTACTCGCAAGGAGCCTGTATTACTAGTGGCGGAAGTGGCGTGGTCACTCTCGATACGCGGTCGTACCGGTTTGTATGATCATGCGCTATCTTCACAGGCACCGGGCACACCGTTGGTCCCCTCATGGATGGTACGATCTAGAGCGAGGCTCGTGTGATGTACATCATGAGGGCTGGGTACGAATCGAGTGGACTCTTTGTTTCGTATCACTAGGGGAAAGGCATTGTTCGGGTACTTACATCGGGTATGTGATGTACCGCGAGTCATGGATGACACGAAAGTTTCCTGAGTCTTTTGGGTAAAGTGTGCAACCTCTGCAGAGTGTAAAACTATTCGAATAGCCGTGTCTACAGTCAAGGACACTTGCATGACCGCTCTTGTGCTACATCCAAATGTTTTCACAAACTGGTATGTGTGTGTTGGAGACAAAGATGGTACTTGAGCTAAGTCTGATGACTTAGCTTGGCAATTGAACTAAGTCCGATGACTTAGCATGATGAATGACACATGAGATGTTCAATCCCCTGCTTATGATGATATCTATAGCTTGTTCATATGGATATCTGCCAACTGTTGATGCATGCTTACCTAGTTACTTGATCATGTCATTGCATTGAAAATTAGCTTTTCACAAAATTCCCTACTTAGTTCTATATCATGCATCATTATTACCTTGTTCCACAACTTAGGTTGCTTGCGAGTACATTCAAAGTACTCATTGGCTTGCCACTAGTTATTTTATTGGCCAGGCATGAAAGAACAGGTTATGAAGATTACCTTGGTGATGGACATGCGAGCTAGGATGCTTCCAAGTCAGACTGCGTGTAGGGTTAAGGCTGATGGCATGGGTTCACATTTTTGTTGAAGATTTCTGCTGCAATCATATGAAGACATGGCCATAATGGCCATATTTGAATGAAACGGTACGTAATGGATGTAAAGACTCTTGTTATTCAGTTTCTGTGTGTTCAGCGAGCATTGTTCTCTAGGATCATTGTGCACGTACATTCGGTGATCATGACTTATGAGTCGGGGTCCCCACAGGTCTATGGAGCCGAAGCTGTCCTGCCGAGTGACTTGTTTCATAACTCCCCTCGAGTGGATCTGTATTCTGAGGCTGAAGCTGAGCAGGCGAGACAGGATGGCGTGGATCTCCTAGAAGAGGAGAGAGAGATGGCTCTGATTCGGATGACTACATAGCAGCAAGATTTGCGACGTTTCCACGTGAAGCACATTAAGAGTCGGTCGTTTCATGAAGGTAATTTGGTGCTCCGAGTGGATCAACAACTTTCTCATAAGCTCGCCCTGGCGTGGAAGGACCCTTTATCGTCACTAAGGTGTTGAACAACGGAGCTTATCATCTCTATAACCTCAAGAAGAAGATCGATGAGCCGCGAGCCTGGAATGCAGATTTGCTCCGTCGTTTCTATACCTGAAAACAGAGTTGTGTTGATGTAATAAAAGTATTTCAGATAGTGATGTTTATGCAAGTATGACTTCCGCAGTCGTTCGTCAATTCTGATCGCGCAATATCGCATTTGGGAACACTCGTAGTGTCGAGCGATCTTCACACTCGGGGGCTTAGCTGCGAACATGCTTTCGCCTAAGTTAAAATCCTTGTCGAGTGGATAGCAGTCCATTCACTCGGTAACTTAGCTACGAACCAGTCTTCGTCTAATTTTAAAATCACTCTGAGTGTCGAGCAATCTTCAGACTCGGGGGCTTAGCTACGAACATGCTTTTGCGTAAGTTAAAAACTTTTTTGAGTGGATAACAGTTCATTCACTCGGAAACTTAGCCATGAACCAATCTTCGCCTAAGTTTAAAATCACTCCGAGTGTCGAGCAATCCTCACACTCGGGGACTTAGCTACGAACATGCTTTCGCCTAAGTTAAAAACTTTTCTGAGTGGATAACAGTTCATTCACTCAGAAACTTAGCCACAAACCAGTCTTCGTCTAAGTTTAAAATCACTCCGAGTATCGAGCAATCCACACACTCGGGGGCTTAGCTGCGAACATGCTTTCGCCTAAGTTAAAACCTTTTTCGAGTGGATAACAGTCCATTCACTCGAAAACTTAGCCACAAACCAGTCTTCGTCTAAGTTTAAAATCACTCTGAGTGTCGAGAAATCCTCACACTCGGGGGCTTAGCTGCGAACATGCTTTCGCCTAAGTTAAAAAACTTTTCGGAGTGGATGACGTTCCATTCACTAGGAAAGTTAGCCACCAACCAGTCTTCGTCTAAGTCTAAAACTACTCCGAGTGTCGAGCAATTGTCACACTCGGGGGCTTAGTTGCGAACAAACTTTCGCCTAAGTTAAAAACAAATTCAGTCGAGCAAACGATTGAAAACGAAATGCGGATAAATCCAAATATTTCAGCGTGACTAAAAGTTTCGCACGCAAGCAAAGGTACTCAGGCTTAAAGCCTGAATGAAGTTTTACGACCAATACATTTCCACTCGGCATTCTGAGGAAAATAAAGTTTTTTTTACTGCAAATAAAGTTCTTTAAGCACCAGATGGACTTGCTGGCTCTACGAAGGTGTCCACGTCGATCCCGTCTGCGATCTGAGTGGCTGCTTTGATGAAGGTCTCCATGAAGTCTTCGAACTGAAGTTTCTTCATGTTCATCACTCGGATTTCCTTCAACTTGTCCTCGGCTCTGCAGTGGGCAGCTGACTTCTTCCAAGCTTGCACTCGACTGGGATCTCGTTGAGATGAGTCATCATGGATGCAAGATTAGTCTGGAGAGTGTCTTGAGGCTAAAGTTCCTTGTCAATCTTCTCCAGTGCAGCCTTCAGTTAAATGATGTATGCTTGAATACCTTGAAGACGTACGTTGAGGCGGAATATGTTCATGGCCACATCATCTCCAACATGTGACTTAGTGGGATCCAGATTGGGCTCGATCTCTTTAGTTTCTTTTTCGAAGGTGTAACATCCCAAAATTTCATTTTGGAATGTTATGAAATATAGCTATGCATCCATCAACATCATTGCTTGAATGTATGAAATAGTTGAAATGCTTCTTCTGACTTTCTGAAAGTCCCTTTCTATTTTCAATGTGTTGCTTTCACCTATTTGAAAACCTTGGAAAAAGATCAAAATAAGAGGGGAGTAACATGACACTCCACACCAGTGTCATGTTGGTGATATATTTGAACAATAAGAACCAGGGGGTCTTTTGAAAAATATTTGCAAAAGGTTTTAAAACCAAATAGGCAATTTCTGAAAATATTATTTTTTCAAAGTATTCAAATGACAGAGGAAAAATGTTCATTGAATAGCATTAATTCTCCTGATCATTTTGATATATATATATATATTGCCTATATTTGGAAAAGTTTTGTATGCTTTTAAAGAGGTTTTACTGCCCTGGATTTAAAAAAAGGAAACCGATTTATATTTAAACGGGCCGGCCCACGGGCATTTACTCGCGAAGTTATTACGAGCCGGCCGACCGACGCCCCGCAAACCTCTCCCCTCTCACTGACAGCAGGTCCCACCGGACCGTTCGCTGGATCGGCGCGGTCGCCTTCCACCTCGCGCGCATGCCACCTCACCGGTGATCTCGCCGTCGCGGATCTCCCTCCTCCTTCCTTCTCTAGCTCTGCCTCGCCCCTATATAAGAGCACCTCCTCCGCACTCCGTTTCCCCCCGAACCCCTCTCTCTCCCTTGCCAGAACTCCCGCTCGAGCTCGCCGGAGCTCTGCCCCGACCGAAACCTCCCCGAGCACCTGGCCGTCGACTCCGTAGTCCCCTCGCCCCACCGTCACCACCAATCGACGCCGGACGCCAGCCATCGTCGCCTGGACCTCTCCGACGACCTCCTCGCCCACCGGAACGACGCCCCGACGACCTCACCGCTTCGGACTCGCCGGAGAACCTCCTCGCCGGCGACCTTTTCCTTCACTGTGAGCCCCCCCGTTCTCTTCCGTTCGATCATGGATCAACGATCCTGATTAGATCGTTTAATAACCCGAATCGTTTTCCCCTATGGATCGGTCGACCGCCCGCATCTTCCCCGTGTTCACGCTAGCAGCCAATAGGGAGTTGCCACGTAGCCTCGACCGTCTGTTAGTTTATTTTCTATTTTTCTGTTTTGTTTTAGTTAACAGATTGTTTTCTAAATTTGTTTTGCTTATATCTTTTAATCTGTTTAGTGTTTTTAGTTAATTCTTTTTGAATTAGATCACATATTTCATGTAGTTTCACCCTGTAGTCTTAGAATTTAAATTTGAACTCTAAAATTTGAATTTAATCAAATTTGCCCAAATCACTCAAATCTGAATAACTAGAGTTTAAAAATAGATTTTGATATGAATCTTTTTGCTACTGCTTGGTATTAGTTAGGAATATCATCATGCATAGTTTGAGGATTTTTAGAATGAATTTGTTTAGTGTCCTAGCTATAAACAGAATCTGCCTAGTGTTTGGTATAGTTTAGCTAATTTAGTTTTTAGTTAGTTTAAATCAAATTTGGTTATAATTGTTTTAGTAGGTTCTGTTGTTTAAACATTAGGTGTTTTACTTTTTGTAAATAAAATATAAAATTGCTTACTTTATTTCTTTATTGTTATAGGAATCTCAACTCATTTTCAACTAGGTATAATTTGTTATAAAACAAACTAGTTGGTAATAGTTTTCTTCTAACAAAGTTTTTTACAATTAAATTCTGTTTTATAAGAACAGTTTTTAGTAAATTATTTTAATATAATTTTTATTAATTAATAATAAGTTTTGTTTTACTCTTTGTTAGTAAAACTATAGTTACCTCATATAGTAGTGTTTAGCAAAACTTTCAAAACCATACTAAGATTTTTCTTAACAAAACTT
This sequence comes from Hordeum marinum, assembly GCA_022496015.1. Lineage (NCBI taxonomy): Eukaryota > Viridiplantae > Streptophyta > Magnoliopsida > Poales > Poaceae > Hordeum > Hordeum marinum. The sequence continues at coordinate 339,782,986 of CM039676.1, read as the reverse complement.
TAAATAGATTTTATTCTGTTTATTAATAAAATATTTTATTGTTTCCTTGCTGTCAACTATTGTTTTGTTCATACAAGTAGTTTTATTATGTTAGTAGTGGTTTACCCATCACCTTTTTGAAAACAAAACTTTGTGTGTTTTCTTGCTTGTGATTTGTGCATTGTTTTGTCTTGATTTTTTACTAGTTCATTTCTAATTTTGTGAGTTACAAATAATTTTGTTGTATGCTTATTGAGTGCTCTTGTTTGCTTCGTTAGATTATCCAGAGTGCGAGGCTTGTTACCTAGAGTCACTCACATACGAAGATCATCAATCAGGCAAGTCACTTTGATCATCTTTACCCATGTTTTTATTGCATTAGTTCTACCATCCCCCCAATTGCATGCAAAGTAGGTAATTGGAAATTTGGTTACTTGATGTAGTATCATGTGGTAGGTACCCCAACCCTTTGACACTGTGGCCCTGGGAAACGTTCAATTATTTTGCTATGCTATTAGTAGACGGGGTTGGATGTGTGATTCATGAGAGTTGTGAGGTAATAACTTCAAGACCTATGATGAGAAAGACTTCAAGATTTCCAAGTTTTCAACATACTACTAGGTGAGGGATGGTTGGAACGGCACCCTGGAGAAACCAGTGGATTTGCCTAGGTGTTGCTAGAGATGGCCAGTATTCACGCGGAAAGCCTCACCCAGGCACAAAGGGATGGAAGGATGCGTCAAGACCCAAGGCTTACCTGCACAGCCACAAGTCATTATGGGCTCTGGCTTGGTTGGATATCGTGGTGACCCTGGACAGGCGGTGCTACGAGATGTAGAAGAACGGTAGGAAAGGATGGGCACCGACAGAGTCGCGGGGAAACCCTTTGGAAGACCATGTTTTGGTCATCCGTTTCTCAAACACCCTGAAGTGCAAGAAATCAAACGGAGGCGACCAAATCTTGTGGGGAACGTGTGCAAAGGTCTGTAGAGTACTCAAACCTAATCGATTAGTCGTGTCCACGGTCTTGGACGACTTGAGCCAAAGGAACTGAAACTTCCGGAATTCTCAACACAATTAATATGATGATGTGGGTATTAATAACTTGGGTATGAGAATTTGGTTGGTGGAACCATCTCATTAATCAACCAACTTAGTAATAATTTTGCTTAGCCCTCTCTTGTTGTAGGAAAAATTGGCTTTATGCAAAAACTTACTACCCCACCTGCCATATATGCATGTAGATTAGATGATTATCTTTTTCACCTCTCTCTTGTGACTTTGCCGGCATATTCAATATGCTGACCTATACGGCTGCAACGTATCATGTTGCAGAATACTTTTCCGACCAGGAGTGAGGATACGCTCTATGCTCGGTGAGATGCCCTTGGAGTCAGATGGACTCATCTACCTTCGATGCTTCCGCAAGATTTAGATATTCTCACGAGTTGGCCTTCAACCACTTTATTGTAATCTTTATTGTAATAAAGGACTCGATATGAGAATTCGATTAATAAATGTTGTGTGATTTCCCTTTGATATATACATTGATGTACCGTGTGTGTACCAGCATGATCTTGGGATGGTACGGAAACACCGGAGATTCGACCTTTCAGGTCGGGTCGCTACAAAAATGGTATTAGAGCACACGCTGACCGTAGGACGTAACCTCTAGGATTGGGAAAGCCTTAGGACTTATTTCTCTTTGTCTTTAAAATTCTTAGACTCTCATCTACTCGTTTCTGACTTCTCTCCGATTATTTCAAAATTTATAGATGGCCACCTTCATCCCAATGTTGATCACGGAGTTTTGCCAGCCTGACGCAACGATGCCCTTTGGCAAGGAACTGATGAGGATTGTCAGGGACGTGAGGATTGCTTTGCCGAGCATCACCGGGACTCCTATCATGTCCTTTCCCCAAGATGCACGCTACAGGATCGAGGTGCACATCCCAGGGAAGACCTTTGGGAATCGGAAGGAACCCATCGACTTCAAGTTAGTGGCACCCAGCTGGATACTTGGGAGAGACATGGCCATTCATCGTGCCCTTGGACGTATTCAGGAGGAATACAGAGGTGGAACCATTTCACCAGGACTCAGCGTGGTTTGTCGTAGGGATGTCCATGGAAACATCATAACCCCTCCCACTACAGACACCACCATTTCCTATATCCAGACCTTGGAGACTCACAACAGGACTCTGGAGCTTCGAGTTCGTGCTGACACGAGGACGATCAAGAGGCTGATGAACCGCGAGATTGACCTCGAAGCTGACTTATGGGAAGCCGAGTACGAGCATGAGTATGAGGTGAAGGATTTCTTAGAGAGGATCGACAAGCTGAACACTCGCATCGCCACTCTGGATGAACAGATGGACATGGGTGAAAATCTTCATCCTGAGGGAGACTTGGCTCCTTTCATCAGCGACGATGATGACTATGAGGAGAGCACCACTGGAGGAGGCTCAGTCACCATGTACTTCTGAGGAAAACTTTAGTTATGCCCCATGTATCTTCATTTTCGTCGTTAAAGCGTAGGTCGATGTTTAGTTTGATTGAGACTTGTATTCCCGATGTTTGAATCTTTGAGTTTAATAAATGAATGAGTGTTTGGTGTGACATGCTTGTTGCATTGCATATGGGTAGTGAATTTCCCCTTTTACGCCCTTGTTCTATTCTAATTCTCACCCCTCTGAAAACAGCAAGATGCCTCCACGACGTGAGTCCGACTTCACCTTCCAGCCGGAACTCACGCAACTCCTTCAGCAGCAGAATGCACTAATGCAGCTATTGATCCAGAATCAGACCAACAACCAGAACAACAACCACCACCATCCACCTCAGGCTGACAATCTCACCCGTTTTCTGAGGTTGAACCCTCCAACTTTCTCCAGCAGCACTGAGCCCATTGTGGTAGATGACTGGCTCCGTAAGATGGAGAGAGAACACGTCACCGCTGGATGTACTGATGCTGAGAAAGTGCGCTTTGCCGCACATCAACTCGAAGGACCAGCAGCTTCATGGTGGGAGAACTACACCACCACATATCCTATTGCTGATGTAACTTGGGAGCAGTTCAAGCAAGCTTTCCGCACCGCACATGTTTCAGCTGGAGCTATGAGTCTGAAGAAGCGTGAGTTTCGCAACTTGCGCCAGGGTAGTCGCTCCGTGGCCCAGTACGTGGACGACTTCAGCACATTGGCTCGTTATGCACTAGGAGACGTGGCCGACGATGCGGCCAAGCAGGAGAAGTTTCTGGAAGGACTCAACGATGAGTTGAGCATGCAGCTGGTAGTGGCTACTTTCAACAACTACCAAGAAATGGTGGATAAGGCACTTATTCTGGAAGGTAAACAGCAGCAGATTGAGAACCGCAAGCGGAAGTACACTCAGGGGAAGTTCAACTCTGGAACTCATCAGAAGCCTCGCTACTCCCCGTACTCAGGGAATACCGGATCAGGAAACAGTAAGTTTGGAAAGCACACTCATGCTGTGCATAACCATGGAGGCCACCATCATGGAGGAAATGGGAACAACCATCCCAACCATGGTAACTTCAAGACTGACAATGGGAATGGGAACAACAACCAGCACCGTCAAGTTCCTGCTCAGAAGGATCTGAGTCACATTACCTGTTTCAAGTGCCAGAAGACAGGGCACTATGCTACTGAGTGTCCCCAGAGCAAGCAAGGCAGTGGAAACGGCAACAACAACGGCAATGCAGTAGTTAAGAAACCCAATCCGTTTCCCCGTGCTCAAGTGAATCACATCGACGTGGAAGAAGTCTATGATCAGCCCGAGACTGTGGTTGGTAAGTTTTTATTGCATTCACGTCCTGTTACAGTACTTTTTGATTCTGGTGCAACTCATTCATTCATATCAAGGGTAGTTGTGGATAAGTATGGTTTGCCCACCAAAACCCTTAGTCAGCCCATTAAGGTCAGCTCCCCAGGAGGTATGATGATGGCAGGGATAGGATGCCATGCCTTGAAACTCAATATAGGAAACCATGTTTTTCCCACCGACCTCATCGTCTTAGAGTCACAAGGATTGGATGTAATCCTAGGCATGGATTGGATGACCAAGTATGAAGGAAATCTTGAAGGGAAAACAATAGCAAATTGAGAACCGCAAGAGGAAGTATACTCAGGGGAAGTTTAACTCTGGAGCTCATCAGAAGCCCCGCTACTCCCCGTACTCAGGGAATAGCAGATCAGGGACCGGTAAGTTTGGAAGGCACGCTCATGCCATGCACAACCATGGAGGCCACAACCATGGAGGAAATGGGAATGCCCATCCCAACCATGGTAACTTCAAGACTGACAATGGGAATAGGAACAACAACCAGCACTGTCACGCTCCTACTCAGAAGGATCTGAACCACATCACCTGTTTCAAGTGCCAGAAGACAGGGCACTATGCTACTGAATGTCCCCAGAGCAAGCAGGGAAATGGAAACGGCAACTCCGCAGCCAAGAAGCCAAATCCGTTTCCTCGTGCCCAGGTGAATCACCTCGACGTGGAGGAAGTCTATGATCAACCCGAGACTGTGGTTGGTATGTTTTTATTGCATTCACGTCCAGTTACAGTTCTTTTTGATTCCGGTGCAACTCATTCATTCATATCAAGGGTAGTTGTGGAAAAGTATGGTTTGCCCACCAAAACCCTTAGTCAGCCCATTAAGGTCAATTCCTCAGGAGGTATGATGATGGCAGGGATAGGATGCCATGCTTTGAAGCTTCACATAGGAAACCTTGTTTTTCCCACCGACCTCATCATCTTAGAATCCCAGGGATTGGATGTAATCCTAGTCATGGATTGGATGACCAAGTATGAAGGAAACCTTGATTGCCCTGCAAGTTTGTTTCACTCACCACCCCGGAGAACAAGAGGATTAAGTATGTATCCCGACGCACACATATGAGTGCTCGGTTAAATTCTCTCACAGGAGTTGTTCAGGAGGAAGTACCTATGGTAAAAGATTTTCCGGATGTATTCCCGGAAGAATTACCAGGCATGCCACCAGATAGGGAGATTGATTTCCTAATAGAGCTACAACCAGGGACAGCCCCACTTTCCAAGAGACCCTATCGGATGCCCGCAAATGATTTAGTGGAAATCAAGAAGCAAATTAAGGAGTTATTGGACAAAGGGTATATTCGCCCAAGTTCTTCACCTTGGGGAGCCCCAGTTCTTTTGGTGGAGAAGAAGGATAAAACCTTGAGAATGGTAGTCGATTATCGTGCCTTGAACGAGGTGACTATCAAGAACAAGTACCCTTTGCCGATGATTAACGACCTGTTTAATCAGCTAGTAGGCGCCAAAGTATTCTCCAAGATCGATCTTCAATCAGGGTATCACCAACTGAAGATTCGTGAACAAGATATACCCAAAACAGCTTTCACCACAAGGTATGGCTTGTATGAGTATACTGTCATGTCCTTTGGTTTGACTAATGCTCCTGCCTACTTCATGAATTTGATGAACAAAGTGTTCATGGAATATTTGGACAAGTTTGTCGTGGTGTTCATCGATGACATATTGATATTCTCCAAGAACGAGGAAGAACACAAGGAACATTTGCGTTTAGTTCTGGAGAAGCTGAGAGAGCATCAGTTATATGCCAAGTTTAGCAAATGTGAATTTTGGCTGACGGAAGTCGGATTCCTTGGACATGTTATTTCCGGAGATGGAATAGAAGTGGACCCCGCCAAGGTTGAAGCCGTCACCGAGTGGAAATCACCCACCTCAGTTAAGGAGATCCGCAGTTTCCTCGGACTTGCCGGATATTACCGGAGGTTCATTGAGAATTTCTCAAAGATTGCCAAGCCCATGACGGAGTTGTTGAAGAAAGAGTCTAAGTATAATTGGACTGAGGAATGTGAAGCCAGTTTCTAGGAGTTAAAGAAACATTTGGTCACAGCCCCAGTGTTGATTTTGCCCTATATTCGGAAGGACTTCCAGGTTTATTGTGATGCTTCACGTCAAGGACTTGGAGGAGTACTCATGCAAGGTGGAAAGGTTGTAGCTTATGCATCCAGACAACTACGATCTCATGAGTTGAATTATGCCACCCATGATTTGTAATTAGCAGCCGTAGTGCACGCACTCAAGACCTGGAGACATTTCCTTGTCGGAAATAGTTGTGATGTTTACACCGATCATAAGAGCCTGAAGTATATCTTCACGCAGAAAGAGTTGAACCTCAGACAGAGGAGATGGTTATAGTTAATCAAGGACTATGACATGAGATTACACTACCATCCAGTTAAGGCAAATGTGGTACCCGATGCTTTGAGTCGGAAAAGCTATGTGAACACACTCACAACGGGAGGACTACCTCAGGAGTTAGCCGATGACCTCAGAGAGCTCCGGCTAGAGATAATTCCAAGAGGATATGTTGCCACACTGGAAATCCAGTCCACCTTGATAGAAAGAATTCGAGAAGCCCAGAAATCGGACAAGGAGATAGCTGAGATTAAGCAGAGAATGAAAGATGATAAAGCTAAAGGTTTTCGTGAGGATGAACAAGGAACTCTATGGTTTGAGAACCGAATCTATGTGCCCAATAACCCAGAGCTCAGGAAGTTGATACTTCAAGAAGCCCACGATTCCCCTTACTCGATACACCCAGGCAACACCAAGATGTACCTAGATTTGAAGGAAAGTTATTGGTGGACAGGTATGAAGAAGGATATTGCAGAACATGTTGCAATATGTGATGTTTGTCAGCGAGTAAAGGCGGAACATCAGAAGCCAGCAGGGTTACTCCAACCTTTGCCGATACCCGAGTGGAAATAGGAAAAGCTTGGTATGGATTTCGTCACAGGATTGCCCAGGACTCGTTCAGGTTATGATTCCATCTGGGTAGTGGTAGATCGCTTGACCAAGGTGGCTCATTTCATCCCGGTGAAGACCACCTATACCAGTGCTAAGTTAGCCAAGATATACATGAACAGGATCGTGTGTCTACATGGAGTTCCGAGGAGTATCGTGTCAGATAGAGGGACACAATTTACCTCAAAGTTTTGGCATCAGTTACATGAAACTTTGGGTACAAGACTGGAGTTCAGTACAACTTTTCATCCGCCGACCGATGGACAGACTGAGAGAGTCAACCAGATTCTGGAAGACATGTTGAGAGCTTGTGCACTAGACTATGGGTCTAGTTGGGATGACAACTTACCTTACGCAGAATTCTCGTACAACAACAGTTATCAGACCAGTCTGAAGATGGCCCCTTTCGAAGCTTTATACGGAAGGAGGTGCAGAACACCATTGACATGGGATGGTGTTTGAGACCGACAACTTTTTGGTCCCGATCTTATCCGAGATTCTGAAGAGAAAGTCAAGCTGATTCGTGGCAGACTCAAGATAGCTCAATCTCGACAAAAGAGTTATGCTGACTGCAAACGTAAGGAAGTGACGTATGAAGTCGGAGACCGAGCCTATCTTTGTATGTCCCCACTTCGAGGAATCAAGAGGTTTGGTGTTAAAGGAAAGTTAGAAAGATTCATAGGCCCCTACAAAATTCTTGAACGTAGAGGCGAAGTTGCATACATGCTGGAATTGCCGGAAGGATTGTCCCGAGTTCATGATGTGTTCCATGTGTCCCAGCTGAAGAAATGCCATGCTGAGATGGCGGATATTCCTTTGAGAGACACCGTGCTCCTAGAGGCCATACAACTTGACAGTGATCTGACCTACAAGGAGAATCCTGTCGGAATCCTCGAGACTGCCAACAGAGTTACCCGCAGCAAGATCATCAAGTTCTGTAAGGTTTTGTGGAGTCACCACACCGAGGAAGAAGCCACCTGGGAACGCGAAGAAGATCTTCGTAGAGACCACCCGCACCTATTTTCTAGCCAACCCGAATCTCGAGGGCGAGATTCATCTTAAGGTGGGTAGGTTTGTAACATCCCAAAATTTCATTTTGGAATGTTATGAAATATAGCTATGCATCCATCAACAACATTGCTTGAATGTATGAAATAGTTGAAATGCTTCTTCTGACTTTCTGAAAGTCCCTTTCTATTTTCAATGTGTTGCTTTCACCTATTTGAAAACCTTGGAAAAAGTTCAAAATAAGAGGGGAGTAACATTACACTCCACACCAGTGTCATGTTGGTGATATATTTGAACAATAAGAACGAGGGGGTCTTCTGAAAAATATTTGCAAAAGGTTTTAAAACCAAATAGGCAATTTCTGAAAATATTCTCCTGATCATTTTGATATATATTGCCTATATTTGGAAATGTTTTGTATGCTTTTAAAGAGGTTTTACTGCCCTGGATTTAAAAAAAGGAAACATATTTATATTTAAACGGGCCAGCCCACGGGCAATTACTCGCGAAGTTATTACGAGCCGACCGACCGACGCCCCGCAAACCTCTCCCCTCTCACTGACAGCAGGTCCCACCCGACCGTTCGCTGGATCGGCACGGTCGCCTTCCACCTCGCGCGCACGCCACCTCACCGGTGATCTCGCCGTCACGGATCTCCCTCCTCCTTCCTTCTCTAACTCTGCCTCGCCCCTATATAAGAGCGGCCTCCTCCGCACTCCGTTTCCCCCCCGAACCCCTCTCTCTCTCCCTCACCAGAACTCTCTCTCGAGCTCGCCGGAGCTCTGTCCCGACCGAAACCTCCCCGAGCACCTGGCCGTCGACTCCGTAGTCCCCTCGCCCCACCGTCACCACCAATCGACGCCGGACGCCAGCCGTCGTCGCCTGGACCTCTACGACGACCTCCTCACCCACCGGAATGATGCCCCGACGACCTCACCGCTTCGGACTCGCAGGAGAACCTCCTCGCCGGCGACCTTTTCCTTCACCGTGAGCCCCCTCGTTCTCTTCCGTTCGATCATGGATCAACGATCCTGATTAGATTGTTTAATAACCCGAATCGTTTTCCCCTATGGATCGGTCGACCGCCCGCATGTTCCCCGCGTTCACGCTAGCAGCCAATAGGGAGTTGCCACGTAGCCTCGACCGTCCGTTAGTTTATTTTCTATTTTTCTGTTTTGTTTTAGTTAACAGATTGTTTTCTAAATTTGTTTTGCTTATATCTTTTAATCTGTTTAGTTTTTTTGGTTAATTCTTTTTGAATTAGCTCACATATTTCATGTAGTTTCACCCTGTAGTCTTATAATTTAAATTTGAACTCTAAAATTTGAATTTAATCAAATTTTCTCAAATCACTCAAATCTGAATAACTAGAGTTTAAAAATGGATTTTGATATGACTCTTGATGCTACTGCTTGGTATTAGATAGGAATATAATCATGCTTAATTTGAGGATTTTTAGAATGAATTTGTTTAGTGTTCTAGCTATAAACAGAATCTGCCTAGTGTTTGGTATAGTTTAGCTAATTTAGTTTTCAGTTAGTTTAAATCAGATTTGGTTATAATTGTTTTAGTAGGTTCTGTTATATAAACATTAGGTGTTTTACTTTCTGTAAATAAAATATAAAATTGCTTAGTTTATTTCTTTATTGTTATAGGAATCTCAACTCATTTTCAACTAGGTATAATTTGTTATAAAACAAACTAGTTGGTAATAGTTTTCTTCTAACAAAGTTTTATATAATTAAATTCTGTTTTCTAAGAAGAGTTTTTAGTATATTCTTTTAATATAATGTTTATTAATTAATAATAAGTTTTGTTTTACTCTTTGTTAGTAAAACTATAGTTACCCCATATCGTAGTGTTTATCAAAACTTTCAAAACCATACTAAGATTTTTCTTAACAAAACTTTAAATGGACTTTATTCTGTTTATTAATAAAATATTTTATTGTTTCCTTGCTGTCAACTATTGTTTTGTTCATACAAGTAGTTTTATTATGTTAGTAGTGGTTTACCCATCACCTTTTTGAAAACAAAACTTTGTGTGTTTTCTTGCTTGTGATTTGTGCATTGTTTTGTCTTGATTGTTTACTAGTTCATTTCTGATTTTGTGAGTTACAAATAATTTTGTTGTATGCTTATTGAGTGCTCTTGTTTGCTTCGTTAGATTATCCGGAGTGCGAGACTTGTTACCTAGAGTCACTCACGTACGAAGATCATCAATCAGGCAAGTCACTTTGATCATCTTTACCCATGTTTTTATTGCATTAGTTCTACCATCCCCCCAATTGCATGCAAAGTAGGTAATTGGAAATTTGGTTACTTGATGTAGTATCATGTGGTAGGTACCCCAACCCTTTGACACTTTGACCCCGGGAAACGTTCAATTATTTCGCTATGCTATTAGTAGACGGGGTTGGATGTGTGATTCATGAGAGTTGTGAGGTAATAACTTCAAGACATATGATGAGCAAGACTTCAAGATTTCCAAGTTTTCAACATACTACTAGGTGAGGGATGGTTGGAACGGCACCCTGGAGAAACCAGTGGATTTGCCTAGGTGTTGCTGGAGATGGCCAGTATTCACGCGGAAAGCCTCACCCAGGCACAAAGGGATGGAAGGATGCGTCAAGACCCAAGGCTTACCTGCGCAGCCACAAGTCATTATGGGCTCTGGCTTGGTTGGATATCATGGTGACCCTGGACAGGCGGTGCTACGAGATGTAGAAGAACGGTAGGAAAGGATGGGCACCGACAGAGTCACAGGGAAACCCTTTGGAAGACCATGTTTTGGTCATCCGTTTCTCAAACACCCTGAAGTGCGAGAAATCAAACGGAGGCGACCAAATCTTGTGGGGAACGTGTGCAAAGGTCTGCAGAGTACTCAAACCTAATCGATTAGTCGTGTCCACGGTCCTGGACGACTTGAGCCAAAGGAACTGAAACTTCCGGAATTCTCAACACAATTAATATGATGATGTGGGTATTAATAACTTGGGTATGAGAATTTGGTTGGTGGAACCATCTCATTAATCAACCAACTTAGTAATATTTTTGCTTAGCCCTCTCTTGTTGTAGGAAAAATTGGCTTTATGCAAAAACTTACTACCCCACCTGCCATATATGCATGTAGATTAGATGATTATCTTTTTCACCTCTCTCTTGTGACTTTGCGGGCATATTCAATATGCTGACCTATACGGCTGCAACGTATCATGTTGCAGAATACTTTTCCGACCAGGAGTGAGGATACGCTCTATGCTCGGTGAGATGCCCTTGGAGTCAGATGGACTCATCTACCTTCGATGCTTCCGCAAGATTTAAATATTCTCATGAGTTGGCCTTCAACCACTTTATTGTAATCTTTATTGTAATAAAGGACTCGATATGAGAATTCGATTAATAAATGCTGTGTGATTTCCCTTTGATATATACATTGATGTACCGTGTGTGTACCAGCATGATCTTGGGATGGTACGGAAACACCGGAGATTCGACCTTTCAGGTCGGGTCGCTATAGAAGGCCTGACAGAATTCTATATGGAGAGTGGAATGGAAAGATGGTTACATTACTAGCCTATGTGAATTGAGGAAATTCACTCGACAAGGGAAGTTACCGTCGAGCATGATGAACATCTTCTTCGTGAATTCCACCAAGTGCTTCTCTAGTCCCTGGCTCCTCCTGGTCAATTGTTCAGTCTTCTTGATCATCTCACTCCATTCTAGTTTCGGCTTGGATTTTTCCTCCTCTATCTTCTTGGCAGCAGCAAGTTTCTTCTCGGCCGCTTCAGCTTTCTCCTTCGCCACCTTTTGAGCATCAGCAAGCGCCTTGTCCTTGTGCTCCAGTGCTTTCTTCATGGTATCTAAACAAATAGCATTGTTGAGTCACGCTTGGAATCGACGATTTTCATCACGCACGTCTATTCGAGTGAGAGCACTCGGTTCAAAGGATGGAGAGTGAGAGTAAGAATGCATTGGGTCGACAAAGATTACCTCCCAGAGTCTTCAGCTCAGTCCGCGCACGTTCCAGGCTGTTCTTGGAGACCTCTAGATCCAATCGCAGCTGGTTCCTTTCCTCCTCCTAGTCCTTGTATTGGGTCCAAGTTCACAAGCTCTCTAAAATCAACAAAAAACCATTTCAGTCAACATGGAAATTCCTCCACTCCTGAGTGGAAAGGGTCAAGAACAGTCGACTAGATGGAGACCCGGGGGGGACCCCACACTCCTGAAATAGCGTCATATCATGGTTGATTAAATGATGTCCATGAAACCTGCATCATATCAAGGTTGATGGAAATGATATCCATGAAACCTACAAGATAGCTTCGGAGTGGTACCGCTAAAGCAAAGAGTTCACTTGACAAGTCGAGTGGCAAACATACTCCATGTTCCACAAAGAACCCTGAGTTCGAGTTCTTAAGACTATTGCTCATCGTAAACGATCAACAATAATCTCGGGGACTACACCAAGTCGGTGCACTCAGCATGCCCCCACTGGTTCCTAAATCACTCGACAAGGTGTGCCCTGTCTGAGCATAAGATGGCCTCTATCAGACCCCTGCCGATGCAAGCACTCGACGATGGTCTCGGGGACTACACCTAGTGGGTGCACTCAGCGTGCCCCCATTGGATCCGCTAACACTCGATCTGTCGAGTGGCAGGAAAATAAAAGAAAGTGTGCAAGCATGTGAATATCGTCTCTATTTAGACCCCCGCCAGTGCAAGCACTCGACGGCGGTCTCGGGGACTACACCCAGTGGGTGCACTCAGTGCGCCTGCACTGGACCTTTTATCACTCGATATGTCGAGTGGTTTCCAAAACAATTCTAAGACCCCTGCCGATGTCATCACCATTCTACAACGGTCTCGGGGACTACACCTAGTGGGTGCACTCAGTGTGCCCCCACTGGACCGAAATCTAGTTGACTAAGACATGGTCTATTCGAGTGGAGAAAGTACAAATATTCTATAAAAGGAAAACACCCAATGGGTGTACAATCAAGAAAGACAAGCATTCAATTGGAAATGTACTTACAATCGCACTTACTCGGACGTTGGTGTGAAGCGCCGCATTGGCATCATAAGCCAGCTTGCTGGCCTCGTACGCCTCCTTGGTGTGCAGCATTATTTGCTCCTCCTGGATCATGGCTTCCTTAGCAGCTACGGTTTGGTCTTTCGGGACATGGTGCAGCGGAAAGGCAGTCACCGGCTGAATCTTTGCTGCGGCTGGAGTAGCTGAGGTGGTCTAGAGTTGTCCAATTGGTGTCGAGGCCACAATGGTTGAAGTAGCTGGTGGAGCATTCGACAATGGAGCCACGAGCTCAGTTCGAGCTCGGGACGAGTCGCCTACCCCATGGGATGATGCTGATGTCGACTTCTGAGGCATTTGTGCTGATGGTGTTCTTCGGGCGCATACGCACGGAGTGCTAGAGGTTACACCTCCACCCCCTGTACCCCGAGGTGGTTCTTCATCATCCTCCAGTTGAATGATCTCTGCAAGCATCAATCGACAGTATTAGATTATTCAATCGGCAAATCATTTTCAAGAAACAGAGCTGAGTGAAGATTTTTTTTACCTCATTGAGAAGTGGCCGCGTCGGCAGTTTCCACATCCATTTGCTCCTCTTCGTCCCGTGGAGGCGATGTCACTGAGGTAGCGGCTCTGGTAGACCAAATTCTACTCGGTCAGCCAGAATTTGAACTCCAACACAATAGAGACAAAATAAAGTGAATAGTTACGCTGAGACAACGGGCACAATGATTTTCATGCGAGGCAAAGCTTTTCGAGGCTTCGGTGCGTCGGGCTTGGGTTGCTTTGCGGCTCTTTCACTCAACTCAAATGTCGAGGTTCGGTCCCGCTTCAGGCTTCTCTCACTCGATGCCAGAGCCTTGCTTGGAGCTGTTGCGGGGTCTAGGCGCAGCTTGGAGCAATGCTCAGTGCACGAAGGAGACTCAACTTCTTCTTCCTCGCCTGAGCACTCATAATCATCCTCATTGTCGTTAGCGTAATCGACATCCACGCTGCTGCCCTCGCTCTCCCCTCCATCTTGGGGCTCATTCCCATTTGGCACGAGCAAGTACATGTTCGTCCATTCCTACAAGATTCAAACATCAAAGTCAGTCAACCGACAATTCAACCACTCGACAGAATAGTACGGCAGTTGACGAAGATATGATTTACCAGATTTTTGGGCGGATGGTCAGCTGAATACGACTTGATCCTCTTGGCTCCTAGGGGATTGTCACAGGCTCCAGTGACGCTCCGAAGCCATTGCTTGATAGTTTTCTGTGGGACTTCCTCTGGGTGCGTCCAAGTCGTGTCTTCCGAGCTAGAGTAATGCCACATTGCATGGTCCCTTGCCTGGAGGGACTGGATCCATCGACTGAGAAATGTCTCCAGAAGGTCCATGCCAGTCACTATGCCACAGACAATGGCCAATACGACATCCACTAAGATCCCCACATGGAGCTTTCCCCCCTCTAGCACTGTCAAAGATTTGGGAACGACGGGTCTACCTAATGTAAAAGGGGAGAGACCAGTCGACATGTTGGGAGATGCTACATATTTGTAGTAGAACCAAGTCAACTGCCAACCCCTAATAGATTATGGGATGGTAATGGAAGGAAAGGAACTCCTAGCTCTCTTTCAAACCCCCAAGCCATAGCACAATTGGATGACATGGGTTTTATCATCGTCAGGGTTGGCCTTCTTGACCGACTGAGATCTGATGGTGAAGATGTGTTTGAATAGACCCCAATGGGGAGGACAACCCAAGAAACACTCACACATGGTGATGAAAGCAGAAAGATAAGAGAAGGAAATCGGAGGAAAATGATGGAGCTGGGCTCCGAGGAAATTAAGAAATCGTTGGAAGAAAGGATGGGGGGGCATGGAGAAACCTCTCTCGACGTGGGTGAGGAGGACTCGCTCTCCCTCGCATGACTCCGGCTCAAGTTTTCCCTCCGAAAGCCTCCACAAACCTTCCACCATGAGCCTGTCAACGACGAGGTTCTTGACGTCCACGCTGGTGACTATCAACGGGAGAAAATCCCTCTAGATCCACCCCGGCGGTGCGGCGAACTGCGCAGTTGATGGCATCTTGGCCTTGCCCTTCGCGGCCCCCTCTTGGCGTGCTCCAACTTCTCAGTCTTCCTGTCATGCCCAAGATGCGATCTTATCCTTATTTTGGCACGAGGGCCTCGATAGGGATAGAAGCGAATCTCGTCATGTTGCAAGAATGGATATCATTACAAGTACATGTACGAAGAGATGAGTATATGATATTGGATTACACTTGCCACAAGCTACATCAATATCACATCAATACAACAACATATTCAAACATCATACTGTAACATCCCAAATTTTGGAATGTTATAATTAATATTAGAATGATTGTTTGTTTGCTTGAGTGATTGAAATTGAGTGAAAATTTGAAACTTTTGAAAACTTTTGAATGAGAGGGAATAAAATGACTTTCCCATGAGATTTGAATTCCATTTTGAAAATATTTCAAATTCAGAAACTTTATGCAACTCAATGATTTTCGTGAGAGAGGATAAAAGGACTTCTTCAAATTATATGAAATATGAGTTGGAAGTTTAAAGGAAGGAATTGAAAGTGCTTTTTAAAACCTCTGAATTATTCTTTTGGAATCCATGTCATATTTGGTTCCTATTCAAATTTTCAAAGCATTCAAAACCCTCGACAAATTTTTGAGAAGAGTAATGTGACACTCCAAACCAGGGGGTATTTTGTGAAGTTTTTGAATCATAAAACCAAAGGGGTTATTTGAGAAATATTTGCAAAAATAAATAAAGCCACTTAGGCATTTTCTGAAAAATAATTTTTTTAAAGTATTTATTCTGGCTGAGGAAAAATGTTCACTTAATGGAATTAATTCTCCTGGTCACTTTGGTATAAAGATCCTTATCTTAGAGAAAGTATTTATGGCCATTTATTGTTTTTTATTTCGCTGGTAAATAGAAAATAGGAAAACCTTTTAAAAGCATTTAAGACCCAGCCGGCCCAGCCCTGATTTTCCTCCCCGAAACCCTTCCCGACCGGCCGCCCGCTGTCAACGCCTCTCTCTTTCTCTCTCTGACGCCCGACCCCACCGCCCGACCGTAACTACCGCGCGGTCGTCTCTCACCCCATCCCCTCCCCTTTCCACGCCGACGAACTCTCGCCGTGATCTCCTCCCCTCCTTCCTTTCGGACGCCTCCGAGACCACCTATATAAACCCCTGCCTCCCTGCACTCCATTCCCCCTCCGAAAACCCTCTATCCATGCCCTCCCCTTGCCGGAATACCTCGCCGGAACTACCAGACGCCGCCGCGCCATTGCCGCGCCACCGCTCAACCCCGACCACCTCGCCACCTCCCGAGCCCATCATCCATTCTCCCACGCTTGTGCGCACCTCCCAGTGCTCTCGCCCGAGCCCCACACCCACCTGAGCGACCTCCCCGTCGACCACCCGAAGGCCACCTCCGCCTCCGAGCTCGCCGTCGTCAACCCCGTCGTCCCCGAGCCCCTCTGACGCCACCATCGTCTTCACCATGCTCGTGCGCATCGATCGGACCCCTTCCCCGACGCCGAAGACCACCGGAGCACCGTCCTCATCCACGCCCGAGCCGCCGCCGTCACCGGAGCCATCACCGGACTCCACCACCACCGCGGTGAGCACCCTCCTCCGTCCGATCTCGAATGAACTGCGTAGATTAGACCCAACTTACCCCTTCGGTTCTTTTAAAAAGAACCGGACGGTTTTCTTTTAGTAAATTTTAGCTGACCCATTTCTCTGTTAAGTATCGGTCGTCCGTCCATTTAGCTCCAACGCACACACCTTTCGACCAATAGGAACCTGACACGTAGCCCCCCTGTCCGTTAGTTAGGAATTTTCTTTTTTTCTGTTTTCTGTTTTAAAAACAGATTTAGTTCTGATTTTGTTTTAATCATATCTTTTATTTTTTTTAGTTTTTTTAAGTTGATTCTTTTTGCATTGTGTCACAAATTGCCTCTAGTTTCTGTAGATACCAAGTTTGACTATATTTGAATATTTAAATTTGAATTTAAACAGATTTGATTTATATCTTGTTTTCTGCATAACTTGAGTTTAATAATATATTTTTGATTGATTATTTTTGCTACTTGTCACTAGTGATCTTAGTTATCAGTAGGTAAAGTTTGGGAAATTTTAGAATAAATTTGATTTGGGTTTTAACTAAAAACAGAATCTGTTTAGTTTCCTATTAGTTTGATTTCCTTTGTTTTATTTTTTGAAATCTGAATTTGATTTAACTTATGTTTTAGATTTCATTAGTTGTTGTTGTTCTAAAATTTAGGATTATACTTGCTGTTAGCAAAAAATAATTTGTTTAGTTTATTAAATTATTATTGTAGGAACCTATACTTTTTTCAAATTAGGTGTAGTTTATTAAAAGCAAATTAGTTAGTAATAATTCTTTTAACAAAAGTTTTATGTAATTAGATTCTGTTTTCAAATAAAGTTTTTAGTAATACTTTGTTGTTAAGAAATGTTTTAAACAAAATAGTTTAGTTACTATAGTAATCTATATCCCTCTTCATTAGGTAATGTGTTATAAAACAATTTAGTTTTAATAGAAACTCTTTTCACAAAAGTTTTAGATGATTTAAATCTGTTTTATAATAAAGATTTTATTATTTACCTCCTGTTAACTTAGTGTTTTATAAGTTGTCTTCTCTTATTTTATGGTTTTACTTGTTGTTAAGTTTATTAGACAAAAAAAACCTATTGTTGCTTAGAGTTTTGTTTTCATAAGTCTTACTTGTTATTCAAAACATAATTCTTTTACTAAAATACTTTTCATATATTTTACTTTGTTTTTGTTTGTTACTTTTGAAAATTAGGATGTACTTGTAGAGAAAACCAACTTTGGTTATGTTGATGAAGTTTTGTTGATTTTAACTTTTGTCTTAAGTATTTCCTTCATCACCACCTTAGTTGTTTTGATGTAGTTTTGTCATTTGAGTTTTGTCTTAAGTATTTCCTTTCATACCGCCATGTTGCTTTTGGTTTGGTGTTGCCTTTTTGATTGTTAGTATTGATTGCTAGTATGATTGCTTATATGAATGCAATGTTTGATATTATAGATTTTCATCGGAGAGTGACGTATAGTTCTATCAAGTATTTTCTGAGAGCGATACTTATCTTCCTCAACAGTACAGACAAGTTCACTTTGACCATCTTTTCATACCTATGTTTTATTGCATGTAGTGACATCATTTCAACAAAATCCCTCCCATAGTGTTATTGAAATTCTTGTAGTTGAGTAGAATGCATGAGGTAGGAACCCACCACTTGTTACTTAAGCCCCGGGAATGCTACTTACTGAAATGCTATGCTAAAGTAGACGGGGTATGGTATGAGTGTTCGTGAGTGGTGTGAAGAAGGACTCCACGACAAGACGACAACTTCATGAAGGCATCTTCAAGTCCTGCATATTCAAGACCTCAAGACTTCGAGACTCGAGAAACAAGGTTTTCAATACACACTATTGGGCGAGGGATGGTTGGAACGGCACCCTGGAGAAGCCAGTGGATTTGCCTAGGTGTTGCTGGAGATGTGCCAGTATTCACGCGGAAAGCCTCACCCAGACTCAAAGGGAAGGATGAATACTTCATGCCCGGAAGCTTACATGTGTAGGCACAAGTCATTATGGGCTCTGGCTTGGTTGATCTTTGTTGTGACTCTGTCTAGAAAGTGATACGAGATGTAGTCGACGTTAGGATTGGATGGGCACTGTCGGATAGTCAGGGAAGCACACTAAAATACCATGTTTCGTTCATCGTGTTCTCAAACACCATCCAGTGCGAGGACTTACCAGGAGGGAATGAATCTTGTGGGTAAAGTACACAACACTCTGTAGAGTTAAAACCTAATCGATTAGCCGTGTCCCCGGTTACGGACAATTTGAGCCTCTGGACTTGGATCTATCTCTGAACTCTCAACACTGGACTGATAACTAATTGTGGGCAACTTAATGATACTTGTGGGTATTTGGACATCGGTTGGCTGAACCATGTCATGATAGGCAACTCCATAGTGAAATTCCTGATATTCCTTTGTTGTAGGAAAAATAAAATCAGCTTTTACGCAAAAACTTAGACATAGAGCCACAAAGCCTTTGCATATATAATAGTCTTTATTCTTCTGTTCTTCTATGGTGATCTTGACACTACATTCAATGTACTGACCTACACGGCTGCAACGTATCATGTTGCAGAACTCTTCTATGACGAGTAAGAGTACGATTTAGGGTTACGGTCCACACTCAACCTGTCGTTGGTGTTATTGGGACTCCACTCCTGCTGACTGTTTTCCGCTGCTATTTTAAGGTATATATCTGTTTTACGTTAATTACATGTGATTGCACTTTGATATATACATTGATGTACTGTGTGTGCCAGCATACTGATCCAGGGATGGCACAGAATACACAGAGGCTTGACCTTTCCAGGTCGGGTCGCTACAGAAATGGTATCAGAGCACATGTTGACTGTAGGACATGACCCTAGAAACTAGAAAGCCCTTAGGAAATGATTTCTCGAAAAACTTTGTTTTCAAAAGACCCTTTACTTCTCATCTTATTTGAGCCTTATCAAATGATCTCTCTTACCTCAAAAAGTTAGAAAATACCCTTTCCCCTTGACCACACTAAGGATCAACTAAGACCACTTCGAGAAGGACAAGATATCGAAACAACTGATGGACACTTCAAAGTAAAGAAGATTTCACCATGCATTAGAAGAGTTGAAGCTACACGAGTTGAAGACTGTGAAGACCCGAAGAAATTGAAGACCATGAAGAATTTCCAAGATATTATGCCCTAGAAGACCAAA
Organism: Hordeum marinum; assembly: GCA_022496015.1. Classification (NCBI taxonomy): domain Eukaryota; kingdom Viridiplantae; phylum Streptophyta; class Magnoliopsida; order Poales; family Poaceae; genus Hordeum; species Hordeum marinum. The sequence goes on along the minus strand of CM039676.1, from coordinate 339,763,279 downwards.
CCCCTGTTGTATACTTACGTTAGATACTATGATTTTGTGAGCTGTCATTTGTGTGTAAATTTTCGACAGCCACAACAAAAATCTATTTTCAAAACCATTGTTTGTATTGTGTGTATCCCCTCCTTTCTCTATCTTACGCATCTCATCGCCAAAACCTTGAACCCAATAGATGATGAGTGAAGCTGGACTCGTGTATTCTGGATCGATGACTCGGTTAGAGACAGAAGAATGGATTCAGAACATGGAGGATCACCTAAGGAGTAACCTTGTTACAAGGAACAAGATGGTCCAATATGCTCTTCGGTACTTTGCAGAAGGTGCTGCAAATTGGTGGAAGATGCATGAAGATATCCATGATAGGCAAGCATCAATCACTTGGGAAGAATTCAAGATGACTCTGCAAGAATCTCATGTTGTTACCAACACCTAGAATCCCCGTGGCAAAGATGTGAAGAAGATTTGTGCATGCAGGATATGTGGAGAGATAGGACACATCTAGGAAGAACACAAGGAAGGATGCCCTCATTGTGAAGAAAATCACCGAGCTGAGGAATGCCCAACTGGGCAGGTGACATGTTTCTTGTGTGAAGGAACTACGCATTACCCGGCTCAATGCCAAATGTACCCCAAGGTACAAGAAGTCATCAAGCAGCAAAAGGAAGCCATGAAGGAAGCCTTCAGAGAAAATTTAGGAGGACTTGTGATGAAGGAAGATGTTGAAGACCCTGATGGAGAAGGCCTAACCAGATTTTACTCCAATGCCTGCTATTCATGTGGAGAAGAAGGACATTTCTCACAGGACTGTACGAAGGAAAGAAAAGAGTATCTGGGAAACTTTCCGACAGAAGAAGTGGAGTTTGATCCACAGGAAATTGAAAGTTTGATCGGAACAAAGGAACCCAAGAAGAGAAACCAAAGACGTTCTCAGAACAACCCAATTTCTGCAAAGAAGGATCTGAGTCAGATCATGTGTTTCCGGTGCAAGAATTTAGGCCACTATGCCGATAGATGCCCAGAGAAGAAGGCTAAACATGAGTAGTTTGAGTTTTGGATTTTGGAAGTAATAAATGTAATAGGTAGCACTCTTATCATTTTGAAGTTATGTAACGGAAGTTTCAGAGTTTGTAATAAATTCACGAGTCAATGGAAATTTGTGGTGTCATGATTTATCTTATGTTGTATTACATGAGTTGTTACTCTATGACCCAAGATCTTCGACCATTTTTGAGGATATGAGAAAATATGGTCTATGCAGACATGAGTGCATTTCAGTTTAAGTGTGGTAGTAACCACAGGTACCTTTCTGGATAAGTGAATACATGTGAAGAGAATATGGAACCACCTCAAACTATCTGGATGATAACCTTTGAGACAAAGTGCTTTCGAAGCTGGAATGTTGAGAAAAAGGAATGATTGTGATGAAACCATACCCAAGGTTAAACAGACCAATGGAGAAAAAAATGAATTCCGCAGAGTGGAATCTAAACAAGAATAAGTCTGTGAAGAGTATAATGGAGTGAACTGAAGGTAATGTTGGAATGTGGAACGATAGAGTGAGTTAAGGTTGTTCAAGTATTCAAGTGAACCCACAATTCACTGCCCTCAGGATTGATAAGGATCAAGCCCCACCTTGGTGAAGGAAGAAACTTGGAAGAAGCTACGCCTCATGAGCAAACGTTTTTTTTTTGCTTAGGAGTATACGATAACCTGAGAGTTATGAAGAAACGATAGATGTTTTTACTTAGCTTGCAGAATCAATGGATTTATCCGAACTTCGTTCGTTGACAAGAGAAATTTCTGCACTGCTTGTGAGGAAGCCCAAGTGTTAGAATACGAGATTCACTGAACCTTATACAAGGTAATGATTTCAGTGCGACATGGCTTGGCTACCATGACGACTTACTCTTATCATTCTCTTGCTATTCGGATTGGTAAATCTGAGTGACTTACCCATAGTAAAGAGATGATGTTCTTTGAAGCTTTTGTTCAAGCCTTAGAATGGTATGATGTAAACCCCTTGTACATGGCAGTCGTTATCATGCGTAGGACTTTTACGGTGAGGAATGTAGCCAAGACCCATTTCACTGCAGGACAACCACTAATGGTAGACCACCATGAGATCATCGATAAGTTACTTAGAATGAATGCGAGACCTGTTAGTTCAGAAGACCCAGTGTCGGAAGAAACGCATTTTGTTGTGAGAACACAGGATTTGGATATAACGGAAGATCATCACCAAGGAACTATTGGGAAGAATGGGAATAGATAGAGGCACCCACAAGATGTGTCATGATTTCTGAAGGACCAATAACTCTGATTTTAAGTGTGGTAGCACCCACACCTTGCAGGATAGTGGATTTGTTAGAAGACCCCAAACCCTAACCTTTTCTTTCTAGCCTCTTCGAATCTCGAGGACGAGATTCATTTTAAGTGTGGTAGGTTTGTAACATCCCAAATTTTGGAATGTTATAATTAATATTAGAATGATTGTTTGTTTGCTTGAGTGATTGAAATTGAGTGAAAATTTGAAACTTTTGAAAACTTTTGAATGGGAGGGAATAAAATGACTTTCCCATGAGATTTGAATTCCATTTTGAAAATATTTCAAATTCAGAAACTTTATGCAACTCAATGATTTTCATGAGAGAGGATAAAATGACTTCTTCAAATTATATGAAATATGAGTTGGAAGTTTAAAGGAAGGATTTGAAAGTGCTTTTGAAAACCTCTGAATTATTCTTTTGGAAGCCATGTCATATTTGGTTCCTATTCAAATTTTCAAAGCATTCAAAACCGTGGACAAATTTTTGAGAGGAGTAATGTGACACTCCAAACCAGGGGGTATTTTTTGAAGTTTTTGAATCATAAAACCCAAGGGGTTATTTGAAAAATATTTGCAAAAATAAATAAAGCCACTTAGGCATTTTCTGAAAAATAATTTTTTTAAGTATTTATTCTGACCTAGGAAAAATGTTCACTTAATGGCATTAATTCTCCTGGTCACTCTGGTATAAAGATGGTTATTTTTGGAAAAGTGTTTATGGCCATTTGTTGGTTTTTATTTCGCTGGTAAATAGAAAATAGGAAAACCTTTTAAAAGCATTTAAGACCCAGCCGGCCCAGCCCTGATTTTCCTCCCCGAAACCCTTCCCGACCGGACGCCTGCTGTCAACGCCTCTCTCTTTCTCTCTCTGACGCTCGACCCCACCGCCCGACCGTAACCACCGCGTGGTTGTCTCTCTCCCCATCCCCTCCCCTTTCCACGCCGGCGAACTCTCGCCGTGAACTCCTCCCCTCCTTCCCTTCGGACGCCTCCGAGACCACCTATATAAACCCCTGCCTCCCGCGCTCCATTCCCCCTCCGAAACCCCTCTACCCGTGCCCTCCCCTTGCCGGAATACCTCACCGGAACTACCAGACGCCGCCATGCCATTGCCGCGTCACCGCTCAACCCCGACCACCTCGCCACCTCCCGAGCCCACCATCCATTCTCCCACGCTTGTGCGCACCTCCCAGCGTTCTCGCCCGAGCCCCGCACCCACCTGAGCGACCTCCCTGTCGACCACCCGAAGGCCACCTCCGCCTCCGAGCTCGCCGTCGTCAACCCCATCGTCCCTGAGCCCCTCTGATGCCACCATCGTCTTCACCGTGCGCGCGCATCGATCGGACCCCTTCCCCGACGCCGAAGACCACCGAAGCATCGTCCCCATCCACGCCCGAGCCGCTGCCGTCACCGGAGCCATCGCCGGACTCCACCACCACCACGGTGAGCACCCTCCTCCGTCCGATCTCGAATGAACGACGTAGATTAGACCCAACTTACCCCTTCGGTTCTTTTAAAAAGAACCGGACGGTTTTCTTTTCGTAAATTTGAGCCGACCCATTTCTCTGTTAAGTATCGGCCGTCCATCCATTTAGCTCCAACGCGCACACCTTTCGACCAATAGGAACCTGACACGTAGCTCCCCTGTCCGTTAGTTAGGAATTTTCTTTTTTCTGTTTTCTGTTTTAAAAATAGATTTAGTTGTGATTTTTTTAATCATATCTTTTATGTTTTTAGTTGTTTTAAGTTGATTCTTTTTGCATTGTGTCACAAATTGCCTCTAGTTTCTGTAGATACCAAGTTTGACTATATTTGAATATATAAATTTGAATTTAAACAGATTTGATTTAAATCTTGTTTTCTGAATAACTTGAGTTTAATAATATATTTTTGATTGATTCTTTTTGCTACTTGTCACTAGTCATCTTAGTTATCAGTAGGCAAAGTTTGAGAAATTTTAGAATCAATTTGATTTGGGTTTCAAGTAAAAACAGAATCTGTTTAGTTTCCTATTAGTTTAATTAGTTTGATTTCCTTTGTTTTATTTTTTGAAATCTGAATTTGATTTAACTTATGTTTTAGATTTCATTAGTTGTTGTTGTTCTAAACTTTAGGATTATACTTGCTGTTAACAAAAAATAATTTGTTTAGTTTATTAAATTATTATTGTAGGAACCTATACTTTTTTCAAATTAGGTGTAGTTTATTAAAAGCAAATTAGTTGGTAATAATTCTTTTAACAAAATTTTTAAGTAATTAGATTCTGTTTTCAAATAAAGTTTTTAGTAATACTTTTCTGATAAGAAATGTTTTAAACAAAATAGTTTAGTTACTATAGTAATCTATATCCCTCTTCATTAGTAATGTGTTATAAAACAATTTAGTTTTAATAGAAACTCTTTTCACAAAAGTGTTAGATGATTTAAATCTGTTTTATAATAAAGATTTTATTATTTACCTCCTGTTAACTTAGTGTTTTATAAGTTGTCTTCTCTTATTTTATGGTTTTACTTGTTGTTAAGTTTATTAGACAAAAAAAACTATTGTTGCTTAGAGTTTTGTTTTCATAAGTCTTACTTGTTCTTCAAAAAATAATTATTTTACTAAAATACTTTTGATATATTTTACTTTGTTTTTGTTTGTTACTTTTGAAAATTAGGATGTACTTGTAGAGAAAACCAACCTTGGTTATGCTGATGAAGTTTTGTTGATTTTAAGTTTTGTCTTAAGTATTTCCTTCATCACCACCTTAGTTGTGTTGATGTAGTTTTGTCATTTGAGTTTTGTCTTAAGTATTTCCTTTCATCACCACCATGTTGCTTTTGGTTTGGTGTTGCCTTTTTGATTGTTAGTGTTGATTGCTAGTATGATTGCTTATATGAATGCAATGTTTGATATTATAGATTTTCATCGGAGAGTGACATATAGTTCTATCAAGTATTTTCTGAGAGCGATACTTATCTTCATCAATAGTACAGGCAAGTTCACTTTGACCATCTTTTCATACCTATGTTTTATTGCATATAGTGACATCATTTCAACAAAATCCCTCCCGTAGTGTTACTGAAATTCTTGTAGTTGAGTAGAATGCATGAGGTAGGAACCCACCACTTGTTACTTAAGCCCCGGGAACGCTAGTTACTGGAATGCTATGCTAAAGTAGATGTGGTCTGGTATGAGTGTTCGTGAGTGGTGTGAAGAAGGACTCCACGACAAGACGACAACTTCATGAAGGCATCTTCAAGTCCTGCATATTCAAGACCTCAAGACTTTGAGACTTGAGAAACAAGTTTTTCAATACATAGTACTGGGTGAGGGATTGTTGGAACGGCACCCTGGAGAAGCCAGTGGATTTGCCTAGGTGTTGCTGGAGATGTGCCAGTACTCACGCGGAAAGCCTCACCCAGACTCAAAGGGAAGGATGAATACTTCATGCCCGGAAGCTTACCTGTGTAGCCACAAGTCATTATGGGCTCTGGCTTGGTTGATCTTTGTTGTGACTCTGTCTAAGCATTGCTACGAGATGTAGTCGACGTTAGGATTGGATGGGCACTGTCGGATAGTCAGGGAAGCACTCTAAAATACCATGTTTCGTTCATCCTGTTGTCAAACACCATCCAGTGCGAGGACTTACCAGGAGGGAACGAATCTTGTGGGTAAAGTAAACAACACTCTGTAGAGTTAAAACCTAATCGATTAGCCGTGTCCCCGGTTACGGACAATTTGAGCCTTTGGACTTGGATCTATCTCTGAACCCTCAACACTAGACTGATAACTAATTGTGGGCAACTTAATGATACTTGTGGGTTTTTGGACATCGGTTGGCGGAACCATGTCATGATAGGTAACTCCATAGTGAAATTCCTGATATTCCTTTGTTGTAGGAAAAATAAAATCAGCTTTTACGCAAAAACTTAGACACAGAGCCACAAAGCCTTTGCATATAGAATAGTCTTTATTCTTCTGTTCTTCTATGGTGATCTTTCCAGTACATTCAATGTACTAACCTACACGGCTGCAACGTATCATGTTGCAGATACTCTTCTACGATGAGTAAGAGTACGATTCAGGGTTACGGTCCACACTCAACCTGCCGTTGGTGTTATTGGGACTCCACTCCCGTTGACTATTTTCCGCTGCTATTTTAAGGTATATATCTGTTTTACGTTAATTAAATCTGATTGCACTTTGATATATACATTGATGTACTGTGTGTGCCAGCATACTGATCCAGGGATGGCATAGAATACACAGAGGCTTGACCTTTCCAGGTCGGGTCGCTACGCATACAAAAGAGCAGGGTCCGACTACAGACAAAAACAAACGATAAAATGACATCCATCCTTGCTATCCTAGGCTGCCTCCTAGAACCCATCCTAGATTGATGATGAAGAAGAAGAACTCTAAATCAAACAAGCATCATGCTCACATCAAATCATCGCATTACCTGTACCTGCAACTATTGTTGTAGTAATCTGTGAGCTATCGGGACTCAACAATCTCATTTCCAAGGGTATCAAGACTATTAATGCTTAATGGGTGAGGTATGGTTAACTGGTGAGGCTGCAACAAGCGACTAAGCATTTATTTGAGTGGCTAACTTGAGAATATAGAAAGTAAAGTATGGTGGACTAAGCATAACAGACGTGAACTAGTAATGATCACTAACTGATCCTAAACACCTATTTACGTCAAACACAACCCCACCATGTTCTCTCTCGGATAAGGACTCACGAGAAGAGACAGTCACGGTTACGCACACATGTGGTGTATTTTATTAGAGTTTACTTCAAGTTTCTATGACCGGGTGTTAAACAAAGTATCCAAATTTGCCACATAACCGCGGGCACGACTTTCCAAAAGATTTAACCCTGCAGGGGTGCTCCAACTCATCCATCACAAATTAACCACACTCTACGGGAATAACCTCGACCACGGATCTCATGATCATCCTAGGCAATTCCAAAGGAAATCTGACACCTCGAGATATCCCAAAGAAGAATAGAGTTCCTCACGCAAGACGTTCGAGAAAGGTAAAATAAATCTAGCAAGGCCTCCCGATGTATCGACGATCCCGATAGGAGTCGCGTATCTCGTTCTCAGGACACGGTGGATATGCTAGTGTATGGTGGCCTGATAGAAATCACCCAAGTTGCCCTGGGGTGGCCCCGCATAGTCCTCTAGTTTGGACCAACACTCATGAGGACCACTGGCCTGGGGGTTGATTAATACACGGGGTCCAGAAAGTCCCTATGCAATTTTATTAGTTATTAGGCAAATGTAGTACCAATGTTAGGCCTTGCCAGACAATCTTTATCCTAAAATAAAAATCAAGGGGGTCCCCATAACAACCCGAGCATTTTAGGAGCGCTCAATTATGGAACATAACACCAGTTCACAAGTAACTAGGGGCGGCAAAAGTGAAACAAAACACCGAGCAAAAGGCCAAGCCTTCTACGTTTTACCAAGTATATATGTGCATTAAATTAAATAGCAATAATATTGTGATGTAACAAAATAATGTCCATGTTGTTACATGGAAGCAATTGCACCTGCAGCTAGAAACACTATTAGAAGGGCTGAGCAAGCGGTAACAAAGCCAAACGAAGGTTTTGCTCAGATGTGGAGGGGTTACAGGCTTTTCATGGCAATGTTGGGAGGCTTGTCAAACAAGTGGTAGGTAACGTGACATAACGATAAAAGCGGGACAACTAGCATAGCAATGATAGTAGTGGTATCCAGGGAAATGTGTCATCTTTCCTGAGATCTTGCTTGGAAGAAGAACGAGTCCATGAAGAAGATGAGCCAACGTAGTCGAACGAATCCTCACACTTCGAATGCTTTCGGAACTCTATCGAGAAGGAACAATTCGAAAACAACAATCAACACATGGTACACCACAACATATGCATGACATGAAGCGCAAACAAATATGATGCATGTCCGGTTTAAATATGCAAGGCATGGCAATTCACACCGAACAACTACTACACATTAAAGTGAAGCTCAATATGCAACAAGTTGCATATTGACGAAACTCCATGTTCAAAATATTTAGTTCACTCTCATTTAGTAACCAGACAATATTAAATGTTGTTCAACATGGCAAACGGTGAACCACAAACAACTACACTATCTATGCACTTTAAATGTGGCCGGAAGCAACGAATAACAATTCCGAAACGACCTCATATGCATATCTTAAGTTTGGTCCAGATCTGAACTAACCGTATTTTAGAGTTGTTAAACTGCAAAATAAATGTCACCATGAGATTCTACACATTTTTCTAGTCAAGCTACATATGTAAAACATTTCGAACAGAGCTACGGTTAATTAGTTATTAAACAATTCATTTCGGCATGGCAATTAATGGAAATTACAAGAAAACAACAAGTTAAACATTTTAAACATGTGTGAGAGCTGGTTATTGTAAATCTACACGAAATTCTAGTCACTTTTCATATATAAAGTTTTCTCATATGATGCATGGATCTCTAGTTATTAAATGCATGAGTTTAGGGTTTTTTTTCTGAAATTCTGAAATTCGGTGGATAAATGGGCTAAATTCTTAGCGTAGAGAAAAAAACACATTGGGCCGAATCCGAACAGTGCACTAAACGCCGAATACCTATAGAGCGCATCGAGCGCTGGATAGGGGAGCTCACCATGGGCCGCTGGGCCGGCGGAGCCACGCGCAAAGTTGGGCCGAGGGGAGGCCGGAGGGCAGGCGGCCTACACGCGCTTCGTGGCCCATGCTGGCGAGATGCGAGGCGAGCATGTCGCCCTCCTCCTCGTGCTCCCGAGCGAATAGGGAGGTTGACCGGCGGTGGACAGCTTGTAGGGTCTTCCAGCGAGGTCCAGGGGCGACGTAGGCATGGATCCGGTGAGGCTCAGACGCGATGGGTCCCTCCCTGCGGCGGCCATCGTCCGATGGGCCGAGGCGACCTCGGGCTCCATGGATTCATATCGGGAGAAGCTCCCGTGGGGCTACTGCGGTGGCTGACTTGGGCTGGTCACTAGAACGGGGCATCGGTGAGGTGGCAAGGTCAGGCCGGAGGCGGAGCTGTGAGGCGAATGCGGCGGGGTTCAGTCGGGCAGCCAAGGGATCTTGGGCTCCTTGCTCGGGGAGGCATGGTGTGTCTTGCGGCGGCGGAGATCCGGGCCCGAGCGGGCCTCGGATGGGCTCGACAGGCCCTCCGGCTGGAGGGGGATCTAGCGGTTGTGGGTTGGGGAGGCTGGGGGCTGCATGGGAAACGAGGCGAGGCTAGGGTTTTCCAAAATAGGCAGGGGTAGGGGTGTTTAAATAGGCAATTAGAGGCTAGGTTAGCAGTTTTTGCACCGATTCGAGTCGTACGATCGAGATCGGTTGGCTCTAATTGCGGGAATAGGATAGGCTAGGCTAGGTGGGCTGTGTAGAGGGGGTTGGGCCAAGAACAGGGGGGAGAATTGCGGCCCGTGACACAAGTTTTAAACACCGAGAAAACGTCCGATAATTTGACCGGCTAGTGCCGCTATATTTAACCGATGGGGTACCAAGCAACCTCTGATTGTGACAAAATTTGGTTGGCGGTCTACCTACAATAAAACAAGACTGCACGCCAAGTTTCAACCCAATCCAAGAATATTTTTGGCACGCTTTAAAAATGGTTTTTTAAATGATGCCGCGAGCGCGTGCGTGTGTGGTTGGTCTTGAAACGGTCGACAACACGAACGGAGAGAACCCGCAGCTATGAACGGATGCGAGTTTGAAAACCCATGTTCAAAAAATGCCGATGCTAGGCAGATGATGCGAATGATGCGATGATGAATGCAACAACCAAATGAAACACAAAAATACAATGGAATAAAAGGCGAATCTTCTAGAGCGTCATTCCCAGGCTGTTACAACTCTCCTCCACTACACGAGGATCTCGTCCCGAGATCTAAGAATGAGAAGGGGAAGAGAAAGAGCAAGAGGTAAAACTTAGTTGCTTCTCTCACAATGAGATCATTCAAGGTTTCAACGAGATGAAGAATGACATGGAAACACACAAGAATTCACAAGAAATTTCGGCATCAGTTCGGTAGGATAGAGAGGAAAAATTAGATATGATGAACGAAATTGAAAGATATACACCAAACTTCATTGGATTAGAATCAAACTTCATAAGATGGAAGGATCATGAAAAGATTTCACAGCACACCGGTTAATTGGATGAGCAAAAAGGGTATGATCTTGATAAATCGAGATGATGAATCGAAGAGAGCACCCTCGGATGAGACAAATAGAAACTAGATTATTAGAAAGGAAGGCATGGAGAACAAAATGACATATTTCTTCCACAATTGAATTTGAAAGCACCCTTGGAAGGAAGGATAGAACGAGCTGATGGAAAATCAACAACGAAAATAAACAACTAGTTGTGGACTTATGAAACACATCTCAATATTATGAGGTGACAACCTTGCCACAATAGAAACAATTGGTTGCTTGAGAGCAACAAGAGATGGAAAAAAACTTCTTTCACCAAGAAGAGGAGCAGAAAACTTGGATCATTTATGACACCATGATAGCAACAATCCTTAGGAAATACTTTAGGTGAAATCCAACCCAAGATAACTCCGAGAAGACAAGATGGGTTTACTTATCTTATTCTTGGCAATATTCCCTTCGAGACTCCTCATAATAAAGAATTTAATAACACCATATCAAAAGACAATGGAGAAGGAATTAAACTTGGAAATCCGAGATAAAGAACACTTGAGCACCTCCAACAAGAATCTTGAAGAACACTCGAGAAGAATTACACCCTTAAGAAACCACCATGAAGAAGCACCTTGAAGAACATCGGAATGAAAGGATGATAGAAAATAAGTGAAGGTTGCAAAAGAACAAGATTGATGCCTTCTAAGATTTATATGAAGCTTCCTAACGAGACACTTGAGGAAAACTTGGAGCTCCGGAAAAGAAAAGATGGACACTTGGAACCAAGAATTTGATGCCATGAACACTCCGGAAGAAGGATTGAAATCACCTTGATGAGACTACAGTAAGAATTATGTTATGCTTATCCTTCATCAAGTTAAATTGATGACTAGCAATGGATTTTGCACACCACTTATTATTTTGGAAAACATAGGAAAGATAGATAGATCACAAACTTGAAGAAGTCTTTGAACGAGAACACTGGTAAGAATTAGAAACTAAAGAGAATAATACAAATGAATGATATAACATGAGAATGAAGAGAGCATGATCCACCTAATAAAAAACTTGAACGAAGCACCAGAATAAATGAGATATGAATGAAGGAAGAACACTTGATAATAATTTGAGAACGAAAGTTGAAAGCTAAGAATGAAGAAATCTTCTAAAACAATGGCCTTCGGAGAATCGAGAAACGAAAAAAACTCTGAAATGCACTGGATAGATATAGGAGAAATTTCTCATGCATCGAAACAATTTGAGAGGACAGAGGAAGCTAAAACCACGAATCTCTAAGAATGGACCAAGATTTAAGAGAAACTCTTCTTGGGTCTTCAATGCAGAGAATGATGGCGAGAAACACCACCAAGATTATTGAGACACTCTGGGATAATGAATAAAGAATGGTTGAGCAAATGATGAAAATGATTTAGAAGCAATCTTTGAGAGGCATATGACTAATGAAATTCATTCTTACATCATATTGAGAAGAACTCGAGAATATCTCCGGAAAGATTATAAGAGTTAGGTAAGATCCTGGGGAAAACACCTATGGGTTATGGGCCCACTCAAAGAAACACCGTTGAAACAATTGCTTAGAAAGAGAGATTGCATAGGTACAAATTAAGAACTTGATGATGTGAGAACCCCGATATAAATTTAAAGGATTATTGAATGAAAACATAAAACTTCTGAGATATCTTCAGCACTCTGGATAGAACAGAGAGAGAGACGAAAAACAAGAGATACATGGACAGGGATTACCAACATGGAAAAGCTATTTAACGAATGAATAGATATGATGAACATGGAGGGCTTGAATTGAGTTCACCAGAGAAGAATAGCAGAGACGAAGAAATAATGAATTTGAAGCTCCTGAGCGTCTCCACAAGAAACCACCGGATACAATACAGAAGAAAGATAGCGGAAGCATTTCATGAAAAGAAAGGCACTTGGATGAGACTTAATTGATGAAGAAAAAGGGCGGGAGGGTGGGGAAAATCAAAGACAACTTGGAACATATGAGACAAACTTCGGAACGAAATACGAGGATTGACCTTTCAAATATGGGAGATGATTTGATATCATGAAGAGGAGCGCACCGGTTGAAAATAATTTCATGCCAATTCCAGTTGAACAAAAGGAATAGAATTCCTGTAAAATATGAGAACACTACTTAGAAAAGATATGAAATCACCACTTAGCATCGAAGCAACTTGAATTACCATATTCAAAACCAAAAAAAAGGATGAGGCCTATGAAACAAGCCAGAAACAAATGCATGACAGAGATCTCGTCTGTTATTTTCGTGGTAAGGTTTGCACGGGCTCGATCTTATAGTAGCCATCATGTACAAGGTAGTTCACACGACACACGAAGCGTCCCCAAGTCGTAGCAAGATACAAGGACTCTTTAAGACACAACGAGAACCGTTGTAAGAAAGACCGTGAACAAACGAACCACTAGATGTCGAACCCCAACCTCACATCATGATCTGTTGGAAGATAGCCTAGGTAACTACTTGAATTCCCACCTAAGAACTTCTTATACTTTCTTGGTTATGCAATCGGGTGTTGGGGATGCAAGGAGGAAAATATCTCACACAACTAACAAGCCCTACACCCCAACTGTATCCATCCTTCAACACATAACCAAAGGCTTCGAAACTCCATCTATTTTGGACCCTCGAAAACACAACGATACTAAGAATGGTAGTTCATCTGAACTCTCTCCACTAGTACTGGGGATGCCGGACTCCTCTCGCCACTAATAGTATTGAAGCAATTTCGAACATCCTCCGTCTTGAGATACTAAGGAAACTGAACGGTAATGATGTGCCAAGAATCCCTTGGATCTCTACTCCTCGATAACAGGAGGCACGAAGTACAGAACTCCGTCACATCAGCATCATAGAGATTCCAAAATACCCACGTGGTCCTATATTTTTTTTGAGTGAGAAGAGGGTAGAATTAAAATTCCTAAGTCGTAATTCCTCACCAGAGCATAGAAGAGGAGTAAAAAGAATCCTACTCTCTAATATAACTAGACTCAAAATAGTTTTTCACTAGACTCGACTAGGCCAAGTTCGATCAATCAAGGGGGCTCCTAGGTCGGTGCAGGCTCTGATACCAACTTATCACGCCCAAGATGCCATCCTATCCTTATTTTGGCACGAGGTCCTCGACAGGGATAAAAGCGCATCTCATCGTGTTGCAAGAATGTATATCATTACAAGTACATGTACGAAGGTATGAGATATGAAATTGGCTTACACTCGCTAGAAGCTACATCAATATCACATCAATACAACAACATATTCAAACATCATACAGAAGAGTAGGGTCCGACTACGAACAAAAACAAACAATAAAAGGACATCCATCCTTGCTATCCCAGGCTGCCGGCTGGAACCCATCCTAGATTGATGAAGAAGAAGACAAAGAACTCCAAATAAAATAAGCATTGCGCTCATGTCAAATCATCGCATTACCTATACCTGCAACTGTTGTTGTAGTAATCTGTGAGCCACGGGAACTCAACAATCTCATTTCCAAGGGTATCAAGACTATTAATGCTTAATGGGTGAGATATGGTTAAGTGGTGAGGCTGGAGCAAGCAACTAAGCATTTATTTGAGTGGCTAACTTACGAATACGGAAAGTAAAGTATGGTGGTCTACGCATAACGGATGTGAACTAGTAATGATCACTAACTGATCCTGAACACCTATGTACGTCAAACATAACCCCATCGTGTTCTCTCTCGGATAAGGACTCACGAGAAGAGACAATCATGGTTACGCACACAGTTGGTGTATTTTATTAGAGTTTACTTCAAGTTTGCTATGAACGGGTGTTAAACAAAGTATCCAAGTTTGCCACATAACCGCTGGCACGGCTTTCCAAAAGATTTAACCCTGTAGGGGTGCTCCAACTCGTCCATCACAAATTAACCACACACCGTGGGAATAACCTCGACAATGGATCTCGTGATCATCCTAGGAAATTCCAAAGGAAATCCGACAGCTCGAGATAGCGTGAAGAAGATCAGGGTTCCTCATGCAAGACATTCGAGAAAGGTAGAACAAATCCAGCAAGGCGTCCCGACGTGTCGATGATCCCAATAAGAGCTCGTATCTCACTCTCAGGACACAGTGGATAAGCTAGTGTATGGTGTCCTGATAGAAATCACCCAAGTTGCCCTGGGGTGGCCCCGCATAGTGCTCTAGTTTGGACCAACACTCATGAGGAGCACTGGCCCGGGGGGTTGATTAAATCACGGGGTCCGAAAGTCCCTATGCAATTTTATTAGTTATTAGACAAATGTAGTATCAATGTTGGGCCTTGCCAGACAAGCTTTATCCTAAAATGAAAATCAAGGGGGTCCCCATAACAACCCCGAGCATGTTAGGAGCGCTCAATTATGGAACAAAACACCGGTTCACAAGTAACTAGGATCGGCAAAAGTGAAACAAAACACCGAGAAAAAGGCCAAGCCTTCCACCTTTTACCAAGTATATATGTGCAATAAATTAAATAGCAATAATAGTGTGATATAACAAAAGAATGTGCATGTTGTCACATGGAAGCAATTGCACATGCAACTAGAAACGCTATAGGAAGGGCTGAGCAAGCGGTAACATAGCCAAACAAAGGTTTTGCTCGGATGTGGAGGGGTTAGAGGGTTTTATTGGCAATGTTGAGAGGCTTGTCAAATAAGTGGTAGGTAACGTGACATAACGATAAAAGCAGGACAACTAGCATAGCAATGATAGTAGTGGTATCCAGGGAAATGTGTCATCTTGCCTGAGATCCTACTTGGAAGAAGAACGAGTCCATGAAGAAGACGAGCCAACGTAGTCGGACGAATACTCACACTCCGAACGCTTTCAGAACTCTATCGAGAAGGAACAATCCTAAAAGAACAATCAACACACGGTACACCACAACATATGCATGCCATGAAGCACAAACAAATATGATGCATGTCCGGTTTAAATATGCAAGGCATGGCAATTCACACCAGACAACTACTACACATTAAAGTGAAGCTCAATATGCAACGAGTTGCATATTGACGAAACTCCACATTCGAATTATTTAGTTCACTCTCATTTAGGAACATGACAATATTAAATGTTGTTTAATATGGCAAACGGTGAAGCACAAACAACTACACTATCTATGCACTTTAAATGAGGCCAGAAGCAACGAATAACAATTCCAGAACGACCTGATATGCATATCTTAAGTTTGGTCCAGATCTGAACTAACCATATTTTAGAGTTGTTAAACAGCAAAATAAATGTCACCATGAGATTCTACACATTTTTCTAGTCAAGTTACATATGTAAAACATTTCCAACGGACCTACGGTTAATTAGTTATTAAACAATTCATTTCGGCATGGCAATTAATGCAAATTACAAGAAAACAACAAGTTAAACAATTTAAACATGTGTGAGAGTTGGTTATTGTGAATCTACACGAAATTCTAGTCACTTTTCATATATAAAGTTTTCTCATATGATGCATGGATCTCGAGTTATTACATGCATGGGTTTAGGGTTTTTTCTGAAATTCTGTAATTCGGTGGATAAATGGGTAAATTCTTAGAGCAGAGAAAATAACACATTGGGCCGAATCCAAACAGTGCACTGAGCGCCAAATACCTACAGAGCGCATCGAGCGCTGGCTAGGGGAGCTCACCATGTGCCATTGGGTCGGCGGAGCCACGGGCGAAGTTGGGCCGAGGCGTGGCTGAAGGGCAGGAGACCCACACGCGCATCGTGGCCCACGCTGGCCAGATGCGAGGCGAGCGTGTCACCCTCCTCCCCGTGCTCCTGAGCGAGCAGGGAGGTTGACCGGTAGCGGCTAGCTTGTAGGGTCTTCCGACAAGGTCCAGGGGCGACAAAGGCGTGGATCCGGCGAGGCTCACACGTGACGGGTCCCTCCCTATGGCTGCCATCGTCCGACGGGCAATGCGACCTTGGACGCCATGGATCCAGACCGGGAGAAGCTCCGGTGGGGCTACTGCAGCGGCTGACTCGGTCTGGTCACCGAAACGGGGCACCGCTGAGGTGGCAAGGTCCGGCCAGAGGCGGAACTAAGAGGCGAAGGTGATGGGGTTCGGTCGGGGCAGCCATGGGAGCTCGGGCTCCTCGCTTAGGGGGATGGGGCGGCGGTGCGGTGCAGCTTGCGGCGGCGGAGATCCGAGCCTGGGCGGGCCCTGCGGCTAGAGGGGGAGCTAGCGGCTGCGGGTTGGGGAGGCTGGCGGCTGCACGGAAAACGAGGCGAGGCTAGGGTTTTCCAAAATAGGCAGGGGTAGGGGTGTTTAAATAGGCAATTAGGGGCTAGGTTAGCAGTTTTTGCACCGATTCGAGCCGTACGATCGAGATCAGATGGCTCCGGTGCGGGAATAGGATAGGCTAGGCTAGGTGGGCTGTGTAGAGGCGGTTGGGCCAAGAAGAGAGGGGAGAATTGCGGCCCGTGACACGAGTTTTAAACACTGAGAAAATGTCCGATAATTTGACTGGCTAGTGCCTCTATACTTAACCAATGGGGTACCAAACAACCTCTGATTGCGACGAAATTTGGCAGGCGGTCTACCTACAATAAAACTAGACCGCACGCCAAGTTTCGACCCAATCCGAGAATATTTTTTGTGCGCTTTAAAAACAGTTTTTTTAAACGATGCCGTGTGCGCATGCGTGTGTGGTTGATATCGAAACGGTCGACGACATGAACGGAGAGAACCTGCAGCTATGAACGGATGCGAGTTTGAAAACCCATGTTGAAAAAATGCCGATGCTATGCAGATGATGCGAATGATGCGATGATGAATGCAACAACCAAATGAAACACAAGACGACAATGGAATAAAAGGGGAATCTTCTGGAGCATCGGTCCCGGGCTGTTACACTTCCCCTTTGTCATCGTGATAGTGGCGGTCGTCGAGATGGAGCAGAGCAGTGCGCTAAGAGCGGGGGGAGGCGGAGGAAGAGAGGAGATTTGGGGGAAGAAGACTGTGCGGATTGCGGCGCGTGGGATTTTATACGCTTTCGAGTGTCTCGCTGATTGGTGGGCCCATTAAAGCCCCACGTATCTCGACCGCACATGTTGCACGGTACATGGAGAAATGGGTTGCGTGTCAATCGAGGTATTGTGCTCCCATATGCCCCAGTCGTGGCGTCATCATCACGGGCGCGCGCGCTTCCCAAATTTTTGAATCCCATGGAATCCGGGTCTGATAGAGCGACTCTTCACGTTTGAAGATCCCTTCAGGTCACTCGGAACATAATTGATACTTAGAATTCATTCATACATTTTCAAGGCTGAATCGATCTGGGCGAATGACAAAGATTTCGATCGACGCAGATTTCATTGAAGCCCCGAAGTTCATTCGGAAGTTTGTTGCCTTGTCAAAGCTGGCATCGATCTCCGTTTCTCACTCGAACTCCGATCCATTCGGCGGCTAATGACGAGGATATGTACCTAGGGTAGGGTCCTAGGCTTGGCCTACATACCCTACCTAAGGACACTTTATTGTAGAACTTAAAGATTACAAGGGAAGTTCCGACTGGATACTCCATGATGCTCAAGTCACTCGACATTCAATCCACTCGGCATCTTCTCCCTCCACTCGACATCACCTGTCACTCGGAAGACCTCGCTTCCAGTCGACGCTAGAAGACCAGAGGCCACCCCGGGGATGCTAACAGGCAGGCATTAGGACAGTCGTCATTAGTAGCAATTATGATGTGTGTTACCAGTAACACTCGTCTTTATACCCACGATCGGACCCTTGGATGCCTGACACTTATGAGGGGCAGCGTACTCTATATAAGCCACCCTTCCCCTCTGGCACAAGGGTTCACAACCTCTGTAACTCATACTTTCCACATGACAAGAGCTCCTGAGCACTGAGACATAGGGTTGTTACCTCCACGAGAGGGGCCTGAACTCATACATTCATGTGTACACCCTCGTCGTAGCTAGGACTCTACCCTCTACTTTCGTACCCCTATCTTCTACTGTCAGACGCGTTCCCACGATAGCATCCAAGAGGGATATAATAAAAACTTCCATATTAAGTGCATTGGGTATTATGAGAAGTTGATTCCTTGCATAAAGTTTTGATATATAAAGATGGTAATGTTAAGAGTCATTTTAGGAAGTAATTGTAAATTGGTAAAAATACTTGTGTAAAGGTCTATGATTCCCATAACATGCACGTATGGTGAAACGTTATGTAAGGAAGTTGGAGCATGATTTGTTTATAGATTGTCGACCTTTGTGTGAGGGTCGGGAGCTCGTGATGGTTTACTCCTACCAACCTCTCCCCTAGGGGCATGCGTCTAATACTTTGCTTCGATGACTAATAGACTTTTGTAATAAGTATGTGGGTTCTTTATGACTAATATGAGTACATGGATTATATGCACTCTCATCGTTCCACCTTTGCTAGCCTCTCTAGTACCGCGCAACTTTCACCTGTACGATAAACCCACCTTCCTCAAAACAGCCACCATATATCTTTCCTCAAAACAGCCACCATACCTACCTATTATGGCATTTCCATAGCCATTCCGAGATATATTTCCATGCAACTTCCACCATTCCGTTTATTATGACACGCACCATAATTTTCATATTTCTTTGCATGATGTAAGATAGCTAGCATGATGTTTTCATGGCTTGTCCGTTTTTTGATGTCATTTGCTATGCTAGATCATTGCACATCCTGGTACACCACCGGAGGCATTCATATAGAGTCATAATTTGTTCTTGTTATCGAGTTGTCATTCTCGAGTTGTAAGTAAATAGAAGTGTGATGACCATCATTATTAGAGCATGGTCCCATGTGAGGAAAGGATGATGGAAGCTATGATTCCCTCACAAGTGGGGATGGGACTCCGGACTTTATGAAAAATAGAAGAGGCCAGCGAAGCCCAAAAAAGAGAGGCCTTAGATGCCCAGCAAAATAAAAAATGAGAGAAAAGAGAGAAGGGACAATGCTAAAGTATTTTTTTCCACACTTGTGCTTCAAAGTAGCACCATGATCTTCATGATAGAGAGTCTCCTATTTTGTCGCTATCATATACTAGTGAGTATTTTTCATTATATAACTTGGCTTATATATTCCAATGATGGGCTTCCTCAAATTTCCCTAGGTCTTCATGAGCAAGCAAGTTGGATGCACGCCCACTTAGTTTCCTTTTGAGCTTTCATACACTTATAGCTCTAGTGCATCAGTTTCATGGAAATCCCTACTCACTCACATTGATATCTATTAATGGGCATCTCCATAGACCGTTGATATGCCTAGTTGATGTTAGACTATCTTCTCCTTTTCCTTCACAACCTCCAGCATATTCTATTCCACCTATAGTGCTATATCCATGGCTCATGCTCATGTATTGCGTGAGAGTTTAAAAAGTTTAAGAAAATAAAGGTGACAATTGCTTGACTCGTCATCGGGGTTGTGCATGATATAAATACTTTGTGTGGGGAAGATGGAGCACAGCGAGACTATATGATATTGTAGGGATAACTTTCTTTTGCCATTATATTTTGAACAGACACAATTGCTTTGCTAGTATGCTTGAAATATTATTGTTTTATGTCAACATTAAGCTTTTGTCTTGAGTCTTATGGATCTGAATATTCATGCCACAATAAAGAATATTACATGGATAAATATGTTAGGTAGCATTCCACATCAAAAAATCTGTTTTTATCATTTACCTACTCGAGGACAAGTAGGAATTAAGCTTGGGGATGATGATACGTCTCCAACATATCTATAATTTTTTATTGTGTCATGATATTATATTATCTGTTTTGGATGTTTTATATGCATTAATATGCTATTTTATATTATTTTTGGGAGTAGCCTATTAATATATAGCCTAGTGTTAGTTTCTTTTTTTTCTTGTTTTTGAGTATGGCAGATATGGAGTATTAAATGGAGTCCAAACGGAATAAAATCTTCACGATGATTTTTCTGGAAGAAAAGATATCTACCAGGCTTGGAGTGCAAGGCAAGGAAGATGCCAGGAGGTCACAAGCGAGAGGGCGCAGCCAGCCCCCTAGCCGCGCCTGGCAGGCTTGTGACTCCCTAGCAGGAGTCCTAGCTCTTCCTTCGTCCTATAAATACCCAAATATTCCTCCAATACCAAAAAGAGGAACACAAATACTTTTCCTCCGCCAGAAGCCTCCGTTCCCGAGAGATCCAATCTTGGAGCCTTTTCCGGTAATCTGTGGGAGGGGGATTCAATCATGGAGGGCATCTACATCAACTCCATTGCCCCTTCAATGATGCGTGAGTAGTCCACCATAGACCTATGGGTCCATGGCTAGTAGCTAGATGGCTTCTTCTCTCTCTTCGTGCTTCAATACCATGTTCTTCATGATCTACATGGAGATCAATCTGATATAATACTCTTTTGTGGTGTGTTTGTCGAGATTTGATGAATTCTTGGTTTATGTTCAGATCATCCATGAATATTATTTGAGTCTTTTCTGAATTCTTATATGCATGATTTCCTACCTTTGCAAGTCTCTTCGAGTTATTGGTTTGGTTTGGCCAACTAGATTGGTAATTCTTGCAATGGGAGAAGTGTTTAGTTTTGGGTTCAATCTTGCGGTGTCCTCACCCAGTGACAAAGTAGGGGTAGCGAGACACGTATTGTATTGTTGCCATCAAGGGTAACAAGACGGGGTTTTCATAATATTGCTTGAGTTTATCCCTCTACGCCATGTCATCTTATCCAATGCGTTACTCTCTTCTTCTTGAACTTAATACTCTAGATGCAGGCAGGAGTCGATCGATGTGTGGAGTAATAGTAGTAGATGCAAAATCGTTTCGGTCTACTTGAAATGGACGTGATGCCTATATGCATAATAATTGTCTTGGATATCTTCATAATTATTCGCTTTTCTATCAATTGCTCGACAGTAATTTGTTCACCCACTGTGATACTTTCCTTCAAGAGAGAAGCCTCTAGTGAAACCTATGGCCCTGGGGTCTACTTTCCATATTATATTTTCGGATCTATAAACCAAAAACACCAAAAATACCTTGCTTCAATTTATTTACCTTTTTTTACTTTCCGCAATATTTTACATCTATCTTTATCAGATCTAATCCTTGGAAATAACCGTGAAGGGATTGGCAACCCCTTTATAGCATTGGGTGCAAGAGTTTGATTGTTTGTGTAGGTGCATCCATTGGTGACTGGCTTGTTCCTCCTACTGGATTGATACCTTGGTTCTCAACAACTGAGGGAAATACGTATCTACTTCGCTGCATCACCCTTTCCTCTTCAAGGGAAAACCAACGCATGCTCAAGAGGTAGCACTACTCATGTGTTGAGATAATGCCATTCCATTCCTTCCATATGAATCTTGATCTCTAGCCTCCCCAAGTTGCTTTACACCCAATCAATCTCTTCCACCAAAGCCAAATCTGTGATAGAGTGATTGAGTGTTGAGGAGTCTATCATCTTGAAGCACAAGAGCAAGGAGTTCATCGAAATTATCG
Organism: Hordeum marinum; assembly: GCA_022496015.1. Lineage (NCBI taxonomy): Eukaryota > Viridiplantae > Streptophyta > Magnoliopsida > Poales > Poaceae > Hordeum > Hordeum marinum. Next base: position 339,741,227 of record CM039676.1, on the reverse strand, counting down.
AGCCTATTACCTTTTGGAGGGTAGTACCTCCTAGATTGGTTAGGTGTCGCATGGGATCCTCCTACTTCGTGTTGTGGAGTGAACCAAGAAGTTTGTAAGGGCAAGGAGATAGTCTACTTCGTGAAGATATACCGATAGTGAGGCTTGTCCTTCACGGGCGGAAGGCGTTATGGAATAGTCAAGATTGCTACTTTGCGGACCCTTATGGGTAGAGCCTTCCGTGGACTCTCGCGACCGTTACCCTCTATGGGTTGAAGACTCCTTAAACGTGGAGGTGCGATAGCACCACCTATTGGAACCATGGGAAAAATCTTCGTGTCCCTCATGCATTTGATCTCCCTATCTCAACTCCTTACTTCCATGTGCAATGTCTTTACTTTCCGCTGCTATACTTGATGACTTGCATGTGTAGGGTGTGCTAGAGTTGCTATAATTGCTAAAATCTGCCAACACTTAACTTTGCATATTGTGTAGATTTTAATTTGTGCTAGTAGTCTATTCACCCCCCTCTAGACATACTCATCTAGTTATCCCACAATTGGTATCAGAGCAAGGTCTCCATTACCTTGGTTTAATCACCTTTGGAGGAAGATGGATATGTCTAGTTTGGATAGTTTGAGTTGTAGAGTGCCCATTCTCGATGGATAGTACTATAGTCAATGGAAAGATGCTATGCTTGATATATTTGATGAATTCCATTTGATAAAGTATATTGAAAATCCCTATGTGTTTTGCATCAACGAATTACATCCCACATACGAATAGGAAATTGACATGCTTGGTAACCTTAGAACCAGCAGTCTTGTCGTTAGAGGTTTACCAAGATTTGTGCTTACTCAATTGAAGAATTTTGAATTTGCTTATACTTTGTGGAATGATTTGGAGAAACGATATCCAAATTATTCATTAAGTAATCTTGATTAAATTCTTCATAAAGCTATTGCCTTTCAAAATGAAGCCTGGTGATCTAAACTTTGATAATTTCTTATTTGAGCTTTGTGATCTTATGTGTGCTAAAAGAGATGGCACTACCATTAGCAACATAATTGTAGAAGACATCCACATACATAAGCTTGAACATTGTCTTAGTCAAAATTCTAACGATTATCTTAGTTTTCATGACGAGGAGATTCTACCTAATGATGACAATGAAGAACATGGCTACTATGATGAGGATGTGTTGTTCGACATCGAGCATGAGAAGATCATGAAGAATCCAAGTCTCATGGCAAATCTTAGAGACTACGTGTCCGGAGGAAAGTAGTGGATTCTCGATAGTGGATGCACATATCATATGACTAGAGATAAAGACATGTTCCAAGAGATCACACATAATAAAGGACCTCGGAGGTATGTGACCTTTGGAGACAACTCTAAGGGTAAGGTACTTGGCCTTGGTAAGGTGGCCATATCTCATGATAGCTCTATTCAAAATGTCATGCTTGTTGAATCCCTTGGCTACAATCTTATTTCCATATCTAGACTAACAAACTTCGATTTCAATGTGCTATTTACTAAAGTAGATTGCCAAGTGTTTCGTCATGATAATCATAAAACTATCTTTACCGGTATTCATAGAGGTGATCTATACATTGTCGATTTCATTAAGAAGGCCCAACCTCGTACTTGTCTCATTGCAAAATCATCTAAATGTTGGCTATGGCATAGAAGCCTAGGACATGTAGGCGTGCGCAATCTAGATAAGCTTATCAAGGGCGATTACATTCTTGGTGTTAAAGATGTTATCTTTGACAAAGATAGGATTTGTAGCGCTTGTCAAGTAGGAAAGCAAGTAGGTGGAAGTCATCCAGTCAAAAACATTATGTCTACTAGGATACCACTCGAGTTACTTCAAATGGATCTTTTTGGTTCCAATGCTAACAAGAGTCTGAGTGGAAACTCTTATGGTCTAGTTATAGTTGATGATTTTTCCAGATTACGTGGGTATTCTTTCTTGATGATAAGTTGCAGGTACAAAAGATCTTCAAGAACTTTTCACGCAAAGCGAAAATCAATTTGAAGTGACGATCAAGAAGGTTAGAAGCCATAATGGATCGGAGTTCAAGAACACCCATGTAGATACCTTTGTTAATGAAGAAGGTGTCTCGCATGAGTTCTCGGCTACGTACACACCTCAACAAAATGGAGTTGTTGAGAGGAAGAACCGCACCCTCATTGAGATGGCAAGAACGATGCTTGATGGATACAAGATGCCAAGACACTTTTGGGCAGAAGCCGTGGAAACAACATGTCATGCCACAAACCGACTCTACTTGCACAAGCTTCTCGGTAAAATGGCATATGAGCTACTCACTGGTAACAAACCCCAAGTTGGATACTTTGGAGTATTTGGCTCTAAGTGCTACATTCTTGATAAGCATCGTCATGCTAAATTTGCTCCCAAATCTCATGAAGGTTTCCTACTTGGTTACTAATCGAACTCTCACACCTACCGTGTCTACAACAACTTCACTCAAAAAGTTGAAGAGACGGTGGATGTGAAGTTTGATGAATCTAATGGTTCGCAAGTCGAACAATTGCCAAATTATGTAGGAGATAAGGATCCTTCGGAAGCTATCCAAGATTTGCCCATCAGCAAGATTAGTACCATGGAGGTGAAGGAAAGTACTTCATTGACCCAAGTGGAAGCTCCTACTTCAGATTAAGGCTACTGACAAAACGACATGTACGCATCCACAAGCGGTACTCGGCAAGATGAAGAGGAGGAGGAACCACATCATGAAGATCCACCACAACCTCCTTCACCACCACCTCAAGGAGATGACCGGTTCAACAATAACGATGATGAAGAAGAAGCTCCACCATCCAAAAAACCAAAGCTACCCTGAGTTCGAGCACAATTTACCAAGAACCATCCCCTAAACCAAATCTTTGGTGGTATACAAACAGGGAGGATCACTCAGTCTAAAACTTGCTTGGCTAACTTTTGTGAGCATTATTCTTTCATCTCAAGTATTGAACCCTTGAAGGTGGAACAAGCTCTTGAAGACATGGATTGGGTGAATGCTATGCATGAACAACTTCACAACTTCAAAAGGAACAAAGTGTGGACACTCGTGGAGCCCAAGGACCAGCAAAACATCATAGGTACAAAATGTGTGTTTCGGAATAAGCAAGATGAAGACGCTCAAGTCGTATGCAACAAGCTGCATCTCGTAGCTCAAGGATACACGCAAGTCGAAGGTATGGACTACGGTGAGACCTATTCCCCCGTTGCTAGACTCGAAGCTATTCGAATTCTTCTCGCTTATGCCAATCACAATGACATCCCTCTTTACCAAATGGATATTAAAAGTGCTTTTTAAATGTAGAAATGGAGGAGGAAGTCTATGTTAAACAACCTCCCAGATTTGTAAATACTAAGAAACCTAACCATGTTTACAAACTTTGCAAAGCTTTATATGGTCTTAAGCAAGCTCCTCGTGCTTGGTATAAATGCCTAACAAAGTTTCTTATTGAAAAAGGTTTTGAAATTGTGAAAGCACATTTGCTCCCTTGGTGATTTTGGTAAATAATAACAACATATATATCATTGAACTAATATTTCCACTAAGCATATTTTAGGAAAGTTCAATGATGGGCTGGCAAAAGGATTGTGGAGTAACCCCAAGATGCAAGGAAATGGATTTGCAAAGCTTCAAGCAAAGATGACTCTAAATTTTACTTTGTGAGAAATCACTTTGAGTCCATCAGAAAGCCAATACTATTAAAAGGGGGTAAGGTATTGTTGGTGAACAAGATGCTCGAACGTGCACAAGTGATAGTAAACAAAAACACCCACAAGGTCTCCACATATTCTGTCTAAGCCAAACAACAAAATCGGTGCCACCAAGAAATTCCACTCGGCCATACCGATTTTCCACTCTAGACACAGCCCAGCCAAACCCTACCTATCGGTGCAACCGAACATCCTTTTGGTGGAACCGAGTTATGGTGGAAAACCTACCGATGTCTGATTGCACAAAATTGGTACCACCGACTTTGTTAAATCGGCTTCATCGAGTTCTACCATCTAACCATTGCCCACCCTTTGGTGTCACCGAGATTCCCATATAGGCTTCACCAAGATTCAAAAGTTCTCACCTTTTGATCACTTCGGTACCACTGTGATTCACACATCGGTGTCACCGATTTGGTCACTTTAGGTGTAATGGTTGGATTTTTGGAGATGTCTATATATACCCCCTGCACCACCACCACTCACTCGAAAGAGAAGCACTCAGAACACATCCCCGCTCATACTAATTGATCTTCTGAGAGAGAGCCACCTACTCTTGTGTTGAGATCATGCCATTCCATTCCAACCATATGAATCTTGATCTCTAGCCTCCCCAAGTTGCTTTACACCCAATCAATCTCTTCCACCAAAGCCAAATCTGTGAGAGAGTGATTGAGTGTTGAGGAGTCTATCATCTTGAAGCACAAGATCAAGGAGTCATTGACACTATCGAGCTATTACATTTTGGAGGGTGGTGCCTCCTAGATTGGTTAGGTGTCACTTGGGAGCCTCCTACTTCGTGTTGTGGAGTTAACCAAGAAGTTTGTAAGGGCAAGGAGATCGCCTACTTCGTGAAGATCTACCCCGAGTTAGGCTAGTCATCCGTGGACGTAGGTCATCATGGTATAGTCAAGGTTGGTTCTTCGTGCAACCCTTCGTGTGTAGAGCCCTCCGTGGAATCTCGCGACCATTACCCTCCATGGGTTGAAGACTCCATAAACGTGGACGTACGATAGCACCACCTATCGAACCTACGGGAAAAATCATTGTAGCGACCCGACTCAAAACGAATCAAGCCTCTATGTGTTAGTGTCATCCCTGGATCACTATGCTGGCACACACAGTACATCAATGGATATATCAAAGTGCAATCACATGTAAATAGCGTAAAGTTGATATATACCTCTTAATTCACAGAGGAAATAGTCAACGGGAGTGGAGTCCCAATAAACACCAACGACAGGTTGAGTGTAGACCGTAACCCTGAATCGTATCCTTACTCGTCGTAGAAAAGTATCTGCAACATAAGACGTTGCAGCCGTGTAGGTCAGTACATTGAATGTACCGGCAAGATAACCATAGTAGAACAGAAGATAAAAACTAATTCTATATGCAGTAAGGCTTTGTGGCTCTATGTCTGAGTTTTTGCATAAAAGCTGATTTTATTTTCTTTTCCTACAACAAAGGAATATCAGGAGTTTTCACTACAGAGTTACCTAACATGACATGGTTCCGCCAACCGGTGTCTTAATGCCCACAAGTATCAATAGTTGCCCACAATTAATTATCAGTCCAGTGTTGAGAGTTCAGAGATAGATCCAAGTCCAGAGGCTCAAATTGTCTGTAACCGGGGACACGACTAATCAATTAGATTTAACTCTACAGAGTGTTGTGTACTTTACCCACAAGATTCGTTCCCTCCTTGTAAGTCGTCACACTGCATGGTGTTTGAGAACAGGATGAACGAAACATGGCCTTTCAGAGTGTTTCCCAGACTACTGTCAGTGCCCATCGAATCCTAACGTTGACTACATCTCATAGCACTGCCTAGCAAGAGTCACAACAAAGATCAACCAAGCCAGAGCCCATAATGACTTGTGGCTACACAGGTAAGCTTCTAGGCATGAAGTATTCATCCGTCTCTTTGAGTCTGGGTGAAGCTTTCCGCAAGATGTCATGGCGCTTCTCCATGCATCCCGGCCATCCACTGGTTACTCCAGGGTGCCCATCAAAACCATCCTTCACCCAGTAGTGTGTATTGAAAAAAAACTTGTTTCTCGAGTCTCAAAGTCTTGAGGTCTTGAAGATGCAGGACTTGAAGATGCCTTCATGAAGTTGTCGTCTTGACGTAGAGTCCTCCTTCTCACACCACTCACGAACACTCATACCAGACCCCGTCTACTTTAGCATAGCATTAAACTAATTAACGTTCCCGAGGCTTCAGTAACAAGTGGTGGGTTCCTACCTCATGCATTCTACTAAACTACAAGAATTTCAATAACACTACTGGAGGGATTTGTTGAATGGTGTCACTACATGCAATAAAACATAGGTATGATCAGATGGTCAATGTGAACTTGCCTGTACTGTTGATGAACAATACTATCGCTCTCAGAAATAAGTTGATAGAACTATTCCTCACTCTCCAATGACAATCTATATAATCAAACATTGCACTCATATAATATATCATACTAGCAATCAATACTAACAATCAAAGGTAACACAAAACCAAAAGCAACAAGGTTGTGATGAAGGAAATACTTAAGACAAAACTCAAAGCAACAAAGTTTCATCAACACAACTAAGGTTGGTTTTCTCTACAAATAAATACTATTTTCAAAAGTAAAAACACAAAAACAAATTAAAATATAACAAAATTATTTTATCAATATTTTACTAGCAAAAGGATTACTTGTAAAGAACAACTAAGAACTAAGAGAACAATACACTAAACAACATAATTTTTGCCTAACAAACTTAACAACAAGAAAAACAAATGAAATAATAAAATAAGAGATTTTTTTATAAAACAACTAAGTTAACAGAAAGTAAAACTTATACAACAATTTATAAAACTATTTTCAAATAAGAAGTCAAACTAGCAATGAAACCAATTTGCAAGTTACTATGAAACTAGGGTTGATTTCATGCTATCAAAATATAATAAATAACACAAAAATAAATTTGGTTGAAGTACTTCTGCTAACTAACATAAAACAAAGTAAAACTTTCCAAGTAATATAAAAGAAAATAAATTAAAAAAATTTGAAACAAAAGAAATAGAAATAAACCTAAAAAGAACTAAAACAGAATCTGTTTTGTTAACAATGCTAATTTCAAATATTCTAAAAATTCCAAAATTCTACCTACTAGTAACTAAGATCACTAAAGACCAGTAGAAAAAAGAATCAACCAAAAATCTATTTTTAAACTCAAGATATTTAGAAAATAAGATTTAAATCAAATTTGTTTGAATTCAAATTTAAATTATTCAAATGGTCAAACTTTATATCTATAGAAACTACATAAAATTTGTGACATGATGCAAAAAGAATCAAATTAAAATAATTAAAAAAATAAAAGATATAATGAAAAAGAAAAACAAAACTATTTTGGAATTGAAAAACAGAACTACAAAGAAAAAGAAACTATCGATTGGACATGCTACACGTGGCGCGTCTGGAGTGGCCGAGACCTATGCGTGCGAGGTTGAAACGAGCGGATGACCTACCCTTAACAGAAAACGGTTCGGTGTTATATAACTTCTAATGTGGCGTGTTGGATCTAAATCTAACGGTCTAAGGAGGGGGTGGGGTGCTCACAGAGAAAGGTCGTCGGTGATGGAAGATTCTGACGAGGCAGGGGCGACGAGGTCGATGCGGGCGGCGCTCTAGGGGTCCTCCAGCGATGGCGAGGTCTCCAATCGACGACGGGATCCTCCGGGGATGGTTGGTCGCGACGGAGAGACGAGGGGTTGATGGTGGTGAGTGGCACGAACTCTTAGAGCTTCGGGAGGTGGCCTGCTCCGGCGAGGTCGTCAGCGTGGGTGTGCTGGTGGGTCTACGGTTTAGGCGAGGGTACTGGGAGGTGCGCGCGAGAGTGGGGAAGCTATTGAGGGCGGGTGGGAGAGTTCAGGGTAGTCGAGGGCGAGCGGCAGCTTAGCAATGGCGTGGCAGCAGAGCTCAACTCCGGCAAGGGATTGCGGGCAAGGAGAGGTGTAGGGCAGGGGGATTAGAGGGGGAACGGGTCGAGGAGAGCTCGGGTTTTATAGCCCTGGTGTCAGGGGTGCTCGGAAGGAAGGGGATCGACAAGAATCTGCGGCGGATCTGGCCGGCTCCGGCGATGGAAAGGAAGGTGAGGGCAGAGGAGGAAGGTGAGTGCGGGGATCGCGCTGGCGGTCGGTGGGGTCCACCGTTAGTGAGAGAGAGAGAGGGGAATGGTATCGGGCGGCCGGTCGGAAAGGAAATCTGGATCCGATCGGGCCAGATTTGGTAAGTGGGCCGCGGTGGGTTTCCTAATAAAGAAAACTTTCCTTTTATAAAACAAAAACAGAAAAGGAAACTAAATAAAGAAAAATCTAAAATACTTTTATATAGACATATTATATATCAAAATGTCCGAACAAAATAAAATCCAAAAGGTGAACATATTTTCAGAGTCAAATAAAATACTTACAAAATCAAAAAAATCAATCAGTGCTACTCTTTTAAATAAAAGGCAAATAAAACATTTTGAAAATACCAAAATGACTTCAAATTCATATTTCTCCATTTTTATATTGAAGGGAATCATTTTACCCTATTTTCCATATGGTTTATTAATGGAGAAAATAAATAAATTTTCAAACCACTTTCAGAAATGGCTTTGAAACCCTTTTGTAAAATATTTCAAAAATAGTTTCCTGAGTTTTATAAATTCAAATATGATTCAAATGTCCCCTGGTTTGGAGTGTCATATTACTCATCTCAATTGTCAAGGGTTTGAATTCTTTCAAACTTGAAATTGGAAATCAAATATGAAAGGAACTCCATATCAGAAAATTTCAAATGTTTTCAAATTTACTCTTCAAATCTTTTTATATTCAAGAAGTCATGTCATCTTCTTTCACTGATTTGAAATGTAGGAATTTAAATTCCAAAAGCATATGGGAAAGTCATGTCATTCCCGCTAATTCAAAAGTTTTTTTTGAAAGTTCAAATTTTCACTCAATTTCAATCACTCACTCAATCCGACAATCATTCTAATATTTATTATAACATTCGAAAATTTGGGATGTTACAAACCTACCACACTTAAAATGAATCTCGTCCTCGAGATTCGGAGAGGCTAGAAAGAAAAGGTTAGGGTTTGGGGTCTTCTAGCAAATCCATTGACCAAGAAGGTGTGGGGTCTACCACACTTAAAATGAGAGTTACTGGTCCCTCAAAATCATGGCAATCCTATGGTGCATCTGTCTATCCACATTCTTCACAGTAACTTCCTTGGTGACGATCTTCCGTTATATGAAAATCTTGTGTTTTCACAACAAAATGTATTTCCTCCGATACTGGGTCTTCTTAGCTGATAAGTCTCGCATTCATTCCAAGTAACTTATCGAAGATCTCATGGTGGTCTATCATTAGTGGTTATCATGCAGTGAAATGGGTCTTGGCATCATTCCTCACCGTAAAATTCCTATGTGTGGCAACAACTGCCATGTACAAGGGATTTTCATCATACCATTATAAGGCTTAAACAAAAGCTCCAAAGAACGTCGTCTCTTTACTATGGGTAAGTCACTCATATTTACCATCCCGAATAGCAAGAGAATGATAAGAGTAAGTCGTCATGGTGGCCAAGCCATGTCGTACTGAAATCATTACCTTGTATAAGGTTTAATTAATATCGTATTCTAACACTTGGGCTTCCTCACAAGCGTTGCAGAAATTCCTCTTGTCAACGGACAAAGTTCAGACAAATCCATTGATTCCGCAAGCTAAAACAAACATCTATCATTTCATCACATCCCTCAGGTTTTCGTATCATCCTAGAAAAAATGTGGGTTGATCGAATCACAACTCCTTGTTTCATGATCTTTGGGCAACCTTCATGAAACTGTGAGATCCATCCTTGATACAGGCTCTATCCTTTGAATATGTTTTCCTTTCCATTGGTATGTACCAATAAAAGTTTTGGTTCATCATATTCAAAATCCAAGGTATAATATTTCAGGTGTCATCCACATAGTTGGATATGGTTCCACGTTCTCTTCACCTGTAGTCACTTATCCAAACTCCTTAACAGGAATGGTACTTTCTTTATTCATTCGTCGATGTGGTTACTACCACACTTAAAATGAAATGTACACATGCCTGCATAGACCATATTTTCTCATATCCTCGAAAGTGGTCAGAGATCTTTGTTCATAGAGTAACAACTCATATAATTCAACATAGGAGAATCATGACACCATAAATTCCATTGACTCGTGAATTTATTACAAACTCTAAGACTTCCAATACATAACTTCAAAATGATAAGAGGGCTACCTATTACATTTATTACTTCCAAAATTACAAAACTCAAACTACTCATGTTTAGCCTTCTTTTCCGGGCAGGTATAGGAGTAGTGTCCTGTCTTGTTGCACCGATGACAAGTGATGTGGCTCAGATCCTTCCGTGTAGAAAACCATGGAGTCCTCCTCTTCTTCTTCTTGGGTTGGGTTCCTTTCCTGATGCTTGTCTCATACCTCTTGCAAAAACAGTGTGGCCTCTCCAAGCTACATTGCAAACATCTGATGCCTCCGCTTACTTGGCCTTTCTTCTTGTCCAGGTCGATCATTTCTTCTATCTCCTGATGATCATATTGCACTTCTTCTGTCGGGAAGTCTCCCAGATACTCGTTCGGACAATCCTGAGAGATATGTCCTTCTTCTCCACATGAATAACATGACTTGGTACTTATGTTTGGGTCTGGTACATCTCCCATCATCATGGGTTCTTCTAACTTATTCCCGAGGGCTTCTTTCATTGCTTCCTTCTGCTGCTTCATGACTTCTTATACCTTGGGGTATATTTGACATTCTGCCGGATAGTGAGTGGTTCCTTCACACAAGAAACATGTCACCTGCCCAGTTGGGCATTCCCCAGCTCGGTGATTTTCTTCACAATGAGGGCATCCTTCCTTGTGTTCTTCCTGGGTGTGTCCTATATCCCCACATATCTTGCATGCACAAATATTCTTCACATCTTTGCAACGGGGCTTCTGGGTGTTGGTGACAACATGAGACTTTTGCAGAGTCCTCTTGAATTCTTCCCAAGTGATGGATACTTTCCTATCATGGATAGCTTCATGCATCTTCCACCAATTTGCAACACCTTTTGCAAAGTACCGAAGAGCATACTGGACCATCTCGTTCCTTGCAACATGGTTACTCCTTAGATGATCCTCCATGTTCTGAATCCATTATTCTATCTCTAACCGAGTCATCGATCCAGAATACACGAGTCCAGCTTCATTCGTCATCTATTGGGTTCAAGGTTTTGGGGATAAGATGGGTAAGAGAGAGAGAGAGAGAGACAGAGAGAGAGAACGGATACAAACAACTCAAAGACACAAAACATCAAACTCAATTCCACACATTCATAAAGTTCAATCAAACTATAGTATCGCCACCCACATAAGGTTGGTGTGGTCGATCACTCAAATCGTAAAAACGTTTATCTTTATTCTCTCATGGTGGGATACTACTAAGCTAGTCTATATCATGTCTTCCTCTTCAGTGGGATTCTTCTTCCAGTCATGCTTGATATTCTCAAGTTCTTCTACCAGATTTTCCCTGTTGATGCAGAGTTTCCAGTGTTGTCCCTATAGTTCCAGGAGTTGGTTCTTGAGATTCTGACTTTCAACATCTCCAGCATATGCCATGGCCTGACTGTTCTTCAAGTCTCGACGAAGCTTCTGAATCTCGGGATCGTGTTTCTTCAGATTGGCTACCTTCAGCTTCTCAGCCTTGAGGTTCTCATGAAGTGCTTTGTTCTCAAATAACTCCGAGAGAAGGTCCATTTGAATGTTCTTGATGTAGTGCTCCAGTTCTTGATTGTACACAAGTACGGGTGAAAACATCATCTTTTGTTCGTCGGTCAGGTTGTTGAGTGCTCCATTAGGCTTCTGCCATCCAAGCCTTCCAAGGTAGTGGTTGCACAACTCAGCACGATGACAATAGCTCAAATGTGCGATGGCATCATGGACGGCAGTGTTTATGCCCATCTCACATTCATGGCTCAATGTGCCATAGTTGATGTCTTCAGTCTTGCGGTCTTCTTCACGTCCAAAAACTTTAGTTTTGATGCCCCAGAATCCAGACTTCCTCTTAGTCGCCTTGACCTCAGGTATCGGCAACTTCACCATCTACACTTGCTCCATGAGGAATGAGCCTCCGAGGACATCTTCGTAGTCCTCTCTTTTGTTCTGGGTGTAGTTCTCCATCTATAGTTTGAAACATGGAGGGTTCAGTAAAAGAATTTAGAAGTTACGAGAGTAGTGAAAACAAAATTTGTTCCTATCAAGGTTTTCCTATTTCTAATCCATTTCCTAGGGTGACGTCCTACAGTCAACATGTGCTCTGATACCATCTCTATAGCGACCCGACTCAAAATGAATCAAGCCTCTGTGTTAGTGCCATCCCTGGATCAGTATGCTGGCACACACAGTACATCAATGTATATATCAAAGTGCAATCACATGTAAATAGCATAAAATTGATATATACCTCTTAATTCACAGCGTAAACAGTCAACGGGAGTGGAGTTCCAATAAACACCAACGGCAGGTTGAGTGTAGACCATAACCCCGAATCGTATTCTTACTCATCGTAGAAAAGTATCTGCAACATAAGACATTGCAGCCATGTAGGTTAGTACATTGAATGTACCAGCAAGATCACCATAGTAGAACAGAAGATAAAAACTAATTCTATATGCATTAAGGCTTTATGGCTCTGTGTCTGAGTTTTTGCATAAAAGCTGATTTTATTTTCTTTTCCTACAACAAAGGAATATCAGGAGTTTTCACTACAGAGTTACCTAACATGACATGGTTCCGCCAACCGAAGTCTTAATGCCCACAAGTATCAATAGTTGCCCACAATTAATTATCAGTCTAGTGTTGAGAGTTTAGAGATAGATCCAAGTCCAGAGGCTCAATTTGTCCGTAACCGGGGACACGGCTAATCGATTAGATTTAACTCTGCAAAGTGTTGTGTACTTTACCCACAAGATTCGTTCCCACCTTGTAAGTCCTCGCACTGCATGGTGTTTGAGAACACGACGAACGAAACATGGTCTTTTAGAGTGTTTCCCTGACTACTGTCAGTGCCCATCCAATCCTAACGTCGACTACATCTTGTAGAACTACCCAGCCAGAGTCACAACAAAGATCAACCAAGCTAGAGCCCATAATGACTTGTGGCTACACAGGTAAGCTTCCGGGCATGAAGTATTCATCCGTCTCTTTGAGTGTGGGTGAAGCTTTCCGCAATATGTCATGGCGCTTCTCCATGCATCCCGGCCATCCACTGGTTACTCCAGGGTGCCCATCAAAAACATCCTTCACCCAGTAGTGTGTATTGAAAAAAAAACTTGTTTCTCGAGTCTCGAAGTCTTGAGATCTTGCAGATGAAGGACTTGAAGATGCCTTCATGAAGTTGTCGTCTTGACGTAGAGTCCTCCTTCTCACACCACTCACGAACACTCATACCAGACCCCGTCTACTTTAGCATAACATTAAAATAACTAACGTTCCCCGGGCTTTAGTAACAAGTGGTGGGTTCCTACCTCATGCATTCTACTCAACTATAAGAATTTCAATAACACTACTGGAGGAATTTGTTGAATGATGTCACTACATGCAATAAAACATAGGTACGAACCAGATGGTAAAGTGAACTTTCCTGTACTGTTGATGAAGAACAATATCGCTTTCAAAAATAACTTGATAGAACTATTCCTCACTCTCCTATGACAATCTATATAATCAAACATCGCACTCATATAAGCAAAAATACTAGCAATCAATACTAACAATAAAAACTAACATAAAACCGAAAGCAACAAGGTTGTGATGAACGAAATACTTTAGACAAAACTCAAAACAACAATGTTTCATCAACACAACTAAAGTTGGTTTTCTCTACAAATAAGTCCTATTTTCAAAAGTAAAAACACAAAAACTAAGTAAAATATAACAAAAGTATTTTTATAAATATTTTACTAGCAAAAGGATTACTTGTAAAGAACAACTAGAACTAAGAGAACAATACTCTAAACAACATAAGTTTTTGCCTAACAAACTTAACAACAAGGAAAACAAATGAAATAATAAAATAAGAGAAAAACAAATTATAAAACAACTAATTTAACATAAAGTAAAACTTATAAAACACTTTATAAAAATATTTTCAAATAAGAAGTCAAACTAGCAATGAAATCAATTTGCAAGTTACTATGAAACTAGGATTGATTTCATGCTATCAAAATATAATAAATAACATAAAAATAAATTTGGTTTAAGTACTACTGGTAACTAACATAAAACAAAGAAAAACTTTCCAACTAATATAAAAGAAAATAAATTAAAACAATTTGAAACAAAAGAAATAGAAATAAACCTAAAAAGAACTAAAACAGAATCTGTTTTGTTAACAATGCAAATTTCAAATATTCTAAAAATTTCCAAATTCTACCTACTGATAACTAAGATCACTAATAACCAGTAGCAAAAAGAATCAACGAAAAATCTATTTTTAAACTCAAGATATTTAGAAAATAAGATTTAAATCAAATTTGTTTGAATTCAAATTTAAATTATTCAAATATGGTCAAACTTTATATATACAGAAACTACATAAAATTTGTGACATGATGCAAAAAGAATCAAATTAAAATAATTAAAAACGTAAAAGATATAATGAAAAAGAAAAAGAAAACTATTCTGGAATTGAAAAACAGAACTAAAAAGAAAAAGAAACTATCGATTGGACATGCTACACGTGGCGCGTCTGGAGTGGCCGAGACCTATGCGTGCGAGGTTGAAACGAGCGGACGACCTACCCTTAACAGAAAACGGTTCGGTGTTATATAACTTCTAATGTGGCGTGTTGGATCTAAATCTAACGGTCTAAGGAGGGGGTGGGGTGCTCACAGAGAAAGGTCGCCGGCGATGGAAGATTCCGACGAGGCAGGGGCGACGAGGTCGATGCGGGTAGCGCTCCAGGGGTCCTCTGGCGATGGCGAGGTCTCCAATCGACGATGGGGATCCTCCGGGGATGGTTGGTCGCGACGGAGAGACGAGGGGGTGATGGTGGTGAGGGGCACAAACTCTTAGAGCTTCGGGAGGTGGCCTGCTCCGGCGAGGTCGTCGGCGTGGGTGCGCTGGTGGGTCTGAGGTTCAGGCGAGGGTACAAGGAGGTGCGCACAAGAGTGGGGAAGCTATTGAGGGCGGTGGGAGAGTTCAGGGTAGTCGGGGGCAAGCGGCAGCTCAGCAATGGCGTGGCGACAGAGCTCAACTCCGGCGAGGGATTGCGGGCAAGGAGAGGCGTAGGGAAGGGGGATTAGAGGGGGAACGGGTCGAGGAGAGCTTGGGTTTTATAGCCCTGGGGTCAGAGGTGCTCAGAAGGAAGGGGATCGACGAGAATCCGTGGCGGATCTGGCCGGCTCCTGCGATGGAAAGGAAGGTGAGGGCAGAGGAGGAAGGTGAGCACGGGGATCACGCTGGCGGTCGATGGGGTCCACCATCAGTGAGAGAGAGAGAGAGAGAGAGGGGAAAGGTATCGGGCGGCCGGTCAGAAAGGAAATCTGGATCCGATCGGGCCAGATTTGGTAAGTGGGCTGCGGTGGGTTTCCTAATAAAGAAAACTTTCCTTTTATAAAACAAAAACAAAAAAGGAAACTAGATAAAGAAAAAACTAAAATACTTCTATATATACATATTATATATCAAAATGTCCGGAAAAATAAAATCCAAAAGGTGAACATATTTTCAGAGACAAATAAAATACTTACAAAATCAGAAAAATCAATCAGTGCTACTGTTTGAAATAAAAGGCAAATAAAACATTTTGAAAATACCAAAATGACTTCAAATTCATATTTCTCCATTTTTATATTGAAGGGAATCATTTTACCCTATTTTCCATATGGTTTATTAATGGAGAAAATAAATAAATTTTAAAACCACTTTCAGAAATGGCTTTGAAACCCTTTTGTAAAATATTTCAAAAATAGTTTCCTAAGTTTTATAAATTCAAATATGATTCAAATGGCCCCTGGTTTGGAGTGTCATATTACTCCTCTCAATTTTCAAGGGTTTGAATTCTTTCAAACTTGAAATTGGAAATCAAATATGAAAGGAACTCCATATCAGAAAATTTCAAATGTTTTCAAATTTACTCTTCAAATATTTTTATATTGAAGAAGTCATGTCATCTTCTTTCACTGATTTGAAATGTAGGAATTTGAATTCCAAAAGCATATGGGAAAGTCATGTCATTCCCTCTCATTCAAAAGTTTTTTTTTGAAAGTTCAAATTTTCACTCAATTTCAATCACTCACTCAATCCAACAATGATTCTAATATTTATTATAACATTCCAAAATTTGGGATGTTAGAATCATCGTGTCGCCAAATTGTGTTTGATCTTCCTACCCTGCCTTTACTACTCATGCTTGTCTTTACTTTCCGCTGCTATACTCGTAGACATGCATGTGTAGGGTTTACTTGACTTGCCATGAATGCTAAAATCTGCCAACCACTACAGGAATTAGGTACTTTGCCGTCAGCCATAGCTGACGGCAAAGGGCAGGACCACTAACGGCAAAGCCTTTGTCGTCCGCTGCCGGACGACATAATTTCTGCCAGTGCAAACCCCGATAAAGGAGTGCTTTGTCGTGTGCCTTGGCTCAGCGGACGGCAAAAAAAATTGCTGCGAGGCTACAGACGGCAAAGAGGTTGGATGGCCTACACTAGGTCTAGCCTTTTTGATACGGGGAAAACCCGAGGGTGGCCCGATCTTCATGAATCGGAGGTGGATTCGGGGAGGAACACGAAGAACACGAGGGGAAAACATGGAGAAATAAAAGGGGAAAACACTCTATTGGACAAGATCCACACCAAGTACTCCTCCAATCACAAGCAATACATGAAGTGCATCATGATCTAAGAACAACAATGGAAATAAGGATACATGGGTAGTTCATCCCAAATCTCCAGGAGAGATGGGGCCTTGAATCCACTGGGAGCTTACCTCGCAAGGGGCCCTGTCATCCTCTATGTATCTTCTTCGATGGAGGTCTCGATCTCCATGGGAGAGGTAGAGGAAGGAGAAAATATCAACAATGATCTATAACTTTGCTAACCCTAGAATGGAGGTGGGAGAGGAGTATATATAGTGCAAGCCACAAAGGGGTAAATGAGGGGCAAAATAAGTACACGGGTCGCGGCCCAAGTCTCTGCTCAGGCAGGGCTGGAAGTTTCGGGGATGGTCGGATGTTCCTATTGGAAATATTCCCTGGAGGCAATAATAAATTAGTTATTATCATATTTCCTTGTTCATGATAATCGTTTATTATCCATGTTGGAATCGTATTGATCGGAAACTCAGATACATGTGTGGATACGTAGACAACACCATGTCCCTAATATGCCTCTAATAGACTAGCTCGTTGATCAAAGATGGTTAAGGTTTCCTAGCCATAGACATGAGATGTCATTTGATAACGGGATCACGTCATTAGGAGAATGATGTGATGGACAAGACCCAAACTATAAACGTACCATATGATCATGTAAGTTTATTGCTACAGTTTTCTACATGTCAAGTATTTGTTCCTATGACCATGAGATCATGCAACTCACTGACACCGGAGGAGTACCTTGTGTGTATCAAACATCACAACGTAACTGGGTGACTATAAAGGTGCTCTATAGGTATCTCCAAGGGTGTCTGTTGGGTTGGCATGGATCAAGACTGGGATTTGTTACTCCGTGTGACGGAGAGGTATCTTAGGGCCCACTCGGTAATAAAACATCACAATAAGCCTTGCAAGCAATGTGATTAAGTTTTAGTCATGGGATCTTGTATTACGGAATGATTAAAGAGACTTGCTGGTAACGAGATTGAACTAGGTATAGAGATACCGACAATCGAATCTCGGGCAAGTAACATACCGAAGAACAAAGGGAACGACATACGAGATTAACTGAATCCTTGACATAGAGGTTCAGCCGATAAAGATCTTTGTAGAATATGTTGGAACCAATATGGGCATCTAGATCCTGCTATTGGTTATTGACCATAGAGGTGTCTCGGTCATGTATACATAGTTCTCGAACCTGTAGGGTCTGCACAGTTAAGGTTCGGTGACATTTCGGTAGTACAGAGTTATGTATGGTGGTGACCGAAGGTGGTTCAGAGTCCCGGATGAGATTCTTGACATCACGAGAAGCTCCGGAATGGTCCAAAGGTAAATATTGATATATATATATATAGGAAGTCCTGTTTTGGTCACCAGAAAAGTTTTGGGCTCATCAGTAGTGTACCGGGAGTGCCGGGAGGGGTACCAGGGACCATCGGGAGGGGTGTCTCAACCCAAAGGGCCTCATGGGCTGTGGGAGGAGTCAAGCCAGCCCTTAGTGGACTAGCCGAAGCCTCCCCTAAGGGACCATGCGGCTGGAGTGGTTTGAGAGGGAAAAACTCAAGGTGGAAAGAGTTTCCAAGTGGGAAGGGGGAGTCCTAATCCTACTAGGATTGGAGGAGGACTCCTCCTCTCCTCCTTGCGCCAAGCCAAGGACTGGTCCCTTGTGCACCAAGACTCCTCCCTCCCTCCTCCTATATATACTAGAGGTTTTGTGGGTTTTGAGACACAGAAAAACAGCCACGTGCTACCTCCCCTCCAGATCATAGTTTCTCCTCTAGACCATTTTCAACAGTGCTTAGGCGAAGCCCTGCTGGAATAGCTCCACCACCATCGCTGGAACACCGTCGCACTGCCGGAGAACTCATCTACCTCTCCGCTCCCTCTTTCTAGATCAAGAAGGTGGAGATTGTCATCGAGTTGTACGTGTGATGAACATGGAGGTGTCATCCGTTCAGTGCTAGATCGGAAGGACCGTGATCAAGATTGCGAGACGATTCGTGATGGGATCGTGGGACGGATAGTGATTGGATCGCGAGATGGATCGTGATGGGATCGCAGGACGCTCGGCAATTTGCATCGTGAAGACGTTCGACTACATCAACCTCATTTCTTAACGCTTCCCGCTTAGCGATCTACAAGGGTATGTAGATACACTCTCCCTCTCGTAGATGCTCATCACCATGGATTGATCTTGCGTGTGCGTAGGATTTTTTTCCCATGCAATGTTCCCCAACAGTTCCGGGCTCCGTAGGATCCGGGCGAGGTCCGGGCAGGGTCCGGGCTATCCAGAGAGTTGGCACGTCTGGGAGGCCGGAAGGTCCGGGCAGGCTGGAAGCTCCGGTGTCCTTAGGTTCCGAGAAGGCCGGATGGTCCGGGACTTCCAGAGTCTCGTCCTCGCTTCTTCTTCCATCTCTTCCAAACTTCCCTCGCGGATGGTGTAGTCATACGTAGGTGCTGGCACTCCTCCTCATAATCTGTGAAGCTCCGACAATACCTATGCATGCACACGAGAGGAGTGTCAAGTAGTATACCATCCACGAAGGGGCCAAGTGAACACGTCTAAAGGAGAAGATTCACCTTTATGTATGTGAAGTAGATTTCGCACGTTTCACTTGCCAAATGGACTCTTGCCATGGTGATGTCCGTAGGATGCTCCGCATCACCCCGTTTGTGGCTAACGACAGTCTTTGCCGTCTACCACGGACGGCAAAGCACTAAAGATTTTGCCGTCTGCCAATTCGCACCTTTGTCATCTGCCTAACCCTTCTTTGCCGTCTGCCCCCTCCCTTTGTCGTCTCCCCCTGGATGGCAAATGTACCAAATTGCACCAGGCCTGGCACTCCCAGGTTGAACAGGTGAGTGCCACGTGGCACCTTTGCCATCGGTGGCAGATGGCAAAGTGGCAATATTGCCCCAGTTTTTTTTCTGTTTTTTCTTATATCCAACAATTTTCACAGGAAAAATGTGTATATATTACACAATAACAATATTCTGGCCATGTTGATGATCATCTAGCAAGCACAAATTAATATCATCCAACAACAAACACAAATATTATCCTATCATCCAACAGCAAGCACAATTCATCCAACAACAAGCACAAATATCATCCAACAACAAGTAGCAAGTTTCACATATGTAGCAAGTTTAAAATTACTCACCATAATAAGCACTCCATGAACCACAAGCACTCCATCATTGCAAGCTTCCATGAAGTTTCTCTAATCTGCAAAATGCAAAATACGAAAGTTAGATAAAGAAGACTAGAAGAAGAAGCAGAAGATGCAGAAGCATTTTTCCTATATCTATCTTTCTCCTCTTGTTTTCTTCTTCTTATTTCTTATTTGTGTCATTTGGGAAAAATTGGAAGAAGGACAGATCTTTCGAGGTTTGCCTCATGGCGTGTATATATGGTGCGCACTCACTCACACTTATATGGTGGTTTATGTTGGTGGACACTACCTAACACTAATATTTCGACAGTTGGTGATGGTCGTTTTCCTTCTCCTCTCTCGCAATATACCAAGGTATATATCGAGAGAAGGAGAAGAAAAAACGACCGCCGAGACAACACTTGGGATTCCTCCATCAAGAAGAGACATATAACTCCCACAAGGAGCTAAGTTTGTCTAAGTGCTAAGTTTGTCTTTCTTTGATAAAATGAGCTAAGTTTGGGGCATACCGTCCTCGTCATCACGGAGGTGAAGCATCGCAGTTGCTCAGGTCGGTTTCACTTGGAGAATACTACCCTGGAGAAGGGTTGTGCAATGCGACTCCGGAATTATGTTGCACCAAAGATGATTTGCAATGTCTCGTTAGCATGATGATACTGAAAAGATCATTGCAGCATTTAAATAAACTCACTGTTGCAGCCGTGGTAATGACTGGCATCGACAGAGTGTTCTGGTCGTTCTTCTAGCACATAGTCTGCACATTTAGTTTTCACAAGTTAATGATATTCATTATTAATGAACGAACATTAAATGCAAGATTTGAGAAATATGAAGAAGGATCTTACAACGAAGATCTCGTAGATGGCCCGGCAAGACGCATCGGACCGTGCCCTCTCCTGCTTCAACAACCTAGCCATCCTCTCCTCCATATTCTCCTTCGCCGCCATAAGTGCCTATGTTGCCTCTCTCTTTCTGAATAGCATCCTGCAACACAACTCCTCGTTAGCATTGTAATCATCTTTGTTCACACACACAACGTAATGAGGAAATATATCTGAGTCCGTATAACTAACCTTGATGGCGAGCTCGACTGGCCATGGATGAGGCCTTATCTCAGGACATGAGCTCGTTTGGCACGCCTTGATCTGCCGGAGAGTGCTAATACAATGTATAAGGCCATCTCCAATGGCAATCGAGCCATGGGGCCTCCCGCCGCCAGCTATCATCACCAGCTCTGGATACATAGGCCCCTGGCTCGGGTTAAGTCCTTCCCTTTCCTCACCTTCCCCTCATATCTGTACCTCACGAGATTGTCGTGGGAGGAGATCTTGGTGAACTTCTCGAGATGATCGAGGTCAGAATCAGAGAATGCCTTGACCTTCTTGTACGAGGTAGTATGGGCCATCGCATAGAGATCGTACATCTCTGGCACCTTCGTTTTGTTGTGATGCACCTAAGAGAGAGAGAGAGAGAGAGAGAGAGAGAGGAACAAAGTATTAGCAAAGGGCTTAAGCTACAATCAAGAATGAATTTCATGAATCATGAAGCTAACCACATATCCAGTTCTGACCAAACTGATTTAAGTTGGCGCTCCCTTAATCATGTGACACACCAACCATTTTGTTATGCCGGTCCTTGGCATTGTTGTGTACGGCTAGCCATTGTTCTGAGCACCACCCATCCACCAACACCTCCCAACAAGCCATCTTATCGGCACACCATATCGGGGGCACCTAAGTTAACAAAGAGATATTTGAGCGCTACGTGTAGGAATCAAATGAAGGAAACTAATCACAAGGCATTAAGAATGCGTAATTACCTTCATGTAATGCTCCTTCTCCATCTTATTTCCGCGGCACGTCGAATTCTCCTTCCTAATACGCCCCAAGGCGTAGTAGTCTCGAACGGCCTACACCCGAGCCTCGTGCTGAAAGTTTTGTAGTAGGCTCCTGCATTGCTGATCGATAACCTTTGTTGCGTCCTCCTCGTATCCCTCCTGACACATATTGAAGGTCTGCAATCAAATGAGACAACACTTATTAGTACAATAACTAGCTATTGTTGATTTTTAATTGTGTAAAGGAGAAATTACCCAAAACCGTCTGATCACCATCTCCGCCCTCGTGTGGCACAAAACACCATCGATCCTCTCCTCAGGCGGGACCGATGTAGCCAAGTAGTGCTCCCAGGTCAGTCATAACTCTGGAACCTTACCCTCACTGGACAACTGGACAAACCCCAGGAAATTTTGACCGATAAGGACACCAAGGACGTTGTTGGGCCTTTGGCCATCCTGGGGTTGATGCCAACCCCTGCAGATGACAAAGCCAACACATTAGATATTTGAAAAAATGAGAAGGCAAAAGGTTATAAAAGAGTACATGCACTTACCTCTCCCCATCAGGCCTAATCGACCACCTCAGCTCGCGGGTCACCGGCACGGACGGGAGCCATGTACTACCACGATGGTAGACGGTGACCCCCTCAGCACCTCCTCGTCGCTATCAGAAAAACGATCCCCACCACCATCAGCATGGCCACTAGGCTCCTCCCACCAGGCATCCCATTGGGTCTACCAGGACGTGGCCCCATCCCTACTCTGCTCCGGAGTCTCGCAGGACGAAGCCTCTGGGACAAGGTCGAAGGCTCTCGTAGGTCGAAGGCTCGTCGACCCGAGGCTTGTGGACCGGAGTCCGCGTAGACTCGTCCTCGGACGGGTCCACCCTAGCAGTCCTGTATTCGGGTTAATTAGCTAGGGGTGGCGGCGAGGAAGGCGTAGTAGCCACCCTACCTCTCCTACGGACTCCTCTCCCACGTGTACCTCTACTACCTCTCTTCTTCCCCCGACCTCCTCTCACGGGGGTCGACAAAGAAGCGAGCACCGATGTATGCAGACTAGAGAGAAACGCTCTATGGAGAGACTCGACATGAATGGAAGTACCCATCCCACAACCCTCTGATGAACAAGGAGCTACGGAGGGATCTCAGCCCTTTCCCACCATCTTTCAACAACTGCCATGAAAAAAAGTAAATGAAATTAGTACAACATAAAATTGAATACCGACATGAATAATAAAATGTATATAATTTAAGTGTACCATCATATACCTAACATGAACTATATATATAGAGAGAGAGAAAGTCTATTTGTCATCCAGGGTGAAGAATAAATAGTTCTTCACCCTAGTGTAAACTCGCAGAAAACATGATATTTTCGAATGTGGTAATTTTACCTCACACACGTCGTAATCTTACCTAATTCTCATGTTGTAATCTTACCTCATAGGCATTGAATTCCCATCCGTCATGTTATAATCTTACCTTACCTCACACATGCATGACGTAATCTTATCTCACATGGATGACACATTTGTTTCTCATGGTGGACTTTAACAACCCTTAAATTCACACCATAATATTACCTCGCATGCATTTTGGTTTTTACGGTGGGGTGAAGAATAAGAATTCCTCACCCAGGGTGACTAATAGTCGATCTATATATATTATCATCATCACTATCAGGAACAACATGCGGAAGGCCTCCTTCATGTAATCGGTTAAGCATTGACAGGTCATCCGCATCACTAACCTCTTCCTGGTCCGGCTCTTCCTGTTCCGGCTCAGGGGTTAAGTCAGATTCGTTGTTGCTGTCTACTTCAATGTTCCAAGGTGAAGTAGAGCGGTTCTTGAAATATTTTTTGGAAATACGTGTTTCTTGGAGGAATTCCCCTTCATATGTGTCTTGGTTAATGTGAGGTTCATAATCCTCTTCATTGTGGGGAGGTGGTCTAAAATGTGGCGGCACATCATAAACGACATCCCAACCTTTCATATTTGGATCAGTTTGGCAGGCCCATGGTAGATAGAAAACTTGGGTCGCCCGTTGAGCCGTAATATAGACATCGGGCACATCTAAATGGGTGCTTTGTTTGATTTCGACTAGCCCTATATGTTCACGAGTCCTTCTAGACTCATTCGGCTGGAACCAATGACATTTGAAGACTACAACATTCGGTGGGTTTTCACCATAGAATAAAAGTTCATAAATTACTTCAACTCTTCCATAGTAATCTGTACCTCCTTCGCCGATAGCAGAGACACAACAATTTGTAGCCTTTAGGTCAGGCATAGATAGCTCTTTGCCAAAGGTACGAAAGTGATACCCGTTGATGTCGTATATGTCAAATGAACGGACCTTATAGTCAAAACCA
This sequence comes from Hordeum marinum, assembly GCA_022496015.1. NCBI lineage: Eukaryota > Viridiplantae > Streptophyta > Magnoliopsida > Poales > Poaceae > Hordeum > Hordeum marinum. The sequence goes on along the minus strand of CM039676.1, from coordinate 339,717,148 downwards.
TTAGCGACTTGTCTCAGCTTGGCGTCCATAGACTCTGAATTAGCCTACAAGTTTAGTATGAAAGGATTGTTGCATTAGCCGCAAATAAGACAAAGAAATGAAATGGTCCATTAATGGTAATTACCATTTATTTGAACCAAGAGATGAAACCGGGATAGCCGCCTCCTTGCTTCCCCAGGAGCTCATACTCTTCGACGAAATCGTTTTGTATGACCACTCAATCCAAGAATTTGCCTACATACCGACTATATCAAATATCCGGGAATAAGAGCAGTCTAAGGAATTACAAGTTGCAAAACAATAATATACAGACAACTTACTCGATGTACGGCCGCACTTCTGTTACGTTGTTGAAGATATACAACAAAATGGTTCACCATTCATCGACATCTAACGCTTTTCCTTTAGAACCACCGGCTGGTGCGAGCTTCCCTTTGAATAGGTTGAGGTTGGATCGACTTTTTTTGGGGTCACTATCATTGTACCGAGGCTTCGGATTATGCAAATGACGATTTTTAGCTTTGTAGTGTGTTGTCATGAAGTTTGTCGCCTCCTCGGTAATAAATGCCTCGGCCATCGATGCTTCAATTCTATGTTTATTTTTATATTTTGCTCAAAGCGCCTTCTGCTTCCTCTCAGTTATGAAGCACCAACAATTTTGCATGCCCCCCCTAATCTTGCCTCGTTCGCGAGATTCAAAATCAAATGATGCATTGGATTGAGGAAGCCCGGTGGAAAGATCTTCTCTAACATGCAAATCAACTCCGATGCCAACTCTTCCATTTCATGTAGCACGCTAGGCGATAGTTCTTTCACACAAAGAGAACGTAAGATTCAGTTTGTCAAGACTCGCTCCCCTTTTTAGATTCGCTGCATAACCATCGGGGAACATCAACTGCATTTTCACCCACAAGATCATTTCCCTCATAGACGGCCTTCCAAGATTGAACCATGCCTTTGGCTTTGTCCAGTTCTACTTTCCTTTCGCTTGTCACATGTTTTGTAATGGTCTATCACATAGAGCCTCCTGGTCGATTCTAGCCTTAGGATTATCCTTTTACTTCTCCTCTATGCTAAACAATGTATCAAAAATGGCCTTGGCGATATTCTTTTCAGTGTGCATCACGTCGATGTTGTGTGGGAAAAGGAGGTCTTTGAAGTAAGGCAGATCCCATAAGCATGACTTGTGAGTCCATGCGTGTTCCGTATTATACCCTTTGAAATATCCAGGACGATTTGGGTCCGGCTCAAGAGCGTTTAGCTGATCCAACATCTGTTGGCCTGTCAATGTGAGTGGTGCAGAGTTTTTGAGAACTCTACCTTTGATGAAATTTTTCTTGTCTTTTGTGAACTTATGGCGAGGATCCAGGAACTATCTATGCATGTCGAAGCAAGAATACTTGCGACCCGCCTGTAGCCAACATAACTCAAGAGCTGCCTTGCATGTGGGGCATGATAACCTTCCATGCACACACCAGCCAATGAATAGGGCATACGCCAACAAGTCATGCGTCGAGTACATGTACCACACACGCATTTTGAAGTTTTTTGTAGCGGCGTTGTATGTCTTGAACCCATTATCCCAAGCTTCTTGCAATTCATCCTTAAGCGACTGCATGTACACATTCATATTCTTCCCCAGATAGTTGGGCCCTAGAATTATCAACATCGGGAAAATGTTCTTTCTTTTCATAATCTCTCCGGGGGGATTGAGTGGAATGACAAATACATGCCAACAACTGTATTGGGTTGCCATCATACCGAACAAATTAAACCCATCTGTGCTGATGGTGACTCGAGGATGCCTTGGATCTACCGATTTATCCTTATGTGATGCATCGAAATGGTTCCACGCAAAAGCGTCTGAAGTGTGTACCAACATCTGATTCCCATCTACATCTAGTTCGGTTCTTTTTCCCAATTTGTGCCAGGTCATCTGTCTGACCATCTCTTTGACCATGAAAAGACGTTGAAGTCTTGGTACGATTGGCATATAACAAAGAACATTAACAAGGTTTTTTGTCTGCATCATCTCACACATACCGTTGTCTATGACAACATACCTGGAAGACTTGCAAATTGGACAATAGTTCAAGTCTACAAACCCAAGCCTAAATAAGGCACATCCATTCTCATATGCATCTATCTTTTCATAGGGCATCTTAAGTACACAAAGGATTTTGTCCGGCTGGTACAGGTTTGTAGGCAGTACATGGCCTTTGGATACAAAGCGTCCAAATATTGTCATCATCGCGTCGTAGAATTCTATGCCCATGTTGAATTGAGACTTCAAAGCCATTACTTGCATGATGGCATCAAGCTGACAAAGCTTAGTGTGCTCGTGAAGAGGACGTTTTGAAGACTCCAACATTTCATAGAATGCCTTTGCAGATTCCTCCATCTCATCGTCCGAATTCGGAGCATCATCAAAGTCTTGCACCATGTATTCGATCCCGGTACCATGCTTGTCGGTGCGACGATGAACCCCCTTAGCTCTGGCACGTTGGGACGACTCACCATGAAAAGTCCACACCATATAATTAGGCTTAAAACCCCACTTCTGCAGGTGTTTAACCCTTTCACCCTCTCTCTTGTTTTTAAAGTTGTCGCACTGGGGACAGGGGCACCATGTTTTTTCCTGGCCATTTGCAAAAGCGGCTCTCACAAACCCCTTGGTATTTGTAAACCATTATTTGATCATGTATTTCTGACTAATGTGCCCGGTGTACATCCACGCACGATCACTCATCTTGCCTAGCTACTAGACACACAAGAAATATATATCTATATATAATTCAGCATATATATTCATCGGTTAATCAAGTTTGTCAGTTTTGTTACGTCCATGCAACCTACATGCTAATAGGTTAAGATAGGTTCTAATCCCACCAGAGTATGTGTATATTGGGTTCGTTTTCCCATGCACTACTCCGGATCCGACATAGAATTTCGACAGCACCTCCCCGCTGTTCTCCTGATACACATCTGGACAATAAGCAGAGAGGATGTGTACCCAGAGAACAACAGGGAGGAACTGACAACATTATGCGTCGGATCCAGAGCAGAGCATACGGGAAAACGAACCCAATCTACATATACTCGGGCTGTCCATGGATAACATTGGACAATTCGGAAGGACGGCGGTTATAAATATGCAAAGACATGCATATTTATAGATGGCGTCCTTTCGAATGGGAGATGCATACTAGTCACGCATACTGATGATTGAAGACACCTATAGCTAGCAAGTTTCATTGGCACGAAGACCGGAATAGATCAAATTAAGGGGGGAGGAGGAGAAGTCATTTGTGCTCACCCACGAACGCAGGGGCGGAGCTCGTCCAACTCACAGGGAGGTCATCGAACAACTGCACATTGAAATCCACCCAATCAATACAAATATGATATTTTTATAATAAAATCAGAAAATATGTGACCTAACTCATAATTTACAAAGCTATGACCCCGTCGGCCTCTAGAAGGCCAAAAAGTACCTTCTCAGTCAACCGGAGGCAGAAGAGGTGTCGGGGTCGGGGGTCAGTGGCGTCGGGAGTGAGTGCCGTTGAGGGTCCGTGGCATCAGGGGTCGGTGGCGTCGGGGGTTGAGGGTCGATGACGTCGGGGGTCGAGGGACGGTGGTGTCGGCGGTCGGTGGTAAGTGGCGTCGGGGTTCAGTGGGGTCAGTGCCGTCGGGGGTCGGTGGCGTCGGGGGTTAGTGGCGTCGGGGGTCTTCTCTTCTTCTTCTTCTTCCTCTTGTTCTTTCCATTTTTCCTCTTCTTCTCCTTCTCCTCTCCTCTTTTTCTTGTTCTTGTTCTTCTTCTTTCTCCTCCTCCTCCTCTTCCTCTTCTTCTTCTTCTTCTTCTTCTTCTTCTTCTTCTCCTTTTCCTTCTTATTTTCCTTCTACTTCTTCTTCTTATTTTCTTCTTCTTTTCCTTTTCCCTTTTTCATTTTTTCCTTCTTCTTTTCTTCTTTTCTTTCTTCTAACCTAATTAACCTAATAAAATAACTTAATAAACTAATAATACTAACCTAATAAACCTAATAAACCAACCTAATAAACTAATAAAACTAACCTAATAAACTAACTAAATTAACCAAAATGAAAAAAATGAAAAAAAGGGCGTCCGGCGGTGGTACTCACTGGTGGGGCGGCATAGGCGGCGGTGGATAGGGACGGCGCAGGGACAACGGGGGCGGCAGTGGCGGTCTGGGCGCCATGGCGGTGGTGGTGGCCTGGCGACGGGGGGTAGGAGTGCTGGGGAGCGTCGGGGGCGTTGGGGGCATCGCGGCAGCGTGGGGCAGGGGCGCTGGGGGCATCAGGGCGGCGAGGGGCGGCAGTGACAGCTGGGCGGGGGGCATGGCGCAGGGGCGTCGGGGTGGCAGTGATGGTAGTGGGCAGGGGCGGGCGGTGAGGGGCGGCATGGCAGGGCAGCCGATGAGGAGCGGAGCGGCAGGGATGGCCGATGAGGGCCGGCGGGACAGGGGCAGATGGTGAGGGTGGCGACTGGGGTGAGGGGCTGCCAGTGGCTGTGCGGGGTGAGAGAAATGCACAAACAAAGAGAGAGGGGGTCAGGGCCGGGCAGGGGGGATTGTTAGGCAAACCTCTTTGCCGTCTGCGTCTGCTAGCAAACGACAAAGAGGGGTAGGGCCGGGGGGTAATGGTTGTTAGCCAGGCGTCCTCTTTGTCGTCTGCTACCAGATGGCAAAGATTAGGCGGACGGCATCTAGGTGGTCCATTTGACCTAGCGAGCTTCACGGCCCAGTGGAGCCCATCTGGCCTCTTTGCCATCTGCCTTTGGTCCCTTTGTCGTCGGCTGGCCAACAACAAAGAACTGGCGGACGGCAAACTATATCTTTGCCATCAGCCTTATTTTTGCCATCATTTTTTAGTCAGCGAACAACAAAGACCTTCTTTGCCATAAGCCAGCAAACAGCAAAGAACTGGCCGACGGCAAATTCCCTGATGCCTGTAGTGAACACTTAAAATTGGGAAAAGGTAGATTTTTATTTGGTCAAGTAGTCTAATCACCCCCCCTCTATACCTACTTTCAATCCTACAAATTGGTAAAATTGACGCAACCTTATTCACAAAGAGAGTTAATGGAGAATTATTTGTGTGCCAAATTTATGTAGATGATATTATCTTTGGATCCACTAATCCACAATTTAGTGAGAAATTTGGAAGGTTGATGTCAGAGAAGTATGAGATGTCTATGATGTGTGACTGAAATTCTTCCTTGGTCTACAAATCAAGCAAATGAGAGAAGGTACATTCATCTGTCAAACAAAGTACAACAAGCACTTGATCAAGAAGTTCAAGATGTAAGAGTGCAAAGGTATGAAAACTCCCATGCCCACTAGTGGACACGATGATCTCACTAAGGAAGGCGAACCAGTTGATCAAAAAAATTATCGATGAATGATTGTTTCATTGCTATATCTATGTGCCTCTCGTCTTGATATTATCCTTAGTGTGTGGATGTGTGCCCGATATCAAGTTGCACCAAAAGAATGTCATCTTAAGGCCGTGAAACGTATTATGAGATACTTCATACATACACCAAACTTTGGCATTTGGTATCCCAAGGGATCTTCTTTTAATCTTTTTGGCTACTCCGATTCGGACTATGTCAGTGACTAGGTTGATAGAAAATGCACCTCGGGTACATATCAATTTCTTGGTAGATCTCTTGTGTATTGGTCCTCCAAGAAACAAAACTCGGTATCTCTATATACCGCCTAAGCTGAATATATTTCTACCGGATCATGTTGTGCACAATTGCTATGGATGAAAAAACGCTTAAGTATTATGGAATATATGTGAAAAAGGTTCCATTACTTTGTGACAATGAAAGTGCTATTAAGATTGGTCATAATCCCATGCAACATGCTCGAACCAAGCATATTCAAGTTCGACATCATTTCATTCGTGACCATGTTGCCAAAGGGGATATCAATCTTAAGCTTGTTTGTACCAACAAACAATTGGCCGATATCTTTACTAAACCACTTGATGAAAAAGTGTTTTCTCACTTGAGGAGTGAGTTGAAGATCATTGATTCTTCAAACTTGAGCTAAGCTCACTCGGATGCATGCAAGGGGATGAACACTTTCTGAACAATCCCATGCTACTATTATCTTGAATATTATATATCTTCAAATTCTATGCTCCCTTGTATTGCATCTAACCCTTTTGTAGGTACTTGAAAGAACAACACTCCACAAGATTGCCAAAAACTCATATCTTAAGCAATCTTGTCATGACCTTGTATCCACACCCCTCTTTGATGATGGAACGAAGAAGACAAGAAAACATATCCTTGACATATATTTCTCAATTGGTATCAACTCACACTACAAGAAATATGCTAACTTGCGACCATCAATATTGGTCACTGAATGGTCATTGTTTTTCATTTATGACCAAAACAGTTTGTCAAAAGCTGAGGGTCAAGAATGGAAATTAAGGACCTTTCTTCTGGATTGGTCATAGACGTTTACGACCGAAAAAAGTCGTAGGTTCTATGACCAATTGTTTTGGTCACTGGCAGTCTGCCCAGGCCACGTCGGATCCGACATGGCACGCTGACGTGGCAAAATTGCGACCAATTGTATTGGTCATTGGTAAGATTCAACCCGGTCCAATTCGGTGTTCTAGATGGGACGATCCCATTAATTCAGCCTTTCTATACTTTTTTCTCTTTATTTTGCTTAGCTAGATGGGTCTGGCCCAATAATTTTGGCTTTGTTATTTTCTTTGCGTCATCCACTTATTTTGGCCTTCGCCTTATTACATTTATCTTTGTTTTTGTTCCAAAACTTGGTTTCATTTTATTTGTTGGGCCTTTTCAGCCTAATTATTTGTCTAGTATTAAATGCAACACGATTTCATATTAAAATCAAGAAAACTCCAAGTCAAATTAAAATCATCCATCATATAAAATCACATAATAATCTCCTAGGTTTACATAACACAATAAGTCATCTCATGAATACATTTCCTTACAAAATAATATAACAAGAATGAACAGAATTGCACAATAGAACAATGACACATTTGGTACTGTCCCAATAGTACAATGGACTTCATTCCACTCTCCTATGAGACATGCTGAAGATGCGACAACTTGTCATCCTACAAGAACATTACACTGCACATGAATCAATTAAAAGGAAATAAATGTAAAAAATATTAGAAATAAAAAAGATTTGTGTTCATCCTAAAGATGATGTTAAAAATGCTTCATACCACAAATGATTTATCTTCTATTGCAACAAATAACAGTACAACAAAATAAATGCAATCATGGATAAGAGAGCATGCATGCATGCCCAGATGTTGCATGCATTGCTTCTTCCAACTTAGCTCGCATCGAAACATGAATAAAGACAATCATATGTTTATAAATAAAATCACATCTAACAGCATGTTAACTTGTACTTAAACAACAAAATATATGTGACCATGTGATTCTACATGGTAAATATAACGGTTCATTATTTCATATCCAGATAATATTGTCACTTTAAATTTGAATTTCCAAGGAACAGATCAGTGTTCACTGGACCACTCCACGCAATGCAGAATCATTACAAAACCCAGAACAGAACATTACTATAAATGTAATCCTATGATATGGCAGAATATGATGCAACAACAAGGCCACGTAATCCATGCTATAACACATCAGAATATGCAGTAGCCCCCGGCTCCAGAAACCAGAATGCACAGGCCAGGGTTAGAAATCGAAACTGAAAGGGCTAGACATCAAATGCCACCCTCAAGTAACAACATGTGCCGATTGTTCTCACTGTCGAGCACATATCACAAACTTAGAATTCAGAGATACGTGCGTGATCTTGCTGGATGTTCAGAAACAATGTATCGCCTTAGAGGGAGTTAGAACCTTGAGATTGTGGAAGCCGTCGCAGGCCCGGATGGAGATCTTGCTCGCCGTGTAGCTCTCGTCCATCTTGAAATCCACGTAGAGTACAACAAGCTTCCCCCAACAGAGCTAGATGGCCGGAGGTGCTGGAGGAGCCCGAGGTGACCTATACCCATCAGCAATTGCAACAGAATGACAGATAGTTACTTGGCACTCTCTAAGAGTTCCACCAGATTGCACTAAATCATCAACAATAACGACATGTCGCCCTTCAGGGTTCCCTTCTTTAATCTGGACTATCCTCTTTTCACCTTCACGGACCTTCGCACACACAACCTACATAGTAAAATAGCTCCATCGTCAAAAGGCCTGAAAACTTAAAACGGGTAAATCCCTTTGTGTATCACAAACAGAACGGAAGATGAATCAGACACATACAAGCATTCACATATAAGATAAAAGAATATAATTCACCATTGAAATGAGAGTGAGACAGAATTATGTATGCTGTTACGCAACGAAAAAGGGATGTCATAATGCTCACCAAGTACTTGTGCTGCAGTAAGCCGCGTGATTGGGTTTGGATCAAGCATCCGCCTGACAAGGTCTTTAGAAGGCTTGGATACTCTAGGCCATGGGTCTCTTTTGAAATCCACAACATAGTGTATAATCGCATGTGCTACTCCCTGTTCAGTTTCTGCAAAATATCACAGGAATTTGTAAGGTGATTTATAAGCTTCCTGCAAAATGTCACAGGAGTATGTCTAATCAAGGAAGGTACGTACCTGCCCAAAATGGGGGCACACCACAAAGAAGTATGTAAAGTATAACTCCTGCACTCTAGACATCGATTCCAGGGCCATAATTGTGCTTCAGAACCTCTGGGGCCATGTAGTATGGATTGCCTACGATTTCTCTAAACCGCTCACCTGCATACAGAAGCCATCATCGATGATGAGTGACCCTTCAGTTTTGCAGCCAAAACATTGTACATATATTCGCAATAAACATTGTACATATATTCTCAATAATTTAGTAAGAGTTTCCATATTTGCTTTGAGAGGCTTGAAATTACTACATAAATCAGAGAGAAAAATGGGAAGATCTACATCGCTTATTTTAGTATATTTAGCTCATAAGGTGCAGAGTATATTATTGAGCATCAGTGGTGTGTGGATAATACCAGGCCTGAAGAACACAGATAGCCCAAAATCAATTGCCTTTAGAGGAGAAATCCCCTTCTTGTTCGCATATAAGAAGTTCTCCGGTTTGAGGTCCCGATGGATGACACCATTCCTATGGCACATCCGTCACCATACAATAGCAAGAGTACATGTCAGATACTCAGATGTCACAAAACAATTGAATAATGCAAGAAATTGATGCATTTTGATAGAGGCATCATAAACGAAATGTTCTGGCCTCAAATAGCTCCATTCTAAAACTACACAGACCATGGACTGACGGTCTTAACCACACCACTATCAAGATTAAACAAAACCACTGCCAGTCTGCACTGTTATGGTCTCAAGCTCAATGAGAAATCACTATCCACGCATGATACAAAGACATGCACAGCTGGGAGAACAGGAAACTAAAGTACAACGATAAACCCATCGTTCAGATACACCAGCAGAGGGCATGCACAGCTCTGGAAACATGAGACTAAGAGGATGCAGCCATGATTACTCGCATTTCTATTTCTGAGGATGAAGCATGCAGTCTAGAGCGCTTCCTTCGGTCGGTGTGAAGACACGTGACTATGGATCAAGGAGGTAGCCAAAATGGGGAATTGCACTGGCGCTGAAGGATCTAGAGCTGTTACCAGGCCGGCCCGAGTCCAATCCCTGACCTGCAACAGTTTCCCTCCTAGCTGAGGGGATCTCATTGTTGGGGAACGTCGCATGGGAAACAAAAAATTTCCTACGCACACGCAGATCTATCCATGGTGATGAGCATCTACGAGAGGGAGAGTGGATCTACATACCCTTGTAGATCGCTAAGCGGGAAGCGTTAAGAAACGCGGTTGGTGTAGTCGAACATCTTCGCGATCCAAATCGCCGAGTGTTCGGCAATCACATCACGATCCGTCCTGCGATCCAATCATGATCCGTCCCGCAAACTCGTCACGATTCGTCCCGCGATCTCATCGCGGTCCGTCCCGCAAACTCATCACGAACCGTCTCGCAATCTTGATCACGGTCCTTCCGATCTAGCGCCGAACGGACGGCACCTCCACGTTCAGCACACGTACAGCTTAATGAGGATCTCCACCATCTTGATCTAGCAAGAGGGAGTGGAGAGGAAGAATAGTTCTCCGGCAGCCTGACGGCGCTCCGGCGATGGTGGTGGAGCAATTCTGGCAGGGCTTCCCCTAAGCACTACAGAAATCCAATCTAGAGGAGAAACTATGCACTAGAGATTAGGGTTGCACGTGGCTGGAAAAACTAGTGCAAAACCCTAGAAATACACTATTATATATAGGAGGAGGGGAGAGGAGGCTGCTCCCAAGGGGATGGCCTCCCTTGGCTTTGGCCGAACTGGTGGAGGGGGTGTCCTCCTCCAATTGGGAATCCACCTCTCACACGAGAGGTGGAACTTGGGGAGGACTCCACCCCAATTCGGTTTGGGCCTCTCTTCCCTGCGTCTAGGCCACCTTGGCCGACCCCACCAGCCCACTAGGGGCTGGTGGGTTGCCACTTTGGCCCATGGGGTGGGTTGGCCCCCCGGGACCATTCGTCACTCCCCGTACACTATCGAAAATGCCCGAAATCTTTCCGGAGTCCAAATACCACCTTCCTATATATCAATCTTCATTTCCAGACCATTCCGGAACTCCTCGTGATGTCCAGGATCTCATCCAGGACTCCGAACAAACTTCGGTCACCACCACACATAACTCTATACTACCGAAACGTCACCAAACCTTAAGTGTGCAGACCCTGCGGGTTCGAGGATTATGTAGACATGACCGAGACACCTCTACGGTCAATAACCAATGGAGGGACCTGGATGTCCACATTGTTTCCTACATATTCTACGAAGATCTTTATCGGTCGAACCTCTATGTCAAGGATTCAGTTAATCCCATATGATGTTCCCTTTGTTCTTCGGTATGTTACTTGCCCGAGATTCGATCGTCGGTATCTCCATACCTAGTTCAACCTCATTACCATCAAGTCTCTTTACTCGTTCCATAATACAAGATCCCGTGACTAACACTTAGTCACATTGCTTGCAAGGCCTGTTGTGATGTTGTATTACCGAGTGGGCCCTGAGATACCTCTCCGTCACACGGAGTAACAAATCCCAGTCTTGATCCATGCCAACTCAATAGACACCCTCGGAGGTACCTGTAAAGCACCTTTATAGTCACCCAGTTACATTGTGACGTTTGATACACATAAGGCACTCCTCCGATGTCCGTGAGTTGCATGATCTCATGGTCATAGGAACATATACTTGACATGCAGAAAACAGTAGCAATAAACTGACACAATCATATGCTACGTTTGCAGTTTGGGTCTTGTCCATCATATCATTCTCCTAATGATGTGATCCCATTATCAAATGACATCTCATGTCCATGGCTAGGAAACCTTAACCATCTTTGATCAACGAGCTAGTCTAGAAGAAGCATACTAGGGACATGGTTTTGTCTATGTATCCACACATGCATCTAAGTCTCCGATCAATACAATTATAGCATGGATAATAAACGATTATCATGAACAAGGAAATAGTATAATAACTAATTTATTATTGCCTCTAGGGCATATTTCCAACAGTCTCCCACTTGCACTAGAGTCAATAATCTAGTTCACATCACCATGCGATTCGCATTATTATGAATCTAACACCCAATGAGTTTTGGGGATCGATCATGCTTTGCATGTGAGAGAGGTCTTATAGTCAACGGGTCTGCGACATTCAGATCCGTGTGTACTTTGCAAATCTCTATGTCAAAACGTAATCACTGCTACCACACTCCACTTGGTACTATTCCAAATGGCTGCTCCACCATACGTATCCAGATTGCTTCTACGAGTTATCCGGATTGGTGTTAAAGCTTGCATCGACGTAACTCTTTACGATGAACTCTTTATCACCTCCATAATCGAGAAACATCTCCTTAGTTTTTAGTTACTAAGGATAATCTTGACCGCTATCTAGTGATCCACTCCTGGATCACTCTTGTACCCCTTGACGGACTCATGGCAAGGCACACACACAGGTGCGGTACACAGCATGGCATACTATACAGAGCCTATGGCTAAGGCATAGGGGACGACATTCGTCCTTTCTCTTTCTTCTGCCGTGGTCGAGCTTTGAGTCTCACTCAACTTCACACCTTACAAAGCAAGCGAGAACACTTCTCTCTGACTAATCCATTTTGAACTCTTTCAAAATCTTGTCAAGGTATGTACTCATTGAAAGTCTTATCAAACATCTTGATCTATCTTTATAGATCTTGATGCTCAACAATTAAGTAGCTTTATCCAGGTCTTCCTTTGAAAAACTCTTTTCAAACAACCGTTTATGCTCTCCAGAAATTCTACATCATTTCCGAATAGCAATATGTCATCCACATACACTTATCAGAAACTCTATAATGCTCCCACTCACTTTATTGCAAATACAAGTTTCTCGTAAACTTTGTATAGACTCAAAAACTTTCATCACCTCATCAAAGTGTATATTCCAACTCTGAGATGCTTGCTTCAGTTCATAGAAGAATCAGTGAAGCTCACACACCTTTTAGCATCCTTAGGACTGACAAAACCTTCTGGTTGCATCTCATACAACCTTTCCTTAAGGAAGGAAACGATGTTTTGGCATCCATCTGCAAGATTTCATAATTGAAAAATGCAGCAACTGCTAACATAATTCCAACATACTTTAGCATTGCTACGAGTGAGAAAGTCTCATCGCAGTCAACTCCTTGAACTTGTCGTAAACTACTTTGCCACAAGTCGAGCTTTACAAATGGTAACATTTACCATCAGCGTCTGTCTTTATTTTAAAGATCCATTTGTACTTTAACGACCTGCCGTCCAACGAGCAGGTCCACCAAAGTCTATACTTGGTTTTCATACATGGATCCTTTCTCGGATTTCATGGCCTCTAACCATTTGTTGGTTTCCGGGCCCATCATCGCTTCTCCATAGTTCGTAGGTTCATCGTTGTCCAACAACATGGCCTCCAAGACAGGGTTGTCGTACCGCTCAGTAGCAGTACACGTCCTTGTCGACCTACGAAGTTCAATAGTAACTTGATTCGAAGCTTCATGATCATCATCATTAACTTCCTCTTCAACTGACGTAGGCTTCACAGAAACATCTTTCTGCGCTGCGCCACTTTCTGGTTGAAGTAAAGGTTCAATAACCTCATCAAGTTCTATTTTCCTCGTAGGTCGATAGTAACTTGATACAAAGCTTCATGATCATCATCGTTAACTTCCTCTTTAACTGACGTAGGCTTCACAGAAACATCTTTCTGTGTTGTGCTACTTTCTGGTTAAAGCAGAGGTTCAATAACCTCATCAAGTTCTATCCTTCTCCTACTCAATTCTTTCAAGAGAAACCCTTTCTCGAGAAAGGACCTAGTTTTAGCAACAAACATTTTATGCTTGGATATGAGATAGAAGGATCACCCAACTGTTCTTAGGGTATTCTATGAAGATGCATTTGTCTGCTTTGGGTTCGAGCTCATTAGGTGAAAACATTTTCCACACAAGCGTCACAGACCCAAACATTAAGAAATGACAGCTTAGGTTTCTATCAAACCATAGTGAATGTTGTTGTCTCTAATGCATCATTCTCCTAATGATGTGATCCCGTTATCAAATGACATCTCATGTCCATGGCTAGGAAACCTTAACCATCTTTGATCAACGAGCTAGTCTATTAGAGGCATACTAGGGACATGGTTTTGTCTATGTATCCACACATGCATCTAAGTCTCCGATCAATACAATTATAGCATGGATAATAAACGATTATCATGAACAAGGAAATATGATAATAACTAATTTATTATTGCCTCTAGGGCATATTTCCAACACTCATAGCAACGAATCAATTGATCCGGCAAAATCAAAGAGCGCCGTACCCATAGACCCCCGTCACCCCTAGCACCCCGATCGATGACCGACAAAAAATCTCACCGACGTGACCGAGATCCTAGGCAGATCGAACCAGACGGGCGACAGCACACACGCGACGGACTAGATCTACCGAAAAGTTGCTAGGGTTACAGGCACGAGGGGAGGGAGGGAGGCGGGCACGCGGACGAACCTGGCAGGAGCGGGATACGAGGCGAGTGGTGAGCGCCACAGCTGGTGCGGGGTGGCTGGGCTAGGGCGGGCGGCCGAGCTCGCCACCCAGCCCAGCATGTACTTGTCATCCAGGTCCTGGCCCGTGGGGTCCCGTAGCACCACCAGCCCCACCCGCACCGGCGGCCCCGCGGCACCGTGGTTGTACACTGCGGTGTATGGGTTGGCCTTGTAGTAGTTATTGTCCGAGAAATAGCGCAACGGAGAATGGAAGGGGCTCGTGCTCCTCTAGCACCTCTGGCCCGCCGGGGCTGACGATCGCCACCGCCCTGATCGCCGTCGGTGTCGATCTCCCTCGGCCTCGTGCTTTTCCCATCTGGATCAGGGATGAGGGGAGGAAGCAGAAGAGAGGAGAGAAAGAAAGGAGGCGGGGGGTGGATGGAAGATGTCCAGAGGACACAACTAGGGTTTCGACTCACGTGGGATTTGCGGTGAGGGCTGTCGTTGGATCTCAAAGCATCCAACGATGTTTTATGCATGATCCGCGTGAGATGCCTATGGACCAATCAAAACACAGTACACACATATAGCGTAATGACCTTCTAAATTGGTCGTGCTTTGGGGGCCGCTTGGCTGCTTTGATGATGTTGCAAAATTGAGTTTTTTTGTGAACGACCTACCATATATTTGTTGCAAAATTGGACAAAATCATTTTTATAAAATATTAGGACATATTTAATGCACAATTGAAAAAATATTTGGGTGCCAAAAGGTTTCGATCCACCTCTAGTGAAAAAGACAAAACTATGCTGATTCAATAGGAACCGAGACAAATTTGAACTGCAACTGCCTTATAGTTTGCTCATGATTTTTTTCAAAAAATCATTTCTAGTTACATAAGTATATGTTTAATCAGAAATATATGGTTTGGTGGCGATACGTCGAGGTTTGGATGGTGGCCGAGTGCCCCAACTCCAAAGCGTGTAAACTCGCATGCCCGTCGCGTGGTCACCGCATGACTGTGGCATTGCCATGCATTCTAGATGGCATAGGCATGTCTAGTGGCCTAGACACTCCCCAAGTAGGTGCTAGGAAGAAAATTACAGTAGAAAAATCTCACGAGGAGACGGAACTATGCTCAAACATGAATTAGCAGCCAAGTGTTTGATTAGCGGTACGGGAAATGCAAAAGGACAATGGACGTTAGTTTTGGCTGAAGATCATCATCTACTAAGAAGATTGTCTTCACAAATTTTCAGCTCAAATGGATGAGCTTAGGTGGTACTTCCTTTGCAAAGTACCACACTAGACAAAAATATGAATGTTGAAGCTGGGCTCAAAATAATGAATGGATTGAGATGAATATTGGCATGTGGCAATTATTTGGATACGGAAGATTGCCCAAAAAGTTTGAGCGCAATACGAGGGGTCTATATAGCACTTGCTTTGCAATGTGCCAATCTGGACAAAAAGTAGTTATTGAAGCTGGGCTCACATAGATGATTGGATTAAGCTGCAATTTGTGGGAGGATGAAAATTTGGGCATATGAAGGCACTGTAAAAATTTCATACTATTTGGGTAAATAAAAATGGTACTTGCTTCATAATGCTCTCCACTGAAGAGAATATAAGGAAAAATGTTGAGGTAAATTGGCTAAATTAAATGAGCTAAAATTTGGTGGATGGAGGTTTTGTGATCATGGTCATGTACTGGTAAAGTTTCAGGAATTATAAAGAAATATAAAATGTAGTTGCTTCACAAACTGAAAACATTACTAGAAACAAAGATTGGATGGTGAGCTCACATGGATTGTTAGACGGGGATAAAATTTTGTGGATAGCTATTATTTGGGCATATAGAAGATCTAGCAAAAATCAACTTGTTATGATATGCATAGCCAGTACTTCCTTCACAAAGCTTCTAGGTGAACGAATATTTTGGAAATTTGCCGAGGACGATTTACTCGGCAAATGGAGCTGAATTTTGCCATGAGGCAATGATTTGGATAGGAAAGAGTTCCCAAAATTTTTGAGGGCAATCAAGAATATATAAGTAGCACTTCCTTCACAAAGTGTTGTTATGAACAGAATAGGAAAATGAATATTTTTGAACTAGGCAAGGAAGGTTTTTAACATATTTGATGAAGATATGATACAAAGAATTTATGAGAATTGTTTGGGAATTTTGGGAATAACATAGATATAGGTTGCTTCACAACCTAGGGCAAAAATTGACACATGGACATGACACGTAGGCAAAAAATGACACATGGACATGACACATAGGCAAAACTGATGAGGTGGTGCCAAGTCATAGCTTACGACCATTTATATTGGTCATTATTAGCTAGAAATAAGGCAGTGAACCGGTGTTGTTCGCTTTATGACCATTTCAATTAAGGAAATTATGACCTTTCTGACCAAAATGGTCGTTGGTGTTTAGGGTTAGGACCCGTCAGGACAGCTTATGACCAATTTGCCTCAAAAGGTAATAGATTTATGACCATTTTTTCCAAGGTCACTGACAGAAGGTCACAAGATAGCATATCTCTTGTAGTGTCACAATTGGTATCATGTCATTTGAATATATCATGTTCTTCCTTGCATGTCTAACCTATGTAGGTGAAAAAGTGAACGAAAACAAAAAGGATTGCTCCCAAGTCAAGATGAACTTCATCAACTTCGAGCATCCTCATCAAGTTCACCTACAAGCTACATCATCAACATCACTCCAAGGTACGTACTCATATCCTTGATATAGCTTTACTCCAAGATATGCGATACAGAAACTCAAGCGATATGAATACATTAAAATGCTTAATTGAAAAAGGTAATCCCATTTTGATCTTAACGATGAGTATGACCTATGATCAAGTATTCTTGCTTAGTCACTGCCCATCATCTAGCTGTAAGAATTGAATGGAAAACCCTTCTTGTGTTGCTCTTTGACATTTCCATTCAACACTAGCCTAGATGAAAATTCATTGCTAATCTTTCTGAAAATTCATTGCAAATATTTCTGAAAATTCATTGCAAATATTTCTGAAAATTCATTGCAAATCTTTCTGAAAATTCATTGCTAATCTTTCTGAAAATTCATTGCAAATGTTTCTGAAATTCATTGCTAATCTTTCTGAAAATTCATTGCAAATCTTTCTGAAAATTCATTGCAAATATTTCTAAAAATTCATTGCAAATCTTTTTGAAAATTCATTGCACATCTTTGAGACACGTTTGAGACATCTTCAAAAATTCCATTTGACAAAGTTGCCAAGTTTTTGTTTTCCAACTCGGAGTCTCCGATCAAATTTTCTCGGTCTTACCAATATTGTAGTTCTACTGTAGAAACACATAGCGGTGCCACTGAATCTTTTGCCTCGGAGCCACCGACCTATATGCACTTTGTCTACTCTATTTTACAATCATCTCAATGATTCCAATGATTTTGGGGGAGAAACATCAAGAGATATAATGTCAAATAATCAAGGATCCCTACATCAAAGGAGGAGAAATTCTTGATGGTTTTTCAAGATCTTAAGGGGGAGAAAAACAGTTTTCAAGGAACCCTTGTCTCAATACTCTTAGTGACCCTATATCTCTAGGATCCCTTCCCATTCGATGATCCCTTTTACCTATCCCTTGTATGACCTTTTTGGAAATTAATGCCAAAGGGGGAGAAATATCAAAGCTTCAAAGCTTATACTCATGGGGGAGACATTCATACGAAAGGGAGAGATCCATATCCAAAGGGAAGAATATCTAAGCATTCATGTTTAGGGGGAGAGATGATCATGAAAAGAAGAAGTGTAACCTTATCATATAAAGGGGTAGAAATATCAAGGATCCCTTATCACACAAACACTTCTTAAGGAGAAGAGAGAAGTTGAATTTGATTCTTATGTTTTAGACTTTTCTCAGCCCTACCTACTCTCAATATCTACATATTATGATTCAGGGAGAAAGGACAACTTTCACAATTGGTGTCTAGGGGAGAAAACTCTAAACTTATTGGGACACATATCATTCTCAAGAAATCATTTCTTATATGTCCTCAAATCTTGATACTCTTGGTTCCATTTGCATTTGCACTATCAAATACACTTGTGTTTCCTAACATTATCTTCTCAAGTGTGTTCCTACTGCTAAATGCTCAAGGACCTCAAGGTAAATATATGCATCATATTCTTGTTCAAGATTACCTCTTGCTTGTTGCACATATTGTTTGCAAGAGTGAGTCTTGAGCACCAAATCATCTCATTCCATTTGATGCATATTGCCAAGATATACCTGACTGTTCATGTCCTTCCTACCATGTGTGTTTCCATGCATTCAAAAGCAACTATCCTTAAAATGGATTGCACACATCTAGGGGAGCCTGTATTAGTCATGTATCCTTCAAAGTCTTCATATATTCTTGCATATATTAAATTGAAGCTTTGATTGTATGTTGTCATCAATTACCAAAAAGGGGGAGATTGAAAGCACATTTGCTCCCTTGATGGTTTTGATAATTCATGACAACATACATTGTCTCTTGGACTAATACTTTTATCTAGTGTATTTCAGATAAAGTCCATAAAGAAGGTTGGATAAGGAGTGTGGAGAGTATCCCCAAGAAGAAGAAGGAGAAGGAATAGCATTGGCAAAGCTTCAAGTAAAGAGGACTCTACATTTTACTTTGTGAGAAATCACTTTCAGTCCATAGAAAAGCCAATAATATTAGAAGGGGGTAAGGTACTCTTGATGAACAAGATGCTCAAACATGCACAAGTGATAGTCACCGAAAACACCCACAAACTCTTTCACAAAATTCTGTCTAAGCCAAACATCAAAATCTGTGCCACCAAGTTTTCCATTCGGCCATACTGATTTCCATCCTAAGACAAAACCAAGCCAAACCCTACCTTTTTGGTGCAACCGATCCCAAGTCGGTGGAACCGAGTTTAGGTGGCAAACCTAATGATGTCTGATTGCACAATATCGATACGACCGAGATTTTTGCATCGGCACCACCGGTTTTGCCATCTGACCATTGCCCACCTTTTGGTGTCACCGAGAAGTTCATATCAGCCTCACCAAGATTCAAAAGTTGTCACCTTTGGATCACATTGGTACCACCAAGATTCACATATCGGTGTCACCGAGTTGGTCACTTAAGGTGTAACAGTTGGATTTTTGGAGATGTCTATATATACCCCTCCACCACCACTCACTCAAAAGATAAGCACTCAGAACTGATCCCCACTTATCCCATCAGATTTTCTGAGAGAGAGCCACCTACTCATGTGTTGAGATCAAGCCATTCCATTCCTACCATATGAATCTTGATCTCTATCCTCCGCAAGTTGCTTTCCACCCAATCAATATCTTCCACCATAGCCATATATGTGAGAGGGTGATTGAGTATTGAGGAGTCTATCATCCTGAAGCACAAGAGCAAGGAGTTCGTCGACATTATCAAGCCTATTACCTTTTGGAGGGTGGTGCCTCCTAGATTGGTTAGGTGTCACTTGGGAGCCTCCTACTTTGTGTTGTGGAGTGAACCAAGAAGTTTGTAAGGGCAAGGAGATCGCCTACTTCATGAAGATCTACCCATGGTGAGGCTATTCCTTCGTGGACGGAAGCCGTTATGGAATAGACAAGGGTGCTACTTCGTGGACCCTTATGGGTGGAGCCCTCCATGGACTCTCACGACCGTTACCCTCCGTGGGTTTTAGACTCCATAAACATGGACGTATGATAGCACCACCTATCGGAACCACAGGAAAAATCTTCATGTCCCTCATGCGTTTAATCTCCCTATCTCAACTCCTTACTTCCATGTGCAATGTATTTACTTTCCGCTGCTATACTTGATGACTTGCATGTCTAGGGTGTTCTAGACTTGCTATAATTGCTAAAATCTGCCAACACTTAACTTTGGATATTGTGTAGATTTTAATTTGTGCTAGTTGTCTATTCACACCCCCTTTAGACATACTCTTCTAGTGATCCCACAAGATGTTCACCATTGAAACCACCTCATCTCATGTGATGATCGGACTTGGGTTGGTGAATTTGAATTATGTATCACTCGGATGACCAGAGGGATGTCAATTTGAGTTGGAGTTTTAAAGTAATTTGATTAAATAAAATCATTATCTTGAACAATAGTCTTAGTAACCTTTGCAAATTCACGTTTTAGATCAATGGCTAGCGCATTAGTTCCCTTGAATTTTAATGCATTCCTAGAGAAAGCCAAGTTGAAAGATCATGGAAGTAACCTTGTAGACTAGGCCTGTAATTTGGGGATTATCCTCACGGTTTCCCAAAAGTCTTATGTCCTTGATGCACCGCTTGGTGATTCACCCGCTCCCGTGTCGTCCGAAGACGTTGCAAACGCCTGGGAGGCATGTTCTAGAGATTAATCAATAGTTCAATGTGCAATGTTGTATGGCTTAGAATCGGGACTTCAAAGACATTTTGAACGTCATGGAGCATATGAGATGTTCCAGGAGTTGAAGTTTATATTTTAGAATAATGCCTGGATCGAGAGGTGTGAAACCTCTGATAAGTTGTATGCTTGCAAGATGGAGGAGAACGGGTCTGTCAGTCAACATATACTCCGAATGTCTGGGTATTCGAACCGTCTGGCTAAGTTACGGATGCCCCTTCCGCCGGAGGCAATCACTGACAGAGTTCTTGAATCATTGCCACCTAGCTACAAGAGCTTCATGGTGAACTATAACATGCAAGGGATGAACAAGTCCGTCGCCAAGTGATGACCCACAAATATAGGGGATCTATCGTAGTCCTTTTGATAAGTAATAGTGTCGAACCCAACGAGGAGCAGAAGGAAATGGCAAGCGGTTTCCAGTAAGGTATTCTCTACAAGCATCGAAATTATCGGTGACATATAGTTTTGTGATAAGGTAAATCGTAACGAGTAACAAGTAACAACTGTAGCAAAGGTGCAGCCAAGTAGCCTAATCCTTGTTGTAGCAAAGGACAGGCCTGGACAAACTCTTATATAAAGAAAAGTGCTCCCAAGGACACATGGGAATTTCTGTCAAGCTAGTTTTCATCATGCTCATTTGATTCACGTTTGTTACTTCGATAATATGATATGTGGGTGGACCAGTGCTTGGGTGCTGCCAAAGTTGTCAGAATCGCGACTCAAGTCTTAGAATCTTACGACCTTACGATCCAAACTAACCCCTTCGATTCTACGATTTTGCTCACAGAATCTAAGATTCTACGATCCTGGTAGTTATGATTCTACGATTCATGATCCTACCGACGGTCCTCCGATCTGATTCAGAATCGCGATTCTGACAACTTTGGGTGCTGCCCTTACTTGGAAAAAACTCCCACTTATGATTAACCCCTATCGCAATCATCCGCTACTAGGAAAGAAGAATTAAGGTAAACCTAACCATAGCATGAAACATATGGATCCAAATCAGCCCCTTACGAAGCAACACATAAACTAGGGTTTAAGCTTCTATCACTCTAGAAACTCATCATCTACTTATTACCTCCCAATGCCTTCCCCTAGGCCCAAATAATGGTGAAGTGTTATGTAATCAACATTCACATAACACCACTAGAGGAGAGACAACATACATCTCATCAAAATATCGAACGAATACCAAATTCACATGATTACTTATAACAAGACTTATTCCATGTCCTCAGGAACAAACGCAACTAATCACGAAACATGTTCATGTTCAAGATCAGAGGAGTATTAATTATCATAAAGGACTTGAACATATGATCTTCCACCAAGTAAACCAACTAGCATCAACTACAAGGAGTAATCAACACTACTAGCAACCCACAGGTACCAATCTGAGGTGTTGTGACAAAGATCAGATACAAGACATGAACTAGGTTTTGGAGAGGAGACGGTGCTGGTGAAGATGTTGATGGATATTGACCCCCTCTCGATGAGAGGATCGTTGGTGATGACGACGGCTTCGATTGCCCCCTCTAGGAGGGAAGTTTCCCCAGTAGGACCGCCTTGCCGGAGCTCTAGTTTGGTTCTGCCCAAGTTCTGCCACGAGACGGCGGCGCTTCGTCCCGAAAGCTCTCCTCTGATTTTTTTTCCAGGTCAAAACACTTCATATAGGAGAATATGGGCATCGGAGGAGCCAAAGGGGCCCCACAAGCCTGCTAGGCATGGCTAGGGGGTGGTCGCGCCTAGCAGGCTTGTGGCCTGCTGGTGGCCCCCCTCTAGTTAATTCTTGCACCAGTATTTTTTATTAATTCCAAAAATATTCTTCGTAAATTTTCAAGACTTTTTGAGTTGTGCAGAATAGGTATCTCAGATTTGCTCCTTTTCCAGTCTAGAATTCCAGCTGCCGACATTCTTTCTCTTCATGTAAACCTTATAAATAAGATAGAAAATACATAAGTATTGTACCATAACGTGTAATAACATCCCATAATGCAATGAATATCAATATAAAAGCATGATGAAAAATGGACGTATCAACTCCCCCAAGCTTAGACCTCGCTTGCCCTCAAGCGAAAGCTGAGATGAATGAATATGTCCACAAGTTCAGAGATAGAGGTGTCAATAAAACTAAAATACGTACATGAGGGCATCATGATCAACTTTAGAACAGCAATACTCATTGTATGAGATTCTTTATACTAGAGTAACAATTCATTCACAAAATAAAGTATGAACCAAGAACTCTATTGACAACCAACAAACTATGATGTCAGTCATTGAAGCAATTGACAATTTATCATAACATCGGAAAGAGTCAATATAAGAGCTTGTAAAGCAAATCCACATACTCAATCATATTTTAGTCTTTCACAATTTCTAGCACTCACGTGGTACCCACGAGGTCAAAGCTTCAATCAAACACAGAGAAAGATAGGGGCTTATAATTTTGCCCCCCAACTATTCACCTCAAGGGTGATGTCAACAATAATAACTCATGATCACCCACATCCGAGTGGATTATAAGTCTAGATCATTCCTGAACGCATAATGCTTGCCAAGAGCGATGGAATATAGGAACTGGTGAAGATCACCATGACTCTTGCATAAACGTAAGTACTAGAAAGTAAAAGTAACAAATAGGCCCTTCGCAGAGGGAAGCAGAGGTTGTCATGCGCTCTTTGTTTTTGGATGCACAAACTCTTAGTGTAGAGGAACACCGCGTTGTATTGCCCTTTGTGATAGCAACCTTTATTATTCAGTCTATCACTTTTATTTCTTCACTATCACAAGTTCGTACAACACTTATTTCCCTTACAATAAAATATCACACATATTTAGGAGCAATTTTTATTGCCTTTTTGCATCGATGACAACTTACTTGAAGGATCTTAGTCAATCCATAGGTAGGTATGGTGGACTCTCATGCTAAAACTGGGTTGAGGTGTCTGGATGCACAAGTAGTATCTCTACTTGGTGCAGAGGTTTTGGCTAATATGAGGTGGAAGCAAGCACTACATGTTGAAGGATCTAAAACCATATAGCTTCTATCCGAAGGTAAGCAAGCATAACCCATTATGTTATCTTCCTTGTCCAACATCAACTTCTTGGCACGTAATATTTTAATGAGTGGTCACAATCATAAAAGATGTCCAAGATAATATATTTATATGTGAATCTCTCTTTCTTTATCACTTCCTTTCAATTGCACCAATGACCAATTACTATGTTTGTTAACTCCCAACAAATTTCAGTCACCATACTTTTTATATGTGAAGTCATTACTCCCCATAAGATCACTATGTATTCTCTTTGCTTTTGTTCTATTATACTTTATATATTACTTTCAAGAGCATAGTAATCTAGCAAAGCCCTCTCATCAAAACTACTTATTATATAACTCTCAGACTTGCTTACATAAGGGGAGCAAAAGCAAAAACTAAAAGGGTAGTGTCGGTGTCAGAACCGGCGGATCTCGGGTAGGGGGTCCCGAACTGTGAGACTAGGATCGACGGTAACAGGAGACGAGGGGGACACAAGTTTACCCAGGTTTGGGCCCTCCAATGGAGGTAATACCCTACATCCTGCTTGATTGTATTGATGGTGTATGGGAATACAGAGTTGATCTACCACGACATCGTATGTCTAACCCTAGATGAGTTATCTTGCTTATATGCCCTAAAACCCTCTGGCTTATATATATGCCGAGGAGGCCTAGGGTTTTACACATGGTCGGTTACATGCCGAAGAGATAAACATGCCTATTACTACCTCAAAGGTGGAACACAAGCAGTGTTCCTCGAAGCTTCCATCCTAGAAACTTGGCCTTCAAACCATCTAGCGTTCGGTGAGTAGCCCATATAGTCCAGCCCGTAGACAACAGGTCAGATATCAGAGGACCCCCTAATCCAGGACTCCCTCAGCAGCCCCCAAACTTGCCCCCAACGCCAAGGGTCTTCAGCTCCAATTACTTCGCGAACAGAGTCTTAGGCATGCGAGGTGAGTTCCTTTCTATCGAACCATAGTTCGGCCTCTGATGATAAGTAGTTTTCCGCATACTGGCGCGTCCAAATCCGGTGAGATAAGTTGGTTTTGAAGGCCAAGCATCAGGGAAAAATGATAATGCTTCCTGACGACCTCCCTGACGAAAGGTTATAGCCCACCACGACCGATAGGCCAGTTACAGGCATTCGATGCGCGGTTCGAGGCTATTCCATCCACACAATCTATCAACTGTCATTCGTGTCCCGTTTTATAAGGGATATAATTAATCACGTGCCTGCAACGGCTCGCATGTCTTGGGAAGTGGAGGGATTCACGATGCGACAAGGGGAGCCCAAATCAACCGACTTCATAAAGGGGAAAGAAAACCCCGAAGGCCCCTCATGCTCTCCATTCGACTTCTCCGCCTCCTATTCCCCTACGCCTCCAGAGCACAGATCTAGGTTTTCCCATCCCCGCTTCCGATCTCAACAATGGCGGGCTCCAACGGCCAATGGGAAGTCTCCATGGTCAACAACCAGGACATAACCAACCTCAAGAAGGTCGGTTATCTTCCCATAGACATCCCTCATCGCGCGGCGGAGAAGGGATAAGCAATCCCCACCCCCAGGACAGGCAAGAGGGTGGTGTTCATACCCCACTTCATTAAGGGGGAGCTTTCTGCTCCACCCCTTCATCAGGGGTTTAATGTTCTTCTATGGACTCGATTTCCATGACCTCCCACCGAACTCCATTATGCACCTCTCTGCCTTCATCCTCTTCTACGATGCATTCCTGCACATCGAGTTGCACTTCGGGCTCTAGCTGCAGGTTTTCAACATTAAGACGAAGTGTGTCGGCGGTAAGCATGCCGACTGCGGTGGTGTCATCATCGGCAAACTCACGCGCATCAAGTCACCGGCGGGCACCCTCATCGACACCATCAAGGGGTGGCAGAAAGAGTGGCTCTACATCACTGAACCACAGGAACAAGGTCTGCATCCCGCCACCACATTCAGATCTTTCCTCCGACTAGACTAGCTTCCTGGATTGAAAAGGGTCTTGTTTGGGGGTCGATCAAGGAGGTGGCCGATCAACAAAAGCGGATCTGCTCCTTGGTCAAGAACGGTACCAAGCTGGCCGATGTGGTCTAGGTAATTTTCCGAAGATGCATCCTCCCCTGCCAGCGCCGAGGCACTCCCCTGTGGGCTCGGAAACTCGACGTCGAGCCCACTGTCCGCAAACTCTTCCGCACTAAGCAGGAGAAGCTATGGAATGCGTTCTTCAAATCAATGAAGAGCCGGCCAACCAAGGAGGAGGACAAGGGCCTACACGCTGCCAAGCCGGACTCCAAGGTAGGATTCATCCTAGCCTAATTGGCTCTATACATAGAAGTTCCATAACCCTATGTCTGATGTGTTTATGTAGAGATGGCTGAAGAAAGCCATCAACATCAGCAGTCCGACTCCTCAGCCCGAAGATGAGAGGACCGAGCTGTTAGCCAAGATTCTCGTGGAGAAGCCATACCAGGCTCCCACGAAGAAGGAGAAGAAGAAGAAACCAGGTCAGGCTGGCCTTCACATCAAGGATCAGCCTGATGCTGCTTCCGGAAACATGCTTGCCTCCTCGAATCAGGAGGAGGCCGAAGAGGAGGAAGAAGAGGAGGTGGAGTTCGAGAGCGAGGGGGGAGATGATCTCCCTTCTCCCAAGAAGAGAGCGGAGACTTCGGATGCCCCAGGGCAGGCAGCCTCTCCTGCCTCGAAGAGGGCATGGCAAGTGCGGATGATCTTGTCCAACGACAGCTCGGACTCGAGGTCCATGTCCGAAGATGCCAAGGAGATTCGCCAAAGGAGCCTCAGGGTCAAACCCCCTCCATCTAGGATAGGATTCAAAGACCCTCCTTCCTATAACCAGTAAGTTCAGAGTTTGCTAACACGCAGGCTATTGGTCCTACGGCCCCCCACGCGACGTTCCCATCGAGGTGGTATCGGATGGGGGGACCCCGCCTGCCGAACTAGCGGAGAGCAGGGATGCCTCGCACTTACCACTCCAGGCGCTGCGAAGGACGCTATGGAGGTGTCGTCCCGGCCTACTCCAATGGAGGTGAACACAGGGGGCGAGGGAGATATTGCCATGGCCGAGGCTAACACTTCGGCTACCGAAGACCATGGGACAATCCCCCATCCATACATCAAGGAGGCCGGACGTACGGGCCATCAGTCCCCTGCAAGGACATCTCCAGAGTGCACTATGCCTCCCAAGGCACTGGTCCAATCCCCGGTGGGTGATCGGGAAATCCGATTATCCCCGGCACCGCCGACCACCGGGTAGTCGGCCATGGGGGAGGCTCTATCAAGCACCTCCATCCCAGAGGAGCACCGCATCCTTATGGGTGCGGTACTACACAACGTCCAATCTGTTGATAACGGATTGAAGGAGGCCTTCAAAGGTCTCCTTGTGGGCTTTCAAGTAAGTCACCCGGAATTTTGCTAAGTATTTTTATTTATCTGTACTATAGACATGGCAGCCCTAGAGCCCTAGGAGAGATGAACAAGCTCACCTAGGAGTCATAACTTTAATTTCGGGAAGTGAATGCCGATGTGATGTATGAATTGTGTAATGTAGGCTTCATCATCAGTGGCGGCCAAAAATGGTGCCGAGTTGGACGAGCTACATCGGAAGCTCAAGTGCTCCAAGGATGAGGTGGAAACCCTCAACAAGAGGTTCAACGAGGCGCAGGGTAAGTCTGAACTACATTTGGATGCTTTCTCCCGAATACTGTCAATGCAGATTCCTAATGAAATCGCATCGTGATGCAGCTTCGTCGAAAGAGATTGAAAAACTCAAGGCCGAGCTTCAACGTGTCAAATATGAAGCGGCCGTGGAGAAGGCGGTGGCCAAGGAAGCGGCCACCACACTCTCTGCCCTACGAGCCACGAGTGATAAACACTAGGCTTGTGTGGCGGAGATACATGATGAGCTCAAGGACGCCAGCAACAAATGTGAGTCCTTGGAGCAAAAGAATACGGTGATATCGGCCGAACCGTCCACCATGGAGTCCGATTTCCAGAAGGAGCGGGTGGACACACGGTTCTTCGAGGAACAAGTTCGCCAAGCCAAGGAGATAGCCGATGGTAAGCCGTGCTCCCTAAAGTGCGTGTTCGGAGATAGAAAATTCGAATTGCGGACCTAGGTGTGGCGATCCTCAGGCGTGGCCGCCGATCTCCAGAAGAGTGTGGCGGACGCCAATCAGCCGCTTGCCTCGCGGGGAGAGGAAGACGAAGCTCGGATGTTCTGGGCACAATTCAGAGCCCCCGAGCGTCCTTCTCTTCTGATGGAGCAGCTGAAACAGCTAATGGAGATGCACCGGATGGTGGAGCAGGCCATCAAGGACTTCTGCATCCGCCTATGGCCCAGCGAGCCACTCGTAGGGAGCTACTTTGGCCTGGTACAATGGCTGATTGATGCGATGCCCCGCCTTGATGCCTTCAAGCGTTCCTCCTATATTGAAGGAGTCCAGATGGCCCTTGCCAAGGCCAAAGTGCACTGGCCGGGGCTCAATCTGATGAAGGTCGCCATCGATCCACCGCCACCCAGAAAGGAGCACCGACGCCCTGAGCTTTACTTCGATGGAGTGATGGAGAGTGCACGGGTGATAGCATTGCACTGTTCGGGTAACCCTATATATTTGAATGAGCTTGTAATATGTCTGAAGACTTGTTTATAACTTTCAATGATATTAGCATCCGCTCTTATATTGTTTTTGCATTCCTTTATAACTCCTGTATGGTTGTTTGGTACTAAAAGATGAGAGTCATCGGCTTTAGCCCCCACATAGATACTACATGGGGTGTCTATGCCAATGCATTGTGTTTCTTAGCCAAATTATAGGAACCCGAAGGCGATTTAGTGCGGCAGACTAGGCAATCGGACTATTATGCTTTATTTCTTTCACTTAACCAAAGGGGCGCAAAAAGGACTGCAGGAAGTGTACGATTAGCTACCGGAGTTTTTGCGATGTTCAGACGAACCGAGGCCAAAGCCGACATCATAGTGTTGGCACAAAGGGCAAATTCCTCGCATAACATGGAATAACCGCTTATGAGGGTTGAAGTGTAATATTTCTAACTTGGGGTTCACAGATCGGGTCGCGCATACTATAACAATCCGTTTTTGGCTTTCTCCCTTGAGGTGCTTGACCGGACTATCCAGAAGCACAATCGTAAGGGTGCTCCCTTTTCCCTTTAGCCAAACGAGCGGAACATAAAAGGGCAAGCACAGGAGCCAGGCAACCCAACTTAATGACCAAAGACATAGTTCGGAACAGATGCATATAAAGCGAATGCCAAGACGTCGAACACACAATGTTGAAGGCGATTTGTGTTTGTAATCGAGCCCTCAATCTATTAGCTGGTGACCTCGAGTCATACCGAATAGGTTCACGAGAAGAGGGGGGAAGAAAAAAGTATGTGGCAAAAACAGGACAAATAAGGCGTACGTGCGCCCTGAAATTTTGCATTTCCTCAACAACTCTTATAACTCGGATTGCTGAAGCAGCTGTTTACAAGTATGTGATAATAAATAAAGTCCTACAGGAGCTATTGTACCAGGGGTCTTCGATTGGTGACTAGACGCCTTCGATATGCCCTGTTGCTAGTTGACTCCTGCTTTTGGATGTACCTTGATGGGTGTTCGTGCGGGCGGACTTTGCAAACAAAATCTTGAGAGGCCGCAGTGTTAAAGGTGAGCTTTATGCCATGGGCATGCTCTTTTAGGAGCGCCTGCAGTTTGTCCGAAGACGTGTTGATGATAACAGTCTGGAACAACCGAACGCCTATCGTAGGTTCCCCACCACTACCCATGGAATCTTAAGTGCGAAGTTGTGCCTTCTCGGCACATAATTTGCTGGTCCTAAGGTTGTGCGATGGGGGGAGAGTCCCTATTGAGCGGAAGCAGGAGGGTCGGAGTGTTCAGTCTGAATCCGGACTCTCTTCCCGGCCTTCCGTGCCTTTACGGTGAATGTCGGGGCTTACGATCGTCCTTGTAGCTGAATTCGGCCGCCAGTGCCAGTGCATGTTCCTCCATTCTAAGGGACCGCTTTGTATTGCCGTTGATAGTGATGACCCCCTTGGGGCCCGGCATCTTGAGCTTGAGGTACGCGTAATGTGGGACTGCGTTGAACCGAGCAAACGCCGTCCAGTTGAGCAGCGCGTGATAGCCGCTACGAAAGGGCACAATGTCGAAGACCAAGTCCTCACTGCATAAGTTACTGGGCGAGCCGGACACAACCTCCAGGGTTACAGAGCCTGTACATTGGGCCTCAACACCTGGGATCACTCCCTTGAAGGTAGTGTTGCTGGGCTTGATCCTTGATGGATCTATACCCATCTTTTTCACCATGTCTAAGCAAATCAGATTGTGGCTACTTCCTCCGTCCATTAGGACTTTAGTGAGGTGATACCCATCTATAATTGGATCTAGGACGAGGGTAGCCGAGCCCCCATGATGGATACTACTCGGATGGTCGCGCTAGTCGAAGGTGATCGGGTATGCTGACCATGGGTTATATTTCGGAGCTACAGGCTCCACGGCATAGACCTCCCGAAGGGCCTGCTTTCTCTCTTTCTTAGGTATGTGCATGGAGGATATCATATTCACCATTTTGACTTCGGGAGGGAATTTCTTCTGACCGCCACCTATTGGACCCTGAGTCTCTTCTTCGTCCTCGCTGCGCAAGCTCTTGCCCTAGTCTTCGGGTTGTATTTTGCCGGCCTGTTTAAACACCCAACAGTTGCGGTGTGTGTGATTGGCTGGCTTCTCCGAAGTTCCATGAATTTGGCAAGTCTTGTCCATGATCTTCTCGAGCTGAGTGGGTCTGTCACGGTTGCCTTTGGGGGGCTTCTTTCGCTGCCCAGGTCGGGAGTTGCAGAATCCAGCATTAACCGTCGTGTCATCGGCGTTGTTGCTGTTGTGCTGGCGTTTGTTCCTATTGTGCTTCGGCTTTGAGTAGCCATCCTGGGCTTTAGGTGCCATAGGATCTTTAGAATTGTGGTTGCGTCTTGCTAGCCAGTTATCTTCACCCGCACAGAAGCAAGTCATGAGGGAGGTAAGGGCAGACATAGTCCGAGGCTTGTCCTGGCCTAGCTAGCGGGCCAGCCATTGATACATCTCTGTTGTATCTATAATTTTTGATTGTGTCATGCCAATATTCTACAACTTTCATATACTTTTGGCAACTTTTTATACTATTTTTGGGACTAACATATTGATCCAGTGCCCAGTGCCAGTTCTTGTATGTTGCATGTTTTTTGTTTCACAGAAAATCCATATCAAATGATGTCCAAACAGGATAAAAACTTATAGAGATATTTTAGGAATATATGTGAATTTTGGGAAGTGGAATCAACAAAAGACGGTGCCCGAGGGGCCCACAAGCCACTAGGGCGTGCCCTGGGGGTAGGGCACGCCCTGAGCGCTTGTGGCCACCCCTTAGGCCGGTTCAAGCTGTCCTTTGGCCTCAGAACAACTAATTTATGGATAAAGATCCCCTCAAAATTTCAGCCCAATCGGAGTTACGGATCTCCGGATATTTAAGAAACAATGAAAGGCCAGAATCTGGGAGCGCGGAAACAGAAGGAAACAGAGAGATAGATCCAATCTTGGAGGGGATCTCGCCCCTCCGCCGCCATGGAGGCCATAGACCAAAGGGTAAACCCTTCTCCCATCTACGAGGAAGGTCAAGGAATAAGAAGAAGGAGGGGGATCTCTCTCGGTGGCGCCAGAACACCGCCGGGGCCATCATCGTGATGGCGATCTACTCCAACAACTCCATCATCTTTATCAACACCTCCATTACCTTCCCCCATCTATCTACAACGGTCCTCTGTACCCTCTGTACCCTCTACTTGAACATGGTGCTTTATGCTTCATATTATTATCCAATGATGTGTTGCCATCCTATGATGTCTGAGTAGATTTTTGTTGTCCAATGGGTTGATTAACGATCATCATTGGTTTAAGTTGCATGTTTTATTATTGGTGCTGTCCTATGGTGCTCTCCGTGTCGCGCAAGCGTGAGGGATCCTCGCTGTAGGGTGTTGCAATGTTTTCATGATTCGCCTATGGTGGGTTGCTTGAGTGACAGAAGCATAAACCCGAGTAGGTGGGTTGTTGCATATGGGAGTAAAGAGGACTTGATATCTTATAATGATATGGTTGGGTTTTACCTTAATGATATTTAGTAGTTGTGGATTCTTGCTAGAGTTCCAATCATAAGTGCATATGATCCAAGTAGAGAAAGTATGTAAGCTTATGCCTCTCCCTCATATAAAATTGCAATAATGATTACCGGTCTAGTTATCGATTGCCTAGGGACGATTTTGCAACTCCTACCACCACTTTTCCACACTCGTTAAACAAACTTAGTTGTTTCTCTATCTTAGCAGCCCCTAGTTTTTATTTATGTGCTCTTTATTATCTTGCAAACCTATCCTATCGCACCTACAAATTACTTCTAGTTTCATACGTGTTCTAGGTAAAGCGAATGTTAAGCGTGCATAGAGTTGTATCGGTGGTCGATAGAACTTGAGGGAATATTTGTTCTACCTTTATCTCCTCGTTGGGTTCGACACTCTTACTTATCGAGAAAGGCTACAATTGATCCCCTACACTTGTGGGTTATCAAGACCTTTTTCTGGCGGCGTTGTGGGGGAGCCATAGCGTGGGGCGAATATTCTCGTGTGTGCTTGTTTGCTTTATCACTAAGTAGATTCTATTTTCTGTTCTAAGTTGTTCTCTATGTTTATTTATGGATATGGAACACAAAATACCAAAAAAATTAGGTGTAGTTGCTACTCATGGAGATGGGGAACCTCCTAAAACCCTCGATGCTCGGTATGTGAAAGATATTATGCACTACTTTGATAAGCCTGAGAAAACCCCATTCAACTTGATAATGGGAAACACGTTGGATCAATGTGAATACTTTAGGGATTATCGCCTGACTCAAAAAGGGAAACTATTATGGGGATCAAATTTATATGTTGAAATGGTATGCTTGGAATCTATGCCAGAGATATGATTATACTTGTTGCTCTAGGATGAATGCTCCACAACTTCCTTTTTCATGTAAATTTAATGATAATGAAACCTTGGCTTCTTATGCTAATGGTATTTATGATTACTATGATGTGGAATGAATAGAAGAACTCGTTGCTTTTAAGGGTGCTTATGAAATTGAATCTTTGTTTGAGAAGTGTGAAAATTATGATGATGTTGTTTATAGACCTGCAATTTTTTCTATACTTAAATATTGCTATGAGAATTATGAATATAATTCCGATATTTATGCATTTATTAAGAGAATGTCTGCTACCTTGGAGGAGACTAATATTTTGCAGGAATCTATGGAAGAAGAAATTGCTGAAACAGTGAGCTCATTAGATGAAAAAGATGAGGAGGAGAGCGAAGAACAAAAGGAGGAAGAGCGGATTAGCTACCCATGCCCACCTTCTAATGAGAGTAACTCTTCAACTCATACATTGTTTAATTTCCCTTCATGCTTACCGAAGGATGAATGCTATGTTGATTGCTATGATCCCTTGGATTCATTTGAAATATCCCTTTTTGATGAACTTGATGCTTGCTATGCTTGTGGCCATGATGCCAATATGAAAGATGTTATGGAGATGAACTTGCTATAGTTCCTTATGTTAAGAATGAAATTTTTTCTATTGCACCCACGCATGATAGTCCTATTATCTTTTTGAATTCTCCCAGCTACACTATATCGGAAAAGTTTGAACTTATTAAGGATTATATAGATGGGTTGCCTTTTACTATTACACATGATGATTTTGATAGATATAATACACATGTGCTTGCTGCTCCTACTTTCAATTATTTTGAGAGAGGAACTACATCTTTGCCTCTCTATGTTTCCAATATGATAAAATTGCAAGAAACTGCTTACGCTATGTATTGGCATTTACTTTGTGTGCATGAATTGTTCTTTTATGACATGCCAATGCATAGGAAGAGAGTTAGACTTCGTTGTTGCATGATATATACTACTTTGTGCTCAATACTAAATTACAAATAATTGTTAATTAAAATTGGCTTT
The DNA here is from genome assembly GCA_022496015.1 of Hordeum marinum. Classification (NCBI taxonomy): domain Eukaryota; kingdom Viridiplantae; phylum Streptophyta; class Magnoliopsida; order Poales; family Poaceae; genus Hordeum; species Hordeum marinum. The sequence continues at coordinate 339,683,448 of CM039676.1, read as the reverse complement.
GATATACCTTTGGATCCGGGTGGATCAATTACTTGAGCACATTATGCCTAGCTTAATGGCTTTAAAGAAAGCGCTGCCACGGAGACAACCCAGAAGTTTTGGCGAATCATTTTATTATGTTGTGTGCTTTTATATAGTTTAAAAACAAAAAATAAAGAGGGGAACATAAAACTTTTTCAAAAAGAGTAGTGAAAGTAAGAAGAACGAGCACCATTGAAGTGGGGGAGCTCCTTGAACTTTGTTCATGCCCATGGAAACTTTGTAAATCTTAATTACATAAAATTTTCAACAAAAATAATTAGTCCCTTGTATAAATCCATTGTATTATAGAAATAATGTGCCAAGGTTTGCCTTTAGGATGATTAGATTGCTTGTTTGGTGTGTGCAGTGCAAAAATAGAAACTTTGGCTGTAGTGCGTGAATTTACATTTTTTACTGGAATGTCAAAAGTTTTTGAATTTTTTACTGCTATGAATGTTTTTTATTTTTTACTACTTTTTAAGAATTTTTAGATTTACATAATTATGGTGAATGTTCAGATTACTACAGACTGTCCTGTTTAAGACAGATTCTGTTTTTGATGCATTGTTTTGCTAGTTTTGATAAAACTATTGATATTATTTGTGGTATAAGCCATAAAGAAATCATATTATAGTAGCTACAATGCAAAAAAATGAATTGGTTGACAACAGTACTTAAAGTGGTGATTTGTTTTATTATACTGACGTATCTCACGAGGGTTTTGTTAAGTTTTGTGTGATTGAAGTTTTCAAATTTTGGGTGAGATCACGATGGATGAAGGAATAAGGAGTGGAAAGAGACTAAGCTTGGGGATTCCCGAGGCACCCCAAGGTAATATTCAAGGACTCCCAAGAAACAAATCTTGGGGATGACCCGGAAGGCATCCCCTCTTTCTTCTAACAACCATCAGTAATTTTACTTGGAGCTATATTTTTATTCGTCACATGATATGCGTAAATCTTGGAGCGTCGTGTGCCTTTTATTTTTCTTTTAATAATGCACCATGCTGGTATGAGAAAGTCCTTGGTTGATTTATAGAAGGCTCGTTGCACCTCACTTATATCTTTTGAGTATGGCTTTGTAGAATTCTTCATGTGCTTCACTTATACCATTTGAAGTTTGGATTGCCTGTTTCTCCACCCATAGAAAACTGCCATTTGTAGAATGCTCTTTTGCTTCACTTATATTTGTTAGAGCGTGGGCATATATTTTCTAGAAAGAATTAAAACTCTCATGCTTCACTTATATCTATTTAGAGAGTTAACAGGAGTTGGTCATTCACATGGTTAGTCATAAAATCCTACATAAACCTTGTACATCATTGAATATGATATGTTTGATTCCTTGCAATAGTTTTGCAATATAAAGATGGTAATATGAGATTCATGCTAGTGAGTAATTGTGAATTTCAAAAATACTTGTGTTAAGGTTTGTGATTCCCGTAGCATGCACGTATGGTGAACCGTTATGTAACAAAGTCGGAGCATGATTTGTTTAATGATTGTCAACCTTTGTGTGAGGGTCGGGAGCGCGCGATGGTTAACTCCTAACAACCTATCCCCTAGGAGCATGTGTCTAATGATTTGTTTGATAACTAATAGACTTTTGCAATAAGTATGTGAGTTCTTTATGACTAATGTTGAGTCCATGGATTATACGCACTCTCACCCTTTCACCTTTGCTAGCCTCTATAGTACCGCGCAACTTTCGCCGGTGCATCAAACCCACCTTCCTCAAAACAGCCACCATATATTTTCCTCAAAACAGCCACCATACCTACCTATTATAACATTTCCATAGCCATTCCAAGATATATTGCCATGCAACTTCCACCGTTCCATTAGTATGATATGCACCATCATTTTCATATTGCTTTGCATGATCGTAAGACAGCTTGCATGGCTTGTCCATTTTTTGATGTCATTTGCTAGGCTAGATCATTGCACATCCCGGTATCCTACTGGAAGAATTCATATAGAGTCATATTTTTGTTCTAGGTATCGAGTTGTAAGTAAATAAAGGTGTGATCATTTTCATTATTAGAGCATTGTCCCATGTGAGAAAAGGATGGTGGAAGTTATGATTCCCTCACAAGTTGGGAGGAGTCTCCGGACTTTACAAAAAAATAAAAGAGGCCAGCAAAGCCCAAATAAATAAAACAGGCCAAAGATGCCCAGCAAAAAAATAAAAAGATGAGAAAAAATAAAAAAAATGAGAGAAAGAGAGAAGGGACAATGCTGCTATCTTTTTCCACACTTGTGCTTCAAAGTAGCACCATGATTTCATGATAGAGAGTCTCCTATTTTGTCACTTTCATATAGCTAGTGGAATTTTCATTATTTGAATGACCACTTAGTTTTCTTTTTGAGCTTTCATACACTTATAGCTCTAGTGCACCCGTTGCATGGCAATCCCTACTCACCCACATTGATATCTATTGATGGACATCTCCATAACCCATTGATACGCCTAGTTGATGTGAGACTATCTTCTCCTTTTTCCTCATCACCTCCACCATATTTGTCATGCCAAAGATGCGTGCCTATCCATTTTAAGACATGAGGGCCTCGCAAGGGATAGAGGCGCATCTTGCCGTTAGCAAGTATAGTAACATTGCATCATACATTATAGAAGAGATGAGTATACAAGTTGGCTTGCACTCGCCACATACTAAATTACAATCCACTCAGAGTTCAAATCATCAGGATGAAGACAGGGTCCAACTACGGACGAAACCAAACGATAAAACAGATGCAAATGATACTATCTCGCTATCCCAAAGATCACGGCCATGGTCCTCTACTCATCCGGATAAGTCACGTACATCCTGCCTCTTTCCTCATCATATTCCCACTCAAGCTGGGTAAGATCATCCTGCACGTACTCATTTGGACCTGTACCTGGAGGTTGTAGTAATCTGTCAGCCATAAGGACTCAGCAATCAAGCGCCCGGGTACCGAGACTATTCAAGCTTAAAGGTTGGGATGGGGTAAGTGTTTAGTTTGCAGCATCCTAAGCATATATGGTGGCTAACTTACATAATATGAAGAATAAATATGAGTGGCCTACGATGAACGATCGAATCTAGTATGATCTCTATGAGATCTTGAACACCTACTTACGTCAATCATAACCCCACCATGTTCTCTCTCGGATCATATTCACGAGCAGTGACGATCACGGTTACTCACACAGTCGGTGTATTTTGTTTAGGGTTTAATTCAAGTTTACTATAACCGGGTGTTAAACAAATATCCAAGTTGCCACATAACTGCGAGCACGGCTTTCCAAAAGATTTAACCCTGCAGGGGTGCTCCAACTAGTCCATCACAAATTACCACACTCCGCGGGAATAGCCTCGACCACGGGTCTCGCGGTCATCATAGGTAATTCCAAAGGAATTCCAACACCTCGAGAAAACCCGAAGAAAGTCAGACTCCACACGCAAGACATTCGATAAAGGTAAAACAAATCCAGCAAGACCTCTCGATGTGTCGACGAACCCGATAAGAGCCGCGTATCTCATTCTCAGGACACGACGGATGAGCGATGGTTACCACGCCAATCACCGAGTTGCCCCGGGCGGCGTTAATAAGCTGCTCTGGGTTGGACCAACACTCATGCGGAGCACTGGCCTGGGGGTTGATTAATTATCCATGGGTTTGCAAGACCTTATACAATTTTATCAAGTTTTTAAGCAAATGTAGTACCAATGTTTGGTCTTGCAAGACAAGTTTTAATCTCAACCGAATAACCAAGGGGGTCCCCATAACAACCCGGAGTGTGTTAGGAGCGCAAAGTAAGGAAAACATAACACCGGTAACAAGAACTATGGCGGTAATAGCGGAAAAAACACTTAGCAAAAGGCCAAGCCTTCCACCAATACCAAGATATATATGTGTATTAAATTAAATAACAGAAAAAAATATTGTGATATCCAAATCCATGTTAACACATGGAGCAACCTGCACCAGCAACTAAGAATGCTATAAGAGGGGGTGAGCAGCGGTAACTTAGCCAATCAAAGGTTTGCTAGGATGTGGAGGTTACAGGCTGTCATGGCATTTAGGAGGCTGATATTCAAGTGGTAGGTAGCGCATTTGTAACGATAAGAGCCATAAACTAGAAAGCAAAAATAGTATCGGGATCCGGGTACGATCATCTTGCCTGTTGGTTCTTCAGTGGAACAAGTAGCGGGATCCTCGTAGTGGTACTCTCCTGGGTCCTCGTACTCACTGTCAACACTCGCGTCTACCCAAGAGAAACAGCAACAATAAACATCCAACCAAGGTGCAATGCTCAACCAAAATGATGCATGCTTCATTTATGAAGAATTTTAACATGGCAACCCAAAACTAGTCATGTTTCACATGCAAAGTTTGTTTATAAATGATTCTGGACAGAAACTCATGTTAAGTTATTTAAACATGCATGAACATGGCAAATATGGATGCAGCATGCAAAATCGATAGAAATGCATATAAAGAACGCGAGAAACGGAGTTACGGTTCTCACGATACGCTCACGACAAGGTACGGAGGCAAAAACACAAGGCAACAAAGCCATGGGCTAATTATTGGCATTCCAAGGTAGCCACTTGTTAGGTAATGAAAAACCAATCACAATAGGCTCAAAGATCAATCAATTCTATGGAGTATAGCTCCCACAACTCACAAAACAATAAAACTCACAAACTGCCACAAAACAGCAACATAGCAACTTACACAACCCACAACTTGAGGTACAGGAATCCTATAGCCACAAACAAGATACTTACAGAATCTACGTAACAAATGCATCAACTTGTCCAACTTCACAATCAGCAAAGCAGGCACACATCAATGAGCATGAAGCTATCAAGTTGACATGATGAAACAGTTTTCTAGGACTTAGTGAAAATTCCAGTTTCTGGAATCTGAGTTAACAAAGTAGCAAATTGACAGCAGTAGTTAAATATGCTAGAGAGCACCTCTTTGCATGAACATTAACAGGATGGTAGTAGACAACATCTACTCCAAAACACTAGCACTAAACATGCTCAAATTCACAACACATATATACATGCATAACACTCACACCTATGTACAAGCAAGTACACCCACACATACACTCAAATTAAAATAGAAAAAAATGAAAACAAGTATGCTGGTTGCATTACACACACACAACATGTAGCAAAGGGAAAACAAAAGAAAACAAAGGAAAAATGATAAAACAAAAGGGGGAAGGGGTCAGGCTCGAACCCCAGACCTCAGGGTCTTTTCCCCTGAGCCCACACCACTCTCCTACGGGCGCTGGAGTTAACCAGGAGGGGCTCGACTGCTCTAATACACACACGCATAACTCAACTAACGAAATTGTCGCAGAGCAGAACGTTTCCGGCGACAGAGCAACGGCAGCGGCGCGGGGCTAGCTCCGACCACCTCCGACGAGGGGAACTGCCGACGGGGCTGCGGGAACTAGGGGGAACTACACGCACCAGATGCACGAGGCCACCCACGGAGCATGCCACCAAACACACTCGGCAACTAAACAAAACTACAGCTTGCCTAGAGCATCGGGAGCGCAAACTTGGCACGATCGGACCTATGCGCACACAGGGCTAACGACGAGCTAGCAAGGGGGGTGGAAGGAGGGGTCGTACCTCCTTACCTAGGGCACAGAGAGGAGGCTCGGGGCTCGACGAGGCGACGCGGGGAGGAAGAAGATCTCGGCGGCCAACTCTGACCGGGGCTGGAGAGAAGAAGGGGCAAAGAAGACGACTCCCTTGGCACCTCTCGGTCGTCGGGGAAGAAGAGGAGCATGAGGGGACTCCTTCCCGCGTACCAGAGGAACGTAGAAGCGGCGAGGTTCTACCTCCGGGCACGAGCTGTGGCTCGGCCGGAGCACAACGGGCACGGTGACGGCATGAACGTGGCCAACTCACCTGGCGGCGGCATGGCAAGGAGAGGGGAAGAATGGAGAGAGGGGAAAGGCTAGGGCAAGGGAGACGCGCTTAATAGGCGGCTAGGGGCGTCATGGGCCGTCAAATCGACGAGCAAGCCAACATGGCTGTTGTCGATACCTTGCCGTATAGAGGAGAACAAACGCGGCAGCGTGGGAAGGCTGGCTAGGCTGCTAGCACCACTGAGGGGCCGCGCGGGAGGACAGGAGGCCCACCAACATCTCTCTCTCACTCAGGAAATCAGATAAGAGGATTTTTATTTTAAAATAAATAGCTAACTTAGAAAAACCCATAGAAATGAATAAAAGGATTTTTGGGCAAACAAAAATACTTTTGTAAACAAAATAATATGCACTATTTAATAAAAATGTTAAGTTGATTTCTAGGCCAAGTAATTTTAATACTTTAAAAAATAACAGCTCCTGTTATTTAAATGCCACCAATGCATAAAGCTCCAAACAATAAGAAACCAACACTCACATGCTCAAAAAAATATTATGCTAGCACTTGAACATTTTAAATAATTTTAATTTGCAAGTTAATTCTGCCATGAAAATATTATGGGGAAAAGAGGGGTATTGAAAGGTTTTTTGCAAAGGGAAAGAGAGGGGAAGATAAGAGGTTGCACACATGAACTCCACCCACACTCAAACACCAACACAACACAAGGCATAATCACAACACCACATCATTCCAAGATACACGAAAATCAAACATGGCAAGATGAATGCTATGATGGATGAATGATGCATGATGCATGAATGCAAAACCACACATGGATGACAAGGTGCAAAACATCTCATAGCTCCTGACACCAGGTTCGTACAATGGGTTACATGCCAAATAAGGTAGGGACAACACCTAGGCTATCACAACTCTCCCACACTACATGAGGATCTCGACCCGAGATCTAGGAACGAAAGAAATCTGGAAATTCGGAATAGAGAAGGTCCTGGCGTTCCCAAGTAGCTTCTTTGTCGGAATGATGAGACCACTTCACCTTTCGGAATTTGATAGACTTGTTGTGAGTCTTACGCTCAGTTTCTTCAAGAATTGCAACTGGGTGCTAAAGATAAGAGAGATCTTCTTGGAGATCGATGTCTTGGAGGTCAATGGTTCGCTCAGGAGTCTTGAAACATCTTCGGAGCTGAGAAACATGGAAGACATCGTGCACGTTCGCGAAATTTGGAGGAAGCTCTAGTTGATATGCAAGGCTACCTCTCTTGCCAACAACTTTGCAAGGACCTACAAAATGAGGAGCTAGCTTCCCTTTAATTCCAAACCACTGAGTGCCCTTCATGGGAGAGACTCTGAGATAGACTAGATCATCCACTTGGAAAGAAACATCCTGATGTTTGTTATCATAATAACTCTTCTGTCGGGACTGAGCTGCTTTGAGGTTCTCATGAATGACATGGCACATATCTTCTGCTTCAGTGATCATGTCATTGCCCAATATCTGACGCTCACCGGTTTCGGACCAGTTGAGCGGGGTACGACACTTTCTGCCGTATAGAATCTCGAAAGGGGTCTTGCCTGAACTAGCTTGAAAGCTATTGTTGTATGAGAATTCAGCATATGGAAGGCAGTCTTCCCACTTCATGCTGAACGATATCACACAGGCTCTGAGCATATCTTCAAGGATCTGATTGACTCTCTCAACTTGACCACTTGTCTGCAGATGGAACACAGTGCTGAAACGGATCTTGGTACCCATAGCAGTCTGGAAGAACTCCCAAAACTTGGAAGTATAGAGGCTTCCACGGTCAGAAGAGATGAGCTGAGGAATACCATGCAAAGACACTATCCTTGACGTATACAACTCTGCAAGCTGAGCTGCCGAGATAGATTCTTTGACTGGCATGAAATGAGCAACTTTTGACAGCTTGTCGATAACCAAGGATGGCATTGTTACCTCTCTTGGACTTGGGAAACCCAGTGACGAAATCCATCTCAACATGATCGAATTTCCACTCTAGGATAGGCAAAGGCTGAACAAGACCTACTGGACGTTGATGCTCTGCCTTCACTCTGCGGCAAATATCACACTCATTCATGAACTGAGCAATTTCATGTTTCATGCGAGTCCACCAGAAGGTTTGCTTGAGATCCTGAAACATCTTTGAACTGCCTGGATGAATGGATAGAAGAGAATTATGTGCTTCGTCCATGATAACCTTTCTGAGATCACCTTTTGGAACCACAAGACGGTCCTCAAAGAACAAGGTATCTTTGTCATCAACTCGAAAGCACTTATACTTCGAAATGCTCTTGTCCACACCCTTCTTCACTTTCTTCACCATAGCGTCAAGAAGCTGCGCTTGGCGAACTTGATCTTCCAGAGTCAGAGAAACTTGAAGATTGGCAAGAAATCCTTGCAGAATCATCTGGAGGTTGAGCTTGTAGAAGGCTTCACAAAGCTCGGGTTGAAGGGGCTTCAAGATGAGACTATTGTAGTATGCCTTACGGCTGAGCACGTCTACAATGACATTTGCTTTCCCAGGAGTATACTCAATGCTTGAATTGAAGTCCTCAAGCATTTCCACCCAAAGAGATTGCCGAAGATTGAGATTGGGTTGAGTTAAAATGTACTTCAAGCTCTTGTGATCGGTGTACACCTCTACTGGTCTACCCAACAACAAATGCCTCCAAGTCATTAGAGCATGCGCAACTGCCGCCAACTCAAGATCATGAGTGGGGTAGTTCTTCTCGGCAGGCTTCAACTGACGCGAGTTATAAGCAACAATCTTCTTGTCTTGCATGAGAACACCACCAAGACCTTGGAGAGAAGCATCACAGAAAACATGGAAAGGCTTAGACTGCTCAGGAGGAACAAGAACTGGAGCTAAAATCAGTCTCTGCTTGAGCGTATTGAACGCCACATCACACTCAGGAGACCAAACATACTTGACACTCTTCTAGAGGAGATTGGACAGAGGCTTAGCAATTTGAGAGAAGTTATCCATGAACCTTCTGCAATAACTGGTAAGCCCGAGGAAGCTCCGAAGCTGCTTCAAATACTTAGGAGGTTCCCACTTCAAGATTGCCTCAACTTTCTCAGGGCGCACTTTAATTCCCTCGGTAGAGATGACATGCCCAAGGTACACCACTTCATTGAGCCAAAACTCACACTTGGAAAACTTGGCATAGAATCGATGCTCTCTTAACTTGTCAAGCACAAGGCGGAGATGCTCTGCATGATCTTCTTCTGACTCCGAGAACACAAGGATATCATCGAGATAGACCAAGACAAACTCATTCTTGAAGGGAGAGAAAATGAAATTCATCATTCTTGAGAAGGTTGGAGGAGCATTAGCGAGACCAAACGACATGACGGTGTACTCATAAGAGCCAAAACTCGTCCTGAAAGCGGTCTTGGGAATGTCTTCTTTGCGAATGCTAATCTGAGGATAACCCATGCAAAGATCAAGCTTCGAGAAAACCTTGGCACCTTTGAGTTGCTCAAACAACTCATTGATGTTGGGAAGTGGGTACTTCTTTCTGATTGTCTTCTTGTTCAATGGACGGTAGTCGACAGAAAGACAATCCGTGCCATCTTTCTTCTTGACAAACAAAACACCACAACCCCATGGAGAAGAACTTGGTCTGATCAGACCCAGACGTTCTTGCTCATCTAGCTGCTTCTTTAACTCTTTCAACTTTTCGGGGCCAAGTTTATACGGGCGCTTGCAGACCGGTTCGGTTCCAGGCTCGAGATCAATCACGAATTCGATTGGCCGGTGCGGAGGCATTCCTAGCAATTCTTCTGGAAAGATATCTTCATACTCACAAACCACCGGAATTTCAGAAATTGCCGAGATTTCACCCTTCTCATTTAAAGCAAAGAGATGTATTGTGTCAGGGATATACTTCGCGGTATGACCCGGCCTGGCGACTCACAGGAGACCCGTTGAAGACATGACATCTTATTAATGACCCGGCGAGCGGGTCGCAGGACGACTACGCCCAAGACCCGGCGGGAGAGCTGGCGCCTGGCGGCTCACAAGAGAAGGCCCGAAGAGAGAAGGATTCCCTTAAAGGAAATAAGACCCGGAGTAGGATTCGTGAGAAGCTAGTCCTAATCCTACTCCTAGTAGGACTCTATTTGTAAGCCTACCCTCTCCACCTATATAAGGAGGGGTAGAGCACCCCTAGAGGGAGGAGATTCACAAGTCCACAAGTTTAGAGAACACAAAATATTAGAGATAGAAAGATTAGAGGCTCTCGTGATTAGAGGTAGCAACTAGCACCCTTGTAACCGAGAGATCTTCGTCATCATCAATACCAGACAAGCAGGACGTAGGCTTTTACCTCCATCGGAGGGGCCGAACCTGGGTAAAACTCCGTGTCTTCTCGATTCCAATCAACCCCTTCAAGCCGCCACGTAGTTGCGTATCGCCCCGAACCTAAGTCCGTTGACCCGGACATCATCGTGACAAATCCACGACAGTTGGCGCCCACCGTGGGGCTTAGCACAGTGGTCTTGTGTTTTGAAGGGATCTCTTCTAGGAGTCGAGAAGCTTATGACCCGCCAGATCCACAAGAGCCGGCAGGGAAGATTCTATAGTAAAATCTAAATTCAGCAATTGTGATTGAAAAAGCTTCGTTCACGCACGCAGCCACAGGTGACGGGTGATCTGTCCAAACACAAGTAGGTCTTGTTGCACACTGCAGCCGAGGTAATCATCCGTTTCGCCGAATCGCTGCTACCGAGGAGATCCACCGCGATTGCTGTTTTCCATAAACTGCTACTGCTCCACATCTCTACGGACAGGCATCAAATCTCACGGTGGCTAGACGTGGTTGCCACGGTTACCTGAGTGCTAATTGAATATGGCAATGACCACATCCGAGGCTACCAGGGAAAGAAAGAACTAGAAACAAAGAAAGAGAAAGAAGACCGGCTCATCACGACTGCGACCGAAAACAGACATGGAAGAGGAGTCGGTCTGTGTCGTCCATGGCGTAGGTTCGCCCCCATCACCACAGACTCGACCTCAAGTCGCCTCCTGCCTCCACCATAGCTCGCCTCGCTCTGAACCGGCCGAGCTCTCCAGGCTCGTATCCGAGCACCTCACCCCCATGTCATGACGAGCTCAGCCGTGCTTCGCCCATCGCGTCGTGGCCGGCTCGGCCTGGCCGTGCCTAACGTACCATGGCCGCCTCCGCTTCGTCGCCGCACACCTCCAGCCTCACCTCGCCCACCTGCGCACCCGCCGTCCACATGGGAGCGGGCCCGCACCGCTACTTGGCGCCTATTGCACCTCTCCGCGCGGGTCAACGCACGGCCAATCCCCCTGGCCTCCTCCTTGCCATGGCTCCCCCGCCAACTTCATGCCCCTCCGCACCCACTTCCATGGCACCTGCAGCTCTGCCCCGCCGGTCTCCGCCTCTGGGCTGCGGTCTCCACCGGCATCTCGCAGCATCTGTCGCTCGCTTCTGCCGCCACACCGTCAAGCCGCCAGGCCAAGTCACCTCCACACGCCGGCACGATGGCTCCACTGCGCCGTCCGCACCCAGCCATCCTCCACGGCTCCCTCTCCATCGTGGCCTCGCGCGCCTCCATACTCTCTGCCGCCGCGGCCTGGGCTCACCCCGAGCCAACTCCCCGACATGGCCACACCTCGCATTCGCGCGTCGTCCTGCCGCTCTGCTCTGCGCGCTCCCCACTGCGTCCGCCTGCGTTGCCCCTGGCCATTGCTGCGCCACTGCGCTTGCCCTCCGCCTCACTTCCTGGCCTCTGTCGCGGAGGAAAGGCTGGGAGGAGCCGGTTAAGAAAAGGAGTTGGATAAGGTTAAAAAAGAGGGGGGAGCTCGGATGTGCATCGGTTTCATCTGATTACTTCCGTTATTATCCAATGCTGGTGCCCGTATTATTCCGACAAAAAATCCAGGACAATTGTTCGTGTGGGATGATACCGCGGAGTTAGAGCGCACACTAGCGTGTTGCATTGCTTGATGGACGCGCGTGAGTCGTTGTCCCCGCAGATGGTCTACATCAATTTGCCGGTACCGCGTGCGTTCACCCGCCAGTATGAACCGCCGAATGAGTGCGGCAAGCCGCCGTACCCGCCTTATGGTCTTCACCAACAAACGACGTGGCCGTCCCTCGCCACCGCGCCGGTTTACAATGCTGTGACCGTCCCTCGCCACAGCGCCGGCTTACAACGTCGTGGCCGTCTCTCGCCATTGCTCCGACATACAACGCCGTGGCCGTCTCTCGCCACAGCACCGGCTTACAATGTCGTGGCCGTCTATCACCATCGCTCTGGCTTACAACGCCATGGCCGTCTCTCACCACAGCGTCGGCTTACAACGCCATGGCGTCTTTGCCAACAGCACCGGCTTACAATGCCGCGGGTGTTTCTACGTCTACATAAACATGCCAGTAGTTGCATACACCAGTACGAGCCGCCCAATGCACAGGTGCACAAGTCGCCGCCGCTGCAATTTGGTTCGCTTCAACAAACAGCCGGAACAAACCATCGACCGGATCATTGAAACAATTCATATGAGATAATCTACAAACTCGCCACGGCCAATCACGACTTTCGGTGGAGATTCTCAAGCCGCCTCTTCGAGTCAACTTAAGACTCGGGGGCTCCAGGCATGGCGAGACACATTTGGTCGTTTTCAACGAGAACCCCGGGTCTTTGCAAGAGAAAATCCAATCCTGGGGGCTATTACATTACTGACGGGAGATTAAAGTTGCCCAAGAGGACGAACCGCCGTGATGCACCATTCAAACATAGGTGCCCGAATTTATTGGGTCATCACTTGGAGCTTCTGCCATTTCTTTATACAAGATGGCGGTTTACAAGATGGCGACTTACAAGAAGAGTTCAAAAATGTTCCGGTTGATACATCAACTGAGATCGGCGAACGGCGGCTTCTTACCTCCGGGTACAGCTTCTAACGCCTATTAGCCGGCCGTAGAGGAACAAAATTCCGGCTCAAAAAAATGAGTCGCGGCGAGGGCGGCTTCCTACCTTTAGCCGGTACAGCTTCTAACGCCTATCCGCCGGTGCTTTGCGTCGTAATTGCCAAAAAGGGGGCTTCTTACCGACGGGTACCGCTTCTAACACCCAATAGGCTGGCTTCATGACAAATCTCCAGCTAAAAACATGCTTAGACGCGGTTATGAGAGGTTTTTTACCGACGAGTAGCTAACATCTCATGATCCGCCGAACACTTACCAGTTACTCTCGCCTAGAGACCCTGAATCGCTCAAAGAAATTGACGGCCACTCTCGATAGAGACCCTGCACTGGTTAAAGTTAAAACGGCTTGACTCGTCGAACTCTTACCAGTTACTCCCGCCTAAAGACCCTGAACCGCTCAAAGAAATTGACGGCCACTCTCGATAGAGACCCTACACTGGTTACAGTTAAAACGGCTTGACCCGCTGAACTCTTACCAGTTACTCTCGCCTAGAGACCTTGAACCGCTCAAATAAATTGACGGCCACTCTCGATAGAGACCCTGCACTAGTTAACGTTAAAACCGGCTCAGGAAAATGAGTCGCGGTGAACGGCGGCTTCTTACCTTCGGGTACAGCTTCTAACGCCTATTAGCTAGCCGTAGAGGCACAAAAATTCCGGCTCAGGAAAATGAGCCGTGGCGAGGGCGGCTTCCTACCTTCGGGTACAGCTTTTAATGCCTATCTGTCGGCTTTATGCCAAAAAATGTTGACAAGTTAACATTACAGCATACATTGCATCTTGCATCATACATGGCATCATACATTGCATCATATATTTCATCATATTCACATGTCATGCCGGCTTATCAAGCCGGGTCAGAGCCAGATTATGAAAGAAGGAGCAATGTTATGAAAGATATAACATCTCCAGGTTGTGCTATTTCAAGCCGCCCTTACAGCAAGACAGAACATATTCTGTCATGTTTTTGCAGGTCTTGTTTATTAAAGATAAGCCGCTGTTATATTGGAAAGTTGATTATTCTTGAAGAACCGTCCTATCAGATATAATGTCGTGTCATTTAATTGGCTGGTCCTCGGATTTCTTCAATTATGCTTTGTAGTAATCTACAACACTCATGGATTCCTCCAATATATATTTGCCGGGTTGCAGCGCAACCATGAGTAGGGATTTCATGTCAGAGACAAAGGAATTATTTCAGCATATTCATTCCGGGTTATATTACAACCACGGTTAAGGATTCATCCAACAAATTGTGGTGAGTCATATTATTCTTACATAGTCCCGAGTCGCCGCAGGCAGACGACCCGACACTTGGAGGCTACACTATTCAAAGCCAGTTTATATCAATTATGCAAGTCCCATGTCGCTGCAAGCATGCACCATGGCACTTGGGGGCTAATGCAAGCCGGTTTTCAAATTATTACATCGTCCGCAAAACCATGTTATTTCAAGGAGATGAGCCAGCTTTTCTATATTTTTCAAAGTCCCAGCCCAGTAATTCTTACTGACCCGACACTTGGGGACTACACCGCTCAGATCAATTTTTCAAAGTCCCAAGTCGCTGCAGGCATGCGAGCCGACACTTGGGGGCTACAGTATTCTGCTATTTAAACATATTATGAGGTTCAAATTGAAGACCCGGTGCATCACATTCTGATGAGCCGGCCCTTGAGGGCTACACCCGCCAAGACTTTCTGATGAGCCGGCCCTTGGGGGCTACACCCGCCGAAAATTTCTGATGAGCCGGCCCTTAGGGGCTACACCCGCCGAAGCTTTATAAGGTATAAGGCAATTATAACTCCTAGGCTGCTGCAGGTAGAACAACCTGGCACTTGGGGGCTACACAGTCCAAAATGTTATTTGCAAAGCACCAAGTTATCATGGATAATCTTGGAGCTTGGGGGCTACATGTAATATGGACATATCAAAAACTTTGAGGAGAGTTTTCAAGATATTAATTATGAAGTCCAATTGTTAGACCCGGCGTCATCAAAAGATCATAACCCGCCAGAGTTTATATAAGTCGCCCTGCTTCACAACAATGGAAGACCGGTTTACATCAGATGGGTTTTCCCCAATATTTTTATCAAGTCAGCTGGATTCTAGTTGTTTGACCCAGCGTCACCAATGATAATGACCCGACATCATCAGCGATAATGACCCGGCATCATCAATGATTATGACCCGGAGGCGATGACCTGCCAAGAGTATTGGAAGCCGATTCAATGGCATATGGGTGTTCTATTCTCAATATTTTTCAAAGGACATTGACAAGCAAGATGATTATCAAGACGATTTTCAAGACCCGGATTTCAGAGGAGACATTTTATAAACCGGACAAAGGAGAAAATTGGCCACTTAACATATTTGTTACTCTTATTTCAGGAGCTTACCATCAATAAATTCAAGCTAACCTGGGGGCTAATGTCGAGGATATACCCCACGGTATGACCCGGCCTGGCGACTCACAAGAAACCCGTTGAAGACATGACATCTTATTAATGACCCGGCGAGCGGGTCGCAGGACGACTACACCCAAGACCCGGTGGGAGAGCCGGCACCTGGCGGCTCACAAGAGAAGGCCCGAAGAGAGAAGGATTCCCTTAAAGGAAATAAGACCCGGAGTAGGATTCGTGAGAGGCTAGTCCTAATCCTACTCCTAGTACGACTCTATTTGTAAGCCTACCCTCTCCACCTATATAAGGAGGGGTAGAACACCCCTAGAGGGAGGAGATTCACAAGTCCACAAGTTTAGACAACACAAGAGATTAGATATAGACAGATTAGAGGCTCTCATGATTAGAGGTAGCAACTAGCACCCTTGTAACCGAGAGATCTTCGTCATCATCCATACCAGACAAGCAGGACGTAGGATTTTACCTCCATCGGAGGGGCCGAACCTAGGTAAAACTCTGTGTCTTCGATTCCGATCAACCCCTTCAAGCCGCCACATAGTTGCGTCTTGCCCCGAACCTAAGTCCGTTGACCCGGACATCGTCGTGACAAATCCACGACAGATTGTGTCATCGCGAGCCGCGAAAATGATCACATCTTCTGAAGGATGAGTCAGCTTGACTTCTTTTGCTTTGCAATCAATATGAGCCTTATTCATAGCCAGGAAGTCCATGCCCAGAATGAGATCAATATCAGAATTACCGAGAACAATTGGAGAAGCCAGAAAAGAATAATTGCCCATCTTGATAGAAGCATCTGGAACAATCATATGCGAACTCATGCGCATCCCCGGAGAAACCACACGAAACAGAGTAGCTAAATGCTCCACAGAAAACTCATGCATAGCGATAAAAGGCTTGGATATGAATGATTGTGATGCACCAGTATCAAACAAAACTTTTGCAGGAAAAATCATTAACTGAGAGATTACCCATAATCACATCATGAGACTGCTCTGCTTCAGCTGCATTCACCATATTCACTCTGACTGATTTGGGATTATGCTTCACCATAGCATTGCCTGGAGGCTTGACAGGAGGAGGAGGCGGAAGACGCCGCTGGTTGCACTTCTTTGCATAGTGGCCCTTCTGGCCACACTTGTGACAAGTCACTTCAGAAAGCGGACGAACGTTTCCTGGAGGAGGAACAAGAACAGCCTTGGACGCCTGGGGTCTTTGCTGGAATCCTAGGTTGGGTGGGTGGGAAGAACCATGACCACCAAACTGCTTCTGCTGCTGAGGAGGACAAAACGGAAGAGGATTTGGTGCCCAATACTTCTACTGCTTGGAAACCATCTCAGAGATGGAAGAATAAGAATAAGAATCCCTTGAACGCTTCTTGGAGTTCTCCAACTTGAGCTGAGCTGCTTCAACCTTCAAAGCCATGTTGTAGAACTGATCAAACTCTCGA
The DNA here is from genome assembly GCA_022496015.1 of Hordeum marinum. Lineage (NCBI taxonomy): Eukaryota > Viridiplantae > Streptophyta > Magnoliopsida > Poales > Poaceae > Hordeum > Hordeum marinum. Next base: position 339,666,677 of record CM039676.1, on the reverse strand, counting down.
GGTTCTTGAAGAACTAGGCCTGGAAGAAGCTCATCCTCGAGACCACCTCTGAACGGATAGATCATAGCTTTATCATCTGGAACATCTTGCTTGGCATAACGGGCTAGATTCTAGAACTTGACGTTGTACTGGTAGACAGACTTGGTTTCCTGCTTCAGGTGCCTGAACTTCTCACGCATCTCCTTGACAAAGCTTGTCGGAATGTAATGAGCCCTGAATTCATGATGGAAATCGTCCCAAGTAACAACACGATCGCCCCTGGAATCCTTGTACTGCTGCCACCAATCAGCTGCTTGACCCTTGAGCTGGAACGATGCAAATCTGACAAAGTCCTCTCGCCTAACATTGCTGCAATCGAAATGCTTACTCATATCATGAAGCTAATCATCAGCATCAAAAGGCTGCTCACAACAGGTGAAAGACTTGGGCTGGTTGGCAAGGAACTGATTGAGCGTTGCGAACTGAGGCTGATTCTAAAAATTCCCTTGAAAACCTTGCTGACCCTGCTCCCTTTCTTGCAACAGTCTGAGCAACATCCGAGTGTTCGCATTGGTTGCGGCCATCATAGCTTGCCAAACTTCTGGAGGAGGAGGCGGAGGAGGCGGTGGCGGTGGTGGAACATCAGACTGCTCCTCACCACGACCTGGATTGTTGCGAGTTGGTGGAGCCATCCTGAAGATGGAAAAAACGCATCAGCACCTCGTTGATAAGATGAATTCAAAACTGAATCAACTGCTTGAAAGAAATTGAACAAATACTACATAGACTTCCTACTGAAAAATTAGTAAGAATGCTTCTTCGGTTCATGATAACATCATCAGATATAACAAGCCACTTGCAATAACATAAAAGTATTGAACTAAGCGCTCGACAAATGTACATGCCCACATACATCTGAAGAATATGATCCTAGATGACTACAAGATTTCCCACCTATGAACTTCCGAAAACTTTCTGGTTATGCAATCCGGTGTGAGGGATACAGGGAGGAAATATCTCACACAACTAGCAATCCTACACCCCAATTGTATCCAACCTTCAACACATAACCAGAGGCTTTCGCAAACTCATCTAATCTCGAATCCTCGAACTCACAACGATACTAAACCATGGTGGTACCCTGGACGCCTCCCTAGTACTGGGTGACTCCGACCTTATCTCACCACGATAAGTATTGAAGTAATCCGAACATTCTTCGTCCTGAGATATCAAGGATGCTGAATGATAACGATGCGCCAACATTCCCTGGAGCTCGACTCCCCGGAAGAAATCAAGTCAGACAGGAGGCACCAAGACAGAACCCTGTCACATCGGTATCATATAGACTCAAAAACACCCACGTGATCCTAAAAAAATTTTGTGCAAGAAGAGGAGTAGAATCAAAATTCCTAAGTCAGAAACCTCACCAGAGCAAAGAAGAGGAGTAAAAAGAATCCTACTCTCTGATATAACTAGACTCAAAATAGTTTTACTAGACACGACTTGGCCAAGTTCGAACAAGCAAAGGCTCCTATGGTCGTATGGCTCTGAATACCAACTTGTCATGCCCAAGATGCGCGCCTATCCATTTTAAGACATGAGGGCCTCGCAAGGGATAGAGGCGCATCTTGCCGTTAGCAAGTATAGTAACATTGCATCATACATTACAGAAGAGATGAGTATACAAGTTGGCTTACACTCGCCACATACTAAATTACAATCCACTCAGAGTTCAAATCATCAGGATGAAGACAGGGTCCGACTATGGACGAAACCAAACGATAAAACAGATGCAAATGATACTATCCCACTATCCCAAAGATCACGACCATGGTCCTCTACTCATCCGGATAAGTCACGTACATCCTGCCTCTTTCCTCATCATATTCCCACTCGAGCTGGGTAAGATCATCCTGCACGTACTCATCTGTACTTGTACCTAGAGGTTGTAGTAATCTGCGAGCCACAAGGACTCAGCAATCAAGCGCCCGGGTACCAAGACTATTCAAGCTTAAAGGTTGGGATGGGGTAAGTGTTTAGTTTGTAGCAGCCTAAGCATATATGGTGGCTAACTTACGTAATATGAAGAATAAATATGAGTGGCCTATGATGAACGATCGAATCTAGTATGATCTCTATGAGATCCTGAACACCTACTTACGTCAATCATAACCCCACCGTGTTCTCTCTCGGATCATATTCACGAGCAGTGACGATCACGATTACTCACACAGTTGGTGTATTTTATTTAGAGTTTAATTCAGGTTTACTATAACCGGGTGTTAAACAAATATCCAAGTTGCCACATAACCGCAGGCACGGCTTTCCGAAAGATTTAACCCTGCAGGGGTGCTCCAACTAGTCCATCACAGATTACCACACTCCACGGGAATAGCCTCGACCACGGGTCTTGCGGTCATCATAGGTAATTCCAAAGGAATTCCAACACCTCGAGAAAACCCGAAGAAATTCAGACTCCACACGCAAGACATTCAATAAAGGTAAAACAAATCTAGCAAGACCTCCCGATGTATCGACGAACCCGATAAGAGCCGTGTATCTCATTCTCAGGACATGACGGATGAGCGATGGTTACCACACCAATCACCGAGTTGCCCCGGGCGGCGTTAATAAGCTGCTCTGTGTTGGACCAACACTCATGCGGAGCACTGGCCCGGGGGTTTATTAATTATCCATGGTTTTGCAAGACCCTATGCAATTTTATTAAGTTGTTAAGCAAATATAGTACCAATTTTGGGTCTTGCCAGATAAGTTTTAATCTCAACCGAATAACCAAGGGGTTCCCCATAACAACCCCGAGCGTGTTAGGAGTGCAAAGTAAGTAAACCATAACACAGGTAACAAGAACTATGGCGGTAACAGCGGAACAAAACACTTAGCAAAAGGCCAAGCCTTCCACCAATACCAAGATATATATGTGCATTAAATTAAATAACGGAAAAAATTATTGTGATATCCAAATCCATTTTAACACATGGATCAACCTGCACCTGCAACTAAGAATGCTATAAGAGGGGCTGAGCAGCGATAACTTAGCCAATCAAAGGTTTGCTAGGATGTGGAGGTTAGAGGCTGTCATGGCATTTAGGAGGCTGATATTCAAGTGGTAGGTAGCGCACTTGTAATGATAAGAGCGAGAAACTAGCAAGCGAAAATAGTATCGGGATCCGGGTACGATCATCTTGCCTGTTGGTTCTTCAATGGAACAAGTAGCGGGATCCTCGTAGTGGTACTCTCCTGGGTCCTCGTACTCAGTGTCAACACTCACGTCTACCCAAGAGAAACAGCAACAATAAACATCCAACCAAGGTGCAATGCTCAACCAAAATGATGCATGATTCATTTATGAAGAATTTTAACATGGCAACCCAAAACTATTCATGTTTCACATGGCAAATATGGATGCAGCATGCAAAATCGATAGAAATGCATATAAAGAACGCGAGAAACGGAGTTATGGTTCTCACGATACGCTCACGACAAGGTACAGAGGCAAAAACACAAGACAACCAAGCCATGGGCTAATTCTTGGCATTCCAAGGTAGCCACTGGTTAGGTAATGAAAAAACAATCACAATAGGCTCAAAGATCAATCAATTCTATGGAGTATAGCTCCCACAACTCACAAAACAATAAAACTCACAAACTGCCACAAAACAGCAACATAGCAACTTACACAACCCACAACTTGAGGTACAGGAATCCTACAGCCACAAACAAGATACTGACATAATCTACATAACAAATGCATCAACGTATCCAACTTCACAATCAGCAAAGGAGGCACACATCAATAAGCATGAAGCTATCAAGTTTGACATGATGAAACAGTTTTCTGGGACTTAGTGAAAATTCTAGTTTCTGGAATTTGAGTTAACAAAGTAGCAAATTGACAGCAGTAGTTAAACATTCTAGAGAGCACCTCTTGGCATGAAGATTAACAGCATGGTAGTAGACAACATCTACTCCAAAACACTAACATTGAACATGCTCAAATTCATAACATATATATACATGCATAACACTTACACCTATGTACAAGCAAGTACACCCACACATACACTCGAATTAAAACAGAAAAAAAACTGAAAACAAGTATGCTGGTTGCATTACACACACACAACATGTAGCAAAGGGAAAACAAAAGAAAACAAAAGAAAAATAATAATAATACAAAAGGGGAAGGGGTCGGTCCCGAACCCCAGACCTCAGGGTCTTTTCCCCCGAACCCACACCGCTCTGCTACGGGCGCTGGAGTTAACCAGGAGGGGCTCGACTGCTCTAATACACACACGCATAACTCAACTAACTGACAAAACTATCACAGAGCAGAACGTTTACGACGACAGAGCAATGGCAGCGCGAGGCTAGCTCCGGTCACCTCCGGCGAGGGGAACTGCCGGCGGGGCTGTGGGAACTAGGGGGGAACTACATGCGCCAGATGCACAAGGCCACCCACGGAGCACGCCACCAAACACACTTGGCAACTAAATAAAACTGCAGCTTGCCTAGAGCATCGGGAGCGGGAACTTGGCACGATCGGACCTATGCGCACACAGGGCTAACGATGAGCTAGCAAGGGGGATGGAAGGAGGGGTCGTACCTCCTTATCTAGGGCACTGAGAGGAGGTTTGGGGCTCGATGAGGCGACGCGGGGAGGAAGAAGATCTCGGCGGCCGACTCTGACCTGGGCTGTAGAGAAGAAGGGGCGAATAAGATGACTCCCTTGGCACCTCTCGGTCGTCAGGGAAGAAGAGGAGCATGAGGGGACTCCTTCCCGCGTACCAGAGGAACAGAGAAGCGGCGAGGTTCTACCTCCGGGCACGAGCTGTGGCTCGGCTGGAGCACGACAGGCACAGTGACAGCATGAGCATGGCCAACTCACTTGGCAGCAGCACGGCAAGGAGAGGGGAAAGGCTAGGGCAAGGAAGACGCGCTTAATACGCGGCTAGGGGCGCCGTCAGCTGTCAAATCGACGAGCAAGCCGACGTGGCTGTTGTCGATGCCCTAGCATACAGAGGAGAACGAACGCGGCAGCGAGCGAAGGCCAGCTGGGCTGCTAGCACCACTGATGGGCCACGCGGGAGGACAAGAGGCCCACCAACATCTCTCTCTCACTCAGGAAATCAGATAAGAGGATTTTTATTTTAAAATAAATAGCTAACTTAGAAAACCCCACAGAAATGAATAAAAGTATTTTTTGGCAAACAAAAATACTTTTGTAAACAAAATAATATGCACTATTTAATAAAAATGTTAAGTTGATTTCTAGGCCAAGTAATTTTAATACTTTAAAAAATAACAGCTCTTGTTATTTAAATGCCACCAATGCATAAAGCTCCAAACAATAAGAAACCAACACTCACATGCTCAAAAAAATATTATGCTAGCACTTGAACATTTTAAATAATTTTAATTTGCAAGTTAATTCTACCATGAAAATATTATGGGGAAAAGAGGGGTATTGAAAGGTTTTTTGCAAAGGGGAAGAGAGGGGAAGAGAAGAGGTTGCACACATGAACTCCACCCACACTCAAACACCAACACAACACAAGGCACACTCACAACACCACATCATTCCAAGATACATGAAAATCAAACATGGCAAGATGAATGCTATGATGGAGGAATGATGCATGATGCATGAATGCAAAACCACACATGGATGACAAGGTGCAAACATCTCATAGCTCCTAACACCCAGGTTCATACAATGAGTTACATGCCAAATAAGGTAGGGACAGCACCTGGGCTGTCACAATATTCTATTCCACCTATCGTGCTATATCCATGGCTCATGCTCTGTATTGCATTAGAGTCGAAAATGTTTGAGAACATAAAAGTGTGATACAATTTCTTGACTTGTTCATCGGGGTTGTGCATGATTTAGATACTTTGTGTGGGGAAGATGGAGCATAGCCAGACCATATGATTTTGTAGGGATAACTTTCTAAGGCCATGTTATTTCGAAAGTACGTGATTGCCTTGTTGGTGTGCTCAAAGTATTACTGTTTTTATGTCAATATAGACTATTGCTTTGAATCACTCGTGTCTTAATATTCATGTCATGATTAGATTATATGATCAAGATTATGCTAGGTAGCATTCCACATCAAAAATTATCTTTTTTTTATCATTTACCTACTCGAGGACGAGCGGGAATTAAGCTTGGGATGATGATACATCTCCGTCATATCTATAATTTTTGATTGTTTCATGCCAATATTCTACAACTTTCATATACTTTTGGCAACTTTTTATACTATTTTTGGGACTAACATATTGATCCAGTGCCCAGTGCCAGTTCCTATTTGTTACATGTTTTTTGTTTTGCAATAAATCCACATCAAACAAAGTCCAAACGGGATAAAGATTTATGAAGATTTTTTTGGAATATATGTGAATTTTGGGAAGTGGAATCAACAAAAGGCGGTGCCCGAGGGGGCGACAAGCCACTAGGGCGCGCCCTGGGGGATAGGGCGCTCCCTGAGGGCTTGTGGCCACCCGTTAGATCGGTTGGAGCTGTCCTTTGCCCGAAAGAAAGCTAATTTATGGACAAAGATCCCCTCAAAATTTCAGCCCAATCAGAGTTACGGATCTCCGGATATTTAAGAAACGGTGAAAGGCCAGAATCTGGGAGCGCAGAAACAGAAGGAAACATAAAGAGAGAACCAATCTCGGAGGGGCTCTCGCCCCTCCGCCACCATGGAGGCCATGGACCAGAGGGGAAACCCTTATCCCATCTAGGGGGAAGGTCAAGGAAGAATAAGAAGGAGGGGGATCTCTCCCCTCTCTCTCGGTGGCGCCAGAACGCCGTCGGGGCCATCATCGTGACGGCGATCTACTCCAACAACTCTGTCATCTTCATCAACACCTCCATCACCTTCCCCCATCTATCTACATCGTTCCACTCTCTTGGAACACGTTGTACCATCTACTTGAACATGGTGCTTTATGCTTCATATTATTATCCAATGATGTGTTTCCATCCTATGATGTCTGAGTAATTTTTTTTTGTCCAATGTGTTGCTTGACGATCATGATTGGTTTGAGTTGCATCTTTAATTATTAGTTTTGTCCTATGGTGCTCTCCGTGTCGCGTAAGTGTGAGGGATCCCCTCTATATGGTGTTGAAGTGTGTTCATGATTCTCCTATGGTGGGTTGCTTGAGTGACAGAAGCATAAACCCGAGTAGGTGGGTTGTTGCATATGGGAGTAAAGAGGACTTGATACCTTATAATGCTATGGTTGGGTTTTACCTTAATGATCTTTAGTAGTTGTAGATACTTGCTAGAGTTCCAATCATAAGTGCATATGATCCAAGTAGAGAAAGTATGTTAGCTTATGCGTCTCCCTCATATAGAATTGCAATAATGATTACCGGTCTAGTTATCGATTGCCTAGGGACAATTCCACAACTCCTACCACCACTTTTCCACATTCGTTAAACTAACTTAGTTGTTTATCTATCTTAGCAGCCCCTAGTTTTTATTTATGTGCTATTTATTATCTTGCAAACCTATCCTATCACACCTAAAAAGTACTTCTAGTTTCATACATGTTCTAGGTAAAGCGAATGTTAAGCGTGTGTAGAGTTGTATCGATGGTCGATAGAACTTAAGGGAATATTTGTTCTACCTTTAGCTCCTCATTGGGTTCGACACTCTTACTTATCGAGAAAGGCTACAATTGATCCCCTAGACTTGTGGGTTATCAGCCATTTGTCCCGGATATTGTGCTGGAAGGAGGCAATGGCCTCGGCGTCCGGACAATCGACAATTTGGTTCTTCTTAGTTAAGAACCGATTCCAGAATTGTTGGGCAGAATCGTCGGGCTTCTAGACGATGTTAAGGTCGGAAGAGTCCAACGGGTGGACATAAGTCCCTTGGAAGTTAGAGCGAAACGCATCTTCCAAGTCTTCCGACCATCCTATGGAGTTTTTGGGGAGGCTGTTTAACCAGTGCCGAGTTGGCCCCTTAAGCCTAAGAGGTAAGTATTTGATGGCATGGAGATCATCTCCTCGTGTCATATGGATATGGAGGAGGAAGTCCTCTATCCATACAGTTGGGTCAGTGGTCCCGTCATATTGTTCTATATTTATGGGTTTAAATCCTTCGGGGAACTGATGCCGCATTACTTCATCTGTGAAGCACAATGGGTGAGCGGCACCTCTGACCCGAGCTATGTCCTGCCTGTACTCGGCGTTTGTATGGGAACAGCTGCGTTCCCGACCTCTATTATTTTCGTCTAACCATGGTCTATATTCTCCCCGTCTATCCGGTGAGTAATCTCTGGATCCGTAGATGGATCTTGTACGACTTGCTCTGTGATTTAAGTCGTCGCGCAGGTCGAACCGGCCATTGGGCTCGAATGGCTCCTTACCCTGTCTTCGATGCATCGCCGGTACATAATCGGTGTCCTTAGCCACTCTGTCACACCCACGAGGAGGGTGGTCCGGCTCGTCATAGGTGGTATGATGTGGAGACGGAGTGTCAGTGAGCTCATCGTTGAATTGTGGTAGCAACCTCCTCCAAGGGTAGCTTTTGGGCTGGTTTGATAGACCAGCACCGTATACTTCCTCGGCTGAGAGGACTTTCGTCCATCGATCAATGAGGTTGGCCTATTCGGCTTTGAGTTGCCTCTCTTTGGCCTTCAGGCTACGAGCCGTTGCCTGATTTCTTCCTGATCGTCGAGGTTATCAGGGATGTACAAGTCATCAGCTTTTGGTAGGTCTTCCTACTCGACGGGGGGAAGGTAATCGTCGCCTTCGGGGTTCTAGATGGTATCAGGGTTGTTTTGGTCCGCAGGTTCGTCCGGACCCTCAAACGGGTGCTCGAGCATGTCAGGATGATCGTGATCGGCAAGGGCATTGGCATCCATGCTGCTACTGATAGTTCTTCTTCCCTTTTTGCTTTTGGACCGCTTATGCGATTTCCGGCGCCTTGATGGCGCATCGCCCGATTTGTCGCCATCGTTGTGAGGCGTGTTGTCGCCGTTCATGGTGGGAGTATCTACCATGTGGACATCATATGTAGAAGTGGAGGTCCAATTCCCGGCATTAACGGGAGTGGGAGCACGGTCGTCTTCATTCATGTATTTTGCCTCCTCGATGGCATAGTCTAGCACGTTAGTTAAGTCTTCGATGGTGGCTATTAAGTGGGTGGTGGGTGGGTCAAAAAATCTGTCCCCACCCGAACTGTAATCGGGCCGGGCATAGATCGGGGATGGATTGTCAGTGATCTTCATCGACGAGAATCGCTCCAAGGCCTCATCGACAGCTGAGGGCCCGATCGGATCCAGCTATTCAAAACTCGTGAAGTTAACCCCCATGAAGCCCACCCATGGGGAGTGTTTGGTAGGAACACATGTCCGGTCATATGGCTTGATGGCCAGGCCGGGGTTAAAGATCGGACTGCCACCATGGGTGACCCCATTGGCATGTCCGACGAAGGGGCTCGAGGTTAAGGCCTCCGAGTCCTCGGGGGTTACGGGCGAAGACGTGAGCCCGATTAGTGACAAGTCGCCTCGAGAGTCGACAGAATACTCTAGGTTTCCAAATCTAACTTCCTAATCGAGGGTGAAGTTCTCCACACGGCCTAGATGGGGGGTGGAATCAGCATGCAGCACAACGCTACCGAAGGCGAAGATCTGCCCGGGGACGAAAACGTCCATGTTGCGGACCACTTCATTGACGACCAAGCGAGGCATCGATTCCATCTCGCTCACAGAGGAACTCTCAATGAAAGCACCAATGTCGGTGTCAGAACCAGCGGATCTCGGGTAGGGGGTCCCGAACTGTGAGACTAGGATCGACGGTAACAGGAGGCGAGGGGGACACAAGTTTACCCAGGTTCGGGCCCTCCAATGGAGGTAATACCCTACATCCAGCTTGATTGTATTGATGGTGTATGGGAATACAGAGTTGATCTACCACGAGATCGTATGTCTAATCCTAGATGAGTTATCCTACTTCTATTCCCTAAAACCCTCCGGCTTATATAGATGCCGAAGAGGCCTAGGGTTTTACACATGGTCGATTAAATGCCGAAGAGATAAACATGCCTATTACTACTTCAAACGTGGAATGAAAGCAGTGTTACTCGAAGCTTCCATCCTAGAAACTAGGCCTTCAAACCATCCAGTGTTCGGTTCGTAACCCATATAGTCTGGCCCGTAGACAACAGGCCGGATATTCGAGGACCCCCTAATCCAGGACTCCCTCAGGTAGATCATACTAACAACTTTTATTCTACTAGATCAAAACAAAAACAAAAAAGATCAAACTAGGAAAGATAAAACAAAAAGGAATAAAGGAATAAAGGAATAAAGGTGTGATGTGATACGATACCGGGGCACCTCCCCCAACCTTGGCACAAGCCAAGGGGAGTGCCCATACCCATGTACTCAGGTGTCCTTCTTCGGGGTTGATGGTGGTGGAGTTGTTGAGGAGGTTGGAGGCTTGTCATCCGTCTTCCAAGGCATAGGCTCACCATCGTAAAAAGATGAACGAGTCACTAGAATACTCAAATCTGCGGCCAAACTCATTCTCTTAAATCTATATTCATACTCACAATTTTGGTTTTGCAGATCATAAATTTGGGCTTGGAGATGCTCAATTTTCTCATAAAGCTTGAAGATGTGCTCTCTGATGTCCTTGGTGTCCAGCTTTTGTTTATGGGTAAACTCCAAGATCATCATATGATTAGCATTGAGTCCATGCTCCACCATTGCTTGGCACTTGAAGACTTGCTACTCCATTGCCTCGAGCCTTATTTCCACGCTTCCGGTCTTCTTCGGCCCCTCAACGTCACGGGTCTGCAGCACCCCCTCACGCATCTCAATGGTTTGAGGGTGTTGCAGCACCTCCGCAAGATAAGGGTTGATGACCCTTTTGAAAAACTTGTCCTTCGGAGCACCGGGGGACGCCATGACAATATAAATCTCCTGCAGAAACAACTCAAAACGAAAACAGGAGGTATTGTCGTGATACGAAAGTCGAAACCTTTGGGAGAGTATATAATGAATTTTTGCCAACCTGAAGGGATGTTCCACAAGAAAACGGAGTCCTGGGGGCACACGGGGCGGTGACAAGCCCCCCGAGCATCCTTCGGACTGCTTTTTATTTTCATAATTTTTTTAAATATTCCAAAACTGAATAAAATTGCTATTGGAAAACTTTTGGAGTTGGTTTGCTTACCGTACCACGTACCTATTCCTTTTCAGTGTCTCAAATATTCTGGTAAAGCTCTCTAATATGCTCTTTGGGAGTTATGGTATTGATGACATTGGTTTTAACATTAATGGGAGTACCTGAAATATAGTGTTTGATTCTTTGCCCGTTTACCACCTTCGGATTTGTGCCATCAACGCTGTTGATCTTGATGGCACCGAAGCGATATACTTCCTCGACGATGTATGGTCCTTCCCATTTAGAGAGAAGTTTTCCTGCAAAAATCTTAACCGAGAATTGTATAGCAAGACATGATCACCTACATTGAATTCACGCTTTTGTATCCTCTTATCATGCCATCTCTTAACTTTCTCTTTAAACAGCTTGGCATTCTCATAGGCCTGAGTTCTCCATTCATCAAGTGAGCTAATATCAAATAACTTATCCTCACCAGCAAGTTTGAAATCATAGTTGAGCTCTTTGATTGCCCAGTAAGCTTTATGCTCTAGCTCTAGAGGTAAGTGACATGCTTTACCATAAACCATTTTATACGGAGACATACCCATAGGACTCTTGTAAGCAGTTCTATAAGCCCATAATGCATCGTCAAGTTTCTTAGACCAATTCTTCCTATATCTATTAACCGTATTTTGCAAGATCAATTTAATTTCTCTATTGCTTAATTATACTTGACCACTAGACTAAGGATGATAAGGAGATGCAATTCTATGATTAACATCATACTTAGCAAGCAATTTACGGAAAGCACCATGAATAAAATGTGAACCACCATCAGTCATTAAATATCTTGGGACTCAAAATCTAGGGAAAATAACTTCTTTAAGCATCTTAATAGAGGTATTATGATCGGCACTACTAGTTGGGATAGGTTCTACCCACTTAGTAAAATAATCAACAGCAACTAAAATATGTGTATACCCATTGGATGTTGGAAAAGGTCCCATATAATCAAAGCCCCAAACATCAAATGGTTCATAACAAGAGAGTAATTCATAGGCATTTCCTGACGTCTACTAATATTGCCAATTCTTTGACATTCATCACATGACAAGACAAACTTACGAGCATCCTTGAAGAGAGGAGGCCAATAAAAACCAGATTGTAAGACCTTATGTGCAGTTATATCTCCAGCGTGGTGTCCTCTGTAGGCCTCGGAATGACACTTCTGTAGGATCTATTCCTATTCATGCTCAGGTACATAATGTCTAATAATACCATCTGCTCCTTCTTTATAAAGGTGTGGTCATCCAAGAAGTAATGTCTTAAATCATAGAATTTTTTTTCTTTTGCGGGTATGTGAAACTAGGCGGTATAAATTTAGCGATAGTGTAATAAGCATAATCAACATACCAAGGAGCATTATGAGAAGCATTTATGACAGCTAATTGTTCATCAGGAAAGCTATCATCAATATGTAGTGGGTCATCAAGAACGTTCTATAACCTAGACAAGTTATCTGCTGGGGGGTTATCAACACCCTTTCTCTCAACAATATGCAAATCAAATTCTTGTAGCAGAAGAACCCACCTAATAAGTCTAGGTTTAGCATCTTTCTTTTCCATGAGATATTTAATAGCAGCATGATCAGTGTGAACAGTTACTTTAGAATCAACAATATAAGGTCTAAACTTATCACAAGCGAACACAACTGCTAAAAATTCCTTTTCAGTGGTAGCATAGTTTCTTTGAGCACTGTCTAGAGTTTTGCTAGCATAATGAATAACATTTAATTTCTTATCAACACTTTGACCTATAACAGCAGCTATGACATAGTCACTAGCATCACACATAATTTCAAAGGGTAAGTTCCAATCAGGTGGTTGAACAACAGGTGTAGTAATCAAAGCATTCTTGAGAATTTAAAAAGCTTCCACATAATCATCATCAAAAATGAATGGAACATCGTTTTGCAAAATATTAGTGAGAGGCCTAGAAATATTAGAGAAATCTTTATATAAATCTCCTATAGAAACCAACATGACCAAGGAAACTTCGTATACCTCTGATATCCATAGGACACGGCATTTTTTCAATAGCATCAACTTTAGCCTTGTCAACTTACCTCTTTCGGAAATTTTATGTCCCAAGACAATGCCTTCATTCACCATAAAGTGGCACTTCTCCCAATTCAAGACAAGATTAGTTTCTTCACATCTCTGCAAAACTCGATCAAGGTTGCTCAAACAATCATCAAACGAAGTTTCGTAAAAAGAATAATCATCCATGAAAACCTCAACAATCCTTTCACAGAAATCAGAGAATATAGCAGTCATGCATCTTTGAAAGGTAGCAGGTACATTGCATAAACCAAAAGGCATACGTCTATAAGCAAAGGTACCAAAAGGGCAGGTAAAGGTGGTCTTCTCTTGATCCTCTTTTGACACACGTATTTGAGAGAAACCAGAATAACCATCTAGAAAGCAGAAATGTGTTTGTTTGGATAATATTTCTAGCATTTGATGAATGAAAGGTAGTGATTAATGATCTTTTCTAGTAGCTTTATTCAATTTCCTAAAATCAACTACCATTCTATAACCCGTAACAATTCTCTGTGGGGTCTATTCATTTTTATCATTAGGAACTATGGCAATACCTCCTTTCTTAGGGACACAATGAATGGGACTAACCCAGCTACTATCGGCAATAGGATAAATGATACCTGCCTTCAGAAGCTTTAATATTTCATTTCTTACCACTTCCTTCATTTTAGGATTCAACCGTCGTTGGTGATCAACCACTGGTTTAGCATCAGGTTCCATTTTAATTTTGTGCTGACATAGAGTGGGACTTATGCCCTTAAGATCATCAAGAGTATATCCAATAGCAGCATGGTGCTTGCTCGGAGTTTTCAATAATCTCTGTTCTTCATGCTCTGAAAGGTTAGCACTAATAATAACAGGATATATCTTCTTTTCATCAAGATAAGCATATTTCAAAGTATCAGGTAATTGTTTAAGCTCAAACACGGGATCACCGTTGGGTGGAGGGAGGTCCCCAAGTATTTCAACAGGCAAGTTGTGTTTCAGAATAGGATGCTGATCAAAGAAAATCCTATCTATTTCATTTCTTTCATTCATGTGCATGTCATTTTCATGGTCTAGCAAATATTGGTATAAAGGATCAGTAGGAGGCATCGCAATAGAGGCAAGACCAATAATTTCATCCTTACTAGGCAGTTCTTTATCATGGGGTTGTCTATGAAATTTTGAGAAATTTAACTCATGAGACGCATCCCCAAAACTTACGGTAACTGTTTCCTTCTCATAATCTATCCTGGCATTACCGGTATTCAAGAAGGGTCTACCAAATATAATGGGACAAAAATTATCTTCGAGGGATCACTAGAAGAGTGTCTAGAGGGGGGGTTAATAGACTACTAGCAAAAAATTAAAACCTAACCTTTTCCCAAGTTAATTGGTTGGCAGATTTTAACAGTTTTACCAAGACTAGCAAGTCTATATAACCTACACATGCATGTCAACAAATATGGCAGCGGAAAGTAAAGACATTGCACATGAAGTAAAGAGTAGAGATATGGAGATCAAACGCAATTGGAGATGCAAGGATTTTTCTCGTGGTTCCTATAGGTGTTGCTATCGTATGCCCACGTTTATAGAATCTTCAACCCACAGAGGGTAACAGTCACGAGAGTCCACAAAGGGCTCCACCCATAAGGGTCCACGAAGTAGCAACCTTGACTATTCCATAACGGCTTCCGTCCATGAAGGACTAGCCTCACTATGGGTAGATCTTCACGAAGTAGGCGATCTCCTTGCCCTTAAAAACTTCTTGGTTCACTCCACAACACGAAGTAGGAGGCTCCCAAGCGACACCTAACCAATCTAGGAGGCACCACCCTCCAAAAGGTCATAGGCTCAGTAATGCGATGAACTCCTTGCTCTTGTTCTTCAAGATGATAGACTCCTCAACACACAATCACTCTCTCATATATATGGCTTGGTAGAAGAGATGGGATTGGTGGAAAGCAACTTGGGAGGCTAGAAATCAAGATCCATATGGTAGGAGTGGGAGATCTTGACCTGAACACAAGGGTAGGTGGTTCTCTCTCAGAAATCTAATAGGATAGGTATGGAATAGTCCTGAGTGCTTATCTTTCGAGTAGCTGGTGGTGGAGGGGTATATATAGGCATCTCGAAAAATCCAACCGTTACACACAATAAGTCAGACTCGGTGGAACCAATGTGTGAATCTCGGTTGTACCGAAGTGACTTAAAGTTAGCAACTTTTGAATCTCAGTGAGACCGATATAGGAATCTCGGTTGCACCGATAAGGTCACCAATGGTCAGAATGTCCAATCTCGGTGACACCAATCCAACAATCTCGAAGGGACCGAAACTATGAATTTTCGTAAGAGAAAGTTGGCAGCCCAACTCGGTGGCACCGACATGGAATCGGTTGCACCGAAGTGGCTAGGGTTTGGCTGAGTCTGTCTAGGGTTTGGAATCGGTGGCACCGGGATGGAAATGTTGGTTGCACCAATTTTGAGTATTTGGCTTTGGACATACTTTGGTGGGAGAGTTTGTGGGTGTCTTTGGTGACTATCACTTGTGCACGTATGAGCATTTTGTTCACCAACAAAACCTTACCCCCTTTTAATAGTATTGGCTTTCCTATGAATTCAAAGTGATTTCTCACAAATATAAAATGTAGAGTCCTCTTGATTGAAGTTTGGCCAACCTATTTCTTCTCCTTCTTCATGGGTATACTCTCCACACTCCTTTTTGCCAACCCAACTCTCCATGGACTATTATCTGAAATACACTAGACAAAAGTATTAGTCCAAGAGACAATGTATGTTGTCATGAATTATCAAAACCACCAAGGGGGCATGTTGTGATTTCAATCTTGTGGGGAACCAAGAACAAGAAAATCGGTAGGATATTTTATTTTCCCACACAAGACTTCAACATCTCTAATAATCCTCGTGATATAGTATCTCTATTAGCAAGTTTAATTGTAACATCAATTTCCTCTAACTCAGTTGGTGCAATATCATTCATAATCTCTTTATATAAGGAAAATGTAATTGTACTCACACTAGCACCCATATCACATAAGCCATGCTAGAAATGATCTCCTATTTTAACAGAAACAACAGGCATGCCAACTACGGGTCTATGTTTATCTTTAGCATCAGGTTTAGCAATCCTAGCAGCTTCATCACAAAATGATTGAATAACATGCCCATCAATATTATCAACCAAGAGATCCTTAACCATAGCAATACTAGGTTCAACTTTAATTTTCTCAAGATGTGTAGGTGTTCTAGCACAGCTCTTACGAACCACAGTTGAAGCTTTAGCATGATCCTTTATTCTAACAGGGAAAGGTGGTTTCTCAATATAAGCAGTGGGAATAACAGGATCAACATTATAAGTAATAGTTTTCTCTTCAACTTTAATAGGTTCAACTACTTTCACTTCAATGGGAGGATGATATTTAAACCACTTCTCCTTAGGGAGATCAACATGAGCAGCAAAAGATTCACAAAAATAAGCTACTATCTTAGAGTCAAGTCCATATTTAGTGCTAAATTCACGAAAAGCATCGGTGTCCACGAAAGATTTAACATGACTCCTTACCTTCGTCGAGTTCTCAATCTTCAGAGTTGCGTTTAATTCTTTCCAACAAATCCCATTTGAATTCAATATCTTTCTTCATATAGGAACCATCACAAGAAGTATCGAGCGTGGATTGATCATTACGAGAAAGCCGAGCATAAAAATTCGGAATAATAATTTCTCTCGAGAGCTCATGATTGGGGCATGAATATAACATTGACTTAAGCCTCCCCCAAGCTTGAGCAATTCTTTCTCCTTCACGAGGCCAAAAATTATAAATATAATTCCAATCACGATGAACTAGATGCATAGGGTAGAACTTCTGATGAAATTCCATCTTCAATCGGTTGTAGCTCCATGATCCAATATCATCACATATCCTATACCATGTCAATGCCTTTTCCTTCAAAGATAAAGGAAAAACCTTCTTATTAACGTGATCCTCGAGAAGACCTGCAAGCATAAATAATCCACAAACTTCATCCACATAGATTAGATGTAAATCAGGATGTAGTGTTCCATCTCCAGCGTAAGGATTAGCCAACTGTTTCTCTATCATACCCGAAGGAATTTCATAATAAATATTTTAAGTAGGTTCAGTAGGTTGAGGGACAACTCTTTGTGTTTCTGGTCGAGGTGAAGATACCCCGAACAAGCCCGTCAAAGGATTACTTTCCATAGTGACAAGTGACAGTAAATTTCAGCACACTATATAAATTTTTCCTTACCAAAGGCACTTCACTCCCTATCAATGGCACCAGAAAAGAGTCTTGATGACCCATAAGTATAGGAGATCTATCGTAGTCCTTTTGATAAGTAAGAGTGTCGGACCCAACGAGGAGCAGAAGGAAATGACAAGCGGTTTCTAGTAAGGTACTATCTGCAAGCACTGAAATTATCGGTGACAGATAGTTTTGTGATAAGATAATTCGTAATGAGTAACAAGTAACAAGTGTAGCAAAGGTGCATCAAGGTAGACCAATCCTTTTTGTAGCCAAGGAGAGGCCTGGACAAACTCTTATATAAAGCAAAGCGCTCCCGAGGACACATGGGAATTTCTATCAAGCTAGTTTTCATCATGCTCATTTGATTCGCGTTTGTTACTTTGATAATTTGATATGTGGGTGGACCGGTGCTTGGGTGCTGCCCTTACTTGGAAAAAAACCCACTTATGATTAACCCCTATCGCAAGAATCCGCAACTACGAAAAAAGAATTAAGGTAAACCTAACCATAGCATGAAACATATGGATCCAAATCAGCCCCTTACGAAGCAACGCATAAACTAGGGTTTAAGCTTCTTTCACTCTAGCAACCTATCATCTACTTATTACTTCACAATGCCTTCCCCTAGGCCCAAATAATGGTGAAGTGTTATGTAGTCGATGTTCACATAACACCACTAGAGGAGAGACAACATACATCTCATCAAAATATCGGACGAATACCAAATTCACATGATTACTTATAACAAGACTTATCCCATGTCCTCAAGAACAAACGTAACTACTCACGAAACATGTTCATGTTCAAGGTCATAGGAGTATTAATTATCATAAAGGATCTGCACATATGATCTTCCACCAAGTAAACCAAGTAACATCAACTACAAGGAGTAATCAACACTACTAGCAACCCACAAGTACCAATCCGAGGTGTTGAGACAAAGATCAGATATAAGATATGAACTAGGGTTTGGAGAGGAGACGATGCTGGTGAAGATGTTGATGGAGAGTGACCCCCTATCGATGATAGGATCGTTGGTGATGACGATGGCTTCGATTTTCCCCTCTGGGAGGGAAGTTTCCCCGGCAGGATCGCCCTGCCGGAGCTCTAGATTGGTTCTGGCCAAGTTCCGCCTCGAGACGGCGGCGCTTCGTCCTGAAAGCTCTCCTCTAATTTTTTTCCAGGTCAAAATGCTTCATATAGGACAAGATGGGCATCGGAGGAGCCACAAGGGCCCCACAAGCCTGCTAGGCGCGACAAGGGGGGTGGCCGCGCCTAGCAGGCTAGTGGCCTTTTGGTGGCCCCCCTTTGGTTAATTCTTGTGCCAATATTTTTTATTAATTCCAAAAATATTCTCCGTAAATTTTCAGGACTTTTGGAGTTGTGCAGAATAGGTATCTCAGATTTGCTCCTTTTCCAGTCCAGAATTCCAGTTGCAGGCATTCTCCCTCTTCATGTAAACCTTATAAAATAAGAGAGAAAAGAAATAAGTATTGTACCATAACGTGTAATAACAGCCCATAATGCAATAAATATCAATATAAAAGCATGATGCAAAATGGACGTATCACCGAGCTGTTTGCGATCCTGAAAGTCGTTGAGTCTGAAATCTAGAAAGAGCATCAAGTGTTAATGGTCAATAAAACCACTAGTTTCAAGAAGAATGGCAAGGGCAAGAAGGGTAAGTCCAAGAAGAGTGGCAAATCATTTTCCCCTCCCATGAAGAAACCCAAGGTTGGACCCCAAGCGAGAAACTGAGTGCTTTCATTGCAAGGGAACTGGTCACTGGAACCGGAACTGCCCCAAGTATCTCGCTGACAAGAAGGCGGCCAACACCAAACAAGGTATATATGATATACATGTTATTGATGTGTACCTTACCAGCTCTCGTTGTAGTGCCTGGGTATTTGATACCGGTTTGGTTGCTTACATTTGCAACTCAAAGCAGGAGCTACGAAATAGATGAAGGATGGCTAAGGACGTAGTGACAATGCGCGTGGGAAATGGTTCCAAGGTTGATGTGATTGCCTACCATCAGGATTAGTTATGAACCTGAATAATTGTTATTTAGTGCCTGTGTTAAGCATGAACATTATATCTGGATCTTGTTTATTGCGAGATGGTTACTTCTTTAAATCAGAGAATAATGGTTGTTCTATTTATATGAGTAATGTCTTTTATGGTCATGCACCCAATGTGAGGGGTTTATTCCTATTGAATCTCGATAGTGATGATACACATGTTCATAAAATTGATGCCAAAAGATGTAGAGTTGATAATGATAGTACCACTTTCTTGTGGCATTGGTGCTTAGGTCATATTGGCAAAACGCATGAAGAAGCTCCATGCTGATGGACTTTTGGAGTCACTTAATTTCGAATCACATGACACATGTGAACCATGCCTCATGGGCAAGATGACTAAGACTCCGTTCTCTCGAACAATGGAACGGGCAAGTGCCTTGTTGGAGGTCATACATATAGCTGTGTGCGGTCCAATGAGCATTGAGGCGCGCGGTGGATATCGTTACTTTCTCACCTTCACTGATGACTTAAGTAGATATGGGTATATTTACTTAATGATACATAAGTCTAAAACGTTTGAAAAGTTCAAGCAATTTCAGAGTGAAGTTGAGAATCATCGTAACAAGAAGATTAAATTCCTACGATCTGATCGAGGAGGAGAATATCTGAGTTATGAGTTTGGCAGTCACTTAAGACAATGTGGAATTGTTTCACAACTGACACCGCCTGGAACACCAAAGTGTAATGGTGTGTCCGAACGTCGTGATCGAACCTTATTGGATATGGTGCATTCTATGATGTCTCTTGTCGATTTGCCACTATAGTTTTGGGGTTATGCATTAGAGACAACTGCATTCACTTTAAATAGGGCACCATTGAAATCCGTTGAGACGTCCCCATATGAACCGTGGTTTGGCAAGAAGCCAAAGTTGTCGTTTCTTAAAGTTTGGGGATGTGATGCTTATGTCAAAAAGCATCAGCCTGAAAAGCTGGAAGCCAAAGTGGAGAAATGCGTCTTCATAGGATACCCAAAAGAAACATTTGGGTATACCTTCTATCTCAGATCCGAAGGGAAAGTGTTTGTCGCTAAAAATGGAACATTTCTTGAGAAAGAGTTTTTCTCGAAAGAATTGAGTGGGAGGAAGATAGGGCTTGATGAGGTTGTTGAACCTTTGTTTCAACCAGAGAGTAGTGCAGTATAGAAAGATGTTTCTGTGGAGCTTGCGTCAGTGGAAGAGGAAGTTAATGATGATGATCATGAAGCTTCGGATCAAGTTACTATCCAAACTCGTAGGTCGACAAGGGCATGTACTGCTCCCGAGTTGTAAGGTAACTCTCTCTTGGAGGTCATGTTGTTGGACAACAATGAACCTACGAGCTATGGAGAAGCAGTGATGGGCCCGAATTCCGAGAAATGGTTAGATGACATGAAATCCGAGATGGGATCCATGTATGAAAACAAAGTATGGACTTTGGAAGTATTACCTGATGGGCGAAAGGCCATTCAAAACAAATGGATCTTTAAGAAGAAGATGGACGCGGACGGTAATGTCACCGTCTATAAAGCTCGACTTGTGGGAAAGGGTTTTTCACAAGTTCAAGGAGTTGACTACGATGAGACCTTCTCACCCGTAGTGATGCTTAAGTCCGTCAGAATCATGTTAGCAATATCTGCATTTTCAATTATGAAATTTGACAGATGAATGTCAAAACAACGTTCCTTAACGGTTTCCTTAAGGAAGAGTTGTATATGATGCAACCAGAAGGTTTTTTCGATCCAGAGAATGCTGACAAAGTTTGCAAACTCTAGCGGTCCATTTATGGACTGGTGCAAGCATCTCGGAGTTGGAATCTTCGCTTTGATGAGGTGATCAAAGCGTTCGGGTTTATACAAGTTTACGGAGAAGCTTGTATTTACAAGAAAGTGAGTGGGAGCTCTATAGCGTTTCTAATATTATATGTGGATGACATATCGCTGATTGCAAACAATATAGAAATGTTGGAAAGCGTGAAGGAATATTTGAACAACAGTTTTTCAATGAAGTTCCTAGGAGAAGCTGCTTTCATATTAGGCATCAAGATCTATAGAGATAGATCGAGACGCTTAATAGGACTTTCACAGAGCACATGCATACCTTAACAAAGTTTTGAAGAAGTTCAAAATGGATCAATCCAAGAAGGGATTCTTGCCTGTATTGCAAGGTGTGAAGTTGAGTAAGACTCAATGCCCAGTGACTACAGAGGATAGAGAGAAGATGAGTGTCATCCTCTATGCTTCAGCCATAGGCTCTATCATGTATGCAATGTTGTGCACAAGACCCGATGCTGGTCTTTCCATAAGTATGGCTAAAAGGTTTCGAAGTGATCCAGAAATGGGGCACTGGACGCCGGTCAAGAATATCCTTAAGTACCTGAAAAGGACTAAGGAAATGTTTCTCGTTTATGGAGGTGATCAAGAGCTCGTTGTAAAGGGTTACGTCAATGCAAGCTTTGACACTGATCCGGATGACTCTAAGTCTCAAACTGGATACGTATTTATTCACAATGGTGGAGCAGTAAGCTCGTGAAGTTCCAAGCAGAGCGTGGTAGCTGATTCTACATGTGAAGCGGAGTACATCGCTGCCTCGGAGGCGGTGAAGGAAGGTGTCTGGATGAAGGATTTCATGACATATCTTGGAGTAGTGCCGAGTGTACTGAACCCAATGACTCTGTTGTGTCACAACACTGGTGCCATTGCTGTGGCCAAGGAACCAAGGTTTCACAAGAGGACCAGACACATAAAGAGACGCTTCAATTCCATCCGTGATTACATCAAGGAGGAGGACATAAATATTTGCAAAAGTGCATACGGATCTGAATGTTGCAGACCCGTTGACTAAACCTCTTCCAAGGGCTAAACTGATCAACACCAGAACTGTATGGGTGTTAGATTCATTACAATGTAAATCTCATAGTGATGTGAGATAGATTATTGACTCTAGTGCAAGTGGGAGACTGTTGGAAATATGGCCTAGAGGCAATAATAAAGTGGTTATTATTATATTTCCTTGTTCATGATAATCATTTATTATCCATGCTATAATTGTATTGATTGGAAACTCAATTGCATGTGTGGATACATAGACAACATTGTGTCCCTAGTATGCCTCTAGTAGACTAGCTCGTTGATCAAAGATGGTCAAGGTTTCCTAGCCATAGACATGAGATGTCATTTGATAACGGGATCACATCATTAGGAGAATGATTTGATGGACAGGACCCAAACTATGAACATAGCATATGATCGTGTCAGTTTATTGCTATAGTTTTCTGCATGTCAAGTATCTGTTCCTATGACCATGAGATCTTGCAACTAACTGACACCGAAGGAATACCTTGTGTGTATCAAATGTTGCAATGTAACTGGGTGACTATAAAGATGCTCTATACGTATATCCGAGGGTGTCTGTTGAGTGGGCATGGATCAAGACTGGGATTTGTTACTTCGTGTGACGGAGAGGTATCTCAGGGCCCACTCGGTAATACAACATCACAACAAGCCTTGCAAGCAAAGTGACTAAAGTGTAGAGATCAGGGCCCACATGATCTTGTATTACGGAACGAGTAAAGAGACTTTCCGGTAACGAGATTGAACTAAGTATAGAGATAACAACGATCGAATCTCGGACAAGTAACATACTAAAGAACAAAGGGAACAACATACAAGATTAACTGAATCCTTGACATAGAGGTTCAACCGATAAAGATCTTCATAGAATGTGTAGGAACCAACATGGGCATCCATGTCCCGCTATTGGTTATTGACCGTAGAGGTGTCTCGGTCATGTCTACATAGTTCTCGAACCCGCAGGGTCTGCACACTTAATGTTCGGTGCCGTTTCGGTAGTATTGAGTTATGTATGGTGATGAACTAAGGTTGTTAGGAGTCCCGGATGAGATCCCAGACGTAACGAGGAGCTCCAAAATTGTCCAGAGGTAAAGATTGATATATAGGAAGTATCGTTTTGGTCACCGGAAAGGTTTCGAGTATTTCCGGTAGTGTACAGGGAGTGCCGCGAGGGTTCCCGGGGGCCATCGGGAGGGGCCACCCATGCCGGGATGCCACATGGGCGTTAGGAGTGGCACACCAGCCCTTAGTAGGCTGGGCAAAACAGCCCCTAAGGGCCCATGCGGCTAGGGAGTGGGAAAAGGAAAAACCCCAAGTGGGGGAAGGAAAACCAAGTAGGATTGGAGGTGGACTCCTCCATCTCACCCTCGGCTGACTCCTAGGGGAAACCCTAGGGGATCCGGCCCCTCCCCTCCCTCCTATATATATTGTAGGGGAGAAAGGGCAGCCGCACCCAACCCTAAGCCACGATGCAGCCCTTTCTCCCCACTAGATCGTCTCCCCTAGTTTTTGTGGTGCTTAGGCGAAGCCCTGCCGGAATAGTTCCACCACCATTGCCGTCGTGCCGTCGTTCTGCCGGACGACTCATCTACCTCTCTGCTCCCTCTTGCTGGATCAAGAACGCGGAGATCATCATCGAGCTATACGTGTGCTGAATGCGAAGGTGTCATCCGTTCGACGCTAGATCGAGACAGATCATGATTGGATCGCGGGACGACTAGCGATTTGGATCGCGAAGACGTTCGACTACATCAACCGCGTTTCTTAATGCTTCCCGCTTAGTGATCTACAAGGGTATGTAGATCCACTCTCCCTCTCGTAGATGCTCATCACCATGGATAGATCTTGCGTGTGTGTAGGAAATTTTTTGTTTCCCATGCAACGTTCCCCAACAGAAAGGAAATATAAAATGCGTTTGTCTACATCATTGGATTGTGCAAGGTATCTCATAGCTCAAGGAGAAGCTTTTCGTGGACACGATGAATCCTCCAGTTCCATCAACAAAGGAAATTTTAGAGAGTTTTTGGACTGGTACAAGGACAAGAATAAGGACGTGAAAGATGCATTTGATAATGGGCAAGGTAATGCACTTATGATATGTCTAGAGATTCAAAAGGACCTTGCTACATGTTGTGCATTGGAGGTAACCAAAGTTATCAAGAATGAGCTTGGAGATAAGAATTTTGCGATACTCGTTGATGAGGCTAGAGATTTCTCAATAAAGGAGCAAATGGCAATAATTTTGAGGTACTTCAGTGGTTGACATAACTAATTCTTTTATTGTTGTTATTCATTTATGTTCCTTTAACTTGTCGGTTTTCAAATGTGCAGATTTTTGGATGATAATGGGGAGCTTCAGGAGAGGTTTCTTGCCATTAAGCACATCACAGATTGCACATCTACTGGAATTAAAGAAGCATTGTTTCATGTCTTAAAGTTCCATGACTTGCCTATTAATAGGCTACGTGGACAGGGTTATGTTGGGGCTTCAAATATGACAGGAGAATTCAATGTTTTGCAAAAACTAATTCGTGATGAGAGTCCGTATGCCTTCTTTGTTCATTTTTTGCCCATCAGTTGCAATTAGTGGTTGTCATAGTGGCTCAGTGTTGTCCGGTTATTGCTGATTTTTTTCAACATGCTTCCCTTGACAGTGACTCAAGTTAGTTCATCTTGCAAAAGAAAAGATTCATTGCTTGCAAAGCATCAAGATGACTTGATAGAAATGATGGAGAATTGTAAGATATCATCTGGAACTAGTTTACATCAAGAAAGTAACCTAGCTAGACCAGGAGCTACTCGTTGGGGCTCACATCTTAGAACTTTGCTTCGTGTTTACACAATGTGGAATGCAATGGTAGATGTGCTTGCAATTGTGATTGATGATGCCCGGGAACACACTTCTCAAGGTGGAGCTTCAGGTTTGTTGGTACAGATGGAATGCTTTCAATTTGTGTTCATCATGCTATTCGTAATAAACTTGTTGAACATCACAAATATGTTATCACAAGCTTTGCAAAGGAAGAATCAAGATGTTGTGGAAGCCATGTGTTTGATCTTGGATGTGAAAGAAGCTTTGCAAAATATGAGGGACAATGGGTATGAGACATTATGCGAGCAAGCGACAAACTTTTGTGAGGAACATGGCCTTGACATGCCAAATATGGATAATCTTGTTGGAGCTATGGGGAAATCTGCTCGCGGCAAGAATAAGGTGACTCGACATCATTATTTCAAGGTTAGCATATTTAGTGTTGCTATTGATGCAATTCTCACTGAGATGAATCACCGTTTCAATGAAGTTAACACCGAGTTAGTGGATTGTATGTCTTGTCTTAATCCAACTAACAACTTCTCAAAGTTTAATGTTGACAAACTTATTCGGCTTCCTGAAATTTATGTTGAGGATTTTACACAAGCTGAACGGATGTTGCTAAGATACGAGCTTCCAACATTCCTTACAAATGTTAGGAAAAGTATGGAATTTAATGGATGACCGGATGTTTCTACCCTTGCTCGGTTGATGGTTCAAACAACAAAACATGGAACTTTCCAGTTGGTATATCGCCTCATCGAATTGACATTGATTCTTCCAGTGGCAACTTCATCGGCTGAGCAAATATTTTCAGTAATGAAGATCATCAAAACAGATTTTCGCAATAAGATATCAGATAATTGGCTCAATGATTTAATGGTATACTATTGCGAGAAAAGGATATTCAAAAGTATTCGAGATGATCGAATTATGATACGATTCCAAAATAAGAGAAATCGCAAAGGACATTTGCCTCTTGAGTATGATGTCACTTCGTAGAGGTATATCTTTGTTTAGTACTAGTGTTGGTAATTAGTTGAGGATGCCTTACTATATCACTGACAATTATGCAAATTTAAACAGATGGCTTGTAGTTTGTCCCTTGCATTTTGGTGTGGATGTGGAAGTAAGAATCAGCACCAATATCATTGTCTTTGTACTTGCTTTTCTAGTACTTGATGTAGAAAAAAATCATTCTGGTGTACTTGTTTATTTGGACGAGTGGGTTTGGGAATAATGGCTATCTTGCTCAATAGATTCATTTTTTGTTCAAAATTTGATGTTTTTTTTTCAAGTAAGCCTTTAGTTCGTTCGTCGTAAACTTTGATCCCACCCTCCATTTTTTGTCTAGATTCGCCACTGTCCTTTCCTCTTGCATTATTCAATCTCTTGTGAATAATAGAAGTGTTTTTCGATGATTAATTTGCGATGATTAATAAAGTAAGCGGGCGTTCCTTCGAAAAAAATGTTTTCTTTAAATGGTTAAAGAAAAAACTCGACTGGATTTTTTTTTCGAGAATCACTCGACTGGATAGGAGCCGAACCCGGCTGAAAGTCGAAGAATTCCCCGGCTTGTTTGGAAGAGGCCTGCCTGGCCAGTTGAGCAGCAGGTTGGAAATTTCAGGGGCCACGAATCAAGTCCACATGATTGACCCAGCCCCAAAAATATCCAATCCAAACCAAATCAAACAAGCGCCCGCCTCGCATTCGCATCGTCGTCCGCACTACGCACCAATGGAGCTCTCATCCTTCCTGCCCTCCCTGTCCCCGCGCCCGCTCTCCTTCTCCACCGCGTCCAAAACGCTCCGGCGGCCGCGGCCGTGGCCGGCCGCCTTCGCCTGCCGCGCGGACGCCTCCCCGGAAGGGCCATCAACCTCAACCACCCGGCGATGGTTCACCTCGCTAGCCGCCGCCACCGCAGGTTCCGTCGGTCATTTCTTGATTCGGTTTTATCATCACCTGTCTGTCAGTATCTGTGTTCTTGATGGTTTAATGGCGGCGCGCAGCCGTGGGGATTGGCGTCGCCGGAGGAGGGGAGGCTGGCGCCGTGTCGACCAGCAGGAGAGTCGTAAGAATCCGTGTCCAGCTTCCGTTGTTCAGACTTTGGCATCGGATGAGACTGGGCTGAGATTCTTTGCTGTTTACTCTGTTGATTTGGGCAGTTTAGGAGCAACAAGATTCCGGAGAGCGACTTCACCACTCTGCCTAATGGCATCAAGTATGCATACTCTTTATTGATTTACCCCGAGAGCTAGTCTACTGCTAGTCTCAGTGATATTTCGATGAAATCCAGTGAATGGTAGTACTAATTTCAGTAGAGACTGAAATATTTACCTTACGGCGAAAATATTTCAGCAATTTCAGTAGTGCACAGTAATTCAAATAATATTTTAATTACTCAAGTCAACTGAATTCAAGTGGATGTTTTGGCCCTTTGGCTGGAATGCGAACCAAAATCACTGGAATTTACTGAATTTCGGTGATCTAGGTTGGTGCTGACATTTTTCTGAAACTGGAAGTGAAAACCATGGTCCTAGGTGCACTTTACCTCTGGTACTGTATAGGTGTATGACAGTGTAAATTGGACCAGCAATTAACAAGCTCTACAGACTGTAGAATGGTCAGTGCATTAAGCCAATTACATGGTGTTTTGGTGGACGTGTAGCTCCTAACCTCATATTGTCCTAGATAAGGCATGTAAGGCTTAGCGATACAGTGTATTCTACTCATCAGAAAAGCTATCAGATCTTACAAAATAAGATTGAGTCTGTTCATTGTATGTGAAAAATAGTCGCTGAAGATTTGCTGTTTGTGTGTGTTCTGTTGGACTTATAAGCAGAAGCATGCTTTGCTAATTAATTGTCATCACCTGAATGTGACGTAACTTACAAAGTGCTGAGCAGGTACTATGACATCAAAGTAGGAGGCGGGGCTAAAGCAGTTAAGGGGTCGCGCGTCGCAGTATGTACCACCACCAGTATTTGCATTTTATCAAGCTTAGCATTTCTAAAATCATGATGCGACAGAAGAATTTATCATCATTTGCATTTGCACTGTCAATCATTGATGAGACTGAATAAATGAGTCTCTACTGATGAGTCCTGAGGTATCATGAAATGGGAAATCTGAATTGTGCAAACTTTTTATTACCTCCTTGAAACTATGTAGTTTGATTTGACTGTCTGGTTTTATATGATAAATCATCGCATAAAAAGGTGGTATCTTATACTTGTATCAACATTCCTTTTCAAGCATGTACACAGCTATCCTTTTGCTTTGCTTTGTTATGGTTTTGCTCGACGCCCTGTTTGGATGCAAGATAGGAAAATTATAGGAATAGGAAAAGTGCAGGAATTAGATGTCATGTCTTGTCGAATCCTATAGGAATCTGAAACACATGAATTATGATCCTCCAAGAAGTGGAGAAAGGAAGGGGTCCTATGGGAATTCTTCAAGCAGACCCTGCAACCGAAAGGACGGCATAGGAAGAAATCCTTAGGATTCCATTCCTATGAAATTCCTACGTAACTCCCTTGTTCCAAATAGGCCTGAGTTGTTTTGGTCCTTCTCGGCATTTTCTTCTAATATGACATTTTATTTTAGTGTGTGTTCCAGAAAAATTATTTTTTGGAAAATTCCAAGATGGCCTAAAGAAATCCAAAATTAACTAATAGTGTTCCATCCCACATGTGGACACTTATTCATACACTTGCTAGATGAATGTTCAGAAAAGTTGCAATTTGTTTTCATCTTCATTTTTTAAGTATGATTTTAGGTACATATTTTTTAACAACGTGGCACTTCTTTTAGGTACATTACGTGGCCAAGTGGAAGGGCATAACATTCATGACAAGCAGGCAGGGCCTCGGTGTCACTGGTGGAACGGTATTGCCTTACATTTTTGGCTTCTTTTTGTGTAGGATAAATTAGCAATACTCTTCAGTAAATTATCAATATAAATGATTCATAAAATTGCACTTTCATATTGTACAAGTTCCTGCCACCTTTTCGTCGTTCTAAAAGGAGACTGTGTTATCAAATATCAAGCATGCTTCTTAATTTGTACATGTAGGAACTTCTTGATAGTTGTGTGATGCGGATTTTGAAAAGTGACCGTACTTCAAATATGGTTTTTCTGGGTTTACTGTCTTTTACTTTTCTTAAATCATCTGTAGCCGTATGGGTTTGATGTTGGCAATTCTGAAAGAGGCAATGTTCTAAAAGGCTTGGATCTCGGGGTTGAGGGAATGAAAGTTGGAGGCCAGGTGAGTAATTTCTATGGTTTCGTTTTGGTTTTTCTCTACAATCTTTAATCTCCAAACAAACAATTATGTGACTTTGTAGAGAGCTAAGGTATGTTGATACCAGTTAAAAAACATGATGCTCTGCCGCAGATAATTAAGCTATCCATCAGTCAACCCTTACAAACGATAGTATTGATAACTTTTAGAGATTGTTTCATTTCTTGATGATTATGAAATATGCTAAGTTGCCTGCATCATGTCAAAAAGCATATATTCATTTTAGCTTAAGTATAAAGATCACATAACAATTATTTCTCGGTTCCGATGAATTATTTATCTTCAGTGACCACTTTATACATGTGAGAATATTTTGAGGCATGAGTACACATACAAACTCGGCCCCTGTCATAATTTCTTGATGTGGAAATCAATGTCATTCTGCAATCTGACTATGATGAAAATTTCAGAGGCTGGTCATAGTTCCTCCTGAGTTAGCTTATGGAAAAAAGGGCGTTCAAGAAATTCCTCCTAATGCAACTATTGAGGTAAATAGTCATTTATTTTCATGCCAGCTACATCAATAGTTATTCCATTCTTCTTCATCTTGTTCCTGGTGTAACTTAGTTTTCTTCTATATCTTATCATTGAATGTTTATGGAGTATGAATAGAAAAAAAAACTATCACAATTGGCGTTAGGGATTCGAAAACCTATCACATTTTTTCTTCGTTAAAGCCTAGTGGTATTGGGTAAAATTTAGCGAAAATACACTGGTGACTGAATTGGTTAAAACTGAGTGCGATTATGACAGGCTGGTCTCGCATGTAAGTGCTGGCGTGGCACAAATGCCAACACAGTTTGTTTGACCGTTACGCTGGACGTTATGACAGGAGGGCCCCACATGTCAGTTCTATCTTGCTCCGATAAGAGGCCTTGTGTTCCATGGGATAATTTTATTGAGGGAGATAGAACTGATATGTGCCCCCCCCCTTTCATAACGTCTGACGCAATGGTCAAATAAGGCATTGACTTTTGTGCCACGTTAGTGCTTACATGCAAGCCATCCTTATCATCATCGCGCTCAATTTTAACCAACATGGTCATCAGTGTTTTTTGCTAAATTTTGCTCGAATACTGTTAGTGAAGAAAAAAGAAGTGGTGATTTTTTGAAACCCTAGCGCCAATTGTGGTGAATTTTCTTCTATTTACTCAATGTTTATCTGTTGTTAACAGCTGGATGTCGAACTGCTATCGATCAAACAGAGTCCATTTGGGTATGTACAGTTCTTAGTTAATATGCACATGATACCCTTTTTTCCTGCCATTACTAACGAAAAACAATCTGTTCCACAGGAGTGCTGTGAAGATCGTTGAAGGATAATTGTGCATTAACTACTGCAGAAAATGATGTATATTTGAACATGATGCAGGGTGTTACTGCAAGAAAGGGGGCTAGATGTATCAGATTTCAGTGGTGCTGTTGCGTAAATAAGTGCACCATTATGTAATATTTGACTATGGAGCTTTTTTTTGGCTCATTGGAGAATAAGCAAGTTCCCATAGATTATATATTCAATTTCTTTTTGCAAATTTTCAGGTACAGCCCCTCTCTGCCTCTCTGTAACACATGCACAGTTCACTCACTTGTATAGCCTTTGCAGCTTCATCATCTAGTTCTGACATTGTGTTTTAGTTCCAGTACTTGATTTTAAGGGTTTCAGTTCCACTGCAGTTGACTTGTTGCTGGTACTGTAGCTGTCAAAAATCTGCCGTCTAGTTTGCAATCCAATGGCTGTCCTTAGTAGCGATGCGAGTCAAATAGGAAATTCTGAGATGCGCTTAGTAGCGATCTGTATGCAGGCAACACGGAATAACACACACATTAATTTGGTTAGGTTTTGCGGACTATAAGCATGAGTGCTTATAGACGTTCACCACAAAAAACTGATAGGTAGTAGTCATAATCACAAGACAATGAGCTAATGGATTAATAATAATTGACCTACATACGATGATGCAAAAAATGTAATATGAACAGAACAATAACGCTCATTTCGAAAGGAATCGATTGGATTATGATGTGAAATGTTGGAATAACCCTAAACGGAGTAATAACTTGTATAATATGCCATATTGAGTTTTTCTTTTGGAAATGTAAAAGGAAAAAGTGTATCAAATATTGTCATGGCGGGAGTAGCCACTGGTAGGCACGACAGAACTGGAAGGGTACCTCATTAAGGCCGAGTTCTTTTCAGCTTTTGATTCTCAAGAATTGAATTATGGGATACTGCCCACAGAATGTGTTGCCCGGTTCTTTTCTGTGATTCCCGTTTGAGATTGTGGTGAGTGGTGTGTTGAAATGTTGGTAATGTCTCTGAACTGAAATTGTGTGCTGATTTGCTAACACTTAGTTGTTTCAAATAGTTTATCGTTGAATATGAGTACGAAAACGATTTATGAATATCATAGAATGTTAAATATTGCAGATAGAATGGCTGGGAAGTTTCCTTCCTTACAGAAGGGGTCAAGTACAAATAGAAGGAATAATCTTAAGATACGAGATTGATAGCAAGAACACCAAAGGACCTTTCAACGACATTTACCGAAAAAGGCTTTCGCCCCGCTTTATAGATGAAGCAACCAGTACAGACATAGAGTATCACAAAAGTCACACACACACACACAGAGTTACACCACAAAGAGTACGAAAGGTTCTGCTGAGGGCACAACTCAACAAGCCTTAATGAAAACACAAAGGCAGGACCAACAGGGGTCCCGACGACGCGCGAAGCGAAGCGTCAAGTCCGGCTCGGGGGGGGGGGTGTGGAGGGAGCGGCGGTGCCAAGCGAAGATCTATCATACGGTGATCGGCGGTGAGGGTGTTGATGGCGTCCTGGTCCTGTTAACGGCTAAGCGATCGCCAAAGCTGCAGAAAACCACACATTTTGAAAATGGCGTCAATCGCACATCGGAGAGGCACTCGTTGGATCAACAGCTTATTGCGAACCCTCCAGAGCGTCCAGGCAAGGACCCCAATGACGAGCCACCTAATATGGCGCCGCGGCTGGGGGGGGGACTGGACCTCGGCGAATAAGTTTGGGAAGTTGGTGTTACACCATAGGCCACTCAAGAGCTCCTGAAGGCAGCTCCAGAGAAACTGGGCGGATACGCACGAGAAGAAGATGTGGTTGGAGTCCTCGGCAGTACCGCAAAGAGGGCATAACCCATCACCCGGACCGTTCCTCTTAAGCACCTCCACACCGGAAGGGACGCGGCCGCGGATCCACTGCCACAAGAAGATCTGGATCTTCATGGAGAACCTGATCGTCCAAATCAGCTCGAGGGGCGCAGGTGCAGGAGAGGGAGCAATGGCCCGATGGAGGGATTTCGTGGAGAAACACCTCGAGGGCTCGAGACGCCATGAAATGCGGTCGGAAGGCTAGGCTAAGGCAGGTTCATGGAGAGCGACAAAATCCAGTAGCTCGAGCGAGGCTACCCGGTCCTCGGGCCCAAATGGACGCCGGAAGGCAAGTCGCCCAAGATCAGTGAGGGCGGTCTCAACCAAAATCCGGGCATCAACCGCGATGGAGAATAGGGTCAGGAATCGCGTCGCAAAGGGCTCCAGCCCGGCCCACCTGTCAAACCAGAACATAGTGGATGAGCCGGAGCCGACCTCAATAGAGGTCCCGGTGCGAAGGACCGGGAGCAGCTAGATGATCGACTGCTAGAACTAGGAGCCGCCAGAGCGCTGGCAGAAAGAGAGCGACTATCCCCGCATGTATTTATTTCGGATGATCTGGAGAGGCTACCCGTTCCTTTAGCAATCCGCCAAAGCCATCGCTTCAGGAGGGCGATGTTCATGCGCTTAGAGGACAAATATCGACCACCGAACTATATGGTCTTTCTGCTTGTCCCCATCGCAGGCCCAGAAGAACCTCGCCTGGATTGAGCCGATCTCATGATGGAGAGTCTCAGGCAGCTTGTAGAAGCTCATAAGGAACAGGAGCAGGCTGGATAAGGAGGAATTAGTGAGGACCGTCCTAGCCGCCTTGGATATCCAACGACCCTGCCATGGCTCAATACGGTGCTGGAGCTTGAGCACCGCTGGCCGCAAGTCCGCAACCGATAGGCGCGAGTCACTAATGGGGATCCCCAAGTAGGATGTGGGGAATACACCCATCTCGCAGTTAAGCGGTTAAGCCTGTCAGCGATACTCTGACTCACCTTGGGTGAGTATCCCATCACCATCACTTCGCTCTTGTCGAAGTTGATCTTGAGCCCCGACATCTGCTGGAAACAGAGCAGGAGGAACTTCAGGTTCGTGATGTCGTCGGTGGATCCCTAGACCATGATGATGATGTCGTCAGCGTACTAAAGTAGGTAAACACCCTGGCCATCGACTAGGTGAGGGACAATGCCCTAGATGTGGCCTGCGTCCTTAGCCTTAACAAGGATGTACGCCAAGGCGTCGACCACCATGTTGAATAAGAAGGGGGAGAAGGGGTCGCCCTGCCTAACCCCACAGAGGGTGGGAAAGTATGGGTCGATCTCCCCATCGATGTTAACCGTGGTCTTGTCGGAAGAGACCAGCTGCATGACCCGGGTAACCCATCGGTCATCGAACCCCTTCCTAAGCAGCACCTACCGAAGGAAGGGCTAGCTAACAATGTCATATGCCTTGTGTAAGTCGATCTTGAGGAAGACCGCTTTGAGATTGTAAGGGCGTGTTTCTCCCTAAGTGGTTTTGGTGATTGATGACAATGCCTTTGCGGACTAATCGTGTGCATTGAGCATTTCAGATATCTCATGTCTAGGCACAAGACGATTCAGTGCCCCTATGAGCCTCTCGAAGACGGTTGTTCTCTATGTTTCCTTTCGATGGATTTGAGTCGTAGGAAAGCTGTACTATTAAGAGGGTGTCTACTTCGGAAAGGTTTGGGTCGAATCAACACATACACATCTATTCCTTTGCACCACCTTTTCCTCGCTTCAATGGAGCTCCAACTCATTTTCTTCCCCGTGCAAAGTGAAAGCCTATGGGGTGTTTGCTTTCAGTGGTCAGCGATAGTACCGCTCAAAGGAGCGGTAGTACCGCAGGTGCTAGCGCTAGTACCGCTCGGTGGAGCGGTAGTACCGCTGTCTCCTGCCCTGGAATTTAGGCCTGCGGTAGTAGGCGCGGATGTAATTTTTTACATCCGCCCTATTACGGTAGTACCGTGATTCGCGTCCGGTACTACCGTGCCAGACTTTTCCCAGTTTCGCCTTCTGCAGATGTAGGCACAAAAGTAATTTTTTACTTTCGTGCATCTCAAGTGCCAGCCTCTGCCGACCATGCGGTAGTACCACATGGGCTCGCGGTAGTACCGCTCCGGCGGTTCTACTGCTTGTTTCCTAGTGCGATCGGCCAGAGCCTGTTACTCCCGTGCAAGCGGTAGTACCGCACGCGGCAGCGGTAGTATCGCAAGCCCTCACGGTAGTATAGTGGGTTTTGCGGTAGTATCGCAATGCGCGGGGCTGTGGGTGTGGATAATGGTTGGATCTTATCCCCCACTATAAAAGGGAGGTCTTCTTCCTCAAGAAGCTTACCTCTTCCTTCCCAAAACTCCATTGTTGCTCTAAGCTCCATTTTAGCCCGATCTCTCTCCCTAGCCAATCAATCTTGTTGATTTTCTAGGGATTGGTTGAGAAGGCCTCGATCTACACTTCCACCAAGAGAAATTTGATCCCCCCCTAATCCCTTGCGGATCTTGTTAAACTTGGGTATTTGAGCACCCTAGACGGTTGAGGTCACCTTGGAGCCACAATCCATTGTGGTGAAGCTTCGTGGTGCTATTGGGAGCCTCCAATTTAGTTGTGGGGATTGCCCCAATCTTGTTTGTAAAGGTTCGGTCGCCACCTTCAAGGGCACCAATAGTGGAATCACGACATCTCGCATTGTGTGAGGGCGTGAGGAGAATACGGTGGCCCTAGTGGCTTCTTGGGGAGCATTGTGCCTCCACACCGCTCCAACGGAGACGTACTTCCTCACAAGGGAAGGAACTCCGGTAACAGATCCTCGTCTCCACTGGCTCCACTTTTGGTTATCTCGCACCTTTACTTCTTGCAAGATTTTATTGTGATATATACCTTGCTTGCTTGTGTACTTATTGTGGTTAGCATCATATAGGTTATTCACCTAGTTGCACATCTAGCCAACTTATTTGATGCTAAGCCTAAATTGTTAAGGAAAAGTTAAAAAGTGTTAGTTGCCTATTCACCCCCCTCTAGTTAACCATATCAATCGTTTCAATTGGTATTAGAGCAACGTCTCTTTATTAAGGGTTTCACCACCCGAAGAGTATGGCTGGCGAAGAGGAGCGTGTGGGAGGAATTCCCGAGGCCATGGGAGTGAACACGGTCTCACGCGAGGATTTTAATGAGGCCTTGTCCTTACTCAAATCCTCCATGGCGACCGAGGTTCAATCCATGTTCAAAGATTTCCTTAATACTCTTAAAATGTCTAGATGCGGTGCAAGTGGTCAAACCCACTAACTCGTCATCGGATGTCAACTCCGGTAAGGAGGGGGCTAGTGCTGACAAAGATAATCATTCTCAAGGATTTAATAGGTCGGGGACCTTTGCCTCTGTTCCCCCTCCCATGGTCTATGGAGGACCGGTGCACCCACCTCATATAGTTAATCTTGGTCCTCCTCCTAAACTTGTTAAGAATGATTCTGCTAATTGGGTTTTCAGTATCAAGTCTCATTTAGATCACAACTCAATTCATCTCATGAGAGTTATTGAAGAAGGATACTATCCTCATGATCCACGCAATCTTACTCCAAGAGAACAAGTGGATAAACAGCTAAATTCTTCCGCCTTGTTCATACTCCAAGCTGCTATTCCTACTGAAGACCTACCTCACCTGCGGCCCTTCATTGTTGCTAAAGAGTGTTGGGAACACATCATTGTTGGAAGTATGCCCTAGAGGCAATAATAAATTATTTATTATCATATTTCCTTGTTCATGATAATCGTTTATTATCCATGCTATAATTGTATTGATCGGAGACTTAGATGCATGTGTGGATACATAGACAAAACCATGTCCCTAGTATGCCTCTAATAGACTAGCTCGCTGATCAAAAGATGGTTAAGGTTTCCTAGCCATGGACATGAGATGTCATTTGATAACGGGGTCACATCATTAGGAGAATGATGTGATGGACAAGACCCAAACTGCAAACGTAGCATATGATCGTGTCAGTTTATTGCTACTGTTTTCCGCATGTCAAGTATGTGTTCCTATGACCATGAGATCATGCAACTCGCAGATATCGGAGGAGTGCCTTGTGTGTATCAAACGTCGCAACGTAACTGGGTGACTATAAAGGTGCTCTACAGGTATCTCCGATGGTGTCTGTTGAGTTGGCATGGATCGAGACTGGGATTTGTTACTCCGTGTGCCGGAGAGGTATCTCGGGGCCCACTCGGTAATGCAACATCACAATAAGCCTTGCAAGCAATGTGACTAATTGTTAGTTGCGGGATCTTGTATTACAGAACGAGTAAAGAGACTTGCCGGTAATGAGGTTGAACTAGGTATGGAGGTACCGACGATCGAATCTCGGGCAAGTAACATACCGAAGAACAAAGGCAACGTTATACGGGATTAACTGAATCCTTGACATAGAGATTCGACCGATAAAGATCTTCGTAGAATATGTGGGAACCAATGTGGACGTCCAGGTCCCGCCATTGGTTATTGACCGTAGAGGTGTCTCGGTCATGTCTACATAGTTCACGAACCCGCAGGGTCTGCACACTTAAGGTTCGGTGACGTTTCGGTAGTGTAGAGTTATGTATGGTGGTGACCGAAGTTTGTTCGGAGTCCCGGATGAGATCCCGGACATCACGAGGAGCTTCAGAATGGTCCATAGGTAAAGATTCATATATAGGAAGTCCCAGTTTGGTTTCCGAAAAAGTTTCGGGCTCATCGGTAGTGTACCGGGAGTGCCGGTAGTGTACCGAGAGTGCCGGTAGTGTACCGGGAGACCTCCGGGAGGGGTACTTCGACCCCAAGAGGTCCATGGGCTGTGGGAGAGTATTAACCAGCCCTTAGTGGGCTGGGAAAACAGCCACAAAGGCCCATGGCGCAGGAGAGAAAGTCCTAAAGCAAAAAGTGGAAAATCAGCCAATAGGAGGCAATCCTACTCCAACTAGGATTGGAGGTGAAGTAGGATTGCTTCCCACCTCCTATTTCGGCCGACCCGAAGGCCTTGGCTGCCTCTCCTCTACTCTACTCCTATATATACTAGTGGATTGGGTGGTTTTTGGACAGAATTTCCGGCCACGTGCTACCCGTTACACCGGTGCATAGTTTCTCCTCTAGATCGGTTTTCTACAGCGCTTAGGCGAAGCCCTGCCGGAATTGCTCCACCACCATCACCGGAGCGCCGTCACGCTGCCGGTGAACTCTCTCTCCTCTCCACCTCCTCTCGCTGGATCGAGACGGTGGAGATCGTCATCAAGCTGCACGTGTGCTGAACGCGGAGGTGCCGTCCGTTCGGCGCTAGATCGGAAGGACCGCGATCGAGATCGCGAGACGGTTCGTGATGTGATCACGGAACGGATCGTGATGAGTTCGTGGGACAGATCGTGATCAAGATCGTGAGACGGATCGTGATGAGTTCGCGGGACGGATCATGATGTGTTCGCGGGACGGTTCGTGATTGGATCGCGGGACGCTCGGCGATTTGGATCGCGAAGAAGTTCGACTACACCAACCGCGTTTCTTAACGCTTCCCGCTTAGTGATCTACAAGGGTACGTAGATCCACTCTCCCTCTCGTATATGCTCATCACCATGGATAGGTTTGCGTGTGCGTAGGAAATTTTTTGTTTCCCATGCGACGTTCCCCAACAATCATATCCATGTACAAGGGCAGCTCAAGCATTCAACGGTCAAACTATGAAGTTGTCCTTGATCAGTCAGATGAGTTTGTGATGATAGAGGATGAGAAACCGCGTGAGCTCTATAGAAGGGTGACTGCTCTCGCTGTTTCCCTCAAGGATTATTGCAGCAAGGATGTGGATGATACTTGGATCAAGCGTAAGTTCCTGAAGGCCATCATGCCCTACAATAAGGCCATGTCCGCTGTCATCCGTCAAAGGCCGGACTTTCACACCTTATCCTCTGGTGATGTGTTGGATGAATTTATTGCAATGAACATCCTGAACACAACAGCTGACAATGCTCTCACTCGCATTCAACGGTCAAAGAAGTCCTCTCCCAATCTTGCATTGAAGGCCAAGTTCAGTCAAGAGGAAGAAGAAGAAGAAGAAGAAGAAGAAGAAGAAGAAGAATAGGGCTGCCTCGAGGACACCAAATATGCTTATCATGAGCACATGGCTCTTGCGTCCAGAAAATTTTGGGGCAACAAGAGAAACACAAGGCCCAACTTCTCCAAGAACAACTCAAATGGGTCAAAGGGCAAGAAACGTGTGAGAACATGCTACAATTGTGGTAATGTGAGTCACTTTGTGGTGGATTGCCCATATGAGAAGAGGGAAGACAATGGTGGCAAGCTCATTCGCAAAGGTAAGGCCAAGTCCTTCCCCAACAAAACCAACTTCATGAAGAAGGCCCCTCACAAGGTATTGGTGGCTCAAGAAGAGTATGCCTCGGATGATGATGTCGATGACGAAGACACAAGCGGTGAAGGAATGGCAATGTCATCCGTGGCAATTGCTTCCTCTACCCCAAGAAAGGTGTCACTCTTCGACGCCCCCAATGAGAACATCGTCGCGAGGTGCCTCATGGCTAAAGGTATCACTAAGGTAACCTCCAACGTCAAAACCTCAAACATTAAGACTTCTATTTCCTCCACTCCATCTTTAGATTGTGTGGATGAACATGAGGAGGCGAAAGAGGATAAAAATGAGTTTGACAAATTCATATGTAAACTCAAGGGAGAGTCCAAGAAGCACTTCGTTGCTCTCTTGGAACAACTTGGTGAGGCCCATGATACTATCGAGTCTCAAGAAGAGTTTATTGAGGAATTGAGAGGTCATAGTCATGATTATGCCGATGAGGTAGCGGATCTATCTATTGCTCTTGAGGAAGAGCGAGGTCTTCGTATAACTCTTGAGGAGTCACAAAATGATGACCTTGCTAAATTATGTAAACAATATGATCATGCTATTGTTCTTAACCGTGTACTCAAGTCTAAGAAGGTTGCACTTGGGGTGGATCATGATAAACTCAAGGATGAGCTTGACACACTTGAAAATGCTCACAAGGCGTTGAAGTGTGCTCATGCCTCTCTTAAGGAGTCACATGATCAACTCCAAGTGAAACTCACTAAGGAAATTGCCACGTGTCCTCGTTTTGTTCTAATTGATAATGCATCTGCTACTAACCCATGTTTTGAACATGCACATCTCATGGAGGAAAATGCCAAGCTAAAAGAGCAGCTTAAAAAGGGCTTGGTGACGTGTATCCAAGGGAGAAGACACTCAATGACCTTCTGAGTAATCAGAAAGAAGTTGTGGCAAAAGAAGGAGTGGAGTTTGCACTCAAAAATAATGAGAAGAAGAAGGTGATCACCAAGGAAGTTCCACCGCTCAAGCGAACCTTTGTAAGAGCAGAAGAAGGTCCTCATGAGAAGAATAAAGACAAAGTTATGTTGGAGAATGCCAAGAAGGGCAAGAACAAGAACACCCAACCCAACAAGACCGACGACTTTAACCCCTCTTATGTTTTATGCCGTGCTAGTGATGGGCATGTTTATGCCAAATATGTTGGTTCTTCTTATGAGTACATCGAATGGTGTATTGGGTTCCTAAGACCCTTGTTGCTAACATGAAAGGACCCATTAAAGAATTGGTACCTAAAGCCAAACATTGATCTCTTGTAGGGGTTTGCTTCCAGAGGACCATCATGGTTGCTCGATAGTGGAGCGACAAATCATAGGACCGGAAGCAAGGACTTGGTGGTGGACGTTCATCCTGACACATCTGTGGCCACCCAAGTCTCATTTGGTGATGATGCAATTTCAAAGGTATTGGGTCTTGTCAAGGTGATAATCTCTCCGGAACTCTCCATAGAGAATGTCATGCTTGTTGACACCCTCGCATACAATTTACTTTCAGTTCATCAACTCGCAACCATGGGTTTCAGTACCTTCTTTGGTATTGACTCTGTGACCCTTTTGTGGAGCAAGACTCTTAAAGTAGCTTTTGTTGGGCATGTCGAGAACGGTCTCTATGTGGTGAACTTCTTGGAGCAACCCACTAAGACAGTGACTTGCTTCATGGCTAAAGTTGATGTGGGATGCCTCTGGCATCGCCGGCTAGCCCATGTCAATATGAGATCTTTGCAAAGTCTCCTCAAAGGGGATCACATTCTTGGACTAACAAACGCGAGTTTTGCCAAAGATCGTGCTTGCAGTGCTTGTATCGAAGAAAAGCTACATGAAAAGGCCCATCATCCAACCACGACAATCTACTCAAAGAGGACCTTAGAGCTCCTTCACATGGATCTCTTTGGCCCTCCATCTTTTGATAGTCTTGGTGGAAGAAAATATTGCTTGGTGATTGTGGATGATTACTCGAGATATACTTGGGTTTCTTTCTTCAAGAAGAAGAGTGAAACCCAATAGACCGTCATCGAATTTGCAAATGAAGTCCAACATCAACATGATGCAAAGATTTTGATGATTAGAAGTGACAACGGCACTGAGTTCAAGAATTACACTCTAAATGAGTTTCTCAGTGATGAAGGGATAAAGCACCAATATTCCACACCTTACACTCCTTAACAGAACGGTGTCGCTGAGAGGAAGAACCGGACATTGATTGATGTGGCAAGAACCATGATGGTGGAGTTTAAATCACCGTACAACTTCTGGGCCGAAGCCATCAACACGGCGTGTCATGCATCTAATTGGCTCTATCTCCGCAAAGGCTTGAACACGACTCCTTATGAGATTCTTACCGAGAACAAGCCCAACCTCAAATACTTTAGGGTGTTTGGTTGTAAGTGTTTCATTCTCACGAAAGGTGCTCGTTTGTCTAAATTTGAATCTAGAGCCCATGAGGGCATATTTTTTGGTTATGCTGCAGACTCTCATGCTTACCGTGTCCTCAACAAGTCCACGGGACTCATTGAGGAGACGAGTAACGTAGAGTTTGATGAAAATAATGGCTCCCAAGTGGAGCAAAGTGGTCTTTGTGATGTAGGTGATGAAATTCCTCCCCAAGCCATAAGAAGAATGGGTGTGGGATACTTCCTACCCGTTGAGGAACCCCTTGTGGACGAAGGAGAAGGACAATGTTCCACTCAAGTGGAACCATCACCGATGCAAGACCCACACGCTTCTGAAGGACAAAATGAAGGTCCTCCACCACATGAACAAGATCAAGGGCAAGATCAATCTCCTGATGATGGTGTTTCACCAAGTGATGTCCAAGATCAAGTTCCCGTCTCCAAGCACGTTCAAGATCAAGATCTTCTTCAAGAACAAGAACAAGTTCATGAAGGTGCTCAAGTTCATCAAGATGATGACTCTCATAATGTTGTCCCTCAACCTTCCATGGAGGAAATCCTAAAGAGACGAGCCTCCAAGAAAGCCGCCAAGAATGCGGCCAAGCTCAAACTTAGACAACATCTGTTGGAGAACGTCTACGGCGACTTGCAAAAAGGGGTAATCACTCGTAAACAATTAACAAACTTTTGTGAACATCATGCGTTTGTTTCTTGCATTGAGCCCCTTAAGGTTCAACATGCGCTCGAGGATATGGAGTGGGTTGAAGATATGCACGATGAACTCAACAACTTCGAGTGCAACCAAGTGTGGCGACTGGTGCCAAGACCTAAGGAGAATCACAATGTCATTGGGACTAAATGGATCTTCAAAAACAAGCAAGATGCGAACGGTATTGTCATTCGCAACAAGGCAAGATTGGTGGCACAAGGATACTCCCAAGTCGAGGGTGTCGACTACGGTGAAACTTTTGCTCCTGTTGCTCGCCTTGAATCTATTCGCATGTTGCTTGCATATGCCTCTCATCATAACTTTAAATTACATCAAATGGATGTCAAGAGTGCTTTTCTTAATGGACCTCTTAAGGAGTTAGTATATGTCAAGCAACCCCTGGGGTTCGAGGATCCAAAGTTCCCCAATCATGTATACGTTCTCGATAAGGCTCTCTATTGCCTTAAACAAGCCCCATGCACGTGGTATGAGCACCTTATCGAGATGTTGCAAGACCGTGGGTTTGAAATTGGGAAAATTGATCCCACTCTTTTTACAAAGAGGGCCAACGGGAACTTGTTCATATGCCAACTATATGTTGATGATATTATTTTTGGTTCTCCTAACAAAGTTTTCAATGAAGAGTTTGCCACTTTGGTGACAAACAAGTTTGAGATGTCCATGATGGGAGAGTTGAAGTTCTTCCTTGGTTTTGAAGTCAAGCAACAAAGTCAAGGTACCTTCATCAATCAAGCCAAATACACTCAAGACATGCTGAAGAGGTTCAAGATGGATGAGCTCAATCCTCCCAAGGCCAACACTCCCATGCCACTCAAATGCCATCTTGACAGCGATCCCAATGGTAAAGCGGTGGATCAAAAGGTATATCGCTCCATGATTGGATCCTTGCTTTACCTTTGTGCATCTAGACCGGATATCATGTTAAGTGTGGGTATTTGTGCACGATTTCAATCCGCACCTAAGACAAGTCACCATGTGGCTGTCAAGCGAATCTTTCGATATTCGGCTCATACCCCAAACTTTGGCTTATGGTATCCCAAGGGGGCTTCGTTTGATCTCGTTGGATATACTGACTCGGATTGGGCGGGAGATCGTGTGGATAGA
Organism: Hordeum marinum; assembly: GCA_022496015.1. NCBI lineage: Eukaryota > Viridiplantae > Streptophyta > Magnoliopsida > Poales > Poaceae > Hordeum > Hordeum marinum. Next base: position 339,623,348 of record CM039676.1, on the reverse strand, counting down.
AAGTCCACTTCTGGAGGCTGCCAATTTCTTGGTCGGTCTTTGGTAAGTTGCTCTTCAAAGAAACAAAATTGTGTTTCTCTCTCGTCCACCGAGGCCGAGTATGTAGCTGCTGCTAGTTGTTGTGCTCAGATTCTCTGGATGAGGCAAACTTTAAAGGATTATGGTGTCAATTGTGACAAAGTGCCTCTTTACTCTGATAATGAAAGTGCCATTATGATCTCCAGCAACCCAGTTCAACATTGCAATACGAAGCATATTGACATTCGTCATCACTTCCTTCGGGAACACGTCAAGCGTGGAGACGTCAATCTTATTCATCTGAGCACTAACGAACAACTTGCAGATATTTTTACGAAGCCATTAGATGAAGCAAGATTTCACAAGTTAAGGCATGAGCTAAATATCATTGATTTGAGCAATGTGGATTGACTTAGTGCACACCTCCCCACACTCATTGTTATGTCTTGTCTAGGTGTAGGCATGGATTTAGGGGGAGTCTAGTTCTCTCAATGAACTATCCCTCCTCTTATTATGCATAAACTAATCAAGGTCTTTCACATTTGCCATTTTTGATGGTTACTGTGCTTCAAAAGACGAGTCTTGGTCATGGGCCCAACGATAATTCTTCGCGGTGCCATACCATCTGACTCAAACACTCTAGGTCCACCGCCCTCTCTTCATATGAAGTAGAGTCTCACTGTTTGGTCCTATTTTATTTTTCTACTCCGGTGGACCATGCACTTGTTTTTGTCTTGCATCGTTGTTTTATCTTGTCTCTCATTTTTGTGCGAAAAAAACTCTCTTTCTCTTCTTATCTTTTCTCTTCGAAAATTTGCACTTTGTGGGCAGCAAGGTAGAACCATGGAGTTTCACGGTACTACCGCTGGGAGCGGTACTACCGCTTACCGCGTGGAAGTAAAAAATTACTTCCGCTCATTGAGAGGTACTATCGCGATGACCGCGGTACTACCATGTCATCGAGTGGGCGTGGGGGTTAAGAGCCGATAGGGGGGTTTCAATCTCCCCCATACCCCATTATCTCTTCCCCTCACGTTTCTCTCTCCTCCTCACAACCGGCGCCGAAGCACCTCGCCAGATCTCCGTCTCCGGCCACCCTCCTCCTATTTCCTCCGGTGGGATCATTCCCCACCTCGTCCTCTTGCCATGGACCTCAGTATTTCCCCGAACTCTTCTCGTTGTGCTTCTCTATTTTTGAATCTAGGTTTGGGGGAAATATGTAATGGTCTAGTGTTGTTTGATCCAATCTATGCATGAGGAGATGGTTTGAGGGTGTTAGTGCAGTAGAAGTGCGTATTGATATGATAAAATGGGATAACTTTCGATCTACGGCAGTACCGCTTTGATCTTTCCATCTGTGTTAATGCGAAATCTGCCCCGTGCAGTACTACTGCACTTGGTGTGGTACTACCGCTCGTCGGGCGGAAGTAAATTTTTACTTCTGCTTTCGCCACGGTACTACCGCTCATCGCGGGACTACCACGTCTTGGGCGGTTGTAATTTTTTACTTCCGCTCGCTTGGCGGCAGTAAATTTTTACTTCCACTCCAGCCACGGTACTACCGCTCCCAGCGGTACTACCGCGTCTGGCGCGGTAGTAATTTTTTACTTCCGCTCACTGGGCGGCAGTAAAATTTTACTTCCGCTCCAGCCACGGTGCTACCGCTGCCAGCGGTACTACCATGTCTGGGGTGGTAGTAAATTTTTACTTCCACATACACCACTAATACTGCTGATCGGTCCGAAGCTACCTCCTTTTGTCCTGTCTATTCTCACTTCTACATGATTTTCGTGTCTGCTTTCGTCCTTGCCTTACCTTTTTCGTTTGTCCCTTGTGTTTGCGTTGTGTGTCATAGGTGGTGGCTCTAGTTCCGGCTCTGTTCCAAGACGCTCCAATCCCTCTCGTGACACTAGCTCCAAGCGTCTCCGCAATCCCGATGCTCTTGAGGGATCCAATGAAGCACCCCTCCATTTCAAGAGGACCGCATCCGAGCTCAAGCCACCATTTGACAACTATGAGCACATGCCTCAAGCTGAGTTTCTGTCTCGATGGTTGATCGATCCCTATGTCAAACCAAGGGAAGTTTCCAGGGCCAATGAGTTGTTTCGGACCAAGCAGCAGTTTCTCATCCACATTGATGTGATCAAGGGCAAGAAGAATGTATATGTTCCTGTCCAATACATTGATATGGCTCATATGAGGAAGCATCCGGAATACTTTGGTGAGGCTCTGGGTTTGGTGGAGCAGTTTGCTATCGAGGACATCATCTCGTTCCACCTTGACTTTGATCCCGAGATAGTGGGTTAGTTCTTTGCCTCTGTCTACTTCCACATTGATGAGCATCGGACCATGACTTGGATGACCAATGGTTAGAGACTGTCTGCCACCTGGAATGACTTCATGGATCTGCTGCATGTTCCTGATTCAGGGCTTGATGTGCCACTTGGACTGCGCCCTCACGACAACCCTCACCCAGCACGTAAGGAGCAGCTCGTGCCATTCTATATTCTGAAGACTTTACAATCTGGTGAGCATGTTTTTGTGCTCAACCCCTTTCTTGATGTCATGCACCGGATCTTCCGCAACACCATGTTTCCTCTCATGGGCGACAAGGACAAGGTGCACTCCTATCTGGTGGATATGTTGCTTATTTGTGAGAAAGGTAGAACTGAAGAACTTGACACCCTTGATGTGTCTCACATTATGTGGATTGAGCTTCGCACTTCTGTGTTTCATCGTAAGGTCCCCATTTATGGGCCCTACTTGTTCTTCCTGATTCGTACTACTTGGGAGAAGACCCTTCCGGGTGAGGACTTGCAGGAGCACTTGTTTCTTCATGAGCCCATTTGTCTGTGTATGAGGGACAAGTGGGCCAACACCACCACTAAGCCAAGTCCTACTCGTATGGAGGTTGATGATGATGAGATCAAAGATGAGGAAGATGACAGTTCTGAGTCCTATGTGCCACCGTCTTCTGAGCCATCTTGGGCCAAGAAGCTCTCTCACAAGATGAGGACCTTGTTCTGCATGCAGGCCAAGAGTCAGTATCAGGCTCACGTTGCTCAGAAGGAGAGTCGCCAGCGTGACAAGCATATTCCGAGGAAGCTTGGTGAGACCATCTAGAGTGGGTCTGAGAAGGACATCACTCCTAAGGCCACTTGGATGGCGAAGCAGCAGTTCCAGTGGGCTGATTCAGATGCGGAGTCCATCCCAAACGCTTCAGAGGAGGAGCCAGATGACTGATCTTTCTGCATGGGAGCTACCACCTATGTGTTAGGTGTCCTCTCTGCCTTTTTGGCATCTCGATACCAAAGGGGGAGAGAGTGTAGGATTTGCGAGTATTTGCGTTGTTTCATCGTCTCCTTGCTTTCGTTGAACTTTGGTTTATGTCGTTTGTGTGTGTGACCAGGAGACTTCCTCTATCATATGGTGTGAGACATATGCTATCACTCCTACCTTATTATGGTCTAGTATGATTCGTAGCTTGTGAGTCTGTCTCTTACATACCCTTATCTTCATGCTCACATGCTATGCCTAGTTTCCATACTTAGTTTTGTTCATTCTGTTGCAAGGATTGCATTCCTTATATAATATAGGGGGGGGGGGTTGATCCTAGTGGGTGTGCCTTGCAGTCAAAAGCATATCTAGAGTATGAACACATCTAGGGGGAGCTCGTCTATATTTTGTAGGTCTTGGGTTTGCATATGCTCATTTTATATCTTTATGTGCAAATCCCGTATTGTCATCAATCCACCAAAAAGGGGGAGATTGTAAGGGCATATTTCTCCCTAAGTGGTTTTGGTGATTGATGACAATGCCTTTCCGGACTAATCGTGTGCATTGAGCATTTCAGATATCTCATGTCTAGGCACAAGACGATTCAGTGCCCCTCGGAGCCTCTCGAAGACGGTTGTTCTCTATGTTTCCTTTCGGTGGATTTGAGTCGTAGGAAAGCCATACAATTAAGAGGGGTCCGCTTCGGAAAGGTTTGGGTGGAATCAACACGTACACATCTATTCCTTTGCACCACCTTTCCCTCGCTTCAATGGAGCTCCAACTTGTTTTCTTCCCTGTGCAAAGTGAAAGCCCGCAGAGTGTTTGCTTTCAGTGGTCAGCGGTAGTACCGCTCAAAGGAGCGGTAGTACCGCTCAGTGGAGCGGTAGTACCGCTGTCTCCTCCCCTAGAATTTATGCATGTGCTAGTAGGCGCGGATGTAATTTTTTACATCCGCCCTATTACGGTAGTACCGTGATTCGCGTCCGGTACTACCATGCCGGACTTTTTCGTAGTTTCGCCTTCTGCGGAGGTAGGCACGAAAGTAATTTTTTACTTCCGTGCATCCCCAGTTCCAGCCTCTGCCGACCATGCGGTAGTACCGCATGGGCTCGCGGTAGTACCACTCCGGCAGTTCTACCGCTTGTTTCCTAGTGTGATCGGACAGAGCCTATTACTCCCGTGCGAGTGGTAGTACCGCAAGCCCTCACGGTAGTACCATGGGTTTTGCGGTAGTACCACAATGCGCGGGGCTGTGGGTGTGGATAACGGTTAGATCTTGTCCCCCACTATAAAAGGGAGGTATTCTTCCTCAAGAAGCTTACCTCTTCCTTCCCAAAACTCCATTGTTGCTCTAAGCTCCATTTTAGCCCGATCTCTCTCCCTAGCCAATCAAACTTGTTGATTTTCTAGGGATTGGTTGAGAAGGCCTCGATCTACACTTCCACCAAGAGAAATTTGATTCACCTCACTAATCCCTTGGGGATCTTGTTACTCTTGGGTGTTTGAGCACCCTAGATGGTTGAGGTCACCTCGGAGCCATAGTCCATTGTGGTGAAGCTTCGTGGTGTCGTTGGGAGCCTCCAATTCAGTTGTGGAGATTGCCCCAATCTTGTTTGTAAAGGTTTGGTTGCCACCTTCAAGGGCACCAATAGAGGAATCATGGCATCTCGCATTGTGTGGGGGCGTTAGGAGAATACGGTGGCCCTAGTGGCTTCTTGGGGAGCATTGTGCCTCCACACCGCTCCAATGGAGACGTACTTCCTCACAAGGGAAGGAACTCTGGTAACACAACCTCTTCTCCACCTGCTCCACTTTTGGTTATCTCGCACCTTTACTTCTTGCAAGCTTTTATTGTGATATATACCTTGCTTGCTTGTGTACTTATTGTGGTTAGCAGCATATAGGTTATTCACCTAGTTGCACATCTAGCCAACCTATTTGATGCTAAGCCTAAATTGTTAAGGAAAAGTTAAAAAGTGTTAGTTACCTATTCACCCCCCTCTAGTCAACTATATCGATCCTTTCAGAGGTGTTTAACATGGACCTCATGAAGAACCTCGTGGAACACCAGGAACCCATCTAGGATATATCGTCCATGAATGAAGGTAGATTGGTCAGGGTGAGTGATGCGGTCTGCCAAAGGGGTCACCCTATTAGCATACCCCTTTGCCAAGATACGGAAGATCACGTTGATCACCATAATTGGACAGAACTAGTGAATCTCCGAGGCCCCAGTAACCTTGGGCGTTAGGGTGATGATTCGTAGTTGAGGCGATGGAGGTCGATGGAGCCTACGTAGAACTCATTGAACAAGGACATCACCTCGTGCTTAATGGTTCCTAGAAGTCCTGGAAGAACTTGATCGGCAGGCCATCGGGGCCTGGGGCGGACGAGGGGTTCATCCCCTTGATGGCAGTCCGAACCTCCTCCTGAGAGAACGTGGTTGTCAAGGTTGTGTTCTGTTTAGCTGAGACATGCTGGGACCCGGACCAGAAGTTGGACGCTAGGGCTAGGCCACTCCGAGGAGGAAGGGAGAAGAAGGCCTTATAGAAGCCATCAACATGCTCACGAATATCATCCAGACTCTGGAGAAGTGTCTCTCCGTCCCATAGAAGGGGAATGGAGTTTCTACGTCTATGGACATTCGCGATGGCCTGGAAATAGGTCATATTGGCGTCTCCCTTGAGGACCCAATTCTGGGTTCCCCAGAGACGCTAGTAAGCCTCCACATCAGTATAGATGGTTGAGAGCCTGTCCTTGAGATCGTAGTGCAGCATCCACTCATCAGGGGAAATGCCAACAGAGTCAGCCCGAAGGTCGAGTACCTGGATGGCGACGAGGATGGACTTCTTGCGTTCCCGCAAGTCCGGGCCAAGGTTTGCACCCCACCCCTTCATGAACTGCCTCGCTCACTTGGCATAGAAGTACCAATGATCAACCGTAGAGGCAGACCAATGGGGGGGGGGCAACCAGGCCTCCATCCAACAAGTGTGGACCGCATCCGCGAAACCATTCTGGTTAATCCAGAAGGTTTTGAAGCGGAAATAGGGTGAAGTAGGGGGGAGGCAGTCATCCTCCGAGGAGAGGAGTAGCGGGATGTGATCCGAGCCAATACGGGTGATAACCTGGAGAGAGGCGAGGGGGCATCGGATATCCCACTCCGAGGAGAGCAGGATGCGGTCCAAGACGGAACGAGTCGAGTTGGCCTGGTGGTTGGTCCACGTTATTGGGAACCCACCCGATCCAGTTCCCAAAGACCAAGCTCGGCAATGCAATCATTGAATATCTGCATCCTCGGAAGGTTGACTAGATCGTTGCTTTTATCCTCCGCAAAGTGGAGGAGGTTGAAGTCACCACCCACCACCACCGACAGGGTGTCTGCCGAGAGCTTCCTACTAAGCCCAGCGGAGGAATGTCGCTGACCGGCGGTGGTCTGTGGGGTTGTACACTATGATGATCTCCCATTTGAAGTTGATCGCCTACTCGAAGATCTCCATACTGACAAAGAACTCACCCCGGTCCATGCACCCAACCTCAAAGGAGGCATCCTTAACTCCTAAAATGATGTCTCCCGTGTGGCCAGAAATCCCACTAGAAGGGAGCCAGTACCATGCGAACAGGTGGGTACTAACGCATTCAAGTTCAGACAGAGAGAATCAGTGCGCATGGTTTCCTGAATGGCCACTATGTCGATCCGTTCATCCCTCATGTACTCGACGAGCTGGCGGCGCCAACCATCTTGGCCGAAACCGCGGATACTCCAGAAGAGTGTCCGCATCAGGGTGCCATCAACGGGCTGCTTGACCCAGGACATGGGAGGCGCTCTGTGCACAGAGTGCCACAGTGCGGGAGCGAGTGCAGCCCCGAATTTCAGCAACCGCCGTAGGCAGTCGCGAGGTGGGAGGTGTTGTTGTAAATATGCCCTAGAGGCAATAAAGACTTAGTTATTATCATATTTACTTGTTCATGATAATCATTTATTATCCATGCTATAATTTTATTGACTGGAAACTTAGATACATGTGTGGGTACATAGACAACACCGTCTCCCTAGTATGCCTCCAATAGACTAGCTCGTTGATCAAAGATGGTCAAGGTTTCATAGCCATAGACATGAGATGACATTTGATAACGGCATCACATCATTAGGAGAATGATGTGATGGACAAGATCCAAACTATAAACATAGCATATGATCGTGTCAGTTTATAGCTATAGTTTTCGGCATGTCAAGTATATGTTCCTATGACCATGAGATCATGCAACTCACATACACCGGAGGAATACCTTGTGTGTATCACATGTCGCAATGTAACTAGGTGACTATAAAGATGCTCTACAGATATCTCCGAGTCTATCTGTTGAGTGGGCATGGATCAAGACTGGGATTTGTTACTCCGTGTGACGAAGAGGTATCTCAGGGCCCACTCGGTAATACAACATCACAATAAGCCTTGCAAGCAAAGTGACTAAAGAGTTAGCCACGTGATCTTGTATTACAGAATGAGTAAAGAGACTTGCCAGTAACGAGATTGAACTAGGTATAGAGATACTGACGATCGAATCTCGGGCAAGTAACATACCGAAGAACAAAGGGAACATCATACAAGATTAACTAGATCCTTGACATAGAGGTTTAACCGATAAAGAACTTCGCAGAATATGTAGGAACCAATATGGGCATCCAGGTCCCGCTATTGGTTATTCACATAGAGGTGTCTCTGACATGTCTACATAGTTCTCGAATCCATAGGGTTTGCACACTTAATGTTCGGTGACGTTTCGGTAGTATTGAGTTATGTATTTTGGTGACCTTAGGATGTTCAGAGTTCTGGATGAGATCCTGGAAGTCACGAGGAGCTCCGGAATGGTCCGTAGGTAAAGATTGATATATAGTAAATCTCGTTTTGGTCACCGGAAAAAGTTCGGGCATCACCGATAGTGTACCGGGGGTGCCAGGAGGGTTCCGGGGGTCCATTAGGAGGGGCCACCGACTCCGGGGGGAACATGGGCCTTAGGGGTGGCACAACATCCCTTAGTGGGCTGGGCAAGTGAGTTAGTCCTGGATTAGGGGGTCCTCGGATAGCCGACCTACTATTTATGGGCCGGACTATATGGGCTACTTTCCGAACACCGAAGGATTTGAAGGCCCAGTCTCCAGGAAGGAAGCTTCGGGAAGCATGGCTTGCGCTCCACGTTTGATGTAGTAGATAGGCATGTTTATCTACTCGGCATGTAACCGACCATGTGTAAACCCTAGGCGTCCTCGCCATCTATATAAGTCGGAGGGTTTGAGGGTATAGACAGGACAAGTCATCTAGGGTTAGCTATTCGATCTCGAGGTAGATCAACTATGTAACCCCCCATACCATCAATACAATCAAGCAGGACATAGGGTATTACCTCCATGGGAGGGCCTGAACCTGGGTAAATCTGTGTCTCCCTCGTCTCCTGTTACCGTCGATTCTAGTGTCACAGTTCGGGACCCCCTAGCCAAGATCCGCCTATTTTTACATCGACATTGGTGCTTTCATTGAGAGTTACTCTGTGAGCAGGATGGAATCGACATATCTCCTTGTCATCAACGAGGAGGTCCACAATACCGACACTTTTGTCCCCGGACAGATCTTCGCTTTTGGCAGCATTGTGTTGCACGCTGACTCCGCTGGCCATCTATGCCGTGTTGAGAACTTCACCCCGAATTGAGAGGTTAGATTTGGAAACTTAGAGTTCTCCATCGACTCTTGGGGCGACTTGTCGTTAATCGGGCTCGCAGCCTTGCCTGTAGCCCCCAAGGACTCTGAGGCTTTAACCTCGAGCCCCTTCTTCAGACAAGTCGATGGGGTCACCCATAATGGCAAACCGATCTCTTATCCCGACCCGTCCATTAAGCCAGATGACCGGACATGTGTTCTTGCCGAACACTTCCCATGTCCGACGACCTGGAGGTTAACTCCACAAGTTTCGAACAACTGGATCCGATTGGGCCCTCAGTGGTCGACGAAGGCCTGGATCGGATCTCATTGATGAGAACACTGACGATCCAATCCCGATCTATGCTCAAATCGGCTACGGTGTGGGTCAGGATGAATTTTTCAACCCACCCACCACCCACTTGATAGTCACTGTTGAAGATCTAACCGACATGTTGGACTATGCCTCCGAGGAGGCATAATACATGGATGAAGAGGACTATGCTCCCACCCCTGTTAACACCGGGAGTTGGGCCACCACTTCCAAATATGATGTCTACATGGTAGATACTCCTGCCACTAAGGGCGACAACACGCCTAACTACGATGGGAACAAATCGGGCAATGCGCTGTCAAGGCACCGGAAGCCGCATAAGCGGTCCAAAGAAAAAAAAGGAAGAAAGACTTTTATCAGCAACAGGGACAATAATACCCCCGCTGATCATGGAAATCCCGATATCCCCGAGCACCCGTTAGAGGGTCCGGAAGGGCTTGAGGACCAAAGCAACCCCGATAACGTCAACTATTTCGAAGACGACAATCACCATCCCCCCATCGAGGAGGAAGATATACCGGAAGCCGATGACTTGTACATCCCTGATAACCTCGCAGATCAGGAGGAAATCAGGCAACAACTCATAGCAATGGCTCGCAGCCTAAAGGCTAAGGAACGGCAACTCAAAGCCGAACAGGAGGACCTTAATGATCGATGGACGAAAGTCCTTTCAGCCAAGGAAGTATACGACATCTGCCTGTCAAACTAGCCCAAAAGCTACCCTTGGAGAAGGCTGCTATCGCAATTCGACGATGAACTCACTAATACTCCGTCTCCAAACCGTACTCCATATGACAAGCCGGGCCGCCCTCCTCGTGGTCGGGACAGGACGTCCGACGACACCGGTTATATACCGGCAATGCCTCGAAGACGGGGTAAGGAGCCATTAGAGCCCAACGATAGGTTTACCTACGAGATGAACTGGAGCATAGAGCAGGCCGCACAAGATCCATTTATGGATCCAAAGAGTACTTGCCCGATAGACGGGGCGGGTACCGACCATGGTTCGACCATAACAACAGAGTCTGAGAATGCAACCGGACCCACCCAGGCGCCAAATACAGGTACGACGGAGCACGAGTTAGAGGCGCCGCCCACCCATTGTGCTTCACAGATGAGGTAATGCGACATCAGTTCCCCAAAGGGTTTAAACCCGTGAATATAGAACAGTGTGATGGGGCCACTGACCCAACAGTATGGATTGAGGACTTCCTCCTCCATATCCACATGGCGCGAGGAGACAATCTCCATGCCATCAAATATCTCCCTCTTAAGCTTAAGGGGCCAGCTCGACACTGGTTAAACAGCCTCCCCCAAAACTCCATTGGATGATGGGAAGACCTGGAAGACGTGTTCTGCCCTAACTTCCAGGGAACCTATGTCTGCCCGCCAGACTCTTACGATCTCAGCAACGTCGTCCAGAAGCCTGGCAAGTCTGCTCGGCAATTTTGGAATAGGTTCTTAACTAAAAAGAACCAAATCATCGAATGTCCGGACACTGAGGCCATAGCCTCCTTCCAGCGCAATATTCGGGATGAATGGCTGGCCCGCCAGCTAGGCCAGGACAAACCTCGGACCATGTCCGCCCTTACTTTCCTCATGACCCGCTTTTGCACGGCAAAGACAAATGGTTGGCAAGACGCAACAACAATTCCGAAGATCCCGCAGCAACTGAAGCCCGAGATGGCAATTCAAAGCCAAAGAGCAATAAGAATAAGCACCGACACAATAATAGCGATGTCGATGACATGGCTCTGAATGCCGGATTCCGCAACTCCCGACCTGGGCAGCGGAAGAAGCCTCCTAAAGGCAACCGCGACGGACCCACTCAGCTAGAGAAGATCATGGAAAGACCTTGCCAAATCCATGGGACTTCAGAGAAGCCCACCAACCACACACACCGCAACTGTTGGGTGCTTAAACAGGTCGGCAAGATACCGCCCGAGGACCAAGGCTAAAGCTCTCGCAGTGAGGACGAGGATGAGCCTTGGGGTCCAATTGGTGGACATAAGAAATTCCCTCCCAAAGTAAAAACGGTGAACATGATATACGCCACCCACATACCTAAGAAGGAAAGGAAGCGCGCCCTTCGGGAGGTCTACGCTATGGAACCAGTAGCCCCGAAGTACAACCCATGGTCGGTGTACCCGATCACCTCCGACCGGCGTGATCACCCGACCAGTATCCATCATGGGGGTTCGGTGTCCCTCGTCCTAGACCCCATTATAGATTGGTATCACCTCACAAAAGTCCTAATGGACGGAGGAAGTATCCTCAATCTGATTTACTCAGATACGATGAAAAAGATGGGCATAGATCCGTCAAGGATCAAATCCAACATCACTACCTTCAAAGGAGTGATCCCAGGCGTTGAGGTCCGATGTACGGGCTCCGTAACTCTGGAAGTTGTGTTCCGCTCGCCCGACAACTTGCGAGCGAAGACCTGATCTTCAACATTGTGCCCTTCCACAGCGGCTATCACGCGCAGCTTGGTCGGACAGCGTTCGCTCATTTCAACGCAGTCCCACATTACACATACCTCAAGCTCAAGATGCCGGGCCCCAAGGGGGTCATTACCGTAAATGGTAATACCGAGCGCCCCCTTAGAACTGAGGAACATGCATTGGCCCTAGCGGCCGAATTCAGCTACAAAGAAGATCGACATGTTCTGACATCATCCATAAAGGCACACAAGGTTGGGAAGCGAGTTCGGCTTCAGACCAAAAACTCAAATCCTTCCTCCTCCCCTCTATAGGGAATTGCCCCCCACTGCACAACCTTAAGACCGGCAAAGTACGTGCCAAGGAGGCACAACTACACACTTAAAATTCCATGGGTAGCGGTGGGGCACTACACATAGGTTTTTGGCTGTTCCAAACATCTACCATCAGCATGTCTTCAGACAAAACGCATGCACTGCTTAAAAAGCCTGCCTATGGCATAAAGCTCACCTACAATTCGGTGGCCTCTCAAGACTTTGTTTGCAAAGTCCGCTCACCGAACAGTAAACACCCATCAAGGTGCATCGAAGAGCAGGAGTCAACTAGCAACAGGGCATATCATGGACGTCAGGTTATCAATCGAAGACCCCTGGTATAACAACTCTTGTATATTTTTCTTTCACATACCTATAAACAGTTGCTTCGGCAATCAGATATAAGAGTTGTTGAGAAAATACAAAATTGCATAGCGGAAGTTTTGCCCCATCTGTCCTTTATTCAGTGCATATTTTTCTCCTCTCTCCCTCTTCTTGTGGGACTGTTCAATATGATGCGAGGTAACCGACTAATAGACCAGGGGCTCGAGTTCAAGCATAAATCGCCTTATCTATCATGTGTTCGGCGTCTTGGTGTTCGCTTTATATGCATTGGTTCCGAACTATGTCTTTGGTCAATAAGTTGGGTTGCCCGGCTCCTGTGCTTGCCTCTTTACGTTCCGCTCGTTCGGCTAAAAGGGCAAAGGGAGAACCCTTGCGATTGTGTTCCGAATAGTCTGGTCAAGCACCTCAGTGGAGAAAGCCGAAAACTGACTGTCATAGTATGCGCGATCCGGTCTGTGAAACCCGAGCTAGAAGTGGTATGCTCCATTCCTCTTAGGCTGTTATTCCGTTTTATACAAGGAACTTGCTTTTCGTGCAAACATTGTGATACCGGCTTTGGCCACGGTTCGTTCGAACATCATGACATTTCGGTAGCTAATCGTACGCTTCCTGTAGTCCTTTTCGTGCCCCTATGGCTAACTGAAAGAAGTAAAGCATTATAGTCTGATTGCCTAGTCTGCCGCACTGTACCACCTTCGGGTTCTGATAATTCGGTTCAGTACCTTAGTGCATTGGCATTGACACCCCATGTAGTATCTACATGGGGGCTGAAGCCGATGGCTCGCATCTTTCAGTATTAAATAGCCACATAAGAGTTATAAGGAATTAAAAACCATATAAGAACAAAATACTAATATCATTAATAGTTTGGACAAGTCTTTGGACGTGTTACAACTCATTCAAAAATTTTATCACCCGAACACTGTGACGCTATCACCCAAGCACTCTCCATCACTCCATCAAAGTATAGCTCGGGGTGTCGATGCTCCTTCCCGGGCGGCGGCGGATCGGTGGCTACCTTCATAAGATTAGCACCGGCTAGTGCACCTTGGCCTTGGCAAGGGCCATCCGGACTCCTTCAATACTGGAGGAGTGATTGACGGTGTCGAGGCCGGGCGAAGCTGCAATCAGCCTCTTCACCAGGCCGAAGTAGCTGCCTGGAGCTTCTCACCGGGCCATAATCGGATGCAGAGGTCCTTAATGGCCGTCTCTGCCATCTGGTGTAGCTCCATCAGCTGCTTCAGCCGCTTCTCCAGAAGAGGAGGATGCTCGGGGGCTCCAAACTGTGCTCAGAACAGCCGATCCTCATCTCCCTCTTCCCGCGAGGCGTACAACTGATTGGTGTCCACCGCGCTCTTCTGAAGGTCAGAGGAAGCGCCTGAGGAATGCCGTGCCTGGGTAAGCAATCTGAATTTGCTATCCGCTAAGATGCACTTTAGTGAGTATGGCTTACCATTTGTTATATCCTTTGCCTGGAGGACTTGTTCCTCATAGAACCATCTGTCCACCCGGTCTTTCTGAAGTTCGGTCTTTAGAGTGGACAGCTCGGCCTCGCTCTCCTTGTTTTTCTGCTCAAGGGCCTCACACTTTTTGCTGGCATCCTTGAGCTCATCCTGGATCTCCAGCACACGAGCCTCATGCTTATCGCTGGTGGCTCATAGGGCGGAGAGTGTGGTGGCCGCCTCTTTGGCCGCTGATGTCGCTTGAAGCTACGTCGGTATTTCCCCAAAGAGGAAGGGATGATGCAGCACAATGGCGGTCCGTATTTCCCTTAGATATGAAACCAAGGTTATCGAACCAGTAGGAGAACCAAGCAACACAATGTAAACAACACCTGCACACAAATAACAAATACTCGCAACCCGACGTGTTAAAGGGGTTGTCAATCCCTTTCGGGTAAAGACACCAGAAAGGAACGGAGACGACAGAAAGATTTGTACTAATTTGATAGATAGATCGCAAATAAAATAAATAGAAATAACACGCATCAAGGTATTTTTGTATTTTTTGTTTAATAGATCTGAAAATAAAAGCAAAGGAAAAGTAGATCGCAAAGGAAAATAATATGAGAAAGAGACCCGGGGCCCGTAGGTTTCACTAGTGGCTTCTCTCGAGAAAAAATAGCCAACGGTGGGTGAACAAATTACTGTTGGGTAATTGATAGAACTTCAAATACTCATGACAATATCCAGGCAATGATCATCACATAGGCATCACTTCCAAGATTAGTAGACCGACTCCTGCCTGCATCTACTACTATTACTCCACACATCGACCGCTATCCAGCATGCATCTAGTGTATTAAGTTCATGGAGAAACGGAGTAATGCAATAAGAACAATGACATGATGTAGACAAGATCTATCTATGTAGATATAGACCCCAACGTTTATCCTTAGTAGCAACGATACATATGTGTCATTTCCCTTTCTTTCACTGGGATCAAGCACCGTAAGATCGAACCCACTACAAAGCACCTCTTCCCATTGCAAGATAAATAGATCAAGTTGGCCAAACAAAATCCAAATATCGGAGAAGAAATACGAGGCTATAAGCAATCACGCATATAAGAGATCAAAGAAACTCAAATAACTTTCATGGAGATAAAAAGATAGATCTGATCATAAACTCAAAGTTCATCGATCCCAACAAACACACCACAAAAAGAGTTACATCATATGGATCTCCAAGAGACGATTTGACAGGGTTTATACCCCTAGGTAGGCCAAAGCAACGGGGTCTTCCCCCTTTTGCTTCAAAGAAAATCTATGTGGCTGGCTGACCGTGGCTGGCTGGAGGACGTCCTGTGCAAGCCAATGCCGGTTAGCGCCCCGACCGGCTGGTCAAGGAGCCGGTTGGGGCCTCGGCCAGCTGGGCGCGGCCGGCTGCCCACGGGCCGGCTCTTCCGTTGACATCGGGACGGACATGCCCCATCACGTCCCTCTGCGTGCAGGTACGACGATGCGACATGATCGGCACGACGGGCGACCCTGTGGCTATAGTGGCCGCTTACGCACCGCATCGCGTGGCTACAGTCCAACCGTCCCGACCGCTGACCTCGGTGAGCGCGACCGGGCAGGGGAACAATGTCGCCATGTCCTCGCCACTCGATTACCTACCCTGGCGTGGCTACAGTGCCGTCGGCCGTACCGGAGACTTTGGCCGGCTGGCGCTAGACGACGCTCCCCCGGGCGGCCCGTGCCGTGGCAGGTGGTCGAGGGATAATCGCAGAGCCGGCTGGCGGGCCCCAATGGGAGATGGGACCGCTCGGTTAGCGGGCCCTGCCCACAACAAGATGGCGCAAGCGGCGGGACCCTCTGGCCAGCCGGAGAGACTGCCAGCCGGGTCCCCCCACCTTGGTACTTTAAGCATATT
The DNA here is from genome assembly GCA_022496015.1 of Hordeum marinum. Lineage (NCBI taxonomy): Eukaryota > Viridiplantae > Streptophyta > Magnoliopsida > Poales > Poaceae > Hordeum > Hordeum marinum. The sequence continues at coordinate 339,607,553 of CM039676.1, read as the reverse complement.
GTAAGAGCCGGGGGGTTGGCCTATAAAACCCCCCGAGCCCCCCATGCAACAGGGACGGACGAATGGTCGCTCACACACACCCACGAAACTCTCATTCCCTTCTCTAGTGGCAGAGGAAGACGAGCCGACTGCTCCTTCTTCCTCCTCTAGGCACAGCTCCAGGAGCATCCTTGTACACATACCCATCCATCCAACTAGACCAAGAAGGACTAGGGGTGTTACCTCCCACGGAGGGCCCTGAACCTGGGTACATCATGTGTCACCACCGCTTGTGCCCAATCTCGCACCTGGAGCCCGTCAGCGTCCTCTGGCCCCAACCACTTACGATAAGCCACCCCATGGCATGTGTCATGAGAAAACAACGACAGTTGGCGCCCACCATGGGGCCATACGCAGCGCTGGCCAGATTCATGCTCCGAGCAGGACCCCTCACCATTTCCCGCCATCGCTGCTCGTCCCGGTGAAACCGTGGGGAGCTCGTGGGGCTTGCCTCAGCACGCCCTGCGGGCAACTCCGTCGGCCTCACGGACGACATCGACGCGCTCACCGAGTGCTTCGGTAGGCTCAGCCTCGCCGAGGCTCTGACCTCTGACGAGTACCCCACGGCGGTGCTCGTCTACGCTGACCCGCCCACAACAGTGGGCGCGCTCGTTGCGGCTTAGCCCAGCGGGCCCCACGATCGCATGGGGGTGATGGCCATCACTTCCTCCACCGCATCCGAACGGGCGCGGGTCTTGGCTACCGCTGCCACCGCCCTTGTCGGCACGTCCGACCCGCTCGGTGCGGCCCTCCGAGGCTTGATCACTCCGATCGCCCCGACGGCGAACCCCGACACCGCCGCGGCCGATCTCAAGGCGGCTCGCCGCATCCTGTTCGAGGATGCCACCGCCCTTGCTGCCATGCAGCGCCGCATGGAAGTGACACAGCGGGAGTATGCTTCCGCCTACGGACTCACCCCGGCTGGCACCGAGCCCAGCCGGCGTGGGGTTGTGCGCGACCGCGGCCGCGTAGTCGCCGAAATCCTTGGCGGCAAAATGCCCGTCTACGACACCCCCACGGCTAACCTACGGGCTCTCAAGGCGGACTGCGAGGAATTGGCCACCTTGGAGGGCGAAGAGCGTGCCGCCCATGAGCGCCACACCAAGGAGCTCATCAATGCTACTGATGCGCAGCAATGTCTGCTCGCAACAGGCGGCGCCGCCACTGAAGGCCCCCGGCCCGAGCGCGAGGGCACGGGAGCTACCGGCAGTCAGGCAACCCAGTACTCCTGCTCCCCTCGCGTCTCCGGCTGCCGGGCTGAAGCGAACAACCTCCGGCCCTCTCAGACGCCGGGGAGTGAGCAGCCGGCACACCAACGAGCCGCCTTGGAGCGGCCGCCACCAGGAAGCACCGACATCTGGCAGCCGGCGCAACCAGGGGCACATGTCGCCTCCGTGGCGCGAGTCGCGGCAGTTGGCGCCACCCACCGTCCACCCCAAACTCTCATCTCGGCTCAGACCACGCGTCCCCTGCAGCGAGAATGACGCCCGCAACCGCATCGACAAACTCGCGCAATCCGCCCTCCTCGAGGAGGAGGGCTCGATTGGTCCGGCCTGCTTTGGACCCCGGATTCGCACCAAGCCGTTCCCAACCGACTTCACGCTCCCTAGGGACACCTCGAAATACAACGGGGCCGCCAAACCCGAAGACTAGCTGGTCGACAACACCACCGCGGTAGGCATCGCCAGGGGGAATAAGCGCGTAGCCGTTCGCTATGGCCCCCTTATGCTGATCGGCTCGGCCCACACCTGGCTCAACAGCGCGTAGCCGTTCTCATAGCGATTGGCCCGAGGGGACGGCCTTTCGGCTCCCCCCGCGCCGCCAGCCCGTGTGCCGGCCTTGGCCCAAGTTGCCGCCCCGGCGCCGGCAACGGCTCTGAACGACGGTCGTCTAATCGACCAGTTCCCCAACCAAGACGGTTGCTACGTCGTCTTCACCAATGAAGAGACGGGCAAACACGCTCAGTGCCGGCTCCACCGTGAGGTGAACGCCACCATGCCGACAACTCTCCGGTTCCTGCACTGGTCGGAGAAGCCGGTCACTTGGAGCCAGGCCGATCACCCTGCCGTGATGCCGAATCCTGGTAGATATGCCTTGGTCCTCGACCCCACCATCACCACCAAGGAGCAAACTTGCCGCTTCTTGCGGGTGCTGATAGATGGCAGCAGCAGCATCAACATTCTCTACCTCGACACGATGCATAAGCTGGGGCTGAAGATAGAAGACCTGCAAGCGAGCCGGACGGTTTTCCATGGCATTGTGCCTGGGAAGTCCTGCTCCCCTGTCGGCAAGATCACGCTCGACGTCCTCTTCGGCGGACCCCGGTCATTTCTGCCGCGAGCCAGTGTTGTTCGAGGTCGTGGACCTCGCGAGCCCCTACCACGCGTTGTTGGGCCAGCCGGCTCTTGTCAGCTTCATGGCGGTCCCCCATTATGCTTACCTCAAGCTCAATATGCCGGGCCAAAAGGGGATCATCACCATCAAGGGCGACTACAAGATGTCGCTCAAATGTGCTCGAGACGGCAGCCGGCTGGCCGAGGCCCTAGAGATCGCCGAAGAGAAACGGCAGCTCGACCGGCTCGTGGACCTTGCTGCCAGCCAGCCGGCCATGCCGGCTCCACCCTTGCAATCCACCGGCAAGGCCTCCTTCCATCCATCCAAAGACACCAAGCAAATCCCGCTCGACCCGGCCAACCTGGCTCACTGCGTCACCATCGGCTCCCGCCTCAACAGCAAATAGGAAGGTGAGCTCGTCGACTTCCTCCATGAGAATCGGGACATCTTTGCATGGTCCCCCAAGGACATGCTGGGTGTTCTGAGGAAGTTCGCCGAGCACAAACTGCACGTCCGGCCGGACGTCAAGCCGGTCAAGCAACCCCTGCGCCGCTTCTCTGAGGAGAAGCGGCGTACTATAGGTGAAGAGATCGCCCGACTGCTCACAGCCGGGTTCATCATGGAAATATTCCACCCGGACTGGCTGACCAACCCATTCATGGTACTAAAGAAGAACAAGACCTGACACATGTGCATCGACTACACTAGCCTAAGCAAGGCATGTCCCAAGGACCCGTTCGCCCTGCCGCAGATCGATCAAGTTATCGACACCACGGCTGGCTGCGACTTGCTGTCCTTCCTGGACACCTACTCAGGCTACCAACAGATCAAGCTGGATCCGGAAGACCGGCTCAAGACCTCCTTCATCATGCCCTTCGGGGCCTACTGCTACATCACCATGTCCTTCGGCCTGAAGAATGCGGCGTGACCTTCCAACGATGCATGCAGAAGTGCCTCCTGCCTCAGATAGGCAGGAACGTCCACATCTACGTTGATGACGTTGTCATCAAAACCAAGAAGCACTTCAGCCTCCTCGACGACCTTCGGGAGACCTTCGCGAACTTACGCGAGTACAAGATCAAGCTTAACCCGGAGAAGTGTGTCTTCGGCGTCCCCGTCGATCAACTATTGGGTTTCTTCGTGTCCGCCCACGGCATCGAAGCTAACCTTGAGAAGATCAGTGCAATCGAATGCATGCCAAAGCCGACCGGCTCCGCGATGTCTAGAAGTTCACCGGCTGCCTCGCCTCACCCAGCCGGTTCATCAGCCAGCCGGGAGAGAAGGCCCCTCTACGGGCTCCTTCACAAGATGACTCTGATCGAGCCGGGTCAAACCAAGAGGCTGGGCGCTTTCGACTGGCCTAACGAGGAGGAAGAGGCCTTTCGCGACCTCAAGAAGGCTCTCACCCACGTGCCCATCCTGGCCATGCCGGCTGAGAAGGAACCGCTGCTCGCCTACATCGCGGCGACCACCCGCATCATCAGCGTCGTTCTGGTGGTCGAGCGGCGAGAGGAGGGCAAGTCCCTGCCGGTCCAATGACCCGTCTACTACCTCAGCGAGGTCCTCTCCGCGTCCAAGTAGAACTACCCCCACTATCAAAAGATGTGCTACGGCATATACTTCGCTACCAAGAAGGTCAAGCAATACTTCCAAGAGCATACCATTACCATGGTGAGCACGACCCCACTTGGCGAGATCATGAGCGGCCGGGACTCCACCAGCCGGATTGCCAAGTGGGTCATCGCCCTCGCTGATCATGAGATCTGGTATGAGCCAAGAACCGCCATCATGTCGCAGGCATTGGCGGATTTCCTCGCCGACTGGGCAGAGACGGAGTTCGTCCCGCCTCCCCCAGACTCCATGCATTGGCGCATGCACTTCCACGGCTTGAAAATGAGGACCGGCCTGGGTGCCGGCATAATCCTCTCCTCCCCGAAAGGTGATCAGCTCAAATACGCCCTATAGATCCACTACGCCGCATCCAACAACGTGGCTGAGTACGAGGCCATCGTCCATGGCCTCTGGCTCGCCAAGGAGATCGACATCAGGCGCATCCTCTGCTTCGGCAACTCCGACCTCGTGGTGCAGCAAGTCTCTGGTGAATGGGACACCAGGGACGCCAACATGGCCAGCTACCGCTTCCTCGTACAACAGCTCACCGGCTCCTTCGAGGGCTGTGAGTTTCATCACGTCCCACGGGCGGACAACGAGGCGGCGGATGCGCTGGCAAAGATCGGCTCCACCCGGCAGGCCATCCCAGCCGGCGTCTCCCTCGAACGGCTGCTCAAGCCGTCGATCAAGCCTTCCCCAGAATTGGAGTCAATCTTCGTGCCGGCGGGTGTCGCCGACCCATCGACGGCCCCGGCCGCCTCTCCGGCAACTTCACCACCGGCACTCGAACCGTTGGCCGCCCAGCCGGCTCCAATTGAGCCGGTGGCACCCGAGGCGGCCAGCCTCGACGGCGTGACCGTCATGATGATCATCAATCAGCCGGCCCTAGGGGCCGGCGAGCCAGACCCGGGGGCTGACCAACCAGCACCGGAGGCTCCTGAGCCAGTCCCGGGGGCTGGCGAGCCGGTCCTGGGGACTGATCAACCAGTCCCGGGGACTCCCGACCCGGCCGCCATCTCGGCTCCCTCATGGGCTCAACCCATCCTAGCGTTTCTTCTGCGGGGCGAGCTGCCTCCGGACGAGGCTCTGGCAAGGCAAATCCAGCGCCGGGCCATGGCCTATGGCATCATCAACAACAAACTTGTCCTCCGCAACACCACCGGCGTCTTCCAATGATGCGTCGAGCTGGAAAGGGTCTGGAGATTCTCCTCGACATTCATCAGGGCGAGTGCGGGCATCATGCCGCCTCCAGGACCCTAGTGGCCAAGGCCTTCCGCCAAGGCTTCTTTTGGCCGACGGCTCTCGAGGCGGCCAAGAAGTTGGTTGACGAGTGCGAGGGCTGCCAACGCTTCAGCACGCAAAGCCACCAGCCAGCAACAGCCCTCCAAACCATCCCCCTCTCGTGGCCTTTCGCAGTTTGGGGGCTGGACATGGTGGGCCCATTCAAGACCGCTCGAGGCGGCATGGCGCACTTGCTGGTGGCCATCGACAAATTCACCAAGTGGATCGAGGCACGACCAATCAAGAAGCTGGACATCCCCACGGCCGTCCGGTTCATCGACAACATCAAGGAATGCTACGGCGTTCCCCACAGCATCATCACCGACAATGACACCAACTTCGCCAAGGGCGCACTCGCGCATTTCTGCTCCAAGCAAGGAATCCGGCTCGACCTGGCCTCCATCGCTCATCCACAGTCAAACGGCCAGGTCGAGAGGGCGAATGGCCTCATCTTGTCCAACATCAAGCCTCGGCTCGTGACGCCACTGGTAAGGTCGGTCGGCTGCTGGATCGATGAGCTGCCGGCCGTCCTTTGGAGTCTTAGGCCCAGCCCAAACCGTTCAACCGGCTACACTCCCTTCTTCCTTGTGTATGGGTCCAAGGCAATCATCCCCACCAACATCGAGTTTGATTTGCCTTGGGTCGCCCTATACACGGAGAGAGACGCTAAGGACGCAAGAGAAGACGGCGTAGATCTACTCGAGGAAGCTCATGAACTGGCCTTGAGCCGGACGGCGATCTACCAGCAGAAGCTCCGGCACTACCACAACAAGCGGATCCGACCACTCTCGTTCCGCGAGAGGGACCTGGTCCTCAAATGGATCCAGCGAACCGCTGGACAGCACAAGCTGTCCTCCCCATGGGAGGGCCCGTTCATCATCATCAAGGCGCTACACCAGAACGCATACTACCTGATAGACGCCTAGAAGCCACAGAAGCGCAAAAGAGATGCTTTCGGTGAAGAGACGAAGCGCCCATGGAACGTAGCACTCCTGCGCCCATTTTACTGCTGAGGAAAATCAATGTATGTATGTATCTCCGTCCTTTTGGGTTTATGAATGCAATGGGCACCCCAAGCCGGCTCTTGGGGTGCGCCCCGTTTCGTTTCTTTCAAAAGTGTTCCTCACTCACCGGCTCCCTGGACCGGCTCCCGGGCCCGGGGGCTAGCCGTCTGGGCCTAGAAGCGCCTCTCTGAAAAAAACAGCTAAGTAATGTGAGCCGGCCAAACTTCCTCACCCTTACTAGCTACAGAACCGGCCCCCGGCTGTCAAGCTGATGGGGCCCCGGGATGGCAAGGTTTGGCTCACACGAAAGGTCAAAACAAAGGGAGACCCCTTCGGGGCCCAGCCGGACCATCGTCGTGTCTCTACCACTCTACTTATCCTGAAAAAACCCTCGCGATTCCTAAGTTTTCAACCGGCTCCCCTGAGGCGAACGCTCCGACCCAGCTACAGACCAGCTCCCGGCTGTCGGGCTGGCGAGGCCAAAACTAAAGGGAAAAGGAATAGAAACGGAAAGAGTCGAGGCGGGCGAAAAGGGATAAGGACGAGGCGACACGAGTCACAAGGCAAACACAACAGAATATTCATGGCATAAACATTAAGGCAAAAGTGGCCCACGGCCAGCATTCGGTTCATTACACAAACGCCCCCAGTGGGTGGATTCAAGTTTTTTACATGCAGGAAAAAGACATAAAAAAGATGCCTGGGGGCTCAGGCCACCGGCGCGTCGCCAGCTAGCGTGCCCCCAGCCGGCACGCCGTGAGGCGGCTCGGTCCTCGCCTCGGAGGTGGCCGCAGTCTTTGGGTCGGCCTCCTCGGCCTTCGAGGCGGGCTCCTTGGTCTCGGTCGTTTCGCCGCCCGAGTCAGTGCTCTCGTTGGCGACTTCATCATCCGCTGGGCCTTGAGGGATGCCGAAGGAGTCCTCAGGCAACGGCTCGCCATCCTCGGCAAGGGCCGGCAGGAATTCGTCCGTGTCAACGTATGATGCGAGCTCGTTGGCCGTTCGACAAGGGTCGGCTCGCGGGCCTCCCGCTCTGCAGCCGACACGTCCCGCATGGTCCAAGTCCACGCCACGGTACCAAGACGTCACGAACCGGAGCGCCATCTGTGCCCCGGCTCGGGGAGCCGATGCCTTCCAGGCCTCGAGGCGGGGGACGGCGTGCTCCAGCCACTGAGCCATGCGGTGCGTCGGAGCTCCCCCACGGCCTGGCCACAATGCGGCGATGACCTCCTTGCCGGTGGTCTCGAGCCGCTCCACGCTCCGCTCAAGATGGGTCATCCGCATCTCGACGACGATCCCATTCTTGTCTAGGTCCCACATGGTGTGCTCCTCGATGGAGCGACCGCACTCCCGAAGGTATTCCCAATGCTCCTCAATGGTGCGCAAAGTGCGGTGATGAGTTTCCGACAAACGCCCTAGATGGAAGAAGAAGAGAAGGAAAGAAAAAGCAAGATGAAACATGAGAAACGACAAAGGGAAGAGCAACCGGCTGGGGAAGGAGCAAGACGGGCACCTACCTTCGATCGCGTCGTCCACCCCAATGGAGAAGTGGAGCGCCGCCTCATGCTCTGACTTCCGGGCTGCCTCTGAGGTGGTGAGCGAACCCCTGACATCCTCGAGCATCTTCTCAAGGCGGGTCACCTCGCCTTGAATGGTGGCGGTCCTTAGGGCGGCGTCAGCCGCCTCCTTGACGTCCGCCTCCCGGGCCGCCACCTCCTTTGCCGCCTCGGCCTTGAGCCGGTCCCGGGCCGCCTCCCCGTTGACCAGCAGTGCGGCCAGCCGGTCTGTCTCTTGCACTGGCGCCTAGACGTCCCGCGTCAGCCGGTCCCATTCGGCGACAAGTCCGGTCTTCTCCCCCTAGAGGGTGGCCAGCTCACCTGCAAGACACAACCAACGTCAGCCGATTCCCGGGGGCTATATGTCGCTCCTACAAAGTGCAACCCACCTTGCACGCACGCCAGCTCCTCCTCCAGGCGGCAGAAGCCATATTTGCCGCGGTCGTGGATGGTGACCGCTTCCGCAAACAGTTTCTGCCGCAGAGAGGTTCCCTCCTATCGCAAAAAAGGAGGGCAAAGGTCAAGACATGCTTAGAGGAGATCCGCCCCGGCTGCCCGTCAGCTGGTCAGCTAGCCCACATCTCAGGGGCTACACCTAGTGGGTGCGCTCACGCACCCTCATTGAAAACTCTATGGCAAAAGTGTCGGCTTACCTCTGCACGGTGAAGGGCGGCGTCCACCGCCTCTGCAAACCGGGCCAGCTCCTGCCGGCACCGGTCCAGGACACTTCCTGGGGGGCCGGCAGGGCCGGCACGCTTGCGAGAACTTCCTAGTCCCGGACGACCTCCTGCATTGACCGTAGGATCCTCCAGGCCCGGCTGCCACTGTCGCCCGGGCTCGCTGCGGCTCCAGCCGCCGGGGGTGGGTTGATGATAGCAAGGGTTCGGGAGTCGCCTCCCGTCGGCCCCCGTCCGGTGCCATAGTCGCCTCCTCTCCCGGCCGCTCCGGCGCGTTGGTCACGCCGGAAGGCACCTCCACCTCCATGGTTGCCGCCTCCGGCGGTGCCTTCGACGCCGCCACCGGGGCCGCTGGAACCTCTGGCACCTCGACCCGGGACAGCTCGGCCGCAGGCGGGGCCAACTCCGGCACCACAGGCCGGGTCGCCTCGGGAGCCGGCTCCGCCGACGCCTCCCTCGCCTAGACCGTCTCTTGCGCGGGTGGAGGCGCTGGCGGGTCCATAGCCGCCCCTCACGGCTCGCTCGACGGAGGCCTCAACATGGGGGTGGACTCTGACGGGGATATACCCCATGGTATGACCCGGCTTGGCAACTCACAGGAGACCCGGCCAAAGACATGACATCTTATTAATGACCCGGCCAGGCAATTCACAGGAGACCCATTAAAGACATGACATCTTATTTATGACCCGACAAGCGGGTCATGGGATGACCAAGCCCAAGACCCGGCAGGTGAGCCGGCGCCAGGCGGCTCACAAGAGAAGGCCCACAAGAGAAGGCCCACAAGAGAGAAGGATTCCATTAAAGGAAATAAGACCCGGAGTAGGATTCATGAGAGACTAGTCCTAATCCTACTCCTAGTAGGACTCTATTGTAAACCTACCCTCTCCACTTATATAAGGAGGGGTAGACCACCCCTAGAGGGACAAGTTCTCAAGAGACACAAGTCTACAAGTTTAGACAACACAAGAGATTAGAGGCACAAGAGATTAGAGGTAGCAATTAGCACCCTTGTAACCGAGAGATCTTCATCATCATCAATACCAGACAAGCAGGACGTAGGCTTTTACCTCCATCGGAGGGGCCAAACATGGGTAAAACTCCGTGTCTTCTCGATTCCGATCAACCCCTTCAAGCCGCCACGTAGTTGCGTCTTGCCCCGAACCTAAGTCCGTTCACCCGGACATCTGCCGTGACAAATCCGCGACAATTGGCGCCCACCGTGGGGCGGATGCACCGTGGTTTGTGTTTTTGAAGGGATGTCTTTAGAGATCAAGAAATTCATGATTAGTCGGATGAAGAAGAGCCTGGATCAATCAAACAGGATCGCTCGGCATGATACAAACTTTAGGCGAAACTGAAAGTCTTCAACTTGTGCTATGAGCCGCCATCCCCATCACTTTTCCTCCTGCTCCACCCTCACCTGCTGCCGCGTTGCTCAGCCACCGGCCACCCCTGCGACTTCGACCCTGCTCTGCCCTGTGCACCACAGCCGAGCTGCCCCCGGCTGGCCTTGCAGCGGAGGCGCGCCGGCCCTCTCCTCCGCCTCTGCTCCAGCAAGACGCCTCTGCTCTGCTTGCTGGATCCTCCTCGCCCCTGGCCTTACATCCACGGACCATGTATATGACTCAGCTGGTCGTCGAGACAAAACAGCTGCTATCCACCCAATTTGTTTTATCTATACATTTTTCCTTCGAAGAACAATTACTTCGTCTTTGTAAGATTTTTTATACATGACAGATATTCAAGTGGCATTGTACCACGAAGATGGAGCACACAACAACATCGTTTTGTACTAGTGCTCATCGGAGGCGTGTTACTCGCTGGACGCACGTGAGTCGCCGCCCCCGCGGATGACCTACATCGACTCGCCAGTACTGCGCACTCTCACCTGCCAGTAGGAGCCGCCCAATGGACGCGGCAAGCCGCCGCATTCGCGATATGGTCTTCACCAACCACGCCATGGCCGACTCGTTGTTCTCGCCGGCTTTCAACGCCACCGCGCCGGCTTACAACGCCGCGACCGATTCTCGCCTCCTGCCCCGACTTACAACGCCGTGGCCGTCTCTGGCCACCGCGCCGGCTTACAACGCCATGGCCGTCTCTCGCCGTCATGCCGACTCACAACACCGGGGCCGATTCTCGTTTCCCGTGCCGGTTTACAATGCCGTGGCCGTCTCTTGTCATCGTGCCGACTCACAACGCCGCGGCCGATTCTCACTTCCCGCACCGACTTACAATGCCATGGTCGTCTCTCATCATCCGCGCCGGCTTACAACGCCGTGGCGTCTTTTACAACATCACGAGTTTACAGTGCCGCGGCCGTTTTCTACGTCTACATCAACATATCGGTGCAGTGCTCGCCTGTACGAGCCGCCCAACGGATGGGTGCAAGACATCACCCACAATTTGATCTACATCAATATATCGGTGCAGTGCTCATTGATATGAGCCGCCCGACGAATAGGCACACGAGTCGCCAGCACTACAATTTGGTTCACTTCAACAAACAGCCGGAACAAACCATCGACCGGATTATTGAAGCAATTCATACAGGATCATTTATAACCCGCCACGGCCAACCTCAAACTTCCAGTGAGGATTCTCAAGCCGCCTCTTCTTGTCAACTTAAGACTCGGGGGCTATAGACATGGCGAGACACATTTGGTCGTTTTTAAACAAGAACCCCGGGTCTTTGCAAGAGAAAAACCCAATCCTGGGGGCTACTACATTATTGGCGGATGATTAAAAGTTGCCCAAGAGGATGGACCGCCGTGATGCACCATTCAAACATGGGTGCCCGGATCATTGGATCATCATAAAGACACTTGGGGCTTCTGTCGTTTCTTCATACAAGATGGCGGCTTACAAGATTGATGCTACTCCGCTATGTGACCCGCCTGCCTTACCGGTTAATCTCGCCTAGAGACCCTGAGCTGGTTCAAAGAATTGACGGCCAATCTCGATAGAGACCCTGTACCGGCTAAGATTGAGGTGACCCGCTGAACTCTCACCAGTCAATCTCGCCTAGAGACCCTAAGCCGGTTCAAGAAATTGACGGCCAATCTCGCCTAGAGACCCTGAGCCGGTTCAAGAAATTGACAGCCAATCTCGCCTAGAGACCCTAAGCCGGTTCAAGAAATTGACGGCCAATCTCGCCTAGAGACCCTGAGCCGGTTCAAAGAAATTGACGGCCAATCTCGCCTAGAGACCCTGAACCGCTCAAAGAGTTGACGGTCAATCTAAGAGACCCTGAACTGGTTAAAGTTAAACCGGCTTGCAAAGAGTCTTCTTGCCTTCGGGTATAACTTACATCTCCTTTGCACAACCAGCTGTTATTAAACTGTTGCAAGGAGGCTTCTTGCCTTCGGGTATAGCTTACATCTCCCTTGCACAGTTGGCTTTATGCCTAGTTTGGTTACATTAAGCGCTGTTGTTGATGGAGGCTTCTTACCTTTGGTATAGCTTACATGACCCTAAGACAACAACGTGTACACCAAATTCCAGTTGCTTATCAACAGCGGCCATCGAATGGGGCTTCTTACCAATGGGTATCGCTTATCTCACCCTAATGGCCAACTTTATGCCACTTCCGGTTACTTATTAACTGCGGTTGTCGAAGGGGGCTTCTTACCGACGGGTTCACATATCTCACCCTAACAACTGGCGTTTACGCCAAAACTCAGTTGCTTATCAACTGTAGCTGTTGAAAGAGGCTTCTTGCCTTAGGGTATAGCTTACATCTCCTTTCAAACAGCCGGCTTTATCAGTAAGTCGTGGTTGTCGATGGAGGCTTCTTGCCTTTGGGTATAGCTTACATTACCCATCAACAGCCGGCGTCCGCGCCTACAACTGTAGTTGTTGAAAGAGGCTTCTTGCCTTCGGGTATAGCTTACATCTCCTTTCAAACAGCCAGCTTTATCAGTAAGCTGTGGTTGTCGATGGAGGCTTCTTGCCTTCGGGTATAGCTTACATTACCCATCGATAGCCGGCGTCCGCGCCTAAAACTGTAGTTGTTGAAGGAGGCTTCTTGCCTTTGGGTATAGCTTGCATTCTCTTCAAACAACCGGCTTTATGCCGTTCCGGCTCATCAGTAGCCACGGCTGTCGATGGAGGCTTCTTACCTTGGGTATAGCTTACATTACCCATTGACAGCCGATGTTCGCGCTTACAATATTTGCTATCAACAGGAGGCTTCTTACCTTTGGGTATAGCTTACATTACCCTAAAAACAGCCGGCTTTATGCCATTCCGGTTGACATGTCAGCCGTGGATTATTCAAGGGGGCTTCCCACCTCTAGATAACATGCCGGCTTATCAAGCTGGGTCAGAGTAAGATTATGAGAAAAGGAGCAATGTTATGAAAGTTATAAACATCTCCGGGTTGAGCTTTTTCAAGCCGCCCTCACAACAATGCAGAATATATTCTGTCTTGTTCTTTTTTGCAGGTTTTATCTCTTCAGATGGGCCGCCGTTAAAGTATTCTGCACAAGCAAATGGATTTTTTAATAGCCAACATGGCTGGATCTTCATGGTTTATCATAACCAGTAATAAATGATTGGGATTTTTTCAAACCAGCTCGGAGAAATTATTATCTTTCAAGAGCCGCCCTATCAGATATAATGTCGTGTCATCTAATTGGCCGGTTCTTGGATTTCTTTAATTGTGCTCTGTAGTAATCTACAACACTCACGGATTTCTCAAACTTATATTTGCCGGGTTGCACCGCAACCACGAGAAGGAATTTCATGTCAAAGAGAAAGGAATTATTCCAGGATATTCATTCCAGGTTATATTACGACCACGGTCAAAGATTCATTCAACAAATTATGGTGAGACATATTGTTCTCACATAGTCCTGAGTCGCCACAGGCGGACGACCCGCACTTGGGGGCTACATTATCCAAGTCTAAGTTTATATCAATTATGCAAGTCCCATATTGCTGCAAGCATGCACCATGGCACTTGGGGGCTAATGCAAGCCGGTTTTCAAAACAATACATTGTCAGCAAGACCATATTATCTCAAGGAGATGAGCTGGCCTTTCTATATTTTTATAAGTCCCAGCCAGTAAATTCTTACTGACCCGGCACTTGGGGACTACACCACTCAGATCAAACTTTCTAAAAAGTCCCAAGTCGCCGCAGGCGTGCGACCCGGCACTTGGGGGCTATAGTATTAATCTGTTCCAACGGATTAAGAGAGTCAAATTGAAGACCCGGCACATCACATTCTGATGAGCCGACCCTTGGGGGATACACCCGCCGAAGCTTGCCGAGTCCGAAGCCCATGGAGGCTCGGCCGACCCCCTTCGTTGCCGGCTGCTCGAGGTCCCGGAGTTCGTGGCCCCTCCTCGCGTGCCGGGCCGGGAGGCTCACCGCTCCGCGAGCCTCCTCTTTTCCTCCCGCTGGGTAGTCGCGTGCTCGCGGGCCAGCAGGCTGGCGGCATCCGTTGTCTCCCTCGCCAGCTCCTCATCTTGGAGCTAGATGGGGTCACTACAGCATCCAAGGACCGGTAGTTAACCGGCTCGCAAGGCGGAGGCAAAAATTTACACAAAGACAAAGAACTTACGCAATAACAAGGGGCAGGGCCCACTTGGTGCGTGGCGGCGGCTTTCGTGCGGCCACCTTCACCCGCTTCGGGCTGGCGGCGGGGCCGCCGACCCCTCGTGAGCCGGCCTCTTCCCGTGGCCAGCCACTTCGGCTGCCGGGCCTTGAGTTGGTCGCTCCTTGCTCCTCCGGTCCTGGCGTGCTGCGGGAGGAGGCCCGTGTAAGATCATCAAATCATCATCATTGCCATCGTCATCTGTCCAGTCCCTGATGGAGGGGGAAAAAGGGAACTCACCCGCTCCGCTAGGATCCCCGTCTGCGCCGGACCCTCCGGCCCTGCCAGGAGCGTCGCCTCGCGGATTTGCCGGTTCGTCGGCTCCTCCCGAGGAGTCCACTCCTTCCTCCAGAGGACCTCCCTTCTGGAAGTCTTTAGAGACGGAGTCCTCGCACTCCGCCTCAAAGATCTGCGGGTGCGGGCCGTCTGGTGTGTTTTGTTGCACCAACAGTTGTGGTCAGCACTTCAATGTAAGTTCTCTAGCTGGCTGCCGGCTAGGGAATGCCAAACAAGAAAGAACCGCCTCGATGAAAAATTCACCAGGGGAGGCCAGTTGATGCGGTCGTACGGCTCCATGCCGAAGGACCATGAGGCAGGCTTCAGCTTGAACGTCATGAGGGCGTTCACCTGCTTCGACCTAAGCCGGCGTCAGCTCGACGGTGGACTGTCGGCAGGGGTCGTGCCGGCCGAACATGTCGTAGATCCAGTGTGGTCGCATCTGGAGGGGCGACACCCGGTGCGAGACGAAGGCCGCCACTAGGTCGGCAGCGACCAGCCCCTTGCTGCTCTTCAGTTGTGTGAGTCGGGCAAGCTTATCTGAGGCCACGCCGTGCGGGGCAGGTCCCAACCAGTTCTGCTGAGAGGATTGCCTGTCCTCAAACGGTGGCAGCCGGATGTAATCCGTCCTCGGGTTGACGTTCTTCACGTAGAAGAACGTTCGGTGCCACCCCTTGACGGAGTCGATCAGAGAGAGAGAGAGGGAAAGCGAGTGACGCCGCGGCAGCACACCATCGTGCCCTCGCATGCATCGCTCTTCAAAGGCTTCAGGTAGAAAAGGGCATTGAAGAACTCGATCAAAGGAAGGATACCAAGGTACCCCTCGCACAGCGTTACGAAGGCAGAGAGGTACAAAATCGAATTTGGACCGAGGTTGTGCGGCTGGAGGTCAAAGGTGTCGAGCAGAAGATGGAAAAAGAGAGTCACTGGGAGCCCGAAGCCCTGGGAGAAGTGCCAGAGGAACACGATGTGTTCCCCTGGCTGTGGCGCCGGCGCTATCTCATCGCCCGGCGCGCGTGGGGACACCCACTCCGCCGACGACAACATGCGCGCGCGGTGCAGCTCGGCGATGTCCGCCTCAACCAGGAAGGAACCAGCCCAACTGCCTACGCGTCCATCTGCCATCGCGGCGGTGGTGCGGTGTGCGTGCGCGGGCATGGGCACGGGCTCGGGTGCGACGACGTGCGAGGGAAGGAAAGAGGCAACGAAGAAGGGCGGCGAGGAGGCAAGTGGGGCGCGGGTACCTCCGCCTCCTGCCCTTCCTCCCCTTTTATAACGGAGGCCATGATTGGGGGACGTGGGATCGATTGTGCCCACTCCTTCGGGAAACTCTGCGCGCGTGGGTGGCCCTGGGCCGTAACGGCCTCTTCCGGGCGCAGAGGCTCCGGCCCTGCGCCCCAAGGCCTACTGGGCTACGCCTGGGTCCTAGCGGACTAGGCCCAAGCGACATCCTGTCTCCCCACGTGCACGGGAACCACCGCATCATCACATGCCGCGTGGCGTGCCGCATGTCGGCGCGGGTCTCGGAGCGGCACGCCGGAGCCCGAGGTGTCGGGTCCAACGGCCGACCCGACTGCCCCTTCGCCTTCGAGCTAGAGACAGCTCGTGCTGAGGGGAAGCCGTCGGCTCCCCACAGTCTGCCAGACGCGGGCCACCGTCGTCTTCGGGGACTATTGACGGGGTTTATACCCCTAGGTAGGCCAAAGCATTGGGGTCATCCCCCTTTCGTTTCGAAGAAAAACTACGTGGTCGGCTGGCCGTGGCTGGCTGGTGGACATCCAGCGCAAGCCAATGCCGCCTGGCGCCCCGGCTGGCTGGTCAAGGAGCCGGTTGGGGCCTCGGTCGGCTGGGTGCGGCCGACTGTCCATGGGCCGGCTCTTCCGTTGACATCGGGAAGGACATGCCTCATCTCGTCCCTCTGCGCGCAGGTACGATGACGCGGCATGACAGGACGACGGGCAGCCCTGTGCCTATAGTGGCCGTTTACGCACCGCAGCACGTGGCTACAGTCCAACCATCCCGGCTCCTAACCTCGGTGAGCGGGACCGGGCGGGGGAACAGTGTCGGCATGTCCTTGCCACTCGATTACCTGCCTCGGCGTGGCTACAGTGCCGCCGGTCGTACTAGAGACTTCGGCCGACTGGCGCTAGACGATGCTCCCCTGGGCGGCCCGTGCCGCAGAAGGTGGTCGAGGGCCAATCGCAGAGCCGGCTAGCGGGCCCCAACGGGATATGGGACCACTCGGCCGGCAGGCCCCGCACACGACAAGACGGCGCAAGCGGCAGGACCCTATGGCCAGCCGGAGAGAATGCAAGCCGGGTCCCCTCACCTTAGTACTTTAAGCATATTGTAAGAGCCGGGGGTTGGCCTATAAAACCCCCCGATCCCCCCATGCAACGGGGATGGACGAATGGTCGCTCACACACACCCACAGAACTCTCATTCCCTTCTCTAGTGGCAGAGGAAGACGAGTCGGCTCCTCCTTATTCCTCCTCTAGACACAGCTCCAGGAGCATCCTTGTACACATACCCATCCATCCAACTAGACCAAGCAGGACTAGGGGTGTTACCTCCTATGGAGGTCCCTGAACCTGGGTATATCGTGTGTCACCATCGCTTGTGCCCAATCTCGCACCCGGAGCCCGTCGGTGTCCTCCGGCCCCAACCACTTACGATAAGCCATGCCATGGAAGATGTCGTGAGAAAACGACGACACCATTGTATTGAGAATTTAACAAGAGAGAGAGAAATCCATCTAGCTACTAACTACGGACCAGAAGGTCTACAAAGAACTACTCACGCATCATCGGGGAGGCACCAATGGAGGTGGTGAACCCCATCCGAGAGGGTGTCTAGATTGGATCTGGTGGTTCTAGACTCTGCGGAGGCTAGATGAATATTTCGTCTGTCTCCTTAGGGTTTCTGGAATATTGGGGTATTTATAAAGCAAAGAGGTGGTCCGGGGGGCACCCGAGGTGGGCACAACCCACCAAGGCACGCTTGGACCTCCTGGCGTGCCCTGGTGGGTTTTGCCCCCTCAGCGCACCCCCAGGGCCCGTTGTGTTCCTTCTGGCCCATAAAAAGTCATTATGAAGTTTCGTGGCATTTGGACTTCGTCTGGTATTGTTTTTGTGCGATGTAAAAAACATGGAAAAAACAGCAACTAGCACTTGGCACTATGTCAATAGGTTAATACCAAAAAATGATATAAAATGACTATAAAATGATTATAAAACATCCAAGAATTATAATATAACAGCATGGAACAATCAAAAATTATAGATACGTTGGAGACGTATCAGCATCCCCAAGCTTAACTCCTACTCGTCCTCGAGTAGGTAAGTGATAAAAAATATTTTTTTATGTGGAATGCTGCCTAACATGTCATATCATATTCTTTTCCTCATAGCATGGACATTTGGACTTTTAGTTGTTCAAAGCAATAGTCTAGTTTTGACATAATAATTTAGATACTCAAGCATATCAACACGCAACCATGTCTTTCAAAATATCAATGCTAAAATAAGTTATCCCAAGCCCATCATGGTCAAACATTGATCCATTCATGAAACACACTCGAATATTAGCTGCACCCAATACTTAAGTACGATCATATTGCCTCCGAGTTGGTGCTTTGGTAAGAGAAGATGGAGACTCAAATTCAAAAATAAAAATTGCATAAAGTACAAGAAAGGCCCTTCGCAGAGGGAAGTAGGGATTTGTAGAGGTGCTAGAGCTCAAAGCAAAAAACTTAGAGATAAAAACATTTTGGGAGGTGTATCCATCCCACCAACAAAAACGACTTAGAGTTCCCAACACTTTCCATGCTAGATATATCATAGGCGGTTCCCAAACAGAAAATAAAGTTTATTCCCTTTTCCACCATACTTTCACTTTCCATGGCTAACCGTATCACGGGTGGCCTCCATATCAACACTTTCCAAGCAATTTATTATTTGACAACATAAAGTAAATTCATTTTTGCATTTCGGGACCGGGCATCCCTAATACCTTTGCCTTACTATCATGCAATGACAAGTGAATAAACACTCATCGTGAGAATAACACATCTAGCATGGAAAATATTAGTCACCCCTCACCGCTCCAGGAGCGAAACAAACACACAAAAGAGAAGTTTATTTTGAAAATTAGAGATGGCACATACAAATTTGCTTAGAACGGCACGAAAATACCACATATAGGTAGGTATAGTGGACTCATGTGGCAAAAATTGGGTTTAAGGATTGGAATGCACAAGTGGAGCTCATACTTGGTGCAAAATGAAGGATAGCAAAAGATTGAGAAGCGACCAACCAAGAAACAGATAATATCATAAGCAAGCATTAAGCATAAATAACACCAAATAATGCACCACAAGTAGGATATAATTTCATTGCATGACTATTGTCTTTTGTACTTGCATAGGGAATCACAAACCTTAACACCAATATTCTTACTAAAGCATAATTACTCATCAACATAACTCACATATCACAACATCATATCTCAAAACTATTACTAACAATCAAGTTTATTTTGTCCAATGATCTTCATGAAAGTTTTTATTATATCCTTCTTGGATATCTATCACTTTGGGACTAATTTTCATGTGTTGCTTTTCATAAGCTCAAACAAATATAAGTGAAGATCAAGAGCATAATTTTTCTTCTTTCTCTCAAAATAAATTAAGTGAAGCAAGAGAGAACTTCTTGAAAATTTTACGAACTCTCAAATAAATCTAACTGAAGTAAGAGAGCATTTCTTCAAAAATACTAAGCATACCATGCTCAAAAAGATATAAGTGAATCACTAGAGCAATTCCATTGCTCATAAAAAATTTAAGTGAAGCATAGAGAGCAATTCTAACAAGTCATGACATAATTTTGGCTCTCTCAAATAGGTGTGTCCAGAAAGGGATCAAGACTTAAAACACAAAATAAAACAAGCGAAGACTCATATCATACAAGAGGCTCCAAGCAAAACACATATCATGTGATGAAAATATAGTTTCGAGTAAAATACCGATGATCGTTGGAAGAAAGCGGGGATGCCACTCGGGGGGCATCCCCAAGTTTAGTTGGTTGCTCATTTTTGGATAATAGCTTGGGATTCCGGGGCATCCCCAAGCTTAGGCTCTTCCATCCTTCCTTCATCCATCGTAAGATAACCCAAAACTTGAAAACTTGAATCACACAAAACTCAACAAAACCTTCGTGAGATCCGTTAGTATAAGAAAAATAAATCACTACTATAAGTATTGTATTAAACTAATTCATATTTTGTTCTTGCATTATACCTACTGTGTTACAACTTTTCTATGGAAAAAACTCATCAAATAAAACCATAGAGCAATCAAAATAAGCACACAACGCAAAGAAAACAGAATCTGTCAAAACAGAACAGTCTGTAGTAATCTGATTTGTTCGAATATTTATGTAACTCAAAAATTCTACTAAATTAGTACGTACTAGTTAATTTGTTTATCAATATTATTTAAGAAATTCAGATCAAAATCATGTTTGTGTGATTTACTAAAATTGTTATCGTGAGCACATAAGTTTCTGTTTTTTCAGCAAGATCAAACAACTATCACCCAAGAAGATCCTAAAGGCTTTACTTGGCACAAACACTAATTAAAACACAAAAAACACAATCATAACAGTAGCATAATTGTGTAAAAACTCAAGAACAGAAATAAAAAAATAAAAAATAAATTTTATTCATTGGGTTGTCTCCCAACAAGCGCTATTGTTTTACGCCCTTAGCTAGGCATAAAGCAAGGATCTAAGTTTTGTCATCTTTGTTCTAAGATCCATAAGATGCCCTCATGATTGATTCATATGGTGGCCTAATTCTTGTTATAGGAAAGTGTTCCATACCCTTCCTCAAAGTAAATTGGAACTTAATATTGCCTTCTTTCATATCAATTACGACACCGATAGTGCGTAAAAACGGTCTACCAAGATTAATTGGACAAGACGGATTGCAATCAATATCAAGAACAATAAAATCTATGGGCACATAATTCCTATTTTCAAGAATAAGAACATCATTAATTCTTCCCATAGGCTTTTTAATAATAGAATCCTCCAAGTGCAAATTTAAAGAACATGATTCAATATCGGTAAGACCAAGCACATCACATAAAGATTTCGAAATTGTAGAAACACTAGCACCCAAGTCACACAAAGCAAAACACTCATAATTTTTAATATTAACTTTTATAAGAAAAACACTCATAATTTTTGAGAAAATTCATCATGCAATTTTCTAGAAATTGATACTTCTAATTCCAATTTTTCTTCGAAAGCTTTCATCATAGCATCAACAATATGTTTAGTAAAAGCTTTATTTTGTTCATAAGCATGGGGTGAATTTACCATGGATTGAAACAAAGAAATACAATAAATCAAACAAAAACTATCATAATTAAAGTCTTTGTAATCCAAAAGAGCGGGCACATCACTAGTTAAAGTTTTGACCTCTCCAAACCCACTTTCATCAATTTTCTCAACAAGATTTTCACCCTCCAAAATATTGGGATGCCTTCTACCTAAAGTTGACTCTTCTCCAGTCCCTTTTTCATCAATATTAACTTTACTAAACAAGGAATCAATAGAATAAACACCAATCATTTTAATATCTTCATCACTTTTACGAAAGAAATAACTAGAAAATGCCTTTTCTAAAAATTCTCTTTTAGCTCTAAGCATAGCGGTTATTTTCTTACTTTCATCCATAGAAACATAAAGAGCATAAATTGATTCATCTACCTTAGGCACAAAAAATTTCATCTTGAGATTTTCCACATCATGAGCAACTCTATCAACACTTCTAGACAAATCATCAATCTTACTCAACTTTTCTTCTATGGAAGTGTTGAAAACTTTTTGTGTATTGATCAATTCTTTAATATTATTCTCAAGATCAGAGGTGTTCCTATTATTATTATAAGATTTATTTCCATAGGAATTACCATAATTATTGGAGGAATTATTAGGAAAAGGCCTAGGATTAAAATTACCTATATAAGCATTGTTATTGAAATTGTTTCGAGAAATAAAATTCACATCTATGGCATCACTATTTTGCTCAATCAAAGTAGACAAAGGCATATCATTAAAATCAATAGGAGCACTTTTACTAGCAACCAATTTCATAAGAGCATCAACTTTTTCATTCAAAGAAGAAATTTCTTCAACCGAATTAACTTTTTTACTAGTAGGAGCCCTTTCGGTATGTCATTGTGAATAATTTTCCATGATATTATCAAGCAATTTGGTGAATTAACCCAAAGTAATTTCCATAAAAGTACAACCCACGGCGGAATCTAAAAGATTACAAGAAACAAAATTCAATCCCACATAAAAAAATTGTATGATCATCCAAAGATTTAACCCATGAGTTGGGCAATTACTTAGCATCATTTTCATCCTTTCCCAAGATTGTACAACATGATCATGTTTAAGTTGCTTGAAATTCATGATCTGGGTTCTAAGGGAGATAAGTTTTGTGGGAGGAAACTACTTAGTGATAAAAGCATATTTGCACTTATTCCAAGACTCGATACTATTGCGAGGCAAAGAAGAGAACCAATTTTTTTGCAGAATCACGCAAAGAAAGCGGAAATAATTTCATCTTAACCACATCATTGTCCACATATTTTTTCTTTTGCATATCGCATAATTCCACGAAGGTATTAAGATGGGACGCGACATCCTCATTAGGAGTACCGGAAAATTGATCTTTCATAACAAGATTCAGCAAAGCAGTATTAATATCACAAGACTCCGCACTAGTGGCGGGAGGAGCAATCGGACTGCCGATAAAATCATTGTTGTTCGTATTTGAGAAATCACATAACTTGGTGTTCGCTTGAGTCATGATGACCACACAACAAGATTACACTCGAAAACAGATCCGACAAGAAAACGGCGAACGGAAAAAGAGAGGCGAATAAAACGGCAAATTTTTGTGAAGTGGGGGAGAGGAAAATGAGAGGAAAATGGAAAATAATGTAAATTGCAAAGAGATGAGATTTTTGATTAGGAACCTAGTATATGTTGAAGATCCTCCTCGGCAATAGCGCCAACAATTCCTTTTGATGTCGCTTGAAGCTACGTCAGTATTTCCCCAAAGAGGAAGGGATGATGCAGCACAACGGCGGTAGGTATTTCCCTTAGATATGAAACCAAGGTTATCGAACCGGTAGGAGAACCAAGCAACACAACGTAAACAGCCCCTGCACACAAGTAACAAATACTCGTAACCCGCCATGTTAAAGGGGTTGTCAATCCCTTTTGGGTAACGACGCCAGAAAGGCAAGGAGACGGCAGAAAGATTTGTAGTAATTTGATAGATTGATCACAAATAAAATAAATTGAAATAAAATGCAGAAAGTTAGTTTTTTATTTTTGGTCTAATAGATCTGAAACTAAAAGCAAAGGAAAAGTAGATCGCAAAGGCAAATAATATGAGAATGAGACCCGGGGGCCGTAGGTTTCACTAGTGGCTTCTCTCGAGAAAAATAGCAAACGGTGGGTGAACAAATTACTGTTGGGCAATTGATAGAACTTCAAATACTCATGACGATATCTAGGCAACGATCATTAAATAGGCATCACGTCCAAGATTAGTAGACCGACTCCTGCCTGCATCTACTACTATTACTCCACACACCGACCGCTATCCAGCATGCATCTAGTGTATTAAGTTCATGGAGAAACGAAGTAATGCAATAAGAACGATGACATGATGTAGACAAGATCTATCTATGTAGAGATAGACCCCATTGTTTTATCCTTAGTAGCAACGATACATACATGTCGTTTCCCTTTCTGTCACTGGGATCAAGCACCGTAAGATCGAACCCACTACAAAGCACCTCTTCCCATTGCAAGATAAATAAATCAAGTTGGCCAAACAAAACCCAAATATCGGAGAAGAAATACGAGGCTATAAGCAATCACGCATATAAGAGATCAAAGAAACTCAAATAACTTTCATGGATATAAAAAGATAGATCTGATCATAAACTCAAAGTTCATCGACCCCAACAAACACACTGCAAAAGAGTTACATCATATGGATCTCCAAGAGACCATTGTATTGAGAATTTAGCGAGAGAGAGAAAGCCATCTAGCTACAAACTACGGACCCGAAGGTCTACACAGAACTACTCATGCATCATCGGAGAGGCACCAATGGAGGTGGTGAACCCAATCCGAGATGGTGTCTAGATTGGATCTTGTGGTTCTAGAATCTGTGACAGCTGGATGAATATTTCGTCCGGCTCCTTAGGGTTTCTAGAATATTGGGGTATTTATAGAGCAAAGAGGCGGTCCGGGGGGCACCCGAGGTGGGCACAACCCACCAGGGCACGCCTGGGCCTCCTGGCGCGTCCTGGTGGGTTGTGCCCCCCTCGGGGCACCCCCGAGGCATAGTCAGGGCCCGTTGTGTTCCTTCTAGCCCATAAAAATCATCGTGAAGTTTCGTGGCATTTGGACTTCGTCTGGTATTGATTTTCTGCGATGTAAAAAACATGGAAAAAACAGCAACTAGCACTTGGCACTATGTCAATAGGTTAATACCAAAAAATGATATAAAATGATTATAAATGATTATAAAACATCCAAGAATGATAACATAACAGCATGGAACAATGAAAAATTATAGATACGTTGGAGACGTATCAGCCGTCGCCTTCTCAACGGCCGCTTTGTCCTTGGCACGTCGAAGATCGGCCTTGAGCTTTTCCATCTCTTTTGACGAGGCTGCAAAACGATAAACTTTATATAAAAGGAAACTGCATTGATATTATTTGGGGGAAAGTATTCGGATTTAGTTCGGACTTACCCCGTGCCTCGTCAAAACTCTTGTTGAGGGCTTCAACCTTGGCTTCGGAGCACTTAAGTTTTCGATGTAGCTCGTCCAGCTCGGCAACATTTTTGGCCACTGCCAATGACGAAGCCTGTATTACACACACAGTTGATACATTACATGAGCTCTCAGTTCCCGAATTATAAACAAATCCAATCATATGTTGAGTTATTCTCATATGACGAACACTTAAAGTGCATCTCGCTTGATGTCAGATACAGGCGGGAGCCCTCGATGAGCTTTTCACCCCACCTAGGGCTCGAGGGCTGCCATGTGTATAATGCGAATAAACAAAATATCTGCAAATAAACACATTGAGTGAATTACTTGAAAGCCTGTAAGGAGACCGTTGAAGGCCTCATTCAGTCCGTTGTCAACAGACTGAATGCTCTGTAGTAACGCACCAATAAGGGTACGGTGATCCTTGAGGATAGAGGAGCTCGATAGAGCCTCCTCCATGACCGACCACTTGTTGGTCGGCGGAGCCGGCGATGATCGGATTTCCCAATCACGCACTAGGGTTTGGATCGGTGCCTCCGGAGACATAGAATTCTTTGGAGATGTTCTTGGAGGGGACAGAGCTCTCGCTCATCCGGCCTCCTCGATATCCAAGCGTGGTGTTGCCCCCGGTCTTCGGTGACCGAGGTGTTAGCCTCGGACATGATGCGGTCTCCCTCGTCTCCAGCGTCCACCTTCATAGGAGCATGCTGGGACGACACCTCCACGACATCCCTCATGGCGCCTGGAGTGGTGGTATGTGATGCATCCTTGCTCTCCGCCAGTTCGGTGGGCGGGGTCTCCCCATCCGATATCACATCGGTGGGGACAACATGCGGGGGGCTGCAAGGCCAATAACTTGCATGTTAGTAAACTCTAAATATATTCATAATGAATAGGAGAGTCATCGGATTCTAACCTTTTGGCGGGGGGCTTGACTCATAGGCCCCTTCGTGGAACCTCCTCGAGGTCTTCACACACGGTGTCCAAGTGCGAACTATCGTCGGACAGAACCACCCACGTCTGTCGTGCTTTCTTCTGGGCAGGGGAAGATACCTGCTCCGACGCGTCCGAAGACATTGCTCTCTTCCTGGCATGGGGGGGGGGGAATTGCCTCTCCCCTCGCCCTTGACCTCGGCTTCCTCATCCTCCTCTTCTTCCTATTCCTCCTCCTCGGCCTCCTCCTAATTCGAAGAGGCGGGGGTATCCTCGGACGCAGCGTCAGGCTGGTCCTTGATGCGGATGCCAGTCTAACCTGGTTTCTTCTTCTTCTCTTTCTTCGTGCGAGCCTCGTAAGGCTTTACCACGAGCATCTTTGCTAACATCCCGATCCTCTCATCTTCAGGTTGAGGCGTCGGACTGTTAATGTTGACGGCTTTCTTCAGGCATCTCTTCATAGACAGATCGGACAAGGGGTTATGATGACTTTCTATGTACTAAAACTGACCAAGCTAGGTTGTATCATACCTCGGAATCGGGCTTGGCGGCGTGCAGACCCTTGTCCTCCTCCTCACATGGCCAACTCTTCTATGACTTGAAGAGCGCCTTCCATAACTTCTCCCACGTAGTGCGGAAGAGATTCTGGACTGTGGGCGCGACGTCAAGCTCGCTAGCCCACAAGGGGGTGTGCCGGCGGTGGCAAGAAAGTATGCATCTTCGGAGCATCACCTGGACCACATCGGTCAACTTGGTGCCCTCCTTGGCCATAGAGAGGATGCGCTTCTGTAGGTCACTCACCTCCTTGCCCGATCCCCAAACAAGGCCCTTCTCGAGCCAAGAAGCCAGTCTAGGGGGGACCAGATCTGAATGCTGCAGTGGGACACTGACAATCTTCTCATGGTTCGGTGACGTAGAACCACTCCTTCTGCCACCCCTTGATGGTGTCAATAAGGGTGCCCAATGGCCACCCGACGCGGGTGAGCTTGCTGATGACTGCCCCGCCATAGTCCGCGTGCTTGCCGCTGATGCACTTGGGCTTGATGTTGAACACCTGAAGCCAGAGCCCGAAGTGCCACTCAATGCGCAGGAAGGCCTCACAGACCAGGATGAACACCGAGATGTGCATGATGGAGTTCGGCGGGAGGTTGTGGAAGTCAAGGCCGTAGAAGAACATCATCCACCTGACGAAGTGGTGGAGGGGGAAGCTCAGCCCCCTGATTAAGTGGGGGGTTGAAAACCACCCTCTCGCCTGGTTTGGGGGTGGGGTTCACTTGACCCTCCTCCGCCGCGCAATGAGGGATGTCGGCGGAGAGGTAGACGGCCTTCTTGCAGGCAACAATGTCACGGTCAGTGCCATGGAAGCTTCCCATTGGCCGTTGGAGCCCTCCATTGGTGAGCTCGGAGGTGGGGGCGGAAGATTTGAATCTAGGTGTCCGAGGCTTAGAGGAATGGAAAGCAGCAGAAGAAGAGAGGGAGCATGAATAGCCGGCAGGGGTTTCTTCCCTTTTATGAGGACTTATCGTTTGTGCCCCTCCGCCACGCCGTGAATCCCTCCACTTCCCGAGGCATGTGCATAGTTGCGCATGCACAATTAAACATATCCCATGTTAAACGGGACGTGATCTATGCTTTGATAGATCGTGTTGATGAAACAGACTCGAACCGCACATCGAGTGCCTATAACTGGCCTATCGGTAGTGGTGGGCTATGACCTTTCGTCAGAAAAGTTGTCAGGGGATGTTATCTCCCCCCCCCCGACATTTGGTCTTCAAAGCCAGCCTACTTTACAGTATTTGGATGTTCCACTATGCGGAAACCTACTTATCATCGGAGGCCGAACTATAGTTCGGCGAGAAGGAACTCACCTCGCAAGCCGAAGACTCTGTTCGCGAAGCAATTGAAGTTGAAGACCCTTGGCGTTGGAGGCAAGTTTGAGGGCTACTAAGGGAGTCCTAGATTAGGGGGTTCTCGGAGAGCTGACCTACTGTTTATGGGCCAGACTACATCGAAGGCCCAGTCTCCAGGATGGAAGCTTTGAAAAGCATGGCTTGCACTCCACGTTTGATGTAGTATATCAGCATGTTTATCTACTCGGCATGTAACCGACCATGTGTAAACCCTAGGTGTCGTTGGCATCTATCTAAGCCGGAGGGTTTTAGGGTATAGACAGGACAACTCATCTAGGGTTAGTCATTCAATCTTGAGGTAGATCAACTTTGTAACCCCCCATACCATCAATAGAATCAAGCAAGACGTAGGGTATTACCTTCATAGGAGGGCCCGAACCTGGGTAAATCTGTGTCCCCTTCGTCTCCTGTTACCGTTGATTCTAATCCCACGGTTCGCGACCCCCTACCCGAGATCCACCTGTTTTGACACCGACAGCAAGCCAGCCCCTATGGGCCCATGCAAAGAGGAGAGAGGAGGGCCAAGTGGGGAGTCCTCCTAGGACTCCACCTCCCTTGTGGGAGGAGGAATCCTAGTTGAGGGAGGACTCCTCCGCCTAGGTTCGGCTGAATCCTCCTTGTGGAGGGTTTGAGGCTGCCTCCTCCCCTCCCTTCCTCCTATATATACTAGAGGATTTGAGGGCAGGCCTAACTCTAATAGCCACATGTTACCCACTTCTTCCTCTAGATTGTCTCTCCTCTAAATTAGTTCGCCGGAGCTCGGCGAAGCCCTGCCGGATTAGTTCACCACCACCACCACTATGTCGTTGTGCTGTTGGAGAACTCATCTACCTCTCCACCTCGCTTGCTGGATCAAGGAGGTGGAGATCATCATCGAGTCGTACGTGTGCTGAACGCGGAGGTACTGTCCGTTTGGCTCTAGATCAGAAGGACCATGATTGGATCGCAGGACGGGTCGTGATTGGATCGCAGGATGGCTTGCGATTTGGATCGCGAAGACGTTCGACTACATCAACCGCGTTTCTTAACGCTTCCCGCTTAGTGATATACAAGGGTATGTAGATACACTCTCCCTCTCGTAGATGCTCATCACCATGGATAGATCTTGCGTGTGCGTAGGAATTTTTTTGTTTCCCATGCAATGTTCCCCAACACTGGCATCATGAGCTAGGTCTATGCATAGATGAGATCACGAGTAGAACATAAAGGAGTTTGCGGGCGTTGATGCTCAGATTTCTTATTCAGCGGTATTGTGGGATGAAGTGGCCTGGACCAACCTTACTCGTCCACGTACGAGAGACCGATTCCATCGACTAACATGTGACTTTGTTGCATAAAGATGGTTGGCGGGTGTCTATCTCTCCTACTCTAGTTGGATCGGATTCGACAAAGGCGGTCCTTCAGAAGGTTGAATAGCAATTTGTGTATCACCGTGGTGGTTTTGCATAGGTAAGGATCGTTCTTGCTAGATACCTGTAGCAGCCACGTAAAACATGCAACAACAATTAGAGGACGTCTAACTTATTTTTGCAGGGTATGTTGTGATATGATATGGCCAATTACATGATGAGTACGACAATCGGTAGGAGCCATAGGGTTGTCTTTAATTATTGTATGACCTGCATGTCAATCATTAAGCGCTATGTAATGCTTTACTTTATCGCTAAGTAGTAGCAATAGTAGTAGAAGCATGATGGGCGCGACAACACTAGTGGCAACACAATAATGGAGATCATGGTGTTATGCTGGTGATGATGGAGATCATGTTGGTGCTTTGGAGATGGAGATCAAAAGCACAAGTTCATGGCCATATCATGTCACTTATGACTTGCATGTGATGTTAATCCTTTTATGCATCTTATTATGCTTAGGACGACGGTAGAATTATAAGGTGATCCCTCACTAAAATTTCAAGATAAAATTGTGTTCTCCCCAAGTGTGCACCATGCGAAAGTTAGTCGCTTCGAAGCACCATGTGATGATCGGGTGTGATAGACTCTACATTCACATACAACGGGTGCAAGCTAGTGTTGCACGTGCAGAACACTTCGGTTAAACTTGATGAGCCTAGCATGTACAGACATGGCCTCAGAACACAAGAGACCGAAAGGTCGAACATGAGTCATATAGTAGATATGATCAACATGGAGATGTTCACCATTGAAACTACCTCATCTCACGTGATGATCGGACTTAGGTTGGTGAATTTGGATCATGTATCACACGAATGACCGGAGGGATGTCAATTTGAGTGGGAGTTTTTTAAGTAATATGATTAACTAAACTCCTTATCATGTGCATAGTCTAAAGTTGTCTTTGCAAAATTATGTTATAGATCAATAGCTCACATTGTAGCTCCCCTGTGCTTTTGATATGTTCTTGGAGAAAATAGAGTTGAAAGATGATGGTAGCAATTATGCGAATAGGTCCATGATTAGAGGATTATGCTCTATTGTTGCACAGAAGGCTTATGTCCTTAATACACCGCTCGGTGTGCCACCCCTTCAAACGGCGACTGTGGATGTTGTGAACATCTGATAGGCACATTTTGATGACTACTTGATAGTTCAGTGCGTCATATGCGTTACAACGTATAATTGAGGCTCCAAATCGCTTGGAACGTCATGGAACATATGAGATGTTCTAAGAGTTGAAATTGGGGTTTCAGGCTCGTGCCCGTGTTGAGAGGTATGAGACCTCCAACAAGATTCTTTGCCTGCAAGATGAAGGAGAATAGCTCAATCAGTAGGCATGTGCTCAGATTGTCTGGGTACTACAATCACTTGAATCGAGTGGGAGTTAATCTTCTAGATAAGATAGTGATTGATATAGTTCTCCAAGTCACTGGCAGCAAGCTACTAGAGCTTCATGATGAACTATAACATGCCATTGAACCCAAACCCGAGACTGAGTGCTTGTATTATTAGGAGAACGGCCACTGAAGCGGAACCGCTCTACATACTTGGTAGATAAGAAGGCTGGCAACGTCAACAAAAGTATATTTGATATATGTTTTATTCATGTGTACCTTAGTAGTACACCTAGTAGCACATGGGTATTAGATATTGGTTCAGTTGCTAAATGTTGGTAACTCGAAATAAAAGCTACGGAATAAACTGAGACTAACTAAGGGCAAGGTGACGATGTGTGTTGGAAGCATTTCCAAGGTTGATGTGATCACCATCGCACACTCTCTCTACCTTCGAGATTAGTGATGAACCTAAATAAATTTTATTTAGTGTTTGCATTGAGCATGAACATGATTAGATCATGTTTATTGCAATACAGTTATTCATTTAAGTTAGAGAATAATGCATATTCTGTTTACATGAATAATACCTTCAATGGTCATGCACCTAATGAGAAGGGTTTATTGTATCTTGATCGTAGTGATACACATGTTCATAATATTGATGCCAAAAGATGCAAAATTAATTATGATAGTACCACATACTCGTGGCACTACCGCTAAATGTCATATTGGTGTAAAGTGCGTGAAGAAACTCCATGTTGATTGATCTTTGGACTCATTTGATTTCGAATCGGTTGAGACATGCAAACCATGCCTCATGGGAAAGATGACTAAGACCCCGTTTTCCGGTATGATGGAGCGGGCGAGTGACTTATGTGAAATAATACATGTTGATGTATGCGGTCCAATGAGTGTTGTACTGTGCGGTGCATATCGTTATTTTCATACCTTCACTGATGATTTGAGAAGATATGGGTATATTTACTTAATGAAACACAAGTCTGAATCGTTTGAAAACTTCAAGCAAATTGAGAGTGAAGTTTGAGATCATAGTGACAAGAAGATAAAATGTCTACGATATGATTATGGAGGTGAATATCTGAGTTACGAGTTTGGTATACAACTTAAGACAATGTGGAAGTTGTCACAAATCACGCCACCTGGAACACCATAGTGTGATGGTGTGTCTGAACGTCGTAATCATGCTCTATTGGATATGGTGCGTACTATGATGTCTCTTATCGTTTTGCCACTATCGTTTTGGGGTTGTGCATTAGAGACGACTACATTCACTTTAAATAGGGCACCATCTAAATCCGTTGAGATTACATCGAATGAATTATGGTTTGGTAGAAACCTAAGCTGTCATTTCTTAGAGTTTTGGAATACGATGCTTATGTCGCATAAGCTTGAACCCAAAGCAGAAAAGTGCATCTTCATAGGATACCCTAAAGAAATAGCTGGGTATACCTTCTATTTCAGATCCAAGGGCAAAGTGTTTGTTACTAAAACTGGTCCTTTCTCGAGAAAGAGTTTCTCTCGAAACAATTGAGTGGGAGGAAAGCAGAACTTGATGAGGTTGTTGAACCGTCACTTCAGTTGGATAGTAGCACAACACAAAAAGATGTTTCTGCGATGCCTACACCAAGTGAAGAGGAAGCAAATGATGATGATCGTGAAGCTTCAGATCAAGTTACTATTTAACCTCATAGGACGACAAGAACTCATACCGCCCCGGAGTGGTACGTCAATCCTGTCTTGGAGGTCATGTTGTTAGACAATAGTGAACCTATGAGCTATGAAGAAGCAATGGTGGGCCCAGATTCCAACAAAATGACTAGGAGCCATGAAATCGGAGAAAGGATCCATGTACGAAAAAAAGTATGGACTTTGGTAGACTTGCCTATTGAACGGCAGGCCATTGAGTACAAATGGACCTTTAAGAAGAAGACAGACGTTGATGGTAAATGTCACCATTTATAAAATCTCGACTTGTCGCAAAGAATTTTCTGACAAGTTCAAGGAGTTGACTACGATGAGACTTTCTCACCCGTAGTGATGCTAAAGTCTGTTGGAATTATGTTAGCAATTGCTGCATTTTTCAATTATGAAATCTGGTAAAGGGATGTCGAAACATCGTCTCCTTAACGGTTTCCTTGAGGAAAGGTTGTATGTGATACAACTAGAAAGTTTTGTTAGTCCTAAGGATGTTAAAAAGTATGTAAGCTCCAGCGATCCTTCTATGGTCTAGAACAAGAATCTCGGAGTTGGAATATATGCTTTGATGAGGTGATCAAAGTTTTTGGGTTTATACAAAGTTTATGAGAAACTTGTATTTACAAGAAAGTGAGTGGGAGCACTATAGAATTTCTGATAAGTATATGTGGTTGACATATTGTTGATCGGAAATAATGTAGAATTTCTTGAAAGCATAAATGGTTGTTTGAAAGGAGTTTTCAATGGAATACCTGGATAAAGCTACTTGAATATTGGGCATCAAGATCTATAGAGATAGATCACGACACCTGATAAGATTTTTCAATGAGCACATACCTTGACAAGATTTTGAAAGAGTTCAAAATGGATAAGTCCAAGAACGAGTTCTAGCTTGATGTGTAAG
The DNA here is from genome assembly GCA_022496015.1 of Hordeum marinum. NCBI lineage: Eukaryota > Viridiplantae > Streptophyta > Magnoliopsida > Poales > Poaceae > Hordeum > Hordeum marinum. Next base: position 339,575,079 of record CM039676.1, on the reverse strand, counting down.
GTCTGGAGTTGAGTGAGACTCAAAGCTCGACCACGGCAGAAGAAAGAGAGAGAGGGCGAAGGTCGTCCCCTGTGCCTTATGCATAGGCTCTATATAGTATGCCATGTTGTGTACCGTACCTGCTGTGTGCCTTGCCATGAGTCTGTCAAGGGGTACAAGAGTGGTCCAGGGGTGGATCACTGGACAACAGTCAAAATTATCCTTAGTAACTAGAGGACTAAGGAAATGTTTATCGATTATGGAGGTGATAAAGAGTTTTTGGTAAAGGGTTACGTCGATGCACGCTTTGACACCAATCTGGATGACTCTGAGTAGCAATCTGGAGAAGTATGGTGGAGTAGTCATTTGGAATATCTCCAAGTGAAGCATGGTAGCAACATCTACAATATGACATAGAGATTTTGAAATTACACATGGATCTGAATGTTGTAGACCGTTGTCTAAAACCTCTCTCACATGCAAAACATGATCGAACCCCAGAACTCATTGGGTGTGAGATTCTTAACAATGTAAATCACATGGCGATGTGAGCTGGATTACTGACTCTAGTACAAGTGGAAGACTGTTGGAAATATGCCCTCGAGGCAATAATAAATTATTTATTATCATATTTCCTTGTTCATGATAATATTTTATTATTCATAGTATAATTGTATTGACTGGAAACACAGATACATGTGTGGGTACATAGAGAACACGGTGTCCCTAGTATGCCTCTAATAGACTAGCTCATTGATCAAAGATGGTCAAGGTTTCCTATTCATAGACATCAAATATCCTTTTCATAATGGGATCACATCATTAGGAGTATGATGTGATGGACAAGACGCAAACTATAAACATAGCATATGATCGTGTTAGTTTATTGCTATAGTTTTCTACATCTCGAGTATTTGTTCCTACGACCATGAGATCATGCAAATTACTAACACCAGAGAAATACCTTGTGTGTATCAAATGATGCAATGTAACTGGGTGACTATAAAGATCCTCTACAGGTATCTCTGAGGGTGTCTATTGAGTGGGCGTGGATCAAGACTGGGATTTGTTACTTCGTGTGACGAAGAGGTATCTCAGGGCCCACTCGGTAATACAACATCACAATAAGCCTTGCAAGCAAAGTGACTAAAGAGTTATCCATGGGATCTTGTATTGTGGAACGAGTAAAGATACTTGCCGGTAACGAGATTGAATTAGGTATAGAGATATCGACGATTGAATCTCGGGCAAGTAACATACCGAAGAACAAAGGGAACATCATACGGGATTAACTGAATCATTGGCATAGAGGTTCAATCGATAAAGATCTTCGTAGAATATGTAGGAACCAATATGGGCATCCAAGTCTTGCTATTGGTTATTGACTGTAAAGGTGTCTCAGTCATGTCTATAGAGTTCAGAACCCACAGGGTCTGCACACTTAACGTTCGGTGACATTTCGGTAGTATTGAGTTATGTATGTTGGTGACCTAAGGTTGTTCGGAGTCCCGTATGAGATCCCGGACATCACAAGGAGCTCTGGAATGGTCCGGAGGTCAAGATTAATATATAGGAAGTCCCGTTTTTGTCACTAGAAAAAGTTCAGGCAACACCGGTAGTGTACCGAGGGTACCGGGAGGGTTTCGGGGGTCCATCGGGAGGGGCCACCCACTCCGGGGGGCACATGGTCCACTTGACACCTTTACAGACAGCCCCTAAGGGCCCATGCAAAGAGGCGAGAGGAGGGCTAAGTGGGGAGTCCTCCTAGGACTCCACCTCCCTTGTGGGAGGAGGAATCCTAGTTGGGGGAGGACTCCTCCCCCTAGGTTCGGCCGAATCCTCCTTGTGGAGGGTTTGAGGCTGCCTCCTCCCCTCCCTTCCTCCTATATATACTAGAGGATTTGAGGGCATCCCTAACCCTAATAGCCATGTACTGCCCACTTCTTCCTCTAGATTGTTTCACCTCTAGATTATCTGCGGAGCTAGGCGAAGCCCTACCGGATTAGTTCACCACCACCGCCACTACACCGTTATGATGCCGAAGAACTCATCTACCTCTCCATCCTCGCTTGCTGGATCAAGGAGTTGGAGATAGTCATCGAGCCATACGTGTGTTGAACCTGAAGTTGTCGTTCGTTCGGCGCTAGATCGGAAGTACCGTGATTGGATCGCGGGACGGGTCGTGATGGGATCGCAGGACGGATCGTGATTGGATCGCTGGGCGGCTTGCAATTAGGATCACGAAGACGTTCGACTACATCAACCCCGTTTCTTAACGCTTCCCGCTTAGAGATCTACAAGGGTATGTAGATCTACTATCCCTCGCATAGATGCTCATCACCACAGATAGATCTTGTGTGTGTATTAACTTTTTTATTTCCCATGCAACATTCCCCAATAGGTGGCGCTGCGCCGCCTCCACAACCTGAGAATGACAATGCCTGAATGTCTTATGTATCCCATCGGCGGGTGTTGTTGGAACTCTAGTATATGGTATCGTTGCCCTTCGTATTGTTGAACTTTCTAATCAAATTAGCTTTTCCTATGTAGGTCAAACTGGTTTCGGAGCGGTGATTAACTCACACCTCCTCTATGCACACATCCATAAAAATGCTATGCCCCGCATTGTCTAGTTAGCTTTGGTTCCCTTGGGGTTATCAACTTTCTCCATCTATAACATATATCATTAACATACATAGGGATCCATCTATTGACCAAGCAACAGCAAACAGGAACCAAAGATATGCATCATTTTCTTTTGTGAATACACAAAGCTTGCATATCATTGAATTGATAGAAGGAATAAAAAGAATACAAAGAGGAGTACACATGACACACACACATACATGCATGAACATAGTGCCCCGAGCAGAGAGACAAGGGGTGCTCAATCCGAATAGAAGATACATCACAACTATAACCTACCAATCCCGAACCAAGAGCGCAATGCCGAACCAGCAAGATTCCAACATCGCCCAAGCCATAACCCGGGGACACATCGAGCGAGCAAGATAGTGCCTTCAAGAAGGCAGTCATCATAAGACGCCATCGCCATCCGGTCCAACTAAGCTCAAAGAGGGGCGCAAGTTAGGGCCTTGACAGTGCCTCCAAGGAGAAAACTACATGCGTAGACGCCAGCGCCCGCAGTACCGGCCAGCCGAGAAAGGATTTCACCCAGGCCTCGGGCTGAGCAATCCCATAGCTATCGTATCTCGAGTCAGGGATGAGGAAGACAATGTTGGTCAAAGCCACCATGCGAGAAGGGGATTGGCAGGGTTGTACCTATCGTCGGAGGGTGGCACGACCTTCGGACACATGAGCGTTGTGTTGGAAATATGCCCTAGAGGCAATAATAAATTAGTTATTATCATATTTCCTTGTTCATGATAATCGTTTATTATCCATGCTATAATTGTATTGATCGGAGACTTAAATGCATGTGTGGATACATAGACAAAACCATATCCCTAGTATGCCTCTAATGGACTAGCTCGTTGATCAAAGGATGGTTAAGATTTCCTAGCCATGGACATGAGATGTCATTTGATAACGGGATCACATCATTAGGAGAATGATGTGATGGATAAGACCCAAACTACAAACATAGCATATGATCGTGTCAGTTTATTGCTACTGTTTTCTGCATGTCAAGTATATGTTCCTATGACCATGAGATGATGCAACTCACGGATATCGGAGGAGTGCCTTGTGTGTATCAAACGTCGCAATCTAACTGGGTGACTATAAAGGTGCTCTACAGGTATCTCCGATGATGTCTGTTGAGTTGGCATGGATCGAGACTGGGATTTGTTACTCCGTGTGACGGAGAGGTATCTCAGGGCCCACTCGGTAATACAACATCACAACAAGCCTTGCAAGCAATGTGGCTAAGTGTTAGTCATGGGATCTTGTATTACAGAACGAGTAAAGAGACTTGCCAGTAACGAGGTTGAACTAGGTATGGAGATACCGACGATCGAATCTCGGGCAAGTAACATACCGAAGAACAAAGGGAACGTTATACGGGATTAACTGAATCCTTGACATAGAGGTTCGACCGATAAAGATCTTCATAGAATATGTAGGAACCTATGTGGACGTCCAGGTCCCGCCATTGGTTATTGACCGTAGAGGTGTCTCGGTCATGTCTACATAGTTCTCGAACCCGCAGGGTCTGCACACTTAAGGTATGGTGACGTTTTGGTAGTGTAGAGTTGTGTATGGTGGTGAACGAAGGTTGTTTGGAGTCCCGGATGAGATCCCAGACGTCACGAGGAGCTCCGGAATAGTCCGGAGGTAAAGATTCATATATAGGAAGTCCCAGTTTGGTCGCCGGAAAAGTTTCGGGCTCATCGGTAGTGTACCGGGAGTGAGGTAGTGTACCGGGGGACCACCGGGAGGGGTATTTCGACCCCAAGAGGTCCATGGGCTGTGGGAGAATAATAACCAGCCCTTATTGGGCTGGAAAAACAGCTACACCAAGGCCCATGGTGCAGGAGGCAAAAGTCCTAAAGGAAAAGGTGGAAAAAGGCTAAAAAGGAAGAGTCCTACTCCTACTAGGAGTGGAGGAGGAGTAGGACTCCTCCCCCTCTAGTTTGGCCGACTCCTATTGGAGTTTTTCCTTGCGCCAGCCCTCCTCTCTCTCCCTCCTTTATATACTAGTGGATTGGGTGCTGTTATGACACAGTTTACGGCCACGTGCTACCCGTTTCACCGGTGCTCCTCTAGATCGGTTTTCTGTAGTGCTTAGGAGAAGCCCTGCCGGAATTGCTCCACCACCATCACCGGAGCACCTTCACGCTGCCGGTGAACTCTCTCTAATCTCCACCTCCTCTTGCTGGATCAAGATGGTGGAGATTTTCATCAAGCTGCATGTGTGCTGAACGCGGAGGTGTCGTCCGTTCGGCGCTAGATCGGAAGGACCGTGATCGAGATCGTGAGATGGTTCGTGATGTGATCACGGAACGGATCGTGATGAGTTCGCGGGACAGATCATGATCAAGATTGTGAGACGGATCGTGATGAGTTCGCAGGACGGATCATGATGTGTTCGCGAGACGGATCGTGATTGGATCACGTGACGGATCGTGGTGAGATCGCAGGATGCTCGGCGATTTGGATCGCGAAGATGTTCGACTACACCAATCGCGTTTCTTAATGCTTCCCGCTTAGCGATCTACAAGGGTACGTAGATCCACTCTCCCTCTCGTAGATGCTCATCACCATGGATAGGTTTGCCTGTGCGTAGGAATTTTTTTGTTTCCCATGCGACGTTCCCCAACAGTGGCATCATGAGCTAGGTTGATGGTTCGATGAGATCTCGAGTAGAACACAAAAGGTTTGTGGGCGTTGATGCTTAGATTGCTTCCTCCCTTGGTTGTATTTTGGTTCAACGGGATTGTGAGATGAAGCGGACCGGACCAACATTACTCGTACGCTTACGAGAGACCGGTTCCCTCGACGCAACTTGTTGCCTAGATGGCTTGCGGGTGACAGTTTCTCTCACTTTAGTTGGATCGGATTCGACAAAGGCGGTCCTTGAGAAGGTTGAAAAGTAAACTAGTGTATCACCGTTGTGGTTTATGCGTAGGTGAGAATTGTTCTTGCTAGATACCCGTAGAAGCCACGTAAAACATGCAACAACAATTAGAGGAAGTCTAACTTGTTTTTGCAGGGTATGTTGTGATATGATATGGCCAATTACATGATGTGATATATGTGATGTATGAGATGATCATGTGATGTATAGATTATCACGACTTGCATGTCGATGAATACAGCAACCGGCAAGAGCCATAGGGTTGTCTTTAATTATTGTATGACCTGTGTGTCAATCATTAAGCGCTATGTAATGCTTGACTTTATCGCTAAATGGTAGCAATAGTAGTAGAAGCATGCAGGGCTTGACAACCCCGATGGCGACACGTTGATGGAGATCAAGATGATGGAGATCATGGTGTCATGCCGGTGACGATGGAGATCATGCCGGTGCTTTCTAGATGGAGATCAAAAGCACGAGTTCATGGCCATATCATGTCACTTATGATTTGCATGTGATGTTAATCCTTTTTATGCACCTTGTTTTGCTTAGGACGACGGTAGCATTATAAGGTGATCCCTCACTTAATTTCAAGATAAATTGTGTTCTCCCCGAGTGTCCACTGTTGCGAAAGTTCATCGTGTTGAGACACCATGTGATGATCGGGTGTGATAGACTCTACGTTCACATACAACGGGTGCAAGCCAGTGTTGCACATGCAGAACACTCGGGTTAAACTTGATGAGCCTAGCATGTACAGACATGGCCTCGGAACACAAGAGACCGAAAGGTCGAACATGAGTCATATAGTAGATATGATCAACATGATGATGTTCACAATTGTAGCCACCTCAACTCACGTGATGATCGGACTTGAGTTGGTGAATTTGGATCATGTATCACTCGAATGATCAGAGGGATGTCAATTTGAGTGGGAGTTCTTAAGTAACATGATTAATTGAACTCATTATCATGAACATAGTCAAAGTGTCTTTGCTAATTATATTGTAGATTACTAGCTCGCGCTGTAGCTCCCTTGTATTTTTATATGTTCCTAGAGAAATAGAATTGAATGATGTTGGTAGAAAAATTGCGGACTGGGTCCGTGATCTGAGGATTGTCCTCATTGCTGCACAGAAGGCTTATGTCCTTAATGCACCGCTCGGTGCGCCACCCCACCTAGCATCGTCTGTAGATGTTGTGAACATCTGACTGACACGTTTCGATGACTACTTGATAGTTTAGTGCGTCATGCATTATGGCTTAGAATTAAGGCTCTAAAACATTTTGAACGTCACGGAACATATGAGATGTTCTAAGAGCTGAGATTGTGATCTCAGGCTCGTGCCCGAGTTGCGAGATATAGGATCTCCAACGAGATTCTTTGCCTGCAAGATGAAAGAGAATAGCTCAATCATTGAGCATGCGCTCAGACTGTCTGAGTACTACAATCGCTTGAATCGAGTGGGAGTTGATCTTCCAGATAAGATAGTGATTGATGTAGTTCTCCAAGTCACTGTCACTGAGCTACTAGAACTTGGTGATGAACTATAAAATGCCAGGGAAAGAAATGTTGATCCCTAAGCTGTTCGCGATGTTTGACACCCCGAAGGTAGAAATCAAGAAGGAGCGTCAAGTTTTGATGGTTAATCAGACCACTAGTTTCGAGAAGGGCAAGAGCAAGGAGGGAAACTTCATGGATAGCAAGTCAGTTGCTGCTCCAGCGAAGCAACCCAAAGTTGAACTCAAACCCGAGACTAAATGCTTCTGTTATGAGGTGAGCGGTCGCTGAAGCGGAACAACCCAAAGATTCATATATAGGAAGTCCCAGTTTGGTCGCTGGAAAGGTTTTGGGCTCATCGGTAGTGTACCGGGAGTGCCGGTAGTGTACCAGGGGACCTCCGGGAGGGGTATTTCGACCCCAAGAGGTCCATGGGCTGTGGGAGAATAATAACCAGCCCTTATTGGGATGGAAAAACAGCCACACCAAGGCCCATGGCGCAGGAGGCAAAAGTCCTAAAGGAAAAGGTGGAAAAAGGCTAAAAAGGAAGAGTCCTACTCCTACTAGGAGTGGAGGAGTAGGACTCCTCCCCCTCTAGTTTGGCCGACTCCTATTGGAGTTTTTCCTTGCGCCAGCCCTCCTCTCTCTCCCTCCTTTATATACTGGTGGATTGGGTGCTGTTTGGACACAGTTTACGGCCACGTGCTACCCGTTTCACCGGTGCTCCTCTAGATCGGTTTTCTGCAGTGCTTAGGAGAAGCCCTGCCGGAATTGCTCCACCACCATCACCGGAGCGCCGTCACGCTGCCGGTGAACTCTCTCTCCTCTCCACCTCCTCTTGCTGGATCAAGATGGTGGAGATCGTCATCAAGCTGCATGTGTGCTGAACGCGGAGGTGTCGTCCGTTCGGCGCTAGATCGGAAGGATCGTGATCGAGATCGCAAGACGGTTCATGATGTGATCACGGAACGGATCATGATGAGTTCGCGGGACAGATCGTGAGACGGATCGTGATGAGTTCACGGGACGGATCATGATGTGTTCGCGGGACGGATCGTGATTGGATCACGTGACGGATTGTGATGAGATCGCGGGACGCTCAGCGATTTGGATCGCGAAGATGTTCGACTACACCAACCGCGTTTCCTAACGCTTCCCGTTTAGCGAACTACAAGGGTATGTAGATCCACTCTCCTTCTCATAGATGCTCATCACCATGGATAGGTTTGCCTGTGCGTAGGAAAATTTTTGTTTCCCATGCAACGTTCCCCAACACGTTGGATCTAGCAAAAGGGGGGGGGCTTTGAGGGATACATGGTGGAGAAAATGACAAAGCGAAACACGAGGGGTGGGGCAACAGTGATCAGCAACACCGGCAAACAGGGACTGGAGGGACGTAGATCCATGTTTTCGTGGCCATAGTCGTCGAGACGTCGGCGAGCCAGGCGAGATAGAAGGGATGTGGCTACTGGGCGCCGAGAGCGAAGCTGCTCGGCATAGGATGTTGTCAACCATGGACACCGGAGAGAAGTGGGTCCAAGGTCACTGGGCTCGAAGCAGTGCTAGTAAGTACCGACCTTGAGGAGCCCCGAGACTGTCACGAGCATTGTAGCTTCATCACCTCTGTGTGGAAACGAGTGTAACCGCGTGTGCATGGAAGTCAGGACACGAACTCCCCCTCGACTGGTCGCACGTCCACACCCAACCCATGACCAAGCAACACCAAAAGGGCTAGGGCACACTGGGGTAGGCGGTACAATAGGGAGGACGCCATGGCCGTGGCGAGGCATACCACACCTGGCACCAGACTAGCAGGGATGCAAGGCAGCTGGGGGAGGGGCACCCGCCACATGCACAAGGACAAAGGGAGCTTGGAAACACGCGGGGGAGGGGTGGGGTTGGAGAAACATGGGAGGGGCGATCCAGCCCACCGTCACCATCCAGTGGCGTGGCGCAAGCTCGTCGGCCATCCATTCGACGACGACGCGTTAGGAAGGAGGTGCTTCTAGGCGGTGGTGGGAGGTGGATCTAGAGGGGGTGCAGGGCTAGGAACGCACGTGGGGGGCGGATCCACCCTGTCGCCACCATCATGTGGCATGGCACGGCTTCGCTGGCCAGCCCTTCAGCGGCGGCGCAATGGTGGCTGGCAGGGAGGTGCCTCCCTGGCGGCAGCACTAGGGTTTGCCCCGTGTCGCCAGAGGTGGGCGACACGGGGAGGGGGCTTCCCCTTGTCTCATTCATTGACCATTTATACATTTGAACATTGATAATATCCAAAAAAAAGCATGCATGTTCTCTACTCACTGTAGCATGGACAATAGCAAAAAAAACTACATACAAACCATTGAAAGTAGCATTCATAGTAGCACCATTCATCCATTTATCAAACAAGAAACTGGCAACTCATCTAGCAATTGATTTAATAGAGACCACTGACACACAACCATCAATTTAGCAACATTGGCATCCATCAACTTAACACCATTGGCGTCAACCATGGATTTAATCGAGAGGAGGATGTCAAAAGAGACAGAGAGTCGTAGAGGAAGAGGAGCTCACCAAAGAGCAGAGGGATGAGGGACCTCTGATGAAGTGGGGCTGGACCTGCTCGACGAGGTCAGGGGTGAGCTCTAGTTTAGGGCAAGGTCGGACATGCCCGGGCAAGGTCTGGCAGGCGAGACCGGAGGTTGATACGTCTCCAACGTATCTATATTTTTTGATTGTTTCATGATATTATACTATCAATCTTGTATTTTTAGAGGTCATTTTATACCATTTTTGGAAACTAACCTATTAATCTTGTGCCATGTATTAGTTCCTGATTTTTGCCAATTTTTTGTTTCATGACAAACCAATACCAAATGAAATCCAAATGAAACGAAACTTTATGGTGATTTTTCTGAACCAGAAGGGACCCTAGAAGCATCGGGAGGAGACCGGATGATGTACGAGAGGGCCACAAGCTCACATGGCATGCCCCTAGTGGGCGCGCTGCCTGAGCTTGTGGCCCCTCATAACTCTGATTGCCCTAATTCCACTTCTGTAATTTCGCTAAAATCCCAAAACCACCCGAAGGAGACCCAAAATAATTTGTCCGCCGCGGCAAGCCTCTATTCTTCCGTGATCCCATATGGAGGCCTCCGTTGGTACTCTACTGAAGTGGGAATTGATCATGGCGGATGATAACCCACAAGTATAGGGGATCATGACAGTCTTCACGAGGAGTATTTCACCCTAATTTATTGATTCGAAACAAGGGAAGCCAAATAATATTTATTGACCTTAACAGTTGAGTTTTCAATTCAGAAACACCTAGGATATCTCTCTGCAGCAAAGGTTTAGTAGCACGACAAATAATAGGAGTAGCAGTAATAGTTATAACAACAATTTTGGTAATGGTAGTAACAATAGCAATGGAGTAGTAGGTGCTGCCAGGGTGGGTGAGCCTGGGGGGGCTGGCGCGCCGATGGATTTTGTCTCTGATATTTTTTTATTTATTGTAAAATAATTCTCCAAAAGTTTTGTTCGATTCTGAGAACTTTTATTTCTGCACAAAAACAACACCATGGTAGTTCTTCTAAAAATAGCGTCTGTCCGGGTTAGTTTCATTCAAATCGTGCAAATTAGAGTCCAAAACAAGAGCAAAAGCATTAGGAAAAGTAGATATTCTTAGAATAATCCAAGGCTCCCCGTTGATCTATCAAGGACCAAGCAATCACACAAGCACGACACTGAGATTTGTTAACGAGGTTCACCATCATGGCTCATCCTCAGGGCATGACTACGGGTCCTCCTCCCCATGCCACCTTTACAATACCGCACCCTCGCCGCCTGGGCGCCGACACATGCTGTCGTCTCCCCTGCGTACCTATGCTATTATGTTGGCATATGTTACATCGTGTGTCTACCCCCACTATATATGAGAGGCCTAGGGGTACAGGTGTCCTAATAGGACACGACTCCTACCCTGTCTACACACAGTCCAAAACCAAGTCCAACTGTAACCTATCGTGTACACTAATATTCGACACAAATCTAACAAACTCCACCTTGGCGAATATTCTCCGCCACCTTGAATTCATCCATGCATCGAATCTCCATGTACATTGGACTTGAGACACACCATGAGCATCACTGTTACTCCCAGACTCCATGTGACTCCACTTGCAGCTGTAGTCCCTTCTTGTCTTCATCAAAGTCAACACTCGAGCAAAATTAAGTTCCTCGTTACTCTACTTTGTGCTTCCAACTTTCAGAGTACCCATTAAATGCCATCACACACTGATCATTGACCCGCGTGAAAGTGAACAACCCACATATTGAATGCCACATATAAAAGTTACCTGAACTCAACAAGCTGGCTCTTTCTAGATCGTCCGTGTGAGAACTTGAAGGAATTTCACCGTCGCCCTATGTCACCTTGAGTCAAATTCGCAGTTGTCTCGTCCTTTACCTCAATAGTCTCTCATGTGTCCCACAGCTATAGCACTCCGCCTCCTTTTGTACCTGTCATCTACATTTTGCCATGTGCACTGCTACCTCTTGAGCTTGCGTTAGTTTTCCCTTGAAGAGGAAAGGGTGATGCAGCAAAGTAGATAAGTATTTCCCTTAGTTGTTGAGAACCAAGGTATCAATCTATTAGGAGGAACAAGCAAGTCACCAATGGATGCACCTATACTAACAATCAAACTCTTGCACCCAGCGCTATAAAGGGGTTGTCAATCCCTTCACGATTATTTGCAAGGATTAGATCCGATAGAGATGGATGTAAACAACAACGGAAAGTAAAAGGTAAATAAATTGCAGCAAGTATTTTTGGTATTTTTGGTCTATAGATCTGCAAATATATTATGGAAGGTAGACCCGGGGCCATAGATTTCAATAGACGCTTCTCTCTTGAAGGCAAATATCATGGTGGGTAAACATATTAGTGTCAAGCAATTGATAGAAAAGCGAATAATCATGTAGTTATCCAAGGCAATGATCATGCATATATAGGCATCACGTCCATGTCAAGTAGACCGAAACGATTATGCATCTACTACTATTACTCCACACATCGACCGACTGTTGCCTGCATCTAGAGTATTAAGTTCATGAAGAACATAGTAATGCATTAAGAAAGATGACATGATGTAGAGGGATAAACTCAATAAATATGATGAAAACCCCATCTTGTTACCCTTGATGGAAAGAATACAATATGTGCCTTGCTACCCCTACTATGTCACTAGGTGAGGACACCGCAAAATTGAACCCAAAACCAAGCACTTCTCCCATTGCAAGAATTACCAATCTAGTTGGCCAAACCAAACTAATAACTTGAAGATACTTGCAAGGATATGAAATCATGCAAATAAGAATTAAAGGGATATTCAAATAAGATTCATGGATAATCTAAACATAAACTCACAATTCATCGGATCTTGACAAACACACCACAAAAGAGGATTACATCGGATAGATCTCCATGAAGATCATGAAGAACATGGTATTGAAGATCAAAGAGAGAGAAGAAGCCATCTAGATACTAGCTATGTTCCCGTAGGTATGTGGTGGACTACTCACGCATCATCGAAGGGACAATGGATTTGATGTAGATGCCCTCCATGATCGAAACCCCCTCCGGTAGATTACCGAAAAAAGCTCCAAGATTGGATCTCTCGGGAACGGAGGCTTTCGGCAGTGGAAAAGTATTTACGTGGCTCTTTTTGATGGGAATATTTGGGTATTTATAGGCCAAATATTAGGGTTAGGAGACATGCCATGACATGACAAGCTCGCTAGGCACGACCAGGGGACGCCTAGCAGGCTTGTGGCCTCCTGGCACGTCCCCTAGCATGCACTCCAAGCCTGGATGATTTGTTTCGTTCCACGAAAAGTCCTTCTGAAGGTTTTATTTCATTTGGATTCCGTTTAATATTCCATATCTGCAAAACTCAAAAACAAGGAAAAAACAGAAACTAGCACTAGGCTCTAGATTAATAGGTTAGTCCCAAAATAATATAAAATAGCAAATTCATGCATGTAAGACATCCAGAACAGATAATATAATAGCATGCCATCATCAAAAATTATAGATACATTGGAGACGTATCAGCATTCCCAAGCTTAACTCCTGCTCGTCCTCGAGTAGGTAAGTGATAAAAACAGAATTTTTGATGTGGAGTGCTACCTAACATATTTATCCATGTAATATTCTTTATTGTGGCATGAATATTCAGATCCGTAAGACTCAAAACAAAAGCTTAATATTGATATAAAAATAATAACATTTCAAGCATACTAGCAAAGCAATTGTAACTCTTCAAAATATAATGGTAAAAGAAAGTTATCCCTACAATGTCATATGGTCTGGCTATGCTCCATCTTCCCCACACAAAGTATTTATACCATGCACAACCCCGATGAAAAGTCAAGCAATTGTTTTCACACCTTTATATTCTCAAACTTTTTCAACTCTCACGCAATAAATCATCAACTATAGGTGGGATAGAATATGGTGGAGGTTGAAAAGGAAGGGGAGAAGATAGTCTCACATCAACTAGGCATATCAACGTGCTATCGAGATGCCCATTAATAGATATCAACGTGAGTGAGTAGGGATTTCCATGCAACGGATGCACTAGATCTATAAGTATATGAAAGCTCAACGAGAAACTAAGTGCACGTGCATCATGAAGAAAAAAATCACTAGTTATATGAAAGTGACAAAATAGGAGACTCTCTATCATGAAGATCATGGTGCTATTTTGGAGCACAAGTGCGGAAAAAGGTAGTAGCAATGACCCTTCTCTCTTTTCTCGCATTTTTCTATTTGGTGGGCATCTAAGGCCTCTTTTATTACTATTTTTATTTGGGCTTCGTTGACCACTCTTTTTTCAGAAAGTACAGAATCTCATCCCCACTTGTGAGGGAATCATAGCTTCCATCATCCTTTACTCACATGGGACATGCTCTAATAATGATAATCATCACACTTTTATTTACTTACAACTCAATGAAAATTTACAACTCGATACCTATAACAAAATATGACTCTGTATGCAATATGGAAGTGATGGTGCAAGTCATAAAAGGAAACGGTGGAAGTTGCATGGCAATATATGTCGGAATGGCTATGGAAATTCCATAATAGGTAGGTGGTGGCTGTTTTGAGGAAATATATATGGTGGCTGTTTTGAGGAAGGTATATGGTGGCTGTTTTGAGGAAGGTGTTTGTTGTACTGGCGAAAGTTGCGCAGTACTAGAAAGGCTAGCAAAGGTGGAAGGGTGAGAGTGCGTATAATCCATGGACTCAACATTAGTCATAAAGAACTCACATACTTATTGCAAAAGTCTATTAGTCATTGAAGCAAGTATTAAATGCATGCTCCTAGGGGAGAGGTTGGTAGGAGTTAACCATTGCGCGCTCCCGACTGTCGGTGTCAAAACCGGCGAATCTCAGGTAGGGGGTCCCGAACTGTGAGACTAGGATCGACGGTAATAGGAGACGAAGGGGACACGAGTTTACGCAGGTTCGGGCCTTCCGATGGAGGTAATACCCTACGTCCTTCTTCATTGTATTTATGCTATAAAGGGTTACAGAGTTGATCTACCTCGAGATCGTATGTCTAACCCTAGATGAGTTGTCCTATCTCTATGACCTAAAACCCTCCGGCTTATATAGATTCCGAGGGTGCCCGGGGCTTACACATGGTCAGTTACATGCCAAAGAGATAACTTGCCTAACTACAACCAATAACTTGGAGAACACATATTGACTCCTTGAAGCTTCCGGCATGGCGCAGGTAGTCCTCGATCATCCGATGCCTGCCTTGCGGTCCATACAGTTCGGCCCATAAACCGTGGGTCGGCTATCCGAGGACCCCTTAATCCAGGACTCCCTCAGTAGCCCCCGGACTGGCCTTCAACGCTGATATATATATATATATATATATATATATATATATATATTCGGTTGATTTCTTCTCGTCGTCGTCTTCGACTTGCAAGGTGAGTCCCTCATTCTTCGTCCTTCGGCAACTGACCAGTCTTCGGCAAGGTCCCAAACGTCATGGGCGTAGATTTATGATAATAAATGCGTGAACTCCTTGACTTTCATGTGGCATGGGGATACGAGTGGTTAGCGATTTTTACGATCTTACCTTCCTACAACAGAGGCACCGACCCATTTAATCAAACCAAACCGTGGCTTAGACCACATTCTTCTCCTCTCCATCGAAAGAAACTCTCAGCGGAAGCTCTACGCTAAACATGGCCAGCGCCCCCAGCTCCTCCACACGCCCCTATGGCACACGCCCAAGGGACTGGAGTAGCTGTTCCGTCACCCTCAAGGGCAGAGCTAGAGGAAATGTTACCTATGCACCACATTAACAAGGCTTAAAAAGTTAAGCAACAAATGTATTGACTAAAGGTGCATTTCATAAGTTGTAGGACACATGATTGGATATATCAGAAGATGGTTTGTAGAAACAAAATGTAGCCATCAAAATGCTTACTATAATAATAAAACAAGCATTAAAATTACTTGAAAAAGATCATGTCGCGTTTCCAAATTCCATTCGTCGGACAACAAGGTTCACTAACCTACAAAATACAAATAGAATTAAACTTACTAGTAAAATATAATAAATGCCCAAATGAAAGTACTTCTAAATGACTGAAAAAACTAAAAGTTACCTTTAATGCGTTCTATTCCTCCAAGCCATGAAATACTCAACCACTTGAGCATTGGTTACCTTTTTCATTTCTTGTTTCTCCACATAACAAATAACGTTATCACTCAAACTATCATCATTGAGGCGATTGCGCAAGCAAGTTTTGACCAATTTCATAGCTGAAAAGCATCTCTCAACTATAGCATTGGCAATAAGGCAAGACAATTACAAGTCTTAGCAATCGATAATACAGAGGATACATAATGTGCCTCCTGGTCTGCACCATTTTTTTGAAAGCTCTATGATTGTTGCTATGTTGGAAAAACTATCATCTGTGCGCACGTCAGCAATATAGAGGCGTAGATCCTTATAAAGATCCCTCAGTTCCCAGAATTAAAATCTTGAGGGTATAGTTTAGCCAAACTCATAAGATTATCCAAACTAAAATCACAAAATGAGTCTCTTGGACTCAGAGCCACGGACCAAACAACCAAATTAGTGGATGTCTAACTGAACCAATTGTCAAGCTCTTGAACAACCCAATCAAAAACATCATTGAAACAATCAACTTGATAGTGATGCCTGTTGGTAATTCCAGTTACCTGCCTCCTCTTTTTTGGATTAACATATGCTTCTTCCATGTCCAACTCTATAATATCATGTGTCTCACAAAACACATGAACTTCACCCAACCATTCACAACGAATGCCTCATACCCAGCTTCTTTCTTGTGACTATGCTCCCTAAATAAGAAGCAAGAAAAACAATATGTCATTTTCTTATCTTTGCTGCATTCAAGTCAGCTCTCAAATTCATCATACCATTCAGGATTGAACTTTCTCTGCTTACCTCCAAAACCTGAGGATTCAAAATCAATATCTCTTGGCTTACAAGGCCCATTCAACAAATATTTTCTTCTCACCAGATCTTTCAAATTGGGATGGTAACTCTCTATCAATTTTGTCTTGCCTGGAACATACTGAATTTCCTCTTCCCAATTTATATCTTCCGGAACATCCTATGATGGTGCTTTTTTTGAGTAGAAACTTGTCCATAGTATCTGCATTTGAGAAATAACAAATCACAATTGAGATATTCAGAGTTGTATAGACAAATGAAATATAGCCTAATTAGTAGTATTAACCCAAGAAAATGCCACACGCATTTGCCAAGACATAGTGATTTATTCTATGCTACAACTATGTACATAATTCACTAATTCTTGCAGTTTGTAATCCTGTCCATGGATGCACACACACGTACATCGGTACAGGATTGAAGATTCAAGACTGGAAAGGTCGCCAAATTACCGAGCTCCAGACCGGCCGACGGCACGCGGCATCGCTTACGTGTGTCCTGTTGTCACCGTCGTCGCTGCCGACTGCCGCTGCCGCTGTCGCTTGTGTACGCGACGACCGATGACAAGGCTGGCTTAGTATTTGTCTAGAGAAACCTAATTGATTGATAGATCGATTAGTTTTTTTATTTTGAGGGATATGGATCGATCAATATTATTAGTGGAAACTGGATCGATTAGCTATGTGTGACTAGTACATTTCGTTGTTGTGTTGGGCTAGTCACGCGTCGCTGAAAAGGGCCGACCCAATGCACAACTCCTGGGCCACCCTGATGCACTAGGACTTTTCATTTAATAGGTACTACTAGCCAATTCTTGGATCCGTATTCCAATGCATACGGGAAGGCCCAATGGGCTCCACCCCTGGTCGACCTCTTGCGGCTCCGCAACTTGGAGACCCAGGGATATCTCTTCCTTCGTCAGATCTGGCGGCGACCTGCGCAGGTCTGCTTACTTATGGCGGCGAGGTTTTCGACAAGCGCTTCCCCAACCCCAACAAGAGGAGCAAGTATGCTTCGTCCCTTTCCTCCTCCGGGGCCTCGGGTTTCCAATCCACCCGTTTCTAAGGGGGCTGCTGGAGTTCTACGGGATCCAGCTCCACCACTTCACCCCAGAGTCAATTTTACATATCTCAGGCTTCATCGCTCTCTGCGAGATGTTCTTAGGATGAGAGGCACATTTTGATTTGTGGAGAAAATACTTTTGCCTTGTCCCCCGAACTCGGGACAAGGCAATTTTGGAGGTCGGCGGAGCCGAAGTGTGTCGCATAGCGGGGACAGGGTATCCGGTGGGCACGCCGAAGAAATTCGAAGTGTGGACTTCGAAATGGTTTTACATTGAAGATGTCCCCCTGTTTGAGCCAACTCGGACAGGTCTTCCCGAATAATCCGATATCCTCCCGAAGAACAGGTACAACTTGCGATCCAGGAGCTCATCCCAGGAGGAAGGCACCAAAGTGTAACGCCTCGCCACTCAGGTGCGGATACTCGCCCACCACGGACTAACTATGGTCGATGTCATGGCTGCCTTCATCTCCTAGGGTGTGCAGCCCCTCCAACAGAGGGTACACCCCTTATGGCAATACAAAGGGATAAGCGATGCCACGTGCTCCTGAAAACAAGGGCCCGCTGACCGAACGACGTTGGCCGTTGTTCTTGCCGACCTATAAAAAGGGGAGCAAGAGGACTTTATTCTGTGGGCAACCAAGGAAGGGTATTTGTCCTAGAATCCTATCAAATGAGTAAGCCTTTCTCCAAACATGAATATAGTTTGGGGTTTTAATTACGCACTCTTCCTCACCGAAGTCTTTGTCATGAACAGGAATGGAGGAGCTTCATCGAGTCAGTCAACTGTCCGGCTCCCCTGCCCGAGACCCATGCTCGTGACAACGATCCGAGCTTCAATCAGGACTCGGATTTTTTTCCTCGATTTGAAAGATGGATTCTATTTCTAGGACAGCATCGTCTAATCCCTGGTGGCTATCATAGTTGATAACCCCGGGTCGTTCTCCCCTCCTACAGCAGGTAAGAAGAAAAACTCCTCCCACAGGAGGTCGGCCACCAAGAGCGCCTCGGATGCACCGGTCCCAACTCCAAAACGACGTCGATCCATGCGTCATAAACCGGTAGCCGAAGCCGCAGCCGAGTTAGAATCCCACAAAGATCCTGCGAAGGAACCGGTTGTGGGGGAGAACTCACCTAGCCGCTCATCCCGAAGGTACATTGTTCGGTCATCCACATATAATTGCAGTTAACAGAGTCTTACGGCAGTTTGTCTTTTGAAATATTTAGGAAAAATGCCCAACCCTCTCCTAATGAGGGGGTTACCCGGGTGTCTGAAGTTGCCCGAAGCTCCCGAACCGCCACCGATGCGGCTTCTGCTACAGAAGCCCCAGGGCTAATCTGGTGCCGCCGAATCTGGTGATGGAGTATCTGTTACGAAATCAAAGGTAGAGAGCGCAATGCATCATCGGCACCGATGGGAGGCCATGCATCACCCAATTTTCTCGGACTAGGAGTTCAGCGCCCTACGCTCGACGGATGCGCACCTTGGGGCCGCCCGAGCTGGATTTGGCGAAGCTATGAAGCTGATAACAACCAAACTATAGGTAAGTAAACAGTTTTTAAAGAATCTGAATACTTGTGTAAGCCTAGTAGCCCCTGAGCCTTAATATATTTTAGAACAAACGGATTAAGGATCTCTGCCTTGTTTTACTGCTAACGTAGGCCTCAAAGCAACAGGCCGAGTAATTGGCCAAGGAACTCGAGAAGAGTTGCACAAAAGTTCAATCCGTGAAGGCCGAACTAGCACAAGTGAAGAGCTTCACTCGAGAGGCCCATGGTGAGTATGCATGTACTGCTAATATTTTTATATCATTGTGCCTGACATACAGAGTCCGTGTAGCAATCGAATCAATAGGACATATGGAAAGGCAGCTGGAAGAAGCCCGGGATTCACAAAGGTATGCAGAATCCCAGCAGTAGGTCGGCTGTCTTGTTATACAAAAATAGGCCGAAGAGATAAAGAGTTTAAAAACTCAATTGGCCCAGACTCAAGAAGAGAATCGAAAGCTTCAGAGGGGCGTATTCGGTAAATACAATCTTGCTATGAGTAAGTATTTCCGATGTATAGAATGATAGTAATCGCACTTGTTATCTTGTGTGCATGTCTCCTGATTGGACATCCCGAAGAGGAGATCGAATCGTACCTAGGTGACCTGCTGAAGGAGCTGACCTCTCACCATAAGCGTGTGCAAAAAGCGATGAAAGGGATGCTGAAGGCACTATGGCCTACCGAACAGCCACCTGAAGAGCTAGCCGCACTTGTAGATCGATTTAGGGGGGCTCGGGATATGCTCGAGCTATGGAAGACTTCGTCTTGCCGGGAGGGAGCACAGGAGGCATGAGCAATGGTCAAGACCCATTTCACCGGACTTAACCCTGAGCATATGGCACGGGTTGGTCCTGTGGGATATGATGGGAAAGAAGTGCCACTCCACTTGGTATATGACCAGGTTATGCCAGCCGCCCGTCTCTCACAAGTAGACTACCCCCTCAACACAATAATTGATGATCTCGATCAGCAATCGCATATGTAATTTACACATACATGTGTAAAAAAATCTGTGTTGTAAACTTTTTCTTAACCGGCCATCGGCTTCTCTCTCGTGTGCGAAGAGCTCGAGAGTGTTCCTCCTTATTATTCCTTCGCCCAAGAGCGAACTATTTTCAGGGAACCAGGCAATCCGGCCATGTGGTGTGAACAAACAGAAAGCACGTGGAAACATATGTTATATTATGATGTAGCGTAATAAACATCTTCCGATGAAAATAATAACTCTATCGATACCTTTCGTCGGGGTTCTATGAAGAGCATAGATAGGAAATCTGCATACTTGTAGTACGCGACTAAGTGTCCTTTGGGAATAAAAGACCCAAACAACAAATATAGCAATCAGAGTCGTATAGGGTGTTTCCGTTAGAGCCGACCAATTTTCTACGTAAGATAGCTATCTTTCAGCTTCACCTGTCTGAGGTACGTGTCAGAATGACCCGGTCATAACAATCACAGAGGTGCTCCCTTTACTCTCTAGCCAAAAATCGGGAACATAGAGAGTAACCACAGGAACGAGGCAATCCAGCTTGGCAAAGTCTTAGTTCGAATTGATGCATATGATGGCTAAAACATGACAAAAGAAACATGCGTGGCTGGTAAGTATGAATAATTAAAATCCTGGCTATTAACAAAAGCCCCCACGTGTTGTGTTCGGATTTAACACTTTATGGTGTATGCCGATTATCCGTAGTACAAGATGAATTTTTTTCAGAACTAGTACTAATTTTGTAGAAATTTTGAAAACAGGTGTTTGAGTTGAAAAAATATCAAAAATAGTACCCTGTCGGCTAGTATCAGGCCGAGCAGGGACCTGTCGGCCACCACCGGGCCGACCAGAGACCTGTCGGCCACAAGTAGGCCGAAGAGACCCTCTCGGCCAATCAGAGGCCAGGGGAGGATGCCTGTCGGCCAAAGGGTGGCCGAAGGGCCACCTGTCGGCCAGTGGGAGGCCTATGGGCCCCTGGATAAGGCCCATCCCACCTTTATTCCTCCTCTGACCAGTCATTTCACCCTCCCCCGTCTAGTAGCCTGCCCCTCTTCACATCTCACTCCCGTTGCTCTCCAGTGCTTCCACCGCCTCGCCGATCTCTTCGCTGGACCACCCATTTTGTTATTTTACCCGAGTAAACAATAGATCAGGGCGCTCTCCACCAGCCTACGGTAATTTTTTTGGCTTCCAACTCAATTGAATGAGAACTCTCAAGTCGGTAGTGGATTTAGTTCTTATTTGCCACCGTTCGTCTACAGGTAATGGCTTGCCCATTTTGCCGAGCTCCAGGTGGCCCTTGTGATGCCGTTGATTCCGGTGCGTCTGTATTTACTGTGGTGCTGGATCGTCAATGTTCTGGACGTGTTGTAAGATTCTATGTCTTGATTATCTGACTGTGGCATATTCGAATGCCTATGTTTATAAGTTTATGATCCTTGCTTCCATTCTTGTTGTAGTATGTTCCTTGTAGTGTTATATCACATCTTGCTCGATACATTGAGGAGTGCAGAGCTTTAGCTATTCGGAGAGGTGACATAGATATTGATCTTGCTCTGCACAACACTGAGGGTAACTTATACCATGTTATGTTCACACATGGTAGGATGAGCAGTAAATTGCATGGTCCTTCGTGGGAGGAACTTGTGAATGATTATGGTCTCTGCCACAGTGACATGATGATTGTTATGCTTGAGCACTATGGAACTTATATTAGTGTCGAATTCCACCGGGATGGTGTTATGTTGTTTCCTTTACCCCATGTTGGTAAGATATTTGTTTGACTGATTTTCAGATTTGATTCAGCTTATACATTTTGCGGTTCATCTCAGTTAGTGAAATCATTTTTTGTAGCTCTTGAGGATCTGAGTGAAACTCAGAGGGAACTTGTTGACAGTTGTTTTTATAGTCGTGGTGTCACTCTGAATTATCAGTAAATGTATGTCATGTTGTACCAGCTCTTTGATGACAACTACATACTGTGTACTCCTTTTGTTCATAGGATGGATCGCATGAACGTTATTTCCCAACATATGGTAAGCTTTGGTATCTGGTTTTTATTATTTGTTTGTTCTTTGCTGGTTCATAGGATGGATCATATAACTTGCTTGTTTTTGTCAGGTTATTCCTACCATGGTTGTGAGGAGTTTCATGGAATTTGTGGCTATTCCTAGGACTGGTTCTTTACTTCTTGAAATTACTTTGGATTCAGAAGATGATGATATATTTGTGAGCATTCCTTGTTCCTACTTCATTTGCTTGGGTGATCGAATGGTGTTGAAGAAGGAAGGTTTTGGAAATTTTCTGTTGGCATCGTCTATCGAAGTCAACAATTTGGTGCTCATAACATTCAAACAGCACGAACAGGAGCTAGCTATTGTTTTCAGCTATCTGCCACAGTGAGAAAGAAATAAAGGTCTTGTGTAGCCCAGGCAGCAGAAGAAGCTGGAGATGGAGAAGGAAAATATCCACGTTGGACTAAGTAGATTTATATTCTTCTAACTCAATTTCAGCAAGTTGTATCTTAATTTCAGTAGGTTGTATCTTAATTTCAGCAAGATGTATCTTAATTTCAGCAAGCCGTACTATTCCCATTTTTATTTGCCGCCATACTGTGGCGCCACCTTTGTCCCACCAATCTCTGCCTCCACTTTCCTTCCTGCCATTCTCTCCCGCCATTATCTTTCTCGCCATTCTCTCCCGCCATTCTCTCCCGCCATTCTCTCCCGCCATTCTCTATCCCGCCATTCTCTCCCGACCAATTTCCCGCCATTGCAGTTGTCATCTGCCTATAAAACAAGGCATTGTATCTTCCTTCCTCCATCGGCCACCAATACTCGTAAAAACCAGCGGGGTAGTCATTATGAGTTTGCCTTCTTCGGATCAAAGCATTAGGCCTAGCAAATGGAAGAGTGCGAAGTTGCCTCAGGGGGTGGAAGTAGTTCGTTGTTGGTGTGGGGATCTCTGCAAGGTGAAGGAGGTGACGGATTTTTCAGATTGGTTGGGCATGAAGTTTTTCATGTGCGCTAATTATGAGGAAGATCCACCCATTGGTCCTTCACCGTACATCACGCCTCCGGTATGTTTTAGTCACACAGATTAAACACGTTGTTCATATTGTTGTTTATTTGATTTTCATATTTCTGTTTCTTTTGTAGTCTCCTCCGCTCCTATGCCAGTACTATCGCTGGATAGACACGAAAATGCCGGACTAGGCGGTGACTGTGATTCGTGAAAGAAATCATCGTGCATGGGCAAGTTTGGACTTGGAGGAGCGCAGCGAGAAGGCGACAGCAGAGGAGAAATCAGAGCAGGAGAGAGCTTGGCAAGAGCACTGTGTGGAGCAGAGGGCTTTTCTTGCTGAGATGAAGAAGAAAAACCAAGAAAACCAACTTCGACTGGCGGAGGTCTACCGGCAGCGAGAGGAGGCCCGTGAAGCTGAGAGGCAGAGAAAGAAAGTAAGGGCTCGTGCAGCCCAGGCAGCAGAAGAAGCTGGAGATGGAAAAGGAAAATATCCACGTTGGACTCAGTAGATTTAGATTGCAGTAACTCAATTTTAGCAAGTTGTATCTTAATTTCAGCAAGATGTATCTTAATTTCTACACATTGTATCTTAATTTCAGTGAGAAGCGTGATACTTGCCTCTTGTGCAAGTGCATTGATTCTCTCCCGCCACTTTCTCTACCGCTAGTTCCTCTCCCGCCACTTCCTCTCCCGCCAGTCTCTCCCGCCACTTTGATTCCCGCCACTTCCATTTTCTCCCGCCACTTTCTCTCCTCGTCATTCGTTCCCGCCATTGTCTTTCCCGCCTTTCTCTCTCGCCACTTTGTCTCCCGCCTATATAACCACATTCGCAATAAGGAGGGTGAGCAAGCCCTTCCTTTCCCTGTTGCTCCTGCATCCTTCCTTCCGCTCTCGCCATTCTTTTGTGGAGATGTCTCATCCTCCTCATCCTCACTATCCTTTTGATCATAGTTTTCACAAGGGTATGTCTGACCGTCTTCTTCATCTAGCTGCCAATTTCAAGATGAATGATAGAGTAGTACCATGGGAGGAACTCATTAGTAGTGACTTCATAATGAATGAGTTGTCTCAGCAATTAGCTAGGGCTGGGTGGCCTCCCAGGACTTTTGAGGAGATACGGAAAGAACTTCTGAGGTTGCACGCCAGATGGCAGAAGCAACTGCACAAGGGTGATGCTTATCTCAGGATTGCTATTAATAATTCAGGTTTATGGTCAGCAAAAAGTGAGGACGAGGACGACCTCTTCATGCCGAGCAGCAAGGTGAAGAGTTCTGCATCGAAGGGCAAGAATTCTACATCAACAAAGGGCAAGAGTTCTACATCGACGAAGGGGAATACTTCTACAGCGACGGAGGATGAAGACGACGTCTTCATGCCGAGTACCAAGGTGAAGACCAATGCATCATCGAAGGGCAATAGTTCTGCAACGACAAAAGGGAAGAGATCTGCATCGACAGAGGATGATGATGATGCATTCATGTAATACATTTTTCATGTAGTACTATGTTCTGTAGTGTTGTTCTATGTAGTGCGGTTTAATTAAGTTGTAACGTTTAATCTAGTTGTAACGTGCAATTGATGTCGATGGATTTGGTTTGTGTTACTATTGTTGTCTCTCCAAACCAAATAAGTCTCAAACATAAATATGTCAAATACATAGAGGCTAAATATGTCCGATACATAGAGGTTAAATATGACAAATATATGAATATGTCCGATACATAAAGGCTACATATGTCTCATACATAAATAGATAGTCATGTCCCGTACGTAGATGACAATATCACTCTTGGGGCTTGTGACGAATATTCAGCTTCCTCAGACGTGGACCGGAAGGCGATAATCGCTGAGGCGGTGGACGAGTGTCATGATGACCACAACCATAGAACACCTCTCCCGTCGGTGTCTGCATATCTTGCATCGACGGTGGTGGTGGAGTGGCAAGAACTGTCTCCGAGATACCATAGGTGCATGCAGCACGATCATCGTCCTCGCCGTCACCAGGTATGTACGAACCAGGACCAGTAAATAGAGGTGACTGAACTGAAGTCATAAACGGCTGCGACTGGCTGCCTCCTGCTGGTGAAATAAAACATGTAAGGAATGACTTACGAGACTAAATTTTGTAAAAGAATGTACAAAGTTAAGTTACCTAGGTCCATCTGCTGAAGCCAGGAAGAGTCCGCGAGCTGTGAAGGAGGTGGCTGCTGGTAGAAATAGCCCCCGGGCTGTGAAGGAGGTGGCTGCTGGTAGAAATAGCCCTCGGGCTGTGAAGGAGGTGCCTGCTGCCAGGAGGAGCCCCCTGGCTGTGAAGGAGGTGCCTGCTTCTAGGAGGAGCCACCTCGCTGTGAAGAAGGTGCCTGCTACCAGGAGGAGCCCACTGGATGTGAAGGAGGTGCCTGCTGCCAGGAGGAGCTCCCTAGCTGTGAAGAAGATGCCTACTGCCAGGAGGAGCCCCTGGCTGTGAAGGAGGTTCCTGCTGCCAGGAGGAGCTCCCTGGCTGTGAAGGCCAAGGTTCTGAACGCTACAGAGAGGGGCGTGGCGGACAATGTGTTGCTCGAGTGTCAACAACATCGGAAGATCGCCTACATGTAACAGCTACGACGATCCCGCGTATCTTTGCCTGAAGACTCTTCAACCTTGATACTGCATCTTGCTGTGGGATATTTTCTCCTCTCTCAAAGCGATCCACCAAAGCGGTAACCTCATCTAGCGCCTGACTTGACAATTCACCCTGTATGCAGAAAGTTAACCAACTGTACATGTTCATGTATACGGAAAATGTAGCATGTGGAGAACAACTGAGGTCATACCGCGTGGTGTCTGGTTCCCTGAGGAAGTTGGGAACAGATCACTAGCGAGAGGAACTGGGATATGTTCCGGAGCAGATGATGGAACCAAGTAGATCCTCGTGCTCTGTCTATAACGCTTCAGATACAACCCGTACATGTCCCAGTCGAAGACACGAACTTCATCCCATATATTTGTTGGGGCAGTATTCCATTCCTCGAGGTAAGGTCTGATATCACGAACCCAAGAAGTCTGGGACTTGTTTCCTCCGCTGCGACTGTACCTGAGATTGAAATGCACGTTACATGATTAGCTATAAGTAGACCGAATAGTCTCAATAACCTATTAATGCATAGATGAGAACCAAAGTAGTATTACTTACTTGTGCACGTGATCTAGTAATCATGAAATAACCGGAATGTCAGGCTCTTGGAACAGACCGAACTATCTCATCACCCTATTTATAGCCATCTCCTCAACTGTCACATCGAAGACCAACTTGGCCTTGGTCATCCAGTAATGTTGATCTCTAGTGCAGTATCCAGAATCCCACCTAGGTACCTATCTGAAATAGCCTTACGGGTGTATGGTTCCCATATAACCTGATCCTCGTGCAGACTATCAAACTGTGCCGTGAAGGAGGGTTAGCAGCCCCTCACCTAGCTAGGCGTAAACTGTCTCTGTGCATGACAACTAACATTAGTACATAATATTGAATAGCGAGAAATAAACATTACCAATTCATATTGTTAATAATGAAAATACCTCTCTCCATGCCCAAAAAGATCCCATAGTAGGCAAGTCACCGATAGAAGGCACGTAATGTCCAGCCATGTCCTCATTACCAAAAGGTTTGTCAACGCTCACGTAGGGTCGACCAATAGGGAATCTCTCATAAGACCAAAGCTGCAACAGAAGTGGACATCCGAGAAGACCAGATTTCCTAGACCTCAACTGGCAAGCTTTGCAGAGGCCTCTATACGTAGCTGCTAACACGGTAGAACCAAAACTCCTCTGCACAATGTCCTCAGGGAACGTACCTCAGCTATCTCTCGTGCAATGCCGATCAGTCGTGCATCTATAGTGGTCACGTGGTTCTCTGTGAACATAGTCTTGCCAAACAACCACATAATATATGCCTCTAGGGACCGGTCAATCTGTGCCTCTGACAACTGATAAGTGGGATATCCTAAGGCAACAATCTAAAACTGGCTCAACCACCTGAAAAGAGGCCCGTGCCGATCATTGTCTAGGGTAACCGTAGTTGGCACCGCAGCCAGAAAACGGGCATGCATAGATGCTAGCCAACCAGTTTCCACCTCTAAAGGTCCTATGGTAGCAATGGCGAGAGGTAATCCCAACAAGTAAGACACATCCTGTAAAGTAGGATCCATCTCTCCCCAGGGAAAGTGGAACGTATGTGTCTCTGGTCTCCATCTATCTACTAAGCAGCTAAGGAGTGACCTGTCATAAGAGAAGCGTGATACTAGCCTCTTGTGTAGCTGCATTGGTTCACCCGCGTCATCCAAGTCCGGGTGATCAACCCACTCATCAAATGTACCCTCAACCAGTCGTGCAAAGGGTAGAAGCCCATCCCAATTCAACCTACAAAATGAACAGAATGTAGCTTACAATTAGCTTCTATCAAAACGATGTCAAACATACTAAGTGATTGTACCGACACATACCTATCAACCCATGTAGGGTGTATCATCTAGTAAGACTTTGGGGTGCGAGTGATCAACACGTCTAAGTTCGTGCCCGATTCCATAAGTGCGCCTTGGTGCCCTCTATCGATATTAGCATTAAGCATCAGATACGAAGCCATATCTGCAATGAGAACATAGTACAAACATATTACAAAATAAAACATAGATGTTTGCATACTAAAAATAAAAACTGAGTATCCGAGAGGCATTAAAACATAGTCTCACATATTACAAATAAAAACATAGTGCTTGCTGCTTACACATAAAAACATAGTGCACACATATTACAAATAAAAAATTAGTCCAACTTATTACAAATAGAAACATAGTCCGACATATTATGCAGCTTCAGAGTTATTTATTCCTTGTCCGCCCCTTCGGCCTCGAGAGCCTCGTCCACCATGACTACCAGGACCACCTCTTGCAACTGTTGCTGTAGTCATCGATGTGGAAGCGCTCGTCGATGTGGAAGCACCGTCTTTCTTCAGGTCAGGGCAATATTTCATCCTATGCCCATAAATCGCATAGAGCAAACATTGTCTGGTTGCTCCACTAGCTTCAGATTGGTCCATATCGTTTCGTATGTGCTTTACCTTGCGCCTACCCCTGATAGTGCGCCGTAGTCCAGGATCCGGGATATATACTTTATCACCATCGTTTACCTTGTTGAAATTGCCAACGACTCTAAACCCTGTCATCTCACCTGTCTAGACATTGAGTACTACCTCCTTTGAATAGTACGGAGACACGAAGGAGATAGCGTCCAACTGAATCTGGCCACAGGCAGCCAACACATGTGAGCAAGGCAGGTGCAACAACTAAGGCTTGTTGCATGTACACTCACAAGTTGTATGAAATTCTGCTCCAATTGTAACCTCATGCGTCTTCACCTCATTTGCAGAACCAAAACCATCAGTAGGAAGCTGAACCTCATACCTCCTTTCCTGATTACATGTGAGTGTGACGGTGTGCTTTTTTGCTTTCTTTATCTTCTCAGCCATGTACTCCATGACACAGCTGCAGTAGGGAGTGTTCTGATTATCTGCAATATGCTTCCTTGCTAACTCATGCCTTTCTCTGAAATACCTCCTAGTGCTATGGAATACACCCTCCACAATAGTTGTCAGTGGCAATGCTCTATTCCCTCTGAGAATACAATTATAGATCTCTGCAAGATTGGTTGTCATGTGGCCATACCTAGCTCCATGGGTGTCATGCAGCAAAGACCAATTCACTGGAGGCTCTTTCTCTATCCACTCAGAAAAATTCTTTATTGCCCTGTCCTTCTTTCTCTTCATATTAGGAGGGTCAATTGCTGGCAAGTCACAAAGACCAACTAGCCCCTCCATCTCCGCAATGAGTGTTGTTAATTTAACCTGGCCTTTTTCCATTTTCTTCCTAGCAACGACCTGCTTCTTAGTGAACTCATCTAGTTTTGACAAATAAAATCATATTTGCGCCTCTGGTTCTGCTTGCATAACTTCTTGAACAAGTTCATCAACCATTTGTTCTTGAACTGTGAGAACAAAATTAGCACCCAGATGGCGCATGCACCACCGGCTTTGCAAGTCCTTCCAAGGTGTTGGCTCGTCAGCAGTTGACTCGGTGTCTTCACGGCCTTCAATATACCAGGATGTCTGTCATGAATGAGACACACATTTGATCGGTCCTTCACGATTGCAATTTTAATTTGACAGAAGAACCATACCCAGCTCGGAAAGTTCTCACCCTCCACAAATGCCATGGCTAGTGGGATGATTTGGTTGTTCCCGTCCACACCAATAGCAGTCAGGATTTGCCCTTTGTATTGACCAGTCAGGAATGTACCATCCACAAACATCACAGGAGGACAATGCCTGAAAGCTTCGATGCACATACCGAAAGAGAATAATACTCGTTTCAACACCTTGTAATCCGGTATGCTTTCCAACCTCGTGTGTTGAATGTTAACATAAGTGCCAGGATTCCTCTCCTTCAGTATGTCAAGGAGACGCACAACATTATCATAGGAGTCGAAGAACATCCCAAACCTCTCCTCCATAGCCTTCTACTTAGCTCTCCAAGCCTTCCCATATGGAATGTCATACTTCCATCTGACCTTCATTGCTGTCTGGATGTGCTTTGCCTCCATATCTTTGTTCGTCACTATCTCAGTATACATGAGTTGCGCTATGAGAGTTGAAGTAAGGTTTGGATGACGAGCCAACATGTTTTTACTAACACAATTATGCGGTACAACATTTGTCACAACCCAGTGGATGTGATACTTTGGCACGTGGGCGTGCACCTTCGCAGGACAACCTGATTCAACACACTTGACGATATATTTCGTTGCACTAGATATGTGTGTCCGGAAAACCCTCTGGGTAGACATAGGCCACTTTATCACCGCATACTTCATTTTCTTCTTTGTGTCAAACATAGCCCCGATCTGGACTTGGTACAGATTATATTGCCATAGTCTCATGGCCATCATTGACAGTAAAGACGACGGATATGTCCTGCTCCCATTCAGCAGGAATTGGTACCTCCTCCTCATCCTCGGAATTTTCAGAATCAAGTTCCTTTGCAATCCCATCCTCGTCCTCTTCCTCCATCACCCTTTGCATGTCCTCGCCTTCCTCATCCCCATCAGCAACACCAGAGGCAGCTAATACTACCGATTGAATACTCTGACTAGCAGCATGACCACTAACATAATCTGACTCATTGTCGGCTTGGGTAGCATTCACATCCAGTGGCTGTGACCCGGATACATAAATCTCATTAGCCACTTGACTACTCTGGCCTGGTTCATACCCCATGTTGGGTGGTACGATATTCTCCTCCTTCGCCACTGGTTGCACTAGAGCATACGGATGGATTCTTCGGTCTCTGCAATGACTTAATAGAGACAACCAATGTGGGCTCCTATCTATCGGAATTAAATCCCACTTCACATTTTTACAGGATTTGGTCCACAAGGCATGAATACTGACAGAACAAACTTCAGGATCGAGGCCAAAACTAGTAGTCAACCAGTGCTTCAACTGCCTAATGTCCAGTCTATCCGGGTCTGAAAGTGCCATCTCGCCTCTTTTAAACTTGCTAAGATCAACCCCCAACTCATTATATCGAATAGTACCAGGGCCGTAATACACAGTCAGATTTACGGATTCAGACATTTTAACCTGTCAGACAATGCCAGCTTCTCATTATTCGCAACGAATATATTGACACTAAAATAAAACGTACACTATAATGTACTGAAAAAAACCTACACTAAAATGAGGTACACAAAAAAGAACTGACACTAGTATGACTAAACTAACTAAACCTACACTACTAAAACATAAACTAAAACCCGATACTAATATAACTACACTAACTAAAACTACACTAATATGACTACACTAAAATCACTACACTAACACAAGTAACCTAAAATAACTACGCTACTAAAAATAACATAAACTAATTGTACGTACATCACAAAAAAAACAAAAAAAACAAAAAAACAGCAAAAATGTATACCTTCGACACGTGAGTGCACTCCTTCTTCCTCTCCACCTTCTTCTTCCTCTCCACCACTCCACCTTCTCACCATTGAAACCTCCATCACCACGCCATTTTCTCCTCCACACGAACAAACCAATACACCGTTGCGAAAAATAAAACCGTAGGGCGGCGGAGAAACACACGATCTATCGTTTCATCGGATTGAAACGGTAAATGAGTGGACGGAATGGGAGATCAAAGGGGGGGTATTTCGGCCTAAACTAGGCTAAAATGAAAGCTAGAGGAGGAAGAAGGAGAGGTGGCCGGCGGGGCCTTATCCTGTCACCTTTCGGCCGACAGGAGACTGACAAGGGGGCCTCGGCCAGGAGCGGGCCGACTGCCCGGCACGTCGGCCTGGCTATGGCCGACTGGCCTGGTTTGGGCCCGTTTAGGCCGATGGGTGCCTGTCGGCCCACAATCGGCCGACAGGGTACTAGTTCTGGAAAAAAATTAACTCGCAACATTTTTTTCAAAAATGCTACAAAAATAGTACTAGTTCTAAAAAAATCGTACAAGATTAGTTCAGCCAAACATAGGGTAGGAAAAGAAATTGTCCCTATCGAACAGCAAGGTGGGAAAGGAAATATCGAAAAGGGCAAAGAATAGTGGAAAAAGAAAAAAGTGTAGGGGAGTTTAGACGACACCAGTTTATCTGTAGAAGCGCCAAAGACGAGCTGCGTTCCAGGGGTTTAGTTCAAGGCGGTTATCGGATGACCTTCGCAATCGATAGGCCCCTCCCGCGAGCACTTTGTCAATGATGAAAGGACCCTCCCACTTGGGGTTGAGTTTGTGCTTCTGCTTCTTCGGGAGTCATAGGACGAGTTCTCCTGCGTTGTATGCTTTTGCCCTGACCTCCCTATTTTGGTACCGCCGAGCTTGCAGTTGGTAAAGAGTGGATCGAGCCAAAGCTATGTACCATTCCCCCTCCAAGGCGTCTAAGTCGTCATGTCGATCTAACTCGGCCTCCTTTTCCTCGTATATGCGCACTCTTGGTGCGTCGTGGATAATATCATAGGGGAGAACTGCCCCTGCCCCATAGACCATAAAAACGGTGTATAACCCATTGACCTGTTCAGGGTAGTACGTAGGCCCCATAGAACGTAGTCGAGTTTTTCCACCCAATTACAGTCAGACTCGTGTAGCGATCGGACCAAACGTGGCTTTATGTCGCTCATAATGAGACTGTTTGCTCGCTCGACCTGTCCATTGGTCTGCAGATGATAGACCGATGCATAATCGAGCTTTATGCCCATTATTGCACACCAGTCCTTAACCTCTTGGGCCGTGAAGTTGGAACCATTGTTTGTTATTATACTATGTGGGGCATCATAACGGTGCACTATGCTAGATATAAATTCGATCACTAGTCCAAATTTAGCCGTTTTAACAAGCTTTCCTTCTATCCATTTGGTGAACTTGTCAACCATGGCCAGTAGGTATTTATTTTTCTTGGTTCCCCCTTTGAGGGGTCCAACCATGTCCAGCCCCCAGACCGCAAAAGGCCGGGTGATCGGGATAGTACAAAGAGTTGTTGGGGCATGTGGCTTTGATTTGCAAAGAGTTGACACCCAACGCAATGTTGAACGAGTGGCTGGGCGTCCGTTCGAGCTGTGGGCCAAAAGAAGCCAGCTCGGAAGGCTTTGTCGACAAGAGACCTTGCCGCGGCGTGATGCCCGCCCATGCCTACATGCATTTCGGCAAGGAGCTCCCGTCCCTCTTCCTCGGATATACACCTCTGTAATACTCCAGTGGTGCGTTTCTTGTATAACTCACCCTCGTGTACTTTGTAGGCCTTGGACCGCCGAACTATGCGTTGCGCCTTAGTTTGATCGTTGGGGAGTTCCTTGTGAAGGAGGTAAGCGATGAAGGGTTCTATCCATGGCGCAATTACTGCCATCACCTCATAAGCCGAAGGCATCTCATTCATCATTGAGTCGCCGATGATGCCATCATCTGAATCGTTTATGGGGGGAACAACTTCGTCCGCTGTCTTCAGGTTGATGCCATTTGCGTTGTCCTGCCACACTATTTAGGGCTTGAAGAGCTGCTCCAAGAAGGTGTTTCTCGGGACAGGATCGCGCTTGGCTCCCATACGGGCCAATATATCGGCAGCTTAGTTGTTATCTCGAGCAGCATGGTGGAATTCCAACCCCTCAAACCGAGCAGATATCTTGAGGACGGCGTCTTTATATGCCACCATCTTCAGATTTTTGGCGTCAAACTCGTCGTTAATTTGGGATATAGCCAGGTTTGAGGCTCCCCGTACCTCTAGCCGTCCTATGCCCATTCACACCGCCATCCGAAGACCATGAAGAAGAGCTTCATATTTGGCAGCATTGTTGGAGTCGGCATACATGATTTGCAACACGTATCTTACGTTGTCGCCTGTGGGGGATGTGAGGATAACTGCAGCCCCCAGACCAGCCAAGGTCTTGGATCCATCAAAGTACATTGTCCAATGAGAGTATGCACTATACTCCTTGGGGACCTTGGCCTCTTTCCATTCAGCCAGGAAGTCCGCCAGTACCTGAGATTTAATGTCGCGACGTGGCTTATAGGTTATTTCGAAGGGAAGGCGCTCGATGGCCCATTTGGCTATGCGACCGGTGGCATCCCTGTTGTTAATTATATCATTCAAGGGGACTTCTGATGCCACCGTTACCGCACACTCCTGGAAGTAGTGTTAGAGTTTCCTCGATGCCATGAATACTGTATAGGCTGTTTTTTGATAATGTGGGTATATGGACTTGCACTGCATTAGCACCTCTGACACATAATATACCGGCTTCTAAGTTCAGAATTTATGTCCCTCCTCATCTCGTTCAACGACGAGCACCGCACTAAGGAGCTTGTTGGTGGCCGATATGTATAACAACATGGGCTCACCGGTGCCTGGTGCGGTGAGTATGGGGTTGATTGCCAGTATTGTTTTGATTTCTTCCAATGCAGCCGCTGCTTCATTGGTCCATTCAAAATTGTTGGTCCGTTTCAGCAGCCATAGAGCGGCAAAGCTATATCTCCGAGGCGGGAAATAAATCGGCTTAATGCGGCTACGCACCCGAATACCCTCCGGACATGCTTCAGCTCTATGGGGATTGTAAGTTCTGATAGAGCATAGATTTTGGCTGGATTTGCCTCTATTCCTCTATGGGAGATGATGAATCCAAGGAGCTTATCCGAGGAACTCCGAATACACATTTTTCCAGATTGAGCCGTATATCATATTCGTGCAAATTAGCAAAAGTTTTACGGAGGTCGTCGATCAACTCATCGACATGTTTAGTTTTGATTAGCACATCATCCACGTATGCCTCGATGATCATTCCGACCTGTGTAGCGAGGCAGGTCTAGATCATGCGCTGGTATGTGGCCCCAGTGTTTTTAAGCCCAAAGGGCATCGTGTTGAAGCAAAATGGCCCGTAGAGGGTGATGAATGCGGTAGCCGCCTAATAGGATTCCTTCATATTAATTTGATGGTATCCCAAGTAAGCATCGAGGAAACACAACAAATCGTGTCCGGCTGTGGCATCAATGATCTGGTCTATTTGAGGTAAGGGAAAAGGATCCTTGGGGCATGCTTTGTTGAGGTCTTTGAAATTGACACACAACCGCCAGGATTTGTCTTTCTTAGGTACCATCACCAGGTTCGCTAGCCACTCGGGGTGTTTAATATCCCATATAAATCTGGCCTCGAGCAATTTTGCTAATTCTTCACCCATGGCTTGTCATTTGGGCTCATAGAAGCAGCGCAAGGTCTATTTCACAGGCTCAAAGCCTGCATAATGTTCAAACTGTGTTCGGCGAGCCCACATGGGATTCCGGGCATATCAGAAGGATGCCAAGAAAAAATGTCCCGGTTTTCACGAAGGAAATGCCGCAATGCTTCGTCCCTAAGGGGATCGAGCTGGGCTCCGATGGACGTTGTTTTATTGGGGCCCATTGGATGCACCTGAAATTTGATGATTTCCTCTGTTGGTTTAAAGGACGTGGACTTCGGCCTTTTACCGAGATTCACATCGTCCCTATTGACTGTCGACCGTAAAGCTATCAACTCCTCAGCGGCGAAAGTTTCCGCTAATGCCTCAAGAGCGAGTGTTGCCATTTTTTTCCGGCCCGGAGGGCTATATTCAGATCACTGACGAGGGTGATCACTCCATTTGGTCCCAGCATTTTGAGTTTCATGTACCTGTAATGGGGTATAGCCTGGAACTCTGTAAAGGCATCTCGTCCTAACAGGGCGTGATAGCCACTAGGAAAGGGGACGATGTGGAAGAGAAGTTCTTCGGATCGGTAATTTTCGGGCGTGCCAAACACAACGTCCAGGATGATACATCCGGAACAACGCGCCTCTTTCCCTGGGATAATTCCCCAGAAGGTTGTGTTGATATGTTCGATGCAAGATCGGTTGAACTGCATTTTCTCCAGAGTGGCCTCGTAAATGAGGTTTAGGCCATTGCCCCTGTCCATGAGCACCTTATGTAGTTTGTATCCATCAATGATGGGATTCAAGACTAGAGCTGCCGATGAATGATCGGGAAGGATGGGCGGCTGGTCATT
Source organism: Hordeum marinum (assembly GCA_022496015.1). NCBI lineage: Eukaryota > Viridiplantae > Streptophyta > Magnoliopsida > Poales > Poaceae > Hordeum > Hordeum marinum. Next base: position 339,539,326 of record CM039676.1, on the reverse strand, counting down.
GTCCTCGAAAGTAATTGGTACGTCTGCCCATGGGCTAGTGGCTGCCACGACTTGCTCATGCTCCCTAAGAGCTCTTTTGCGCTTGCTCCTCGAGGGGAACATCTCATAGACCGTAAAGACTTCGTCATCGAATCCGTTTGGCGAAGGAGAGCACATGTTCGATGGGGGGTGGAGGATAACCTTGCCACTTTTTGCGACTTGCCTGATGACCCAGCAAGCTCAAAGGCTCTGAGTAGGGTTTGTGTTCAACAACAGTGAATGAATGGGGCAAGGTTTATCTAAAAGTCCGTTGAGGACGGTGCCGGTCCCGAAAAGGGACTTGTTTCTTTTTTCGACGGGTTCATGCTTGGCTGGCCGATTTGGAGGTATCCTCTTTCTTCGAACTCCTCTAGGGTGTTCAAAGAATTTTGGTTCCGAGAAGAATCGCTCAGATTGCCAGACACTCTCCATGGCACAGTACTTCTATACCAATTTAGATAACTCCGAAAAGTCACTTATGCTTCGGCTGGCCATGCCATAAAGAATCCCTTCATCATGGCAATAGCTGATGAAAATTGCCATTACGTCTTGGTCGCTAAGACCTTTCACTCTGCTCCTAGCGAGGGGGAGTCTTTCCCAAAAGTGGTGGACTGATTCTCCTTGTATTTGCTTGATATCCCGAAAGTCCGAAGACATGGTCTTTGGCACGGTACTTGGATAATCGATTTGGGTGGTGGGTGGGAAAAAATTCCATTCCCTGTCGCAACGGGTGTTCGGAAGTGCAGTCTTCGAATCGCGTGACGGATCCTGGACCGGTGATGGTCCGGTTTTAAAGCATTTCCCTACCTCTGATTCTCCGACGGGGTCTTGGAGATCATGGACGGGGGTATAGATGGTTTTCAATTCCGACTACCAGGAAGAATTCGTGGTCGGACACTCGACGGTGGCGACAAGGTGGGTGACTCGAGGGACATGAATCTCGCTGTCATCGGGTCTGATCCCAAGCCGATCATAGATCGGAACCTGGTCATCCGATATACGCATAGCTTCGATCTGATCAAACAACTCGTTTAAGAATGAGGCGATGGCAGGATGCGTGTCGCTAATACGAGTGGATTCGTCAAGTGGTGTAACGGTTCCAGAGTTACGCCAAAGCGGATCTGTGTTCCGTTCCACCATGGGACCTAATGTGTCGGACGCCCAAGCATCCGGATTTACAGGTTTTCCTTTGAAGGTTGAGGATTCCATTGAAATGAGTGTTCCTCGTGAATCAGCCACGAACTCTAGGGTTCCGAACTTAATACACCGATTGGGGGGAAACCTTCTAGCCAGGTAATGATGGTCGACCGGGCCGGCATGCGACAGGATGTCGTTGCCGATGAAATTTTGATCGGGGGTGAGAGCTCCCTCGATACAGATCTCGATACTTGTGACAAGGTGAGCCATCGATTCCTTCAGTGCTCATAGAGGAACTGTCAATGAAAGCACCAATGTCAGTGTCAAAACCGGCAGCTCTCGGGTAGGTGGTCCCGAACTGTGAGACTAGGATCGACGGTAAGAGGAGACGAAGGGGACACGAGTTTACCCAGGTTTGGGCCCTCCTATGGAGGTAGTACCCTACGTCCTGCTTGATTGTATTGATGGTATAAGGGGTTACAGAGTTGACTACCTTGAGATCGTATGTCTAACCCAAGATGAGTTGTTCTATCCCTATGCCCTAAAATGCTTCGGCTTATATAGATGTCAGGGGTGCCCGGGGCTTACACATGGTCGGTTACATGCCAAAGAGATAACTTGCCTAACTACAACTAATAACTTGGAGAACATGTCTTGACTCCTCGAAGCTTCCGCCCTAGCGCAAGCAGTCCTCGATCATCCAATGCGTGCCTTGTGGTCCATACAGTCTGGCCCATAAACCGTGGGTCGTCTATCCAAGGACTCCTTAATCGAGGACTCCCTCACCGACCATCACACAACGGTCGACAATCTATAAACAAGTCATGCTCCGACTTCCTTACATAACGGTTCACCATATGTGCATGCTACGGGAATCACAAACCTTTACACAAGTATTTTTACCAAATCACAATTACTTCCTAACATGACTCTTAACATTACCATCTTTATATCTCAAAACTTTATGCAAGGAATCAAACTTCTCATAAATACTTAATGCACTTAATATGGAAGTTTTTATTATATCCCCTTGGATGCCTATCATATTAGGACTAAATTCATAAACTGGACCAATTACCATGTTGTTTAGAGACCCTCAAAATAATATAAGTGAGGTGCAAGAGTTCAATTATTTCTATAAAATGCAAACACCATCGTGCTCTATAATATATAAGTAAAGCACAGAGAGCAAAATTGCCTAACTGAAAAGATATAAGTGAAGCACATAGAGCATTCTAACAAATTCACGATTCAGCGTGTCCTTCTCAAAAAATGTATGCAGCAAGGATGATTGTGGAAAACTAACAAGCAAAGACTCATATCATACAAGACGCTCCAAGCAAAACACATATCATGTGGTGAATAAAAATATAGCCTCAAGTAAATTTACGGATGGATTGAAGACGAAAGAGGGGATGCCTTCCGAGGCATCCCCAAGCTTAGGCTCTTTGGCATCCTTGAATATTACTTGGGGTACCTTGGGAATCCCCAAGCTTAGGCTGTTGCCACTCCTTATTCCATGGTCCATCCAATCTTTACCCAAAACTTGAAAACTTCACAACATAAAACTTAACAAAAAACTCGTGAGATCCGTTAGTATAAGAAAATAAATCACAACTTTAGGTACTGTTGTGAACTCATTATTTATTTATATTAGTTTTATACCTACTGTATTATAACTTCTCCATGGTTCATACCACATGATACAACCCAAAGATTCATCAAAATAGGCAAACAACTCAAAGAAAACAGAATATGTCAAAAATAGAACAGTGTGTAGCAATCTGAAAACTTTGTATACTTCTGTAACTCAAAAAATTCTGAAAAATTAGGACAACCTGGGAAATTTGTATATCAATCTTGTGTAAACATTTCAGAATCATTCGACACTCTGAAAAATTCCTGGACTGAGCACAAAATTTTCTGTTTTTTAGCAAGATGAAATCAACAACTACCATATATCACCCCAAAGGTTTTACTTGGCTCAAACACTAATTAAAACACCAAAACACAATTACTAAAGAATTAATAATGTGGGAAACACTCAAAAATAGAAGCAAAAATATAACACAAAATAAAATTGGGTTGCCTCCCAACAAGCGCTATTGCTTAACGCCCCTAGCTAGGCAAAACACAAAAGATCTAGGTATTGTCATCTTTGGTATTGGCAACTTTTGTGGGGACCTTCTCGAATCCAGGATGTTCTTTCCTTTTCCCCATATTTGTGGAGGAAGAATCCATCTTAATATCCAAAATGTCTAAACGCTTATTGCGAAGGGTTAGCAAAGTATTGAAGCGATTGAGGTTCCCATTGATATGTGTAAGGGGTTCGTGATATTGTTGTAACTCGACCAAGTGCTTATGTAAGTCACCCATTTGTTGAGAACTTGAACACCCTCTTGTGAGAAATCAAACCCCTTTTTGGTGGAGGAACCCTTAAATTCCCTTCCAAATCTTCATAAGCGACATCCGCATCTAGCTCAATAAAATTTCCTTTTGAAGCAAAATCTAGAAGCTCTCTGTGATGCAAAGTTAATCCAATGTAGAAATTTCTAAGCAACATTTTTGCATATCCTTTTAGATTGGAAATACGATAAGATTCCATTAGACTATACCAAAAGTCTTTCAAATTTTCCCTTTGTTTTTGTTTGAAGTAAAGAACTTCAAAATCTGGTGACAAAGGGGACATAGTAACGCTAGACATAGCAACAAGAAGAAGATCTGGCAGGTAAAGAAGGCAAACGGAAGAAGGGCAAAGGAAATCTTTTGGGTATTTTCTGAAAATAGTTTTAGAAATGGGGGATAGGAAAAGGAGAGGCAAATGGAAAATAATGTAAATGAAAGAGATGAGTTTGGGATGGGTACTTGGTAGGCTTGATGTGTATCCTCCCCGACAACGGCGCCAGAAATCCTTCTTGCTACCTCACTTGTTGCGTTGGTTATCCCTTGAAGAGGAAAGGGGGATGCAGCAAAGTAGATAAGTATTTCCCTCACTTGTTGAGAACCAAGGTATCAATCTAGTAGGAGGAACAAGCAAGTCAACAATGGATGCACCTACACAAACAATCAAAATCTTGCACTCAATGCTATAAAGGGCTTGTCAATCCCTTCACGATTATTTGCAAGGATTAGATCCGATAGAGATAGATGTAAAAGAGAACGGAAAGTAAAAGGTAAATAAATTGCAACAAGTATTTTTGGTATTTTTGGTTTATAGATCTGAAAATATATTATGGAAAGTAGACCCAGAGACCATAGGTTTCACTAGAGGCTTCTCCCTTGAAGGCAAATATCATGGTGGGTAAACAAATTACTGTCAAGCAATTGATAGAAAAGTGAATAATCATGTAGTTATCTAAGGAAATGATCATGAATATAGGCATCATGTCTGTGTCAAGTAGACCGAAATGATTTTGCATCTACTACTATTACTCCACACATCGACCGACTCCTGCCTGCATCTAGAGTATTAAGTTCATGAAGAACAGAGTAACGCATTAAGAAAGATGACATGATGTAGGGGAATAAACTCAAGCAATATGATGAAAACCCCATCTTGTTACCCTTGATGGAAACAATACAATATGTGCCTCGCTACCCCTACTATGTCACAGGGTGAGGACACCGCAAGATTGAACCCAAAACCAAGCACTTGTCCCATTGCAAGAATTACCAATCTAGTTTGCCAAACCAAACCAATATCTCGAAGAGACTTGAAAATATATGAAATCATACAAATAAGAATTCAGAGGAGATTCAAATAAGATTCATGGATAATCTGAACATAAACTCACAATTCATCGGATCTTGACAAACACACCACAAAAGAGGATTACATCGGATAGATCTCCATGTAGATCATGAAGAACATGGTATTGAAGATCAAAGAGAGAGAAGAAGCCATCTAGCTACTATCTATAGACTCGTAGGTCTATGGTGGACTACTCACACATCATCGGAAGGGCAATGGAGTTGATGTAGATGCCCTCCCTGATCGAAACCCCCTCCGACAGATTACCGGAAAAGGCTCCAAGATTGGATCTCTCGGGAACGGAGGCTTCCAACGGCGGAAAAGTATTTGTGTGGCTCTTTTTGATGTTGGGGGAATATTTGGGTATTTATAGACCAAAGATTAGGGTTAGGAGACCTGCCAGGAAACGACAAGCTCGCTAGGCGTGGCCAGGGGCGAGCCTAGCAGGCTTGTGGCCTCCTATCACGTCCCGTGGCATGCACTCCAAGCCTGGATGATTTGTTTCCTTCCAAAAAAAATTCTTCAAAACGTTTTATTCCGTTTGGACTCCATTTAATATTCCATATCTGCAAAACTCAAAAACAAGGAAAAAACAGAAATTGGCACTAGGCTCTAGATTAATATGTTAGTCCCAAAAATAATATAAAATAGCATATTGATGTATATAAGACATCCAAAATAGATAATATAATAGCATGCCATCATCAAAAATTATAGATACGTTGGAGATGTATCATGCACTGAACACCACAAAATATATGGCCATGTACTCTCTCTGCTTTTGACAATTTCAGACTTTCTGTCACTTTCTCAGATTCCTCATGGTCAACTCCCACCCATCAACTAGCACTGATAGACCCAGCCACCAACTTGAATCCGGTACTCGCCAACACTTCTTTAGCACCCTTTGCACAATTTGTCTGACCACATGTCTGACCACCAGTGCCTTGGTCTGTCTTTGTGTCCCATGCTTACGGCATGCCTCACCACTATCACCGTGTAGAGCCTCTACTGTCCTGGTCGAGTCTCCTGGATAGCTAGCCCACACGGCCTCAACCCCCACTGCAGAGAACTAGCGATCATCACCGACCGATGATGAGTATCACGCCTCCATCAGACCACTGATACCTAGTATGATCCATGTCTCTCACTATCCCGCTAAAATAGCCTTCGATTCTTTGTTAACTTGCACCGTAGCCCCTCCATCAGCATAGAGTGAAGTCGCCCATTAGACTCTAGCTCCATCTTCAACATGACTCCATGTAGCTGGCCGTGCTACCCCACACCCTGTCGACTTCAAGCTCTCATGTGTGCACCGCCTTGAATCAACCATGCACCATAGTCCGTCGAAGCCACACAGGCCCTTAGACTTGCACCACGTGTTTCCACGCCCCAAAAGTCGTCCACCATCAGCATCATGCTCCTATGTTGTCGTCGCTGAAATCAGCATCTTCTGCTTTGACCAACATCCCCGTCGATCCATCAGACAGTCCAATCCAACCTAGCCGAAATTATACGACTGCAACCATGCTCCACCCTGCGTCATGTCCGCCCGCACTCTGTGCATTGCTTGATGCCATGTGTATGCATGATCTTGCAACGACGCGCTCTAGACTCCTCCGAGTCTTATACGCACGTCATCAACCTACCACCTGCACCATAGACCCTCATGCTACCATCCCCATACACAACATGTGTACAAAGAAATAAAGCCAAAAAATCAACCACATGAGCCTTCCTGTATACACTTATCCGTGAAGATCAATGGAATAAATCTCCGAACTCCACCAGACCATTATGTGCTCCTGTAGGTTGTAGGTTCAGTTAACTTTTCCTATCGATGGATATCATCAATCCATTGTGTGACCCTTTTTCTCCAACTAATCTCGTATGCATGTGTTGCACACCTGGCCTGCATGTGCCCTTCTTGAACCACTAGCGTACTAGCGCCTAGCACACTTCAGCCCTGCGTATATCTGATTGCAACATGTACAAACTACACCGCCAGCAACCAATGCACCAAAGTCCTTCCTTGCACACCCAAGGTCGCCATAGGCTCATAGCACACCTTTGAATGCAACCCTCCTGTGCGATGGGTCTTTGGGTCGCCTGCCAACCGCACCAGATTGTAGGATCGACAGTAAGTCTAGAGCGGGTGATTACACTACTTGACCAAATAAAAATCTATTTCTTCCCAATTTCAAGTGTTGGAAGATTGTATCATTCATAGCAAGTCAAGTACACCCTACACATGCATGTCTACGGGTATAGCAGCGGAAAGTAAAGACAAACATCAGTAGTAAAGGAAGGGTAGGAAGATCAAACGCAATTTGGAGACACGATGATTTTTCCCGTGCTTCCGATAGGTGGTGCTATTGTACATCCACGTTTATGGAGTCTTCAACCCACGGAGGGTCACTATTGCGAGAGTCCATGGAGGGCTCTACCCACGGAGAGTCCCACGAAGAAGCAACCTTGACTAGACCATGATGGCCTACGTCCATGGAGGACTAGCCTAACTCGGGGTAGATCTTCACGAAGTAGGCAATCTCCTTGCCCTTACAAACTTCTTGGTTCACTCCACAACACGAAGTAGGAGGCTCCCAAGTGACACCTAACCAATCTACGAGGGACCACCCTCCAAAAGGTAATAGGATCAATAATGTCGATAAATTCCTTGCTCTTGTGCTTCAAGATGATAGACTCCTCAACACACAATCACTCTCTCACAGATTTGGCTTTGGTGGGAGAGATTGATTGGGTGGAAAGCAAATTGGGGAGGCTAGAGATCAAGATTCATATGGTTGGAATGGAATGGCATGATCTCAACACATCAGTAAGTGGCTCTCTCTCAAAAAATCTGATAGGATAGGTGGGGATCTATTCTTAGTGCTTCTCTTGCGAGTGGGTGGTGGTGGAGGGGTATATATAGGCATCTCCAAAAATTCAACCGTTATACCTAATAAGTCAGAACCAGTGACAACAATGTGTTAATCTCTGTGGTACTGAGTTGCCTCAAAGGTAGAAACTGTTGAATCTCGAAGAGACCGATACATAAAACTCAGTTGCACCGATAAGGTGACCAACGGTCAGATTGCCAAACTCGGTGACGCCGATTCAACAAACTTGGTGGGGCCAATTTTTTTTGAATTTGCGTAACAGAAAGTTGGCAAAGCAAACTCGATGGCACCGAAGCAGAATCGGTTGTACCGAAGGGATAGGGTTTGGCTGAGTCTATCTGAGGCTGAGAATCGATGGCACCGAGTGGAAAGTGGTTGTTGCACCGATTTTGGATATTTGGCTTTGGAAAGACTTTTGTGGAAGATCTTGTTGGTGTATGTGGTGACTATCACTTGTGCATGTATGAGCATTTTGTTCACCAACAGTACCTTACCCCCCTTTTGATAGTATTGGCTTTCCTATGGACTCAAAGTGATTTATCACAAAGTAAAATGTAGAGGCCTTTTGCTTGAAGCTTTGCCAATCTATTTCCTTGCATCTTGGGGTATTCCACAATCCTTTTGCCAACCCATCATTGAACTTTTCCTGAAACATGCTTAGTGGAAACATTAGTTCAATGACGTACATGTTGTTATTATTACCAAAACCACCAAGAGCGAAAATGTGCTTTCAATATCCCCCTTTGTGGTAATTGATGACAACATATAGATCAAAGCTTCGACATATGATATGATTAATGAATATAATCGTTGCTTTGAGAAGTATGTGATAAGAAAGAGCTCCCCCTAAATTTGTGCATTGTTTTTAAATTTGTGTTTGAATGCAAATGAACAATCGATTAGGTACATGGGGCACTTCTTCCATGTCACATACAACTTGGTGGAGTGCGAGAATAATAAGAGTTAATATCATAGCACAACACATCAAACAAAGTGAATGATCTCTCATAACCATCAAAAGGATAGGAAAAAGTAGCAACACACATTAAAGCATGTTATCAAACACGAACAAAAGTATAACATGAGCAACCAAAAGACCAAATGTTTTTAAAACAGCAATAAAAACCAAACGCTCTCGAAGCCTAAAGATCTATATAGAACTTCTCCCGCTTTGGCAACAAGTTACCAAAAGGTTCAAAGAGATATAGCTAATCGTCCTTCTAGGACTGATCTCCTCCGGTGGTCGATGTCGGAGTCGAGAGAACTGCGTCAGCGAAGACCTCTGCAGATGTCCTGGACAGAGTTGGAGTAGCAACTGGAGGCACTGGAGGAGCTGATGGAGCTGAAGTCACTCTAGCTGGTGCAGGCGATGAAGGTCTCATCTCCGGAGCTGGCATCCTAGGTGTCCTAGCCTGAGTACTAAACTGGGCAGTCATCCTCATAGGTGCACAATCCTCCTCATCATCATAATCAGACTCTAAAGAGGTGCGACAGATAGGAGCTTCATCTACTTCCTTCTTGAGCTCGTTTACGGTCTTGGTCAGCCCATCCACCTTGTCATTGAGGGTCTTCACTCTATCCTCAAAGGTGTTCACAAAACTTTTCTGATTGTCCAGTTTGCCTTTGATATCCTTCTTCATGTCCATGATTGTAGAGATCAAGAGATCCATCTTCTCGTTCCTGGATCTAGGAACTTGAGCACTAGTGGCGCTAGCTGCCTCTGCTTCTGCCTGAGCTGCAGTTGATGTGGGAGGGTCTAGGTCCATCACCACAGCGTTGTCCTTCAAGTCTGGTTGTAAGGGAAAGTGTGATCTATCGAGAGCAAAGATGTGCTTCTCCCGCTTGGAGTTGATGAGCATCTGAATGTAGGGTGCATAGCAGCATGAGTGCTTCTGATCAGCAGCAACCCTCTTCACAGTCTCCACTATCAGATCCATCACTCTGAATCTCTGGTGCTGGTTAATAAGAAGCAGTAGGTTGATGGAGTAGCCTCGGATCATCTTCTCATCACCTAACTTGGGCATCAAAGTATGCCTCAAAATAGTGTTGATGGTGCGGAGACCTGCCTGGAGGTGATAGATAGATGCTAGCTTGTGGGACTGAAGTTGTGCAACAGGAATGACATTGTACATGTCCTTCATGGCATTGTGGCTTGCCTTGGACTCTGAGTATGCGCATATATCTCCATCCTATGCCTCTGGGACTCCTAAGATGTCAGCCCATTCATCAACAATAAACTCAAATCGTGCTCCTTCTGTCATCCACACAATACGACCATCTCCATAGAAGTGAGCAGTGGAGTAGAATTGCATGATCATCTCCTTGTTCCATGTAGTGAATTCTTTGCCAACAAACTTGTCTAGGCCAATGCAATGGAAGTCGTCTTGCACACTCAGGAAGTAGTCTTCATTCGCCTTGATGTACTTCCAGTCAACATATCTCATGTCACTCACAGTTGGACTCTTGTCAAGCAGCACAGTCCCATAGAAATCATGTTGCTCCTTGGTGTAGAATTTGTAGTCCACAGTTGTCTTCCTCCTCTGAGAGTAAGGATCAATGGCTCTCCACTCTCTCAAACCTACATCCTTCTTCTTCATATCAACAGCAAGTGGATGGCTGGCATTGTGCTCTGAAAGGTGAGGTATGAGCTTCATCAAAGAAGACATAGCATCCTCATCATCTTCTCTGAAGGTAGATCCCTTGTTCTTCTTAGAAGTTGGGATGTCTCTGGTAGTCCTCTTGGACTTCTCAATAGTAGCCTTCTTGGGTGCAGACTTGGTGCTCTTGGAGGGACCTTGCTTTGGCATAGCATCTGCCAACAGCTTCTTCTGCTTCTTATTGGGAGGGGCCTTCACAACTTGCTCTTCCTCCTCCTCCTCCTCAGCAGTAGCACCAGCAGCCTCCTCAGGGTCCTCAAACATTGTGGTAGGCCTACCAACAACACGGATGATCCTTTTCCTGGCCTTCTTCTCTCCTACCTTCTTAGGCAATGACTTCCTTGGGGGCTCAATGGTCATGGTATCCCTAGCAATGTCAGGTGCTCTCATAGTCTCCGGAGGGGCATATGTTTTGCTGATTAGCCTCCTAGAAGAGGTGGCTTCATTTGCTGACTTCTTGGCATCCTTCTCTTGCTTCTTGGCAAGAACCTCGTTGATGTCTACTACGCAACCTTCTTCTTGTAGCCTCGTGTTGGGCCTCCAAGCGCAGAGTTTTGTAGGACAGTAGCAAATTTCCCTCAAGTGGATGACCTAAGGTTTATCAATCCATGGGAGGCATAGGATGAATATGGTCTCTCTCAAACAACCCTACAACCAAATAACAAAGAGTCTCTTGTGTCCCCAACACACCCAATACAATGGCAAATTGTGTAGGTGCACTAGTTCGGCGAAGAGATGGTGATACAAGTGTAATATGGATGGTAGATATAGGTTTTTGTAATCTGAAAATATAAAAACAGCAAGGTAACAAATGATAAAAGTGAGCACAAATGGTATTGCAATGCTTGAAAACAAGGCCTAGGGTCCATACTTTCACTAGTGCAATTTATATCAACAATATTAACATAGTTGAATCATATATAAGTCCCTCTCGTGCGACAAAGAGTCCACGCCAAAGTCACAAATAGCGGAGAACAAACTAAGAAATTATTGTAGGGTACAAAACCACCTCAAAGTTATCTTTTCCGATCAATCTTATGAGCTATCCCTATAAGTGTCATGAACAGCCCTAGAGTTCATACTAAAATAACACCTTAAGACACACATCAACCAAAACCCTAATGTCACCTAGATACTCGAATGTCACCACAAGTACCCATGGGCTTGATTATACGATATGCATCACATAATTTTAAATTCATCATGTTCAATGCAACACAAAGAATGTCAAAGAGTGCCCCAAAGTTTCTACCGGAAAGTCAAGACCAAAATGTGTGCCAACCCCTATGCCTAGATTCCCAAGGTCACGGAACCCGCAAGTTGATCACCAAAACATATATCAAGTGGATGAATAGAACATCCCATTGTCACCATAGATATCCCATCGCAATACATACATCAAGTGTTCTCAAATCCATAAAGACTCAATCCGATAAGAAAACTTCAAATGGAAAACTCAATTCATCACACATAGAGAGGGAAAAACTCCATATGATTCATCTATATCAATAAAGCTCGTGGTACATCAAGATCGTGCCATCTCAAGAACATGAGAGAGAGAGAGATCAAACACATAGCTACTGGTACATACCCTCATCCCCGAGGGTGAACTACTCCCTCCTCATCATGGAGAGCGTCAGGATGATGAAGATGGCCTCCGGTGATGGTTTCCCCCTCCAGCAGGGTGCCGGAATGGGCTCCCGATTGGTTTTTCGTGGCTCTAGAGGCTTGCGGCGGCGAAACTCCCGATCTAGGTTTCTTTTCGGAGGTTTCTACATTTATAGGATTTTTGGCGTTGGAATCACGTCAAGGGGTGCCACGAGGCGGTGACAAGCCTGCGAGACGCGGCCAGGGGGGTGGTCGCGCCTGGCAGGCTTATGACCTCCTCGTGTCTTTTCTGGCCCAAGTCCAATGCTTCGGGGGTCTCTTTTGGTCCAGAAAAAATCATACTAAATTTTCAGCCCATTCTGAGAACTTTTATTTCTGTACAAAAAACGACACCATGGCAGTTTTGCTGAAAACAACGTCAATCTGGGTTAGTTCTCATAAAATCATACCAAAATCAAATATAATTATAGTAAATATGGAATGAATACTTCATAAATTATAGATATGTTGGAGACGTATCACTCCTCTAGCACAAAGTCTGAATCCTCCTCATCTGAATTCATCTTCTTCCTGATCCTTGTAGCAGCCTTGGGCAACCCATGAGAACTAGGGGTGCCTGGATCTAAAAAAGAACTAGACCTAGGGCTAGTGCCTCAACTCATGTCAATGTTCTGCTCCTGCAAATTCTGGCTGTCCTCAGCATCTAACATATCTGACCCTGTGAATAGAGCACAGAAGAGGGGGATAGGATAAGTCATCACAAAATGTAGCTGGTTTTTGAAAATTTGAATAAAAAATTCTCAAGGTTTGCATTTTGTCACATGAAAATCGGTACAGCCAAAGCAAAAAAATTCGATGCTACCGAGACTGACTTTCTCTTTAACAGAAACTTGGCACTCTTTTTGGTGAGACCAAAAAAGAGTACTCGATTTCATTGAGATCGTTCTCAGCAGCATAGAGGGCAAATCGGTGACACCTATTTGTTTGCTTTGGTTCCACCGAGTTCATCGGGCGGACGGTAAACCCTAGAAAATCAATCATTCGCCATTCTAATGGAATTTTTTGTGGATAGATCGATCTCAAACTATGGCTTATGGATGGAAAAACTGTGATGCGCAAGAATCGGAGAGGGGAGCGCATGAAGGGTTCGAAATCATAGCCTAGCTTGGTGATGACTTCGCTATGGTGGTGACGTGGGTGAAGATTCCGTCGACGGCGTGGACTTGCAACTGTGGAGGTGCTCGGGAAGACAACGGCGATGACCAGGGGGTCCTTTCAGCAACTTAGGGTTTTGGGGCGCGATGGTTTGAGGATTGAATTTCAAACCATCGGGGCCACAACATATATACCCCTCGCTGTCGGTGTCACCGAGTTTCTCAACTGTCAGCTGACAGGGAAACTTGGTGTAACTAAGAATATGGAATCGGTAGTATCGAGATAGAAAACTAGATCAACCCCAGGCATTTGGTGAGACCGAGATTTTTGAGTTGGTTCCACCAAGATGCACTTGGGAGGTTTTAATGGCTAGTCCTTTGTCGATACGGAACTCCGAGTGCTCCTCACATAGAGAGATCGAAAAGTACTTGTTCAAATTTTGTGATGCAGCATGAATAGAACATGAGGTGAGAAAGCATAGATAGCTGGAGGAGTGGTCCTAGGCATTCTTGTACATCCAATTGGCAAATGAAAAATCAAAAGCCAAATAGCAACAATTGGATGTCCTTGAATGAGTAAATAAATGTAGACCAACATGCTCAGACAATAAGATGTCAAATGAAAACATGGCAAACATGCACAAACACACTAGCATCTAACAAGCACTTTGGCGATGACGGAGTCATCTATATATGAGTATATTGACTTAGGAGCCAAATAAGAATACTTGATCATAGGTCATACTCATCGTTTAAGCACAAGTGGGGTTACCACTTTTACATAAATCATTTAATGTTGTCACATACTATGAGATGCTTTGGCTCAAGTCTTAGAGTAAAGCTCCCCCTTTATGTTACATCCCCTCATAGGAGGGATAAACTAACCTTGGTTTTTGCCGATGAAGACTTCATGTAGGTGAAGTAGTGGTGGATGCTCAAAGTTGATGAAGATCACCATGAGTGAGGAGCATCCTTGTTGTTTCATTACTCTTCTCACCTACATGGGTTAGTCCCAACACACAAGAGACAAATACAAGGATATCTATGGACAAGGAGTGCAAAGCATACATGATGATGTCCATTAATTTGTTGGTTACCTTGTCCCTTGCTTACCTTTGAGGGAATGTGTGACTCCTTGAACTATTGCATGATGTTAATGTTGATTGCAACAAGTTCTTGCCAATAATGAATATGAGTGGATTTCATTGGCGGAGTCACCCCTCAAGAACTTCTCTAGTTCTTATTCTTGGAGACCCACATCAAGTTGATGGGGATCCTTGGTGTTGCCTTTGTTACTAGCTTGCTTAGTCTTAACTTGTGGCATGAATGTAGAAAAGAGAAGTCATTTAGTTAGATAAGAGGAAGTCTTCTTTCGAAGATCGTCATTGATAGCTTTAAGGAACTCATGCTCTTGCTCTAAATTGAGCTTCTAGAAGCGGAGCTTCTCGTTTGTACTTTAAAGCTCTCTATGATCTTGTAGAGTAGACTCATGAGCTAACTTAAGAGTTTCTAGTTATTGAGTTAGTCATTCTATTTCCAACTTATCATCATCACATGACTTATCTAGACTAGAGTGATTACTAGCAAGTTCATCTTGACTAATATTACTCGATTTGTCAAATAGCAAGTCATCTTCAATTAACAAGTCATCCTCATCACTATTGAAATCAAGATACTCATGGTGTGATACCTTGGGGCCTTTAGCCATGAAACAATATCCACTCCCTTCATTTGGTGAATCAAATATGTCATAGGAGTCGGTTGTCACTAGTGCAAGTCCAGCAACACCTTCATCTTCACTATAGTTGGAGTTGGAGTGGTAGCTTCTCTCGGAGTGGTTGTCGGATTCGGAGCCGGAAACCCATTCACCAACATGAGCTTTATGTCTTCTTCTTGAATAGCTCTTGGTGTACTTGTCCTTCTTCTCTGAGTCCCTACTTCTCCTTGAGGGTCTTCGTTCATAACGATCATCCCTACTCCTTCTCTCACTTCTAGGTGACTCGTCTCTTGAGCTTTGTCTTCTTGGTGACTCTTCTTTCCTTTTGTAAGGAGCCATGCACTCATTGGAGTAGTGTCTGGGTTTCCCACAATTGTATCATCTCCGGTCACGTCTTGACGAATGCTTCTCTTCATATCTTGAGTTGGAGCTTCGATATTTGCCTCTATTCTTGTAGAACTTGTTGAATATCTTGACCATGAGGCTTATCTCTTCATTTGTGACAAGGTTGTCGCTTGAGGTAGCGGGAGCATCACTTGTGGCTTTGTAAGCACCGCTAGACTTGTGGTGAAGCTCTTCCTTGTCCTTGAGTGTCATCTCATGAGAAACAATCGTTCCAATAACTTCCGTGGGCTTGAAATCTTTGTAGTCGGGCATCATTTGGATCAATGTGCATACGGTGTCATACCGATCATCCAAGGCTCGAAGTATCTTCTTGATAATGAATTTGTTGGTCATTTCTTCGCTTCCTAAGCCGGCAATCTCATTGGCGATGAGAGCTAGCCTAGAGTACATCTCAGCGACTCCTTCACCATCCTTCATCTTGAACTTGTCAAGCTGACTTTGAAGAACATCCCACTTGGATTCTCTCACGGATTTAGTACCTTCGTGCATATCAACCAAAGTATCCCAAATATCTTTTGCATTCTCAAGACGGCTGATTTTGTTGAATTCTTGGGGCATAGGCAGTTGAAGAGAATGTCACATGCTTGAGCATTAGGTTGCAACATCTTCAATTCATCTGCGGTTGCTTTGCGATCCGGTTACCTTCCATCCGCAAAGAATTCACCTTGAAATCCAACACGAACAACAGCCCAAATGGCGGGTTATGACCAAGAAGATGCATTTTCATTTTGTTCTTCCAACTAGCAAAATTAGTGCCATCAAAGTACGAACCTCTATGGTGATAATTTTCCTCACTAGACGTCGTACTCTCCTAGGTTGTGAAACCAATGCAATGGAGACCAAAGCTCTGATACCACTTGTAGGATCGAAAGTAGGTCTAGAGGGGGGTGATTAGACTACTTGACCAAATAAAAATCTACTTCTTCCCAATTTTACGTGTTGACAGATCTTAGCATTCATAGCAAGTCAAGTACACCCTACACATGCATGTCTACGAGTATAGCAGTGGAAAGTAAAGACAAGCATGAGTAGTAAAGGAAGGGTATGAAGATCAAACGCAATTTGGAGACACGGTGATTTTTCCCGTGGTTCTGATAGGTGGTGCCGTCGTACGTCCACGTTTATGGAGTCTTCAACCCATGGAGGGTAACGTTCGCGAGAGTCCACAGAGGGCTCTACGCATGGAAGGTTCCACGAAGAAGCAACCTTGACTATAGCATGATGGCCTACGTCCACAGAGGACTAGCCTAACTCAGGGTAGATCTTCACGAAGTAGGCGATCTCCTTGCCCTTACAAACTTCTTGGTTCACTACATAACACGAAGTAGGAGGTTCCCAAGCGACACCTAATCAGTCTAGGATTCACCACCCTCCAGAAGGTAATAGGCTTGATAATGTCGATGAACTCCTTGCTCTTGTGCTTCAAGATGATAGACTCCTCAACACACAATCACTCTCTCACATATTTGGCTTTTGTGGGAGAGATTGATTGGGTGGAAAGCAACTTGGGGGGGCTAGAGATCAAGATTCATATGGTTGGAATGGAATGGCATGATCTCAACAGATGAGTAGGTCGCTCTCTCTAAAAAAATCCTGGTAGGGTAGGCGGTGATCTATTTTGAGTTCTTCTCTTGCGAGTGGGTGGTGGTGGAGGGCTTTATATAGGTGTCTCCAAAAATCCAACCATTACGCCTAATAAGTCAGATTTGGTGACATTGATGTGTTAATCTCGGTGGTACCGAGTTGCCTCAAAGGTGGCAACTTTTGAATCTCGGTGAGACCGATACATAAAATTCGGTTGCACTAATAAGGTGACCAACGATTAGATTGCCAAACTCGGTGATGCCGATTCAACAAACTTAGTGGGACCGATTTTGTGAATTTGCGTAACAAAAAGTTGGCGACCCAAACTCGGTGGCACCGAAGCAAAATTGGTTGCACCAAAGGCTAGGGTTTTGCTAAGTCTGTCTAAGGCTGAGAATCAGTGGCACCGAGTGGAAAGTGTTGGTTGCACCAATTTTGGATATTTGGCTTTGGACAGACTTTTGTGGAAGAGCTTGTGGGTGTATGTGGTGACTATCACTTGTGCACGTATGAGCATTTTGTTCACCAACAGTACCTTACCCCCTTTTGATAGTATTGGCTTTCCTATGGACTCAAAGTGATTTCTCACAAAGTAAAATGTAGAGGCCTTTTGCTTGAAGCTTTGCCAATCTATTTCCTTGCATCTTGGGGTATTCCACAATCCTTTTGCCAACCCATCATTGAACTTTCCTGAAACATGCTTAGTGGAAACATTAATTCAATGACGTATATGTTGTTATTAATTACCAAAACCACCAAGGGAGCAAATGTGCTTTCACAGATGCGCCAGCCGACCGTGCTGCTGCTGAACTGAGTACGTTGCTGCCCTAGACGCCGCTGAAACAAATATCTATGCACACGCCACCGCCGTTGCCACGTGCGACCATGCAGCTACCCGCGTGGCTTGCCCAGACCGACTTTGGTGTGCGTGCGCCACCGTTTGGTCCAACATGATGCAATCTCACCAAGTGCCATACTCACAGAATTGATCCGAGTCATCACCGCTGCTTCCGATTGCTTATAAATTCCAATCTCGTCGTACTGATTTCAGATCCCATCATCTGCCGGCTTCTAACGCTTCGATCATTCTGAGCATTCGCCACCTTTGGCTTATTCTCTCCTGAACGTTGGACATCATAACAAACCGATCCCATCTTTCGACAACATCACCTCTAGATCAACAATCACAACCTCAAATCAAACCTTGCTCATGATACCACTTGTTAGAGTAATCCGAGGAGCCCTGTTGATCTATCGAGGACCAAGAAATCACACAAGCACAACACTGAGATTTGTTAACGAGGTTCACCATCATGGCTACATCCCCGGGGCATGACTACAGGCGCTCCTCCCCATGACACCATTACAATACTGCACCCTCGCCGTCCGGGCGCCAACACATGACGTCGACTCCCCCGTGTACTTGTGCTATTATGTTGGCATATGTTACAACGTGTGTCTACCCCCGCTATATATGAGAGGCCTAGGCATACAGGTGTCCTAATAGGACACGACTCCTACCCTGTCTATACACAGTCCAAAACCAAATCCAACTGTTACCTATCTTGTACACTAATATTCGACACAACTCTAACAGATACGATGGAGACGTATCAAATCCCCCAAGCTTAAACCATTGCTTGTCCTCAAGCAATTCAGTTGACAAACTAAAAGTGATAAATAAAAACTTTTGCAAACTCATTTGTTCTTGTTTACATACATATGCTTAAGTAGCACCCCGGTTTTCAGAAAAGATTATGAGTAACCATGTCAACACTAACTCTTAAAGGTTATATTAACTCATATCAATGGCATAAGCAACTAGCAAGAAATAATAAAATATCTCAAATGCAAACACTTTGGAAAACAATCATGATATAATATGACAATAATGGTATCTCGCTATCCCTTTCTGAGACCGTGAAACATAAATGTAGAGCACCTCCAAAGTTCAAACAGCGAATAGACATTGTAATTCATGGTAGAAAAGATCCAGTCGTGATGCATCCAACAATAACTACACAAAATGCATGAGGATGGCAATAGTGCTCTCAAATCTGGTGCTTATTTGAGAAGGTGATGACTCAACATAAAAGTAAATAGATAATCCCTTCGTGGAGGGAAGCAGGGATTTGTAGAGGTGCCAGAGATCAAGGCTTAAATAAGAGATAAGTATAATTTTGGGAGGTGCACCCTATCTATCAACGTTACAACCAATATTTATCAATATCTTCCATGTTAAACACATTAGCGGCGGTTCCCAAGCGGTAAAACACACTCCACATCTAGTTGAATCCACGGGTACTGTCCATACCAACAACATTCCTAGGGGGGTTGTTTGATTATTTGTATTTCTTTGATTTTAGGACTGGGAATCCCTATTACCGCCCATCTCGTGTAAGGACGAGTGAATAAACACTAATCATGGGAATAACCCGCTTAACATGGAAGATACCGACCACGTCATGTCGCTCCATGAGCAGTCCAAGCACACAAAACAGATGTTCGTTTGAAATTTTAAAGGTGGCACATGCAAATTAACATGGAACAGCAGGGTAATACCGCATATAGGTAGATATAGTGGAATCATATGGAATAACTTTGGTTTAAGGATTTTGACACACAAGCAGTATTCCCGCTTAGTACAGGTGAAGGCTAGCAAATAGGTTGAGAAGCGGCCAGCTAGAGAGTGAAGACAGTCATGAACATGCATTATGAATAATAAACATTGAATGCTATCATGAGTAGGATATGGACACCATGAACATAAATATCGTGAAGGCTATGTTTGTTTTGATTTGACTACATGCGTGAACATGTGCCAAGTCAAGCCACTTGAAGCATTCAGAGGAGGATACCATATCATCATACTACGTCACAACCATTTTAATGCATGTTCACTGATACGTCTCCAACGTATCTATAATTTTTGCTTGCCATGCTATTATATTATCATTCTTGGATGTTTTACCATCATTTTATTACCACTGTATGTCATTTTTTGGGACTAACCTATTGACATAGTGCCAAAGTGCCAGTTCATGTTTTTTGCTTGTTTTTTACTTCGTAAAAAATCAATATCAAACGGAGCCCAATCGCGACAAAACTTTTTGGAGTTTTTTCTGGACCAGAAGACACCCAACGGACCAAAAAAGTATCGGATGTGTGGGATGAGGAGACCACAAACTACCAGGACGCGCCAGGGGGGCCTGCCCACGCCCTTGTGGGTTGTGCCCTCCTCGGGACCCCTCTCCACCGCCTATGACGCCTATAAATTCCCAAATATTCCAAAAACCCTAGGGGTCGACAAAACACAATTCGAGTCGCCGCAAGTTCCAGAACCTCGAGATCCAATCTAGACACCATCACGGAGGGGTTCATCTTCATCATAGGTGCCTCTCTGATGATGCGTGAGTAGTCCACCATAGACCTACGGGTCCATAGGTAGTATCTAGATGGATTCCTCTCTCTCTCTCTATCTATCTTATGATTCTCAATACAATGGTCTCTTGGAGATCTATTTGATGTAAACTTTTGCGGTGTGTTTGTTGGAATCCAATGAATTTTGAGTTCCGGATCAGTTTATATCCATGAATATTATTTGAGTCTTCTTTGATCTCTTATATGCATGATTTCTTATAGCCTCGTATTTTTTCTTCAAATCTTTGGTTTAGTTAGGCCAACAAGATCATTTTTTTCTTGCCATGGGAAGAGGTGCTTTGTGATGGGTTTGATGTTGCGGCGTTCTTTCCCAGTGAGAGAAGGGGCAGCAAGACACACATGTGTCGTTGCTATTAAGGATAACAAGATGGGGTCTATTCCTACACGAATAGATATTGTCTACATCATGTCATCGTTCTTACTACATTACTCCTTTTTCCCATGAACTTAATACACTAGATGCATGCTGGATAGCGGTCGATGTGTGGAGTCATAGTGGTAGATGCAGGCAGGGGTCGGTCTACTTATCTTGGACGTGATGCCTATATAATGATTATTTCCTTGGATATCTTCATGACTATTCGATTTTCTATCAATTTCCCAACAGTAATTTGTTCACCCATCGTGCGCTCTACTCATGAGAGAATTCACTAGTGAACCCTACGGCCCAGGGTCTACTTTTCCATCATATTGCTTTCCGATCTATGTTTTTTCAATATTTGTTTTCAGATCTACAAAAGCAAAAAACCAAAAATATATTGTTGTATATTTACTCTTTTTATTTTGTGTTCTTGAGAGATCTATCTCTCCTATCGATCATTACCTAATCTATCTTATTACCGTAGAGAGCGTGACAACCTCTCTTTCGCGTCGGGTTGCAAGAATTTGTTCTTTGTGTGGAGGTGATGTTTACGTGGGTGCGTGATCTTCCTCTACAGATTGATACCTTGGTTTCATGACTGAGGAAAATACTTACCGTCACTGTGTTGCATCATCCCTTCCTCTTTGGGGAAATACCGATGCAGTCTTAAGCTACGTCAAAAGAATTTCTGCGCCATTGCCAGGGAGGAAGCAATCTCATCTACCAGGTTCCTAACCACAAATCTCATCTCCTTGCAATTACATTATTTTCAATTTGCCTCTCATTTTCCTCTCCCCTACTTCACCAATTTAAGTTTTATTCGCCCTATTTTTCGTTCGCCTTTTTCTCATCAGATCTCTTGTTTCCACATCTCTTCACTATGACTAGCATCACTACCCCCTTGTCACCAGATTTTCAAGTTCTATACTTCAAACAAAAACAAGGGGGAAATCTTAAAGATGCTTGGTATAGATTGATGGAGTCGTATTTTATTTTCAATCTAAAGGGAGATGCAAAGGTTTTGCTTTGAAATTTTTACATAGGATTAACTTTGCATCATAGAGAACTTTTGGATTTTGCCGCTAAATGAAACTTTACTGAACATGATCCCAACGCTGCTTATGAAATTTTAGAGGGAATATTGACAGTTCCTCCACCCAAAAAGGTTCCCTCTCTTACACAAGAAGGGGTGCAAATTTTAGACAAATTGAGTGATTTGCATAAATATTTGTTTGAGTTGCAAAAATATCATGAGCCTCTTAAACATATTGGGGAAACTTGAATCGCATGAACACTTTGATTACTCTTCGCAATAAGTGTTTGGATATTTTAGATCTCAAGATAGTTTCTTCTTATGAAATTGTGGGGAAGCATAAAGAACCTCTCGGATTTGAAAAATCCCTCATAAAAGTGGCAAAAACTAAGGATGCCAATACTTGAATCTATGCGTTATGCCTAGCTAGGGGCGTTAAACGATAGCGCTTGTTGGGAGGCAACCCAATGAATAAATAATTTTTTGTTTTTTCCTTTCTGTTTTTGTGTGTTGACACAATTATGACACTATTATGATTGTTATTTATGATTTATTTAGTTTTTTTCCAAGTAAAGCATTTAGGATGATTCATGTGATGAGTAGAAGTGATGCTGAATCTGAAACAGAAACTTTACATCCAGTATATGAATTTTCATTTTTTACTGGAACGTCATATTGAGCTGAAATTTTAATAAAGTATTTATATATAAATTCTATGCATTTTCCTAATTTTTAATAATTGTTAGATTTCCATAAGTACGGGTAGAGTACAGATTACTACAGACTGCTCTGTTTAAGACAGATTCTGTTTTCGTTGCATTGTGTGCTTGTTTTGATGAATCTATGGTTTGTATTGGGGGGGTATAAGCCATGGTAAAGTTAAAATATAGTAAGTATAATGCAACAAAAAAATATGAATGGATTTTCAACAGTACCTAAAGTACTGATTTGTTTTCTTATACTAACGGATCTCACGAAGATTTTGTTAAGTTTTGTGTGATTGAAGTTTTCAA
Source organism: Hordeum marinum (assembly GCA_022496015.1). Lineage (NCBI taxonomy): Eukaryota > Viridiplantae > Streptophyta > Magnoliopsida > Poales > Poaceae > Hordeum > Hordeum marinum. Next base: position 339,516,547 of record CM039676.1, on the reverse strand, counting down.
GTTTTGGGTGAGATCACAATGGATGAAGGAGTAAGGAGTAGCAAAAGCCTAAGATTGGGTATGCTACCGCACCCCCAAGATATATCCAAAGATAAACAAGCAACTAAGCTTGGGGATGCCCCCGAGTGGCATCCCTCTTTCTTCTAACGACCATCGGTATTTTACTTGGAGCTATATTTTTATTCGCCACATATCATGTGTTTTGCTTGGAGCGTCTTGTATCTTTGCTTGCTTTGTTTGTTACTTTTTCCCTTTTTATCCTTGTTGTACACACCTATTTGAGAGAGCCAAAATTATGCTACCATTTGTTAGAATTACTCTATGTGCTTCACTTAAACTTTTTGAGCTACAGAAATTGCTCTAGTGCTTCACTTATATTTTTTTGAGCACGGTGTGCTTGCAAAATTTTGTAGAAATACTCTCATGTTCACTTAGATTAATTTGAGAGTTAGTAAATTTTGAATAAATCCTCTCATGCTTCACTTATACCTTTTTGAGAGATGAAATCGTTATGCTCATGTGCTTCACTTAAATTTGTTTGAGCTTGCCAAAAAGCAATGGTAATATATGAAACTAGTCCCAAAGTGATAGATATCCAAGGAGATATAATAAAAACTTTCAAAAAGATCATTGTACAAATTAAGCTTGATTCCTTATAATAGTTTTGAAACATAATGATAGTAATATGTGAGTCATGTTGATGAGTAATTATGTTTGGTAGGAATATTGGTGTTAAGGTTTGTGATTCCCTATGCATGCACAAAAGTCAATAGTTATGCAATGAAGTTATATCCTAGTTGTGGTTCATTATTCGTTGTTAGTTATGTTCAATGCTCACTTATGTGAAATTTTCATTTCTTGGTTTGGTCGCTTCTCAATCTATTTGCTAGCCTTCACTTGTACTAAGTAGAAATACTACTTGTGCATCCAAAATCCTTAAATCAAGTTTTGCCTTATGAGTCTACCATACCTACCTATATGTGGTATTTCCATGCCGTTCCAAGAAAATTTGTATGTGCCATCTCTAAATTTTTAAACTAATTTTTCTCTTTTGTGTGCCCGTTTGCTCATGAAACAGTGGGGAGTAACCAATATTTTTCATGCTAGATGTGTTATTATCAAGATGAGTGTTTATTCACTTGTCATCGCACAAGAGTGCAGTGGTAATAGGGATACCCATTCCTGAAATCAAAAAGAAAAATATTTACTTTATGTTGTCAAATAATAAATTCCTTCGAAAGTGTTGGTATGGAACGCAACTGTGGATACGGCCCGTCGTGGAAAGTGAAAGTTTTGTGGAAAAAGGAATCAACTTTATTTTCTATTTGGGAATCGCCTATGATATATCTAGCATGGAAAGTATTGTGAACTACTTTGCCGTTTTCGTTGACAGGAAAAGCATGCCACCCAAAATATTTTTCTCTCTCAATTTAAACACTTGAGCTCTGGCACCTCTACAAATCCCTACTTCCCTCTGCGAAGGGACTATCTATTTACTTTATGCAATTTTTATTTTTGCTTTGAGTCTCCATCTTCTTTTATAAGCACCAACAAGGGGGCACTATGAGCATACTTGAGCATTGGGCATAGCTAATATTTGAGTGTGTTTCGTGAACGGATCAATGATTGAGCATGATGGGCTAGGAATAACTTTCTTTAGTATTGATATTTTGAACACATGGTTGTTTGTTGACATGCTGGAGTATTGAAGTCATTATGTTAAAACTAAACTATTCCTTTGAATCATTATAAGTCCAAATGTCCATGCTATGCAAAAGAAAAGAATGTGATGAACATGTTAGGCAGCATTCCACATCAAAATTATGTTTTTATCATTTACCTACTCGATGACGAGTAGGAGTTAAGCTTGGGGATGTTGATACGTCTCCAATGTATCTATAATTTTTGCTTGTTCCAGGTTGTTATATTATCATTCTTGGATGTTTTACCATCATATTATTACCACTTTATATCATTTTTGGGACCAACCTATTAACACAGTGCCAAAGTGTCAGTTGTTCTTTTTGTTTGTTCTTTACTTCATAGAAAATCAATATCAAACGGAGTCCCATCATGGTGAAACTTTTTGGAGATTTTTTCTAGACCAGAAGACACCCACTGGACCAAAGAAGTGCCGGGGTGGGCTGACGAGACCACAACCCACCAGGACGCGCTAGGGGGGCCTACCCGTGCCCTGGTGGGTTGTTCCCTACTCGGGACCCCTCTCCACTGCCTATGACGCGTATAAATTCCCAAATATTCCAAAAACCCTAGGAGAGTCGACGAAACACGATTCCAGCCATCGCAAGCTCCAGAACCTCAAGATCCAATCTAGACACCATCACGGAGGGGCTCATCTTCATCATAGGTGCCTCTCTGATGATGCATGAGAAGTCCACCATAGACCTATGGGTCCATAGGTAGTAGCTAGATGGCTTCCTCTCTCTCTCTCTCAATTATGATTCTCAATACAATGGTCTCTTGGAGATCTATTTGATGTAAACTTTTGTGGTGTGTTTGTTGGGATCCAATGAATTTTGAGTTCATGATCAGTTTCTATCCATGAATATTATTTGAGTCTTCTTTGATCTCTTATATGCATGATTTCTTATAGCCTCGTATTTCTTGTTCGATTCTTTGGGTTATTTAGGCCAACTAGATTGATTTTTCTTGCCATGGGAAGAAGTACTTTGTGATGGGTTCGATCTTGCGGTGTTCTTTCCCAGTGACACAAGGGGTAGCAAGACACACATGTATCGCTGCTATTAAGGATAACAAGATGGGGTATATTCCTACATGAATAGATCTTGTCTACATCATGTCATTGTTCTTGCTACATTACTCCATTTTTCCATGAACTTAATACACTAGATGCATGCTGGATAGCAGTTGATGTGTGGAGTAATAGTGGTAGATGCAGGCAAGAGTCGGTCTACTTATCTTGGACGTGATGCCTATATAATGATCATTGCCTTGGATATCGTCATGACTATTTGATTTTCTATCAATTGCCCAACAGTAATTTGTTCACCCACCATGCGCTATACTCATGAGAGAAGCCACTCGTGAACCCTACGGCACCGGGGTCTACTTTTCCATCATATTGCTTTCCGATCTACGTTTTTGCAATCTTTGTTTTCAGATCTAAAAACCCAAAAAACCAAAAATATATTGTTGCATACTCTTTTTATTTTGTGTTCTTGATAGATCTATCTCTCCTATATATAATACCTAATTTATCTTATTACCATAGAGAGTTTGACAACCTCTCTTTCGCGCTGGGTTGCAAGTATTTGTTGTTTGTGTGCAGGTGTTATTTACGTGGTTGCGTGATCATCCTCTACGCATTGATACCTTGGTTTCATAACTGAGGGAAATACTGAAAGTGCGTTATATCGACTAGAGGGGGTGAATAGGCGATTTTTAAACATTCTTCACTGAGGAATTTCAACTTGAGGAATTTGAAATGTGATGAATAACTAGCAGCGGAATAAGTACTCAAGTGCATGAGAAACATAGCAACAGCATAGTATCATGATGAAATAAAACATGCACAGATTACAAGTAGCGTGATACTGGATAAGCAGGTGAGAAACAAGGTAACTTGAAGAATTTGAGGTGAGGAAATTGTGAAAGTCTTCAGTCAAATTCTTCAAATAGTAAAGATCAATTTCATCAACAGGTATACGAGGAAATGAAAGGGTTGAGGAAATAGAACCAGGTAGCTCGATGAAGACAATGATTTGATGACCCAGTTCCAACTGCTATGACAGTCATACGTCTGGTTTGGAGCGGCCTGGTATTTAAACCAGAGGATACACAGTCCCAGGACACACAGTCCTTACCGTATTCTCCTTGAGCTAAGGACACATAGTCCTCGCCCAACACTCGTGGTAAGTCTTCAGGGTAGACTTCCAAAACCCTCACAAACTAGTCACCTTGCGATCCAGAATTGACTTCTGGATGCTCTAAACCAAGGTCACTCTATGATCCCTAATTGACTACTGGATGCACTAGACCATGATGCCTAACCGTTTGGAAGATACACAATCTTCAAAGGTAACAAGCGTCAGTTCCACACAGGAACAATCTCTTTAATGATGCTCAATCACTTTGGATTTGGTGGTTTGGGTTTGGGTTTTTCCTCACTGATAATTTTCTATCAAAGTCCTCGGAGGATGGGTTGCTCTCAAATGACAAGTGTTAGTTCTCTTCTCGCAGCAGCCAACCAACTAGTGGTTGTGGGGGTGGCTATTTATAGCCAGGGTGCAACCTGACATGATAAGACATAAATGCCCCCAATGATATGAATGTTATGTGGATAAGATGATTGGGGAAGCTGGCGCTAAGCACAGCAATGGTCGAAATTTCAAACTATGAAAGTCCTCAAGCTTATCATATTCCTCATTTGTAGGTAATTCGCACTGGAGAAATCCTAACTCCTCAGTCAGACCAATTTCCTCAGAGACCAGAAGAACATCGTCTCTGTCGCTGACGAACTTGACTGAATCGTAATAGATTTCCAAAGGCTTCACTCGACGGATTGGATAGGTTGAGGCTTTTGAGTTGAGCATCAGTTGGAAATTTTCCTTAGTATTACCTTGGCCCCCTTTAACATTACGGTGTTTCCTATGACTTGAAGAAAGGAAATGAAACTACGAAAACAAAAAGTCTTCACGCTTCATAGTCCTTGTTCATATCTTTAAGGTCACACCAACTTCTTCATTTTCAAAGTCTTTGGGGAATACCAAAGTCTTCAGCTGAAGACATACATTTTTAGGGGTCGGTAATCTCTGAATATATCAAACTCCTCATCGAATTATAGAGCATGTGTACACTCACAAACACATTAGTTCCTTAACCTATAAGTCTTCAATACACCAAAATCACTAAGGGGCACTAGATGCACTTACAATCTCCCCCTTTTTGGTGATTGATGACAAATAGGTTAAGTTTTCAATGGGGATAATAATATGAAGTGTAAGTACTGAGTTTGAGGAATTTGATTGCAAGATATATAAGAACTCCCCTTGAATATGTGCATATTTGAGGAATTTTCTTTGGACTGCAAATGCACATGGCAGGTTAAAAACATGGAGAACTCCCCCTATATCTTGTAATTCATACATGCATTCAACGTATGATATTAAGAATTTGAAATGCATGATGAAATGGTGTCTCACGAAATTCAGCATGCGTGCATTAAGGTACTTGAGAAAATAAGCATGCGGAAACCAGTTCAAAAGAGTCAGATCACCATCAGACTTAAGTTTACAACTCAACCAACAAAAGCTTCAGAAGAGCAAGAGTTGTAACTTAAACAAAAACAGCCCATATATATTGACACGCTGAAGACTAACTCAAATTTTCTCCCCCTTTGTCATCAAAGACCAAAAGGGACGAAAATTGGGGACTAATGCCCCTTGAAGAATTTCATCTTGATGGTGATGAAGGAGCGCCAGCGTTGTCGGGGTTGTTTGTCGATGCAGGGCCCACCGTAGTGTCGTCAATATCCTCAGCTTCATCCACTTTGCATGATGAAGAATATGAGCTTGTAACTAGCTGAAGAACTTGAACTTTCTTGAATTACTTCTGAGGAGGACGAGCCTAGTCAAGGTTCTGCTCAAGGTTCATCTCCTTGAGTTCTTTAGGAGTCTTGACATGAGACAGAATGGCCCAAGTGCGGTTGAAGACTTCATGGAGGTAGTATTGGTTCTTCCTCACAGCATTGTGAGTGACAGTCATGTCGCAAAGAATTGAACCAAACGGACGCTTGACCCATTTGTGGTTGCGGCCAACCTTCTAATCAAGACTTATAAGAAGTTCACGATCAGTCATCACACGAGGGGCACACTCTCGAGGACTTTGCCCTGAGGCTTTTGTAGGAGAGTCCTGGGTAGCAGTGTCATCATTGGTGGAGTAAGATGCAGCTTTGCGAAACTGACCATCCAATGGACGAGTACCTTCATCAATGACATCTTTGCCTTTTCCTTCAAATGAGGCAAATTTGTGTTTGAGGACTTCAATGGGAGGCAAAAATTCAAAGTGATTTTTAAAGTCAGCCTTGAATGGAACTAAAGACCTTGATCTGATAAATTTCATGATCCATGGAGCATAAGGCTTGAATTCAAATGGGGCTGAAGCTGCATTCGCCAAAGTCCTCATGAAGAAATCGTGGTAGTTGATGGGAATCCCATGAATGATGTTGAATAGCATGTTCTTCATGACTCCCTCAACTTCTTATTCTTTAGAGTTGTGGCCCTTCTGAGGATAGAGGGTGTTAGTGAGAATGTGATAGACCGTCCTGGGCATATAGAGCAAAAACTTCACAAGGAAGGTGGTCCTTCGAGGTTTTCCCGGAGCCAAAGGCTTCATCAGCACTTGCATCATATGGTTGGGCAGAGCAGGTTCATCAAAGAGGCTTCCTTCTCCTTCTGAAGGAATTGGAACTGGGATTGATCGAAGCAGTTCAGAGGTTGGTGCAGTGTAGTGAGTAGATCCAGTCATCCAGTCCAAGACCCAAGAGTTGATGTCAGAAGCATCACCTGTGATGTGCAAGGTGGCATAAAATTGAAGAATCAGCTCTTCATTCCAATCATAGATATCCACACAGAATGGAAGAATTCATGCATCATGAAGAACTGCGAGCACCGTGTGAAAGAAGGGATCATTTCCATATCCGCATGAGGAATTTGATGATGCTCGAAGACTTTCTTCTTGTCAAACAACACTGATGCACAATAGTTCATATATGTGGGTGTCGAGAATCTGGTGCGACCATCTCTTGCAGAGTCATACGGATTTGGCCCAGTGAAGAAGATGTGCTCGTTGAAGAAGTTGGTATTGATGAATTTGGGGTGCTTTGAGACTTTGAATGGCATCTTAGGCTTCGGCTGAAGGTTTGGCTTGAAGCGGCCCACAATCTCCTTAGGCATAGGAGGAACTTCTTCAGACTGAGGAATTTGCAAAGCAGTTTCCTCACTGGTAGTTGGAGCAACAATTTCCTCAGCTGATGCAGCTAGAATATCTTCAGTGGCAGTTGCAGCCAAGTCATTAGATCCTGTATGAATTTCTTCAGTCTGAGCTGGAGACTGGGCAATTTTTGACATAGGAGTGGTCATTGGGGAATTTGGGTGAGCAGCTTCCCAATATTCATCATTGATAACATGTGTTGTGTTTCCAATGTCCACGTCCTCATCAATTTCTTCAACGTCGGCCTCTTCAGCAGTCAACTGAGGCTGGGGCGATGATACCTGTGGGGTTGAAGCATTTGCTTCTACTTCAATTTCTTCATCAATCTGCTCTGAGGTAGCAGTAGACTGATCCTTTTCTTCTTGATCATCATTTGGGATGACATAGTCAACACCAAATGGTACAATTTCATAGGCTGGCACGGAGCTGATAGGAGTTGCATCAATCGATTCTGTTGAAGAACTTGGCAGTGTCTTCAATTTCTTCATTGCTGAGGAATCTGAAGTTGATGGTTTTCTCTTCAATGCCTTCTTCTCCACAGCCTTAGTTTTCTTTGTCTCTGATGCAGAAGGAAGGTTGATGTTCTTTACCCTTGAGGACTTTCCAGTTTTTGCAGAGGGTGAAGGAGGAGCATTTTCTTCAGGAACGACTGATGCAGTCACCCTTGTAGTCTCAATTTCATTAGGCACAGCAAAAGTTTCAGCTGTCCTGGCAATTTCTTCAGGCACAACAGTGGAGGTTGCCCTGGCAAGTTCTTCAGCAACCTGAATTTCTTCAGCAACGCTTGCAGTTTCTTCAGCAGGCTAAGCAGATTCTTTAGCCTGAGGAATTTGTGGTTGCGATCGAGCTGCAGCCCTTGAGTTATGGTCCTTGATGGCTTCATTAGCCACTTTGACGAAACAAATGCTGGCACCTTGCCAATCAGCATAGTATCTGTCGAAGTTGTCACTAAGGTCTTTGATCTCAGATTGCATCTTCACAAGTTCCTCAGGTGAAAGCTTCAAAACATTTTTCTTCAAGAAATGCTCCTTCTTGTACTGAGCTTTCTTGGTCTGTCTAGACTTCTCATACTTCCACTTTTATTCAGCTATGAAGGCAGTGAGGACATGATCTGCACCAGGAGGGAGCTTCAAATCATCAATTGGAGTGTTGGGATCCTTGTGCCAGATATCAATGAAGTTCAGCACCATTTTTGTATCTAGCCAGAGAGGAATCTGAGTGCCCTTTGCTTGAGCCACTCATTCTTGCTTGTTTCTGATGATTGCCAAAAAATTCCTCATCATCAGCTTCATCCAGCAGAATCTGATGATATTTTGAACACCACCTTCTTCGGTTGAGGACTTGGTCGAGTGCCTCGTCCAGCAGTAGCTTTCATCTTCATCAGAAAACGATTGGTTGAGGACTCTGCTTGAGCAGAGGAAATTGCAAAGACCCTGAGCAATTGAGAAGTGCTTCGTCCTCGGACATGTCGCAAGGTGCACAAGTGTTGAGGAATTTTTGGCAGCAGCTGATGATTGTGCAGCTACTGAGGGCATTGCAGAGGCCTTTGAAGACATTGCATGAGGACTATGTTGTGATGATTTTGAAGTTGAGGACTTTGTTTTTTCTGCAGACTTCTTCACCATTGATTTCTTCGGAGCACTAGCAAATGCTCCGGCAGAGGCAGCAGTAGTTGTGTCTTCATTGAATTTGTTCACGGCCTCTTTTGCCTTCTTTGCCAGCTTGGCTTCTTGTCTTTCCCATTCTTGAGGAAAGTCATCACCAGTTTTGAGACTAGTGGGATCAGAAATTTGGTTTGAAGCCAAGGGTGGCCTGTTGCATGGTGGTTTAACTGTGAATTTCTTCATGTACTTGGGAGTGACATAGCGATATTCTTTCCACTCCCGTGCCAATCTCCTCTCAATTTTCTGAATGCGAATATTTTGATGCTTTGTTGTTTCCTTGCCATGAGTTTCTTCATATGGAGTGCAATATTCCTTATACAATTCATCGGGTATCTCAAAAGTAGTTTGTACTTCAGGTTTCTTTCCACCTTTATGTGGCTTCTTCCCATCAGCCATTTTCTTTGGCTGAGGATTCTGAACTTTTGAGGATTCTGAGGAAGCGTGCAAAATATCTTCAAGGAACGTTGCAAATGAGTTAAGTTGATGAGAACCTACTGATTCATCAGCAGACATTTTGTACCTATGAACAGAGTATAGGTGTGAGGAATTTGAAGAGGTCATATGCGTTCACAGAAATTTTCAAAATACATCAAGTTGAGGAATTTTGACCATAGATGTCTTGAGGAATTTCACTAAGTGTTCTTGTCTTAGGTTCTAGAGTTGTGCAAATTTTGTGGATCCACAAAATTGAGGAATCTTGAAGAAAATCATAGCTTAGGAAAAACATGAAGAGTATGAACATGTAAGGTGCTTTGGAATACGATTCTTGAAGAATAAACACCTGTGAGGAAATTGAGGTAACCTTGAAGATCAAACAAGGGCAGTAAAATCAGATTTTATTTACCCTGATGAAGAACGCGACGAACAGATGAAATCGGGGAAGTTTGTCCGTCCAGATCTCCCATGCCCTAGCTTGGCAGAGGGAGACCGCTACAGTGGCGGCGGAGTGAAGATTTCTGCGTCCGATATGAGTACGGCGATGACGAGGTCGAGGCAGTGAACCTCTTCCACACCGGCGGCGCTAGGTTTGAGCTCGGGAGAGAGTGAGGGTGAGGAGTAACCGAGCACAGTGAAAGGGAAGGGATATTTATAGCGGAGGTGAAAACCAATCTACCCGAAGATTTCGGACCAGATTGCCCCTGACCCTTGCTCTCCACACGACATGTGTCACCCATGTTCTGAGTAGTGGAGATCGAGGGGGTCGTGGGTTATCCAGTTGTGGGAATCAGAACGATTTGAGCTGGAAGCGCCAAAATATAGATAGTGAAAATTTTAAAGTTTCCGTTCGCAAATTCTTCAGCTGTCAAGGACACATTGAAGACTTTGAACGAGTTTCGGATTAGAACGCATATGAAGAATTTGTGAACAGACTGGGTTGAGTTTAGCATAGAGGGGGAACGGGTCCGATCACATTCACTTAGATGAAAATCAACTTCAAGAATTAGCAATAAGTGAATTTTGTTGGGGACATTGAAAACTCAAATATATATATACTCAATGAAGAATATGACTTTCATAGTTTGAAGAATTTGAAAAGTTGAGGAATTTGAAAATTTGAAGAATTTGCAAAATGACAAAAAACTCAACTTTGAAGAATTTTAGCTATGGTTGGTGGCATGACCCACCGTACAAGAATGATGATTTCAGACACCGCGTACAACTGTCGTAGGGTTCTGAGAATCAAATTTTTCATTAATTTCTTCACACTTAGAGGGTTATTCTTCATTGATTGAAGAAAAACGTTACTTCGTGTGTTGCACATCTAAGTTATCAATTTTGCATAAGTGTTAGGATGTGTGTCTTTTTCAAAGAACATTTGAAGATTCTAAGATATTTAGCTCACACCGCAACTTGCAAAATGTCTTTTCATCCAAGGGCTTAGTGAAGATATCGGCCAGTTGTTCTTCAGTGGGGATGTGGTTGATGGAGATGTCGCCCTTGAGTACATGATCTCAAAGAAAGTGATGACGAATCTGGATGTGCTTGGTCTTGGAATGCTGAACTGGGTTGTAGCAATCTTGATGGCACTCTCATTGTCACAGTAGAGACGCACATTCTTCACCTTGATGCTATAGTCCTTGAGAGTTTGCTTCATCCATAGCAATTGAGCGCAACATGAACCAACAGCAATGTACTCAGCTTCAGCAGTAGATAGTGACACGCAGTTCTGCTTCTTCGAGTACCAACAGACTAAGGATCGTCCAAGGAAATGACATGTGCCTGAGGTTGACTTGCGATCCACATGATCTCTAGCATAGTCAGCATCAGAGTATCCGACGAGGTGAAGATTTGAGCCCTTGGGATACCATAATCCAACCGTTGGTGTGTGAGATAAGTTTGGAATCGAGCACACATGCAAACACTCAGCATAATATCAGGCCTAGATGCACATAGATACAATAAAGATCCAATCATGGAGCGATATACCTTCTGATCAAAATCTTTACCATTTTCGTCTGTGCAGAGGTGACCTTTTGAAGGCATTGGAGTTTTGACGCCTTTGTAGTCTTGCATGTCGAATTTCCTCAGAACATCCTTGAGGTGTTTCTCTTGAGAGATGAAGATGTCATTGTCTTGTTGACGAATTTGAAGACCTAAGAAGAATTTCAACTCTCCCATCATAGACATTTGATATTCTTCACTCATTATATAGGCAAATTCATCACTATAATGTTTGTCAGTACAACCAAAGATAATGTCATCTACATATATTTGCCATATGAACCGTTCATTGTCATAGGATTTAGTGAAAAGAGTTGGGTCGAGTGAACTGTGTTTGAAGCCTTTCTTCATGACGAATTCCTTCATAGTGTCGTACCACGCCCAAGGAGCCTGCTTGAGGCCATAGAGGGCCTTGTTGAGTCTGAAGACTTTGTCAGGATCCTTAGGGTCTTCAAAACCTGGGGGTTGAGCAACATATACTTCTTCCTCAAGCTTACCATTGAAGAATGCAGTTTTCACATCCATTTGATATAAGATGATATCATGATGGTTAGCAAAAGCAAGCAAAATGTGAATAGCTTCAAGTCTAGCAACAGGTGAAAAAGTTTCATCAAGGTCAATTCCTTCAACCTGTGTGTAGCCTCGAGCTACAAGATGTGACTTATTCCTTACAACAAGGCCATTTTCATGTTGCTTGTTTCGGTAGATCCACTTGGTACCTATGATGTTGTGCTTGCAAGGATCTGGCCGCTTGACAAGTTCCCACACGTGTTGAGCTTGAATTGATGCATTTCTTCTTGCATAGCTTGAATCCACTCAGGCTCCTTGAATGCTTCATCAACTTTGGTGGGCTCTATGATAGAGAGAAAAGCAAAGTGCCCACAAAAGTTAGTCAAATGTGAAGCTCTTGAGCGAGTGAGGGGACCTGGTGCATTGATGTCGTCGATGATTTTGTCAATCTGTACTTCATTTGCAACTCTTGGATGAGCAGGTTGACGTGGTTGAGGATTTTCTTTAGCACCATTTTCTTGAGGTGTACCAGCATGAATGTCTTCATTGGTTGGAATGACTTCCTCGGTAGGTTGAGGTTCTTCAGTTGGTATGACATCTTCAGTAGCCTTCAACTTAATGGATTCCTCAGGAGACTGTTCATCTAGCATAGAAGGCAGGTGCTCTCTTTGTGAGCCGTCAGTTTCATCAAACCGCACACCTACAGTTTCAACAACCTTTTGGTGGTAGGTGTTGAAGACTCTGTAGGTGTGCGAGTCCTTTCTGTAACCAAGCATAAAACTTTCATGTGCTTTCGGTGCAAATTTAGAACTATGGTGAGGATCTCTAACCCAGCATTTCGCACCAAAGACTTTGAGATAACTTACATTGGGTTTCTTGCCAGTCATGAGTTCATATGAAGTCTTCTTCAATAATTTGTGAAGATATACCCTGTTGATGATGTGGCAAGCTGTATCAATTGCCTCAGGCCAGAAGTGACAAGGAGTCTTGTATTCATCAAGCATGGTGCAAGCCATCTCAACAAGAGTCATGTTCTTGCGCTCCACGACACCATTCTGCTAACGAGTATATGGGGCAGGTAGCTCATGAGTAATACCAAGTTCATCAAGATAATCATCAAGATTTGTGTTCTTGAACTTAGTCCCATTATCACTCCTGATATGCTTGATCTTGACGCCGAAGTTCATGGAGGCCCTTGAAGCAAATCGTTTGAAGACATCCTGCACTTCAAACTTGTACATAATAATATGCAACCAAGTGTAACGAGAGTAATCATCAACAATGACAAAGCCATACAAACATGAAGAATTTGTTAGTGCGGAATAATGAGTGGGGCCAAAGAGGTCCATGTGAAGCAATTCAAATGGTTGAGTCATTGCCATGATTGTCTTCGAGGGATGCTTGGATCTGGTCATCTTCCCAGACTCACATGCACCACAGAGGTGGTTATTGAGGAATTGGACACCTTCAATGCCAATGACGTGCTTTTTCTTCACGAGCGTGTGCAAGTACCTCATACCAACGTGTCCAAGTCGTCGATGCCATACCCAGCCTTCTGAGGACTTTGCAAGGAGGCACGTGGCAGGCTGAGGACCTGTAGAGAAATAAACAATATACAAGTCTCCTCTCCTAAAGCCTTTGAAGACTTTGGATTTTTCAGACTCCATGATGACAAAAACAACGATATTTTCCAAAGATGACAATCATATAAAGATCACAAAGAATTGAGATAGACATGAGGTTGAAACCGTGGGATTCGACAAGCATCACCTTATCCATGTGTCAGTCCTTTGAGATTGCAACCTTACCTAGACCCAATACCTTGCTTTTTTCCTTTGTCAGCGTAGATGATATGCTTCAGATGAGATGGGGTGACTGGCAAATTCATCAGTAGATTCTTGTCACCAGTCATGTGGTTGGTGCATCCACTGTCGAGGACCCACTTAGTAGCTTTTGTAGTTCCATCCTGCAGATGAATTAGTACAACTTACGAACTCATATGCTTCAGATCGAAGAATATGACATCAATTTCATCAGACAGAATTTCATCACACAACATAGTAAGCAAAGTAGTGTGAGGACGTGAGAATGAGGAATTCATTTCTGTATGATTAGCTTGCGTCCTTTCAAGCATTTCCTCGGGTCTCCAGCAAATTCATCAGACTTTCAAGTTCATCTGGAGACCTGACCCTGCATAAGAAATTAGTTCAATTTCTTCACCACCCACATCTGGAGGGGTGGCAAAGAGTTCATCATTCTGCGAGCCCGTATGAGAAGGGAGGCATTGAAGCTAGTGCGCTTCGTTTCATAGGACGAGGGTTAGAGTACTCATATGAATAAGCAAAGAAATTCTTCGAGGACTTATGAACATAATGATTTGAAGAATAATGCACATATTCAGAACTCTTAGACTTTCCTTGCGAAACAGATGCATTAGCACGAGAATGATACTTTTGACCATTTGAGGAGCTTGGTCCAAGTGAAGACTTTGGTCCATATGAGGAATTTGATATGGGGTTCCTGTTCTTCATGAGTGGTGTCGTGAGGACATTCACTTGAAGATTTTGTAAGCAGCTTTTGGGAACCCAGATTTTCTTCATAGGTGAATTGTTCCTGCAGTTAGTTCCACCAAATCTGGAAAATACTTCACCTTTCTGATTTTTGAAGAATTTGTAGTTAGAGTCAAGTGACTCATCAGAGGAATATGAAGTTTCACAAGTAAAGCCAGATAAAGTGGATGGATCTACAGGAGGTCCTTTTGCAGCAACCCATGAGGTTTTGGGGTACTGCTCAGGTGTCCAGTAGGATCCATCAGCATTTAGTTTCCTCTCAAATGCAATACCCTCTTTCCTAGGGTTCCTGTTCAGAATCTGCTTTTTGAGGACATCGCAAAGGGTTTGATGCCCTTTGAGACTTTTGTACATGCCTGTCACATACAATTCCATCAACCCTGCATTTTCGTCAGTGATACTTGTGGCATCCTTAGATGAGGAATTTGTGACCACGGGAACAGTTGAAGAATTTGCAGCAATAGAAGCATTTGAACATTCAGGTGAAGAATTAGTAGTTTCACGTTTGATGCATTTTAAACAAGGTGGAACAAATTCTTCCTGAGCGGTACTGGTCTATTGAGCCAGTAAGGAATCGTTTTCCCTTTGGAGATCCTCATGAGACACCCTTAGTTTCTCAAGATCTTGCTTTCTTTGAAGAAATTCATAATAAAGCTTCTCATGATCGGCTAAGAGATCATTATGATGACTCTGAAGGTTCTCATACTTTGTATGAAGACTTCTGAGATCATCACAGAGAGTTTGAGTCCAATACACTTCCTCATTCAACAGATCATCACTTTTTCTAGCATTTTATAAAGCTTTTCAAGTGCACTTTGTTGCTTAGTGGCAATAATAGCAAGTTTGGCATAGCTAGGTTTAACATATTCATCAGATTCACCATCACTTGATTCAGAGGAGGAGTGATGCTTGCGTACCTTGGAACCTCTAGCCATGAAGCAATAGGTGGGAGCATAATCATCATTGCTGAAGTCAGAGTCGTTGGAGTAGTCATTTTCTTCATCGTTGAAGATGGACTTGCTAACGAAAGCAGTGGAGAGAGCAAGGCTAGCAACACCAGATTCAGACTCCACCTTAGATTCTTCCTCTTCTTCATATTCTTCAGATTCTTCTTCTGAATCCATTTCCTTGCCAATGAAAGCCCGAGCCTTTTCGGAACCATTCTTCTTGTGCGTTGAGGACTTTGAAGATGAGGAGTTTGCCGATAAGGACTTTGAAGATTTCTTTTTTTCTTTGAGTCATCAGAACTGTATTCCTTGTACTTCTTCTTCTTCTTTGATTCTTTTTCCCAGAGAGGACAGTCAAAGATAAAGTGATCAGATTTCTTGCATTTGTGACAAGTTCTCTTCTTGTAGTCGTCTGAGGAATTTGATTTCCTCAAGACACTTTTTGATGACTTTCCCAACCGGCCTATCCTTGAGAACTATGAAAGTCCTCAGGCTTATCATATCCCTCACTTGTAGGCAATTCGTACTAGTGAAATCCTAACTCCTCAGTCAGACCAATTTCCTCAGAGACCAGAAGAACATCGTCTCTGTCACTGAGCAACTTGACTGAACCGTAAGAGATTTCCAAAGGCTTCACTCGAAGTATTGGATAGGTTGAGGCTTTTGAGTTGAGCATCAGTTGGAAATTTTCCTTAGTATTACCTTAGCCCCCTTTAACAGTACGATGTTTCCTATGACTCAAATAAAGGAAACGAAACTACGAAAACAAAAAATCTTCACGCTTCATAGTCCTCGTTCATATCTTCAAGGTCACACCAACTTCTTAATTTTCAAAGTCTTCGGGGAATACCAAAGTCTTCAGCAAATTCTTCACCAAAGTCTTCAGCTGAAGACATACATTTTTAGGGGTCGGTAATCTCCAAATATATCAAACTCCTCATCGACTTATAGAGCATGTGTACACTCACAAATACATTAGTTCCTTAACCTATAAGTCTTCAATACACCAAAATCACTAAGGGGCACTAGATGCACTTACAAATACTTACCGTTGTTGTGCTCCATCATCCCTTCCTCTTTGGGGAAATACCCACGTAGTCTCAAGCCACGTCATTGACATCCAAGATAAATCATTATCCACTTCTAGCTACTTAAGCATGGCATGAGCAACTATAATATCTAATTGTCATTGCAAACATGTTCAATCATAATATGTTGAAGCATGGATACTAGGTTAAACATATTTACAAAAACAAAAACAATTTGAGTTCATACCCGTTCTCTCTGCCATAGTCACTTCATCAAATATCGTCATTACTGCCTTTCACTTGCACGACCGAATGGTATGAAAATAATAATAGTGCAAGAGTGTCGTGGAACAAGATGGAATCTGCAGGCATTTTATTCAAGAGGAGAAGACAAAGTGATATAGGCTCTTTGTTAGATCAACAGTGGTGCATATGAGAGCCACTCAACATTTTCATCGTGGTCTTGTCCTTGGTATGACTCAATAAAAGAGAAAAGAAATTCAGAGAAACATACTGAAATATTTTTTAGAGTTTTTAGTTTTTCTTGAAGAAAGCAAACGAAAGAAGGAAAAACAAAAATGAGAAAACCTAATTAAATGGGAGAACTCCCAACAAGCAAAAGAAGAAACAAGAAATCTTTTTGGGTTTTGTTTTAATACTACAAATACTTAAACTAAGAAGAAAAACCGAAAAGAAACAAGAAATATTTTTGGATTTTCTCAAAGTTTTTCAAACACACGAAAAGAAAGCAAGAAAATAAATCTAGCATGGATAATACAATAAAAAAGTGTGGACACGGAAAACTGGAATGAAATGTGTGAACATGAATACAATATCTGTGGAAACACGTACTCCCCAAGCTTAGGCTTTGGGCATAGCTTGGTAATCATCATCTGTAGCCTAGATAATAGTCTGTGTGATAGCCCATCGAGGCTCTTGGCGCAGCCTCCTCAGCCCGTTTGGTAGCTTCAACCTCCACATTGTACGTGTGGGCCTCGCTCTCAAGAATATAGTACCTCCCTTTACTGTGATATTCAAAGAGAGCAAAAGCAGACAATACGATAGGTACAATAGGCTTTTTATTGAATCTCAAATTGCAAGTATAGTTAGTGATTGTGCCCTTAAGGAACCTATTATGTTTCATGGCCTCAAAGTCTAAGTATTGAGTAGGTAAAATAGGATCGTTAGGCCAAGGTGATACACATAACTTCTTAGCTATGCGGGCGGCATAGATACCACCGTAAAAATGACCATTAACAGCGTTGAGATTCAATCTCCCTGCAACAATTGCCCCTAGATTATAATTTTAATTCTTGTAGCAGTGTGTATAAGACTAAAATCAGGGGCACACAATGTGTTGCAATCTTGCTTGCCTATAATGCATTTGCCATTAAAGAGTGCAAGGTACTGTATAGATGGGAAGCGGATGCTTTTTGTTCTACCTTGTGTCACTCCCCTATCTTCACCGTAGCAAAGATTACTCAAAAATGACTCATACTCGTATTTTGGTGGTTCGTCCAGCGAACACCGATATGGAATTTTGCACGCTTCACAGAACACATCTAAGGGCATGGTGAAAGCATTATTATAAAGGTTAAATGAAACTCTAGAGTCACGAGGAAAATATTTAAATTTCTTAGTAAACGTCTCTGTGAGGTTAAGGTGTTGGGTGCACTTTTCTTTGATGAAGGGAGCGATATCGGCGTTGTGAAGATACTGCTCAAATTCTTCCTTGATACCTGCACCTTCCATGAACGTATTACACAGCCAAAGGCACGATTTGCTTTCAGCGTCCCATATCGAGCTTGCACTTGGTTCAACATAAGATTGTCAGACAGAGCTTCCTCTTGACGATGCCCCCGAGGATCTTCTCCTCGAAGAACTCCTAAAGAATTGCATTTTTTATTTGTGAACAATTTCTGGAAAAAATTGTGACACAAAATTGTGTTGATGAAACTTCACAAGATTGATAGCAACTACTCATATGGATGCCTATAGGCCATATCAAGCACTCAAACTACTTCGAACTCTAAGAATTCAACATGCAAGATCATCTACAACAGCACCAAAAGTAGCTAATTATTCTAAGAATAAACCACTAAATCAAAAACTAATTGGAGCAATGTGGGAGTCAAATACCAAGAAGCAATCTCCCAAAATAGTTTCTAAAATGGTGCTTCGAGCAAAGAGATCAAAATTCATGGGTTTGTGAGCAAGAACATGAGAGGGAGAGATTTGGTGTCTTTTCTGAAGGTAGGAGATTACATGGGCTAAAGAAGTAAGTGAGGGAACCCACGTGGGGACCACAATCCACCAGGGCGCGCCTAGGGTTGCTGGCGCGCCCTGGTGTCTTGTGCGCACCAGGTGCACCCCCCCCCCCCTCTGATATTATTTGTACCAGAAATTCATAAATATTCAGAAAAAAATCATGCTAAATTTTCAGGACATTATGAGAACTTTTATTTTTGGGTAATGTTTTATTGCATGGGGAAATCAAAAAACAGGATAAACATGGTGTTTTATTTTATTTAACTAAGAAAAAATAAATAAATAATGGGTACAGAAGGTTGTGCCTACTAGATTTATTAACTTCATACCTCTCAAAAATGATCCATTAATAAGGTTGATCAAGTCTTATTAACAACCACTTTCGATTAGCATGAAACCGAAGAACTTTCGTAAAACACTAAGTTACC
The DNA here is from genome assembly GCA_022496015.1 of Hordeum marinum. Taxonomy (NCBI): domain Eukaryota; kingdom Viridiplantae; phylum Streptophyta; class Magnoliopsida; order Poales; family Poaceae; genus Hordeum; species Hordeum marinum. The sequence continues at coordinate 339,497,718 of CM039676.1, read as the reverse complement.
ACAATGGGGATATGCATATCCCCAACCATAATTATATCATATTTCTTTTTGGCAGTAGGTACAGGTAGATGAAAACTTCCAATAGTGAGTGTTCGAGAATTTTCAATAACATTTACACCATTCACTTGGAATTGTTTCTTCCGAAAGTGCACCGTATGCTCATTATCATTGATATTAAAAGTGACTTTGCTTTTATCGCAATCAAGAACATCCCATGTGGTATTCAAAAATGGTCTACCAAGGATAATCAACATGTTGTCATCCTCGGGCATCTCAAGAATAACATAGTCTGTTAAGATAGTAACATTTGCAACAACAACGGGCACATCCTCACAAATACAGATAGGTACGACAGTTGATTTGTCAGCCATTTGCAAAGATATTTCAGTAGGTGTGAGTTTATTCAAATCAAGTCTTTTATATAAAGAGAAAGGCATAACACTAACACTAGCTCCTAAATCACACAAAGCAGTTTTGACATAATTTCTTTTAATGGAGCAAGGTATATTTGGTATTCCAGGATCTCCAAGTTTTTTAGGTACTCGATCCTTAAAAGAGTAATTAGCAAGCATGGTGGAGATTTCAACTCCAGGTATCTTTCTTTTATTAGTGATGATGTATTTCATGTATTTAGCATAAGGGGCATCTTTAAGATACCAGTTAACCGGGTACGCAAAAAGACTGGCCTAATCATTTTAGCAAAGCGCTCAAATTCTTCATCATCTTTTTTCTTGGATAGTTTAGGTGGAAATGCATGGGTTTTTGAACCCATGGCTCTCTCTCTTTACCATGTTTTCTAGCCACAAAGTCTTTTTTATCATATCGTATATTTTTAGGTTGTGGGTTATCAAGATCAACAACAGGTTATCTTTCTACATCATTACCTGGCTCTTTATCATTATGTAGTTGAGCATCTTCATGAACATCACTATCATTTTCATTATCACTAGGTGAATGTTCATTACTAGATTGAGTTTCAGCATCAGAAATAAAGACATCGTTATTATCATCATGAGGTTTTTCTATCTCAGGTTCAATAGAGGTATGCAAAGTCCTATCATTTTTATTTTTATTTTTATTTTTAGAAGGACTAGGTGCATCAGCATTAATTCCTTGAGAGTCTTGTTCAATTCTTTTAGGATGACCTTCGGGATAAAGAGGTTCCTGGGTCATTCTACCTCCTCTAGTCACTACTCTAATAGCATGATCATTCATATTATTATTCATTTAATTAAGCAATTCTCTTTGAGATTTAGCAACTTGTTCTAACTGGGTTCGAACCATAGAGGCATGTTTTCCTACACCTCTAACATCATTACTGATTCTAAATAACAAGTCACTCAAGCAAGCAATCATATCAGAATTATATTTCAATTGTTCTAGAACATTTGCATTGAAGTCATCTTGTTTTCTAATGTAGTTATCGAATTCATATAAGCACTGTCTAGGATGTTTATTGTAAGGAATATCACCTTCATCAAACTTTAATAGAGAATTTAGCTCTACCACCTATGGAGATGGTGGTGTGTCAAGACCATGTATTTCTTCAATAGGGGGTAAATTCTTAACATCCTCAGCTTTAATACCTTTTCCCTTCATACATTTCTTTGCCTCTTGCATATCTTCAGGACTGAGAAATAACATACCCTCCTTCTTTGGAGTGGGTTCAACTGGTGGTTCAGGGAGAGTCCAATCATCATAATTCTTCAATATATTATTCAATAGTTCCCCAACTTGTTCAATAGTTCATTCCTGAAAAAACAACCAGCACAACTATCTAGGAAGTCCCTAGCAGCATCAGTTAGTCCGTTATAGAAGATATCAAGTATTTAATTTTTCTTAAGAGGATGATCAGACAAAGCATTAAGCAATTGGAGATGCCTCCCCAAGCTTGTGGGAGACTCTCTTTTCAATTTGCACAAAATTAAATATTTTTTGTAAGGCAGCTTGTTTCTTATGAGCAGGAAAATATTTTTCAAAGAAGTAGTAAATCATATCCTCGGGACTACGCACACAACCAGGAGTAAGAGTATTGTACCATATCTTAGCATCACCCTTTAATAAGAACGGAAATAATATGAGAGTATAGTAGTAGCGAATCTTCTCATCATGAGCAAAAAGGGTAGCTATATCATTCAACTTAATAAGATGTACCACTACAGTTTCAGTTTCATGGCCATGGAAAGGATGAGATTCAACCAAAGTAATTAACTCTGGGTCGACAGAGAATTCATAATCCTTATTAGTAACAAAGGTAGGTGAAGTAGCAAACTTAGGATCACATTTGATTCTAACATTCAAAGTCTTTTCTTTATACTTGCATAGTAATTTCTTAAGATCATTTCTATCCTTACAAGAAAGAATGTCTCTAGCAACTTCTCCATCCATAACATAACCCTCAGGTATCTTAGGCATTTCAAATCTAGGAGATCTAGGTCTAATAGGTGTTTCATACTCATCAGTTTCAGTAGTTTCATCAGTTTCAATAATTTCATTCTCTTTAGATCTAGAAATTTGTTCATCAAGAAATTCACCCAATGGCACAGTATCATCAAGCAAGGTACTAGCATCATCATAAGCATCATTCATACAGAAGTAGCATCATCAATGACTTGTGACATATCAGGATTAATAGCATGTGGTGGTGTTGGAAGTCTTCTTATAACAGAAGGTGAATCAAGTGCAGAGTGTGATGGCAAATCCGTACCTCCCCTCGTCTTAGAGGGAACGATCTTGGTTTTTGTATCCTTCAAATTCTTCATAGTGATAAACTGATATAAATCCCAAGTGACTCAGCAAATATAGCTATGCTTCCCGTCAACTTCACCAGAAAAAGGTCTTGATAACCCACAAGTATAGGGGATCGCAATAGTTTTCTAGGGTAGAGTATTCAACCCAAATTTATGGATTCGACGCAAGGGGAGCCAAAGAATATTTGAGAGTATTAGTAGTTGAGTTGTCAATTCAACCACACCAAGAGATGAAATATCTACACAAGGTGATTAGTAGCACAGTAATATGATAGTTTGATAGCAGTGGTAACAGTAACCGTAGCGATAACAGTAGCAGTAATAGTTTTGTAGCAAGTGCAATAGTAACAACAATAGTAGTAACTTAGCAAGAACAATAAGTGGAAAACTTGTAGGCACTGGATCGGTGTATTCGTTGGATGATATTCATCATATAACAGTCATAACCTAGGGTGACACAGCACTAGCTCCACTTCGTCAATGTAATGTAGGCATTTATTCCGTAAATAGCCATACGTGCTTATGGAAAAGAACTTGCATGACATCTTTGTCCTACCCTCCCATGGTAGTGGGGTCCATAAGGAAACTAAGGGATATTAAGGCCTCCTTTTAATAGAGAATCGGAACAAAGCATTAACACATAGTGAATACAGGAAATCCTCAAACTACGGTCATCATCGGAAAGTATCCTGATTTCCATCACCCCGGGGTTTACAGATCATAACACGTAATAGGTGCATATGACTAAGCAAGATAGGATCAAGAACATAGATATAATGATGATAACATAAATGGTTCAGATCTGAAATAATGGCACTCGAGCCCTAGTGACAAGCATTAAGCATGGCAAAGTCATAGCAACATCAATCTTAGAACATAGTGGTTACTAGGGATCAAGCCCAAATAAAACTAACTCGATTACATGATGAATCTCATCCAACTCCTCATCGACCAGCAAGCCTACGAAGGAATTACTCACTCCCAGTGGGGAGCATCATGGAATTGGCGATGAATGAGGGTTGACGATGACGAAGACCGAAGATTCCCCTCTCCGGAGCCCCAAACGGGCTCCAGATCTGGCCTCCCGATGAACAACAGGAGGTGGCGGTAGCTCCGTCTCGTGAAATGCGATAAAACTTTCTCCCTGATTTTTCTCTCCAGAAATAGGAATTTATAGTGTCGAAATTAGGGTTAGCAGGGCCACGAGGTGGGCACAACCCACGAGGGCGCAAGTGGGGGGGCTGGCACGCCCTAGTGTCTTGTGCCTAGCCAGGCCCTCTCCTCCGGTGGTTTTTGGCTCCATTATTTTTATTTATTGTAAATAATACTCCAAAAAGTCTCGTCCGATTCCGAGAACTTTTATTTCTGCATAAAAACAAACCATGGTAGTTCTGCTGAAAACAACGGCAGTCCGGGTTAGTTTCATTCAAATCATGCAAATTAGAGTCCAAAATGAGAGCAAAAGCGTTAGGAAATGCCGATACTATGGAGATGCATCAGTGGCAGCAGCTCCGTCTCGTGAAACGCGATGAAAACTTCTCTCTAGTTTTTTCTCCGAGGATGTGATTTTATAGGACTGGAATTAGGGTCGGAGGGGCCACGAGGGCCCCACAAGCCATCAGGGCGTGCCCTAGGGGGCGCCCTATTGGCTTGTGTCCCCCTGAGACACCCCCTCTAGCAACTCTTTGCTCCATAATTCATTATTATTTCCAGAAATAATTCACAAAAAGTTGCGTCCAGTTCTGAGAAGTTTTATTTTTGCACAAAAATAACACCAAGGTAGTTCTGCTGAAAACAACGTCAGTCCGGGTTAGTTTCATTCAAATCATGCAAATTAAAGGTCAAAACCAGAGCAAAAGTGTTTGGAAAAGTAGATACGTTTGAGACGTATCAGCGGCTATCTTCATCAACCTTGATGCATGCATGATGATGCATGAGTAGTCCACCATAGACCTGCAGGTCCATAGTGATTAGCTAGATCTCTCTCTCTCTCTCTCTGATCTTCAATACAATGTTCTCTTCGGAGATTGATTCGATATAATCCTCTTTTGTGGTGTGTTCGATTTGTTGGGATCCGATGAATTGTGGGTTTATGATCAGATTATTCATTGAAAGTAATTGAGTCAAATATGAACTTTTTGTGTGTGATTCTTATAGCTATGCATGCTTTCTAATCTATGAGTTTGGTTTGGCCAAGTAGATGAGTAGACCATCAAAGGGAGTGGTGCATATTAGTGGGTTCAATCTTGCACTGTCCTCACCTCGTGACAGAAGGGGTAGCGAGGCACGTATTTGTATTGCTGCAGTAAGGATAAAATGACGGGGTCTGCACATATTGGTTTTCTTTTACTTTGTCTACACTATGTCATCTTGCTTAAAGTGTTACTTTGTTTTTTATGAACTTAATACCATAGATGCATGTTGGATAGTGGTCGATTGGTGGAGTAATAGTAGTAGATGCAGGCAGGAGTTGGTCCACTTGTCACAAACGTAATGACTACATACATGATCATGACATGAATAACATCATAACTATGCGTTTTCTATCAATTGCCCAATAGAAATTTGTTTACCCACTGTATGCTATGTTCTTGAGAGAGATGTCTCTAGTGAAAACTATGGGACCCAGGTCTACGCAATATATTTACCAAAACACTAATTACCTTGCTGCAATTTATTTACTTTCATTTTACTTTGCAAATTATTTATCTATCACTATCAGATTTGATCCTTGCAATTAACGAGTACAACGGGATTGACAACCTCTTGCCCGTGTTGGGTGCAAGTATTTGCTCTTGTGTGTAGGTACTTGATGTCTACTATGCAACTTTATTCTTGTAGACTATGTTGGACCTCCAAGCGCAGAGTTTTGTAGGACAATAGCAAATTTCTCTCAAGTGGATGACCTAAGGTTTATCAATCCATGGGAGGTGTAGGATGAAGATGGTCTCTCTCAAACAATCTTGCAATTAAAATACAATAAATCTCTTGTGTCGCCAACACACCCAATACAATGGAAAATTGTATAGGTGCACTAGTTCGGCGAAGAGATGGTGATACAAGTGCAATATGGATGATAGAAATAGGTTTTTTAATATGAAAATATAAAAACAGCAAGGTAACAAGTGTAAAACAGCGAGCAAAATGGTATAGCAAATCTTGGAAATAAGGCCTAGGGTTCGTACTTTCGCTAGTGCAATCTCTCAACAATGCTAATATAATTGCATCACATAACCATCCCTCAAGGTGCAACGAAGAATCACTCCAAAGTTATTATCTAGCAGAGAACATAAGAAGAAATTGTTTGTAGGGTACGAAACCACCTTAAAGTTATCCTTTCCAATCGATCTATCCAAGAGTTCATACTAAAATAACACCAAGTTATCCTTTCTGATCTATCTATCTAAGAGTTTGTACTACAATAACACCATATGATATGCATCAACCAACTCTAATGTCACCTAGATACTCCAATGTGACCACAACTATCCATGAGTTAATTATACGATACACATCAAACAATTTCAGATTCATAATACTCAATCCAACACAACGAACCTCAAACAATGCCCCAAGATTTCTATCGGAGAACATGTTATGAAAACGTGCAATCAACCCCTATGCATAGATCCCTGGGGTCATCGGAATCCGCAAGTTGATGCCTTAAGTGTTGGAAATATGCCCTAGAGGCAATAATAAGTTAGTTATTATCATATTTCCTTGTTCATGGTAATCATTTATTATCCATGATATAATTGTATTGATTGGAAACTCAAATACATGTGTGGATACATAGACAACAAAGTGTCCCTAGTAAGCCTCTACTAGACTAGCTCGTTGATCAAAGAGGTTCAAGGTTTCCTGACCATATACATGAGTTTTCATTTGATAACGGGATCACATCATTAGGAGAATGATGTGATGGACAAGACCTAACTGTAAGCATAGCACATGATCGTGTCAGTTTATTGCTACTACTTTATCCATGTCAAGTATTCATTCCTACGACCGTGAGATCATGCAACTCCCTGACACCGGAGGAATGCCTTGTGAGTATAAAACGTCACAACATAACTGGGTGACTATAAAGGTGCTCTACAGGTATCTTTGAGGGTGTCTGTTCGGTTGGCGTGGATCAAGAATGTGATTTGTCACTCGGTATGACTAAGAGGTATCTCTAGGCCCACTCGGTAATACAACATCACAAGAAGCTTGCAAGCAATGTGACTAAGGAGTTAGTCACAGGATTGTACTACGGAACGAGTAATGAGACTTGCTGGTAACGAGATTGAACTAGGTATGGACACACCTCTACGGACAAAGGGAATTGCATATGGGATTGATTGAATCCTTGACATCGTGGTTCGACCAATAAAGATTTTCGTAGAATATGTAGGAGCCAATATGGGCATCCAGGTCCCGCTATTGGTTATTGACCGTAGAGGTGTCTCGGTCATGTATGCATAGTTCTCGAACCCGCAGGGTCTGCACACTTAACGTTTAGTGATGATATAGTGTTGATGAGTTATATATGTTGGTGACCGAAAGTTTTTTGGAGTCCCGTATGAGATCCCGTATGCCACAAGGAGCTTCGGAATGGTCCGGAGGTAAATATTTATATATGGGAAGTCATATTTTGGCTACCGGAAAAGTTTCGGGTTTTTTCAGTATTGTACCGAGAAGCTTCCAGAAACTTCCGGAGGAGTCCGGAAGTCCACCAAGGGTTCCACCACGTCCCAAGGGTTTGCATGGGCTGAGGGGAGACATCGTGGCCTTATTGCACCAAGCACACAAGTCCCTCAAGGCCCATTCACTTGGGAAAGGTGGAAAGTCCACCTTTGTATGGAAGGGAAGGAGGGGGACTAGGATTCCACCTCCTCCCCCCTTGGCTGCGCCCTAGGGCTTGGAGGGGCTGTTCCCCACGCCCCTCCACCTATATATAGAGGGGAGGGGGCGCCCCAAGAGGACACACTAAGCCCTTGGCACCCCCCTCTCTCCCTAGATCGTTTTCTCCCCCGTTCGCGGTTTCGGTAGTGCTAGGTGTAGCCCTACCGGAATAGCACCACCACCATCGCCACCATGTCGTCATGTTACCAGATAACTAATATGCTACTCCGCCCTCGCTCGCTGGATTGAGAAGGCAGAGACGTCATCGAGCTATACGTGTGCTGAGCACGAAGCTGTCGTCCGTTCGGCACTAGATCGGGACGGATCGTGATTGGATCATGGAACGGATCGTGATTGGATCGCGAAGACGTTTGACTACATCAACCGCTTTATTAGCGCTTTCTCTTAGCTATCTACAAGGGTATGTAGATGATATGTCTCCAACGTATCTATAATTTATGAAGTATTTATGCCATGTTTACAATAATTCTATGTGATTTTGGTATGATTTTATTAGAACTGACCCGGACTAACGCTGTTTTCAGTAGAACTACCGTGGTGGTGTTTTGTGCAGAAATATAAGTTCTCGGAATGGGATGAAAATTTATGGAGAATATTTTTGGAAAATATAAAAAATACTAGAGCGAAGAGCTGGGCCAGAAAGTGGACGAGGAGGTCACAAGCCTGCTAGGCGCGACAACCCCCCTGGTCGCGCCTAGCAAGCTTGTGGGCCCCTCGAGCACCTCCTTGACATGATTCCAATGCCAAAAATTTCTATAAATATAGAAACCTTCAAAAAGAAACCTAGATCGGGAGTTTCGCTGTCGCAAGCCTCCAGAGCTACGAAAAACCAATCGGGGGCCCATTCTGGCACCCTGCCAGAGGGCGAAACCATCACCGGAGGCCATCTTCATCATCCTGGTGCTCTCCATGACGAGGAGGGAGTATTTCACCCTCGGGGCTGAGGGTATGTACCAGTAGCTATGTGTTCGATCTCTCTCTCTATCTCGTGTTCTTGAGATGGCACGATCTTGATGTACCGCGAGCTTTATTGATATAGATGAATCATATGGAGTTTTCCCCTCTCTATCTTCTTGTGATGAATTGAGTTTTCCCTTTGAAGTTTTCTTATCGGATTGAGTCTTTAAGGATTCGAGAACACTTGATGTATGTCTTGCAATGGGATATCCGTGGTGACAATGGGATGTTCTATTGATCCACTTGATGTATGTTTTGGTTATCAACTTGCGGGTTCCGTGACCTTAGGAATCTATGCATAGGGGTTGGCACACGTTTTTGTCTTGACTTTCCGGTAGAAACGTTGGGGCACTCTTTGAAGTTATTTGTGTTGGATTGAATATGATGAATCTGAAATTATGTAATGCACATCGTATAATCAAGCACATGGGTACTTGTGGTGACATTGGAGTATCTAGGTGACATTAGGGTTTTGGTTGATGTGTATCTTAAGGTGTTATTTTAGTACGAACTCTAGGGTTGTTTGTAACACTTATAGGGACAGCTCATAAGATTGATCGGAAAAGATAACTTTGAGGTGGTTTCGTACCCTACAATAATTTCTTCGTTAGTTCTCCGCTATTTGTGACTTTGGAGTGAACTCTTTGTCGCACGAGAGGTATTTACATATGATTCAACTATCTCAGTATTGTTGAGGGAACTTGCACTAGTGAAAGTATGGACCCTAGGCCTTGTTTCCAAGCATTTATACCACGTTTTGGTTGTTGTTTACTAATTGTTACCTTGTTGTTTTATATTTTCAGATCACAAAAGCCTATATCTACCATCCATATTGCACTCGTATCACCATCTCTTCACCGAACTAGTGCACCTATACAATTTACCATTGTATTGGGTGTATTGGGGACACAAGAGACTCTTTTGTTATTTGGTTGCAGGGTTGTTCGAGAGAGACCATCTTCATCCTATGCCTCCCATGGATTGATAAACCTTAGGTCATCCACTTGAGATAAATTTGCTATTATCCTACAAAACTCTGCGCTTGGAGGCCCAACACGAGTCTACAAGAATAAGTTGTGTAGTAGACATCAGTAGACACACTCCCCCTCTCATAGCTATGCATCTCCATGGATAGATCTTGCATGTGCGTAGGAATTTTTGTTTCCCATGCAACATTCCCCAACATTAACATATATCAAGTGAATCACTTGAATAATCCAATGTCACTACGGGTATCCGCATGCAAGACATACATGAAGTGCTCTCAAATCCATAAAAGTATTCAATTCGGTAATAACAAAATCTCAAAGAGAAAACTCAATTCATCACAACAAGATAGAGAGGGGAAAACACCATATGTTCCAACTATATTAACAAATTCCGTGATACATCAAGATCGTGCCATCTCAAGAACACGAGAGAGAGAGAGAGGGAGAGAGAAAGAGAGAGAAAGAGAGAGAGAGAGAGAGAGAGAGAGAGATTGAACACATAGCTACTGGTACAAACCGTCAGCCCCGAGGGTGGACTGCTCCCTCCTCATCATGGAGACCATAGGGATGATGAAGATGGCCAACAGTGATGATTTCCCCCTCTGGCAGGGTGCCAGAACGGTGTCTAGATTAGTTTTTCGTGGCTACATAGGCTTGCGGAGGCAGAACTTCTGATCTAGGGTTATTTCTGGTGGTTTCTGAATATATAGGATTTGTGGGCGTCGGTTTCATGCGAAGATGGGCCACGAGGAGCCCACAAGACACCAGCGCAAGCGAGAGGGGGCTGGCGCGCCCTGGTAGGTTGTGCCCACCTCGTGGCTCTTCTGGCCCTCCCATGAAGCTTCTAGTGCCTCTTTTGTTCCAAAAAAAATCGTCAAAAAGTTCCGTTGCATTTGGAGAACTTTTATTTCTACACAGAAAAACAACACCACGGTAGTTCTGCTGAAAACAGCGTCAGTCCGGGTTAGTTCCATGCAAAATCATACCAAAACCATATAAAATTGTTGTAAGTATGGCATGAATACTTCATAAATTATAGATACGTTGGAGACGTATCGGTACTATTGACGGTTGTTTGTGTGATCCTCCTATTGATTCGATAAATCTTCGTTCTCATTGAGGGGGGGAAACTTGTTGCTACTTACTACTTCATCCCTTCCTCTTCGGGAAAAAGCCCAACGCGTCTACAAAGTAGTAGAGGTGATTGATGAGATCAAGGTGTTTCGCGTTGTAATGTCGGGGGTCGAGGGAACCGGTGGAGGCTGGCAGTCGAGCGAGAGAGAACGAAAAATGGGCTGGCCAGGTTGTTTTTCGTGCATGCGATGGTGTACAGCCCGAGTGAGATATTCGGTGTAATTCCAAGCTCTAATATATTCCATTATATAGTACATGGATAACTTTCAATATTGTTTGTTGGATGAAGCAGATCTAGTGGTTGTGAGGTTGCAAATGCGAGCCATATTGGTCGTTGGATATTCTCTTCACTAGACAAGATTCGGCCAAATGTACTATCTAGAAGAATTCATATATGGTCACAAGCACCATGCATAATATGCACAGACTATACCTCAAAACAAAGATATTTCTTCTTTGTTCTAAACTCTTCCATACTCCAATTCTCTGATTATTGTCTACTAAATGAATCACCACTCTTTTTAATTTTATTATTGATTCGGTATACACAACACTTCTCGTTTGCTCAAACATCTTACATATTTTAATTTTACTATAGTAGAGGAAGTGATTTAATTGAAAGCGTTTTCTTTTGCCGGAGCTCGCAGAATTGTTAGAATCATGGGTTTAACATCTCAATAGAAAAGAATCGTGGGTTTAAGTTGATATTCCACTTCACTAATTCTGAAGATTCTCAGACAGTTTTGATGAAGCAAATCAAGTTCTTCTGAGCTTATTGATTCTCCGGGCTCAGTTGTTGAGAATCATCTAGCGTTTATCCTCTACAAATAAACATCGATGTTTAAAAACTACTACCTCTATATCATAATATAAGATATTTTTATAAGCTAGGTACAGAAGGAGTAGTTTATTTTTCTAAACATCCCTCTGAGTACCTTGCATTGTACATGCCTAAATAGCCCGCTAGAACAAGAACCGGTCCGAGCAGGGCACCGGACGGTCGTCGCACCATCTGGAAGATCATATGGGGGTGTCCTGCTCCCCCGAAGGTATGCGTGTTCGCTTGGAGAGTTGTCACCAACTCACTTGCTACTTGGGCCAATAAAGCCTCACGACACCTCGAGCTTACTGACATATGCCTTCTTTCTGGTATGGAACGTGAGGACGGATCCCATGCGCTTTGTAGATGCCCTTTGACAAGAGAGCTCTGGCGAGTTATGGCCTTGGACTGAAATATACCCAAGGTGGAGTCCATCCAGAACACAGGCCCATAGTGGGTCTTCACACTATTAGATCCCTTGGATGATACATCAAGACTGGTGGCGCTCATGACCGTGTGGCGAATATGGCATGTCCGCAATGAGATTACACATGACAAGGCGCTACCCCCTGCCGAAGCCTCCAGACAATTTCTGCACGGATATATTAACTCGCTCTTGTCCATACAACAACATCCTAAAGGCGATCTTGAGAAGGGAAAGATGGTGGTCTCATCCACACCATCACATGCCAAAGTGCGCAAGGAGGCCACTGTGCGCGTGAGCTGGGCCCCCCTTGAGCCGGGCTGGGCAAAGCTGAACACGGACGGAAGTTACATCGCGACAATGGGTGCGGCGGGCGAAGGCATGATCCTGCGGGATGACCGAGGTGAGATCTTCTATAGCGCATGTAGAGAGATCCGCACATGTTAAAATGCATTAGAGACAGAGCTAGTGGCATGTAGAGAAGGTCTAGAATTGGCCTTATATCGGACGAACCTACCTATCTTGCTCGAGATGGATAGCATGAAGGCGTGACCATGATTACATGGGGCAATCAAGATAGATCTAATCGTCGTGCACTAGTATAAGAGATCTGCAGGCTGACTAGGCTTGCCATTAGGAACATCTTCTTTACCCATTGTATCCGTTCGCGAACATTGTAAGCTATGAGTTAGTCGCCTATGGTCGTAGTACTTCATGCACAACAGTATGGCTAGCTATCGGAATGGACTTTATTATAAATCTGGCCGCGGCTGAAAAGCCTCCGTGAGTTAACGGAGAATTCTTTTGCCCCGCAAAAAAAAAAAGAACCGGTGGCGGATACTACCATTTCAAGTGCATTTTACTCACTTATAAGCAAGTCAAACACACCCAAAAAACAACCGGGTCCGATCCCCTCCCACTCCCACTCAGCACTCTGCAGCAGCTTATCCGGTCATCCCCTTTCAACAACGAACCCCTTTCTCGCCCCCACATCATCTTCCTCCTCCCCTGACGTCGACATGTCCTCCGATCCAACTGCAAAAGCCGCGCGGCTGGCGTGCGTTTCTTTCCCACCCCATGCTTCCACAGCAGCAGCTCCACCATCGCTAGCTCGGGGAGCAGCAGAAGACTCAACGCCGCAATGGCAGCACCCCCTCTCCTCCTCCTGCTCGCGGCGGCCGCAGCGCTCCTCCTCCTGCCGCCGCCGCCCCCGCCCACCGCTCACTCCGCGCCCGCCCGCGTCTTCTCCGTCGCCGACTACGGCGCGGCCGGCGACGGGTCGCGCTACGACACGGGGCCCATCCAGGCGGCCGTCGAGGCCTGCGCGGCGGCGGGGGGCGGCCGCGTGCTGCTCCCGGCGCCCGGGGACTACCTGACGGCGACCGTGCACCTCCGCTCGGGCGTGGTGCTCGAGGTGGCCCCCGGCGCGCGCCTGCTGGGCGGGACCCGGCAGCGGGACTACCCGCCCGAGTCGCGCCGCTGGTACGTCGTGCTGGCCGAGAACACCACCGGCGCGGGCGTCACCGGCGGCGGCGAGGTCAACGGCCAGGGCGGCGCCTTCGTGGTCACGCCTAGCGCCCAGAAGAACGTCATGGTCAGCTGGAACGCCACGGGGGACTGCGTGGGCGACGAGTGCCGCCCGCGGCTCGTAGGCTTCATCGACTCCAAGGACGTCGCGGTCCATGACGTCACCCTCAACCAGCCGGCCCTGTGGTGGTCAGCTCTTCTTGCTCCCTAGCTTAGCTCTGATCGAACTCATAGAACTTCCATGTTCCATCGGCAAAACCTCTGAACTGATTGAACAAATGCAGTGTAGTCATGTAAATGCACTGACTTGTGTAATCCTTTCATTCTGTCTGAAGTCTGAACTCAAATGATACTAGAATCAATTAAGTACATACATTCGCCATCACCTGCTGCTATTAGTTGTTATTACTTGTTGTCGATTCACTCGAGACAGATCGATATTTGTTAGGATTGGCAATCAGTTCATAATGATACTAGTAGTTAATCAACCACACATTTGCAATCAGTTACTGTTTTTAGCTCTTACTTGTTATGTGTCCACTACAGACTTAAACACACTTAGGTAGAATCACTGAACTAGAAAAACGCAAAATTGTTTCGACTGTTACTTGATATGCCTGCATTCTCTGCAGCCTGCATCTTGTCAGGTGTGACAACTCGGTGATCCGCAATGTCTCTATATACGGGGACTTTGACACTCCTAACAATGACGGGATTGACATCGAGGATTCAAACAACACGGTCATCACCGATTGCCACATAGACACCGGAGATGATGCCATCTGCCCAAAGTCTAGCACAGGGCCTGTTTACAACTTGACAGCGACAAATTGCTGGATCCGTACTAAATCATGCGCTATCAAATTTGGAAGTGCAAGCTTTTTCAACTTTGAGAAACTGCTCTTTGACAACATAACTATAGTTGATTCGCATCGAGGACTTGGAATGCAGATCCGTGATGGAGGTAATGATTTTGTGTTTGCAATTGTGAATGAACCGTCATACAATTAGGTGGTATAACTGAACATCTTATTAAATTTTTTAATCGGTTTGCCACCTTGAAATTTTACTTTTACTTAGCAGTGATCCTATGTTGCTGTAATTTCAGCTATTGCTTTAAGCATCCTGATTTGAAGATACAAAATTTTGCAGGGAACGTTAGTGATGTGGTATTTTCAAACATCAAAATGCACACTAGGTACTACCATCCTTCATGGTGGGGGAGAGCTGAACCGATCTACATCACTACCTGTCCAAGGCACCCCGATTCCAAAGAAGGCACCATTTCAGATGTCCGTTTCATCAACATCTCATCAGTATCAGAAAACGGTGTTTTCCTGGCTGGATCGAAGCACGGCTTGCTTCGCAACTTGAAGTTCCAGAATGTTGACCTGACCTACAAGAGGTGGACAAACTACACCGGGGGGCTGTATGACTACAGGCCTGGGTGCCAGAAGATGGTGAAGCACAGGACTGGTGGTATGATGCTGGAGCACATCTCAGGCCTGGAGGTTGACAATGTCAGCATGAGATGGTCGAGAGGAAGCCTGAAAGGGTGGGGTGTTAACCCGCTCCTCTTCCGGCCATCGACTATCGATGGGCTGTCATTCCACGATTGGCAATCTCTGGATGTTCAATAGCAGAGCAGCTGAATCTCGCCCTCATGTCGATATGTATCATGTATCCACGATGAATAAGCCACGATTCTTGTGTGATATTTTTAAATAAAAGATCCCAATTCAAAACAGCAGACTTTGTTGATTTCTGCTGTCTGCATACATGGAGGATTCTTTTGGGAAGAGTGTAAATAAACGATCCAATCCCAGACAGCATGCTGTACTGATTTCTGCTGTCTGCATATATGCAGGAGAGCCCCTCGCTTGACTGTGTTCTGAGCTTGAATTCAATACTGTAGACCTGATCAATGTGAGCCGGTTTGCACTTGCCAGTACTTGTTCAAGTGAACCTTCCATCTAAAGTGGACGAATAATGAAGTCTAGTATGCCGTGACAGTTTGGAAGAGTTGATGAATGGCTTGTGTTTTGTCCTATTTTTTTCATACTCCAGAATCATTTCCCCCCTATGAAAAGCCAGGTCAAGTAGATGGGGCTAGTATCATTTATTTTTCAGATTTGAGCTTAGAAGTTTCTAGAACTTTTTACTGATATATTGACAACAGACTTTCTTATCACTTTTTTTTTGCGGAGAGACTTTCTTATCACTTTATCAGTACTTGAGATTAACTAACACTTGTTGTACGATAGTTCTCGTTGAACAAATATGCCGGCTTTATTAAATCACGATTGCAAAAGTACAGCCATAGTGCCTAGGTGAACAAGCCGACCAAAATCTAGGGAATAATTCATATAGCTATTTTTTACAAATCAATCTTAAAGAATGTTCTCGTATATTTTTACATATAAAATTCTGAACTTTTTTGGAGGGGGTAGAGCTATAAGTATCTTAGTGAACAACTGTGCTAAATGTACTGTAGTAAATGACACAAATAGCTAATATATTAAAAAATTATGCTTGAAGCATATTCACATCTCATTTGGAGAGGGAATTCTCATCTGTTTTGGGGAGTCCATATTTCTTTGATTTTTTTTAGAACTAGTCCATATTTCTTCTGAAAATACAATACTACTCCGTATTAACCTCCGGCCCACTTCTTCATAGCGTAGCCCAACACTGACCAAGTCCAGCCCACTTACACCACTCTCTGCAGCGTCCACAGTCCACACCCCAGCCAGCCTCGTCTCCGCAGATCAGCAGCCCCCAAATCGGCGACCCCTCTCTCCCCCCGATCTCCAATCCTCCACCAAGCACACACGCACCAACCGGGCACGATGCGGGCGATCTCGTCGGCGGCGGGAGGGATGCTGCGGGCGCGGCTGCGAGCGGCGGCGCGCCTCCGCGGCGGGCACGGCGACGGCGGGGGGCGGTGGACGACGCCGGGCCACGAGGTGCGTCCCAAGGGGTACCCGATGAACCGCACGCCGCCGCCGCCCGGCGAGTCGCGCAAGTGGGAGGACTGGGAGCTCCCCTGCTACGTCACCTCCTTCCTCACCGTCGTCATCCTCGGCGTCGGGCTCAACGCCAAGCCCGACCTCACCCTCGAGACCTGGGCGCACCACAAGGCGCTCGAGCGCCTCCAGCAGCAGGAGCTCGCCGCCGCCTCCGCCGCCGCCGACGCCATGTCCGAGTGATCCGCGCGCGCGCGCGCGCCACAGGTCTTCCTCGAAACCTAGGTTGCTTCTGTTCTGTTTTGCTTCCAATAAGGGTTGGTTGTGAACTTGTGATGTACCAATCTGATATTGATGGGACCTGGGCTGAACACTATGTTTCTGTTTCTGTTTCTGTTTTGTTGTTGAAATTTATCTGATGATGATGACAGATGCCTTATACATTTCGAAATGCCCTATGATGTCCTAAACATTTTGAAATGCCTCGGCATTGTATTATCTTGTGTATCCCTTATTTATTTTTCCTTGGCCATAATTTGATACATATTTTTGGGAGCGTAATTAGGATTCATTATACTCGTCTCTCTTCGCCTGAAATGACTCGTTGCAGAAAATAAATAAATCAAATGTCGCATTGAACAGCTTGAAATGTTGCTTGCTTGTTAGAACTTACAAGTGAATAAGTGATGCTTGCTTTTTTGTGTGGGGGGGCTTGGGTATCGTCTTTCTCTTTTTTTCTTTTCCAATGACGAGTGGACATTCTCTCAATAGAGGAAAGGTTACACACGATATGTTACTTCAGTAAATGATCAGGCCCTATCTTTATAGAAGAGGCAGGTAAATAGTATGTGTAGATTACTAAATAAAATTTGAGTCTGAGCACATGCTGTAAGCTTGGCCTTTGTTTCTACTCGATAAAATATGAACAATTAGTTGAGTTTTTGTGATTGAAGTCGAGTATTGTTTGAAAAATTGTTGCAAATTGTGATGAATCCTGTTATGTAACTCACAGTTAAAATAGATATCATGAACAGTTGGACACTTGAATTTTGCTGATCCTGTGAAGGATGTATAACCCATTCTATTTCTTGATGCCATAGTTAGGTGTGATAGAAAGTCAGGAGGTATAACTTTGCACTATATCTACTGCAGTTTTTTTTTCTGTTCATACTTCGCTGGGCTTATAAATGCAGAGATTTGCTTCATGTCAACTCGCCTATCAATTGTTCAACACAAACCTGCTACACACGCACTATCACTACCAAGACACCATTAACTCTGAACACAGTGTCTTTTTCTTTATCTGCACTTCATTGTGCAGCTAGTTTGGTATTTGCCAAATTGAGGAAAGGAATGGGAGGGGAGGGCAAAGGAGTGAGTGTGTCTCAGGACACGAGGGTAGAGGGTAAAAGGATAGAGTGAAATCATCGGTTTGCATGGGGCTGGGCTCATTCCCAGCTAGTCACACGTCTCTGTACTGGACGGATTAGGAGAAAACAGGTTTATTCATTCTTGCCGAGATGGCGAAATAACATAGGTCGCATGTTCTTCCTAGGATAAACTAGCAAATAACTATCCTGAGTCCAGTAAGAGGCCAACTCCAACTCCCAAACCAACCAAAGAGTATATGATCTTAAGGATCTTCTAGTAGCTTCCCTACATTATGTACAATGTCCAAGAATGTGCCTCATTTGTTGCTTTCTTCTCCAGCCGCCGCACGTGTTGGCTTACAGCAACTCTGATATGTTGTACCCCAAGAGTCCATACTATTAGAAACATGGAAACATAGAGATGATGCTTTTATTTTAATCAAGAAGTAAACAATGTTGTAGGTAGCAGCTAGTGGCACAAGCAGACAAACTGGTCTACCTTAGAGAGCAGCCTGTAAATAGAACACTGGAATTGACTGTTTCTTTATTTCCTTATGATCAGTGAAGGAGTGTTGACTGTTAACCAGTACGGTAGTTTGTTCTGTTGGAGAAGTGGCTGGGGACCGATCGTGTGACTGCAGGAGAACTCTCAAACTGAATAGAGTGTTTTATGGTTTCCATGTTGTATCAAGGTGGAATCCTGCTGTAAGAACTAGCTGGTATTTTGTGGAATGTTTTCGTACTGGTAGATCAGAGGGGTCAATTTGACTATCTGTTATATATATCATCTGCCCAAACTTGTTGTGTGATACCCAGTTCCTGCCAAATTTTATGGAAATCGGAGACGCAAAGCCCCTGCATAAAATAGGAAGAAACCAAGGTAGTATGTGAAACATAGGTTAGCGATGTTATGGGTTTGTCAAAAGATTAGTAATTTATGAACTGGGTCAGTTTTGTTTGAAAAGAGAAATTTGGACGACTGAAATCTATCACTGTGATTCCTCTTTGCCCCCTAGTCTACAGTCAGTCTGTTCTTTTTTCCTGTGAATGTCAATTATGAATACTTCACTTCATCAGGTTTATTAGTTTCACAAATAATTTCGTTGAAGTGTGTGTACTGTGCACATCAATGCTGCCGTCACAACTTTGTTTACATAAAATGCTCTGCTTTTCATGAGAAAATATTACTAGTCGTCAGCAAGCAATGAATGATATGTCAATGTTTCCCAGAAAATAATACAGGAGTAGTAATAAGCAAACATTGAGAAAATGCTTGCTTTCACTAATAATCAGAATATTATTAGTTTCACAAACATTGAGAAAATACTGCTTATAATTTCACGCAATGAATGTCTTCTGCGACAACTGATATGTCAGCAAGATAGTTGACTATTTGAGTATTCTTATTTTAGCAAGCATGGTGCCATATTGCTTTTAATAGCAAAAGGCACGAGTTGAACCTAACCAAGCAGAAAAAAAATTAGGTGAATACTATGGCATATTGGCATTGAAAAGTAAAGCCACATTGATCCTCTTAAAAAATCCGATCAAACCTTGTTGCAGCAGATAGTTGAAAAATCGTCATGCTAAGGCCCTATAGGGCCAGAACTATCAATAATGAAGAGTGTAGATTGGAAGGACCTAACCTGCACGAACAAAGACCAAATCCACTGATGACCAGCATCATCCGGTTCCTACAAGGTCTGTTGAGGTACACCTCCACATGCCTCCAACGAAGCTAGATGTACTGCAAAGACAGGGGCTACGAGGGGAGTAACTTATTTCATTTTAAGAAGTCCTTGGCCGCCTCGTCTTGCTGGACAAAACACAAATCCTAGCCAAACTTAAAAATATCTAAAAATGAAGCACTCTCGTCCATAAGGACTGGGATCCATCGTGACTCCATGACCCCAAGGCCATAGGAGATGAGGCAGATGGTTGGTGCCGTCGACAGTGAGGCAGGGAAGCCTTGTCGCTTGTTGCCTTCAAGTTGCCAGCTTGTTGCCTTCAAGTTGCCAACGAGCGGATATCGTAAAGCCTATTGACTATGTATGCTTTGATTATCCTCATTTGTTGACTTGTTCTTGTCATATAGTAGCAAACTAATATTTGGCAAACATCCTATTGCCGCTGTTGAGATCCACAGGTCGCGGCGCCACAAGTGTTACATTGTAGCTTTGTCGTCTCCATGCAGCATGCGGATGCCTCCTATTTCGCTCGTGGCATTGAAGCCCACATAGCAGCTACTGCCATTGTGAGGGATGCAATTGCAATGGCCACACATCGTCCTTTCGCTTGCAGCAACGGTGGCTGTTGTGGCAAAGATGCACACCGGTCCCCTTGATTTGAAGAACGGTGATCGACCATGGGAGCGAGGTCTCTCTCCCCCTATCGAGCGTGTCGAATGAGAGAGAGAGGTGGGATGGCAAAGCAACACGAAGACAAGTGGAAGGGGAGCATATAAAGGTGGGGATGGAGAGCGGTGGACAGGCCCCACATGTTATAGGAGAGGTGGTAGTCGTGAGACTGGCCGGTAGGTATGCGCGTGATACGAGCACTGCACGATCGAGCTTGATCAGATGGCTCGGGAAGCGGTTGACGCCAGCCAAGGATCAATCGGTGGAAACAAAGAGTTTTTGACCCATCCCATTAGTTTGTGTGAGTTTCCTCTCATGTTGGTGAATACCCCATTCCACCAATAAGATCAAAGGACAGTGAATATCCTAGTGTTTGTGAAACTTCATGCAACAAAATCTGAAATATCATGAAACAAATGAGCAATCGCGAGAACTCTTGATCTATCAATTGACCGCAACGCTTTGTCTGATCAATTCTCCATCCCAACTATTTTGTAACATGATCAAATAAGATCAGAAACCTTGGACATAAGATATCCCTCTTTAGGAGTGATAACTCTTGTAGCAGCACAATATGGGATCCATGCCACCACGCATCTTTTTATTTTTGACATGCCACCACGCATCTTCCTAAATATTAATATCCTGCCAATTGCTAACTTTTCATATTTAACCATGCTTCGGATAATTGACTCCCACTGTAATACTTTGCCTTTCTTTAATTTTGCATTCAACAAATCACTTTTCAAAGGCTCTCAAGACTGTGGCACTAAAAGAATCTGGGTCCGCAAGGAGACACCACACTTGTTTATGCAACATCACCAAATTGAAATAGTGGATATCACAAAAACCCACCCCTCCTTAAGTTTTTGGGACACACACTTTCCATCAAACCATCCAGTGTATCCGTTTTTTATTGTCCTCGTCACCCCATAAAAAAATGTAACGTCGTGTTAATGATTCCTTTGCGAGTTCCTTTAAAATTAAAAATCCACCCCTCCTTAAGTTTTTGAGACACACATTTTCCATCAAGCCATCCAGTGCATCCTTTTTTGATTATCCTCGTCACCCCATAAAAAATGTGACGTCGTGCCAATGATTCCTTTGCGGGTTTCTTTAAGAATTTTAAAGGCAGGCATAGCAGTATGTGAAAATGGCTTGAGCACCAGACTTGAGGAGAACTTCCTTTCTTCCATGAGATAATATTTTTTCTCTCCATCCATTGATTTTTATGATAAAACAGTTAATCTTGTCAAAAAAAGAATGTTTCCATTGCACAAAAACATACTTCCATCATGGAAAACAGATCTTGCTAAATAAACCATATTACTGATTATCCATTAGGGAAAATCATAATTTACAAATTGTTTTCAAAACAGCCCGATTTGTTCTTGAAAAGGAGATCCGTCGTGATCTAAGAAGCAAATACTAGGAAACAAATCAAAATTAACTAAGACTAACTGCCACCAGGGTAAGACGCACCTTCTGATGGGGAAGCTCCCATTAAACGCCCGATAGGACGCTAGGGAGTGGTGGCCCGATACTCATACGTAAACCCCTTGGACTTGATTTTATGGAAACGACTGCAGAGCTTCTTCACATTCAACTGAACCGTGGAGGGAACTTTCTCCACAACATATTTACCAATAACCTCCGGCCCTTTGTGGGCGTGCATGATCATACTCCTGCTTTTCGTCTCCATAGCTACTATTGTCATGTACGGTGTCCAACGTAAGCAGTGGCGGAACGTGATGAGCAAACAAGGGGGGTTAATTTCGAACTAAAAGCAAAATATCCACAAAACAAATGCGGTTTAGAGCATTTTCAATGGCAACCCACAAATTCCTTTCGGTATATGTTCACGGACAGGTCCCCTATCTGTGGTCACTAATGTCGAAAGCCGTCATCCAACGCTATCCGGTATATGTCCTCCAGTAAAGGGTAATTTGAAATTCAAATTTAGTTCGAGGGTGGGCGAAAAGGGCAGGAATTGGGTGAAGAGTGACGAGGGGTGGAAGGAGGGAGTGGGGGATTTTGACGCGAAAACAACGCGGGTTGCTACAAAAGCGTGGGCTCCGTCCTTTTTTGGGTGGGCGGAGGGGGGGGGGTCAGAATCCGACGTTTTTCGTGTCCGGACTCCCGTAAAACCTCACATTTGGTTCCGATTTGCATGAAGATAATGGTCCGGACCGCCTGACAGGATCAATAGAAATCCGTGTTGGATGACTTCCGCGGTCCGAACGAATGCAGTTGGTATGAGGGTCGGCGTGGCAGGTGCCCTTACAGTCTCAAACATAAACCGGAACAAAAGATACACGTTTTATAAATATATGTATCCACCAGTATACGTCTTATAAACATCGGACGAGTCTCGATCATGTTCACGTGCCAATCATAGGAGAGCTTTCTGACACATTGGGAGAAGTCGGTAGATGTGCTACGCTCTGCATTCATGTAGAGAAGATAGATCATCTATTAATTGTGCTTGGACGGTGGGGGCATCTTGGGCTGGGCAATAAGCATAGTAATCCCATTATCCTTTACTGGCAGGTTAGTTCGAGCGATGTAAGGCGCTCGAGCGATGTTGCATTCTCAAGAATATGGCAGGTTAGTTCGACCATGCTCTTTGCAGAGCAGAATCCCATTATCCAGACATTCTTGACGTTGCAATGGAGATGTCCTGGCATCCGTCTCATGTTCGAGTCTCCATCAGAAATCAATTCATGCTTTACTCGAGTTTGTGATACCTGCATCCATAGGAATAACACATGAGTTAAATGGTTCCACAGCATGCAGATATACTTGATATCGTGGTTGCAAGCTAGAGGAGAAGTGACTTACACCCAAGACAAACTTCTCCAGGATCGGACAAGCATCCAGGAAATAAGCTAGAGAAAAATAATCATAGGCTGGAGAAAAGCCCTTCATCAAGATAAATCTGCAGGTTCTTCAGGTAGAGGAATTTGACAGCTAAGATTGGTGTATTGAACATCTGCATATAGATCTAGGTTAAATACTTTCTTCCCAAAAAAAAGGTTAAAAATATTCAATGGCACGACTAATGCTATATGAAATAATACTGGTATCTCTAACAATCAAATCTACTGCTGGTCATCCTTCCAAAACCAATAATGAAAAAACAAAAGTTTGAGAATATATACCTCTCCAGCCGAAGGTACGAGGAGTGTTTCAAGATTTGGCATGATGAATGGAAGCTTGGAACAAGCATAATGAACAAAATCACATTCGTCGTAATCCAACATTCGCAGGTCTTTCACTTGCAGTAAATCTCCAACCAGACGTTTCTCTATGGCACCATCGATGCGAACAAGGCAAACATTTGGTGCTTTATTCTCTATCACTTCCAGAGCTGTGCAATGAAACACTGACAGGCTGTTGAGCCGATGTAGCACGCAAGATATCTTGAGGCGAATGATCTTGTCGCAACTATTGAGAGTCAACTCTTCCATAGCAAGAGAATTGGACAGAAGGTGCCCTAATTCATCTCCAGTGATGTGCACCTGAAACAGATGCAGCCTTGTCAAGAAACCAAGTCCCGCCGTGGGATGGAAAGCGCAACCGCTGAGGTGAAGGTGTCGAATCGAATTTCCACCCCCGTTGGATAAGACTGAGCAGGGGAAATCGTAAACCGCATTGCGGCCTAGATGCATTGAGAGTTTGACTTCTTCAATCCCTGGAGTAACAGCAATCTCAAGCCATCTGTTGAGATAGCTGCTGTCCAAAAAAGAACCAAAGTAATTATAACTAAGGCTGAATGTCTTAATGCCGCCTGAGTGTTTTTTCATAATGCGGTCGACTCTCTTGCTGAAAATCCGTGCCAGTTTATCTTTTCTGCATGTATTTCCATTCAGGCCTAGTGTTTCCGTACTTGAGGTGAGATTGGGATGGGATCTCCAGCAGCTTAGAAATGTTTGAGACACACAGCCAGCTCGCCCGGCATCTGCCAGTGGCAGAAGGGACAGTATATCATGCCAGATGTCCTGCAAACACAAGAAGAGGAGAAAGATTAAGCAAGTGGACCCCTCCTTAACCAGGGGGGTAGGATCATATGCAATACTAGCATTTATGCGCCAGGTGCTCTGTGCAACACCACGTCTGCTGTGTACATCAAGAAGTGGTTTTCCTTGACAGTGTTATTAGTGCCTTTCCTAAAAAGAATGTGACCTGATATTGATTAATAAACGAGTACGCAGCGGTACTACTTGTTCCTAAAAGGCATAACACTGAAACCGATGCTCTAGTGAGAATTATGAAACTAGAAAAAAAGAAGTGCAGAAGCACACCATCTATTACTTTAACAACTTCAACAGTGTAGTGAAGTATCACACTTGCAGTCAAGTTTATTCAAACCGATGCTTCTGGCTTCTATCGTGTCTTTTATTTATTTATTCAGCGGCTAAGATTCAGTCGAAATTGCTCAACTTGTTGGCTTTGATTTCGTAACCCAGAAAAGGACGAACCACCTCAGTTAAGCAGAGGCCGTCAGTTAAGCAGCAAGAATGACACTGAACTGAGGCTGACAGTAAAAGGAGTCCTAAAATATGCTGTCACAGCTTACACTTAGACTAGGTTACAGTTCCAGCAAATTTGTGAAATAGAGTGACTGGCACTGGATATCAGTTAGTGTTCGGCTAGGAATCATCCTCAGCGTTCTGTTGGCTGGGCGTACCTTTGGAAGATCATCCGGCGCTGAATGTCTCAATCGCTTGCGACCTTGGGCCTGGGGATCATCGTCCTGCTGAACGGGCGAGCCCCTCCGTTTAGCCGCTGAAGCAGTCGACATAGTACCTAGGATAGGATAGGGCACATCATCCATGGTCATGACTCATGAATAATGCAGAGATTAACGTAAGGAAACAGCACCAAAGGCGACAGCCTGCGCACCGGGAGAGGGGCAAGATTCGACTTACTACCACCACGGGGTCGGAATTTCACCTCCTCCCGGAGCCGAGACGACACGAGAGATCGGGGCCAGCAATGGCGACCGCGGCTCTATTTACAGCTTCGATTTGACTCGGACGAAGGCGGTTCGCGGGAGAGGAGACCGGATCGGCGCCGCCGCGCGCCATGGCAGCGTCAACGTTTTTTTTTTTTTTTTTTTTTTTTGAGGGGGGTAGCAGCGTCAACTAACCCTAAGCTAACTTCCCAAGTAGGCCTGCTAGGCCCTCTTCCTCACGCTGGAGGCCTGTGTCTAGCAGCCCAATGGGAAACTTTGACGGATGCATGGTTGACCGGAAAGTAACCTTCTAGTTTGTCTCAAATGAGCTGGTGGTGAACAGTAACATCAAAACACTGATTTTTTTACGAATATTAACGGATTTTCTAAGAACTTGTAAATTTTTATCATTATATAACATTTGGGGAAATCGTGGCAAGAAAAGACAAAATCAATGCTCCAAAATGTTTTCGAAAATAGCATTTTCATAGTGTCAATTGTTTATGTCATGCCTTTTAGGAATGTGATTCCATGAAGAATCTTTGCAAGCATTCAAAATATTTATCATAAAAAATCATTTTTTTTAATTTCCTGTTCACCCGAGCTCATTTGAGCTTGAGCTGAGGAACTCCGCATCTGGTTGATCCATGCAAGTTTATGTATTCCTTTTTTAAGGTAATAGTTTTTTAACAATTTTTAAGGTAATAGTTTATGTATTCCTGATTACCCTAAAATATTGTATTCCTGATTCTCAAAGAAAAAAAGTATTCCTTCCCTAAAAAAACATTCCTGTATTCCTGTAAACTTGTCTAAAAATATGTATTAATGTAAACATCTTGGAGTAATAAAAGCTCGGTATCCTTCTTAAAAAAAAGTTTTTAAAGCTCTCTTAAAAAAGGTTGATCCATAGTTTATGTATTCCTTTTTTGCGAAAATTTTATGTATTCCTTCCCATCAAAAGAAAAATGTATTTATTCGCAAAAAAATAATGTATTCATGTATTCCTGTAAACTTGTCTAAAAAATGTATTCATGTAAACATCTTGGAGTAATAAAAGCTCGATATTCTTCTAAAAAAAGGTTGAATCATGCTAGTCTTTTTATTTTCTCTCGAATTAAAATAAAGAACCATGCTATTATGGAATGAGTGAATACCTAAAAGGCTGTTTTGTCGAATTGATTGATATCAATGTTAGCTTCTTAGACTAGTCACAATGGGGAGTAACATAGAGTAGTAACATGCATATGTTACTAGTCTAAGTTACTACCTCCATAGTGGATAGTAACATAGGGATAGTAACATAGAGTCTTTCATTTATTAGCTTATAGACTCATTTTGCCCTGGTATGTGCTATGTTACTCATAGAGGTAGTAACATGCTAAATTACTCAATTTTTTCCTCTTTTCATTAATTAGCTATCACATCATATTTTTTGTTTAGATGACATATATGTTACTACCTATGTTACTCCCATTGTGACTAGTCTTAACTCAGGTCTACCACACAGCTACACCCTTTTACAGGCTTGTGATTAATTCCCTTTGTTTCAAAATAAATGTCTCAATGTTAGTACAATTTTATACTAAAGTTAGCACAAAGTGAGATATTTATTTTGAGATGGATGGAGTAAAAGAAATTTCAGACAACTTGTTCATCACTCAGGTGTAGATCTTTTCCATCTTTTCGCTTTGTTTCTTTTGTCATGAAACGCATCTTACAACCTTTTGGATCTAGGAATGTTACATATTTGGCAGACCATAACTTTGTATGAGTAGAGTTGTCCACTTTTGCGTACATCCAAAGGCATTCCATGTCCTCCGCGCTTTTGAACATGGCTGTCAGTCCTTTTATTGGATCCCTCTCGTGTGTGTCTTACTACTCCACTATCATCGGCTTCTAAAGTTGAGCACCGCGGTAGATTATCCCTGAACTAGTGAACTGAGCAGTAGCAGTGCCCTCTGTAAACTAATACTCTTATAAGACATTTTAGATCACTAAATGTCTTATACTCCCTCTGTATCTAAATAATTATAGTTGAAAAATATTAGTTTACAGAAGGAGTATTTTATTTTGTCCTTAGTTTTTTCTTGATTTTTTCTTGCGGCAGCGGCATCTGGGCTGATGACGCTTCAAAAGGTTCTTTTGGTTTCATGCATTGTGCAACCATGTACATCCGCAAACATGAGAGAATCTTTTCCTCATGCCAACTTCAATGATTCCGAACGGACGTTTGTTTTGTCTGGATTCTGTTCATATGGGCGAATAATGGGTCGTGTCCGGAGCTTTTCAGGGATACGCCGACCATGCGCCCAACGCACGATCGCATTTCGGCCACATCCCGTCCGTATATTATTTTTTTCAAGCACGTATCTTTTATTTTTATCATTGATTTTTGATACATGGTAGCACATTACCAAATTTTGACTAGAATAGCAAGACCAGAGAAAACAAGAACCACAAGAAGACATTTTAAAATAAATCCAACTTCCATAACTGCTTCCGTAAGTTAGATTAGTGCCTTCTCGATGCATTCATTGTTGATCTGTTGAGGCTCGATCTTGCGTGCTTCTATCTTCTTTGTGTCTAAAGAAGTTGACGTTGCTTCCTCGCATCTACTTTCATCTTTAGTATCCATTATAGCAACAAGTGCACTAGTCTTATTTCTAGCCTCTATTGTAGCTAAAAGTGCACGAACATCTACTAATTTGCGCTCTATCAAAATATAGATGTATTCTTCTTCCCAATACCAAAAGTCGCATTCATTCTACACAACAATAAAAATTTAAGTTAGCACAAGTAGTCAAATGCAAGAACACAAACGATGCTACAGTAGCACATACCTCCCCATCGTTTGGACACTTGATGAACACTCATCCAGGATGTTCCTGTTGGAGAACGTCGCATGGGAAACAAAAAATTTCCTACGTTCACGCAAGACCTATCCATGATGATGAGCATCTACGAGAGAGAGAGAATGGATCCACATACCCTTGTACATCGCTAAGCGGGAAGCGTTAAGAAACGCGGTTGGTGTAGTTGAACGTCTTCGCGATCCAAATCGCCGAGCGTCCCGCGATCCAATCATGATCCGTTCCGATCAAGCACCGAACGGACGGCACCTCCGCGTTCAGCACACGTACAACTTGATGACGATCTCCGCCTTCTTGATCCAGCAAGAGGAAGCGGAGAGGTAGACGAGTTCTCCGGCAGCGTGACGGCGCCGCGGCGATGGTGGTGGAGCAATTCCGGCAGGGCTTCGCCTAAGCACTGCAGAAAACCGATCTAGAGGAGAAACTATGCACTAGAGGAACGGATAGCACGTGGCTGAAAATCTCGTGCAAAAACCCTAAAACCTCTAGTATATATAAGAGGAAGAGAGGAGGAGGCTTGGCCCTCAAGGGACCAGCCCTTGGTTCGGCCGAATCAAGGAGGAGAGGAGGACTCCTCCTCCAATCCTAGTAGGACTAGGATTCCTTCCTATTTTGCCTTTTTCCACATTTTTCTCTTTGGGTTTTCTCTCCCAGCCGCATGGGCCTTGTGTGGGACTTCCACCAACCCACTAAGGGCTGCTATTCACTCTCCCACAACCCATGTAACCTCTTGGGTCGAAGTACCCCTCCCAATGGTCTCCCAATACACTATCGGCACTCCCGGTACACTACCGATGAGCCCGAAACTTTCCCGGCGACCAAAATAGGACTTCCTATATATCAATCTTTACCTCCGGAACTCCTCGTGACGTCCGGGGTCTCATCCGGGACTCCGAACAACCTTCGATCACCACCATACATAACTCTATACTACCGAAACATTACCAAACCTTAAGTGTGCAGACCCTGCGGGTTCGAGAACTATTTAGACATGACCGAGACACCTCTACGGTCAATAACCAATAGCGGGACCTGACCGAGACATTGTAATGAATCGAACACCCATGCAGTTCTGGTGTTGATCATGTTTAGCCCTTGGAAGATCTTTATCAGTCGAACCTCTATGTCAAGGATTCAGTTAATCCCGTATGATGTTCCCTTTGTTCTTCGTATGTTACTTGCCCGAGATTCGATCGTCAGTATCTCCATACCTAGTTCAACCTCATTACCGGCAATTCTCTTTACTCGTTTCGTAATACAAGATCCCGTGACTAACACCTAGTCACATTGCTTGCAAGGCTTATTGTGATGTTGTATTACCGAGTGGGCCCCTGAGATACCTCTCCGTCACACGGAGTAACAAATCCCAGTCTTGATCCATGCCAACCCAACAGACACCCTTAGAGATACCTGTAGAGCACCTTTATAGTCACCCAATTACGTTGCGACGTTTGATACACACAAGACACTCTTTCGGTGTCCGTGAGTTGCATGATCTCATGGTCATAGAAACATATACTTGACATGCAGAAAATAGTAGCAATAAACTGACACGATCATATGCTACATTTGTAGTTTGGGTCTTGTCCGTCACATCATTCTCCTAATGATGTGATCCCGTTATCAAATGACATCACATGTCAATGGCTAGGAAACCTTGACCATCTTTGACCAACGAGCTAGTTCACTAGAGGCATACTAGGGACAAAGTGTTGCCCATTTACCCACACATGTAATGTGTTTCCAATCAATACAATTATAGCATGGATAATAAACGATTATCAGGAACAAGGAAATATAATAATAAACACTTTATTTATTGCCTCTAGGGCATATTTCCAACAGTCTCCCACTTGCACTAGAGTCAATAATCTAGTTCACATCACTATGTGATTTACATTGTAATGAATCGAACACCCATGCAGTTCTGGTGTTGATCATGTTTAGCCCTTGGAAGAGGTTTAGTCAACGGGTCTGCAACATTCAGATCCGTGTGCACTTTGCAAATATTTATGTCATTTTCCTCGATGTAATCGCGGATGGAGTTGAAGCGTCGCTTTATGTGTCTGGTCCTCTTGTGAAACCTTGGTTCCTTGGCCAGAGCAATGGCACTAGTGTTGTCACAAAACAGGTTCATTGGATTCAGTGCATTGGGCACTACTCCAAGATCTGTCATGAACTGTTTCATCTAGACACCTTCCTTCGCTGCCTCCGAGGTTGCGATGTACTCCACTTCGCACATAGAATCGGCTACCACGCTTTGCTTGGAACTGAACCAACTTACCGCTCCCCCGTTGAGAATAAATACGTATCCGGTTTGTGACTTAGAGTCATCCGGATCAGTGTCAAAGCTTGCATCGATGTAACCCTTTACGACGAGCTCTTCATCACCTCCATAAATGAGAAACATTTCCTTAGTCCTTTTCAGGTACTTAAGGATATTCTTGACCGCTGCCCAGTGCTCCATTCCAGGATCACTTTGAAACCTTCCGGTCATACTTATGGCAAGGCTGACATCAGGTCTTGTTCACAACATTGCATACATGATAGAGCCTATGGCTAAAGCATAGGGGATGACACTCATCTTTTCTCTATCTTCTGTAGTCACTGGGCATTGAGTCCTACTCAATTTCACACCTTGTAACACAGGCAAGAACCCCTTCTTGGACTGATCCATTTTGAACTTCTTCAAAACTTTATCAAGGTATGTGCTCTGTGAAAGTGCTATTAAGCGTCTCGATCTATCTCTATAGATCTTAATGCCTAATATGAAAGCAGCTTCTCCTAGGTCCTTCATTGAAAAACTCTTGTTCAAATATTCCTTCACGCTTTCGAGCATTTCTATATTGTTTCCAATCAGCAATATGTCATCCACATATAATATTAGAAACACTATAGAGATCCCACTCACTTTCTTGTAAATACAAGCTTCTCCATAAACTTGTATAAACTCAAACGCTTTGATCACCTCATCAAAGCACTTATTCCAACTCCGAGATGCTTGCACCAGTCCATAAATGGATCGCTGGAGTTTGCAAACTTTGTCAGCATTCTCTGGATCGACAAAACCTTCGGGTTGCATCATATACAACTCTTCCTCAAGGAAACCGTTGAGGAACGCTGTTTTGACATCCATCTGCCAAATTTCATAGTCGAAATAAGTAGCTATTGCTAACATGATTCTGACAGACTTAAGCATCGCTACAGGTGAGAAAGTCTCATCATAGTCAACTCCTTGAACTTGTGAAAAACCCTTTGCCACAAGTCGTGCTTTATAGATGGTGACATTACCGTCCGCGTCTGTCTTCTTCTTCAAGATCCATTTGTTCTGAATGGCCTTTCGTCCTTCAGGTAATACTTCCAAAGTCCATACTTTGTTTTCATACATGGATCTCATCTTGGATTTCATGGCCTCTAACCATTTCTCGGAATCCGGGCCCATCACCGCTCCTCCATAGCTCATAGGTTCATTGTTGTCCAACAACATGACCTCCAAGACAGGGTTGCCGTACCACTCAGGATTAGTACACGCCCTTGTCGACCTACGAGGTTCAATAGCAGCTTGATCCGAAGCTTCACGATCATCATCATTAACTTCCTCTTCAACCGCCATAGGTTCCATAGAAACATCTTTCTGTGATGTGCTACTTTCTGGTTGAAGTAAAGGTTCAATAACCTCATCAAGCTCTATTTTCCTCCCACTCAATTCTTTCGAGAGAAACTCTTTCTCAAGAAATGTTCCGTTCTTAGCGATAAACACTTTGCCTTCGGATCTGAGATAGAAGGTATACCCGACTGTCTCTTTCGGGTATCCTATGAAGACACATCTCTCCGCTTTGGGTTCCAGCTTTTCAGGCTGAAACTTTTTGACATAAGCATCACATCCCCAAACTTTAAGAAACGACAACTTTGGCCTCTTGCCAAACCATAGTTCATATGGCGTCGTCTCAACGGATTTCGATGGTACCCTATTTAAAGTGAATGCAACTGTCTCTAATGCATAACCCCAAAACGATAGTGGCAAATCAACAAGAGACATCATAGAACGCACCATATCTAATAAGGTTCGATTACGACGTTCGGACACACCATTACGATGTGGTGTTCCGGGCGGTGTAAACTGTGAAACAATTCGACACTGTCTTAAGTGACTGCCAAACTCATAACTCAGATATTCACCTCCTCGATCAGATCGCAGGAATTTAATCTTCTTGTTACGATCATTCTCAACTTCACTCTGAAATTAATTGAACTTTTCAAACGTTTTCAGACTTGTGTTTCATTAAGTAAATATACCCATATCTACTTTAAGTCATCAGTGAAGGTGAGAAAATAACGATATCCACCACGCGCTGTAACATTTATTGGACCGCACACATCAGTATGTATGATTTCCAATAAGTCACTTGCCCGTTCCATTGTTCTAGAGAATGGCGTTTTAGTCATCTTGACCATGAGGCATGGTTCACATGTGTCAAGTGATTCAAAATCAAGTGACTCCAAACGTCCATCAGCATGGAGCTTTCTCATGCGTTTTACACCAATATGACCTAAATGGCAGTGCCACAAGAAAGTGGTACTATCATTATCAACTGTACATCTTTGGCATCAATGTTATGAACATGTGTATCATCACTATCAAGATTCAATATGAATAAACCCCTCACATTGGGTACATGACCATAAAAGATATTACTCATATAAATAGAGCAACCTTTATTGTCTGATTTAAATGAGTAACCGTCTCGCAATAAACAAGATCCAGATATAATGGTCATGCTTAACGCATACACTAAATAACAATTATTCAGGTTCATCACTAATCCCGATGGTAATCGAAGAGAGAGCATGCCGACGGTGATCACACAACCTTGGAACCATTTCCCACGCGCATCGTCACTTCATCCTTTGCCAGCCTTTGTCTATTCCATAGTTCCTGTTTTGAGTTGCGAATGTGAGCAACCGAACAAGTATCAAATACCCAGGCACTACAACGAGAGCTAGTAAGGTACACATAAATAACATGTATATCATATATACCTTGTTTGCCGTTGGCCGCCTTCTTGTCAGCCAGGTACTTGGGGTAGTTCCGCTTGCAGTGACCAGTTCCTTTGCAATGAAAGCACTCAGTTTCTGGCTTGGGTCCATGCTTGGGCTTCTTTATAGGAGTAGCAACTACTTTGCCATCCTTCTTGGTTTTACCCTTCTTGCCCTTGCCCTTGCCATTCTTATTGAAACTAGTGGTTTTATTGACCATCAACACTTGATGTTCTTTCTAGATTTCAGACTCAGTGACTTTTAGCATCGCAAATAGCTCGGCAACTGACTTGTTCATCCCGTGCATGTTATAGTTCATCACAAAGCTCTTATAACTAGGTGGCAGTGATTGAAGAACTCCGTCAGTGATCGCCTCTGGCGGAAGGGCAATTCCCAACTCCGCTAGACGAGTCGAATACCCAGACATTCTGAGTATATGTTCACTGATAGACCCATTCTCCTCCATCTTGCAAGCATAGAACTTATCAGAGGTCTCATACCTCTCGATTCGGGCATTCTTCTGAAAGATAAAACTTCAACTCCTAGAACATCTCATATGCTCCATGACGTTCAAAACGTCTTTGAAGTCCTGGTTCTAAGCCATACAATATTGCACATTGAACTACCGAGTAATCTCTAGAACTTGCCTCCCAAGCGTTCTTAACATCTTCGGATGACATGTCTTCTGGTTGGTCACCAAGTGGTGCATCAAGGACATATGATTTCTAGGAAGCCGTGAGGATAATCCTCAGATTACGGGCCTAGTCAACAAAGTTACTTCCATCATCTTTCAACTTAGCTTTCTCTAGGAACGCATTAAAATTCAGGGGTGCTACTGTGCGAGCCATTGATCTACAACATAAATATGCAAAGGTTACTTAGACTATTGTTCAAGATAATAAGTTTAGTTAATCAAATTACTAAAGCTCCCACTCAAATTGACATCCCTCAGGTCATCTGAGTGTCACATGATCCAAATTCACCAACTTAAGTCCAATCATCACGTGAGTTGAGGTGGTTTCAATGGTGAACATCGTCATGTTGATCATATCTACTATATGACTCATGTTCGACCTTTCGGTCTCTTGTGTTCCGAGGCCATGTCTGTACATGCTAGGCTCGTCAAGTTTAACCTGAGTGTTCTGCATGTGCAACACTGGCTTGCACCCGTTGTATGTGAACGTAGAGTCTATCACACTCAATCATCACGTGGTGTCTCGACATGACGAACTTTCGCAACGGTGCACACTCGGGGAGAGCACAATTCATATTGAAATTTAAGTGAGGGATCACCTTATAATGCTACCGTCGTCCTAAGCAAAACAAGGTGCATAATCATAAGTGACATGATATGGCCATGAACTTGTGCTTTTGATCTCCATCTTGAAAGCACCAACATGATCTCCATCGTCACCGGCACGACACCATGATCTCCATCAACGTGTCGCCATCGGGGTTGTCGCGCCCATCATGTGTTTACTACTATTGCTACCGTTTAGCGATAAAGTAAAGCATTACATACCGCTTAATGATTGACACGTAGGTCATACAATAATTAAAGACAACCCTATGACTCCTGCCGGTTGCCGTACTCATCGACATGCAAGTCGTGATATTTTATACAACACATGATCATCTCATACACCACATATATCACATCATGTAATTGGCCATATCACATCACAACATACCCTGCAAAAACAAGTTAGCCGTCCTCTAATTGTTGTTGCATGTTTTACGTGGCTGCTACGGGTATCTAGCAAGAACAATTCTCACCTACGCATAAACCACAACGGTGATACATTAGTTCCTTTTCAACCTTCTCAAGGACCGCCTTTGTCGAATCCGATCCAACTAAAGTAGGAGAAACTGCCACCCGCTAGCCATCTTTTGCAACAAGTTGCAGTTGAGGGAACCGGTCTCTCGTAAGCGTATGAGTAATGTTGGTCCGGGCCGCTTCATCCCACAATACCGCTGAACCAAAACATGACCAAGGGAGGAAGCAATCTAAGCATCAATGCCCACAAAATCTTTGTGTTCTACTCGAGATCTCATCTACACATAGACCTAGCTCATGATGCCACTGTTGGGAAACGTCGCATGGGAAACAAAAAAATTCCTACGTTCAGGCAAGACCTATCCATGGTGATGAGCATCTACGAGAGAGAGAGTGGATCCACATACCCTTATAGATCGCTAAGCGGGAAGCCTTAAGAAACATGATTGGTGTAGTCGAACGTCTTCGCGATCCAAATCACCGAGCATCCTGCGATCCAATCACGATCCGTCCCGATCAAGCACCGAACGGACGGCACCTCCGCGTTCAGCACACGTACAACTTGATGACGATCTCTGGCTTCTTGATCCAGAAAGAGGGAGGGGAGAGGTAGAAGAGTTCTCTGGCAGCATGACGGCACCGCGGCGATGGTGGTGGAGCAATTCCGGCAGGGCTTCGCCTAAGCACTGCAGAAAACCGATCTAGAGGAGAAACTATGCACTAGAGGAATGGGTAGCACGTGGCTGAAAATCTCGTGCAAAAACCCTAAAACCTCTAGTATATATAAGAGGAAGAGAGGAGGAGGATTGGCCCTCAAGGAACCAGCCCTTGGTTCGGCCGAATCAAGAAGGAGAGGAGGACTCCTCCAATCCTAGTAGGACTAGGATTCCTCCCTATTTTGCCTTTTTCCACCTTTTTCTCTTTGGGTTTTCTCTCCCAGCCGCATGGGCCTTGTGTGAGACTTCCACCAGCCCACTAAAGGCTGGTATTCACTCTCCCACAGCCCATGTAACCTCTTGGGTCGAAATACCCCTCCCGATGGTCTCCCGGTACACTACCGACACTCCCGGTACACTACCGATGAGCCCGAAACCTTTCCGGCGACCAAAATAGGACTTCCTATATATCAATCTTTACCTCCGGACCATTTCGGAGCTCCTCGTGATGTCCGGGATCTCATCCGGGACTCCAAACAACCTTCGGTCACGACCATACATAACTCTATACTACCGAAACGTTACCAAACCTTAAGTGTGCAGACCCTGCGAGTTCGAGAACTATGTAGACATGACCGAGACACCTCTATGGTCAATAACCAATAGCGGGACCTAGATGTCCATATTGGTTCCTACATATTCTATGAAGATCTTTATCGGTTGAACCTCTATGTCAAGGATTCAGTTAATCCCGTATGATGTTCCCTTTGTTCTTCGGTATGTTACTTGCCCGAGATTCGATCGCCGGTATCTCCTTACCTAGTTCAACCTCGTTACCGACAAGTCTCTTTACTCGTTCCGTAATACAAGATCCCGTGACTAACACTTAGTCACATTGCTTGCAAGGCTTATTGTGATGTTGTATTACCGAGTGGGCCCCTGAGATACCTCTCCGTCACACGGAGTAAGAAATCCCAGTCTTGATCTATGCCAACCCAACAGACACCCTCGGAGATACCTATAGAGCACCTTTATAGTCATCCAGTTACGTTGCGACGTTTGATACACACAAGGCACTCTTCCGGTGTCCGTGAGTTGCATGATCTCATGGTCATAGAAACATATACTTGACATGCAGAAAACAGTAGCAATAAACTGACACGATCATATGCTACGTTTGTAGTTTGGGTCTTGTCCATCACATCATTCTCCTAATGGTATGATCCCATTATCAAATGACATCACATGTCAATGGCTAGGAAACATTGACCATCTTTGACCAACGAGCTAGTTCACTAGAGGCATACTAGGGACAAAGTGTTGTCCATTTACCCACACATGTAATGTGTTTACAATCAATACAATTATAGCATAGATAATAAATGATTATCATGAACAAGGAAATATAATAATAAAACACTTTATTTATTGCCTCTAGGGCATATTTCCAACAGTTCCGGCGTTGTAGACATGCGGCGCTGGACCTTCCTTGGGCAGTCGTCGCACTTAATAAGTGGCAACGGTGC
This sequence comes from Hordeum marinum, assembly GCA_022496015.1. Classification (NCBI taxonomy): domain Eukaryota; kingdom Viridiplantae; phylum Streptophyta; class Magnoliopsida; order Poales; family Poaceae; genus Hordeum; species Hordeum marinum. The sequence continues at coordinate 339,460,693 of CM039676.1, read as the reverse complement.
GCCGACGAGCCTTTGGGCTAGCACCGACCCTGGCCTCCTGTCGTTATTGTATATGCCGGCGAACCGCCGACAACGTAGATCCGAACGACTAGAGGAGGAGTCAGTACCTACATGTGGCATTGCGGCCTTGCTGGGAGGTCCCGCCCCGGTGCCCGAGCAGTCCATGGCACAACGTGGCCTTCCCGCAGCCGGGCGAGCCCAAGTCCGGCCGGATCTGCTCCAAATCCGACCACCGGGAGCGCAAATCAGGTGGTCGTGGTTGGGTAGCTCAGGGCCTCGAGTGAGCGGGGCCTGCGACAAGGTTTGGGGCGAGCGCGCGTGCGAGCTGCACATCGGCAATGGTAGCGCGACGGCGGCGAGGGACAAGAGTGGCAGGGGGGTGCGGCTGGAGGGCTCGATGGGTGGGGGTGGGGATAGAAAAAGAGAGGTATGTGCCACCGATGGGCGGGTAAGGGGAGGACAAGCGCGTGCGTCCCGCCCGTCCGCGCGCTGTCCGTTTCACCCCAAAGGCGGCTCAAACTTGAACCGGGATGGGTCAAAAGCGAATAGAAAACAGACAAAAGTCCATTGCACCCGCACGCTGGGCCGTCTGATATGTCCGTTTTACCCCAAACGGACTCACCGGATAGGATAGGATAGGGCTAGAGTTGGCCTAAGAGAGTTATCATAGACAATACGGGTTTGTTTGGTTTGAGACTAACTTTGCTAAAGGTTGTCATACCTAAGCTTAGGCAAGTTTGACCAACTTAGGTGGGGGTTTGCTTCAAGCCACACATTTGGCAAGCCACAGGGCCCCACATTACATACACACAAAAAATGTGGCAAGGTTCCCTTAGGCTTGCCAACTTGTGGCTCTTATTTTATTAAAACTAACCGCAAGCTTGGCAAAAATGTGTCACAAAATATGACAATGCTAGGCCTAGAACCAAACAGCCCCTACATATCCCACGCCATAATAAAAATAAATAAAAATAAGGAGTACATATCGTCTTCGATGCCGTTCAGCTCCCATGGCGCGATTATCGTCACAGGTCAGAACTTTTGCTTTTGGTGCGTGGGCCGATACGTTGGACGCTTGCACATGCGCAAGTACTCTACTGGTCACAGCAGCAGTGATGGCTGGCTGGCTGGCTGGCAAGACTGTTAATGCGTTAATGATCTGATGCTATGCTAGCCAGCTACCGTCCACTGTCGCCGTGCCCCACTCTAGATGGAGATGGGTCAATCCATCGGACCGTTGGCCTCTCCTTTTCCTCCAGTCTGAATATCCCTGTGCGTGGCAGCCGGTGATAGAAAACCTAGCAATGTTTTGCTAGTCCTGACTCCATTATCGCTTAACCTGACACTGAATCAGGGATAACGAGATGCATCTTGGTTCATTTCCATGGCCAGTTGTTGTCACGAGCGTCAGAGCGGCGTGTCGGTGGCTTGTCCTCGTCGGGAGGGGTCGCGATCTGTGGAGGTCACCGGCTAGCCCGGGCCAAGGCTTTCTTGTCTCCAAGCTGCAATGGTCGAGCCAGACATGGTAATCCAATAAAGCTCGTCCAAGCACATGCTACTACGTACATCTCTTGCTTGAGAACATTCCATCTCTTCCGCTACCGGCGACATGCATCGTCCCGGTCACATGGGGCGGGCCCGGCTCGCAGAGAACCACCGTGATTTACTACTCCGGTGATGGTGGTTAGCGGTCCAGGTTGCACACAGCTAGCTAAGCCGGCTCCGTACCGATGCGGTCGTCTTGTCTTGCCTCACGTCGGGATGTACGGTACCGCTCTCAATTATTTCGTATATATAAGCGTCCAAAAACTCCATGGACATGGGTTGAAACTGGGAATAAGAAAATATCAGTTGTCAGCCAGTGAATGAGAGCACTGTGACATTTTTTTCCTTGCTCTATACTCTATAGGTAAAATAAAAACTAGAGTACATGGTCAAACGATATAAAGTATTTTCTTTATTTCATAATGTAGTACGTCTTTGATTTTCACACTTGAAGTTTAAAAGCAATTCTAACCGGACGACCCATTTCGTCTGCCGTTTAGATCGTCGCATACACAAAAGTCGGTCCAACGCGTCGATCCAAACGGATCGGTGTCCATTTTGCGTCCGCCCGCGACCCATTTCAGGCCCACATTTGGGCGGCACTTGCATCGGCGTGGACAGGAAGCGGACATGTGTGATGCCCGCCCTTCTCTTCCCCTGGCCTACCAGTCGGTGGCACGTCCGCCAATCTCCTCTTTCTCCTTCACCTCTAAATCACCCGCTCGGCCCCAGCCTCCCACCCCCGTCCTGCCAGCCATCCGCTCGCGTACTCACCTTCCTGACAGCCTCGTCTCCCGCCGCCGCCGCCCAGCTTCGCCACTTTCTCTTGGCGGGACCTAAGCCTCCCCTCCCTCCGGAGTCTTCCACAACGCCCGCAAGGTGTTCGTCGTTTTGCCCAAGGTACAAATGGACTCCGGTGATGAGTATTTTTTCTACAGCGTTCTTTTGGACTCGGATGATTCTTCATATGATGATGAGGAGATGGTGGTGGCTGCGGTGGTCGTCCATGACCACGTAAGTATGGAGCGGCCATAATTTAAGGGATCCATGTCGGGGCACACGCCGACACTAAATCGCAACCAGGAGAGTGGTTGTTTCCTACTCTGGAAAGACTACTTCGAGACCCCAAATCCGCTCTTCAAATATCACTTGTTCCGCCACCGTTTTCGGATGGGTAGACATGTTTTCAATCGTATTCGAGAAGGGGTGGCTGAATACTATAACCATTTCAAGTGCAAGACGGATGCCATTGGAAAGATTAGCTTCTCCTCTTATCAGAAATGCATTGCTGCCATTCGGATGCTTGCATATGGAGTCCCCGGGGATCTCATTGATGAGTATGTCCGGATGAGTGAGTCCACCTGCCTTGAGTCCATGTATAGATTCTGCAGGGCTGTCATAGTTGTGTTTGGACCGAAGTACTTGAGAGAGCCAACAACTATCGATACAACACGGTTGTTGTCGATGAATGCCAGTAGGGGGTTCTCTGGGATGCTTGGTAGCATAGATTGTATGCACTGGAAGTGGAAGAACTGCCCTTCTGCTTGGCAAGGGCAGTATAAGGGCCATGTCTGAGCTTGCACTGTCACACTTGAGGCCGTGGCTTCCCAAGATCTCTAGATTTGGCACGCTTTCTTCGGCATGGCTAGATCTCACAACGATATCAATGTGCTCCAGCGCTCTTCGGTGTTTGCTAGAATTGCAGAAGGTAATTTCCCGGAGGTCAATGTTGAGATCAATGGCCACCAATACACCAATGGGTACTATTTAGCTGGCGGTATCTATCCAAAGTGGTCTACTCTTGTGAAGACAATCTCCAATCCTGTAGGAGAGAAGAGAAAGAGATTTGCCCAAGAGCAGGAGAGTGTTAGAAAAGATGTAGAGCGTGCATTTGGCATTCATCAATCTCGATGGGGCATCGCTTGATATCCTGCTAGAACATGGAGCACGAAAAAGTTGTGGAGGTGATGACAGCTTGTGTGATCATGCACAACATGATCGTAGAGGATGCGCATCCAGAACGTCTCTATGATCAAGGGTTTGAGTTTCAGGGTGACAATATTGTGCCTGAGCATGGAGGAGAGACGGTGTTTGCAAAGTTTGTCGAGTTTCATCATAAGATGCGTGATTGGGATACTCACATGCAGCTACAAAATGATTTGGTTGAGCATATGTGGACTCATGTCGGCAACCAATAGATGTATCGGCAACCTTTTCTTTGAAATGTATTTGAGACAATTTAATGTTAAACTATCAGATATTTTTGTAATTCTTGAACTATGCAATATTTTGTATTGAACATTTATTAATCTAGAAATAATTTTTATTTTATGTCATATTATGCACTGGAAGTGGAAGAACTGCCCTTCTGCTTGGCAAGGGCAGTATAAGGGCCATGTCTGAGCTTGCACTGTCACACTTGAGGCCGTGGCTTCCCAAGATCTCTAGATTTGGCACGCTTTCTTCGGCATGGCTAGATCTCACAACGATATCAATGTGCTCCAGCGCTCTTCGGTGTTTGCTAGAATTGCAGAAGGTAATTTCCCGGAGGTCAATGTTGAGATCAATGGCCACCAATACACCAATGGGTACTATTTAGCTGGCGGTATCTATCCAAAGTGGTCTACTCTTGTGAAGACAATCTCCAATCCTGTAGGAGAGAAGAGAAAGAGATTTGCCCAAGAGCAGGAGAGTGTTAGAAAAGATGTAGAGCGTGCATTTGGCATTCATCAATCTCGATGGGGCATCGCTTGATATCCTGCTAGAACATGGAGCACGAAAAAGTTGTGGAGGTGATGACAGCTTGTGTGATCATGCACAACATGATCGTAGAGGATGCGCATCCAGAACGTCTCTATGATCAAGGGTTTGAGTTTCAGGGTGACAATATTGTGCCTGAGCATGGAGGAGAGACGGTGTTTGCAAAGTTTGTCGAGTTTCATCATAAGATGCGTGATTGGGATACTCACATGCAGCTACAAAATGATTTGGTTGAGCATATGTGGACTCATGTCGGCAACCAATAGATGTATCGGCAACCTTTTCTTTGAAATGTATTTGAGACAATTTAATGTTAAACTATCAGATATTTTTGTAATTCTTGAACTATGCAATATTTTGTATTGAACATTTATTAATCTAGAAATAATTTTTATTTTATGTCATATTATTTATCAAAGCGATCAAAAAATGACCACAAGCCTGCCGCGTAGACGAAAAATGGCTCGACACGTTGGGCACATGGCCGACCCATTTGCAAAAGAGGGCAGACAAGCTGACCCAAACGGACAAAACACGGACAAAGCGCGTGTCCGTTTGGGTCGCGCAGTTGAAGTTTCTCTAAAGCCAACTCCAATGCACGATCCCAAATCATCCACCCGCGTCCGTTTAGGGGCAAACGACCACAAACAGCGACCCAACATGCATGAGCAAACAGACAAATGTCAGTTTTTGGTCCGCTTTTGACCCATTCTCGGCCCAAGTTTGGGCCGCGTTTGTGGCCAAACGGACACGCGCGGACGGGCACGATGCGTGCCCTTGTCCTCCCTGGACCCGCCTGTTGGGGACACATGATAACCCACAAGTATAGGGGGATCACAACAAATTTCGAGGGTAGAGTATTCAACCCAAATTTATAGATTCGACACAAGGGGAGCCAAAGAATATTTGAGAGTGTTAGCAGTTGGGTAATCGATTTCAACCACACCTGGAGATTAAATATCTACAACAAAGTGATCAGTAGCACAATAATATGATAGTTTGATAGTAATGGTAACAGTAACAGTGGCAGTAATGGTTTGGTAGCAAGTGCAATAGTGACAGCAGCAGCAGTAACTTAGCAAGAACAATATGTGGAAAACTCGTAGGCACTGGATCGGTGTATTCGTTGGATGATATTCATCATATAACAGTCATAACCTAGGGCGACACAAAAGTAGCTCTAGTTCAGAAATGTAATGTAGGTATGTATTCCGTAGATAGTCATGCGTGCTTATGAAAAAGAACTTGCATGACATCTTTTGTCCTACCCTCCCATGGCAGCGGGGTCCATAAGCAAACTAAGGAATATTAAGGCCTCCTTTTAATAAAGAACCGGAACAAAGCATTAACACATAGTGAATACATGAACTCCTCAAACTATGTTCATCACCAGAAAGTATCCCAACTATTGTCACCTTGGGGTTTACGGATGATAACACGTAATAGGTGCATATGACTAGGCAAGATCGAATCAAGAATATAGATATAAGGGTGATAACATAAACGGTTCAGATCTGAAATCATGGCAATCGGGCCCTAGTGACAAGCATTAAGCATGGCAAAGTCATAGCAACATCAATCTCGGAACATAGTAGATACTAGGGATCAAGCCCTAACAAAACTAACTCGATTAGATGATGAATCTCATCTAACTCCTCACCGACCAGCAAACCTACGAATGAATTACTCACTCCCGGTGGGGAGCCTCGTGAAATTGGCAATGAAGGAGGGTTGATGATGACGAAGACTGAAGATTCCCCTCTCCGGAGCCTCAAACGGGCTCCAGACCCGACCTCCCAATGAAGAACGGGAGGTGGCACCAGCTCCGTCTCGTGAAACGTGATAAAACTTTGTCCTTGATTTTTCTCTCCGAAAATATGAATTTTGTAGTGCCGAATTAGGGCCGGTGAGGCCACGAGGTGGGCGCAACCCACCAAGTCGCGCTTGGGCGGCTGGGGCCCCCTGGTGCATCGTGCCCAAGCAGGGCACCCCCTTCGATGGTTCTTGGCTCCAGTATTTTTTATTTATTATGAAAAAAATCTCCAAAAAGTTTCGTTCGATTCCGAGAACTTTTATTTTTGTACAAAAACTGTTGGAAATATGCCCTAGAGGCAATAAATAAAGTGTTTATTATTATATTTCCTTGTTCATGATAATCGTTTATTGTCCATGCTATAATTGTGTTGATTGGAAACTAAATACATATGTGGGCATATAGACAAACACTGTGTCCCTAGTATGCCTCTAGCAGGCTAGCTCGTTGATCAAAGATGGTTAAGCTTTCCTGGCCATGGACATGAGATGTCATTTGATATCGGGATCACATCATTAGGAGAATGATGTGATGGACAAGAAAAAAACTATGAACGTAGAATATGAACGTGTAAGTTTATTGCTACTGTTTTCTGCATGTCAAGTATATGTTCCTATAACCATGAGATCATGCAACTCACTAACATTGGAGGAGTGCCTTGTGTGCATCAAACGTCACAACGTAACTGGGTGACTATAAAGGTGCTCTACAGGTATCTCCGAGGGTGTTTGTTGAGTTGGCCTCGATCAATACTGGGATTCGTTACTCCGTGTGATGGAGAGGTATCTCGAGGCCCACTTGGTAATACAACATCACAACAAGCCTTGCAAGCAATGTGACTAAGTGTTAGTCACGGGATCTTGTATTACGAAATGAGTAAAGGGACTTGCCAGTAACGAGGTTGAACTAGGTATAAAGATACCGACGATCGAATGTCGGGCAAGTAACATATCGAAGAACAAAGGGAACAACATACGAGATTGTTTGAATCCTTGACATAGAGGTTCGACCGATAAAGATCTTCGTAGAACATGTAGGAACCAATATGGGCATCTAGGTACCGCTATTGGTTATTGACCGTGAGGTGTCTCAGTCATGTCTACATGGTTCTCGAACTCGCAGGGTTTGCACACTTAAGGTTCGGTGATGTTTCGGTATAGATGAGTTATGTGTGTTGGTGACCGAAGGTTGTTTGGAATCCCGAATGAGACCCCGGACGTCACGAGGAGTTCCGGAGTGGTCTGGAGGTAAAGATTCATATATGGGAAGTTGGTATTATTTGAGTTCCGGAAAAGTTCTGTGACCTGCAAGTGGTGTGACGGAGTGCCAAAAGTGTTCCTGGGGGTCCACCGGGTGGGCTCATCTACTCCAAAGGGCCACATGGGCTGGGAGAGGGTGCGAGCCAGCCCCTGGTGGGCTGGCCACACCTCCCACCTCAAGGCCCATGCGGCTAGAGGCTTGGGCTGGGCCAAAAGGGTGGGGTAGCCAAACTTGGTGGCCAAGCTACCCTGGCCGCCGGCCCACCTCCCTTGGCCGCCGCACCAACCCTAGGGCGGCCAACCTCCTCCTCTTCCCCTATATATATGTGATATGGAGGAGGGAAGCCGCACCCTATGTCACGACGCAGCCCTTCCTCCCTCCCCGATTGCCTCTCCTCTAGTAGATTGGTTCGGCACTGCTTAGCGAGGCTCTGCCGGATCAGCTCCACCACCACCGCCGCCACGCCGTCATGCTGCGGACGAACCCATCTACCTCTCCACTCCCTCTTGCTGTATCAAGGAGGCATAGATCTTCATCGAGCTGCACGTGTGCTGAACGCGGAGGTGCCATCCGTTCGGCACTTGATCGGGAGTTCGTGGGACGGCTTGCGATTTGGGTGTCTGTCTCTCCCACTTTAGTTGAACCAGATTTGATTGAGGCGATCCTTGTAGAAGGTTGAAAGGCAATCTTCATATCACCATTGTGGTTTTGCGTAGGTAAGAATAGTTCTTGCTAGATACCCATAGCAGCCACGTAAAACATGCAACAACAATTAGAGGACGTCTAACTTGTTTTTGCAGGGTATGTTGTGATGTGATATGGCCAATTACATGATGTGATATATGTGATGTATGAGATGATCATGTTTTTGTATAGAATATCAAAACTTGCATGTCGATGAGTACGACAACCGGTAGGAGCCGCAGGGTTGTCTTTGATTATTGTATGACCTGCGTGTCAATCTTTAAGCGCTATGTAATGCTTTACTTTATTGCTAAGCGGTAGCAATAGTAGTAGAAGCATGGTGGGGGTGAAAACCTCGATGGCGACATAATGATGGAGATCATGGTGTTATACCAGTGACGATGGAGATCATGCCGGTGCTTTGGAGATGGAGATCAAAAGCACAAGTGCATGGCCATATCATGTCACTTATGATTTGCATGTGATGTTAATCTTTTTATGCACCTTGTTTTTCTTAGGACGATGGTAGCATTATAAGGTGATCCCTCACTTAAATTTCAAGATGAATTGTGTTCTCCCTGAGTGTGCACCGTTGCAAAAGTTCGTCGTGTCGAGACATCATGTGATGATCGGGTGTGATAGACTCTACGTTCGCATACAACGGGTGTAAGCTAGTGTTGCACATGCGGAACACTCGGGTTAAACTTGACGAGCCTAGCATGTACAGACATGGCCTCAAGACAGAAGAGACCGAAAGGTCGAGCATGATTCATATAGCAGATATGATCAACATGATGATTTTCACCATTGAAACCACCTGAACTCACATGATGATCGGACTTGAGTTGGTGAATATGGATCATGTGTCACTCAGATGACTTGAGGGATGTCAATTTGAGTGGGAGCTTTAGTAATTTGATTAACTAAACTCATTATCATGAACAATAGTCTTAGTAACTTTTGCTTATTTATGTTGTAGATCAATGGCTCGCGCAGTAGCACCCCTGAATTTTAATGCGTTCCTAGAGAAAGCTAAGTTGAAAGATGATAGAAGTAACTTTGTTGACTGGGCCCATAATCTGAGGATTATCCTCACGGCTTCCCAGAAGGCTTATGTACTTGATGCACCGCTGGTGACCCACCCGCTCCCGTGTCATCCGAAGACGTTAAGAACGCTTAGGAGGCACGTTCTGGAGATTACTCAATAGTTCAATGTGCAATGTTGTATGGCTTAGAACTGGGATTTCAAAGACGTTTTGAAGGTCATGGAGTATATGAGATGGTCCAAGAGTTGGAGTTTATCATTAAGAAGAATGCTCGGATCGAGAGGTATGAGACCTCCGATAAGTTCTATGCTTGCAAGATGGAGGAGAACGGGTCTATCAGTGAACATATACTCAGAATGTCTGGGTATTCGACCCGTCTGGCGGAGTTAGGGATGCCCCTTCTGCCGAAGGCGATCACTGACAGAGTTCTTCAATCATTGCCAACTAGCTACAGAGCTTCGTGTTGAACTACAACATGCACGGGATGAACAAGTCAGTGGCCGAGCTATTGGCGTTGCTGAAAGTCGCTGAGTCTGAAATCCAGAAAGAACAACAAGTGTTGATGGTCAATAAAACCACTAGTTTCAAGAAGCATGGCAAGGGTAAGAAGGGTAACTCCAAGAAGGGTGGCAAACCAGTTGCTCCTCCAGTGAAGAAACCCAAGGCTGGACCCAAGCCAGAAACTGAGTGCTTTCATTGCAAGGCAATTGGTCACTGGAAGCGGAACTGCCCCAAGTACCTGGCCGACAAGATGGCGGCCAACACCAAACAAGATATGATATACATGTTATTGATGTGTACCTTACTAGCTCTCTTTGTAGTGCCTGGGTATTTGATACCGGTTCGGTTGCTCACATTTGCAACTCAAAGCAGGACCTACGGAATAGACGGAGACTGGCTAAGGATGAAGTGACGATGCGCATGGGAAATGGTTCCAAGGTTGATGTGATCGCCGTCGACACGCTGGCTCTTCGACTACCATCGGGATTAGTGATGAACCTGAATAATTGTTATTTAGTGCATGCGTTAAGCATGAACATTATATCTGGATCTTATTTATTGCGAGAAGGTTACTCATTTAAATCAGAGAATAATGGTTGTTCTATTTATATGAGTAATATCTTTTATGGTCATGCACCCAATGTGAGGGGTTTATTCTTATTGAATCTCGATAGTGACAATACACATGTTCATAGCATTGATGACAAAAGATGTAGAGTTGATAATTATAGTACCACTTTCTTGTGGCACTACCATTTGGGTCATATTGGTGTAAAACGCATGAGGAAGCTCCATGCTGATGGACTTTTGGAGTCACTTGATTTTGAATCACTTGACACATGTGAACCATGCCTCACGGGCAAGATGACTAAAACACCGTTCTCTGGAACAATGGAACGGGCGAGTGATTTGTTGGAAATCATACATACTGATGTGTGCGGTCCAATGAACATTGAGGTGCGCGGTGGATATCGTTATTTTCTCACCTTCACTAATGACTTGAGTAGATATGAGTATATTTACTTAATGAAACACAAGTCTTAAACGTTTGCAAAGTTCAAGCAATTTCAAAGTGAAGTTGAGAATCATCATAACAAGAAGATTAAATTCCTAAGATCTGATCGAGGAGGAGAATATCTGAGTTACGAGTTTGGCAGTCACTTAAGACAGTGTGGAATTGTTTCACAATTGACACCGCCTGGAACACCACAGCGTAATGGTGTGTCCGAATGTCGTAATCGAACCTTATTAGATATGGTGCGTTCTATGATATCTCTTGCCGATTTGCCACTATCGTTTTGGGGTTATGCATTGGAGACAGCAACATTCACTTTAAATAGGGCACCATCAAAATCCGTTGAGACGACACCATATGAACTGTGGTTGTCAAGAAGCCAAAGTTGTCGTTTCTTAAAGTTTGGGGATGTGATGCTTATGTCAAAAAGCTTTAGCCTGAAAAGCTGGAACCCAAAGCGAAGAAATGGGTCTTCATAGGATACACAAAAGAGACAGTTGGGTACGCCTTCTATCTTAGATCCGAAGGCAAAGTGTTTGTCGCAAAGAACGGAACATTTCTTGAGAAAGAGTTTCTCTCGAAAGAATTGAGTGGGAGGAAAGTAGAACTTGATGAGGTTGTTGAACCTTCACTTCAACCAGAGAGTAGCACGACGCAGAAAGATGTTTCTATGGAGCCGATGACGGTTGAAGAGGAAGTTAATGATGATGAACATGAAACTTCGAATCAAGTTGCTATTGAACCTGGTAGGTCGACAAGGGCGTGTACTGCTCCTGAGTGGTATGGCAACCCTGTCTTGGAGGTCATGTTGTTAGACAACAATGAACCTACGAGCTATGCAGGGGCGACGATGGGCCTGGATTCCGAGAAATGGTTAGAGGCCATGAAATCTGAGATGGGATCCATGTATGAAAAGAAAGTATGGACTTTTGAAGTATTACCAGAAGGGCGAATGACCATTCAGAATAAGTGGATCTTTAAGAAGAAGACGGGCATGAACAGTAATGCCACCGTCTATAAAGCTCGACTTGTGGCAAAGGGTTTTTCACAAGTTCAAGGAGTTGACTATGATGAGACCTTCTCACCCGTAGCGTTGCTTAAATCTGCCAGAATCATGTTAGCAATAGCTGCATATTTCGACTATGAAATTTGGCAGATGGATGTCAAAACAGTGTTCCTTAACAGTTTCCTTGAGGAAGAGTTGTATATGATGCAATCGGAATGTTTTGTCGATCCATAGAGTGCTGACAAAGTTTGCAAACTCCATCGATCCATTTGTGGACTGGTGCAAGCATCTCAGAGTTGGAATAAGCGCTTTGATGAGGTGATCAAGGCGTTTGGGTTTATACAAGTTTATGGAGAAGCTTGTATTTACAAGAAAGTGAGTGGGAGCTCTGTAGCGTTTCTAATATTATATGTGGATGACATATTGCTGATTGGAAACAATATAGGAATGCTAGAAAGCGTGAAGGAATATTTGAACAAGAGTATTTCAATGAAGGACCTATGAGAAGCTGCTTTCATATTAAGCATTAAGATCTATAGAGATAGATCGAGGCACTTGATAGCACTTTTACAAAGCACATACCTTGATAAAGTTTTGAAGAAGTTCAAAATGGATCAGTCTAAGAAGGGGTTCTTACTTGTGTTACAAGGTGTGAAGTTGAGTAAGACTCAATGCCCAGTGACTGTAGAAGATAGAGAAAAGATGAGTGTCGTCCCCTATGCTTCAGCCGTAGGCTCTATCATGTATGCGATGCTGTGCACAAGACCCGATGTCAGCCTTGACATAAGTATGGCCATAAGGTTTCAAAGTATTCCTGGAATGGAGCACTGGATGGCGGTCAAGAATATCCTTAAGTACCTGAAAAGGACTAAGGAAATGTTTCTCGTTTTTGGAGGTGATCAAGAGCTCGTCGTAAAGGGTTACGTCGATGCAAGCTTTGACATTGATCTATATGACTTCAAGTCACAAACCAGATACGTATTTATTCTCAACGGGGGAGCGGTAAGCTGGAGCAGTTCCAAGCAAAGCGTGGTAGCCGATTCTACACACGAAGCGAAGTACATCGCAACCGCGGAGGCAGCGAAGGAAGGTGTCTGGATGAAGCAGTTCATGACAGATCTTGGAGTAGTGCCCAGTGCAATGAATCCAATGACTCTGTTCCGTGACAACACTGGTGCCATTGCTCTGGCCAAGGAACCAAGGTTTCACAAGAGGACCAGACACATAAAGCGACGCTTCAATTCCATCTGCGATTACGTCGAGGAGAAGGACATAAATATTTGCAAAGTACACACGGATCTAAATGTTGCAGACCCGTTGACTAAACCTCTTCCACGGGCTAAACATGATCAACACCAGAACTGCATGGGTGTTCGATTCATTACAATGTAAATCACATAGTGATGTGAACTAGATTATTGACTCTAGTGCAAGTGGGAGACTGTTGGAAATATGCCCCAGAGGCAATAAATAAAGTGTTTATTATTATATTTCCTTGTTCATGATAATCATTTATTGTCCATGTATAATTGTGTTTATTGGAAACTAAATACATGTGTGGGCATATAGACAAACACTGTGTCCCTAGTATGTCTATAGCAGGCTAGCTCGTTGATCAAAGATGGTTACGGTTTCCTGGACATGGACATGAGATGTCATTTTATATCGGGATCACATCATTAAGAGAATGATGTGATGGACAAGACCCAAACTATGAACGTAGCATATGATCGTGTAAGTTTATTGCTACTGTTTTCTGCATGTCAAGTATATGTTCCTATAACCACGAGATCATGCAACTCACTAACATCGGAGGAGTGCCTTGTGTGCATCAAACGTCACAACATAACTGGGTGACTATAAAGGTGCTCTACAGGCATCTCCGAGGGTGTTTATTGAGTTGGCATGGATCAATACTGGGATTTGTTACTCCATGTGACGGAGAGGTATCTTGGGGCCCACTCGGTAATACAACATCACAAAAAGTCTTGCAAGAAATGTGACTAAGTGTTAGTCATGGGATCTTGTATTACAGAACGAGTAAAGAGACTTGCCGGTAACGAGGTTGAACTAGGTATAAAGATACCGATGATCAAATCTCGGGAAAGTAACATACCGAAGAACAAAGGGAACAACATACGGGATTGTTTGAATCCTTGACATAGAGGTTTGACCGATAAAGATCTTTGTAGAACATGTAGGAACTAATATGGGCATCCAGGTCCCGCTATTGGTTATTTACCGTAGATGTGTCACAGTCATGTCTATATGGTTCTCGAACCCGCGGGGTCTGCACACTTAGGTTTGGTGACGTTTCGGTATAGATGAGTTATGTGTGTTGGTGGCCGAAGGTTGTTCAGAGTCTCGGATGAGATCCTGGATGTCACGAGGAGTTCCGGAGTAGGTAAAGATTCATATATGGGAAGTTGGTATTTGAGTTCCGGAAACGTTCCGTGACCTGCAAGTGGTGTGGCGGAGTGCCACAAGTGTTCCTGGGGATCCATTGGGTGGGCTCATCTACTCCAAAGGGCCACATGGGCTAGGAGAGGGTGCGAGCCAGCCCCTGGTGGGCTGGCCGCACCTCCCACCTCAATGCCCATGCGGCTAGAGGCTTGGGCTAGGCCAAAAGGGTGGGCTAGCCACCAAACTTGGTGGCCAAGCCACCCTAGGCGCCGGCCCACCTCCCTTGGCCACCGCACCAACCCTAGGGGAAACCCTAGGGCGGCCAACCTCCTCCTCTTCCCCTATATATATGTGAGAGGGAGGAGGGTAGCCGCACCCTAAGTCATGGCGCAACCCTTCCTCCCTCTACCTCTCCTCTAGTAGATTGGTTCGGTGCCGCTTATCGAAGCTGTGCGGGATCAGCTCCACCACCACCGCCACCATGCCGTCGTGTTGCCGGCGAACCCATCTACCTCTCCGCTCCCTCTTGCTGGATCAAGAAGGTGGAGATCTTCATCGAGCTGCTTGTGTGCTGAACGCGGAGGTGCTGTCCGTTGGGCACTTGATCGGGAGTTCGTGGGACGGCTTGCAATTTGGATCTCGGAGACGTACCACTACATCAACCGCGTTCTTTAACGCTTCCGCTTAGCGATCTACAAGGGTACGTAGATCCAATATCTCCTCTCATAGATGCTCATCTCCTAGATTGATCTTGGTGAAGCGTAGGATTTTTTTGTTTCCCATGCAATGTTCCCCAACAAAAACAACACCATGGTAGTTCTGCTGAAAACAATGTCAGTGCGGGTTAGTTTCATTGAAATCATGCAGATTAGAGTCCAAAACAAGAGCAAAAGCATTAGGAAAACTAGATACAATGGAGACATACAACTCCCCCAAGCTTAAATCGTTGCTTGTCCTCAAGCAATTCTATTGAAAAACTGAAAGTGATAAATAAAAACTTTTACAAACTGTTTTGTTCTTGTTTACATACATATGCTTAAGTAGCACCGTGGTTTTCACAAAGATTATGACTAACCATGTCAACAATAATTCTTAAGTATTATATTAACTCATATCAATGACATAAGCAACTAGCAAGCAACGACAAAATATCTCAAATGCAAACACTTTGTCAAAACAATCATGATATAATATGACAATAATGATATCTCGCTAGCCCTTTCTGAGACCGCAAAACATAAATGCAGAGCACCTCCAAAGTTCAAGCAGCAACTAGACATTGTAATTCATGGTAGAAAAGATCCAGTAATGATGCATCGAACATTAACTATACACAATGCATGAGGGTGATAGTAGTGCTCTCAGATCTGGCGCTTATTTGGGAAGGTGATGACTCAACATAAAAGTAAATAGATAGTCCCTTCGCAGAGGGAAGCAGAGATTTGCAGAAGTGCCAAATCTCAAAGCTTAAATTAGAGATAAATATAATTTTGGGAGGTGCACCCTTCCTGTCAATGTTACAACCAAGAGTTATCAATATCTTCCAAGTTAAACACATTAGCGACGGTTCCCAAGCGGTAAAAGTAAAGTTTTACTCACCCTCCACCAACAAACACACTCTATGACTAGCCGAATCAATGGGTACCGTACATACCAACAACATTCCTCGAGGAGTTTTGTTTAATTATTTGCATTTATTTTGATTTCGGGACTAGGAATCCCTATTACCGCCCCTCTCATGCAACGATGAGCGAATAAAGACTCATCATGTGAATAACCTACTTAACATGGAAGATACTGATCGCCCCCTCTCACTTCATGAGTCATCCGGGCACATAAAACAGAGGTTCATTTGAAATTTTAGAGGTGGCACATGCAGATTTACTTGGAACGGCAGAGTAATACCGCATATAGGTAGATATAGTGGACTCATATGGAATAACTTTGGTTTAAGGATTTTGATGCATGAGCAGTATTCCCTCTTAGTACAGGTGGAGGGTAGCAAATAGGTTGAGAAGCGGCCAGGTAGAGAGCAAAAACGGTCATGAACACACATTATGAATAATAAACATTGAATGCTATCATGAGTAGGATATGGACACCATGAACATGAATATCGTGAAGGCTATGTTGGGTTTGATTCAACTACATGCGTGGACATGTGCCAAGTTAAGCCACTTGAAACATTCACAGGAGGATGCCATATCATCATACTACATCACAACCATTTTAATGCATGTTGACACAGATGATAAATCATTATCCACTCCTATCTACTTGGGCATGTCATGAGAAACTATAAAATCTAATTTTCATTGCAAACATGTTTAATCATAATATGCTAAATCATGGATACTAGGTTAAACATATTTAAAAAAACAAAAAAAGTTGAGTTTGTACCTGCTTCTCTCTGCCACAGCCACTTCATCAAATATCGTCATTACTGCCTTTCACTTGCATGACCGAATGATATGAAAATAATAATAGTGCAAGAGTGTCGTGGATAAGCTGGAATCTGCAATTATTTTATCCAAAAGGAGAAGACAAAGTAATATAGGATCTTTGTTAGATCAATAGTTATGCATATGAGAGCCACTCAATATTTTCATCGTGGTCTTCTCCTTGGTATGACTCAATAAAAGGAAGAGAATTTCAAAGAAACACACTGAAATATTTTTGGAGTTTTTAGTTTTTCTTGAAGAAATGAAAATAAAAGAAGGAAAAAAAGATAAAAAAATATTTACACGGGAGAACTTCCAACAAGCAAAAGAAAAAAAGAGTCTTTGGGGGGTTTCTTTTATACTACAACTAATTAAACTAAGAAGAAAAACTGAAAAGAAGCAATACATTTTTTTTTGGATTTTCTCAAAGTTTTTGAAAAACATGAAAAGAAAGCAAGGAAATAAATCTAGCATGGATAATACAATTAAAAAGTTTGGACACCGACAACTGGAATGAAATGTGTGAACATGAATATAATGTCGGTGGAAACACGTACTCCCCCAAGCTTAGGATTTTGGCCTAGCTTGGTAATCACCATCCGTATCCTGGATAATAATTTGAATGATAGCCCACCGAGGTTCTTGGCATAGCCTCCTCAGCCCTTCTGGGAACTTCAACCTCCGCATTGTACTTGCAGGCCTCGCTCTCGAGAACGTAGTATCTCCCCTTACTACGATAATCAAAGAGAACATGAGCAACTAATATGATAGGTACAATCGGACCTTTATTGAACCTTAAGTTGTAAGTATAGTTACTGACTGTGTCCTTAAGGAACTTATGACGTTTCATGGCTTGAAAGTCTAAGTACTGTGTAGGTGAAATGGGATTGTTAAGCCAAGGTGATACACATAACTTCTTAGCTACACGGGCGGCATAAATCCCACCATAAAAGTGACCACTATTAGCATTGTGATTTAATCTCCGTGCAACAATTGCTCCCAGATTATAACGTTTAACTCTTGTTACATCAGTGTGTATAAGACTAAAATCAGGGGCACACAGTGTGCTACAATCTTGCTTGCCTGCATTCGCCATTAAAGAGTGCAAACTATTGTATAGATGGAAAATGGATGCTTTTTATTCTACCTTGTGTCACTGCTCTATCTTCACCATAGCAAAGATTAATCAAAAATGACTCATATTCAGATGTTGGTAGTTCGTCTAGCAAACCCCAATATGGAATTTTGCACGCTTCACGGAACACGCCTAAAGGCATGGTGAAAGCATCATTATAGAGGTTAAACGAAACTCTAGACTCACGAGGATAATATTTAAATTTCTTAGTAAACGTCTCTGTGAGGTTGAGATGTTGGGTGCACTTATCTTCGATGAAGGGAGCGAAATCGGTGTTGTGAACATACTCTTCAAATTCTTCCTTAATACCTGCACCATCCATGAATGTATTAAATGGCCAAAGGCATGATTTGGTGTCAGTGTCCCGCATCGAGCTTGCACCTGGTGATGCCCCAGAGGACTTTCTCCTCGAAGAACTCCTAAAGAATTGCATTTTTATTTGCGAACAATTTTTGGAAAAAAATGTGACACAAAATTTTGTTAACAAAACGTCACAATATTGATAGCAACTACTCATAAGGGTGCCTAAAGACCATATTAAGCATTCAAACTACTTAGAACTCTAAGAATTCAACATGCAAGCTCATCTACAGCATTACCAAGAGTAGCTAATTATTCTGAAAATAAACCACTAAATCAAAAACTAATTGGAGCAATGAGGGAGTCACATACCAAGAAGCAATCCCCCAAAACAGTTTCAGAAATGGAGCTTCGAGCAAAGAGATCGAAATCCACGGGTTTATGAGAAAGAACACACGGGAGAGAGCTATGGTGATTTTTTTTGGAGGTAGGAGATGACATGGGCTAAAGAAGTAAGGGACGGGACCCACGTGGGGACCGCAACCCACCAGGCTGCGCGTGGGGTTGCTA
Source organism: Hordeum marinum (assembly GCA_022496015.1). Lineage (NCBI taxonomy): Eukaryota > Viridiplantae > Streptophyta > Magnoliopsida > Poales > Poaceae > Hordeum > Hordeum marinum. Next base: position 339,442,214 of record CM039676.1, on the reverse strand, counting down.
GCGCGCCCTTGTGGGTTGCGGTCCCCACGTGGGTCCCCTCCCTTACTTCTTTAGCCGTTGGCGCGCCCTGGTGTCTTGTGGACACTAGGTGCACCCCTCTGATGTTATTTGCACCAGAAGTTCAGAAATATTCAAAAAAATCATGTTAAACTTTTAGGGCATTCTGAGAACTTTTGTTTTTGGGTCATTTTTATTGCACGGAGAAATCAAAAAGAAGGATAAACATGGCATTTTATTTTATTTAGTTAAGAAAAACAGAAAACAAAAGGTGGGTTCAGAAGGTTGTGTCTACTAGATTCACCAACTTCATACCTCTCAAAAATGATCCATTAATAAGGTTGATCAAGTCTTATTAACAACCACTTTCGGTTAGCATGAAACCGAAGAACTTTCGTAAAACACTAAGTTACCTCAATGGGGATATGCATATCCCCAACCATAAGCATATCATATTTCTTTTTGTCAGTAGGTAGAGGTAGTTGAAAGCTTCCAATATTGAGTGTCAGAGAATTCCCAATAAAATTTACACCATTCACTTGGAATTGTTTCTTCGAAAAGTGCATTGTATGCTCATTACCATTGACAAGAAAATGAATTTGATTTTATTCCAATCAATAATAGCCCCTACGGTATTCGAAATGGGCCGACCAAGGATAATCGACATGTTGTCATCCTCGGGCATCTCAAGAATAACAAAGTTTGTTAAGATAGTAACATTTGCAACAACAACGGGCACATCCTCACAAATAACAATAGGTATGTCAGTTGATTTATCAACCATTTGCAAAGATATTTCAGTAGGTGTGAGTTTATTCAAGTCAAGTCTTTTATATAAAGAGAAAGGCATAACAGTAACACCATCTCCCAAATCACACAAATAGGTTTTGATATAATTTCTTTTAATGGAGCAAGGTATAATTTGTATTCCAGGATCTCGAAGTTTTTTAGGTACTCCATCCTTCAAAGAATAATTATCAAGCATGGTGGAGATTTTAGCTTCATGTATCTTTCTTTTATTAGTGATGATGTCTTTCATGTATTTTGCATAAGGGGCAAGCTTTAAGATATCAGTTAAGCTGGTACGCAAAAGACTAGCTTTTAGCATAGCGTTCAAACTCTTCTTCATCTCTTTCTTAGATGTTTTAGGTGGAAAAGGCATGGGTTTCTGAACCCATGGCTCTCTTTCTTTACCATGTTTTCTAGCCACAAAGTCTCTATTATCATATCATTTATTTTTAGGTTGTGGGTTATCAAGATCAATAGCAGGTTCTATTTCTACATCATTATATGGTTCTTTATCATTGTTCCGTTGAGTATATTTATGGACATCATCATTATCATTATCATTATCATTATCACTAGGTGAATATTCATTACCAGATTGAGTTTCAACATCAGAAATAGAGACATCATGATCTTCAAGAGGTTTTTCTATCTCAGGTTCACTAGAGGTATGCAAAGTCCTATCATTTTTCTTTCTCCTTTTATTTTTAGAAGGACTAGGTGCATCAACATTAATTCTTTAAGAGTTTGTTCAATTCTTTTAGGGTGTCCCTCAGGATAAAGTGGTTCCTGAGTCATTTTACCTCCTCTAGTTGCTACTCTATAAGCAAAATCATCTGTATTATTATTTATTTCATTAAGCAATTCTCTTTGAGATTTAGTAACTTGTTCTAACTGGGTTTGAACCATAGAGGCATGTTTTCCTACACCTCTAACATCATTACTGATTCTAAATAACAAGTGACTCAAGCGAGCCATCATATCAGAATTATATTTCAATTGTTTCAGGACATTTGCATTGAAGTGATCTTGTTTCCTAATGTAATTATCATACTCGTATAAGCATTGACTAGGATGTTATTGTAAGGAATGTCACCTTCATCAAACTTTAATAAAGAATTTACCACTACCACCTGTGGAGGTGGTGGTGTGTCAAGACCATGTATTTCTTCAATAGGTGGTAAATTCTTAACATCCTCAGCTTTAATACCTTTTTCCTCCATGCATTTCTTTACCTCTTGCATATCTTTAGGACTGAGAAATAGGATACCCCTCTTCTTCGGAGTGGGTTCAAGTGGTGGTTCAGGGAGAGTCCAATCCTCATAATTCTTCAATATATTATTCAATAGTTCCTCAGTTCAACAGTTCGTTCCCTGAAAACACAACCAGCACAACTATCTAGGAAGTCCGTAGAAGCATCAGTTAGTCCATTATAGAAGATATCAAGTATTTCATTTTTCTTAAGAGGATGATCGGACAAAGGATTAAGCAATTGGATAAGCCTCCGCCAAGCTTGTGGGAGACTTTCTTATTCAATTTGCACAAAGTTAAATATTTCCTGTAAGGCGCCTTGTTTCTTATGAGCAGGAAAATATTTTTCAGAGAAATCATATCCTAGGGACTACGCACACAGCCAGGATCAAGAGTATTGTACCATATCTTAGCATCACCCTTTAATGAGAACGGAAATAATTTGAGAATATAATAGTAGCGAATCTTCTCATCATTAGCAAAAAGGGTAGATATATCATTCAACTTAGTAAGATGTGCCACTACAATTTTAGTTTCATAGCCATGGAAGGAATCAGATTCAACCAAAGTAATGAACTCTACGTCTACAGAGAACTCATAATCCTTATCGGTACCAAAGATAGGTGGAATAGCAAACTTAGGATCACATTTCATTCTAACATTCAAAGTCTTTTCTTTATACTTGCATAGTAGTTTCTTAAGATCATTTCTATCCTTACAAGAAAGAATGTCTCTAGCTACTTCTCCATCCATAACATAACTCTCAGTTATCTTAGGCATTTCAAATCTAGGAGAGATAGATCTAATAGCTGTTTTATAATTATCAGTTTCAACGACTTCAACAGTTTCAGTAGTTTCATTAGTTTTAGTAATTTCATTCTCTCTAGCTTTAGCAATTTGTTCATCAAGAAATTCACCTAGTGGCAGAGTATCATCAAGAAAAGTACTAGCATCAACATAAGCCTCATTCATAGCAGAAGTAGCGTCATCAATAACTTGTGACATATCAGGATTAATAGCATGTGGTGGTGTTGCAAGTCTACTCATAACAGAAGGTGAATCAAGTGCAGAGTGTGATGGCAAGATTGTACCTCCCCTCGTCATAGAGGGAACGATCTTGGTTCTTGTATCCCTCAGATTCTTCATAGTGATAAATTGATATAGATCCCAAGTGACTCATCAAATATAGATTTGCTCTCCGACAACAGCGCCAGAAAATGGTCTTGATAACCCACAAGTATAGGGGATCGCAACTGTTTTTGAGGGTAGAGTATTCAACCCAAATTTATAGATTCGACACAAGGGGAGCCAAAGAATATTTGAGAGTATTAGTAGTTGAGTTGTCAATTCAACCACACCTGGAGATTAAATATCTGCCTCAAAGTGATCAGTAGCACAATAATATGATAGATTGATAGTAGTGGAAACAGTAACAGTGGCAGTAATGGTTTGGTAGCAACTGTAATAGTGACAACAACAATAGTAACTTAGCAAAAACAATATGTGGAAAACTCATAGCCATTGGATCGGTGTATTCGTTGGATGATATTCATCAAATAACAGTCATAACCTAGGGTGACACAAAACTAGCTCCGGTTCATAAATGTGATGTAGGCATGTATTCCGTAGATAGTCATACGCGCTTATGGAAAAGAACTTGCATGACATCTTTTGTCCTACCCTCCCATGGCACTGGGGTCCATAAGGAAACTAAGGGATATTAATTCCCTCTTTTAATAGAGAACCGGAACAAAGCATTAACACATAGTAAATACATGAACTCCTCAAACTACGGCCATCACCGGAAAGTATCCCAACTATTGTCACCTTGGGGTTTACGGATCATAACACATAATAGGTGCATATGACTAGGCAAGATCGGATCAAGAACATAGTTATAATGGTGATAACGTAAATGGTTCAGATCTGAAATCATGGCACTCGGGTCCTAGTGACAAACATTAAGCATGGCAAAGTCATAGCAACATCAATCTCAGAACATAGTGGATACTATGGATCAAGCCCTAACAAAACTAACTTGATTAGATGATGAATCTCATCCAACTCCTCACAAGACACAGCCGCCGCCACCTCCTGTTCTTCCTCTGGAGGGCTGATCTCGAGCCCATTTTGGGCTCTGTGTTGGAAATATGCCATAGAGGCAATAATAAAATGGTTATTATTACATTTCCTTGTTCATGATAATTGTCCATTGTTCATGCTATAATTGTATTAACCGGAAACCGTAATACATGTGTGAATACATAGACCACACCATGTCCCTAGTGAGCATCTAGTTGACTAGCTCGTTAATCAATAGATGATCATGGTTTCCTTACCATGGACATTGGATGTCGTTGATAATGGGATCACATCATTAGGAGAATTATGTGATGGACAAGACCCAATCCTAATCATAGCACAAGATTGTGTAGTTCGTCTGCTAGAGGTTTTCTTTTGTCAAGTATCACTTCCTTAGACCATGAGATTGTGCAATTCCCGGATACCGTAGGAATGCTTTGGGTGTATCAAACGTCACAACGTAACTGGATGACTATAAAGGTGCACTATAGGTATCCCCAAGAGTGTCTGTTGGGTTGGCACGAATCGAGACTGGGATTTGTCACTCCGTGTGATGGAGAGGTATCTCTGGGCCCACTCGGTAATACATCATCATAATGAGCTCAATGTGACTAAGGAGTTAGTCACGGGATCATGTGTTACGGAACGAGTAAAGAGACTTGCTGGTAACAAGATTGAACAATGTATAGGGATACCGACGATCGAATCTCGGGCAAGTAACATACCGATGGACAAAGGGAATTGTACATGGGATTAAGTGAATCCCCGACATCATGGTTCATCCGATGATATCATTGTGGAACACGTGGGAGCCAATATGGGTATCCAAATCCCGATATTGGTTATTGGCTGGAGAGGTGTCTTGTTCATGTCTGCCTGGTTCCGAAACCCGTAGGGTCTACACACTTAAGGTTCGGTGATGCGAGAGTTGTAATGGGAATTGTATGTGGTTACTGAAAGTTGTTCGGAGTCCCGGATGAGATCTCGAATGTCATGAGGAGTTTTGGAATGGTCCGGAGGTAAAGATTTATATATGGGAAGTCCTATTTTGGACACCAGAAAATGTTTGAGATTTTTTGGTATTGTATCGGGAAGGTTCTAGAAGGTTCTGGAGTGGGGCCCCCTGCATGGGGGGACCCAAATTAACATGGGTAGTGGGGCAAAGGCCCCACACCCCTGGTCAAGGCGCACCAAGATCTCTCCTTAGAAGGAATAAGATCATATTCCGAAGGGATAAGATCAAGATCCCTAAAAAGGGGGATAACAATCAGTGAGGAAGGGAAAGGATGGGATTTATTTCCTCCCACCTTTGCCAACGCCCCAATAGACTTGGAGGGAAAGAAACCAGACCCCTCCACCCCTATATATAGTGGGGAGGCGCATGGGAGATGAACCCTTGCCCCTGGCGCAACCCTTCGCCCTACTACACCTCCTCCTCCTCCTCCTCCGCAGTGCTTAGCGAAGCTCTGCCGGAGAACCACGAGCTCCACCGCCACCATGCCGTCGTGCTTCCGGAGCTCTACCTCAACTTCTCCTCCCCCTTTCTAGATCAAGAAGGAGGAGACATCCCCAGGCTGTACGTGTGTTGAACGCGGAGGCGCCGTCCGTTCGGCGCTTGGATCGGATCTTCCACGATTTGAATCGCCGCGAGTACGAATCCATCAACCGCGTTCTTTGCAAGCTTCCGCTTAGCGATATTCAAGGGTATGAAGATGCACTCCCTCTCTCTCGTTTCTAGCATCTCTTAGATTGATCTTGGTGACACATAGGATTTTTTCGAATTATTACTACTTTACCCAACAGTGGCATCATGAGCTAGGTCTATGCATAGATTCTATGCATGAGTAGAACACAAGTAGTTGTGGGCGATGATTTGGTCAATTTGCTTGACATTACTAGTCCTATCTTGATAAGGCGGCATTGTGGGATGAAGCGGCTCAGACCGACTTTACACGTACGCTTACGTGAGACTGGTTCCACCGCCTGACATGCACTTGTTGCATAAGGTGGCTAGCGGGTGTCTGTCTCTCCCACTTTAGTCGAATCGGATTCGACGAAGAGGGTCCTTATGAAGGGTAAATAGAAATTGGCATATCATCGTTGTGGCTTTTGCGCAGGTAAGAAACGTTCTTGCTAGAAACTCATAGAAGCCACGTAAAACTTGCAACGACAATTAGAGGACGTCTAACTTATTATTACTGGGTATGCTATGTGATGTGATGTGGCAAAAAGGATGTGATGAAATATGTGTGATGTATGAGTTTGATCATGTTCTTGTAATAGGAATCACGACTTTCAAGTCGATGAGTATGACAACCGGCAGGAGCCATAGGAGTTGTCTTAATTTATTGTATGACCTGCGTGTCAATCAAAAATGCCATGTAATTAGTTTACTTTATTGCTAACCGTTAGCCATAGTAGTAGAAGTAACAGTTGGTGAGACAACTTCATGAAGACGTGATGATGGAGATCATGATGATGGAGATCATGGTGTCGTGTTGGTGACAATGGTGATCATGCTCCGCCCCAAAGATGGAGATCAAAGGCGCAAGATGATATTGGCCATATCATGTCACTTTTATGATTTGCATGTGATGTTTATCATGTTTTTACATCTTATTTGCTTAGAATGACGGTAGCATAAATAAGATGATCCCTCACTAAAATTTAAAGAAATGTGTTCCCCTGAGTGTGCACCGTTGCGAAGGATCATTGTTTCTAAGCATCACGTGATGATCGGGTGTGATAGATTCTAACATTCGCATACAACGGGTGTAAGCCAGATTTACACATGCAAAACACTTAGGTTGACTTGACAAGCCTAGCATTTACAAACATGGCCTCGGAACATGAGAGACCGAAAGGTCGAACATGAGTCGTATAGTAGATGCGATCAACATGGAGATGTTCACCATTGATGACTAGTCCATCTCAATTGATGATAGGACACGACCTAGTCGATATGGATCATGTATCACTTAGATGACTAGAGGGATGTCTATCTGAGTGGGAGTTCATTAGGTAATATGATTATTTCAACTCATTGTCATGAATATAGTCATAAGTGTCTTTGCAAATTATGTTGTAGATAGCTCACGTTGTAGCTCCCCTGTTTTATTGATACGTTCCTAGAGAAAAGTATGTCGAAAGATGATGGTAGCAATAATGCGGACTGGGTGCGTGATCTGAGGATTGTCCTCATTGCTACACAGAAGGCTTATGTCCTTAATGCACCGCTCGGTGCGCCACCCCCTTAAGCGTCATCTGTAGATGTTGTGAACATCTGACAGACACGTTCTGATGACTACTTGATAGTTTAGTGCGTCATGCATTACGGCTTAGAATTGAGGCTCCAAAACATTTTGAACGTCACGGAACATATGAGATGTCCTAAGAGATGAAATTGGGATCTACGGCTCATGCCTGTGTTGAGAGGTATGAGACCTCCAACAAGATTCTTTGCCTGTAAGATGAAGGAAAATAGCTCAATCGGTGAGCATGTGCTCAGATTGTCTAGGTACTACAATCGCTTGAATTGAGTGGGAGTTGATCTTCCAGATAAGATAGTGATTGTTATAGTTCTCCAAGTCACTATCACTAAGCTACTAGAGCTTCGTTATGAACTATAAAATGCCAGGGATGGAAATGATCATCTCTGAGCTATTCGCGATGTTTGACACCACGAAGGTAGAAATCAAGAAGGAACATCAAGTGTTGATGGTTAGTAAAACCACTAGTTTCACAAAGGGCAAGGGAAAGAAGGTAAACTTCATGGATGGCAAGCCAGTTGCTGCTCCAGTGAAGAAACCCAAGGTTGAACCCAAACCCAAGACTAAGTGATTCTATTATGAGGAGAGCGGTCGCTGAAACGGAACAACCCTAGATACTTGGTAGATAAGAAGGCTGGCAACTTCGACAAAAGTATATTTGATATGCATATTATTGATGTGTACCTTGCTAATACTCCTAGTATCAGCTGGGTATTAGATACCGGTTCAGTTGCTAAATGTTGGTAACTCAAAATAAAAGCTATAGAATAAATGGAGGCTAGCTAAGGGTGAGGTGATGATTTGTGTTGGAAGTATTTCCAAGGTTGATGTGATCACCATCGCACGCTCTCTCTACCTTTGGGATTAGTGATAAACCTAAATAAATGTTATTTGGTGTTTGCATTGAGCATGAACGTGATTAGATCGTGTTTAGTGCAATACGATTATTCATTTAAGTTAGAGAATAATGGTTATTCTGTTTACATGAATAGTGCCTTCAATGATCATGCATCCAATGGGAATGGTTTATTGAATCTTGATCGTAGTAATGCACATGTTCATAGCATTGATACTAAAAGATACAAAGTTAATAATGATAGTACCACATACTTGTGGCACTTCTGCTAAATGGCATATTGGTATAAATCGCATGAAGAAACTCCATGCTGATGGATCTTTGGACTCATTCGATTTTGAATTGGTTGAGACATGCGGACCACGCCTCATGGGTAAGATGACTAAAGACACCGTTTTTCGGTATAATGGAGCGAGCTAGTAACTTATTGGAAATAATACATGTTGATGTATGCGGTCCGATGAGTGTTGTAGTGTGCGGTGGATATCGTTATTTTCTTACCTTCACTAATGATTTAAGTAGATATGGGTATATTTACTTAATGAAACACAAGTCTGAAACATTTGAAAAGTTCAAGCAAATATAGAGTGAAGTTTTCAGATCATCGTGACAAGAAGATAAAAATGTCTACGATATGATCGTGGAGGTGAATATCTGAGTTACGAGTTTGGTATACAAGTTAAGACAATGTGGAAGTTGTTTCACAACTCACGCCACCTGGAACACCATAGTGTGATGGTGTGTGCAAATGTCGTAGTCGTGCTCTATTGGATATGGTGCGTACTATGATGTGTCTTACCGTTTTGCCACTATCATTTTGGGATTATGCATTAGATACAACTACATTCACTTTAAATAGGGCACCATCTAAATCCATTGAGATGACACCGTATGAATTATGGTTTGATAGAAACCTAACTTGTCATTTCTCGGAGTTTGGGAATGCGACACTTATGTCTGATAAGCTCGAACCCAAAGCGGAAAAGTGCAACTTCATAGGATACCCTAAGAATAGTTGGGTATACCTTCTATCTCAGATCCGTGTGCAAAGTGTTTGTTGCTAAAACCAGGTCCTTTCTCGAGAAAGAGTTTCTCTTGAAAGAATTGAGTGGGAGGAAGATAGAACTTGATGAGGTTGTTGAACCTTTGTTTCAACCAGAGAGTAGCACAGCGCAGAAAGATGTTTCTATGGAGCCTACATCAGTTGAAGAGGAAGTTAATGATGATGATCATGAAGCTTTGGAGCAAGTTAGTATTAAACCTTGTAGGTCGACAAGGACGCGTATTGCTCCTGAGTGGTACGACAACCCTGTCTTGGAGGTCATGTTGTTGGACAGCGATGAACCTACGAACTATGGAGTAGCAATGGTGGGCCTGGATTCCAACAAATGGCTAGGAGCCATGATATCTGAGAAAGGATCCATGTATGAAAACCAAGTATGGACTTTGGTAGACTTGCCCGTTGAACTGTAGGTCATTGAGTACAAATGGACCTTTAAGATAGAGACGGATGCTGATGGTGAGTGTCACCATTTATAAAGCTCGACTTGTCGCAAAGAATTTTCCGCCAAGTTCAAGGAGTTGATTGCGATGAGATTTTCTCACCCATAGCAATTCTAAAAGTCTGTTGAAATTATGTTAGCAGTTGTTGTATTTTTTAGTTATGAGATTTGGCAGATGGATGTCAAAACATACTTTCCTTAACGGTTTTCGTGAGGAAAAGTTGTATGTGATACAACCGGAAAGTTTTGTCGATCCTAAGGATGCTAAAAGGTATGCAAGCTCCAACAATCCTTCTATGGACTGGAGCAAGCATGTCGGAGTTGGAATATAAGCTTTGATGAGGTGATCAAAGTTTTTGAGTTTATACAAAGTTTACAAGAAACTTGTATTTAAAAGAAAGTGAGTGGGAGCACTATAGAATTTCTGATAAGTATATGTGGTTGACATATTATTGATCGGAAATTAAGTAGAATTTCTGGAAAGCATAAATGGTTGTTTGAAAAGAGTTTCTCAAAGGAATACTTGGATAAAGCTACCTAATTGTTGGGCATCAAGATCTATAGAGATAGATCAAGATGCTTGATGAGACTTTCAATGAGTACATACCTAGACAAGATTTTGAAAGAGTTCAAAATGAATCAGTCAAATAAGGAGTTCTTGCCTGATTTGTAAGGTGTGGAGTTGAATGAGACTCAAGGCTCGACCATGGTAGAAGAAAGATAAAGGACGAAGGTCGTCTCCTATGCCTTAGCCATAGGCTCTATATAGCATGTCATGTTGTGTACCGCACCTATGTGTGTGCCTTGCCATGAGTCTATCAAGGGGTACAAGAGTGGTCCACGAGTGGATCACTGGACATCGATCAATATTATCCTTAGTAACTAGATGACTAAGGAAATATTTCTCGATTATGGAGGTGATAAAGAGTTCGTCGTAAAGGGTTATGTCGATGCAAGCTTTGCCACCTATCCGGACGACTCTGAGTAGCAGTCAGGATACGTATAGTGCAGCAACCATTTGGAATAGCTCCAAGTGGAGCGTGGAAGCATCTACAGTATGACATATAGATTTGCAAAGTGCACACGGATCTGAGTGTTACAGACCCGTTGACTAAAACCACTCTCATAAGCAAGACATGATCAAAACTCAGAACTCATTGGGTGTTAATCACATGATGATTTAAGCATTAATCACATGGTGATGCAAGTGTTAATAACATGATGATGTGAGCTAGATTATTGACTCTAGTGCAAGTAGGAGACTGTTGGAAATATGCCCTAGAGGCAATAATAAAAAGGTTATTATTATATTTCCTTGTTCATGATAATTGTCTATTGTTCATGCTATAATTGTATTAACCGGAAACCGTAATACATGTGTGAATACATAGACCACACCATGTCCCTAGTGAGCCTCTAGTTGACTAGCTCGTTGATCAATAGATGATCATGGTTTCCTGACCATGGACATTGGATGATGTGATGGACAAGACCCAATGCTAAGCATAGCACAAGATCGTGTAGTTTGTCTACTAGAGTTTTTCTATTGTCAAGTATCACTTCCTTAGACCATGAGATTGTGCAACTCCCGGATACCGTAGGAATGCTTTGGGTGTATCAAACGTCACAACGTAACTGGATGACTATAAATATGCATTGCAGGTATCTCCGAAAGTGTCTGTTGGGTTGGCACAAATCGAGACTGGGATTTGTCACTCCGTGTGACGGAGAGGTATCTTTGGGCCCACTCGGTAATACATCATCATAATGAGCTCAATGTGAATAAGGAGTTAGTCATGGGATCATGTGTTACGGAACAAGTAAAGAGACCTGTCGGTAATGAGATTGAACAATGTATAGGGATACCGACGATCGACTCTCGGGAAAGTAACATACCGATGGACAAAGGGAATTGTATATGGGATTAACTGAATCCCCGACATCATGGTTCATCCAATGAGATTATCGTGGAACATGTGGGAGCCAATATGGGTATCCAAATCCCGCTATTGGTTATTGGCCGGAGAGGTGTCTCGTTCATGTCTGCATGGTTCCCGAACCCGTAGGGTCTACACACTTAAGGTTCGGTGATGCTAGAGTTGCAATGGGAATTGTACGTGGTTACCGAAAGTTGTTCGGAGTACCAGATGAGATCCCGGACGTCACGCGGTGTTACGGAATGGTCCAGAGGTAAAGATTTATATATGGGAAGTCCTATTTTGGCCACCAAAAAATGTTCGGGATTTTTGGTTATTGTACCGGGATGGTTCTAGAAGGTTCCGAAGTGGGGCCTACCTGCATGGTGGGACCCACATGAACATGGGTAGTGGGGGAAAGGCCCCACACTCTTGGTTAAGGCGCACCAAGATCTCCCCTTAGAAGGAATAAGATCATATCCCGAAGGGATAAGATCAAGATCCCTAAAAAGGGGGATAACAACCGGTGGGGAAGGGAAATGATGGGATTTATTTCCTCCCACCTTTGCCAACGCCCCAATGGACTTGGAGGGCAAGAAACCAGCCCCCTCCACCCCTATATATGGTTGGGAGGCGCATGGGATCTGAACCCTTGCCCCTGGCGTAGCCCTTCCCCCTCCTACACCTCCTCCTCCGTAGTGCTTAGCGAAGCTCTGCCGGAGAACCACGAGCTCCACCGCCACCATGCCGTCATGCTGCCGGAGCTCTCCCTCAACTTCTCCTCCCCCCTTGCTGGATCAAGGAGGAGACGTCCCCAGGCTGTACGTGTGTTGAACATGGAGGCGTCGTCCGTTCGACGCTTGGATCGGATCTTTCGTGATTTGAATCGCCGCGATTACGACTCCATCAACCGTGTTCTTTGCAATAATTCTGCTTAGCGATCTTCAAGGGTATGAAGATGCACTCCCTCTCTCTTGTTGCTAGCATCTCTTAGATTGATGTTGGTGACATGTAGGATTGTTTTGAATTATTACTATGTTACCCAACACTCCGGAGAGGGGGAATCTTTGTCGTCGTCATCACCAACCCTTCTCCATCAACACCGCCATGATGATCACCATTGGGAGTGAGTAATTCCTTTGTAGGCTTGCTAGACGGTGGTGGGATTGGATGGTATTGATCATGTAATCGAGTTAGGTTTGATAGGGCTTGATACCTTGTATCCATCGTGTTCTAAGATTGATGTTACTATGACTTTGCTATGCTTAATGTATGTCACTTGGGTGTGAGTGCCATGATTTCAAATCTGAACCTATTATGTTTTCATGAATAAAAAAGCGATTTGGATCCTATCTTACAAGTTATATGTACCTATTACGTGTCATTATCTGCATACCGCAAGGTGACAATAATTGGAATTCTTTCCGGTGATTGTCGTAGTTTGAGGAGTTCATGTATTCATCATGTGTTAATGCTTTGTTTCGGTTCTTTATTAAAAGGCGGCCTTAATATACCTTAGTCTCCAATAGGACCCCGCTGCCACTGGAGGGTAGGACAAAAGATGTCATGCAAGTTCTTATTGCAAGCACGTATGACTATATACGGAATACCTGCCTACATTACAATGATGAATTGGAGCTAGTTCTGTGTCGCCCTAGTATGTAACTGTTATATGATCAATGTCATCTAAATCATTATCCATCACCGATCCACGTGCCTACGCGTTACATATACTGAATCTTTCCAAGTTACTATTGTTATTGTTACTGTCACACTTGCTACAAAACTGCTATTGTCACTATTACTATTACTTTTGCTACTACTATTTGTCGTGCTACTAAATCTTTGCTACAGAGATATATCCTCGATGCGGTTGAATTGACAACTCAAGTGTCAATGCCAATAAAAATTCTTTCGCTTCCCTTGTGTTGAATCAATAAATTAGGGTAAAATACTACCCGTGAAGACTTTTGCAATCCCCTATACTTGTGGGTTATCAAGACCTTTTTCTGGCGCCGTTGCCGGGGACATAGCTCTATTTATTGTGTTAACTGAAGGATATCCAATTGTTACTATGAGAAATCTTAAAGACAACCAAACTATGATCGTCCCCTCTCGCACAAGAGGAGGTAAGGAACTGGCATCTAGCTCTGCATTTGATTCACCTTCTGTTTTAAATCAGCTTGTTGCACCACCACATGTTTATCGTCCTGATATGTCACATGAACTTGATGATGCTACTTCTAAAATTAATGATGAAACTATTACTACACATGTTGAAAATAAACCTGTGTCACTGAATGAATTACTTGATGCTCATATTGCTAAAGCTAGAGAACTTGAGAATGTTAAAATTGAAGAAGACTTTGAATCACGTATTACCCCTCGCTCACCTAATAGATAGAGAGAATTCCTTATTTTACCCTTTTTAAAAATCTGATTTCTTTTTTGACCTATTTTTTTCCTTTTTTGACATCAAAACTTCATATTTTTCCTTATATGACACTTCTGTTAGTTTTTGCTGTTAACTTCGTGACGTTGGACATGAAAAGTCCTATTTGCCCCTATTTAGCATGCCGAAAAATAAGAAAACTTGTTTTTCCAACAAAAAAAGACTTATTAGCACGGGCATGCATGGCAGTATGCGATGGGCAGTGGCCGCTGGAGTATACTTGTGGAGATTTTATCATTTCAAACGTTGCGTGCGTTGCTATTACATATTAGGGATGTATCGATCAAAGCAAGGATTGGGGGAAGGGGGAGGGCTAATCGCCGTAGTACGTGGTTTTCAAGCTAGAGTTAAACGCATGTATTCGGAGACGTATAAATACGTGCCGGTCAGGGCGCCGGTATATGTGTATTTTAAACTGACATGGGTATTCGGAGAGGTAAAAATACATACATGCAGATTTTCTTGTGTGTGCGCGACCCATCCGTGACGTGTACGATCGATTATGCGAACTGCACTGCATTGTTAGCTTAAAATCGCACGTGATCAATACATAAGCAACCTAGCTCATAACACACATGTTCAATATAAGAAAGATACGTGCATGCATGCATTGGTATATGTAGGCAGCCTTGCCATGCATGTGTACTAACGGGGGTATGTGGGCTTCTTTTATTTGATGACATAGTGCACTAGGGGTAAAACGGTCATTTCAAGTCTGACTTAACATCGTTAATGGTCAAAATTGACGGAAGTGTCACATAAGGAAGAAACTAAATTTTGAGTGTCAAAAAATGAAAAATAATATATTTAGGGCCAAAAAGGAAAGGGAATTTTAAGAAAGGGCCAAATAAGGAATTCTCTCTAATAGATATGAGTTACTTTTTGTAACTGAAGGTTATGTTATGGATGATGAGTTAGCTAGGGACATTCTTGCTTGTGAAAATAGAGATGACGTGAAGAAATTATTATGCAAACTAAAAGAAAAATCTATGATGGAGAAATGAAACATGATCCTAAATTTGCTACTTCTTCTATATTTGTTACTGATAGGGATTATGAGTTCTCTATAGACCCTGAGTTAATTTCTATAGTGGAGTTTGATTCTTTCCATGGTTATGAAAATGAAATCGTTGTCGAACACTTTATGAAACCGAATGATATTGCTGCTCTGTTTACCAATAAAGAACTATTCGCTACTATTATATCCTTAAGGTTTTTCCTTTCTCATTAAAAGGTGAGGACAAGGGATGATTCTTATCACTTATTCCTGGTTGCATACGTAGTCCCGAGGGTATGCTTCGACACTTTTCTGCAAAATATTTTCCTGCTTATAAGAAATAAGCTGCATTACAGGAAATATTTAACTTTACTCATATTGAAGAAGAGAATCTCCCTCGAGCTTGGGGGAGGCTTCTCCGATTACTACGAGCTTTTTCTGATTGTCCACTTGAGAGGAATGAAATACTTGATATTTTTATAATGGACTAAGTGATGCTTCTAGGGATTTCCTAGATAACTGTGTTGGTTGTGTTTTCAGGGAAATAACTGTTGGACAAGCTGAAGAATTATTGAACAACATAATGCAAAATGTCGATGATTGGACACTCCCTAAACCACCTTCAGAACCTATTCAAAAGAAGAGATGTATTCTATTTCTCAGTCCCGAAGATATGCAAGAAGCAAAAAAGATATATGAAAGAAAAATGTATTAAAACTAAGGATGTCAAGAAATTACCTCCTATTGAAG
Source organism: Hordeum marinum (assembly GCA_022496015.1). Lineage (NCBI taxonomy): Eukaryota > Viridiplantae > Streptophyta > Magnoliopsida > Poales > Poaceae > Hordeum > Hordeum marinum. Next base: position 339,426,356 of record CM039676.1, on the reverse strand, counting down.
AAATACATGGACTTGATACCCCGTCATAGGTAGTAAAGGTAAAATCTCTCCGTTCCTTTAATAAAAGTGATATACCTTACGCTAAGACTACCGAACAATGCTTGGATGAATTTGATAATTACGTTGTTAAGCAAGAACATTTTAACAATTATGTTAAGAATCAATTGCAACGTAATACTATGATGATAGATTGCTTAAGTGACTTGATGCTTAGAATTGCAAATGACATGAAAGGTTTAGGCAAACATGCTTCTATGGTTCACACTCAACTAGAACAAGTCGCTAAATCACAAAATGATTTGCTTGGTGAAATGAATAATATAAATGATCATGCTATTAGAGCAGTGACTAGAGGAGGCAGAATAACCCAAGAACCTCTTTATCCCGAAGGTCACCCTAAAAGAATTGAACAAGATTTTCAAAATTTTTAATGAATATACACCTAGTTCATCCAAGAAGAAGAAGAAAAATGATAGTAACTTGCATGCCTCTAGTGAACCGGATATAGAAAAACCTGTTGAGAAAAACAATAAAGTTTCTGTTTCTGATGCTGAAACTCAGTCTGGTAGTGAGCATACACCTAGTGATAATGAAAATAATAATAAAGATGATGATGCTCATATAGATGGTCAACCAGATAATAACAAAGAAAATGATATTGATGTGGAAATTGAACCTGCTAAAGATCTTGATAACCCACCTTATAAAAATAAATGTTACGATAAGAGAGACTTTGTTGCTAGGAAACATGGAAGGGAAAGAGAGCCATGGGTTCAAAAACCTATGTCATTCCCTCATAAAGCCACTAAAAGTAAAGATGCGGACGATTTTGAGCGCTTTACTGAAATTATTAGACCTATTCATTTGTGCACTCGCTTGACTGATTGATGTCTACTACACAACCTTCTTCCTGTAGACTCATGTTGGGCCTCCAAGTATAGAGTTTTGTAGGAGAGTAGCAATTTTCCCTCAAGTGGATGACCTAAGGTTTATCAATCCATGGGAGGTGTAGGTTGAATATGGTCTCTCTCGAACAACCCTGCAACCATGGTTTTAAATAGCGAATAGCGGGCTGGTAGCGGATTGGGTTCTGTGTAGCGGAATGCGGATAGCAGGCGATATTGCGGGCTCTATGTCCACGTAGCGGATTTATAAATACACCAGGTTATTGTTTATATCACTAGAACATGAAGAAAAAGTAACGACATTTAATTTGGATGATAGCGGTCTCTATTGCGCTAGTGCTATTGCGGACGCAATAGCGGACGCTATCTTCGCTATTTCAAACTATGCCTGCAACCAAATAACAAAGAGTCCCTTGTGTCCCCAACACACCCAATACAATGGTAAATTGTATAGGTGCACTAGTTCGGCGAAGAGATGGTGATACGAGTTATCCCTATAAGTGTCACGAACAACCCTAGAGTTCGTACTAAAATAATACCTTAAGAAACACATCAACCAAAATCCTAATGTCACCTAGATACTCCAATGTCACCACAAGTACCCATGGGCTTGATTATACGATGTACATCACATAATTTCAGATTCATCATGTTCAATCCAACACAAAGAACTTCAAAGAGTGACCCAAAGTTTCTACTGGAGATTCAAGACGAAAACATGTGCCAACCCCTATGCATAGATTCCCAAGGTCATGGAACCCGCAAGTTGATCACCAAAACATACATCAAGTTGATCAATAGAACATCCCATTGTCAGCATGGATATCCCATCGCAAGACATACATCAAGTGTTCTCAAATACTTAAAGACTCAATCCGATAAGAAAACTTCAAAGGGAAAACTCAATTCATCACAAGAACATAGAGAGGGGAAAACTCCATATGATTCATCTATATCAATAATGCTCGCGGTACATCAAGATCGTGTCATCTCAAGAACACGAGAGAGAGAGAGATCAAACACATAGCTAGTGGTACATACCCTCAGCCCCAAGGGTGAACTACTCCCTCCTCGTCATGGAGATCGTCAAGATGATGAAGATGGCCTCCGATGATGGTTTCCCCCTCCGGCAGGGTGCCGGAACAGGCTCCCGATTGGTGTTTCGTGGCTCTGGAGGTTTACGGTGGTGGAACTCTCGATCTAGGTTTCTTTTCGGAGGCTTCTATATTTATAGGAATTTTTGGCGCCTATATCACGTCAAGGGGGACACGAGGCAGTGACAAGCCTGCTAGGCGCGGCCAGGGGGAGGCCGCGCCTGGTAGGCTTGTGACCTCCTCGTGGCTCTTCTGGACCAACTCCAATGCTTCGAGGGTCTCTTTTGGTCCAGAAAAAATCATACTAAATTTTCAGCCCATTCCGAGAACTTTTATATCTGCACAAAAAACGACACCATGGCAGTTCTCGTGAAAACAATGCCAGTCCGTGTTAGTTCTAATAAAATCATATAGAATTATTGTAAACATGGCATGAATACTTCATATTATAGATACGTTGGAGAAGTATCACTGATATATTGAAAATGCCTCCGTATGCTAAGTATATGAAAGATATTAGCACTAATAAAAGAAATATATGAGAAACTAAAATTGCCACCATGCTTGCTATTTCTTTATGGTGGAGTACCTAAGAAGTTGGGGGATCCGGGTATACCCACAATACCTTGCTCTATTAAAAGGAATTTTGTCAAAACTAATTTATGTGATTTAGGGGCCAGTGTTAGTGATATGCCTTTCTCCTTTTATAAAAGACTTGAATTGAGTAAACTCACACCTATTGAGATATCTTTGCAAATGGCCGATAAATCCACTGTTTTATCTATTGGAATTTGCGAGGATGTTCCCGTCGTGGTTGCAAATGTTACTATCTTAACAGACTTTGTTATTCTTGATATGCCGGAGGACGACAATATGTCGATCATCCTTGGTAGACATTTTCTAAATACAAGAGGGGCTGTTACAGATTGCAATAAAAGCAAGGTCACCTTTCATATCAATGGCAAGCAACATACCGTGCATTTTCCAAGGAAGCAAACTTTGGTTAATAATATTAATGTCATTGATCCTATTCCCATGATTACCATTGGAGATATTACAATTCCTCTCCCTACCGCTGAGAACAAGAAATATTATAATGTTATTGTTGGGGAGATACAAATCCCAATTGAGGTAACCTAGTGACATATGAAGATTCATCTATTTCATGTTAATCAAAAACGTTTATTAATAAGACTTGATCAACCTTATTAATGAATTCTTTTCGAAGGACATGAGATGGATGAATTGAATATTCACAACTCTCTGTATCACAAGTTTATATTCTGTTTTCTTAGTAAAAACAAAAATAAAATTCCATGAAATTCTTGTTTCCTGTTTTCCCGTGCATTAAAAATACCTCAAAAATAAAAAGTCTCAGATTTCCACGAAAATTTAACATGAATTTTTCTGGAATAAAAAAAATTGGTGTAAAAATTACTACAGGGGGCATGCCAGTGGGCCACCATGCAACAGGCCACGCCGCCTCGGGGCGTGGCTGTTTGTCTTATGGGGCCCATAGGGACCCCTGCCTTATATCTTCCTCCAACTCCTTTTCCTACCTCTAGAAAAAAATCCCTAGCCATCTCTCTCCCGTGTTCTTCACCCAAAAAGTGAAATTTTTGATCTCTTTGCTCAAAACTTCGTCTCCGAAACTATTTTGAGGAATTGTTCCTTGGTATGTGACTCTCCCATTCCTCCAATTAGTTTTTGTTTTATTGGTTTATATTTTTCATAAGTTGTTGCACTTGGTGCTACAGAAAATAAGCTTGCATGTCTAATTATTTGAGTTCCAAGTAGTGGGAATGCTTGATATGTCCTCTAGGAATCCATATGAGTAGTTGCCATCAATCTTACAAAATTTTATTGATATAATTTTGTGGCCCAAAAATTTAATAAATTTGTTCTTAGGAGAATGAACTTTCTAAGGAAATCTTCTTCAAGCCGGAGCCCCAAAGGAGTTTCTAGGAGGATTAAGGATAGCGACATCAACCTCCCTCACAATGCGAAAGTTAGGCCCTATGAATGACCACATATAGCCTTCATGAGTGAAGCGGGTTTTTATGAAGAGTTCATGCAATTTGTTGCAAATGCCGGGCTAACCAACTTCATCACAGATAAGTGTGACCAACACTATCTCCTAACTAATTCCTCTGTACAAAACTTTTACTTCATTAATATGCCCGGTGCTCCCATGGTACACTTTTCTCTATATGCCGAGAACTATGAGTTATCCTTGCATGAATTTTGTGAAATACGTCCGCTTCCCTCTGACGGGGAAGTGCATGAACCTGAAGCTGGGGAGTTTGAGGATTTTATTCATACCTTAACTGTAGGAGAAACCAGGGGCGTTTCACACGCCAGAGCCACTAGTCTGCATTTTCCATCTGTGCATTCATTTTCTCTATTCATAGGAAAATGCATAATTGTTATGGAGCAAGGTGGTGCCCTCAGCGCTCCCACCCTCGCTATTTTGTGCTATGCACTTTATGGTGATAATGCTTACAACTAGGAGCTATTGTTGCGTGTCGCTTACATCTTAACCAAACTAGAGGTAAAATTCATGATGGTATTTATGCTACGTGCTTGTCCAAGCGCTTTGATGTGGCTATACACCCTACTGATTAACTGTTGCCTGAGGTGCACCTTGGCCATCTATCTATGGTAGAACACGACTTTGTTTATAAACCTTAATCGCAACAACCCCTTCGTTACAGCCTAGTGTTTAGCGAGAAGACTTGCGATATTATTCCTTTGCCTGCACCTTCTTTGTTTAACTATCATACCAGGAACGGATAAAGAATAATGCCATAGGACATCATTGCTTACCGAAACGAGCTTGCTGCTGTAGAGGTCGAGGTCCAGGCATGGGACGCTCGGGTACCTCGGCAGAAGTACTTTCCCGGACCTGATGGCTACTATTAGTGGTGATTACCAAGCTAGGCAAATGCCTAAGCTTGGGAGAGTATGTATTTCTCACCGACATTACATTCATGTTCTCACACTTCATACAAAGTGTCGTTGTTCATCCTCTTTCTTTGTATATCCATGTTAGCTTTATTTTCTGCTTTCTTCTTGTGCGTTTGGAAAACTTTGAAAATCCAAAAATATTTCTTGATTCTTTTCTTTTCCCTGTTTCTTTAGCTGTAGTACTAAAAATAAAACCCAAAAAGATTTCCTTTGCTTGTTGGGAGCTTTCCTGTGTAAATAAATTTTCTCGTTCTTGTTTTTCCCTTAGTTCCTTTGCTTGCTTAAGAAAAAAACAAAAAATCCAAAACATATTTTGGTGTGTTTCTCTGAATTTGTTTTCTTTTGTTGAGTTCTCGAAAGGAGAATACCACGATGAAAATGTTGAGTGGTCTCATATGCTTTATTGATGATCTAACAGAGAGCCAATTTTACCTTTTCTCCTTTGTCTTAAACTGCCCTGCAGATTTTAGCTTAGTCCATGGCATTCTTGCAATATTATTATTATCACACCGTTTGATCGTGCAAGTGAAAGGTAATAATGAAGATATTTGATGAAGTGATTGTGCAGAGGAAGCTGGTATTAACTCTTCTTGTTTTCTGTTTTTGTAAATATGTTTAGCCAGTTTGATCCTGATTCAGTATATCATGAGTAAACATGTTCATGATGATAATTAGAGATTATAGCTTCTCATGTCATGCCTAAAAGATAGGAGTTATTAATGATTTATCTTGTGTGTCAACATGCATTAAAATAGTTATAATATGGTATGGTAGTATGGTATTTCCCTGTGAGAAATTCAAGCGGTTTAACTTGGCCCATGTGCAAACATGTAATTGAATCAAAACCAATATAGCCTTCATGATGTTCAAATTCAAAGTGTTCATATCATACTCATGCTACACCCAATGTTAATTATTCAAAATGCATGTACATGACAGTTGTTGCTCTCTAGCTGGTCGCTTCTCAACCTATTACTAGCCTTTACCTGTACTAAGCGAAAATGCTGCTTGTGCATCCAAATCCTTAAACCAAGGCATTCCACATGAGTCCACCATACCTACCTATATGCGGTATTACCCTGCCGTTACAAGTAAATTTGCATGTGCCATCTCTAAATATTCAAATAAACATCCATTTTTGTGCACTCGTCTTGCTCATGGAGCGACGGGGCGGTCAATATTTTCCATGCTAAGCAAGTTATTCTAAGGAAGGTCATTTATTCACCGTCATTGCATGAGAGAGGCTTGTGAGAGGGATGCCAAGTCCCACATAATCGAAATAAATTACACCGACTCCTTGGGACAGTTGATTGTTTGGAGGGCAACCGTGGATTCGGCCAGCCATGGAATGTGTTTGGATGGTGGATAGGTGTAAACTTTACTCTTCTATTTGGGAACCACCGATAATGAGTTTAGCATGGAAAATGTTGAAAACCTTTGTCGTAACGTTGATTATAAAATTGCACCGCTTAAAAATTATACTTTCACCCTTGTTTTAAGCTCTGAGCTCTGGCACCTCTGCAAATTAATGCTTCCCTCTGCGAAGAGCCTATCTATTTATTTCTATGTTGAGTCATCATCCTCTTAGTAAAAGCACCAGACCCCAGAGCACTATTGTCATTCTTGTGCATTTAGTTTAGTTAATGTTTGATATGAGCATGATTGGATCTTTTCTACCCTGAATTATAATGTTTAGTCACTGCTTGGATCTCAGAGGTGCTCTGCATTTATGTTTTGCAGGCTCAGAAAGGGCTAGCAAAATATCATGTCATCATATTGTATTATGAGTGTTTTGACAAATTGTTGTCAAAGGAGATGTTTTATTATTGACTTCTAGTTGGTTATGTTTTGCCATGGGTTAACATAATATCTATTTGTTTTCATGGACGTGTCTATCTATGATTTATGCTGAAAACTTTAGCACTAGCTAAGCATGTGTATAATAACGAGAACAAAAGAGTTTGTAAAAGTTTTCTTTATCACTTTCAGTTTATCAACTAAATTTCTTGAGGAAAAGCAATGAGTTAATCTTGGGGGAGTTGATATGTCTCAAACATATCTACTTTTCCAAACACTTTTTCTCTAGTTTTGTCCTCTAATTTGCATGATTCGAATGAAACTAACCTGAACTAACGTTGTTTTTAGCAGAACTACCTTGGTGTTATTTTTGTGCAGAAAATACAAGTTATCGAAATTGGATGAAACTTTTTGTGGATTTTTTCTAGAATATATAAGGAATTTTGGAGCGAAGAACTATCGGAGGGGGTGGACCAGAAGACCACCATGCAACCGGTCGCGCCCCTTAGGGGCGCGACCAGATGGCTTGTGGGGCCCTCGTGGCCCCTGTGACCCTAATTCCAACTCCATAAATTCACATCCATGGAGGAAAAAATCACAGAGAAGATTTCATCGCGTTTAACAAGACGGAGCCGCCGCCACCTCCTGTTCTTCCTCCGGAGGGCTGATCTGGAGCCTGTTTTGGCTCCGGAGAGGGGAAATCGTCGCTGTCGTCATCAGCAACTCTTCTCCATCAACTCCGCCATGATGCTCACCACCGGGAGTGAGTAATTCCTTTGTAGGCTTGCTGGACGGTGGTGGGATTGGATGGAATTGATCATGTAATCGAGTTAAGTTTTATAGGGCTTGATCCCTAGTATCCACTATGTTTTGAGATTGATGTTACTATGACTTTGCTATGCTTAATGCTTGTCACTAGGGCCCGAGTGCCATAATTTCAGATCAGAACATATTATATTTTCATGAATATAAGAGTGATTTGGATCCTATCTTGCAAGTTATATGTACCTATTACGTGTCATGATCCGCATATCCCAATGTGACAACAATTGGGATTCTTTCCAGTGATTGCCGTAGTTTGAGGAGTTCATGTATTCACCATGTGTTAATGCTTTGTTCCGGTTCTTTATTAAAAGGCAACCTTAATATCCCTTAGTTTCCAATAGGACTCCGCTGCCATGGGAGGGTAGGACAAAAGATGTCATGCAAGTTCTTATTGCAAGCACGTATGACCATATACTAAATACATGCCTACATTACATTGATGAATTGGAGCTAGTTCTTTGTCACCCTAGTGTGTAACTATTATATGATCAATGTCATCTAAATCATTATTCATCATTGATCCACGTGCCTACGCGTTACATATACTGAATCTTGTCAAGTTACTATTACTATTGTTACTGTCACACTTGCTACAAAACTGCTACTGTCACTATTACTGTTACTTTTGCTACTACTATTTGTTGTGCTACTAAATCTTTGCTATAGAGAGACATCCTCGGTGCGGTTCAATTGACAACTCACTTGTCGAGGCCAATAAATATTCTTTGGCTCCCTTGTATCGAATCAATAAATTAGGGTGAAATACTACCCGTGAAGTCTGTTGTGACCCCCTACATTTGTGGGTTATCATACACCTGGATGGCCGGATACAACGCCATAACACCTAAGCTCCCCAACATCACCCTCAACAAGGGAAACGACGCTAGACGTCTCCTTTGCCAAGTCTGAGATGGATAAAGGTCTTCATCTGAAACCCTAGCACACATGACGTAAGAGGAGAGCGACACTAACAAGTGTCGCCACCATCGGCGTCAAAATCATGAAGTTTTTGCTCGACAACTTAGTCGTGCCACCACGATGCACCAAGAACAACCACTACGATCACAAGCCACCATATTTGGATATGGATGTCATCACTACCCGCGATAGAGAATGAGCCTAAGCCACCCACCAGCCATTGCTACACGCCTCGCCGCCCAGAAGACCAAAAGACACAATGCCGCCACCACCATAATGCCCGTTGTAACACCCCTCCCCGCCAAGACGACCAGAAGACACACCACCGTCATCACCATTATGTGAGAGCCAAACCTACGGACCACCATTTGGAGTCGTCGCCCCAGATTTCATCCCATAGACACTGCCAACCATGCACATCACATCCACCCAATAATGGTAGGAGTGAAAGCACCTCCTTCCACTTTTGCTAGATCAACATCAGCCACCGGGTCTAGGTCATCACTGTTAGGGACTACAGTAGGGGGCGTTGACTGCAAATTAAAATTTTCCTACCACAGAACATCCAGGAACATGCTAAGGGATATGGATCATGGATTGTTACCACTAGACGCGAAGTGTCGTGCAACGGAGGTAGAGTTGGCGCAACGCGTCTCCGGGGTCGTCTCCTGCTCGTCGATCTCCTATGTAGCCGATTGGATCACACGAAAAGGTTCGTCTGAGTGGCGCAAGCACACCGCCTCTAACAGTATTTGTGCGTGCAGGAGGAACGTCGTGCGACGGACTGCTAAGCCTGGTCACACAACTGATGGCGAGTGGAGGTGGGTAGTTGCAACAAAGCCCTAGTGACGCCGCCGAAGCGATCTACCAAAAGAGTGTGCCACACCTCCACTATATACAAGCATCCGTCGTGGGGTCAACTCTTGGGCCTCGCACGGATCCTAAAGCCCAAAGTCTACTCGGTCACGATCCAAGTCTAGCTCGAACCACATCCAACCAGTGTCCTCGGATCCAACCTTGTAGGTTCATTCTCTTAAGTGCGCGACCCCTTAGGTTCAAGTCGGTTTGGTCGCAGGTCGAATCACCTCCAACCTTCTCGGTTGGTAGCGGCCTCTAGCAAGGTGTGCGAACCACCAAGTAGACAATGAAGCTGGTTAGGCAAACTTATACATCACACTTCTATTCTTTTTGACACACGATATATGTTGTCAGGATCAAGGCGAGTCTGTCATCCTTGTGCTAGCCCAACCTCTTTCTAGTTCGAGTGATGCCAACCACAAACCGGATTATCTCATAACCCTTGTCGCATGGCCATGCTTATCTTGGTTGGATCACACGAGGGGCCAAGAGTATATCTCTTCTGATCGGAGGGTCAAATTCCATCTTGCTCGACCATGTCTCGCAATATGGGTCTGGACAAGCCTGAAACCTACCTTTATAACTACCCAGTTACAAAGTAGCGTTTGGTCGGCCCAAAACAGGTCTGTCACCATCCCGAGTACATGCGATAGCTCAGGTCTTAGGACATAGAGCATATATCGTACTAGAGACTTCACATATGACATATCAATGCGTCTCATAGTTGGGTCTGTCCGACTCGGACCTTATCTCGACTCAGATCCGACTATGTCAAATCTGACCAGATCCTTCCAGGTCCATATTATCCGGTTAGTATCCAATGCTCCATGGCCGGTGAGACCAAGTCATCTATCGTGTCATATGCTAGTCTAGTTAGTTGAGCGTCCACACAACTCTTTTGACTAGGGACCTTTTAAGACAACCATCATACAATTTATAGTCCCACAAACAAGTCACGTACTAGTTGATACACATCATTGGTAATGTCCAAGGACTATCTTTATTCATAAACACATAAGAAATATCATCATACATGATTGCCTCTGTGGCATATCTCCAATAATCACCTCCATGGGTAGGAAGCGCACACACCTGTGTCCCCAGCCAATCTTGGTGGATCAGGATTGGGCTACAACCTAGTGACTACCGATGACCGCCATCGAACAAGCTTGAACGCCGCTACACCCATAGCCATCGACTCTGATTCGTCCGACAACACAACAACGCCCAGAAAGACTGATGCCAATAGACATCATGCAAGAAAAGCAATCCCAAGGCAAGCAACACTGACCAAGGTGTCTCCATGTGCCTGCTCATTGCTGGAAGTCGTCCACCACCCCCACCATGTACCATATCCGCGCTGCCTGCCAAAACCAACATGCACACCAACAACCTGGCTCGCACCACCAACAAACCACAATAGTCGCGTCGTCCCATCGTTGCCGAGAGGACCCCGAGCAAAACAACCAACCACCATGAACCGCAGTGCACTGCCCCATCACCGTCCATGCGAGAGGCCAACCCTCCGTCACAAGGGGCACTAGTAGAGAGTAAGAAGGGCCTTCACAAACTCCTTGTGCCGCCAACTCCCTCCCACCCCAACCCATTTTGATGTCCACTTTGATGGACGACGTTGGAGATGCCCATAACATCCTCATTTGACAGTGGACCTTCTCTCTCCTAGTAAGATCAGTGACAATAACACTTCAATGATTGTTTCATCACTCTCGATGCTCTACAACACAGGTCCTTAATAAAAACTGTTTAAGTACATATATGTGTCCATGCAAAAATAAAGTATACATCTATGATTCCAGTAGTGTGCGTGCCTGCATTTTACTCAAAATACTCAATGATGGATATGTTTTTGCCTTGCCTTGGTTGTACTCCCTTCATTTCTAAATATAAGCCTTTGTATAGATTTTAATACGAACTATATACTGATGTATATAAATGTATTTTAAAGTGCCGACTTTTTGTTTTGTATGTGGTCCGTATTAGAATCTCTATAAACGGAGAAAGTATTTTGTACGCAAGTGTTTTTCTGGAGAACTTTTGTACGCAAGTTGTATTGCCTTGGGGTGGGAACGTGAGACCAGTAGGCATACCAACGTGGATACGTCACGGTGAGCTGAAGAAAGAGGTCACGCCTCCTGCGTTGCATTGCAGCCTGGAGCCTAATCCGATTCTGTGACGACGATGGTTTCCATGGACAGCGCGCCGGTGGCACCGCCACCGACAGCATGTGCCGGTCACCGTTGTACGGGATTCGGTGTCTGGTCACCACTTAATTACTAGTAATAACTAAAATAAATTCTGTTTTTTCAAAAAAATAACTTCTGAGAGCTTGGCAGCCTAAAGAGTAAACATCGTGATACGTAAGTCTTTTCTATCTATATTTTTCTTTGTCGGCGACGGTTGCCGTTTTGGTATATTGATTCTATGAGGCCTTAGCATGATGATTTTTTTTTCCGAATACGCATGAGTATGCGTATCATATTTTATAGAAAGAGAATGGGTGTAGAGCCCCAAATCACCGTCGATGTTAAAGGGTTACAATCACTACAAGACTAACCAGAGCCGCACTCCACGCACTAGTCTAAGTCTAGGTGGACTACTTGCGTCTCGTCCACCCTACCAACATCTCGAACAAAATATCGAGATCTCCTCTTAACACGTGCGCCTGTTGCCACGCCCGTCCCTCGTACACTATCCTCGTGATCACCACATCCAAGGACGGAGAGGCGCCATCGAATACTACCGCGTTCATATGCTTCCACATCTCCCAGAGCACCAACGTGAAGATTGCCCGCAGCTCCTTGGGTTTCCCAGCCCCTTCTATTCTCACCACGCACCAACTTTTTAACGAATCGTGTGTCGTGGGCGTCCATTCCTGCCTATCCATGGATGTGTAGTGCACCCTCCAGACCGTTCTACCAAACACACATGTGAGTAGTATGTGCTCAATAGTTTCATCTTCCTGATCACAGAACGGGCATGTGTCTTGGTGGGGGAGTCCGCGCCGTGCGAGGCGGTCCGATGTCCAACACATGTTTTCTCAGCGCTAGCCAGGTGAAGAAGCGACATTGCAGTGGGGCCCTAGATTTCCACATGAAATCCACCGTTGGCACCACCTCCCTATCGGCGAACTTTGCTGCGTAAGCCGAGCGGACCGAGAATTGCCCGCCTGCTTCCCAGGACCAAGCCATAGAATCCACCATATCGACCTGGAGCTGTACGTGCCCCAACCTCTGCCACAACTCCAGATACTCCAAAAGGGCGTCAAAGGCCAAGTTGGGCGCGACATCCTGAACCTAACTACCCAGTGATCGCCTCGTGAACCATACGTGTCGCCCTGGCACGGGGCGAGATACAAGCATATAGCACCGGTGCCAGCTTCTGCAACCGTGCCCCATCAAGCCAACGGTCCACCGAGAACAAAATGTCCTCGCCATCTCCTACCGTCACCTTGGTAGCCGATGCGAATAGTGCCAAAGATTCTCTGGGAACAGTAATCTGAAACTCCTGCCATGGCCGATCGTGATCCACTCGTCGTAACCATACCCACCGTGTCTGCATAGCGGTGTTCAACCATGTGAGAAAAGGAATCCCTAGGCCTCCAGCCCACTTTGGTAGACATACCTCATCCCAGCCCACGGATCAGTTACTACCATTCGCTTGGGCCTTTCCACACCATAGAAAACCCCTTATTATCTTGTTCATATATGAGATCGTCTTCATGGGGAGGTCTAGCGCCAGCATCGTATGCAAGGGCACCTAACAAAGCACGGAGAGGACTAGTACCAAGCATCCGCTCTTCGATAGGGTGGCGGCCTTCCATCTGGGTAGGTAGCTTGCCAGGTGGTCAACCAACCCGCGTAGCTGAGCAGCCGAGGGCTTCTTGAGGCATAGTGGCAAACCAAGGTATTTGCATGGGAATGACCCGATCCAACATCCCAAGATGCTCTCCGTACGCGCCACCTCCACATCCGAGCATCGTATAGGCATAGCCGAAGTCTTTTGGAAATTTACGCGAAGCCCAGATGCCATACCATACATCTCCATGATCCTCGAAGAGGCTCTTATCTCGATATCCACCAGTTTGACGAAGATAATCACATCATTCGCAAAGATTGACATTCGATGGCGTAGGCCCGCACGCGCCACTGGTTGTAGGATCTCCAGGTCAGATGCCAGCTTGAACATGCACTGCAGTGGCTCCACGATGAGTATGAAAAGCATCGGTGATAACAGACCGCCCTGCCGTAGGCCACAACAGTTGTAAATCGGCACTCCCGGCACGCCATTGGCCATGACCCGTGTGGGCACGATGACTTCTTGACTGTCTACTACAATAAAGTTTATTCGGTTTTGACAAGGGAGGGCCGATGACGGCAGCACGCATTCGGCTTGCTCCAGAGATTTTAGTCGTCGCTAGATGGTCTATGGACCTGGATGTATTTTTTACTTATGCTGTTCTTTATACTACCTTGACAGTTCATGTATAGATCGGAAGGTTTCCTCGCAAAAAGAAAAATCAGCAACACAAAACAAAAACAAATAAATAAACCAACAATTATATTGTTTTGCCCATGCAACTTGCAAAAAATGTTTTTTCTCATGGGATTGTTCAAGTATAGAGTATATTATAACTTTGCTGGTATGTTCCCCGTGGAAAAAAAATATTGGCATGTTTTGAAACTCGTAGATATATTATATAGTCTCTTTTTAAGATATCAGCAACTAGCGATGTGTTAATGTCTTTCATTATTTCACCTGAAAAAAAATGTCTTTCATTCTTGGCTTCTCTCCATAGAATGTTGCAGGAGGAGAAGATTTAATCATGTTCATGGACTTGAGCATACGCTCAAGTCAGCCGACTTTTGCATTTTAAGACTAGTTGTGGTAGTTAAAGGGTAACATACTGAAATTATTTTATAAAAAATTGTGAAGAGACATACACGGATATAATAAATAGATGGCCAAATAGAATTATCATAGACTCAATGTCGAGACAAAACCTAAATTTATTAAATTCCAAACATAACAGATGGACATGCCAAGTTGGTTTGTTTGCACTTTTTTTTTGAAAAGGAGGATGTCCCCGACCTTTTATTAATATAAAATATTCCAAGCAAGTGCAATATTCAACATCCTCTCAAAAAGCTCATAATAAAAAAAGAACGAGAATTACATGCCACATCTGGCAAGATAGAAATGGGCTACGATGACTAAACACTTAGCCTATTAGTGTGCCGCCATCCATATCGGTTGAAGATAGCCCGTGCTGTCGTCTCCCACCGGCCGCACCCAATAACCAAAAGCTCTCTGGACTCCGCAGGCGTGAGTAACGACCACGTACAGATACAAGCTGTAGCTATGTAGATGACCTGTAAAAAAATGGGGAAATTCTTCCTTTCAAAAATCATATCATTTCTACAAATTCCATATAGCCCAAAGCATGACACATATTCCTATTCGAATGTGTGTAGCTATGTTGACGTCCACTCTATTGAGCCACGTCCTAAATAACGTGTTCATACTCGTTTGGGGGGGGGGGGTTATATTAAAGGCTATATGCATAGTACGCCATAAAAGTCCAGTTAATGGGCATTCGAGAAAGAGGTGTTTAATTGTCTCATTGTGAACGCAAAAGCAACATCTGAAATTACCCACCCATCTACGTTTAACCAAGTTGTCTTTTGTGAGAATCACTCCTTTGTGAACAAACCACATAAAGATCTTAATCTTTAGTGATACTTTAATTTCCAGATGTGTGGAGAAGTAGCTATTGTTCCGGCGTTAATAAGGTCCATATCATTGATTTCACCGTGAAACTACCGCTTGTAGTTAACTTCCAATGAATAGTATCTGGTTGGCCAGTTAGTTGAACTTCCATCAACCTAAGAACCAAATGGAGCCATGCATTCCATCCTTCTCCAACCAGTGATCTCCTAAATTGAATATTGAGAGGGACCGACTGTAAGATCGTGGCAACATAAGCCTCCTTGCGTTGCACACTGTTATATAAGGCCGAATATTGTGTAGCTAGGGGCGTCTTTTCTAACCACGTGTCTTTTCAAAACCTGGTTGTACTACCATTCTCAATGTGAAACTTGACTCTATGGAAAAATGCTTTCTTTGTCCTCAGTAAGCCTTTCCAGAATGGTGAGTCCGAAGATTTCCATAATGGTTTGTTTGCACCTGTGATTTTTCCTGCGACACTTTGCTCAATCGTCTCGACGAGTAAGGTTGTAATCATTTTCATCACAAAAAGAAACAATTATAATTATTTCTTAGTCACCTTCATCGCATAGTCATACAATGCTTAATGACATGAGTAATAGTGTGATGCAGAGTACTAGTAAAACATGAGTACAGTTACATAATGGGACATGTCCCTAATTCTTCAAGTGTTAATTACACCCCGTGATACATAAACTTGCAGCACGGTAACAAAATCAAACCTGATTTTGAACACTCGTAAAACTGGCATAACAACTCTGGTTCGGGTTCACAAGGGAATACCATTTCCACTCAACCCCCAAAATCATGAACCTGCAGAATTGACTTGGTAAAAACAAAAACCCTAATGGTATAAGGAGAAACCCTACTTTGTTTAGGTATAAAATCAACGCAGAGACGACACATGGAGATATACTTTAAGTAAATCACATTGCATAGCTCTTTCTCTCTCTCTCTCACACGCACGCGCGCGCACATGTTTATAACCCTATTATTCTCCCTCAAATTCAGTGTCTGAAACCGTCGCAACATCGATGAGTTTTTGGCCACTGCTTTTGCAAACTCCTAAGATTCAACAAGATTGTTTCGCCTAGAGGTAGCAATGGACTTTGCTCACGGTGCGTTGTAGATGGATGTAGAAAACAGATGTGCTGATTTCCTTCAAGGACCGGTTTCATTTAATATACGGTCTTTGGATTTTTTGAGAAAAAAGTCTAGCACGAAGATGCGTGTAAGATCTAATTGACCAAGAAACATGCAAATACATAATTTAGCGATCAATTTGACAACTTGTGACGTGATCATGAGCGTACAATGTGATTTTTTTCACACTTACGTTAGTCCATAGGGCTATATTTCTTTTGTCATAGATATAGCTATACATAGAGTTATCTTGTTGCTCGGCTATCATGTCAGTCTAAAAAGACTATATGTTCTAGTCAGGGATGGATCCCCGGGGGACGGGGGTGGGGCCATGGCTCCCCCATGGTTGAATTTTTTGTCCATATACCCTCTAAATCTCGTGGAAAAATTACAAAGACATCCTCCAAATTAGTGTTTGGTCTTTCTAAAGTTTGGTTATCTGTGTTCCTCCCTCTTCATAGATCGTGGCTCCGTCCCTGGTTCTAGTGCAAACGGCTCTTGGGCAGTTGCCATTTCCTATTAGATTTAGGCTACCCATGTGATGACATTCGAACGGAATATGTTCAGTATGCATAGTAAACTAAGATGAAAGAACCCCTAGAGGAAAAAACTAAGATCACAATATATTCTTCCAAGAATGGAGGACCAAACAGCCCTGCAAAAGTATGAAAAGAAAAAGACTACTAGCAGAGAGCGGTCGCTTAATATGCGCAACAACACACACACACACACAAAAAGAGAGCGGTCGCTTAACCACACCGCGCGGTGAAGCGACTCCGATCGGAAGGCCTGGAAGCGCGCGTCGATTGATATGAGAGCAGCGCCAGCGTCAGCCCAAACCCACCACCGCAACCCCCACGCACTGCACGCCTGTGACACCCCCTCGCCGCAAGCATCATCAGCCCCAGCAGTGGCCGCTGGCAGCGTGCGCCGTCCCCTCTCCTCTCCTCCTCCCGCGCCGGCCGCCGCCCCACTCCAACATTCTTCATCGCGCACCGTCGAGGCCGCCCCTGCAACCCCTCGGGAGGCGCCCGGCATTAAACCCCGCGCCGCCATTTTTGTTAGAAAAAGAAACAGAGGAGGGAGGGAGCAACCGCCCGGTTTGGTTTGGTTTGGTTTCGGTGCTCCCGGCTCCCGCTCCCGCTCGCGTCGCAGGAGCCGAGGCGGCCACTGCAGGAAGAAGAACCCCGGTGAGGACCGCCGCTCTGCCCCCCTTCTCGCCGCCCCCTCCACAAAGCCCATCCCCGAATCCGTGCTGATGCGCAGTGGGGAGTTGCCCGTGCTCAAGTGGTCGATTCTAGATTTCCTTTTGCTGCATTGCTTCTTCTTTTCTTCTCCACTCTCCGTGCTAGCAAGTTCTGTCGACGTGACTGTAGCAAGGTTCGGATCCGGCATTCCTTCAGCGTTAGATAGCCATAGCAGGGGATCCGGCATTTCCTTCTTCCCTGTTCTTGCTCTTGTTCCTGTAATGCGTGTGTAATTTCCATAGCAGCTACGTTACCTGGTGAACTCCGTTAGACCACGCATCTTGAATACGGATTTAGGTTCTGTTGGCGCATCCTGTTGTCCGCATTCGTGAAATTCAGGTAGTCAGCTATCTGATAGTAACAAAGAATCTCTGGCCATTCGTAAAATTCAGTTAGTCAGCTATCTGATGTTCTTCTCTGACCATTCTTGAACTTCTTCGTGGTGGATTTTGCCGTGTCCGTTTGTTTGCAGCCATACCATATGGATCGGCCTTTTCAAAAAAATAAATAAATACCATATGGATCGGATCAGAGTACTGCACTTGCATAGTCTCTTGCTTCGCCTGGTGGCTGGAAATTCCGGGCAACGACTAGGACGCGTCCATTGCTCTAAGAGTCAAGTACTTCGCTGGCGCCGAGTTTACATTTGGTACCACAGCTTGTCAGATCTCACAGTTTCAGCAGTACAGCTTAATTTGCGTCCCTGGCGCTTGGGTCCAATTGGGAGTTGGGACCTCGTTCTCGATCCAATGCAACCCAGTCCAACGGTCGTACAACCTCACCGTGCCCCACCGCCATGTGCCTCCCAACCACCTCCCTCGACCTCAAGTGAATTGCACTAGGAGACACATTGCCTGTACCGAATTCTCTTGTTGCTGTTGGGGCATTAATTTTGTTGGTTAGATGTGTCTTTTGGTGTGTGTTTCGCCTAGCTGTCCAGATCTCGAGGCTTGATAGCGAGCACTAGCTGTTTGATCCGGTGTCCTATCGCTTGTTTTACCATATGAACATTTGCATCTTAGTATGATAGTCATTATGCTCTATAGCGGATGTCTTACTGAAAGCTGCATTTTATACTGACTGCTGTCATTATGCTCTATAGTGGATGCCTTGCTGAAAGCTACATTTTATATTGACTGCTGTGGAGGTTACTTGTCTGCTCGGAAATTCTAGTGCGCAGTTCTAGACATCTTTGCTTCTTATTTTTTGAGTTGAAGCAAGTTACTATATGCAATTGTTTTCCATGTGCCCCTTACCATGGCATAATCATCATGATGGGCCTTCCTGGATATCACTTTTTCTATCATGCCTATTGGCTCACTCAAGCTGCTAGACATCTGCTCATGTTACTAACTTTGTTCATGTTCTGCCTAGGCATCAAGTTTCTAGTACTCTGAAATGGGTGCTAGGGAGAACGGGGAAGAGAGAAATGACCATTCAACTGACGTGGAAGTGGAACGAGATGCTAAACAAGGGAAGGAAGCTGAATCAGACTATGAAGCAGCTAGAGACTCCTTTTCATCTCAAGGTGAGTCTAACAGTAATGAAGATACTAAAACGAAAAGAGTTTCAAGAGTTCCGAAGAAGCTAGCAAAAAAGGAGACCAAGCCAAACAGCCCACGTCTGGCCAGAAGTAATTCCACTCGTCCAGTCAACAAGAAGCTGCAATATATTTCACCAAACAATAGTCCGAACAAATCACCGAAGCCCAGCAAAGTGGCTAATGGTGTCAAAACTGTTGAAGTTCAAAAGCCAGAAACTGTGGAAGTTCCTTCTTGTCCTTCATCTGATGTGTCTGAGGAAACAATTGATAAAGCTATTGAGGGTGGAGCCACTGATGATAAGTCCACTGAGGGCAGAGCCGATGATAAGGTCACCGAGGGCACAGCAGCTGATGATAAAGCCACTGAGGGCACAACAGCTGATGATAAGGCCATTGAGGGTGTAGAGACTGATGATAAGGCCAATGAGGGTAGAGCCGATCATAAGGTCATTGAAGGTATACCGACTGATGATAAGGCCATTGAGGTTATAGCGACTGATGATAAGGGCATTGAGGGTGTAAAGACTGGTGATACAGCCATTGAAGAAGCAAAGGAGATGGATGTCTTGGATGAAGCTCCAAAATGTGATCAGAGTACTGGTACTGATGATGAAGTTGCTGATACTGAACAGAACATTCTTGATGATGACAACTCAGTAGCATATGAAAAGAATGATGAGAAGACCGAGGAATTAGAATCAAAAATTGAAAAGCTGGAGCAAGAGCTTCGTGAAGTTGCTGCCCTTGAGGTTTCTCTCTACTCTATCGTGCCAGAGCATGTATGTTCATCACATAAGTTGCATACACCAGCTCGGCGTCTGTCTAGGTTATATATCCATGCATCGAAGTTTTGGTCCCCAGAAAAGAAAGCTTCTGTTGCAAAAAACTCTGTTTCTGGGCTTGTGCTGGTAGCAAAGTCTTGTGGCAATGATGTTTCAAGGTAAATAAACTAGGGTTACAGTATGTCATAACATGACCATCAGTATTAACTCCTGCTAATTTAATTTAAAAATCTATTTTTGATGTAGGTTGACATTCTGGTTATCAAACACAATTGTCCTAAGAGAGATCATTGCACAAACCTTTGGCATTCCAAGTCAATCACCTACAGTTATGAATGCTTTCACTACGAACAGTAACAGTAATGCAAAAAAGCTTTACAAGAATTCCCTGCCAATGCGATGGAAAATGAATTCCAGTGGCAAGCAGGCTAGATCTACTATCATGCAGTTTTCGGATGATTGGCAGGAAACTGGCACCGTCTTGGCTGCATTAGAGAAGATTGAATCTTGGGTCTTTTCTCGGATTGTTGAGTCTGTGTGGTGGCAGGTAAAGGTTCACCTCATCCTGGCAATTTTGTCAGAACCTTAAATTTGACCTGCCAGTTGTAAAACATGACTAGGAAAATATTTCCAATTCAGTATGTCAATATTCTGATCGGCATTTCTCTTCCTAGGCACTGACACCCCGTATGCAAACTCCTGTTGAAGATTCATCAACTCCAAGTGTTGGGAAACCGTTACAGCAGTCTTCGGCTGATCAGCATCAAAGCACCTTTTCTATTGATCTTTGGAAGACTGCATTTTGCGATGCGTTCAGCAGAATATGCCCTCTTCGTGCTGGTGGACATGAGTGTGGCTGCTTACCAGTATTAGTCAAACTGGTAAACTTTTAGTTTCTTTTCATCATTTGAAAAGAACAATATTCTTTTGAAATGTGTTTATGAGCTGTTCTGTTATCATCAGGTGATGGAGCAATGTGTAGCCCGTTTAGACGTGGCTTTATTTAATGCCATCCTCCGTGAATCAGAGAATGAGATACCATCTGATCCAATATCCGACCCGATTCTTGACTCCAGGGTTCTGCCAATTCCAGCTGGAAACTTAAGTTTTGGATCAGGAGCACAGCTGAAGAATGCAGTATGTACCTAAATGCAGACTGAAACCACATTGTTTTGGTTTGATACTTTCAATGCCATGAAGAACAAACTAGAATAGGGCATTTCGACGATCTTAGTTCACTCCTCCAAACCAATTCTACCATTTAATGTTGACACGTGAAATCACTCCCCAGGTTGGAAGTTGGTCCAGATTGTTGACGGATATCTTTGGCATGGATGGTGATGACTCTCACAAGGATGGCCAAGGTGCAGTAGGAGATGGTGATGTCAGAAGAGATGGAGCTGAATCCAATTCTTTTAAGCTGCTCAATGAGTTGAGTGATCTTCTGATGCTTCCGAAGGACATGCTTCTTGACAGGTCCATCAGGAAAGAGGTCTGTGCCCGTGCACAACTCCTTGCTACACTCCTGTGTCCCAAAGACACAAGATGCTAAATTGTTATGATTTTATCTTCTATGTAACTATGAGATGTGGTGTAGTTGAAGTTTTGAGTTTTTTTGTGTCAGGTCTGCCCGTCGATTGGCCTTCCACTAGTAACAAGGATACTCTGCAACTTCACTCCGGACGAGTTCTGCCCTGATCCTGTTCCTGGCTTAGTTCTAGAGGAGCTGAACTCTGAGGTATGGCCCCTCTTATTGAAGTTGAATGAACCCCTTGCGTTGTAGCAGAGCACACAATATGTCATGAAGGTGATTACACACTATATTGACTTTTGTCATTCATGCCGCACAGAGCTTGCTTGAGCGCTTCACGGAGAAAAATCTGATCAGCACATTCCCATGCACTGCTGCTGCCGTTGCGTACTGCACCCCTTCATTCGAGGATGTAGCTGAGAAAGTGGCAGACACCAGTGGCAATGCAGAGGTGGACCAAAGGGCCTCGATGGTCCAGAGGAGAGGGTACACCAGCGATGACGATCTGGATGACCTGGGCTCCCCCTTGCTGTCCCTCTACGACCGGAGCTCTCCGCCCTCGCCTTGTAACGGGGTCGCACATTTCAGTAACCGCCAAGAAGGAGCCGTGGCAAATGTAAGGTACGAGCTCCTGCGAGAAGTATGGTCGGAGCGTCGTGGTTGATCGAGCATCCTGTAAAACCTCTTGGGCTGTTGCTTTGTGTAGAAGGGTAAACCAAGTGTGAGGGATGTGCAGAATTTGCTTTGGCCCCTCAGATTTCCCCACTGCAAGATTTTTACACTTTATTCGTTCCCCGGTGAGCTCATTCATCAGGTACTTTTCTTCTTCTCATGTACTAGCATACGTAGTGGAAAATTGTAAGGAAAGGATGGTGAATTCGATACTGGATGTAAAATATTCATACGAGTATGGACCTATCCTATGGTGTAAGTAAAGGTTGGTTGGAAGAAGTATGATCCTGACCTGGGTACCACGCCTGTTCCTTGTGTGTATGATCATGAATGCGTCTCTCTTCCCCGACAGTTTGGACCTCTGTTCAGAGGGCTCCACTGGTGTTGTGCGTGCCTGAGCTGAGCTGTTTCCACTTTTCTAGTTTGGTTCTCATCAGTCGCCATGGTGTCCCGCGGAGTAGAACACAACCGCAGCGGCCAAATTCACTGTTTTGACCCTTTTGATGACGTTCAGCCGGATCTGACCCTGGTCCAGATTTTTTTTCGGATCTGACCCTTTCCCTACCGCCACCGCTGTGGCGGTAGGGGAGCACAGGCTCCCGCTACCGTTTGTGGCTGTAGGGTAGCGGTCAATGCAGACAACGTCGTCTTCCTACTGACGTGGATTAGGTCCCTACCGCCACAGCCGATGGCGGTAGGTTGTGCTAGTCTACCGCCACCCTCTGTGGTGGTAGGGTCCCCAGACCAGTGAAATGAGTGGGGGAAGGGCTGGTGGTGGTGGGCCCCACCAGCCACTCACTCACCCCCCCAATCCCCTTCTTGCCTGTGTTGAGCTCCTCTCCTCTCTCTCCCCCATTCTTGTCTCCACCAAATCCATCTTCATTGCTTGAGTTTTCTCCGGTGGACCGAGGCCAGTTTCATCACTCAAGGTACCTCCCTCACTCTCTTCTTTTTGGTTGGTTGGGATCATCTAATGTGGTGGCATTCTCTACTTGTATGCAAACCCTAGTTTAGGTCATTTTGGTTTGAAATCAATGGATTTGATGGATCATAGGGTTGTTTTTATGCTTGAATATGTGTAATATGCCTAATCATCATGTTTCTAACACCGATCTATAATTATTGTTAGGCATTTTTTAGGGTTAGGGTTAGGCATTGTCATTTTAAGTAGTTAGGGTTAAGCAATGATATTTTGTTATTATTGTTGTTGTTTGAATTTAGTGTGTAGATCTGTTTGATCCATTAGTGCATAGTAGTTATGTGGTCCATATTATGTTGCCGGCCTATCATTGACAAATTTTACAAAGTATTTAGATGGATAGACTCATAAATGTACATTATTTGGATAAGGGGGCATTTATGAAAGACAATGCCAATGAAGGGGAAGAATCCATGGTTTTTGACTCAAGCCCAACTTATGCGGAGGTGGTTGTGAAAGTTAGGAGTGTGTTAAATTGGATTGATCCAAATGTTGATGTTGGAAGGTATGATGTTGGAGTGGGGGTGAAGTCTCGATTGAAGAGTATGCCTATCACCTCAGAATGTCATTGGAAGGTGTACACGGATAAAGTAGTTGAATCCCAAGACAAATCCCTTGAATTATTTGCCACCAAGGTTGAGCCTCCTGTGCTACAAATTGACTTGAACCGACATGCATCCTCCCCAATACATGATGCAAGGGTGGAGGTGTATGTCCCCAATTCTTCTAGTCAACCACCAAATGAAGCGAAGATGAATGATAGAGCCATGGCAAAATGAGGAAGAGGTTCATGTTGATGCTGACGCTGCTCATGTTGAGCCTGTCGATGCTCATGTTTACGATGATGACATTGCCCATGTTGATGTTTATGAGGAAGCAAAGAGATTCATTATAATCGCATTGGTAACTTGGATGTGATTCTGCACCAGCAAGACATGGATCGTAACCTTCCCTATAGCCGTATGTATGGTTATGACTCGGATGACAAGGGTCGGGCGGAGGAATTGGACGAGGATGGATTCACTGCACAAGAAAATGAAATTTTCAAGAAGGTTACGAGGAAGGAAAGAGGTGCCCAATTGTTTCATGATCTTAGTCTTGCCGACAAGGCTGTTGTTGATGGTGGCATGAGATTGGGGCTGCTTGAACCAACACCGTTCCCGAAGGACGGTGATCCTAAACCCAAGGATGAGGACGAGAATGCTTATTTGAAGAAAGGCGTCAAGTTTGGTTGCTTGGAAGAGTTCAAGATATGGTTGAGTGACTATGCCATTAGAAACCATAGGCCGTTTGTTGTTGTTTATTCTAACCAAAATATGCGGTACACCATCAAATGTGACAAACAAGGTTTCCCTTGGAAGGTTCGTGGAAGAAAAGTTCAGGAAACCGGGCAATGGGTGTTGAATAGTTGTGTGGCCACTTACACGTGCATATCGCCAGACAAAGCCGACCGAAGCAAGGGACACTGTCAACTCACTTCTGAGTTTTTAGGATACAAATTGTTGAATGAGATATCCCACGATCCAACCAGGAAGGTGAAGTTGCTCATGAGTACGGTTAACGAACGATTTGCATACCTGGTCAACTATGAGAAGGTATGGAAGGGTGAAGGAAAATGCAATTAGGATGTTGCATGGTGATTATGAGGCCGCATACAATATTCTCCCGAGGATGTTGGGAGCAATTTCACATAGGAACCCTGGCATGTGGCATGCGGTGGAGGAAATTTACGGATTGTTTCACCGTGCGTTCTAGAGTTTTGGGCAATGCATCGAGGCATTCAAGCATTGTCGTCTGATGTTTTCTATCGATGACACATTCTTGACTGGCAAATACAAGGGCACTCTAATGGTGGAAATGGCTCACTCATCCAATGATAACGTGTTGCCGGTTGCATTTGCTTTAGTTTCTTCCGAGCATGATGACAACTGGGAGTGGTTCATGGGGCATGTGAGAACCAAGGTGATTGGGAATATAGAGGTATGCATCATATAGGTCTGACACCATGGAATTCTCAAGGCGATAGACATGCTTATTCCTGGCCTCCCAAAGCTTCACCACCGGTGGTGCATGAGGCATTTCATGGCAAACTTTTATCGGGCATGCAAGAGCAAAGAGTTTTGCAAAGACCTTACCCATGTGTGCACGACATTCACCTTGAATGCATTCAAAAGCCGTTATGGTAAACTCTTGAAGGCATTGGAAAAGAACAAAAAGGAAAAAGCATTCTTGAACAAGAATTATGAGGGAAAACACAAGTGGCCACGCGCTTACGATGATGGAGGTTGGATATATGGAGACATGACCAGCAACATGGTGGAATGCTTCAACAATGTGCTTAAGGGTGTTCGTTCTTTGTCCTGACTGCAATATTGAAATATACCTTCTTGAAGTTGAACGAGTATTTCCTTAAGCATTCCATATGAATGCCGATTGGATAGGGAAAAAATGGAGTATCCAGATAAGGTTCATGATTGACTGAAATTTCAAGCAAGCAAGTCTTCGCATCAACAAATCATTAGATTCAACTACAAAGAAATGATCTACCAAGTCAACGAGCCAGGTGGCACAACATGAGACGGTGTCACCTACGACGATGTTGCTTATGAGGTGCACCTCAAGAACCGATGGTGTCAATGTGAGAGGCCTCACAAGTACCACTGGTCGTGCTCGCATTTTATGACGGCTGCGAAGGCAAGGAACTTACCCGTTTTAGATGGGAGGACCGTACGGTTGCATGAGTTCACGTTGGAAGCCACGAGGTTGACATGTCGTTGTACTATTCGATGAGAGAGACCACTATTGAACACTTTTGCTATTTATGATCATGTTGAACTATATATATCAATTGTCTTTACATAGTAACTATCTGTATGACTTAAGATATATAGAGAGACTACTATGTAGATAACAGGAAGTGTACGGAGGCCTACCGCCATGGCCAGTGGCAGTAGGGTATGGCTGCCTACTGCCATAGGAAGTGGCGGTAAAGTGTGGTGCGGCGAGGCAGACATGTGTCTGGCCACGTGCGAGGCTATGCGAAGGCCTACCGCCATGGCGAGTGGCGGTAGGGTGTGGCTGCCTACCGCCATAGGTAGTGACGGTAGGGTGTGGCGCGGCGAGGCAGACATGTGTATGGCCACGCGCGAGGCTATGCGAGGGACTACCGCCATTGCAAGTGGCGGCAGGGTGTGGCTGCCTACCGCCATAGGCAATGGCAATAGGGTATTGCCAATGGTAATGAGTATGTGTAGCCAAAAAAGCTCTCCCCTATCCACATGCAATGCCAATGAACATGTGTATCATCACATGATGATGCAAGCTCTAACACAAATGATTCTCACAAGTCATCAAATAATTCCGACGTAGTTCATTACATTCACGAGTTCAAATGATAAGGGTACAAGTCATTACAACCTTCTTTCTACACCGACAATCAGGTTCTAACACGTTTAATACGTTCAATTTGTTCAGCATGCTCGCGACTAGGCTCCAGTACAAACTCGACGGATCCTGCATCCTCACATTTTCTACGACACGAAACCAGTCCCATCAAGAACGTCGCTCTGGATTCTCGAATACACCTTGTTTGATTGCCCATCCAATGACCTGTCCAGGTCTTGTCAAGTCCAGCTCCTCAAATTCTTCTTTGCTAACAGAGAACCCTATCTCCATTGCTAAAGCGTGTTTAAAACTATTTTCCTTCTCCTGCAGCTCATGAAGTATCTTCTCTTTTTCCTTTATAAGTTTCTCGTTGCCTTCGCAAAAGTGATACTTGTTGAAATCCTTCATAGCTGAATTTGCCTTCTTGCAACTCTTTATCCATGCTTCAAGTTGCGTCATCACCCAACTGCGTCGCTCATCTAAACACTTCTCAATTGCTACCTATAGAGCAATTTCTGGAACATCCATCCTAAATGAACATTACAGTTTCAAAGACTACTTCGAAGGACATATAGCAAATCACAACTTAAATGACATATAGAACATCAAGTTACTTAATATGACATACAACACCAAGTTCTTGAGGAGTTGAAATGATAAGGGTACAAGTCATAATAGTTAAAATGATAACACAGTAAGCAAATGGGTGCATGTCATTATAGTTCAAATGACAAAAGGTTACTTAGCCTCATGCTAACGAACACCCATGCTCCATCTACATCCTGAACAGACCACTTGCATGGCCATCTGTCCCTGGACCTACAAATCCATGCCCACCACCAATGTATGCCCTCTTTGCCCCATCAATTTTGCCAGGATAGGAAGTGAAAGTGTGAAAACGAGCGCTGTTGTATTCATCTTCGTAATCTAAGCAGATGACAACTCTATTAATATAGGGCTCTGATCTATAACCTCCAGAATATGGATCTTCACAAACATGCAAAACTATCGGCTTCTCAAGTTTCAACTGACTAGTGGGTGGTGAAATTGGCCCTTCAGAGTCATAGGTTGGATAATCTTGTCATAGGTAAGGTTTTGGCAACTCCACTTCATATAACTTGGGCACTTTGTTAGGATTTCTCATCCACGCTTTGACAACTATGAAGCAATGATCAGTGGGCTTCACCATCTTAATGAGATCACTGCCGAGACTGCTAACAAGCTTGGCAGCAAACTTAACTCCCCATGCTTCTTGCGGCAACCCATCAAAGCTCAACCTAGTCAAAAATTTCAGAGATGATGCCTCGCCACCCATCCCACTATGCCGACAAGTAAACTGGATCGTCTCTCCGCCGGCGGTTAGCTTACGGGAGTGGTAGATGAGCACCCAAGCGCAGTCTTCGCCCGACCGTAGTCTTTGCCCGACCGAAACCGTACAAGAAAATCTGCCAGAGACGAACATACTTCAACCATGACGTTGTCACGGGTGAGACCACATTGCGACTCCAAAGCAGCAACCACCTATGCCGGGGACACGAGAGGCCGGTGCCCTTCCACTCTACCCACCAGCGCATGACCCCACAACTTCTCCTCTACCCAGTACATCCCCGTCGTGCA
Organism: Hordeum marinum; assembly: GCA_022496015.1. Taxonomy (NCBI): domain Eukaryota; kingdom Viridiplantae; phylum Streptophyta; class Magnoliopsida; order Poales; family Poaceae; genus Hordeum; species Hordeum marinum. The sequence goes on along the minus strand of CM039676.1, from coordinate 339,398,349 downwards.
CTGGAGGACATAGCAACCGAACTCAGGCCTCAGCTCCGGCTCACCGCACATCCACCTCTCTGCCGGGAAGAACACACTCCCCTCCCTGTTCTCCGGCCACCATCTCTCTCGCTCAAACTGGCCCATCTCGAGCTAGTTGACGACTGTGGCAGATCGAGAGAGAGGATGAAGTGAGAAGAAATGCACATCTAATATAGGGACTGCATTGGATAAAAAACGTTCTTCCCCCGCGAACTTAAGGATAGGAAAAAACCGAAGGTGCGTTTATCTCTACTTAATATGAAATATAACACCAACTTTTTGAGGAGTTCAAATGATGAGGGTACATGTCATACTAGTTAAGATGACAACACGGGAAGCAAATGGGCACTTGTCATTATAGTTCAAATGACAAAGGTTACATAGCCTCATGCTAATGAACACCCATTCTATTTGTCGTATGGTCCCGAGTTGCAACAAACAACATCATTTCTTTCTTTCACCCATGCCCAACAAGAAGCCTGCTTTGATACCGGTGAAAATAGTTGCCTAACTAACCAATCAATGACCTGACCATGATTTTCCATGTTAAACTGAGCATGTTCTTTGTTTGTTGTACATAATGCAATTTGCATTGCAAGATCACGCATACAATTCTTTTCTCCCTTATTGAGCTTGGTTATATCCCTCTCTTTTTTTTGATAACATTTTCTAAAGCCTTCGTACAGAAATGGCACTTTGAAAAGGCTTTCGAAGCCTCATTCAATGCATCAACGGCTTCGACCCACACGTTCATCTTTTCATCAATAAATTCGCGTTCACGCTTCGCTGCCGCCTCAACGGAAGCCTTGACATAGATGAACGGTGCCATCCTACATTCAAGGAGTGACTAATAAGGTCATCATTGCCTTAATTAATTTCTTAATCCACTAACCTCTTAACATTACCACTAACCTTAGCACCAAATGCACTCAAAACAAATGTGGTCGAGTTATCAGATCCATAGACTTGGCACAATATTATGCACATATGAAACCATATAAAGCCAAAAAATCTCTAAAATCAACACAAAATTTGTAAAACTAGGATTTACAACAAAGCCAACAATAAACCCAGATGACATGATGGAATGTGGAAAAAAATATAAGGGTGGGAGAGATACCTTGACCGATCAAAATAGCTCGCATCCACCGGAAAAATCTCAAAGAACAAATACGGATTGGGGGGGGGGCTTGAGTGGGTGTGGAGGTGAAAGAGAGGGGAATAGCTTGGGGGGAGGAGGAAGCAAGCAAGTGAGTGACTGGGAGTGGGTGGAGTGGGCCTCGGCAACCACTTAAGGGCTCCAGTACCCTACCGCCACAGCTAGTGGTGCTAGCATACGCACACCTACCACCACAGCCAATGGAGGCAGCCTACGCACACCTACCGCCACCGCTAGTGGCGGTAGGCTACTATTATCAGCCAGCAGCAAAGATGGCACTTATCTTGCATATTTTGTATTGACAGTAAAAATTCATAAGTGACAACACAAATATGCATCCTAATTGCTAGGAATATATAGTTCAACATCCCCATTGCACATTAGAGTTCAACATCAGCATAGAAGTTCAACAACAAGCCAAACAAATAGTTGGAAATTCGACATGACGAAACGGTAAAAGTTCAACACATCACCAACAATGAGCTATAGCCACAAAGTAAATAGCCATCATGTGCCCGCATCACCTTCTTCCTCTCTTTGAGCCCCCCTCGTCCCCAGTTTTCTTGCGGCGATGATGCGTCATCTTTGAAACGGATCCGAGGAAAGTACATCGTATGAGGGTGAGAAACCCTTTTCGCTTGGGAAATCGATGGTGCATCCATCATCTGTGACATGTTCATATCCTCTGAACCCTCATCCTATGAGTCCTCCTCTTCTTCGTCACATTCATCAATATGCGTAGAACATCCACCAGCATGGCTAGAAGAAGCGGCAGCTCCACTTGCCTTCATCGATGTGCCAGGAGCATGCACATCAATGTTGCCAGGGCCCGCGGAACCAAGCATGGTGACTAGCCTCCGACAGCGTATTATGAAGCGCTACAATGACAACAACAAGGACAGACACATTTTTCAATGCAAATATAAACATTTGTGAAGTAAACAGTAGGGTAAGGAGTTCAACTTCTTACTTCATAGTGTCTCTCAGTGTAGTCTCGGGCTGCATGAATTCATTCGAGCCTTTTATGATACTTCTGTTGAGCTCATAAGTCTGCAATTATAAAGAAAGAGCTCATAAGTGTGCATAATCTACATGAGATCAAAACCATTCTCGACATAATTTCAAAAGACTTACCACTCGGTCAGTCATGGGCGCGTACTCTCTATGTTCACCTTGTGTACTTCTCACCATGATGTCGTACTCATCTTCCGTGTCACTGTTTTGATGGGCTTCAGCAAGATCTACGTTGGTCCACCTTGGTCTCAAACGCAATTAAAATCGACTTCCATTGTCATACCATTTCAGACGTGTTTCCTTGAATTCCTTCATATTCGACAATGTCATATCCATCTCTATGGAACCTTCCCTCTCCATCCACATTTGGACATATTTTGCATGGTGCTGTTCCCACTCAATTACACTCTGATTATTCTATCGGCTAAAACTACGTAGAAAAAAAACACAAGAAACAAATGAAGACCGTATAGCGTTCGTTAAAGGAGCTTCAGTTATTCAACTCACTCGTGGAGCTCGATTCCAGACGTGCCTGCATTCGCCGGTGGGGTGAGTTGTCTCCTACCAAATTGCAACGCCACTCGATGCGGCAGATGCCACTCAACAGCAAAGATGCATATGGGGGGCACCTGATCTGCCCAAGATGACTGTCCCTTGTACACATTCGGTTCAACAGAAAACCCCTTTGTGCCTCGTAAGGCCTCCAGTTTACCTGTAAAAGAGCTAGTTAGCTGATAGAAAATGATGGGTGTATATACCTAACGATATGTGAGGTTGTCCATCTCATTGATGATGCTCTTGTACAATGAGTTTTTATTGCTCCTAAACATTTTAACTTTGTCCTAGGAGAATGCCATAGTGGGGAGTCGAAAAGCATCCTGGCCTTCTCAGTGTTGGAAATATGCCCTAGAGGCGATAATAAAATGGTTATTATTATATTTCCTTGTTCATGATAATTTTCTATTGTTCATGCTATAATTGTATTAATCGGAAACCGTAATACATGTGTGAATACATAGACCACACCATGTCCCTAGTGAGCCTCTAGTTGACTAGCTTGTTGATCAATAGATGGTCATGGTTTCCTGGCCATGGACATTGGATGTCGTTGATAACGGGATCACATCATTAGGAGAATGATGTGATGGACACGACCCAATCCTAAGCATAGCACAAGATCGTGTAGTTCATCTGCTAGAGGTTTTCTAATGTCAAGTATCATTTCCTTAGACCATGAGATTTTGCAACTCCCGGATACCGTAGGAATGCTTTGGGTGTATCAAAAGTCACAACATAACTGGGTGACTATAAAGGTGCACTACAGGTGTCTCCGAAAGTGTCTCCTAGGTTGGCACGAATCGAGACTGGGATTTGTCACTCCGTGTGATAGAGAGGTATCTCTGGGCCCACTCGGTAATGCATCATCATAATGAGCTCAATGTGACTAAGGAGTTAGTCACGGGATCATGTGTTATGGAATGAGTAAAGAGACTTGCCGTTAACTAGATTGAACAAGGTATAGGGATACCGACGATCGAATCTTGGGCAAGTAACATACCGATGGACAAAGGGAATTGTATACGGGATTAATTGAATACCCGACATCATGGTTCATCCGATGAGATCATCCTGGAACATGTGGGAGCCAATATGGGTATCCAAATCCCGCTATTGGTTATTGGCGGGAGAGGTGTATCGGTCATGACTACATGGTTCCCAAACCCGTAGGGTTTATACACTTAAGGTTCGATGACGCTAGAGTTGTAATGGGAATTGTATGTTGTTACCGAAAGTTGTTTGGAGTCCCAGATGAGATCCCGGACATCACGAGGAGTTCCATAATGGTCCGGAGGTGAAGATTTATATATGGGATTCGATTAAAAGGGTCCTTATGAAGGGTAAATAGCAATTGGCATATCACCATTGTGGCTTTTGCATAGGTAAGAACGTTATTGCTAGAAACCCATAGCAGCCACACAAAACTTGCAACAATAACTAGAGGACGTCTAACTTGCTTTTGCAGGGTATGCTATGTGATGTGATATGGCCAAAAGGATGTGATGAAATATATGTGATGTATGAGATTGATCATGTTCTTATAATAGGAATCATGACTTGCATGTCGATGAGTATGACAACCGGCAGGAGCCATAGGAGTTGTCTTAATTTATTGTATGACTTGTGTGTCAATCAAAACTGTCATGTAATTACTTTACTTTATTGCTAACCATTAGACATAGTAGTAGAAGTAATAGTTGGTGAGACAACTTCATGAAGACACGATGATGGAGATCATGGTGTCGTGCCGGTGATGATGGTGATCATGCCGCACCTCGAAGATGCAGATCAAAGGCGCAAGATGATATTGGCCATATCATGTCACTTTATGATTTGCATGTGATGTTTATCATGTTCTTACATCTTATTTGCTTAGAATGACGGTGGCATAAATAAGATGACCCCTCACTAAAATTTCAAGAAATGTGTTCCCCCGAAGTGTGCACCATTGCGAAGGATCGTTGTTTTGAAGCACCACGTGATGATCGAGTGTGATAGATTCTAACGTTCGCATACAACGCGTGTAAGCCAGATTTACACACGCGAAACACTTAGGTTGACTTGACGAGCCTAGCATGTATAGACATGGCCTCGGAACACGAGATACCAAAAAAGGTCAAACATGAGTCATATAGTAGATGCGATCAACATGGAGATGTTCACCATTGATGACTAGTCCGTCTCACGTGATGATCGGACACAGCCTAGTCGATGTGGATCATGTATCACTTAGATGACTAGAGGGATGTCTATCTAAGTGGGAGTTAATTAAATAATTTGATTAGATGAACTTAATTATCATGAACTTAGTCTAAAATTGTCTTTGCAATCTATCTTGTAGATCCAATGGCCCATCCTAGTGTTGCCCTCAACTTCAACGCGTTCCTAGAGAAAATCAAGCTGAAAGACGATGGAAGCAACTATATGGACTGGGTCCGTAACTTGAGGATCATCCTCATAGCTTGCAAGAAATTATATGTCCTTGATGCACAGCTAGGTGACGCACCCATTTTCCCAATAACTGAAGATGTTATGAACGCCTGGTAGTCGCGTATTGATGATTACTCCCTGGTTCAGTGCGGCATGCTTTGCAGCTTAGAACCGGGGCTCGAAAAGCGTTTTAAGCAACATGGAGCATATGAGATGTTCCAAGAGCTGAGAATGGTTTTCCAAGCTCATGCCCGGGCTGAGAGATACGAAGTCTCCGACAAGTTCTTCAGTTGTAAGATGGAGGAAAATAGTTATGACAGCGAGCACATATTCAAAATGTCTGGTTTGCACAACCGCTTGTCTCAGCTGGGAGTTAATCTTCCGAATGACTCGGTTATTGACAGAATCCTCCAGTCGCTTCAACCTAGATACAAGAGCTTTGTGATGAACTACAATATGCAAGGGATGGAGAAGTCCATTCCTGAGTTATATTCGATGCTGAAATCAACGGAGGTGGAAATCGAAAAGGAACATCAAGTGTTGATGGTGAATAAGACCACTAGTTTCAAGAAAGGCAAGGGTAAGAAGAACTTCAAGAAGGACGGCAAAGCAGTTGCCGAGCCCGGTAAATCAGTTGCCAGGAAGAAGCCCAAGAATGGACCCAAGCCTGAGATTGAATGCTTTTATTGTAAGGGAACCGGTCACTACAAGCGGAACTGCCCCAAGTACTTAGCGGATAAGAAGGCCGACAACATCAAAGGTATATACGGTATACATGTTATTGATGTGTACCTTACCAGCGCTCGTAGTAGCTCCTGTGTATTTGATACCGGTGCGGTTGCTCACATTTGTAACTCAAAACAGGAGCTGCGGAATAAGGGGAGACTGGCAAATCACGAGGTGACGATGCGCATCGGGAATGGTTCCAAGGTCGATGTGATCGCTGTCGGCATGCTACCTCTACATCTACCTTCGAGATTAGTTTTAAACCTTAATAATTGTTATTTAGTACCAGCTTTGAGCATGAACATTGTATCTGGATCACGTTTGATGCGATATGGCTACTCATTTAAATCCGAGAATAATGGTTGTTCTATTTATATGAGAGATATGTTTTATGGTCATGCCCCGCTGGTTAATGGTTTATTTTTATTGAATCTCGAACGTAATGTTACACATATTCATAGTGCGAATACCAAACGATGTAAGGTTGACAATGATAGTCCCACATACTTGTGGCATTGCCGCCTTGGTCATATTTGTGTCAAATGCATGAGGAAACTCCATGCAGATGGACTTTTGGAGTCCCTTCATTATGAATCATTTGACACATGCGAACCATGCCTCATGGGCAGGATGACTAAGACTCCTTTCTCCAAAACAATGGAGCGAGCAACCAACTTGTTGGAAATAATACATACCGATGTATGCGGTCCAATGAGCGTTGAGGCTCGCGGTGGCTATCGTTATGTTCTCACCCTCACTGATGACTTAAGAAGATATGGGTATGTCTACTTAATGAAACACAAGTCTGAGACCTTTGAAAAGTTTAAGGAATTTTAGAGTGACGTAGAGAATCAACATGATAAGAAAATAAAGTTCTTACAATCTGATCGTGGAGGAGAATATTTGAGTCACGAGTTTGGCATGCACTTAAGGAAATGTAGAATTGTTTAACAACTCATGCCGCCTAGCACACCTCAGTGTAATGGTGTGTCCGAACGTCGTAATCACACTCTATTGGATATGGTGCGATCTATGATGTCTCTTACTGATTTACCACTATCATTTTGGGGATATGTATTAGAGACTGCCGCATTCACTTTAAGTAGGACACCGTCTAAATCCGTTGAGATGACACCGTATGAATTATGGTTTGGGAAGAAACCTAAGCTGTCGTTTTTGAAAGTTTGGGGATGCAATGCTTATGTCAAGAAACTTCAACCTGAGAAGCTCGAACCCAAATTGGAAAGGTGCGTCTTCATAGGATACCCTAAGGAAACTATTGGGTATACCTTCTACCTTAGATCCGAAGGCAAGTTCTTTGTCACCAAGAATGGATCCTTTCTAAGAAAGAGTTTCTCTCAAAAGAAGTAAGTGGGAGGAAAGTAAAAATTGATGAGGTAATTGTACCCCCTCTCGAACCAGAAAGTAGAGCAACGCAGGAGAATGTTTTTGTGGTGCCTGCACTGACTAGAGAGGAAGTTAATGATGATGATCATGAAACTTCTGATCAAGTTACTACTGAACTTCGTAGGTCCATGAGGACACGTTCCGCACCAGAGTGGTACGACAACCCTGTCCTGGAAATCATGTTGTTAGAAACCGCTGAACCCTCGAACTATGAAGAAGCCATGGCGGGCCCAGATTCCAACAAATGGCTTGAAGCCATGAAATCCGAGATAGGATCCATGTATGAGAACAAAGTATGGACTTTGGTGGACTTGCCCGGGGATCGGCAGGCCATAGAAAATAAATGAATTTTTAAGAAGAAGACCGACGCGGATGGTAATGTGCCCGTCTATAAGGCTCGGCTTGTCACCAAGGGTTATCGACAAGTTCAAGGAGTTGACTACGATGAGACCTTCTCACCCGTGGCGATGCTAAAGTCTGTCCGAATCATGTTAGCAATTGTTGCATTTTATGATTATGAGATCTGGCAAATGGACGTCAAAACGACATTCCTTAGCTTCCTTAAGGAAGAACTGTATATGATGCAGCCGGAAGGTTTTGTCGATCCTAAAGATGCTAACAAAGTATGCAAGCTCCAGCGCTCCATCTATGGGCTGGTGCAAGCATCTCGGAGTTGGAACATTCGCTTTAATGAGGTGATTAAAGTGTTTGGGTTTGTACAGGTTTATGGAGAACCCTGTATTTACAAGAAAGTGAGTGGGAGCTCTATAGCATTTCTCATATTATATGTGGATGACATACTGATAATGGGAAATGATGTAGAATTTTTGGAAAGTGTAAAGGCCTACTTGAATAAATGTTTTTCAATGAAGGACCTTGGAGAATCTGCTTACATATTAGGTATTAAGATCTATAGAGATAGATCGAGACGCCTCATAGGTCTTTCACAAAGCACATACCTTGAAAAGATATTGAAGAAGTTCAATTAGGAGAATGATGTGATGGACAAGACCCAATCCTAAGCATAGCACAAGATTGTGTAGTTCGTCTGCTAGAGCTTTTCTAATGTCAAGTATCATTTCCTTAAACCTTGAGATTGTGCAACTCCCGGATATTGTAGGAATTCTTTGGGTGTATCAAACGTCACAACGTAACTGGGTGACTATAAAGGTGCACTACAGGTGTCTCCGAAAGTGTCTGATGGGTTGGCACGAATTGAGACTGGGATTTGTCACTCCGTGTGACGGAGAGGTATCTCTAGGCCCACTCGGTAATACATCATTATAATGAGCTCAATGTGACTAAGGAGTTAGTCACGGTATCATGTGTTACGGAACGAGTGAAGAGGCTTGCCGGTAACGAGATTGAACAAGGTATAGGGATACCGACGATCAAATCTCGGGCAAGTAACATACCGATGGACAAAGGGAATTGTATACGGGATTAATTGAATCCCCGACGTCGTGGTTCATCTGATGAGATCATCGTGGAACATGTGGGAGCCAATATAGGTATCCAGATCCCGCTATTGGTTATTGGTCGGAGAGGTGTCTCGGTCATGACTGCATGGTTCCCGAACCCGTAGGGTCTACACACTTAAGGTTCGGCGACGCTAGAGATGTAATGAGAATTGTATGTGGTTACTGAAAGTTGTTCAGAGTCCTGGATGAGATCCCGGACGTCACGAGGAGTTCTGTAATGGTCCGGAGGTGAAGATTTATATATGGGAAGTCCAGTTTCAGTCACCGAAAAAGTTTTGGAGTTTATCGGTATTGTACCGGAACCACCAAAGAGGTTTTGGGGGTCCACATACCCGGAGGACCTAATGGGATGTAGTTGGGTGGGAACCAGCCCCTTAGTGGGATGGTGCGCCCCCAAGGGCCCAAGGCACCTAGGGTTGGAAACCCTAGGGGGTGGGGGCACCTCCCACCTAACTTGGGGGGCAAGTTTCCCTTCCTTGGCCGCCGTCCCCCCTCTAGATGGATCTAGGGTGCCGCCCCCCTCTTCCCTCCCCCTATAAATAGTGTGTGTGTGTGTGGGGGGGGGTGGGGGGTGGGGGGTGGGTGGGAGGGAAGCCGTACCGCTGGCGTAGCCCTCCCCCTTCCTACACCTCCTCCTCCTTCGTAGCGCTTAGCGAAGCTGTGACGGAGAACCACGAGCTCCACCGCTAGCACGCCATCGTGCTGCAGGATCTCTCCCTCAAATTCTTCTCCCCCTTGCTGGATCAAAAAGGAGGAGACGTCCCTGGGCTGTATGTGTGTTGAACACCGAGGCGCCGTCCGTTCGACGCTTGGATCGGATCTTCCGCGATTTGAATCGCGGCGAGTACTACTCCATCAACCGCATTCTTTGTAACGCTTGTGCTTAGCGATCTTCAAGGGTATGAAGATGCACTCCCTCTCTCTCGTTGCTAGCATCTCCTAGATTGATCTTGGTGACACGTAGGAAAATTTTGAATTATTACTACGTCCCCAACACTCACAGTATCGGGTCTTCATCAGCAAGGCCTACCCACGATACTGGGTTGAGCGTGTCCCTTTCAGGACGTCCAAACGTCAAATGCCCCCACATCCAAATAGATAGGCCCCAAATACATCCGCCCGTGCATGGTTTGGTGGTGGTTTTCCTACAAGCATCATCGAGCTGCAAACCAACATTTCATTCGTAGTTAGCTTCGCAAAGATTATGATGTACTACCATGGTTGATGAGCACTTACATGACAGTACAAGTAGGTGAGCCCAGCAGACCCCCATCTGTAATGCTGGTCCTAGTCGCCCAAGAAGTCAAGATATATCCAAGGAGCAACGTCTCCAGGTGTATCTCCGTAAATAACCTATGTTAGGAGATGCCACACGTACGCTCGCGCACACTGCTCCACTGTCTACGGGTTGGCATCGGCCGGGCATCCGGACCTATTGGCCTCGAGCCAGGTGAATGGGACGCCGTTTGTCCTGTTGTATTTCTTTTTGACTACAGATAGAGAGGGAGAACAATCACCGATGAGAGCGGTAACTCTCTGACGCCATTTCTTGTTGTCTACTCGTCTGATGAGAGCCTGGCCATCAATGTGAAGCCATGTGATCATGGCAAAGTCCTGTAGCATCACGGTCATATCGCCACAAGGGAGATGAAAGATGTGTGTCCACGACCACCAACGTCATCTACACATACAAATTTAGTAAAACTATAGGAAAAATAAACTACATATCCAACATCATAAAAATGTTGCAATTTGGCTATGCAATCATCCTCACAGTGCAAATTTGCATTCATAAACATTCCCACAAATAAATAACATAAACATAACATTGGAAAAAATTACACCACATATCCATGCATATTTTGCAATTCATTCATCCTCATATCATCAAATATCCTCTACTACTAGTAAATATGCAACTAAGCAACTAAAACAACATTTTTTGTGATTTCAAAACCTAATCTACACCTAGTGCCGAAAATACCTACAAAACTAGAACCTTATTGCAAAAAATGATTGGAGGAGCTTACCGACCTCTTCATTTTGCCCCAAAGAAGCGCAATGATGGACCTGACAGGGAGATCGAGGGGGGGGGGGGGGTTAGGAGGAGGAGAGAGGCGCGGAATGCCTCTGTTCACGAAGAACAAGAGGAAGAACTGGGTTGATGGGTGGATGGGGTCCATCCGCAGCCCGAAGGGTGGATTGACCGATCTATGAGTACCCTACCATCACAGCGGGTAGCTGTAGGCTACCATACCCTATCGCCGCTGCCTATGGCGGTAGGCACTTATACACGTCAGCAGGGCAGACAACGCCGTGTGTGTTGATGGGACCCTACCGTCAGAGGTAGTGGCGGTATCCTGTGTAAGCCTACCTCACAGAGGGTGGTGGTAGGAAAAGGTCAGATCCGAAAAAAAATCAGACCGGGGTCAGATTCGGCTCAACGTCGCGAAAAAGGTCAAAACAGTGAATTTGGCCAACCGCGACGGCCCTTATGCGTTTCTCAAAGGGAATAAACACTAGAGGGAGTGAGGGCATCCTCAAAGGAGACCCTCAAAACGCCTGTATATGTTGGTGTCCGGGTCACTTTTGTTATCTAACGGGATCTACACCTCTACTAACTAGTTGACATGTCCGTTTTCCCGGAGTGAAATGCGCCATAGTTCACAAACTCAAGCCGTTTGCACATTTTAGGCCAATAACTTAGAAGGTGGTCCGGATTTAGACCACAACTTGTGTTTTTGATTGATAAGGCCAAAATCAGTTAGAGATGAGAAAAAACGGCCACGAGGCTGCCACATCAACATTCTTAGACTGTTTGTGAGATAACTACTTTTATAAGGCCATATTCGCAAAGTGACTAGTTTTCTCGCAACCTCGATCAACTAAATTGTGTATATAGAGTAGAAAAAAATAAAAAACCATGTAGCTTGTGATTCGAACCTACTGTTGGGGAACGTTACATGGGAAACAAAAATTTACGAGAGGGAGAGTGGATCTACATACCCTTGTAGATCGCTAAGAGGGAAGCGTTAAGAAACGGGGTTGATGTAGTCGAACGTCTTTGAGATCCAAATCGCCGAGTGTCCCGCGGTCCCATCACGATCCGTCCCACGATCCAATCACGATCCATCCCACGATCTTATCATGATCCGTCCCACGATCCAATCACGAATCGTCTCGCGATCATGATCATGGTCCTTTCGATCTAGCGCCGTACGGACGGCTCCTCCGCGTTCAGCACACATGCAACTCGATGACGATCTGTGCCTTCTTGATCTAGCAAGAGGGAGCAGAGAGGTAGATGAGTTCTCCTGCAGCGCGACAGCGTGGCGACGATGGTGGTGGAACAATTCCAGTAGGGCTTTGCCTAAGCACCGTTGAAACAATCTAGAGGAGAAACTACGATCTAGAGGAGAGGGTAGCACGTGGCTGATTTCTATGTCTCAAAGCCCTCAAAACTTCTAGTATATATAGGAGGAGGGAGGGAGGGAGGAGCCTTGGTGCACAAGGGACCAGCCCTTGTTCTTGGCGCAAGGAGGAGATGAGGAGTCCTCTTCCAATCCTAGTAGGATTAGGACTCCTCCTTCCCACTTGGAAACTCTTTCCACCTTGTATTTTTTCTCCTCAATCCACTCCAGCCGCATGGGCCCTTAGGGGAGTCTTCTCCCAGCCCACCAGGGGCTGGTTTACCTCCTCCCACATCCCATGTAGCCTCTTGGGTCGATACAACCCTCCCGATGGTCCCCCGGTACCCTCCCGGCACTCCCGGTACACTATCGATGAGCCCAAAACTTTTCTGGCGACCAAAACAGGACTTCCTATATATCAATCTTTACCTCCGGACCATTCCGGAGCTCCTCATGACATCTGGAATCTCATCCGGGTCTCCAAATAACCTTCAGTCACCACCATACATAACTCTACACTACCAAAACGTCACCGAACCTGAAGTGTGCAGACCCTGCGGGTTCGAGAACTATGTAGACATGACCGAGACACCTCTACAATAAATAACCAATAGCGGGACCTGGATGCCCATATTGGTTCCTACATATTCTATGAAGATCTTTATCGGTCGAACCTCTATGTCAAGGATTCAGTTAATCCCGTATGTTGTTCCCTTTGTTCTTCAGCATGTTACTTGCGTGAGATTCGATCGTCGGCATCTCCATACCTAGTTCAATCTCGTTACCGGCAAGTCTATTTACTCATTCCGTAGTACAAGATCCTGTGGCTAACACTTAGTCACATTGCTTGCAAGGCTTGTTGTGATGTTGTATTACCGAGTGGGCCCTCAGATACCTCTCCGTCACACGGAGTAACAAATCCCAGTCTTGATCCATGCCAACCCAACAGACACCCTCGGAGATACCTGTAGAGCACCTTTATAGTCACCCAGTTACGTTGCGACATTTGATACACACAAGGTACTCCTCCGATGTCAGTGATTTGCATGATCACATGGTCATAGGAACAGATACTTGACATGCAAAAAACTGTAGCAATAAACTAACACGATCATATGCTATGTTTATAGTTTGGGTCTTGTCCATCACATCATTCTCCTAATGATGTGAACCCGTTATCAAATGACATCTCATATCCATGGCTAGGAAACCTTAACCATCTTTGATCAACGAGCTAGTCTATTAGAGGCATACTAGGGACATGGTGTTGTCTATGTATCCACACATGTATCTGAGTTTCCGATCTATACAATTCTAGCATGGATAATAAACGATTATCATGAACAAGGAAATATTATAATAACTAATTTATTATTGCCTCTAGGGCATATTTCCAATAGTATCCCACTTGCACTAGAGTCAATAATCTAGTTCACATCACCATGTGATTCACATTGTTATGAATCTAACACCCAATGAGTTCTGGGGCTCGATCATGCTTTGCATGTGAGAGAGGTCTTTTAGTCAACGGGTCTGCGATATTCAAATTCGTGTGTACTTTGCAAACTCTATGTCATACTGTAAATACTGCTACCACACTGCACTTGGAACTATTCCAAATGTCTGCTCCACTATACGTATCCGGATTGCTACTAAGAGTCATCTGGATTGGTGTTAAAGCTTGCATCGACGTAACTCTTTACGACGAACTCTTTATCACCTCCATAATCGAGAAACATCTCCTTAGTCCTCTAATTACTAAGGATAAATTTTGACCGCTGTCCTGTGATCCACTCCTGGATCACTTTTGTACCCCTTGACGGGCTCATGGAAAGGCACACATAGGTGCGGTACATAGCATGGCATACTATACAGAGCCTATGGATAAGGCACAGGGGACGACCTTCGTCCTTTGTCTTTCTTCTGCCGTGGTCAAGCTTTGAGTCTCACTCAACTTCACACCTTACAAATCAGGTAAGAACTCTTTCTTTGACCGATCCATTTTGAACTCTTTCAAAATCTTGTCTAGGTATGTACTCATTGAAATTCTCATCAAGCATCTCGATCTATCTCTATAGATCTTGATGCCCAACAATTAGGTAGCTTTATCCAGGTCTTCTTTTGAAAAACTCTTTTCAAACAACCGTTTATGCTTTCCAGAAATTCTACACTATTTCCGATCAACAATGTGTCAACCACATATACATATCAGAAATTCTATAGTGCTCCCACTCACTTTCCTGTAAATACAAGTTTCTCATAAACTTTGTATAGACTCAAAAAATTTGATCACCTCATCAAAGCGTATATTCCAACTCCGAGATGCTTGCTCCAGCCCATAGAAGGATTGCTGGAGCTCACACACCTTTTAGCATCCTTAGGACTGACAAAACCTTTTGGTTGTATCACATACAACCTTTCCTGAAGTAAACCGTTAAGGAAACGATGTTTTGACATCCATCTGTCAGATTTCATAATTGAAAAATGCAGCAACTCCTAACATAATTCCAACAGACTTTAGCATCGCTACGAGTAAGAAAGTCTCATCGCGGTCAACTCCTTGAACTTGTCGGAAACTTCTTTGCGACAAGTCGAGCTTTATGAATTGTGACATTTACCATCAGCGTCTGTCTTCATCTTGAAGGTTCATTTGTACTCAACGACCTGCCGTCCAATGGGAAAGTCTATACTTGGTTTTCATACATGGATACTTTCTCGGATTTCATGGCCTCTAACCATTTGTCGGAATCCGGGCCCATCATCTCTTCTCCATACCTCGTAGGTTCATCATTTGTCCAACAATATGACCTCTAAGACAGGGTTGTCGTAGAGGTTCGATAATAACTTTATCCGAAGTTTCATGATCATCATCATTAACTTCCTCTTTAACTAACATAGGCTCCACAAAAATATCTTTCTGTGCTGCGCTACTCTCTGGTTGAAACAAAGGTTCAACATCCTCATCAAGTTCTATGTTCCTCCCACTCAATTCTTTCGAGAGAAACTCTTTCTCGAGAAAGGACCCGTTTTAGCAACAAACACTTTGCACTCGGATATGAGATAGAAGGTATACGCAACTGTTCTTAGGGTATTCTATGAAGATGCATTTATCCGCTTTGGGTTCGAGCTCATTAGGTGAAAACCTTTTTTTTCACATAAGCGTCGCAGCCCCAAACATTAAGAAATGGCATCTTAAGGTTTCTATCAAACCATAATTCATATGGTGTCATCTCAACGGATTTTGATGGTGCCCTATTTAAAGTGAATGTAGTTGTCTCTAATGCATAACCCCAAAACGATAGTGGCAAATCGATAAGAGACATCATAGTTCACACCATATTCAATAGAGCACGACTACGACGTTTGGACACACCATCACACTATGGTGTTCCAGGTGGCGTGAGTTGTGAAACAACTTTCACATTGTCTAAAGTTGTATGCCAAACTCGTAACTCAGATATTCACCTCCACAATTATATCGTAGACATTTTTATCTTCTTGTCACGGTGATCTTTAAACTTCACTCGGAATTTGTTTGAACTTTTCAAACGTTTCAGACTTGTGTTTCATTAAGCAAATATACTCATATATACTCAAATCATCAGTGAAGGTAAGAAAAATAACCATATCCACTGCATGCTACAACACTCATTGGATCGCATACATCAACACATATTATTTCCAATAAGTTACTAGCCCGCTCCATCATAGTAAAAATGGGGTCTTTAGTCATCTTGCCCAAGAGGCATGGTCCGCAGGTCTCAACCGATTCGAAGCTGAATGAGTCCAAAGATCCATCAGCATGGAGTTTCTTCATGCGCTTTATACCAATATGACCTTTAACGACAGTGTCACAGGTATGTGGTACTATCATTATTAACTTTGCATCTTTTGGCATCAATGTTATGAACATGTGTATTACTATGGTCAAGATTCAACAAACCATTCTCATTGGGTGCATGACCATTGAAGGTATTATTCATGTAAACAGAATAACCATTATTCCCTCACTTAAATGAATAACCGTATTGCAATAAACACGATCTAATCATGTTCATGCTTAACGCAAACACCAAATAACATTTATTTAGGTTTGTCACTAATCCCGAAGGTAGAGAGAGAGAATGCGATGTTGATCACATCACCCTTGGAAACATTTCCAACACACATCGTCACCTCACACCTAGCTAGTCCCCGTTTATTCCGTAGCTTTTATTTCGAGTTCCTAACATTTACTAACGGAATGGTATCCAATACCCAGGTGCTACTAGGAGTACTAGCAAGGTACACATCAATAACATGTATATCAAATATACTCCTATCGATGTTGCCAGCCTTCTTATCTAAAAAGTATGTAGGGCTGTTCCGCTTCAGCGACCTCTCTCCTCATAATGGAAGCACTTAGTCTCGGGTTTGGGTTCAACTTTGCGTTGCTTCACTAGAGCAGCAACTGTCTTGCCATCCATGAAGTTTTCCTCCTTGCCCTTGCCCTTCTCGAAACTAGTGGTTTTACTAACCATCAACACTTGATGTTCCTTCTTGATTTCTACCTTCGTGGTGTCAAACATCGCGAACAGCTTGGGGATCATTATTTCCATCCCTAGCATTTTATAGTTCATCACAAGCTCTAGTAGCTTAGTGACAGTGACTTGGAAAACTATATCAATCACTTTCTTATATGGAAGATCAACTCCCACTCGATTCAAGCGATTGTAGCACCCAGACAATCTGAGCACATGCTCAACAATTGAGCTATTCTCCTTCATCTTGCACACAAATAATCTTGTTGGAGATCTCATATCTCACAACACGGGCACGAGCCTGAGATCCCAATTTCAGCTCTTAGAACATCTCATATGTTCTGTGACGTTCAAAATGTTTTGGAGCCTCAATTCTAAGCCGTAATGCATGACGCACGGAACTACCAAGTAGTCATCAGAACATGCATGTCAGATGCTCACAACATCTACAGACGATGCTAGAGGGGCCGGCTCACCGAGCGGTGCATTAAGGACATAAGCCTTCTGTGCAGCAATGAGGACAATCCTCAGATCATGGACCCAGTCCACAATATTGCTACCATCATCTTTCAACTGTAGTTCTCTAGGAACATATAAAATTCAAGGGAGCTACAGCATGAGCTAGTAATCTACAACATAATTTGCAAAGACACTACCGACTATGTTCATGATAATGAGTTCAATTAATCATATTACTTAAGAACTCCCACTCAAATTGACATCCCTCCGATCATTCGAGTGATACATGATCCAAATTCACCAACTCAAGTCCGATCATCACGTGAGTTGAGGTGGTTTCAATGGTGAACATCATCATGTTGATCATATCTACTATATTACTCATGTTCAACCTTTCGGTCTCTTGTGTTCCGAGGCCATGGCTGTACAAGCTAGGATCGTCAAGTTTAACCCGAGTGTTCTACACGTGCAACACTGGCTTGCACCCGTTGTATGTGAACGTAGAGTCTATCACACCCGATCATCACGTGGTGTCTCGACACGACGAACTTTTGCAATGGTGCACACTCGGGGAGAACACAATTCACCTTGATATTTAAGTGAGGGATCACCTTATAATGCTATCGTCCTCCTAAGCAAAACAAGGTGTATAAAAGGATTAACATGACATGCAAATCATAAGTGACATGATATGGCCATGAACTTGTGCTTTTGATCTCCATCTTGATAGCACCGGCATGATCTCCATCGTCACCGGCATAACACCATGATCTCCATCATCACGATCTCCATCATTGTGTCACCATCGGGGTTGTCGCGCCCACCATGCTCATACTACTATTGCTACCACTTAGCGATAAAGTAAAGCATTACATAGCGCTTAATGATTGACACGCAGGTCATACAATAATTAAAGACAACCCTATGGCTCCTACCGGTTGCCATACTCATTGACATGCAAGTCGTGATATTCTATACAACACATGATCATCTCATACATCACATATATCTCATCATGTAATTGGGCATATCACATCACAACATACCTTGCAAAAACAAGTTAGACGTCCTCTAATTGTTGTTGCAAGTTTTACGTGGCTGCTATGGGTATCTAGAAAGAACAATTCTCACCTACGCAAAACCACAACGGTGATACATAAGTTGCTTTTCAACCTTGTCAAGGACCGCCTTTGTCGAATCCGATCCAACTAAAGTAGGAGAAACAGACACCCGCCAGCCATCTTTGTGCAACAAAGTTACACGTTAGTCGATGGAACCGGTCTCTCATATGCGTACAAGTAAGGTTGGTCTGGGCCGCTTCATCCCACAATACCGCTGAACCAAAACACGACCAAGGGAGGAAGCAATCTAAGCATCAACACCCACAAACTCCTTTGTGTTCTATTCGTGATCTCATCTACACATAGACCTAGCTTTGATACCACTGTTGGGGAATGTTGCATGGAAAACAAAAAATTTCCAACGCACACGCGAGATCTATCCATGGTGATGAGCATCTATGAGAGGGAGAGTGGATCTACATACCCTTGTAGATAGCTAGGCGGGAAGCATTAACAAATGCGGTAGATGTAGTCGAACATCTTCGAGATCCAAATCGCCGAGCGTCCCGCAATCCCATCATAATCCGTCCTGCGATCCAATCAGGATCCGTTCTGCGATCTCATCATGATCCGTCCCACGATCTCATGATGATCTGTCCCGCGATTCAATCATGAATCGTCTTGCGATCTTGATCATGGTCCTTCCGATCTAGCCGAACGGACGACACCTCCGCGTTCAGCACACGTACAACTCGATGACGATCTCCGCCTTTTTGATCCAACAAGAGGGAGCAGAGAGGTAGATGAGTTCTTCGGCAACACGACGGCATGGTGGCGATGGTGGTGGAACAATTCCAGCAAGTCTTCGCCTAAGCACCGCTGAAACGATGTAGAGGAGAAACTACGATCTAGAGGAGAGGGTAGCACATGGATGATTTCTATGTCTCAAAACCCTCAAAACCTCTAGTATATATAGGAGGAGGGAGGGAGGAGCCTTGGCGCACAAGGGACCAGCCCTTGTCCTTGGTGCAAGGAGGAGAGGAGGAGTCCTCCTCCAATCCTAGTAGGATTAGGACTCCTCCTTCCCACTTAGAAACTCTTTCCACCTTTTGTTTTTTCTACTCAATCCACTCCAGCCGCATGGGCCCTTAGGGGAGGCTTCTCCCAGACCACCAGGGGCTGGTTTACCTCCTCCCACAGCCCATGTAGCCTCTTGGGTCGAGACACCCCTCTTGATGGTCCCCCGGTACCCTCTCGGCACTCCCGGTACACTACCGATGAGCCCAAAACTTTTCCAGCGACCAAAACAGGACTTCATATATATCAATCTTTACCTCCAGACCATTCCAAAGCTCCTCGTGATGTACGGGATCTCATCTGGGACTCTGAACAACCTTCGGTCACCACCATACATAACTCTACACTACCAAAACGTCACTGAACCTTAAGTGTGCAGACCCTGCGGGTTCGAGAACTATGTAGACATGACCGAGACACCTCTACGGTCAATAACCAATAGCGGGACCTGGATGAACATATTGGTACCTACATATTCTATGAAGATCTTTATCGGTCGAACCTCTATGTCAAGGATTGAGTTAATCCCGTATGATGTTCCCTTTGTTCTTCGGTATGTTACTTGCCCGAGATTCGATCGTCGGCATCTCCATACCTAGTTCAATCTCGTTACCGGAAAGTCTATTTACTCATTCCGTAATACAAGATCCCGTGGCTAACACTTAGTCACATTGCTTGCAAGGCTTATTGTGATGTTGTATTACCGAGTGGGCCCTGTGATACCTCTCCGTCACACGGAGTAACAAATCCCAGTCTTGATCCATGCCAACCCAACAGACACCCTTGGAGATACTTGTAGTCACCCAGTTACGTTGTGACATTTGATACGCACAAGGTACTCCTCCGGTGTCAGTGAGTTGCATGATCTCATGGTCATAGGAACAGATACTTGACATGCAGAAAACTATAGCAATAAACTGACACGATCATATGCTACATTTATAGTTTGGGTCTTGTCCATCACATTATTCTCCTAATGATGTGATCCCATTATAAAATGACATATCCTGTCAATGGCTAGGAAACCTTAACCATCTTTGATCAACGAACTAGTCTATTAGAGGCATACTAGGGACATGGTGTTGTCTATGTATCCACACATGTATATGAGTTTCCGATCAATACAATTCTAGCATGTATAATAAACGATTATCATGAACAAGGAAATATGATAATAACTAATTTATTATTGCCTCTAGGGCATATTTCCAACACCTACAACCTTTCGATGTTAGCAATTAGCTGCTTTCCACTATAGAAGATAGTTAGATTTGCATCATTAGTGTCAGCCGACTCTATATATACACGTAGAACCAGAAGATCTTATGCAATCCCCTGATCCATTTCCTTCTGATGTTGGTCGATAGATTTCCTTATATTCACAATCTTAACAAGTTAATTTTAGTTTGTTTCCTACCTTTCACATTAATTTTTTGGAAATCAAATTTTAAAAAATATAACGATATTGTGCATAAAAAGGTTATAGTTACTATAATATTTCCATTCAGATAAAACCATCGGTAATGGTATTCCAAATTTTAAATTAAAGCCGAATAATAGGAGATGATGGGGGCGCTCCCACTTCACCCATGCCCCCCCTCCGGCGATCTCCTCATATGGCCATCAACCATTGATTACTCACCGATGATTCCCTCTGACGTACTCTCTGGATTAAGGCAATACCCATCTCTTATGGGCTCTCATGGTGGATCTACCCTTGGCCTGGATTTCTCCAAGGGTAGAGTTTTTTCTGATGAGGTTTTTAGATCTATTGGTCTTACGGTTCATCCGATGGGGGCTAGGAGGTCTTTCACTCTGGTGGTCTCTTTCGGCCGACATGCATTTTGATTGACAGAACAATTTGTGGCAGCGGCATTGGAATCGTCAATTGGTGGTTCGGCAATTGACCTAAGGGTTTCTCATATCAAAGATAAGGTTTATTCCTTTCAAGTTTCTTGCTAGCAAGTTGGTTTTCACATTTTCGATCTTCGTTCTTTTGCTTGTGATTTGTTCAAGTGATATTCGAATCTTTGGGGTAATGGGGGCCCCAATTGGACTAGGGAACTTAAGATTTGGAGAAAGCAATGTGATGCAGAATGGGTTTTGGTTAGTCCGTCTAAGCGCCGCTCCTCCATGGGGCTTATGTCCATGCATAAATCCCATGCTAGATCTTCCATCAAGTTTCTCAATTCTTCCAAAATGAAATTATCCTTTGCCACTCTTATGAATTATCCTGCCTGCAAGGGATATAGATACCCAGCAACCCAGGAGTGTATAGACACTTTGATTGAAGCGGGACATGAATTCTTAGAGCATGAGCATGTCATAATTCAACCAGCCCCTCTAGTGGATTTACAATGGACTACGATGAGGCCACACATTATCTTTGGTTCTGTTTGTCCTCTGGAAAAGGAACGACCGACGGGTTGACTGTTCTTCCGAGATCTTCGGAGATGCACCCTGATCATTTGGTGGTTACCCCTTCATTTACGGAGGCGGGATATCCTAATACTCAAAATATTCAAGCTATTATGGGCCCTCTTGGGCCAAGCTCACTTCAGAACGATCCTTCGATGGCTTGCATGTCTCACATGGAGCATGCAGTGTGCTCTAGGACGGCTATTGGGCCTCCTGAGCTACTGAGGCTTGGCTTGCTTTATATACCCTCCACCCAAGAAGCTGCTATGAAATTCTAGACCATGGTCAATGACATGGTGGACCGAGTTCTGACATGCACCATTTGCTCCCAGTGGGGACACCTCTCATCCTCTCGTGGAAGCTCAACAATCTACACATCTCGCTCTCGTTCTGGTCACAGAAGAAAATATTGCTAAGAGTTCACACGCATTCATGGTTTAGTTTGTAAGCCGATTATTTGCAACACAATTCGGGGTTTTCGGGCTCCTCTGCTCGCCTTGGGAAGGGAGCCGATGTTAAGGGGATAGACTATACGTTCACATCACCGCAGCCTACCTTGCAATCTCCTCCGCTTCCTCCTCCTATAGAAAACCCCGATTCAGCGCCGCCACCTCTCTCCATGGAGAACTACGAGCTCGATCCTGAGCGATTTGTGCCAGCAGGACATCACATCATCGATGGTGGTGACCTCCATCTCCCACGTACCTTCTTCATGCCGACAGCGCGCTGCCGCATCATCACGAGGACTACATGGTCGCAGAGGTCATGCCTGCACCAGAAGGAGCTCTAGGTCCCGTCAGAGAGGAAATTGCACAGTTTCTGCAAAACAGAGGCATTCTGGTCCAATCTACTCAACCGTGGTTTCATGGTGGTGGACTTTTTCAGGTTCAAGATCCTGTCTTTAGATAGTCCTTGATTCAACATGACCCTTTCCCGATTGGTGATGATCGTTTTGTCTGATTCATGAAACATGATGAGGGGGATAGTTTCAAGGGGGCTCATGGGTTTCATAATGGATGGCTGATGTTCATTGGTATACCTCTTGATTACCGCATGAGGAAATATATTTCTCAGATGGTTGGTACTTTTGGGAAGTTCATCACATGGAACAGTGATGATCCATACCTGGTTAGAACCTTAGTTGAGGCCAGCTTCCCTAACACACCACTAATCCCCCGGGATGTTGTTTTTGGAGATTATGTTGAATGGGGTGGTGCACGGGTGTCCTGGACCGCTGCTTATTATGTGTTGGGGGCCAATTTTGGTGATCAAATGCCTAATGATGAGGACCCAATGCCACTTGATGGAAACCCCCATCCTCTTCCTGGGAACCTGATTCCTGATTCCTAACAATCTGCCATTTGTGCTTCCCCCATTCCCTCAATTGGGCTAGAATGATGCACTTGTTCCACCAGAGCAGCTGGTGCAGGACAATGCAAATGAAGGCTGGGCAGAGGGCTGGGGTCATGCTGTCTGGGGAGATAATCAAGAGGATCTGAATGTCCCTCCATAGCCTGCTACACCTGAACAAGATCAAGTATCAATTGTTATCGATCAACCGGAGGGTTCGGTGTTAGTCAAACAACATGTGCAGATCAATTAGGAACTAGTACTATTTGCTCCTCCTGCTAATCCTCTAGCAATTATACTGTACTAGCAACCTACCATTGACCAGCGGCAGCTCTTTATTGGTATGGTCCAAGTTGTAGTAGGGCCATCTCTTCCCCCGAAGATGATTTGTAAACGATCTTTTGAGACTTTGTTAGGTGATTTTGCTGTGAAGCAGGTGCCCAGGATGATCAATTTTAAGCCATTGGGTGTGGTCATGTACTCCAAGTGTACTTGGTCCATTGCTTTTGATGCGGAGAAGAGAATGTCTCTATTGATGCCTCAATCAACCGCATTTGCTAGAAGGCTAGTTGCTCCAACTAGGAGGCCGGTGGCTAGGGCTTTGTTCCATACCAGCTCTAATCTAGTTGAGGTTGATGCTTTTGTTGACTCATAGGAGGATGTTCCCCAAGCAATATTCAATGTTGTGCCAAAGAATATGACATTAACTGCTGATGAGGTGATCAAGGCAAGGAAGGAAAAAGTGAAGAATAAGGTACCCCTTGTGGACACTTCTGTTAGGCGATGCACAGGAGCGCAACAAAGCTGGATGGCTTCAAAAACATGGTCTTTGAACAACTAGCATATCAGCCCAGGAAAAAAAGGCCACGCTCAAAGCCCATGTGATAAGGCCCAACCAAACTCTGAACCACCTGCTCCTTTGATGGAAAATGAAAAGCATGAGGAACCAGGGACAAATGCAGGACCTCCACACACACCAATCAGAGCTCTGCAAGCCGCCGGAGCGGAGCTGGAAATTAATGCAACACTCTTGATTGCAGAGAAGCTTATGGTGGATTCCACGATGGAATCTTCTCCTTCCAAGGATTAATGATGTTCATGAAACCTGCATTAGTTAGGTCTGGCAAGCATGATAAATTTGCTTTTTATGCCGCCTTTTGTGCTGGATGTCTTAAGCTACAAACAATTGCGTTTTATAGTTTGTAAGAACTATGAATATGCGACATTAGGTGTCGTATTTTATTTTGGTTATTATCCTTGGTTTATACATGAATACACTCTCCAATCTTAGCTGGAAAATTCTCTGCTGGAATGTTAGAGGGCTGAATTCTGAAGCTCGTCAGCGTTCAGTTAGAGAGAATGTGGTTGAAAGTCTGTGCACTGTTGTATGCTTGCAAGAAACCAAATTTCAAAGCTATGATCATGCTACTATTCGAAATATCTACCTACCTCATTTCGATCAATTCATTGAATCTCCATCTCGAGGGGCATTTGGGGGCATTCTGGCCTTCTTCACGGTGTTCTAGGGGAGGTGATTTTTTTGGCATTATTACCAGTTTCACTTCCACCCATAATAATGAGCAATGGTTCCTACTCAATGTATATGGCCCTTGCCAAGGGGAGATGAGGGATGACTTTGTCAGGTGGTTGTATGCTTTGGAAGGTGACCCTAGCAAACACTGGATGTTAGTGGGTGATTTTAACTTTATCACATCCTTGGACAACAGAAATCTCCCCGATGGAGATGTAAATGATATATTTATCTTCAATGAAATTATTGGGAATTTGGGGCTGCTTGAACTTCCACTAAAAGGCAGACGATTTACATGGTCTAATATGCAGGATCATCCTTTGATGGAGCGACTGGATTAGGTTTTCACTTCTGCTAGTTGGATTTGCCAGTACCCAATGATCTAGGTGATTCCTGTGACTAAGACTACCTCGAACCATGTGCCTTGTTTGATCACAATTGGCACTACTATCCCCAAGGCAAATATATTCAGATTTTAGAACTATTGGGTGGGACAGCCAAGTTTTATGGAATGTGTGCAATCGGTTTGGTCACGACAATCAAATAAGTCACATATCTTAGCCATAATTGTGGATAAATTAAAATCACTGAGGTTTGCTTTGAAGAACTGGCAAAAGGGTCTTTCTCACCTAAAAAGATTAATCCAAAAGTGCAATGAGGTCATCCTATGGTTGGATAATCTGGAGGAGTTGAGACCACTGTCCAGACCTGAGTTTAACTTTCAAAAGATTGTTAAACTGCATCATAAGCACCTTCTGCACCTCCAATGCTTATATTGGAAGAAGAGATGCACCATTAGGTACATCAAAGTTGGGGAGGATAACTTCAATTTTCCAGGCTATGGCAACTGATAGGCATAGGAAAAATACAGTGCCTAGTTTGGTTCTACCTGATGGGTCAGTTACTTCAGATCATGGTCTTATGGCTTCTGAATTTCTAATGGCTTTCAGAAACAAAATGGGTTTTGTTAAGGACATTGAAATGGGAAGGGACATTCTTACTCTGATTCCTCGGGTTCAAGGACTTGCTGCGCTAACCAGGCCATTTGAAATCAAGGAAATTGAACGGGTTATCAAGGAGATGCCCATTGACAAGGCACCTGGCCCAGATGGTTTCAATGACCTGCTCCTAAAGAAGTGTTGGCACATCATTTCTAGGGATTTTATAAAACTGGTAAAGGAGTTCCATGCGGGAATAGTAAAATTATAGAATCTGAATGATGCTTTCATCACTGTGGTCCCAAAAAACGCTCTCCTGAAGGGATTAGAGACTTTAGACCTATCTCCTTGACTAGTGTCGGTCTAAATTTTCTAACTAAAATGGCAGCATATAGATTGCAGGCTGAAATTATGAATTGTGTGCACAAAAACAATCTGGTTGCATTAAATCCAAAACAATTCAGTACTGCCTTGCTTGGACTTTTGAATACATTCATCTGTGTAACTGTTCCAAGAAACCAATCATTCTCCTTAAGCTTGATTTTGAAAAGGCTTTTGACTCCATTTGGCATGAGGCAATAATAAGGATTCTTGTGGCCAAAGGGTTTACTAACAAATGGATTCACTGGATAAAGGAGCTTTTGACCTCTGGAACTTCCTCTGTGTTACTGAATGGAGTGCCTGGCAAACATTCCAAATGTAAATGTGGGGTCAAACAGGGGGATCCAATTTCTCCCCTTTTGTTTGTTCTTGTTACAGACCTTTTGCAAACAATGATAAATAATCTGCTGCATCAGGGAGTTGTAAGTGCATCTAGTGCCCTTAGTGATTTTGGTGTATTGAAGACTTATAGGTTAAGGAACTAATGTGTTTGTGAGTGTACACTGGCTCTATAAGTCGATGAGGAGTTTGATATATTCGGAGATTACAGACCCCTAAAAATGTATGTCTTCAACTGAAGACTTTGGTGAAGACCTTGCTGAAGACTTTGATATTCCCTGAAGACTTTGAAAATGAAGAAGTTGGTGTGATCTTGAAGATATGAGCGAGGACTATGAAGCGTGAAGACTTTAGTTTTCGTAGTTTCATTTCCTTTCTTTGAGTCATAGGAAACACCGTATTGTTAAAGGGGGCCGAGGTAATACTAAGGAAAATTCCATCTGATGCTCAACTCCAAAAGCCTCAACCTATCCAATCCTTCGAGTGAAGCCTTTGGAAATCTCTTGTAGTTCAGTCAAGTTCTTCAGTGACAGAGACGATGTTCTTCTAGTCTCTGATGAAATTGATCTGACTGAGGAGTTAGGATTTCGCTAGTGCGAATTGCCTACAAGTGAGGAACATCATAAGCCTAAGGACTTTCATAGTTCGAAATTCCGACCGTTGCTGTACTTAGCGCCAGCTGTCCCCAATCATCTTATCCACATAACGGTCGTATCATTGGGGGCATTTATGTCTTATCATGTCAGGTTGCACCCTGGCTATAAATAGCCACCCCCACAATCACTAGTTGGTTGGCTGCTCCGAGAGAGAACTAACACTTGTCATTTGAGAGCAACCCATCCTCCGAGGACTTTGAGAGAAAATCATCAGTGGGGAAAAACCCAAATCGAAACCACCAAACCCAAAGTGATTGAGCAGCACTGAAGAGGTTGTTCCTATGTGGAACCGATGCTTGTTACCTTTGAGGACTGTGTATCCTCCAGATGGTTAGGCGTCATGGTCTAGTGCATCCTGCAGTCAATTGGGGATCATGGAGTGACCTTGGTCTAGAGCATCCAACAGTAAATTGCGGATCGTCGGGTGACCAGTTTGTGAGGGTTTTGGAAGTCTACTCTGAAGACTTACCACGAGTGTTGGGCGAGGACTTTGTGACCTTAGCTCAAGGAGAATACAGTAAGGACTGTGTGTCCTCTAGTTTAAATACCAGGCCACTCCAAACCAGACGTACGACTGTCACAGAAGTTGGAACTGGGTCATCAAACCATTGTCTTCATCGATCTACCTGGTTCTATTTCCTCAACCCTTTCATTTCCTCGTATACCTATTGATGAAATTGATCGTTGCTGTTTGAAGAATTTGAATGAAGAATTTCACAATTTCCTCACCTCAAATTCTTCAAGTTACCTTGTTCCTCACCTGCTTATCCTGTATCACGCTACTTGTAATCTGTGCATGTTTTATTTCATCATGATGACTATGCTGTCGCTATGTTTCTCATGCACTTGATTACTTATTCCGCTGCTAGTTATTCATCACATTTCAAATTCCTCAAGTGATGAATTTGTAAAAATTGCCTATTCACCCCCCTCTAGTCGATATAACGCACTTTCAATTGGTATCAGAGCAAGGTACTCCCTTGTTCTATGTGATTTTGGTTTAACCACTTGGAGTTCTAGTTATGTTGACTGCAGGTATGATCAAGATTTCCGCAGGGTGTCCTACCTTCGATGGGACGGATTAGCCCTACTAGAATAACAAGATGCGCATGCATCTTGAGGCTATTGACAACGATCTTTGGTACGTTGTGGAAAATGGTGTTCCCCGCATTTCTCCGACTGTCACCGCTGCTGATACGAAAAATTCAAGCAACTCGATTCTCAGGCGAAGAATATCATCTGTGGCTATTTGAGAAAAGGTTAGTATGGCAGAGTGAGTGCTTTGGAGTCTGCTAAGCTTATCTGGGATAGGCTGTCCAAAGTCAATGAAGGTGTTTCCACTCAACATGACTCTTGTGTTGATGTTCTTCGCAATCTCTTCCACCGCTTCAGGAGACTCAACAATGAAAATGGTCAGCAAACTTTTGATTGTCTCACTGATATCTCCAATAATGAGCTTCAAGCCCTGGGTGCCACTGATATCACCGACCATGAAGTGGTGAAGAAACTGCTAAGATCTCTTGATTCCTCATTTGATACTCTGGCTTTGATGATTCAAGAACGTGGAGACTACAAGTCACTTGATCCTGCTGATATTCTTGAGAGACTCAATACTCATGAATTCCAACAAGCTCAGAAGAGAGACCTCTACGGTCCAAGCTATGGAAGATCTCGTGCTCTGAAGGCAAAAGCAATTTCCTCATCCGAAGGTGAAGATTCTGATAGTAGCCTTGGTGATCCTGAAGAACTGAGTCAGGAGCTAGCAATGCTCGTGAGGAAATTCCAGAAGTTCTCAAGGGGAGGTGGATTTGGAAAGTCATCAAAAAGTGGTTTGAGAAAATTAGATTCCTTAGATGACTACAAGAAAAGACTTGTCACAAATGCAAGAAATCTGGTCACTTCATCTCTGACTGTCCTCTCTGGGAAAAAGAATCAAAGAAGAAGAAGAAGACGTACAAGGACGACAATTTTGAAGACTCGAAGAAAAAGAAGAAATCTTCAAAGTCCTCATCTACAAAGTCCTCATCTTCAAAGTCCTCAGTGCATAAGAAGAATGGTTCTAGAAAGGCTCGGGCTTTCATTGGCAAGGAAAGTGGACTCAGAAGAAGAATATGAAGAACATGAAGAATCTGAGGTGGAATTTGAATCTGGTGTCGCTAGCCTTGCTCTTGCTACTGCTTCCGTCAGCAAGTCCATCTTCAATGATGAAGAAAATGACTACTCCAACGACTCTGATCTCAGCAATGATGATGACACTCCCACCTATTGCTTCATGGCTAAAGGTTCCAAGGTACATAAGCATCACTCCTCCTCTGAATCAACTGATGGTGAATCTGATGAATATGTGAAACCTAGCTATGCCAGACTTGCTAATGTTGCTACTAGGCAACAAAGTTCACTTGAAAAGCTTCAGAAAATGCTAGACAAAAGCGATGATCTGTTGAATGAGGAAGTGGATCAAACTCGAACTCTGTCTGACGATCTCGAAAGTCTTCAGACAAAGTATGATAACCTTCAGAGTCATCATAATGCTCTCTTAGCCGATCATGAGAATCTTTCTTATGAATTTCTTCAAAGAAAGCAAGATCTTGAGAAACTAAGGGTGTCTCATGAGGATCTCCAAAGGGGAAACGATTCCTTACTGGCTCAACAGATCATTACCGCTTAGGAAGAATTTGTTCCACCTTGTTTGAAATGCATCGAATGTGAAACTGCTAATTCTTCACATGAATGTTCAAATGCTTCTATTACTGCAAATTCTTCAACTATTCCAGTGGTCACAAATTCCTCATCTGAGGATACCACAAGTATCACTGACGAAAATGCAGGGTTGAAGGAATTGTATGTGACAGGCATGTACAAAAGTCTCAAAGGGCATCAAACCCTTGCGATGTCCTCAAAAAGCAGATTCTGAACAGGAACCCTAGGAAAGAGGGTATTGCCTTTGAGAGGAAACTCAACGCTGATGGATCCTACTGGACACCTGAGCAATACCCCCAAACCTCATGGGTTGCTACGAAAGGATCTCCTGTATATCCATCTACTTTATTTGGCTTTACTTGTGAAACTTCATATTCCTCTGATGAGTCATTTGACTCCAACTAAAAATTCTTCAAAAATCATAAAGGTGAAGTATTTGCCAGATTTGTTGGAACTAACTACGAGAACGGTTCTCCTATGAAGAAAATCTGGGTTCCCAAGAGCTACCTCTCAAATCTTCAAGTGAATGTCCTCACGACACCACTCATGAAGAATAGGAACTCTAGATCAAATTCCTCATATGGACCAAAGTCTTCATTTGGACCAAATTCCTCAAATGGGCAAAAATACCATTCTCGTGCTAATGCATCTGTTTCGCAGGGAAAATCTAAGAGTTCTGAATATGTGCATTATTCTTCAAATCATTATGTTCATAAGTCCTCGAAGAATTTCTCTGCTTATTCATATGAGTACTCTAACCCTCGTCCTGTGAAACGAAGCGCACTTGCTTCAATGCCTCCCTTCTCATATGGTGCTCACAGAAATGATGATCTCTTTGCCACCCCTCTAGATGTGGGTGGTGAAGAAATTGAACTAATTTCTTATGTAGGGTCAGGTCTCCAGATGAACTTGAACATCTGATGAATTTGCTGGAGACCCGAGGAAATGCTTGAAAGGACGCAAGCTAACCATGTAGAAATGAATTCCTCATTTCTCATGTCCTCACACTACTTGCTTACTATCTTGTGTGATGCAATTCTGTCTGATGAAACTGATGTCATATTCTTCACTTTTAAGCATATGAGATCGTAAGTTGTACTAATTCATCTGCAGGATGAACCTCCAAAAGCTACTGAGTGGGTCCTCGATAGTGGATGCACAAACCACATGACTAGTGACAAGAATCTACTGATGAATTTGCCACTTGCTCCATCTCATCTAAAGCATATCACCTACACTGACAAAGGAAAAAGCAAGGTATTGGGTCTAGGTAAGGTTGCAATCTCAAAGGACCCAACCATGGATAAGGTGATGTTAGTCGAATCCCTCGGGTTCAACCTTATGTCTGTCTCAATGCTTTGTGATCCTAATATGGTTATCGTATTTGGAAAGTATCATTGTGTTATCATCATGGAATCTGACAATTCCAAAGTCTTCGAAGACTTTAGGGGAGGAGACTTGTATATTGTTGATTTCTCTACAGGTCCTCAGCCTATCACATGCCTACTTGCAAAGTCCTCAGAAGGCTGGCTATAGCATCGACGACTTGGACATGCTGGTATGAGGAACTTGCACACACTCGTGAAGAAAAAGCACGTCATTGGCATTGAAGGTGTCAAATTCCTCAAGGACCACCTTTGTGGTGCATGTGAGTCTGGGAAGATGACCTGATCAAGGCATCCCTCGAAGACAATCATGACCACGACTCGACCCTTTGAATTGCTTCACATGGATCTCTTTGGCCCCACTCATTACTCCACACTAACAAATTCTTCAAGTTTGTATGGATTTGTCATTGTTGATGATTACTCTCGTTACACTTGGGTGCATATTATTCTGTACAAGTCTAAAGTGCAGGATGTCTTCAGACGATTTGCTTCAAGGGCCTCCACAAACTTCGGCATCAAGATCAAGCATATAAGGAGTGATAATGGGACTGAGTTCAAGAACACCAATCTTGATGAATATCTTGATGAACTTGGTATTACTCATGAGTTATCTGCCCCTTATACTCCTCAGTAGAACGACGTCGTGGAGCGCAAGAACAAGACTCTTGTTGAGATGGCTCACACCATGCTTCATGAATACAAGACTCCTCATCGCTTCTGGCCTGAGGCAATTGATACTGCATGCCACATCATCAACAGGGTATATCTTCACAAATTCTTCAAGAAGACTTTGTATGAACTCATGACTAGGAAGAAACCCAATGTAAGTTATCACAAAATCTTTGGTGCAAAATGCTGGATTAGAGATCCTAACCATAGTTCTAAATTTGCACCGAAAGCACATGAAGGTTTTATACTTGGTTATGGAAAGGACTCGCACACCTACAGAGTCTTCAACACCCACGACCACAAGGTTGTTGAAACTATAGATGTGCGGTTTGATGAAATAGACGGCTCGCAAAGAGAGCACTTGCCTTCTGTGCTAGATGAAAAGTCTCCTGAGGAATCCATTAAGCTGAAGGCTACTGAAGACATCATACCCACTGAGGAAGTCATTCTGACAAATGAATACATTCATGCTGATACACCCGATGAGAATGGTGCTGATGAAAATCCTCAGCCACGTCCACCTGATCACCCAAGAGTTGCAAATGAAGTGCAGATTGACAAAATCATCGATGACATCAATGCACCAGGTCCCCTCACTCGCTCAAGAGCTTCACATTTGACTAACTTCTGTGGGCACTTTGCTTTTGTCTCTATCATAGAGCCCACCAAAGTTGATGAAGCATTCAAGGAGTCTGAGTGGATTCAAGCTATGCAAGAGGAATTGCATCAATTCAAGCTCAATCATGTGTGGGAACTTGTCAAGCGGCCAGATCCTCGCAAGCATAACATCATAGGTACCAAGTGGATCTACCACAACAAGCAAGATGAAAATGCCCTTGTGGTGAGGAATAAGGCTCGTCTTGTAGCTCAAGTCTAAACACAGGTTGAAGGAATTGACTTTGATGAAACTTTTGCACCTGCTGCTAGACTTGAAGCTATTCACATATTGCTTGCTTATGCTAACCATCATGATATCATCTTATATCAAATGGATGTGAAAAGTGCATTCCTCAATGGTAAGCTTGAGGAAGAAGTATATGTTGCTCAACCCCCGAGGTTTTGAAGACCCTAAGCATCCTCACAAAGTCTTCAGACTCAACAAGGCGCTCTATGGCCTCAAGCAGGCCCCTCGGGCGTGGTACGACACTCTGAAGGAATTCCTTATGAAAAAAAAGGCTTCAAACCTGTTTCACTCGACCCAACTCTTTTCACAAAATCCTATGCCAATGAACTATTCATATGCCAAATATACGTAGACAATATTATCTTTGGCTGTACTGACAAACGTTACAGTGATGAATTTGCCTATATGATGAGTGAAGAATATCAAATGTCTATGATGGGAGAGTTGAAATTCTTCTTAGGTCTTCAAATTTGTCAGCAAGACAATGGCATCTTCATATCTCAAGAGAAATACCTCAAGGATGTTCGGAGGAAATTCGATATGCAAGATTGCAAAGGCGTCAAAACTCCAATGCCTTCAAATGGCCACCTCTGCACTGACGAAAATGGTAAATATTTCGATCAAAAGGTATATCGCTCCATGATTGGCTCATTATTGTATCTATGTGCATGTCGGCCTGATATTATGCTGAGTGTTTGCATGTGTGCCCGATTCCAAGCAACACCGAAGGAATCACACCATAAGGCTGTGAATCATATTCTTTGATACTTAGCTCACACACCAACGCTTGGATTATGGTATCCCAAGGGCTCAAATATTCACCTCGTCGAATATTCTGATACTGACTATGCTGGAGATCGTGTGGATCGCAAGTCAACCTCAGGCACATGTCATTTCCTTGGACGATCCTTAATCTGTTGGTCCTCAAAGAAGCAGAACTGCGTGTCACTATCTACTGCTGAAGGTGAGTACATTGCTACTGGTTCATGTTGCGCTCGGTTGCTATGGATGAAGCAAACCCTCAAGGACTATGGCATCAAGTTGAAGAATGTGCCTCTCTACTACGACAACAAGAGTGCCATCAAAATTGCTTACAACCCAGTTCAGCATTCCAAGACCAAGCACATTCAGATTCGTCATCACTTTCTTCAAGATCATGTACTCAAGGGCGACATCTCCATCGACCACATCCCTACTGAAGAACAACTCGACGATATCTTCACAAAGCCCTTGGATGAAAAGAGATTTTGCAAGTTGCGGTGTGAGCTAAATATCTTAGAATCTTCGAATGTTCTTTGAAAAAGGACACACATCCTAACACTTATGCAAAATTGATGAATTAGATGTGCAACACACGAAGTAACGTTTTTCTTCAATCAATGAAGAATAACCCTCTAAGTGTGAAGAAATTAATGAAGAATTTGATTCTCAGAACCCTACGACAATTGTATGCGGTGTCTGAAGTCATCATTCTTATACGGTGGGTCACACCACCAACCATAGTTGAAATTCTTCAAAGTTAAGTTTTTCCTCATTTAGCAAATTCTTGAAAATTTCAAATTCCTCAAGTTTGCAAATTCCTCAACTTTTCAAATTCATCAACTTTTCAAATTCTTCAAACTATGAAACTCATGTTCTTCATTGACTATATACATATATATTTGAGTTTTCAATGTCCTCAACAACATTCACTTATCTCTAATTCTTCAAGTTGATTTTCATCTAAGTGAATGTGATCGGACCCTTTCCCCCTCTATGCTAAACTCAACCCAGTTTGTTCCCAAATTCTTCATATGCATTCTACTTTGAAACTCGCTCAAAGTCTTCACTATGTCCTTGACAGCTGAAGAATTTGCGAACGTAAACTTTAAAAGTTTTACTACCAAAATTTTCGATGTCTCCCGCTCAAACTGTTTCGATTCCCACGACTGGAGAACCCACGATCCCCCACTATCGCCACTACTTAAAACATGGGTGACACATGTCATGTGGAGAGCAAGGGCCAGGGGCAATCTGGTCCAAAATCTTCGGACAGATTGGTTTTCACCTCCGCTATAAGTACCCCTTCCCTTTCACTGTGCTCTGTTACTCCTCACTCCCACTCTCCCCCGAGCTCAAACCTAGCGCTGCCTCTAAAATCATCGCCACCGGTGTGGAAGAGCTTCACTTCCTCAACCTTGCCGTCATTGTACTCGCATCGGGCGCAGAAGTCTTTACCCCGCCGCCGCTGTAGCTGTCTCCCTCTGACAAGCTAGGACGTGGGAGATCTAGACTGACGAACTTCCTCGATTTCATCTCACAGTTCATTGTGTTCTTCATAAGGGTAAATAAAATCTTATTTTCCTGCCCTTGTTTGATCTTCAAGTTTTCCTCAATTTTCTCAAAGGTGATTATTCTTCAAGAATGTCATTCTAGAGAACCTTACATGTTCATACACTTGATGTTTTTCCCTAATTTATGTTTTTCTTCAAGATTCCTCAATTGTGTGGATCCTCAAAATTTGCACAACTCTGGAACCTAAGACAAAGAACACTTAGTGAAAATCCTCAAGATACCCATGGTCAAATTCCTCACACTTGATGTTATTGAAAAACTTCTGAGAACGCATATGACCTCTTCAAATTCCTCGCACCTATACTCTGTTCACAGGTACAAACATGTCCGTTGATGAATCACTAGGTTCTCAGCAACTTAACTCATTTGTAGCGTTTCTTGAGGAAAAACTATGCACTTCTTCAGAATCTTCAAGAGTTCAGAATCCTTAGCCGAAGAAAATGGCTGATGGGAAGAAGCCACAGAAAGGTGGAAAGAAACTTGATGTGCAGACTACTTTTGAGATACCTGACAATGTGTATGAGGAATATTGCACGCCATATGAACAAATGCATGGCAAAGAAACAACCAAGCAAAGAAAAATCCGCTTGCAGAAAATTGAGAGGAGATGGGCAAAGGAGTGGAAAGAATATCGCTATGTCACTCCTAAGTATATGATGAAATTCGTAGTAAAACCCCCTTGCAGCAGGCCACCCTTGGCTCCAAATCAAATAGCTGACCCCACAAGTCTCAAGACTGGAAATGACTTTCCTCATGAATGGGAAAAACAGCAAGCCAAGCTGGCAAAGAAAGCAAAAGAGGTTGTGAAGAAATTCAACAAAGACTCTGCTACTGCTGCAACTACCGGAGCCTCTACAAGTGCTCTGAACAAAACTATGGTGAAGAAATCTGCTGTGAAGTCAAATTCTTCAACTTCAAAATCATCACAACAGATTCCTCAAGCACAACCTTCAAAGGCCTCAACCACTGGTTCAGTAGCTGCACAGTCCTTTGCTGCTGCCGCAAAGTCCTCAACTCCTGTGCATCTAGCATCTTGTCAAAGGACAAAGGGATACTCAGTTGCTTCAAATATCTCTGCTCAAGCAAAGTCTTCAACAAGTCCTACTATGTTGAAACTGAAGAAAACTATTGGACGAGGTCAAAAACCAAGTCCTTAGACAAGCAAAGCTGTAGTGACTATACCCTCAACATCTGAGGATGATGATGAAGCTGATGATGAAGAACTGGAAGAAATCATCAGGGAAAGTCAGCAAAAGGCTGCACTAGCCAAAGGCAGTTTTGTTCCACTTTTGTTGGATCCCAAGATGATCCTCAACTCCATAGACATATGGCATGAGGATCCCAACACCCCACTTACCTCACTGAACCTGCCTCTTGGTGTGGACCATGTCCTCACCCACTTTATTGTTGAGGAAAAATGGAAAAGAGATCCAGCTGAGAGAGCTAAGAGGAATAGGGCTCGAAAAGAAAAATTTCTGAGGAATAACATGATGAATTTGACCCCAAATCAACTCATCACAGTTTAGTATGAAATTCGATGCCTCTCTGAGGAACAGGAAAAATATGATGCTGAATGAAAGGGCACCAAAGTGAGATTCGTCACGGTAGCCCAAGCTGGTGTTAAGGGCCATAACTCCAGGGTTGCAGCATGATTGCAACCAAAAATTCCTCATGCGGATATGGAAACAATTCCATCCTTCACGCCGGTGCTCTCAGTTCTTCACAATACAAGAATTCTTCCGTTCCGTGTGGATATCTGCGACTGGAACGAAGAACTAATTCTTCAATTCTATGCCACTCTGCACATCACAGGTGATGCCTCTGACATCAACTCCTGGGTCTTGGACTGGATGACCGGATCTACTTACCTCATTGCTCCAGCATCCGAATTTCTTTGGTCATTTCTAGTTCCAATTCCTTCAGAAGAAGCTCGTTGCCTGTTTGCTAAACCTGCTCTACCCAACCAACCGATGCAAGTGCTGATTAAGCCGTTGGCTCCTGGAAAACCTCAAAGGACATCCTTCCTTGTGAAGGATTTTCTCTATGTGACCAGGACGGTCTATCGCATTCTCACCAACACCCTATGTCCTCAGAAGGGCCACAACTCTGAAGAAGAAGTGGAGGGAGTCATGAAGAACATGCTATTCAACATCATTCATGGGATTCCCATCAACTTCCATGATTTCTTCATGAGGACATTGGCCAATGCATCATTGGCCCCATTTGAACTGAAGCCTTATGCTCCCTGGATCATGAAATTCATCAGATCAAGGTCTTCAGTTCCCTTCAAGGCGGACTTCCAGAATCACTTCGGCTTTTTGCCCCCGATTGAAGTCCTCAAGAGCACAATTTCCTCAGTTGAAGGAAAAGACAAAGCTGTCATTGATGAAGGTACTCGTCCATTGGATGGTCAGTTTTGCAAAGCTACATCTTACTCCACCAATGATGACACTGCTACCCAGGATTCTGCTGCAAAAGCCTCAGCGCAAATGCCTCAAGAGTCTGCCCCTCGTGTGATGACTGCTCGTGAGCTTCTCATAAGTCTTCATCAGAAAGTTGATCGTAATCACAAGTGGGTGAATCATCAGTTGACTTCAATTGTCCAGAACATGACTGTGACGCAGAACTCGGTGAGGAAGAATCACTACTATGTGCATGAAATCTTTGATCGTGCATGGGCCATTCTCGCACACCTCAAGACTCCCTAGGAACTCAAAGAAATGGACTTTCAGCAAAACTTTAACTGGTCTCATCCTCCTCAGAAGAAATTCAAGAAGGCTCAAGTTCCTCAGATGGTTACAAGTTCATATTCTTCATCGCGTGAGACGGATCAAGCTAAGGACATTGACGACACTGCGGCAGGCCCTGCATCGACAAACGACCCCGACAATGCTAGTGCTCCTTCCTCACCAACAAGATGAAATTCTTCAAGGGGCGTTAGTCCTCACTTTTTCTTCCCTTTTGGTCTTTGATGACAAAGGGGAGAAAATTTGAGTTAGTCTTCAAGCGGGTCTCTCTATATATGGGCTGATTTTGTTTAAGTTACAACTCTCGCTCTTCTGAAGCTTTTGTTGGTTGAGTTGTAAACTTAAGTCTGATGGTGGTCTGACCCTTTTTTGAACTGCTTTCCACATGCTTATTTCCTCAAGCACCTTAATGCATGCATGCTGAATTTCGTCAGACACCATTTTCATCATGCATTTCAAATTCTTCATATCATATGTTAAATGTGTGTATGAATTACAAGATATAGGGGGAGTTCTCCATGCTTTTTAACCTACCATGTGCATTTGTAGTCCAAAGCAAATTCCTCAAATATGCACATCTTCAGGGGGAGTTCTTCTATATCTTGCAATCAAATTCCTCAAACTCCATACTTACACTTCATATTATTATCCCTGTTGAAAACTTAACCTATTTGTCATAAATCACCAAAAAGGAGGAGATTGTAAGTGCATCTAGTGCCCCTTAGTGATTTTGGTGTATTGAAGACTTATAGGTTAAGGAACTAATGTATTTGTGAGTGTACACATGCTCTATAAATCGATGAGGAGTTTGATATATTTAGAGATTACTAACCCCTAAAAATGTATGTCTTCAACTGAAGACTTTGGTGAAGACTTTGATATTCCCTGAAGACTTTGAAAATGAAGAAGTTGGTGTGACCTTGAAGATATGAACGAGGACTATGAAGAGTGAAGACTTTTGTTTTCGTAGTTTCATTTCCTTTCTTTGAGTCACAGGAAACACCGTACTATTAAAGGGGGCCGAGGTAATACTAAGGAAAATTTCCAACTGATGGTTAACTCCAAAAGACTCAACATATCCAATCCTTCGAGTGAAGCCTTTGGAAATCTCTTGTAGTTCAGTCAAATTCTTCACTGACAGAGACGATGTTCTTCTTGTCTCTGACGAAATTGATCTGACCGAGGAGTTAGGATTTCGCCAATGCGAATTGCCTACAAGTGAGGAACATCATAAGCCCGAGGACTTTCATAGTTCTAAATTCCGACCATTGCTGTGCTTATCGCTAGATGTCCCCAATCATCTTATCCACATAACGGTCATATCATTGGGGCATTTATGTCTTATCATGTCAGGTTGCACCCTGGCTATAACTAGCCACCCCCACAACCACTAGCTGGTTGGCTGCTCCAAGAGAGAACTGGCACTTGTCATTTGAGAGCAACCCATCCTCCGAAGACTTTGAGAGAAAATCTTTAGTGAGGAAAAACCCAAATCCAAACCACCAAACCCAAAGTGATTGAGCATCACTGAAGAGATTGTTCCTATGTGGAACCGATGCTTGTTACCTTTGAGGACTGTGTATCCGCCAGACGGTTAGGCGTCATGGTCTAGTGCATCCTGCAGTCAACTGGGGATCACGGAGTGACCTTGGTCTAGAGCATCTAGGAATAAATTATGGATTGCCGAGTGACCAGTTTGTGAGGGTTTTGGAAGTCTACCGTGAAGACTTACCACGAGTGTTGGGCAAGGACTTTGTGACCTTAGCTCAAGGAGAATACGGTAAGGACTATGTGTCCTGGGACTGTGTGTCCTTTGGTTTAAATACCGGGCCGCTCCAAACCAGACGTACGACTGTCACAGCAGTTGGAACTAGGTCATAAAACCATTGTCTTCATCGAGCTACCTGGTTCTATTTCCTCAACCCTTTCATTTCCTTGTATACCTGTTGATGAAATTGATCATTACTGTTTGAAGAATTTGACTAAAGACTTTCACAATTTCCTTACCTCAAATTCTTCAAGTTACCTTGTTCCTCACCTTCTTATCCTGTATGACGCTACTTGTAATCTATGCATGTTTTATTTCATCATGATGACTATGCTGTCGCTATGTTTCTCATGCACTTGAGTACCTATTCCGCTGCTAGTTATTCATCACATTTCAAATTCCTCAAGTGATGAATTTGTAAAAATCTCCTATTCACCCCCTCTCTAGTCGATATAACACACTTCCAGGAGTACTTAGCCTGCCTTTACCAACCAATGATCCTGATTTCCCTATGGTACAATATGCTGATGTTGCCCTACTGTTCATTCAGGCTGATAGCTTGCAATTAGATTCCCTCAAAGGATTGCTAAGCTCTTTCTCCCAAGCCACTGGCCTACAGATTAATTATCATAAGTCCTCCATGTATCCAATCAATGTGTAGGAAGATCTTGCTACAAGTTTAGCAACTGTTTTTGGATGCCAATTAGGGAAAATGCCCTTCACCTATTTGGGTCTACCTGTTAGCACTACTAGGCCCAAGATTGCTGACCTAATGCCTCTAGTTGACTGCATGGAAAGAAGGCTTATTGCAAGTTCCTGGTTTTTACCACAAGGTGGCATGCTACAATTGGTAAACTCTGTAATGTCATCTCTGCCAATTTTCTTCTTGTGCATCTTATCTATCCCACCTGGTATCTTAAAGCAATTAGGAAGGATTCCAAGGCAACGTCTATGGAGGAAATATGGGGAAGAGAAGGGACATTCCCTGGCTTCCTAGCCACTAGTGTGTAGACCCAAACTCAAGGGAGGCCTGGGGATCCTCAATCTTGGTCTTCAAAATGAGGCTCTACTGATGAAGCACCTCAATAAGTTCTATAACAAGGCTAATCTTCCCTGGGTTCATTTGATCTGGGACACATACTACTTGAATAGAGTGCCCCATGATACAACTATGTGTGGTTCTTTCTCATGGAGGGATGTAACCAAGCTTATGGACAAATTCAGGTGAGTCACAATTTTCACAGTGAACAAAGGGGATACTGTCCTGTTCTGGACTGATAATTGGAATCTTGACAGTCAGCATTCTTCACTTCAAGACAGATTCCCGAGGATATTCTCTTTCTGTCAGGATAAAATTCTCTATGTGCAGAGGTCATGAACACATCAGATCTTCATGAGTTGTTCTCTTTACCTCTCTCTGAACTGGCTTTCAATGAGCCGAGTCAGTTGACATCACTTCTTGAAGGTCTTAACCTCAATCCCGAGGTTAATGACTGTTGGACCTAGAGACATGGGAAAACATCAGAATACTCTGCCAAAAAATACTATGTCTTTGCACATCAGCCAATTGTAGTTAACCCTATTCTCACCTGGATTTGGAAGAGTAGTTGCACCATGTCAATCAAGATGTTCGCATGGTTAGTTATAATGGACAGGATAAACAACAAGGACATGATCCAGCGCTGACATTGGAGAATTAATGAAGGACCAGAATGTGTGCTCTACCCCACCTTGGCATTGGAAGATATAAATCATCTTTTCTTTCAGTGCAATTTCAGTTTTTGGATATGGAACTATCTGCAGATCACATGGATTGACAACAACATCATGGTACAGATTGCATACCAGGCCAGAAAGGAATTTAACAAACCTTTCTTCATTGAAGTGGTTTTCTTGACATGGTGGAACATTTGGAAAGTGAGGAATGATAAGGCTTTCAGGCACATCAGACCTTCCTTCATGCGATGGAAATGCGGTTTCATTCATGATATTACCCTCCTCACTCACCGGATCAAGACCAAACACAGATATGCGCTCCTTAAATGGATTGATTACTTACCCCCTTGAAATAATTTACTGTTTTCTCCCTTTTATTTTTTTCTCTC
Source organism: Hordeum marinum (assembly GCA_022496015.1). NCBI lineage: Eukaryota > Viridiplantae > Streptophyta > Magnoliopsida > Poales > Poaceae > Hordeum > Hordeum marinum. The sequence continues at coordinate 339,356,798 of CM039676.1, read as the reverse complement.
TACTTTCCCCTCTCTTTTCCTATTTGGGGAGATTTTGTATATATGTATATATTTTTTAATAAAATGTTGTGGGGCATAAGCCCTGCAATCTTCATGGTAAAAAAATAATATTTACAATCAGATACAAATTTGTACACACATCAGGTTGTGTTCTAGTGGTAAGGAGCCGATTGCTAACTCCTACAGTTTGTAGGTTCGAATAACATGCGATCTAGTTTTTTCTTGTTTATACGCCATTAGCTACACTAGGTTGCTAGAAAAAATGGTCAATTTACAAATAGGTTCCTGCAATAATTAGTTAGTTACATAAAGGTGTAAGGAACGCTAATGTGGCAGCCACGTGACCTTTATTCCCGCTCGAGTTAGTTTTGTCCTTACGTGTTCAAATAAACGAGTTTTTGGACTAAATCCGATCATTTTCCGAGTTGTTGGCCTCAAGTGTGCAATCAATTTGAGTTTATGGACTAATGACGCATTCCACTCTTTTCCCACAAAGTGGAAGCAAACTTGTAGGCTGTTTGCGGGCGTCCAGTCCGAACGTCCGCTTGTCGAACTGGAAGGCACCACATGCCCTACGCACTCCATCCTCCCCTCTCCTCCCTTTCTCTCAGCTAAAAAAGGAGCGAAGCATGAAGAGCCTGCCGACCTCGTAGACTAAGTTTCGGGATTTTCCCTGGATTAAATAGATTTAGGAGACATACTTTGAAGGAAAATCGCTCTCTAATAGATATATGGGCTCCTTTTGGTGGAAAGCATATCCCAACATATACCGGAATTCAAAGAAGTGGCCAAATGTAGCATAGGGAAAGAAAACACCATCATGACATGGTTCACCAAAAATAATAACCTTCCGTTCAAAATTGTCATATATTGGGTGGTCGGCTTCACCCAACATTAAAAATATCATTAACATAAACATGCAAAGAGGGTATTAAATCCTAATACCAAATGATCTATCACACACTAGGGTTCATCCATATCCTTGAGAACTAAGGTAACTACTCACACATGGCGGCAAGAAACATCATATCACTAGTGATGGGAAACATGAATAGATCACACATGTATCACAAGAGTTATCCTCAATGGATCTCCAAGACTAAAATGGGTTGGATGATGATGATGATGATGATGATGATGATGATGATAATGATGATGATGATGATGTTGAAGTCGTCTCGGTGAAGGTGGTGAAGGTGGTGGCCTCCTCCTTGCTGATTCCTCCCTTAGAGTTCCTCCTTCTGGACGAGCTTCTAGTAGTTGTGGGCGTCAGATTCCCGATCCGACTTCATAGGTGTGAAATACTCCGCGAGCCAATGGTGGCACCACGCCATACGACCGCCCAAACGAGCGGGCGCTCTCGTATGAAAGGTTGTCTTTTGCTTTGGGGGTTCTGCGACGATTTCTCCTTTGGCCTTCTTGCTTGATTCTTGTATAGTAGGTAATTATCACTTTAAGTATGTGATTTCACTACCATTTCTAGGGATTTTCTCCATGTTATGATAATTGGTCCAAAAAGCATCACTTGGGGAAAACCAACAAAAGAGGTGCGCGAACGCGATAAAACTCTACAAATCCTACCATGTATGCATAAAATACTTATCAACAATAGCATGGTTTGAATGATTTATGCTTATGAGGTATTTTGTACCTTTTGTGCCTCTGCCCTTTCTCATGTGTATCCTCTCGCCATCCATTCTTCTGAAGCTTGGTCTTTTTTCTCCAATGCATGTTGGCTATTTGTCTTATAATGATTTCCTATAATTTAAAATTCATCGCTCTTGCATATTCCTAAATATTTTGAGGCAATTGCACACAAGATACAGTTTCATCAAGAAGGAAATTTGTTATAAATTAGTCTAACATGAACTATATGTACATATAGGGAATACTATTTAGTTGTGTATGAAACAGTCTCCCTATGACCTCTTTAGCTTAACACCATAAATGGATTCATTCATCTCAAATACCTAGTATTAAAGTGCAATAATGTTAAAATTTCAAAAGAGTGCAATAATATTAAGAAAAAGTGTAATGGTGATCTTCATGCGGACGTCGCCAACGAAACTCGCACCAAGTAAGGAATAAGCACAGCCGAATCTTTTTTTAGAGTACTCAATCTTTCAATCAGCAGCAAAATATGATGATTTCAAATTGGTGTGTACCGTGGGGGTGCTAAGCAAACCATGGTCCATCTCGTCCGATTCCACTTGTATCATGGGTAAGGCCTGAGCCAGGCAAAGCTAAAGTTAATACTGATGCTCCAATGGGTAGAGGATTAGGAACAACATCTCATGGACACTCATAAAAACTCAAAGACCACTGGAAACAGAAACTTGTCAACCCAAGCACTAGTTCTAGTATCTCTGGTTCCAAAGGCAATCTATCAGCTAACCTCTATATATCCCTTCAAGAGCAGATTGATCAATCCCTTGGTGAGGTCAAAACTAACATTCTTACCTGGATACATGAGGTTGGTGATGGCAAGGAGAACTGCATGAACCTGCTCAGCCATATAGAGTTGGTGGGTGATTTTGAGAAAATCCATGGATATGAGTATGATCTATCTAGTAAACCTGATGGCTTGAGCAACTTCAAAATGATCTTCTCCCTAAAAGAGTTGATATAGAGCCTGATCCTAACATCAACAAGAAGTAGAGAAGTTGGGGATCGATCCAGGCTGATAGGTGTAGTGGAAGAATTTCGAAAGATGGAAGAACTATGATGGAGATTTCTCAAGATAGGAAGAAAGCTCAAGGCTCGGGGGTGCAAGGGGACTACCACTTGAAGCTTCAAGGTATAATTTAAAAAAAACTTTTAATTTTTACCTCAATTTAGAATAGTTGGTATGGCTAGACTGTAGGAGTTAAAATAGATTGTGTGCATGCTAAAGGCTCTCATGATTGTGTTGGCAATCATGATCCTCGTAAACCTTCTTCTAGCGTAGTAACACTATTTGTGTTGATAAAATTTCTAGTCAAGGCTCTTGGACTATCGTGGGCAACTCTGATCATGTTATTTCTTCTTCTGTTTATATCAATAATTATTGTGGTGCTATTTCCCTTAGTCCAATTAGTAAACCTTATTTGCAAAGCTCATCATCGACTTACATGTCTCCTCAAACCTATAATTACCTAAGGGGGGATTTTGAGGACTATGATGAGTCCATATGGTATATGGAAAGTAAACTTAGGGTGGCAGGCAACGTAGGGAAAATTGTCAATGAATAGTCTTTTCTGGAATGTTAGGGGGGTCAATTCCCCTGGTAGAAAGAATAATTTGATTGATTTGATAAACAAATTTAAACTAGCAGTCATTGGGCTGCAAGAAACTAAGAAGGAGCAAAATGTTGAATCTTTCTTTAAATTTTTAGGTTGTATTAGAATATTTTCTTGGATAATCCTTCGTGCCAAAGGCTCTATTGGTGGCATCCTCATGGAAGTGGATGATGATATTTTTTATGTTTTGAGTTGGAAAGGGGGGGCTTTTAATTTTATGTCTACTACCATGTTAAATTCAAAACCCTTGGAGTTAATTTCAGGATTGTTATTATCTATGGCTCTTCATATGAGGAGGACAAGGACAACTTTCTGTCAAAACTTCCTAGTTTATTTGTTGATTGGGACACCACAACTCTTATAGGGGGAACTTCAATCTATTTAGATACAATTTGGATAAGAATGATAGGATTGACCATAAGTGTACTAGTGCAGAAAAGCCTAGCTATGGCGTGGGAAAAATGGCCTTGCTCGTGTGGACACCTGAAGCCAACAATATGAAACCACTGTTAAAAAATAGTGGTAGTGTTGGGTGCCATGCCAACAATATTTGATATGTTGATGGCATGGCACGTGGCCAACGCGAGCTATAAGTTTATCCTACCAGTGTTGTGCGTAGTTGGCCAAGGCCAGCAATTTGTTTTTTGATAATAAAAAAAATACTCAAGATACTTGGTACGTCCATTTTGCATCATGATTTCCTACTGTTATTTATAATTTTTTATGCATAATAATGCTTTATGAAGTAATTCTTATGCCTTTTCTCTCATAATATGCAAGGTTTACACAAAGAGGGAGAATGTCGGCATCTGGAATTCTGGACCTGCAAAAGCATATCCGAGATACCTATTCTGCACATATTCAAATAAGCTGAAACTTCACGGAGAATTATTTTGTAATATAAGAAAATAATGGAGAAAATAACTACCGGAGGGGGTACCTGGTGCCCACAAGACACCAGGGCGCGCCAGGCCCCCCAGGAGCGGCCTGGTGGGTTGTGGGCATCCCAGCCCACCTCTGGTGCCCATGTTCTAGTACATAAGGTGTTTTGACCTAGAAAAAAAAATCAGGAGTGGACTTTTGAGATGGAACACCATCGTTTCGAGACGGAACTTGGGAAGGAGCACTTTTGCCCTCCGTCGGAGCGATTCCGCCGGGGAACCTCCCTCCCGTAGGGGGAAATCGAAGCCATCATCATCACCAACAACCCTCTAATCTTCGGGAGTCCACTCTTCATCAACATCTTCAACAGAACCATCTCCTCTCAAACCCTAGTTCATCTCTTGTGTTCAATCTTTGTACTGGAACCTTAGATTGGTACATGTGGGTGACTAGTAGTGTTGATTACATTACATAGTTGATTACTATATGGTTTATTTGGTGAAGATTATATGTTCAGATCCATTATACTATTTACTACCCCTATGATCTTGAGCATTAATATCATTTGTGAGTAGTTACCTTTGGTCTTGAGGTCATGGGAGAAGTCATGTTGCAAGTAATGATGTGAAGTCGATATTTGTTCGATATTTTGATGATATGAATGTTGTGATTCCCTTAGTGGTGGCATGTGCACGTCGACTATATGACACTTCACCATCTTTGGTCCTAAGGGAATACATTGTGGATTAGTTATTAGATGATGGGTTGCTAGAGTGACAGAAGCTCAAACCCTAGTTTATGCGTTATTTTGTAAGGGGTCGATTTGGATCCACATGTTTAATGCCATGGTTAGATTTTATCTTAATACTTTTCTCGTAGTTGAGGCTGCTTGCGAGGGGGTTAATCATAAGTGGTAGGTTTGTTCAAGTAAGAATATCACCCAAGCACTAGTCCACCAACATATCAAATTATCAAAGTAGCGAACGTGAATCAAACCAACATGATGAAGGTGACTAGATGAAGTTCCCGTGTACCCTCAAGAGCGATTTCCTTATTATAAGAAACCGTTTTGGTCTGTCCTTTTCCACAAAAGGATTGGGATACCTTGCTGCAATTTAGTTACCATTACCGTTACTTGCTCGTTACTAATTACCTTGCTATCAAACTACCTGTTACCTACAATTTCAGTGCGTGCAGAAATTACCATGGTAGAAACCGCTCGTCATTTCCTTCTGCTCCTCGTTGGGTTCGACACTTTTACTTATCGAAAGGACTACGATTGCCCCCCTACACACGTGGGACATCAAGAATCTTTTCTAGCACCATTGTCGAGGAGTGAAGCGCTCTTGGTAAGTGGAAATCGGTATGGAAAAATTTATCCTACGTGCTGAAATTTATTGTCACTTGCTACTATGCAAAACAAACCTTTGAGGGGTTTCTTCAGGGTATCTTCACCTGGACCGGAACCACAATTAGTTGGCCCTCAACCTACTGCACCTACTGAAAATATTGGTTATGAAATTCCTTCGGGTATGATAATACATTTGCTAACTAGTCCTTATGCAGGAGACGGAATTGAACATCCTGATATGCATCTAATACCTGTGGATGAAGTTTGTGGATTATTTAAGCTTGAAGGTTTATCCAGAGATGAAGTTAAGAAGAAGGTTTTCCCTTTATCTTTGAAGGGAAATGCATTGACATGGTATAGGCCATGTAATGATACTGGATCACGGAACAGGAATCGATTGAAGTTGGAATTCCACCAATTTTTTTATCCTATGCATCTAGTTTATCATGATCGGAATCATATATATAATTTTTGGCCTCATGAAGGATAAAGCGTTGCTCTATTTTGGGGGAGGCTTAAGTCAATGTTATGTCCATGCCCCAATCATGATCTCTTGAGAGAAATTATTATTCAAAAAAATTATGCTCGGCTTTCTCATAATGATCGATCCATGCTCGATACTTCTTGTACTGGTTCTTTTATGAAGAAGGCTATTGAATTCAAGTGGGATCTCCTAGAAAGAATTAAACACAACTCTGAATATTGGGAACTCGATGAAGGTAGTGAGTCAGGTATTAATCTTGAGTTTGATTGTGTTAAATCTTTTATGAATACTGATGCTTTTCACAAGTTTAGCACTAATATGGACTTGACTCTGAGATAGTAGCCTCCTTTTGTGAATCATTTGCTACTCATGTTGATGTCCCTAAGGATAAGTGTTGTAAATATCACCCCCTATTAAATAAGAAATTAAAGAACCGGTCATAGCTAAAGATGAAACTGTCATTTACAATGTTGATCCAGTTGTGCCTACTACTTACATTGAGAAACCACCTTTTCCTATTAGGATAAAGGAACATGCTAAGGTATCAACTGTGATCCGCAAAAGCAATACTAAAGCACCTAAGCCATCTGAACAAATTAAAGTAGAACCTAGTGTTTCTATGGTTAAAGATCTCTTGGTTAAAAATATTGATGGGCATGTTATTTACTTCTGTGATGAAGCTGCTAGAATTGCCAAACCCGATGGAAAAGATAAACATAGACCCATAGCTGGCATGCATGTTGTCTTAGTTAAAATTGGAGATCATTGTTATCATGGTTTATGTGATATGGGGTGCCAGTGTGAGTGCTATTCCTTTTACCTTATGCCAAGAAATTATGAATGACATAGCACCTGCTGAAATAGAAGACATTGATGTTACTATTAAACTTGCTAATAGAGACACCATCACACCACTTGGAATTGTTAGAGATGTTGAAGTCTTGTGCGGGAAAATAAAATATGCTACTAATTTTCTAGTTCTTGGTTCCCCACAAGATGACCTTTGTCCCATTATCTTTGGTAGACCTTTCTTGAACAATGTCAATGCTAAGATAGATTGCAAGCGAGAAACCGCCAGTGTTAATTTTGGTGAAGTATCTCATGAATTTAAGTGTTCCATGTTTAGTAGACAACCTCGTAATAAAGAATTATCTAGTAAGGATGAAATATTTGGTCTTGCTTCTATTGTTGTTCCCCCTATTGATCCACTAGAACACTATTTACTAGACCATGAAAATGATATGCACTTGCGTGAAAGAAATGAAATAGATAAAAAATTCTTCGAACAACAACCTCTCCTAAAATACAATTTGCCTATTGAAACTCTAGGAGGTCCTCCTCCACCTAAAGGTGATCATGTGTTTGATATGAAATAATTGTCTGACACTTTGAAGTATGTTTATCTTGATGAAAAAAAATATATATCTTTTTATTATTAGTGCTAACCTTTCAGAACATGAAGAAGAAAGATTATTAAAAATTCTGAGGAAGCACCGGGATGCTATTGGATATACTCTTGATGATCTTAAGGGCATTAGTCCCATTGTATGTCAGCACAAGATTAATATGGAACCTGATGCTAAACCCGTTGTTGATCACCAACGAAGATTGAATCCTACAATGAAAAAGTGGTAAGAACTGAACTATTAAAGCTTCCGAAAGTATATATAATTTATCCCATAGCCGATAGTAGATGGGTAAGTCCCGTTCATTGTGTCCCTAAGAAGGGAGGTATTACTGTTGTTCCTAATGATAGAAATGAACTTATCCCACACAGAATTGTCATTGGGTATAAAATGGTAATTGATTTTACAAAATTAAATAAAGCTACTAGAAAAGATAATTACCCTCTGCCTTTCATTGATCAAATGCTAGAAAGATTATCTAAGCACACACACTTTTGTTTTATGGATGTATATTCTGGTTTCTATCAAATACATGTATCACCACCTGATCAAGAGAAAACCACCTTTACTTTTCCTTTTGGGAATTATGCTTATAGACATATGCCTTTTGGTTTATGCAATGCACCTGCTACCTTTCAAAGATGTATGACTGCTATACTCTCTGATTTTTGTGAAAAGATTGTGGATGTTTTCATGGATGATTTTTCTGTTTATGGAACTTCTTTTGATGATTGCTTAAGCAACCTTGATCGAGTTTTGCAGAGATGTAAACAAACTAATTTCGTCTTGAATTGGGAGAAGTGCCACTTCATGGTTAATGAAGGTATTGTCTTGGGGCATAAAATAACTGAACGAGGTATTGAGGTGGATCAAGGTAAATTTGATGCAATTGAGAAAATGCGATGTCCTAAAGATATTAAAGGTATTCAGAGTTTCCTTGGTCATGCTGGTATCTATAGGAGGTTTACTAAAGACTTCTCTAAAATTTCGATGCCTCTTACTAATCTTTTACAAAAGGATATTCCATTTGTTTTTATGATGATTATGTGGAAGCCTTTGAAACACTTAAGAAAGCCTTAACTTCTACACCTATTGTTCAACCACCTAATTGGAACATGCCTTTTGAAATTATGTGTGATGATAGTGATTATGTTGTTGGTGTTGTTCTAGGACAAAGAGTTGATAAGAAATTAAATGTTATCCATTATGCTAGCAAAACTCTAGATAGTGCCCAAAGAAATTATGCTACTAGTGAGAAACATTTTTTAGCAGTTGTGTTTGCTTGTGATAAATTTAGATCTTGTATCATTGATTCCAAAGTTATTGTTCACACTGATCATGTTGTTATAAAATATCTTATGGAAAAGAAAGATGCTAAAACCAGACTCATTAGGTGGGTTCTTTTGCTTCAAGAATTTGATTTACATATCAATGATAGGAAAAGGAGTTGAGAACCCCATAGCTAATAACTTGTCTAGGTTAGAAAATATTCTTGATAACCCACTACCTATTGATGATAGTTTACTTGAGGAATAGTTAGCTGCAATAAATGTTTCTCAAAACACTCCTTGGTATGCTAATTATTGTTGGAAATATGCCCTAGAGGCAATAAATAAAGTGTTTATTATTATATTTCCTTGTTCATGATAATCGTTTATTATCCATGCTATAATTGTATTGATTGGAAACACATTACATGTGTGGGTAAATAGACAACACTTTGTCCCTAGTATGCCTCTAGTGAACTAGCTCGTTGGTCAAAGATGGTCAAGGTTTCATAGCCATTGACATGTGATGTCATTTGATAACGGGGTCACATCATTAGGAGAATGATGTGATGGACAAGACCCAAACTACAAACGTAGCATATGATCTTGTCAGTTTATTGTTACTGTTTTCTACATGTCAAGTATATGTTCCTATGACCATGAGATCATGTAACTCATGGATACCGGAAGAGTGCCTTGTGTGTATCAAACGTCGCAACATAACTGGGTGACTATAAAGGTACTCTACAAGTATCTCCGAAGGTGTCTGCTGAGTTGGCATGGATCAAGACTGGGATTTGTTACTCCATGTGATGGAGAGGTATCTCAGGGCCCACTCGGTAATACAACATCACAAGAAGCCTTGCAAGCAATGTGACTAAGTGTTAGTCACGAGATCTTGTATTACGGAACAAGTAAAGAGATTTGCCGGTGACGACGTTGAACTAGGTATGGAGATACCGACGATCGAATCTCGGGCAAGTAACATACCGAAGAACAAAGGGAACATCATACGGGGTTAACTGAATCCTTGACACTGAGGTTCAACCGATAAAGATCTTCATAGAATATGTAGGAACCAATATGGACATCCAGGTCCCGCTATTGGTTATTGACCGTAGAGGTGTCTCGGTCATGTCTACATAGTTCTCGAACCCGCAGGGTCTGCACACTTAAGGTTTGGTGACGTTTCGGTAGTATAGAGTTATGTATGGTAGTGACCGAAGGTTGTTTGGAGTCCCGGATGAGATCCCGGACGTCACGAGGAGCTCCAGAATGGTTCGTAGGTAAAGATTTATATATAGGAAGTCCTATTTTGGTCGCTGGAAAAGTTTCGGACTCATCGGTAGTGTATCAGGAGACCATCGGGAGGGGTATTTCGACCCAAGAGGCTACATGGGCTGTGGGAGAGTGAATAACAGCCCTTATTGGGCTGGTGGAAGTCCCACACAAGGCCCATGTGACTGGTAGAGAAAACCCAAAGAGACAAGGTGGAAAAAAGGCAAAATAGGGAGGAATCCTAGTCCTACTAGGATTGGAGGAGGATTCCTCCTCTCCCACTTGGTTCGGCCGACCCAAGGGCTGACTCCTTGGGAGACAAGACTACTCATCCTCTCCTCCTATATATACTAGAGGGTTTTAGGATTTTGGCATAGAATTTTCAGCCACGTGCTACCCGTTCCTCCAGTGCATAGTTTCTCCTCTAGATCGGATTTCTGCAGTGCTTAGGCGAAGCCCTGCCGGAATAGCTCCACCACCATCGCAGGAGCGCCGTCACGCTGCCGGAGAACTCTTCTACCTCTCCGCTCCCTCTTGCTGGATCAAGAAGGCGGAGATCGTCATCAAGCTGTACGTGTGCTGAGCGCGGAGGTGTCGTCCGTTCGGTGCTTGATCGGGACGGATCGTGATTGGATCGCGAGACGCTCAGCGATTTGGATTGCGAAGATGTTCGACTACACCAACCGCGTTTCTTAATGCTTCCCGCTTAGCAATCTACAAGGGTATGTAGATCCACTCTCCCTCTCGTAGATGCTCACCACCATGGATAGGTCTTGCATGAAAGTAGGAAATTTTTTGTTTCCCATGCGACGTTCCCCAACAGTGGCATCATGACCTAGGTCTATGTGTAGATGAGATCTCAAGTAGAACACAAAGAGTTTGTGGGCGTTATGCTTAGATTGCTTCCTCCCTTGGTCGTGTTTTGGTTCAGCGGTATTGTGGGATGAAGCAGCCCGAACCAACCTTACTTGTACGCTTACGAGAGACCGGTTCCATCGACTGACGTGTAACTTCGTTGCACAAAGATGGCTAGCAGGTGTCTGTTTCTCCTACTTTAGTTGGATCGGATTTGACAAAGGTGGTCCTTGAGAAGGTTGAAAAGAAACTAATGTATCACCATTGTGGTTTATGCGTAGGTGAGAATTGTTCTTCCTAGATACCCGTAGCAGCCATGTAAAACATGCAACAACAATTAGAGGACGTCTAACTTGTTTTTGCAGGGTATGTTGTGATGTGATATGGCCAATTATATGATGTGATATATGTGATGTATGAGATGATCATGTGTTGTATAGAATATCACGACTTGCATGTCGATGAGTACGGCAACTGGCAGGAGCCATAGGGTTGTTTTTAATTATTGTATGACCTGCGTGTCAATCATTAAGCGCTATGTAATGCTTTACTTTATCGCTAAACGGTAGCAATAGTAGTACAAGCATGATGGGCGCGACAACCTCGATGGTGACACGTTGATGGAGATCAAGATGATGGAGATCATGGTCTCGTGCCGGTGACAATGGAGATCATGCCGGTGCTTTCAAGATGGAGATCAAAAGCACAAGTTCATGGCCATATCATGTCTCTTATGATTTGCTTGTGATGTTAATCCTTTTGTGCACCTTGTTTTGCTTAGGACGACGGTAGATTTATAAGGTGATCCCTCACTTAAATTTCAAGATGAATTGTGTTCTCCCCGAGTGTGCACCGTTGCGAAAGTTCGAACATGATGATCGGGTGTGATAGACTCTACGTTCACATACAATGGGTGCAAGCCAGTGTTGCACATGCAGAACACTCGGGTTAAACTTGACGAGCCTATCATGTATAGACATGGCCTCGGAACACAAGAGACTGAAAGGTCGAACATGAGTCATATAGTAGATATGATCAACATGATGATGTTCACCATTGAAACCACCTCAACTCACGTGATGATCGGACTTGAGTTGGTGAATTTGGATCATGTGACACTCAGATGACCTGAGGGATGTCAATTTGAGTGGGAGCTTTAGTAATTTGATTAACTAAACTCATTATGTTGAACAATAGTCTAAGTAACCTTTTCATATTTATGTTGTAGATCAATGGCTCGCGCAGTAGCACCCCTGAATTTTAATGCGTTCCTAGAGAAAGCTAAGTTGAAAGATGATGGAAGTAACTTTGTTGACTAGGCCCGTAATCTAAGGATTATCCTCACGGCTTCCCAGAAATCATATGTCCTTGATGCACCGCTTGGTGACCAACCAGAAGACATGTCTTCCGAAGACGTTAAGAACGCTTGGGAGGCACGTTCTAGAGATTACCCAATAGTTCAGTGTGCAATATTGTATGGCTTAGAACCGGGACTTCAAAGACATTTTGAACATCATGGAGCATATGAGATGTTCCAGGAGTTGAAGTTTATCTTTTAGAAGAATGCCCGGATCGAGTGGTATGAGACCTCCGATAAGTTCTATGCTTGCAAGATGGAGGAGAACGGGTCTATCAGTGAACATATACTCAGAATGTCTGGGTATTCGACTCATCTAGCGGACTTGGGAATTGCCCTTCTGCCAGAGACGATCACTGACAGAGTTCTTCCATCACTGCCACCTAGTTACAAGAGCTTTGTGATGAACTATAACATGCACAGGATGAACAAGTCAATCGCCGCGCTGTTTGCGATGCTAAAAGTCGTTGAGTTTGAAATCCAGAAAGATCATCAAGTGTTGATGGTCAATAAAACCACTAGTTTCAAGAAGAATCGCAAGGGCAAGGGCAAGAAGGGTAAAACCAAGAAGGATGGCAAGTAGTTGCTACTCCTGTAAAGAAGCCCAAGCATGGACCCAAGCCAGAAACTGAGTGCTTTCATTGCAAGGGAACTGGTCACTGGAAGCGGAACTGCCCCAAGTACCTGGCTGACAAGAAGGCGGCCAACAACAAACAAGGTATATATGATATACATGTTATTGATGTGTACCTTACTAGCTCTCGTTGTAGTGCCTGGGTATTTGATACCGGTTCGGTTGCTCACATTTCCAACTCAAAATAGGAACTATGGAATAGACGAAGGCTGGCAAAGGATGAAGTGACGATGCGCGTGGGAAATGGTTCCAAGGTTGATGTGATCGCCATCGGCAAACTGTCTCTTCGATTACCATCGGGATTAGTGATGAACCCAAATAATTGTTATTTAGTGCCTGCGTTAAGCATGAACATTATATCTGGATCTTGTTTATTGCGAGACGGTTACTCATTTAAATCAGAGAATAAAGGTTGTTCTATTTATATGAGTAATATATTTTATGGTCATGCACCCAATGTGAGGGGTTTATTCATATAGAATCTTGATAGTGATGACACACATGTTCATAACATTGATGCCAAAAGATGTAGAGTTGATAATGATAGTACCACTTTCTTATGGCACTGCCATTTAGGTCATATTGGTGTAAAACGCATGAGGAAGCTCCATGCTGATGGACTTTTGGAGTCACTTGATTTTGAATCACTTGACACATGTGAACCATGCCTCATGGGCAAGATGATTAAAACTCCGTTCTCTGGAACAATGGAACGGGCGAGTGACTTATTGGAAATCATACATACTGATGTGTGCGGTCCAATGAATGTTACAACGCATGGTGGATATCGTTATTTTCTCACCTTCATTGATGACTTAAGTAGATATGGGTATATTTACTTAATGAAACACAAGTCTGAAACGTTTGAAAAGTTCAAGCAATTTTAGAGTGAAGTTGAGAATCATCGTAACAAGAAGATTAAATTCCTGCGATCTGATCAATGAGGTGAATATCCCAGTTATGAGTTTGGCAGTCACTTAAGACAGTGTGGAATTGTTTCACAATTGACACCGCCTGGAACACCATAGCGTAATGGTGTGTCCGAACGTCGTAATCGAACCTTATTAGATATGGTGCGTTCTATGATGTCTCTTGCTGATTTGCCACTATCGTTTTGGGGTTATGCATTAGAGACAGCTGCATTCACTTTACATAGGGCTCCATCGAAATCCGTTGAGACGATGCCATATGAACTATGGTTTGGCAAGAGGCCAAAGTTGTCGTTTCTTAAAGTTTGGGGATGTGATGCTTATGTGAAAAAGCTTCGGCGTGAAAAGATGGAATCCAAAGCAGAGAAATGCGTCTTCATAGGATACCCGAAGGAGACAGTCGGGTATACCTTCTATCTCAGATCCGAAGGCAAAGTGTTTGTCGCTAAGAACGAAACATTTCTCGATAAAGAGTTTCTCTCAAAAGAATTGAGTGGGAGGAAAATAGAGCTTGATGAGGTTATTGAACCTTTACTTCGACCAGAAAGAGCGCGACGCAGAAATAATTTTCTATGGAACCTACAACGGTTGAAGAGGAAGTTAATGATGATGATCATGAAGCTTCGGATCAAGCTGCTATTGAACCTCGTAGGTCGACAAGGCCACGTACTATTCCTGACTGGTACGGCAACCCTGTCTTGGAGGTCATGTTGTTGGACAACAATGAACCTACGAGCTATGAAGGAGCGGTGATGGGCCCAAATTCCGAGAAATGGTTAGAGGCCATGAAATCCGAGATGGGATCCATGTATGAAAACAAAGTATGGACTTTGGAAGTATTACCTGAAGGGCGAAAGGCCATTCAGAACAAATGGATCTTTAAGAAGAAGACAGACGCCGACGGTAATGTCACCATCTATAAAGCTTGACTTGTGGTAAAGGGTTTTTCACAAGTTCAAGGAATTGACTACGATGAGACCTTCTCACCCGTAGCGATGCTTAAGTCTGTCAGAATCATGTTGGCAATAGCTTCTTATTTCGACTATGAAATTTGGCAGATGCATGTCAAAACAGCGTTCCTCAATGGTTTCCTTCAGCAAGAGTTGTATATGATGCAACCAGAAGGTTTTGTCGATCCAGAGAATGCTGACAAAGTTTGCAAACTCCAGCGATCCATTTATGGGCTAGTGCAAGCATCTCGGAGTTGGAATAAGCGTTTTGATGAGGTGATCAAAGCGTTTGAGTTTATACAAGTTTATGGAGAAGCTTGTATTTACAAGAAAGTGAGTGGGAGCTCTATAGCATTTCTAATATTATATGTGGATGCCGTATTGCTGATTGGAAACAATATAGAAATGCTGGAAAGCGTGAAGGAATATTTGAACAAAAGTTTTTCAATGAAGGACCTAGGAGAAGCTGCTTTCATATTAGGCATTAAGATCTATAGAGATAGATCGAGATGCTTAATAGCACTTTCACAGAGCACATAGCTTGATAAAGTTTTGAAGAAGTTCAAAATGGATCAGTCCAAGAAGGGGTTCTTGCCTGTGTTACAAGGTGTGAAGTTGAGTAAGACTCAATGCCCAGTGACTGCAGAAGATAGAGAAAAGATGAGTGTCATCCCCTATGCTTCGGCCATAGGCTCTATCATGTATGCAATGCTGTGCACAAGACCCGATGTCAGCCTTGCCATAAGTATGGCCGGAAGGTTTCAAAGTGATCCTGGAATGGAACACTAGGCAGTGGTCAAGAATATCCTTAAGTGCCTGAAAAGGACTAAGGAAATGTTTCTCGTTTGTGGAGGTGATAAAGAGCTCGTCGTAAAGGGTTACGTCGATGCAAGCTTTGACACTG
Organism: Hordeum marinum; assembly: GCA_022496015.1. Lineage (NCBI taxonomy): Eukaryota > Viridiplantae > Streptophyta > Magnoliopsida > Poales > Poaceae > Hordeum > Hordeum marinum. Next base: position 339,341,222 of record CM039676.1, on the reverse strand, counting down.
ATCCGGATGACTCTAAGTCACAAACCAGATATGTATTAATTCTCAACGGGGGAGCGGTAAGCTGGTGCAGTTCCAAGCAAAGCGTGGTAGCCAATTCTACGTGCGAAGCGGAGTACATCGCAGCCTCGAAGGCAGCGAAGGAAGGTGTCTGGATGAAGCAGTTCATGACAGATCTTGGAGTAGTGCTCAGTGCACTGAATCCAATGAACCTGTTCTGTGACAACAATGGTGCCATTGCTCTGGCCAAGGAACCAAGGTTACATAAGAGGGCCAGACACATAAAGCGACGCTTCAACTCCATCCGCAATTACATCGAGGAGAAGGACATAAATATTTGCAAAGTGCACACGGATCTGAATGTTGCAGACCCGTTGACTAAACCTCTTCCAAGGGCTAAACATGATCAAGACCAGAACTGCATGGGTGTTCGATTCATTACAATGTAAATCACATAGTGATGTGAACTAGATTATTGACTCTAGTGCAAGTGGGAGATTGTTGGAAATATGCCCTAGAGGCAATAAATAAAGTGTTTATTATTATATTTCCTTGTTCATGATAATCGTTGATTACCCATGCTAAAATTGTATTGATTGGAAACACATTACATGTCTGGGTAAATAGACAACACTTTGTCCCTAGTATGCCTCTAGTGAACTAGCTCGTTGGTCAAACATGGTCAAGGTTTCCTAGCCATTGACATGTGATGTCATTTGATAACGGGGTCACATCATTAGGAGAATGATGTGATGGACAAGACCCAAACTACAAATGTAGCATATGATCGTGTCAGTTTATTGCTACTGTTTTCTGCATGTCAAGTATATGTTCCTATGACCATGAGATCATGTAACTCACGGATACCGGAAGAGTGCCTGGTGTGTATCAAACATCCAATGTAACTGGGTGACTATAAAGGTGCTCTACAGGTATATCCGAAGGTGTCTGTTGAGTTCGCATGGATCAAGACTGGAATTTGTTACTCCGTGTGACGGAGAGGTATCTCAGGGCCCACTCGGTAATACAACATCATAATCAGCCTTGCAAGCAATGTGACTAAGTGCTAGTCACAGGATCTTGTATTACGGAATGAGTAAAGAGACTTTCCGGTGACGACGTTGAACTAGTTATGGAGATACCGACGATCGAATCTCGGGCAAGTAACATACCGAAGAACAAAGGGAACATCATTCGGGGTTAACTGAATCCTTGACATAGAGGTTCGTTCGATAAAGATGTTCATAGAATATGTAGGAACCTATATGGAAATCCAGGTCCCACTATTGGTTATTGACTGTAGAGGTGTCTCGGTCATGTCTACATAGTTCTCGAACCCACAGGGTCTGCACACATAAGGTTTGGTGACGTTTCGGTAGTATAGAGTTATGTATGGTGGTGACCGAAGGTTGTTCGGAGTCCCGGATGAGATCCCGGACGTCACAAGGAGCTCCGGAATGGTCCTTAGGTAAATATTGATATATAGGAAGTCCTATTTTGGTTGCCGGAAAAGTTTCGGGCTCATCGGTAGTGTACCGGGAGTGCCGGTATTGTACCGGGAGACCATCGAGAGGGGTATTTCGACCCAAGAGGCTACATGGGCTGTGGGAGAGTGAATACCAGCCCTTAGTGGGCTGGTGGAAGTCCCACACAAGGCCCATGCGGCTGGGAGAGAAAACCCAAAGAGATAAGGTGGAAAAAAGGCAAAATAAGGAGGAATCCTAGTCCTACTAGGATTGGAGGAGGATTCCTCCTCTCCCACTTGGTTCGGCCATCCCAAGGGCTCGCTGCTTGGGAGCCAAGCCTCCTCCTCCTCTCCTCCTATATATACTAGAGGGTTTTAGGGTTTTGGCACATATTTTTCAGCCACGTGCTACCCGTTCCACCAGTGCATGGTTTCTCCTCTAGATCAGATTTCTGCAGTGCTTAGGCGAAGCCCTGCCGGAATAGCTCCACCACTATCGCCGGAGCGCATCACGCTGCCACAGAACTCTTCTACCTCTCCGCTCCCTCTTGCTAGATCAAGAAGGCCGAGATCGTCTTCATGCTGTACGTGTGCTGAATGCGGAGGTGCTGTCCGTTCGGTGCTTGATCAGGACGGATCGTGATTGGATCGCGGGACGCTCGGCGATTTGGATCGCAAAGACGGTCGACTACACCAACCGTGTTTCTTAACGCTTCCCGCTTAGTGATCTACAAGGGTATGTAGATCCACTCTCCCTCTCGTAGATGCTCATCACCATGGATAGGTCTTGCGTGAACGTAGGAAATTGTTTGTTTCCCATGCGACGTTCCCCAACAATTATGCTAACTACATTGTTGCTAAATATATACCACGTAGTTTCACATACCAACAAAATAAAAAACAATTCTTCTATGATTTAATACATTACTTTTGGGATGACCCACATCTTTATAAAGAAGGGGTAGTGGTAATATTAGACGTTGTGTACCTGAGCATGAACAGGAACAAATCCTATGGAAATGTCATTTCGAAGCCTATGTAGGACATCATGCGGGAGATAAAACTCTTCACAAGGTATTTCATTCTGGTTTTTATTGTCCTACTCTCTTCAAGGATGCCCGTAAGTTTGTCTTGTCTTGTGATGAATGTCAAAGAATTGGTAATATCGGTAAGCGTCAGGAAATGCTATGAATTATTCACTTGTTGTTGAACCATTCTATGTTTGGGGTTTTGACTATATGGGACCTTTTCCTTCCTCTAATGGGTATACTCGTATTTTGGTTGTTGTTGATTATGTTACTAAGTGGGTAGAAGCTATTCCAACTAGTAGTGTTGATCATAACACCTCCATTAAAATGCTTAAAGAAGTTATTTTCCCGAGGTTTGGAGTCCCTAGATATTTAATGATTGATGGTGGTTCACACTTTATTCATGGTGTTTCCGTAAAATGGTTGCTAAATATGATGTTAACCATAGAATTGCATCACCCTATAATCCTCAATATAGTGGTCAAGTTGAACTTAGCAATAGAGAAATAAAATTAATATTACAAAAAAATGTCAATAGGTCCCGAAACAATTGGTCTAAGAAACTAGATGATGCACTTTGAGCCTATAGAACAGCTTATAAAAATCCTATGGGTATGTCTCCATACAAAATGGTATAAGGAAAATCTTGTCATTTGCCTCTAGACTTAGAACACAAAAGGAGTTTGGGCAATTAAAGAACTCAACTACGACTTCAAACTTTCCGGTGAAAAGAGGTTATTTAATATTAGCTCATTAAATGAATGGAGAACCCAAGCTTATGAAAATGCCAAACTACTCAAAGAAAAAGTTAAAAGATGGCATGAAAAAAGAATCCAAAAGCTGGAATTCGAAGTTGGAGAATATGTTCTTTTGTACAACTCTCGTTTTCGATTTTTTTGCAAGAAAACTTCTTCCAAATGGGAATGACCATATGTTATCGAAGAGGTTTATTGCTCTAGAGCTATAAAGATTAATAATGCCGAAGGCTAACCCGAAGGTGGTCAATGGACAAAGAATTAAACACTATATCTTAGGTACGCCTATTAATGTTGAAAGCAATATTATCCAAACCATGACACCGGAAGAACAGACAAAAGAAACCTTCCAGAACACTCCAGAATCCTAAAAAGAGGAGGTACGTTATACGGTAAGTAAAAGGACTCCAAAAAATCCGCAAATATATTTTCTGTCAGTTTTGGAATATTACAAAAATTAGGAAGATAAGAAATAAACAGGAAAGCAACGAAGGTGAGCACGATACACCAGGCCGCACCTGCCCTCCCTAGCGCGCCCTGGTGGGTTGTGCCCTTCTCGCGCACCTTCCCGACTCCGTTTTCCTTCCATATTCTTGTTTCCCAAGATAGAAGCAATCTCTCTCTATATATATCCCCGATTTTTTTGATCATCGCATCACAGAAATATTCCTTGTTATTGTTTCATGTTGTTTTCTTGTCAGATCTAGATCTCCATGGCTCCACCAAGCCCCTCCAAGGACAAGTTCTTCGGGAAGGTCATCAACACGTACTTGTTGGAGGTATGAAGCACTCTCAAGCCATTGTGATGTGTGAGGGGGTGCTCCAGATCTCAGATGTTCAGGGGCTCAAGAGGACAGGAAGCAGGGAGGCCAGACTTGAGGCGGTGGAATAAGACGTCTTCAAGTGCCAAGGGATGGAGGAGCGTGGACTTAGTGCCAATCACTCCATGATCACGAAATTCACCCGTGATCACAAGATGGATGGAAGGTCCATGAAGGACATCATATTCACCTTCAACAAGGAAATCAACTTTCTGAAAAGTCAAATCTATGATCTTCAAAACCATGTTTTTTAGTATGAAGCAAGATTTAAAGGTATGAGTTTAGCGTCCAGTTCCAGAACTCGGGAGACTCGTACATCAACTTTTGATGGTGATCCCTTTCCCTTCAAGCCGGAGGACAAAATTACTACCTCATCACCACCACCTTCATCATCTTCACCACCAAAGGAGACTTGAGTACACGGGTATGGGCACTCCCCTTGGCTTGATCCAAGCTTGGGGGAGATGCCCTGGTATCGTATCACCATCACTTTTTATTTCCCTTTACTTATGTTATTTCGATCTTTAGCTATTTCATGATTTAGTTGAATAAAATCTTAGTATGATGTATTTTCAAGTGCTAGTTTCGTGATCTATCTATCTATGTAATCGAGTGAGAGTTATATAGTAAAGTTTAGTTTGAGCCCTTGCTTCTTTACTTTCTTGTTGCAATCATAACAGAAAGAAAATAAATGAAAATGATCGTATGCTCATCTTATGGTAAGTAATGACATCACATAAGGAAAAGTATAAGTGGTAAAATTTATTGGAGATTGACAAGCATAGCATTGGTCAATGATACAATTCATCAAAGAATTAATAGGGGAAGAGAAGATTCACATGCAAATACAGTATCTTGGACATCTTTTATGATTGTGAACCCCCCATTAAATATTATATGCCAAAATTGTTGACGTTGGACAAGGAAGACAACATGATGATTTATGTTTGTTCATATTCACATAGAAGTTATATTGTCATAGATCCTTCAACATGTGGTGCTTGCTCAATATCTTTGCTAGTCAAAAATTCCGCACTAAGTAGAGATACTACTTGTGCATCCAAAAACCCAAAACCCAAACTCGTGTTTTGAGAGTCCACCATATCTACCTACGGATTGAGTAAGATCCTTCAAGTAAGTTACCATAGGTGCACTAAGGCAATAAAATTGCTTCTAAATGTGTTTGATCAGTTAGTGTAAGAGAAAATTAAGCATTGTACGAACTTGTGATGCCACAGTAATAAAAGCGACGGACTGCATAATAAAGGTTACTATCACAAGGGGCAATTTAATGTGACGTTCTTTTGCATTAAGGTATTTGGCATACAAACTAAAATGCGCATGACAACCTCTGCTTCCTTCTACGAAGGGCCTATCTTTTACTTTTATGTATTTACTTTTATGCAAGAGTCAAATTATTCTTCCCTATTCCTTCTTGCTTTTTCTTTTGCAAGCATCATGTGGTGGGGAAAGATCTAGGAACATATATCCAGTTGGATATGAGTGAGCATGAGTTATTATTTTTGACATCACCCTTGAGGTGAATACGTTGGGAGGCGAAACTATAAGGCTCTATCTTTCTGTGTGTCTGGTTCAAACTTTTTGCTCATGGGTATGCTGTGATTGTTAGAAATCATAGAGTATTAAATGATGGTTGAGTATGTGGACTTGCCAAAAGGCTCTGACATGAGACCCTTCCTGAAAATATGATGAATTGTAGATGCAAAAAGTTGACTCAGAACATAGTTTGTTGGTTTTCAATAAGGTTTATGCTTTATACTTCTATGTTATGATGAATTGTGACTTGTTCATGAGAAATTATATGATGAATTTATATAATAAAATTTATACAAAAAAGTCTTATAAGAAAGTTTGTTGCTGCTATGATCATAAGCATGATGCTAATATGTCTGTATTTTGTTTTATCGACACCTCTCTCTAAAACCATGTGGACATGTTTTTCGATATCGGCTTTCGCTTGAGGACAAACAAGGTCTAAGCTTGGGCGAGTTGATACGTCCATTTTGCATCATGATTTCCTACTATTATTTATAATGTTTTTATGCATATTAATTCTTTATGGAGTAATTCTATTGCCTTTTCTCTCACAATATGCAAGGTTTACACAAAGAGGGAGAATACCGGCATCTGTAATTCTGGACTTGAAAAAGCATATCAGAGATACCGATTCTTCACATCGTCAAATAAGACGAAACTTTGCGGAGAATTATTTTGGAATATATAAAAATAATGGAGTAAATAACTATCGGAGGGGGGACACCTGGTGCCCACAAGACACCAGGGCGCGCCAAGCCCCCCAGGCACGACCTAGTGGGTAGTGGGCAACCTAGCCAACCTTCGGTGCCCATCTTTTGGTACATAAGGTATTTTTACCTATAAAAAATCAAGAGGGGACTTTCGGGATGGAATACCAACGCCTCGAGGTGGAACTTGGGCAGGATTAGTTTTGCGCTCCGACGGAGCGATTTTGCTGGGGGAACTTCCCTCCCGGAGGGGGAAATTGAAGCCATCGTCATCACCAACAACCCTCTCATCTTCGGGAGGCCAATATTCATCGACATCTTCAGCAGAACCATCTCCTCTCAAACCCTAGTTCATCTCTTGTGTTCAATCTTTGTATCGGAACCTGAGATTGGTACCTGTGGGTGACTAGTAGTGTTGATTACATTACGTAGTTGATTACTATATGGTTTATTTGGTGGAAGATTATATGTTCAGATCCATTATGCTATTTAATACCCCTCTGATCTTGAGCATGAATATCATTTGTGAGTAGTTACCTTTGTTCTTGAGGTCACCGGAGAAGACATGTTGCAAGTAATCATGTGAAGTTGATATGTGTTCGATATTTTGATGATATGAATGTTGTGATTCCCTTAGTGGTATCATATGAACTTCGACTACATGACACTTCACCATCTTTGGGCCTAAGGGAATGCATTATAGAGTAGTTATTAGATGATGGGTTGCTAGAGTGACAGAAGCTTAAACCCTAGTTTCTGCGCTATTTCATAATGGGTTGATTTGGATCCACATGTTTAATGATATGGTTAGATTTTATCTTAATACTTTTCTCATAGTTGCGGATGCTTGTGAGGGGGTTAATCATAAGTGGGAGGTTTGTTCAAGTAAGAACAGAACCCATGCACCGGTCCACCCACATATCAAATTATCAAAGTAGTGAATGAGAATCAAACCAACATGATGAAAGTGACTAGATGAAATTCCCGTGTACCCTCAAGAACGCTTTGCTTATTATAAGAAACCATTTTTGTTGGGGATATAACCCCATGGTAATACCCACCCAGGTGGGGCCGGGTCGTAGCTGGCGGCTCATAGTCCAGACCAAGGAAGAAGAGCCAGAAGGCATAGGCCTGGCCGTATGATGGTTTACCAAGATGGGCCAAGACAAAGGCCCAGATGGAAGATGGCATGAAGACCTGGGTAGTTAAGTCGCCCGGAGGCAGTTTTCCCAAGATGGTAAGGCAATAAAGAGACAGAGTCAGATACGTTCTAAGAGTCGATATGAGACTTGTGTAACCCGTGGCCCTGACCTCCTATATAAAGGCGAGACCCGGGGCGACTTAGACAGAAACCAACTAATCGAGAACTAGGTCAAGCGAATCTGCTCCCTTGTAATTGATATTCCAATCAATACAACACAAGCATAACGTAGGCTTTTACCTCTTCTTGAGGGGCCGAACCTGGGTAAACTTGTGTCCTTCGTCCCAACCAACCCCTTTGAGTCCATCACCCTAGTGATGGCCTCGAACCTAAGTCCTCGGACATCTGCCATGACAAAACGACGACAGTTGGTGCCCACCGTGGGGTTCGCGCTTTGTGGTGTTGAGTTCTCAAAGGGCTCTCTCCCAGGGATCGAGGGGTACGTTGTTGGAAGGATGAACAAGAGTCGCCATGGCCGGCTCTACATCGACTACGCTGGCTGGGGCCCTGAGGCCGACTCCACTGAGTACGGTTTCCGGGTTCCCTTCGGCGGAATCCACGTCTTCATCAGCAAGATCGGCGGATCTACACCCGGGCCGGGCGTCTGCATCGACATCATCGAGCCGGCCCGACGCGTACAACCCGCCCGTGCTAACCCGGGCAGGAAGCATGTTTTCGTTGGCTTTACTCAGGGCATGGATCTTGAAGGTTCCATGTCATAGGAAACTCTCGTCTGCTCGGAGGATGGATCTTCGAGCGGGGAGACAGAATCAATCTACCAGCTTCACGATGGAAGACTCGGGGGCTACGATGAGCTTCACCCCGAGTCAGAGTATCATGAGCCGGAGGATCACGGGCCGCCGACTCGTGTGGCCTTCTTCATGGCGGGATCAGCACCGGGCCCGAGTAGTACACCCATCGGGGCAGCGGGGTCGGGGGTCGACCCGTCATCGGCTCAGGTTCTCCTGGATCTAATGAACGATCTTACTGCCCTGATGACGACTGAGGTCACAACTGAGAATCAAGCAGCCCGGAACGTAGAGATCGCGAGACTGAAGGACCAGATGACTGAAGTCCAATAGGGGATCAGCATGCTGAAGGCTCAGATGGATGCGGAGGCGGAGCGCCTTTGGGTGGATGCTTTCCGCCTTGAGTTGGAGCAGCAATCTGCAGCGGCAGTTCAGCGGATGAGGCATCAGTCCTACTTGCGGGAACAATATGAGGCCAGAAACCTTTTCAACATGCCGGGAACGGGACGGACAGCGGAAGCACCTGGAAGTCAGCCGACGGCTCGGCAGCAGCATCTTAACCCGCCCCGACGGAACCAGGCCTCACAATTGGCTTTCCCAATGCCGACGGGTCACTATTCAAACCCGGCAGAGAACATGGTGGCGGTAGCAACCCAGTTTGGAACAATCCCTATCTCGGACGAGGCGCCTTTCGCAGAAGAGGTGTGGAACGCTATTCGGTACCTACTGACGGCGATGGCTCAGTAGGAGAAGTACACTTATAGACGGAGTCACGTGCATTCAACCCCCATCCCTAGCCGCAGTTATAGCTGACGCTATGAGTCGCTGGTGGTTTCTAGCAGTGATCGACACTGGGACCCGCCACGAGATGACCGGGTGGTTCTGGATGCTCAGGCGCTGGTGGATCGGGTGAGAGCACATCAAGAGGCGGCAGCTCTGGCGGCGACGGCTCTGGCAGCTCATCAAGAACCCACACCTTCCATCTCGGTTGGGGCAGGGGTAACCTCCAGGGCCGTGAGGGTGCCATGCTTAGCGCCGGCTTTGCGGAACGAGCGTTTGCCGAAAGATTTCAAGGGTCCTCGCAAGGTCCCAAATTACACTGCTGACCTGCCTCCGGAGGCTTGGATTGAAAGCTACGAATTGTCCATGGAGATGTTAGATGTCAATGACGTAGTATGTACCAAGTATTTTATCATGATGCTAGAAGGGCCGGCTCGCACGTGGTTAAAGGGCTTCCCACCCAACACCATTAATTCCTTGGCCGAGTTAAAGGCGAAGTTCATCAAAAATTTCCAAGGAACATGCAAGCAACCCATGACGATTGTGGATTTGGATCATTGTGTGCAACAAGAGGATGAGTCGGCTCATCATTGCGTCCGATGGGTCTCAACTATCATCCACTCGTCTGAATAGATTACGACGGCTCAAGGAGTTTTGATTCTGGAGAAGAATCGCCACTTTACTCCTCTGAAGCAGAAGCTTGGCCGGCTCAAGCGTTCATGTCAGGACATGGGGGAGCTCATGACGGCTCTCACGAAGTATGTCGACTCTGACAATACGAAGGATCCAGGTTTTAATGAGGAGAAGCCTAGTAAGGGTAAGAAGACTAACAATGGCAAGGGTGCAGCAGGCAATGGCAACCATGGCAAGAGGAAGAATCCAAATGGCAGGTCAAAATTGGTGGCCAACACCAGCATCGGGAACAATCGTGCTAAGGGCAAAGGGAATTTATACAACCCTTTAATAAGGGTAAAACTCCTTTTAACTTGGAGGAGATGCTCAATAAACCTTGTCCAGAACACAGCCGACCCGATAGGGTGGCGGGTCACACGTGGATGAATTGCCACATTATGCGACAGTTTCGGGACTACAGCTTGCGGGAGCATCCCAACAATGGTGGTGGCCCGCCAGGCGGCTTAGGACCAGGCGGGTCAGGGGCCGTTCTTGGTTCGGGCGGCTCATGATCCAGCTATCAGGGTCAGGGCAATCAAGGAAAGTCATCATCAGCAATCTGGTGGCGGTAATCAGCAGCAGAGTAACCAATCTGTGTTTTCAGAGTAATCCGAAGCAGCTCAGCTTGGGTTAGTATCATGTTTTTACGACCAGCCTTGACAGGCGAGATCAGAAGTTGCGCAAGCGGGCGGTTAATGCGGTCACACCGGCTCTCTAGTAGTATTTGAAGTGGTCTGAGTACGATATAACTTGGAGTAGAGAGGATCACCCATCGCGTGTTGACGATCCAGGGCGGCTGGCTCTGGTGGTTGCCCCCAAGTGGGAGGATAAATGTTTACTAAGGTACTTATGGATGGTGGCAACAACATCAATATCCTATACTATGACACTTTCCACCATATGAAGTTGATTGATAAAGATCTTAGGCCTTCTTCGACAGTCTTTCATGGTGTGGTGCCAGGCAAGTCGGCTTATCCAGTGGGTAAGATCTCTTTGGAAGTCGCCTTTGGTGACGAATACAATTACAGAGTGGAATCCTTGTGGTTTGAGGTGGTAAAAATTAAAAGTCCATATCATGCTCTGTTTGGGCAACCGGCTTACGCCAAGTTCATGGCTAGGCCTTGCTATGTCTACTTACAGCTCAAGATGCCAAGATTGAACGGGACGATTACTGTGCATGGTGATCGGAAGACGGCGATTGAATGTGAGGAAGGAGATGCAACTTATGCAGAGTCAAGTTGCACTGAAGGAGAGCTCAAGTTTTATAAGGAAAATGTTGACCCGGAGGACATGACTCCACTCAAAAAGCCTACCATAGAATCTGAGCCGCCCCTCAAGTTTTTGGCGGATGATACCAAGTTGGTGGACTTCACTCCGGGTGACTCATCATAACAATTCACTATTGGGGCCAATATGGATCCCAAATAGGAAAGCGTGCTCATCAAATTCATCCGTGAGAATCGGGACATCTTTGCATGGAAGCCTTCTGACATGCCGTGTGTATCGAGAGAGTTTGCTAAGCACCACCTTAATGTGGATCCTAATTTTAAGCCGGTCAAACAGTTCCTTCGGCGGTTTAATGAATAGAGACACAAGGCCATTGGGGAAGAAGTGGTCCGGCTTCTGGCGGCGGGTTTCATCGTTGAAGTGTTTCATCCAAAATGGCTTGCTAACCTGGTGCTAGTGCTTAATAAGAACGACACGTGGCGTATGTATGTGGATTACATGGATCTTAACAAGGCCTGTCCGGTTGACCCGTTTGCTCTCCCCCGTATCGACCAGATCATCGATGCAACGACGGGTTGTGAGAGTTTGTGCTTCCTGGACGCTTACTCAGGTTATCATCAGATCAAGATGGTAGTCAAGGACCAGGAGAAGACGGCTTTCATCACGCCTTTTGGTGCTTTCTTCTATGTATCTATGCCTTTCGGGCTCAAGAGTGCCCAGGCGACTTACCAGCGTTGTGTACAGAACTGTCTTCACAGTCAAGTTGGATGCAATGTTCATGCATATGTGGATGATATTGTGATCAAGTCAAGGAAGAAGGAGACTCTACTTGACAATCTGAAGGAAACTTTCGACAACTTATGGGTCTACAAGATGATGCTTAACCTGGCTAAGTGTGTTTTTGGAGTTCCTGCAGGCAAGCTCTTGGGGTTTCTAGTCTCTGAGCGTGGCATTGAGGCTAATCCAGATAAAATTAAGGCTATTACTTCCCTGTGTGAGCCAGCATGCATCAATGATGTTCAGTGCTTGACGGGATGGATCGCTGCGTGAAGCCGGTTCATAAGCCGCCTTGGTGAGAAGGCTATCCCTTTATACCAGATGATGAAGAAGAAACACAACTTTGTCTCGAGTAAGGCGGTGGGTGAGGCATTTGATGCACTCAAGAAGCAACTCACTGAGCCCCCGGTCTTAGCTACTCCGGCTGAGAAGGAACCTTTGCTCTTATACGTGGCGGCTAATAACTAGGCAGTTAGCGCCGTTATCGTTGTTGAGCGTAAGGAGGTAGGGAAGGAATATCCGGTTCATAGGCTGGTTTACTATATCAGTGAAGTCTTGACAGAGTCAAATTAGAGGTACCCACATTGGCAGAAGGTGGTATATGGGGTGTTCATGGCAAATCATAAGCTGGAGCATTACTTTCTGGGGCACCAGATCACAGTGGTTAGCTCAGCCTCGTTGGGGGACATAATTCAAAACAGGGAAGCCACCGACATGATTGCTAAGTGGGCATTGGAACTTGGACCTCTTAATCTGAAATACGTGCCTCGCATGATAGTCAAGTATCAAGCCTTGGTGGATTTCATAAATGACTGGACGGAGTGTCAGGCGCCCGAGGAGAAGCCGGATAACACATATTTGACAATCCACTTTGATGGATCCAGGCAACTGGAAGGATCAGGGGCAGGGGTTGTCTAAACTTCCTCGAAAGGTGACAAGTTCTATTATGTGCTAAGGTTAATGTTTCCTTGTACTAACAATGCAGCTGAGTATGAAGCTCTACTTCATGGCCTCCGGGTGGCTAAGGAGATGAACCTGAGCCGGGTTAGATGTCCTGGCGACTCAGATCTCATAGCCCAGCAAGTTTATCGTCAGGCGGACCCACGGATGGCGACTTATCGTCAAGCGGTGGATGTCATTGCTGGTCATTTCAATGGTTATCAGGTGGATCCTATTGATCGTCGCAGGAACGAGGCGGCTGATGCGCTATCAAGGCTGGGTTCTCAGCGTAAGCCAGTGCCGCCTAATGTTTTCTTAGATGTACTACATCACCCGTCAGTTAAGTTACCCTCAGAGGAAGACTTGGCTATACCTGACCCAGAGGGGCAGCTCATGGCGGCTCTACATGCTATCCATGACTGGACCGTGCCTTATCTGGAATACTTGACTAGCAGCGAGTTACCCGAAGATGAAAACTTTGCGAGACAGATCGTCAGGCGATCTAAATCTATGACAATCATCAATGGTGAGCTACATAAGTGCAGCATTACCGACGTTTTTCAACGTTGTGTCACACCAGAGGAAGACAAGGAGATCTTGAATGAAATTCACGCTAGCGATTTTGTTCATCACGCCGGCTCAAAATCTCTGGTGGCCAAGGCTTTTCGACATGGTTTGTTCTGGTTGATGGCTCATCAAGATGCAGAAGATTTGGTTCGCAAGTGCGATGGATGTCAGAAGTTCGGCCGACGTGCTCACGTGCCGGCTCAGGAGTTGCGAATGATTCCAATCACCTGGTCGTTTCTAGTCTGGGGGCTTGATATGGTCGGGCCTTTTATTAGATCCAAGGACAAGAAGACCCACCTCTTAGTGGCAGTGGACAAGTTTACCAAGTGGATAGAAGCTGAGCCAGTCGACAAGTGTGACACTGTTACGGCGGTTCAATTTGTTAAAATGTTGATCTACCACTTTGGTTACCCTCATAGTATCATCACACATAATGGTACGAACTTATCCAAGGGGGCTATGCAAGTGTTCTGTGAAAGTAAGCACATCCGACTTGACGTTTGTGCGGTTGCTCATCCACAATCCAATGGTCAGGCAGAGCGTGCTAACCAGGAAATTTTGAAAGGCATCAAGCCCCGGCTTATGGTTCCTTTGCTGCGAACGCCGGGTTGTTGGGTGCAGGAGTTGCCATCAGTCTTATGGAGCATCCGAACCACTCCCAACAGGTCAACAGGCTATAGGTCTTTCTTTATGGTTTATGGCACAGAAGCCGTGTTACTGAGTGATATACGTCATGACTCTCCAAGGGTGGCGGCTTACGTTGAGGTAGATAATGAAACAGCGCGTCAAGACGCGTTGGATGCTTTGGATGAAGAGCGTGATCTGGCGGCAGCTCGATCGGTGATTTATCAACAAGACTTTCATCGCTATCATAGCTGCAGAGTTAAGACCCGAACGTTTCAAGAAGGCGACTTAGTGTTGCGATTGTTTCAAGACCAAAAAGATGCACACAAGTTATCCCCTCCATGGGAAGGACCTTTTGTGGTTAGCAGAAATATCAACAACAGGTCATATTACCTCATTGACATACGAGACGACTCAAGCATTTCTGGGCAGGAGACCTTACTATACTTGAGTCATCAACACTCAACCTTGTACACCATCATTGTATATATCACTTATATATATGAATAAAGTTGGCATCCCTGCAAGCTGGGGCCTTTGCCGTTTCGCATATCTTAGTTTGCGCCGAAGTTGCCACCGTTAACAAGGTCGTCTAGGGGGCTTCCAACCCACCGGGTTCAGCTTATCACACCCTATCGATCGGCTCTCAAGCCAAAGTCAAGCGGGTTATATACCCAAAAGTTGACACCGTTAACAAGGTCATCTAGGGGGCTTCCAACCCATCAGGTTTAGCTTATCACACCCTATTGATCGTTTCTCAAGCCAAAGTCAGGCGGGTTATATACCCAAAAGTTGACACCGTCAACAAGGTCATCCAGGGGGCTTCCAACACACCGGGTTTAGCTTATCACACCCTATTGATCGGCTCTCAAGCCAAAGTCAGGCGGGTTATATACCCAAAAAGTTGACTCCATCAGCAAGGTCATTTGGGGGCTTCCAACCCACCGGGTTTAGCTTACATACCCTCTTGATCGGCTCTTAAGGCACCGCAATCTCGAGTTAAACCTTCCTGTAAGCTGATGCTACTCCGCTATGTGACCTATGGAACTCTTACCAGTTAATCTCGCTTAGAGACCTTGAGCCGGTTCAAATAAGTTGACAGCCAATCTCAATAGAGACCCTGTACTGGTTAAGGTTAAACCAGCGGCTCTTGTCATGTGAGGGCCGACTTACGGAAAGCAAGGACAAACTCTCTCAGCTACTGCCGACTCTCCGCTATGTGGCCCATTTCGTACTCTTAGATAGTTAATCTTTAAAGACCCTATACTGCTTAAGGTTAAAACGATAGATTTATGTCACGTGAGAGGTAGTTTATGGGCTACCAGGGTACTGATGCCCTGCTGCGTCTCTTTCTAGGACGTTATGCTCCTATCAGTTAATCTTGCTTAGAGACCCTGAGCCGGTCAAAGAAGTTGACGGCCAATCTCGATAGAGACCCTGTACTGATAAGGAGTTCTAGTAGTGAGTCCACTTAGAAGAACCGGCACATGAGTCATTGAAACGGCAAAGCCAGGAAACATTTAACATCTCTAGGTTGTGCATTTTTAAGCCGCCCTCGCAGTAATGCGGAATTTATTCTGTTATGTATTCTTGCAGGCTGTCTCTTAAGATAAGCCGCCATGAAATTTGATCTGATTGAAGCACAAGGCAGATAAAAAGAAATTAAGCCGTGCGCGATGGCACAGTTCAGGCAAGACATGGTTTTTCTAAGCCTATTATAGAGCTCTCCACAAGAGCCCAAAAGCAAGACTTAAAGTTTTTTACAACGCTCAAACTTCGGCGGATCAACAAGCCGGGTTATGCTATTGCAGTATAAATTTGTTCAGCTGGACGGCGGGTCATCTTGTGGCGGGTCTTTGACCTCCTCGATCTGAAGATTTTCCATGTCCCAGTTGCAGTTGGTTAAAGCTTGAAAGTTGGCCTCTTCAAAGAGGGGAGACGGGTCAATGTTAGGGGCAAAGAGATGCTTACGGCGTGCAGGAGTTAAGTCCCTAGCCTCGAAGGTTGGACCACGCACTCATTTGTTCTCAGAGTTGTGAGCCGCCTAGTACGTTGACATATTCACTTCTTCCGCCAACACCGATGCAAGGACCCTGGAGGCCTTCATACAACGGGCATAGTCGGCTTTTGTGAATTCTGAGCTGTCGTCCTTCTTGGATGGAAAGTCGTCCATCATTTCTTCAGCAGTTAGCTCTGAGGCAAAGGCCAAAGCCCGGCTTACCGCAACAATGGCTCCCTTCCGGGCGGCTGATTTTTTGAGCTCTTGGATTTGCTTTGGTAGGGTGGATAACACCTCTATTACTCCCTTCATGGACTTGGGGATACTCTCTTTATTCAGCATCGCTTTGATCGAGCAAAGAGTTCCGTAGTATAGCTGCTCTGATAAAGTGTAGACGGCATTCAGCTACAGCAAGCTGTCGGCACCAAGCTGGCGGCTCCTTTGACCTGCAAAGGACGAGTTTTGCGTGATAAGCCTCCTGCACATTTGTTTATGTAAGAATATTGGCTGAATTTTTAGTACTTACCTAAGATAGCAGCAGTCATCTTTGAGATATGGCGCTTCAGGGAGTGCAACTCGTCTGATATGGACATGAGTCACTGGTCAGCATCGTCTGCATGTTTGGCCAGAGCAGTTTGTTCCGCCTCAGCAGTTTTCTTGAAAGCAACAAATTCAGACTTAACTTTTGTAAGCTCTTCGACGGCAAGCCGACGCTTCTCCTCTGCTTCGCTTCAGGCGGCTTGCTGGGAGGCAAGATTGCTCTTTAGGCCGGTCAGTTTAGACTCGGCATTACTTAAAGTTTCCTGTGACATACAAAAGCAATGAGGGGTAAGTCGCTAGATGGTCAGCTAAGGGAATATAATGCAAGTCTCAAGCAGATTGCAAGAAATATACTCGCCACTTGGGGGCTAATGTCTGTTTGTTCTCCAAGACTACAAGTAAGTTCCGGCTCACCTTCATCAAAATAAGCCGACACTTGGGGGGCTACAGTGATGTTTTCTGAGTCTACAATGAAGTTCCGGCTCATATTCGTCAAAGATAAGCCGGCACTTGGGGGCTACATATGGCTCTTCACTCAATCTACAGGGAAGTTCCGACCCATTATTTCTATACTGCCCGAACTTGGGGGCCACCATTGATCAAATAATCAACATTGAGTATCGGCTCAACATATACATATTCAGCCGATACTTGGGGGCTACAGGCTAAGTTGATCTACTTGGGACATGAATTGGAAGACCCGGTTTACCATTTGCAAATATTAAACTAGGTCTTGGGGGTTACATAAGGGTATAAGGAAAGGAAGACATACCTCATATTTTTGCTTCAGTAAGCCAACAAGTTTGCGCTCCATGTTCCGGCTTGTGGACAGACGGTTCAGATAAGCAGCATGTAGCTTGTCGGAGTTGACTTCTCCAGCATGAGGAGCTCAAAGTTCAGGCTGTGAGAAGCTTTATCCTTCTTGGTGTGTTTGGTCAGCACATGAGGCTTGGGAGATTGGAAGCCTGTACCAGTAATAATGACGTCCGAAAGAATTGGTTCTTCGACGACTATTGAAGGGCTTGGCGTCTTAGAACTGGTCCTTGGAGGACTATCGGGTGCCATCTCATGGGCCGCCGGCTCGGAGGTCCGACGAGTGTCTTCAGAGGCATCCTTTGTGGCTGTAGAGGGCTTAGTGCAGGCCACGGGAGAGTCCAGCTTAGCAGGCTCAGGCTCTTGGGCAGTGGGGGCAAAAGTAGACCCGCTGGTCTTCCTTCATTTCGCTTGATCCCTAGAAACCACAGAAGATTATTGTATAAAGTTCAGAGATGACAAAGGATATGATGCAAACATGAAAGCACGTACTCTGGGTTGATCTTTAGGGGTGGCAGCTTAGTCGTTGTAGAGTCGCCTGATGATGGGGGCGATTCTTGAAAGCAGTGAAAGCAATATAAAGAAAGAGTAAAGTTATAAGGCAAGGTCGACAAAGCTAAACCAAGTTAAACAAGTACCTCAGCCGACCGTTTCCGCTGAGCTAGAGAGTTAGACAACCCGTTTCAGCCGGCGCTCTGGGTTTGGCATCGTGAGGGGTGTTGTTGCTTTTTGAAAAGAAAGTTGGGGTATAAATAAGAAAGAGGATGAGAAAATGCAACTTTTCGGACAACCCGCCATATCTTCTTTGGTGGAAGATGTTCTGAGTCACATGAAACATAGGTTACCTCAGGAACGTTGGCTGGCTTGTCTCCGTTTCGTCATGTGAGTTATTACTATCAGTAAGGTGCATAGTAAGACGGTCAAGAGAGTCAAATTCTACCTCTGAGTCGTCAACCTCAGGTTGCTCTTGAGGTACAGTTTTCTTCTTTTGGCCGCCGGTCTTTTCATTAGACTTCTTCGGAGGGGGGATATATTTCTTCTTCCAAAAGCCAGAGTTAGCCTGAAAGTAGAAGCCACCGAAGGAGGTTAAAGGTTGCAACATACATGGATAGTTAATGCGGAGGAAAGGAGATTTGAAAGCCGTCCTTACATCTAGGGCCGGGTTTGTGACACGGAATGGTGGTAACCGAACTGTCGTGAGCTTGTCACGGCAAATGTCCGGGTGAACGGTCTTAGGTTCAGGGCGAAGACACAACTACGTGGCGGCTTGAAGGCATTGATCGGACTCGAGAGGCACGGAGTTTACCCAGGTTCGGTCCCTCCGATGGAGGTAAAAGCCTATGTCTTGCTTGTCTGGTACTGATGATGAAGGAGATATCTCCATTACATGGGTGTTATTTTGCTACCTCTCATCACGAGAGTCTCTAATCTCTTGTGTTGTCTAAACTTGTCGACTTGTGAACTTGTCTTGCTAGGGGTGCTCTACTCCTCCTTATATAAGTGGACAGGGTAGGTTTACAAATAGAGTCCTACTAGGAGTAGGATTAGGACTAGTCTCTCTAGAATCCTATTCCGGGTCTTGTTTCCTTCGGCAGGGAATCTTGATTAGGCCGGGTCATACCGCGGGGTATATCCCCAACATTAGCCCCCAGGTTAGCTTGAATTTATTCATGCTAAGCTCCTGAAATAAGAGTAACAAATATGTTAAGTGGCCGGCTTAAAAAATGGCTCCTCAGAAATCCGGGTCTTTTTTGTATATGAATGAGTCGTCTTGATAATCATCTTTCTTGTCAATGTCCTTTGAAAAATATTGAGAATAGAACACCCGTATGCCATTGAGTCGGCTTCCAATACTCTTGGCGGGTCATCTTCGCCGGGTCATAATCATTGGTGATGCCGGGTCATTACCGTTGTTGACGTCGGGTCAAATAACTCGAATCCAGCTGACTCGATAAAAATATTGGGATGAAAATCCATCTGATGTAAAACCGGACCTCCATTGTTGTGAAGCAGGGCAGCTTATATAAAATCTCGCGGGTTATGATCTTTTGAAAACACCGGGTCATGAATATTGGTGACACCGGGTCTAACAACTGAACTCCATAATTAACATCTTGGAAATTCTCCTCAAAGTTTTTGATATATCCGTATTACCTGTAGCCCCCAAGCTCCGAGATTATCCATGATAACTTGGTGCTTTGCAATAATATTTTGGACCGTGTAGCCCCCAAGTGTCGGGTTGTCCTGCCTGCACCAACCTGGAACTTATAACTGTCTTGTACCTTATGAAACTTCAGCATGTGTAGCCCCCAAGGGCCGGCTCATCAGAATGTGATGCGCCGGGTCTTCAATTTGAACCTCATAATTTGTTAAACAGCTGAACACTATAGCCCCCAAGTGCCGGGTCGCAAGCCTACGGTGACTTGGGACTTTATAAAATTTGATCTGAGCGGTGTAGCCCTCAAGTGCCGGGTCTGTAAGAATTACTGGGCTAGGTTAGAAATATATAGAAAGTCCGGCTCATCTCCTTGAGATAATAGGGTCTTGCTGACAATGTAATTATTTGAAAAACCGGCTTGCATTAGCCCCGAAGTGTCGTGGTGCATTCTTGCAACGACATGAGACTTGCATAATTGATATAACTAGACTTGAAAAGTGTAGCCCCCAAGGGCCAGGTCGTCTGCTTATGGCGACTTGGGACTACGTAAGAATAATATGACTCACCACAATTTGTTGAATGAATCCTTGACCGTGGTTGTAATATAACCCGGAATGAATATCTGGAATAATTCCTTTGTCTTTGACATGAAATCGCTGCTCGTGGTTGCGATGCAACCCGGCAAATATGTTTGAGAAAACCATGAGTGTTGTAGATTACTACAGAGCACATTTGAAGAAATCCGGTCAATTAGATGAGACGACATTATATCTGACATGGCGGCTCTTGAAATAATAAATTCTCCGAGCTGGCTTGAAAACCCCAATCATTTAGTACTGGTTATCATAAACCATGAAGATCCAGCCAACTTGGCTATTAAAGATCCATTTGCTCTTGCAGAATACTTAACGGCGGCTCATCTTAAGATATAATACCTGCAAAAATAAACAAGACAGAATATATTCTACATTGTTGTAAGGGCGGATTGAAAAAGCACAACCCGGAGATGTTATATCTTTCATAACATTGCTCCTTCTTTCATAATCTTGCTCTGACCCGGCTTGATAAGTTGGCATGACATGTGAATATGATGCAATGTATGATGCTATGTATGATGCAATGTTGACTTGTCAACATTTTTGGCTTAAGAGCCGGTTGTAAGGGTTAGATAAGCTACACCCGGAGGTGGGAAGCCCCCTTCGACAACCAAAGTTGACTTGTCAACTTTTTTGGCGTAAGTGCCGGCTGTTAGGGTTAGATAAGCTACACCCGGAGGTGGGAAGTCCCCTTCGACAGCTATGTTGACTTGTCAACATTTTTTGGCTTGAGAGCCGGTTGTTAGGGTTAGATAAGCTACACCCGGAGGTGGGAAGTCCACTTCGACAACCAATGTTAACTTGTCAACTTTTTTGTCATAAGAGCCGACTGTTAGGGTTAGATAAGCTACACTCGGAGGTGGGAAGCCCCATTCGACAGCTATGTTGACTTGTCAACATTTTTTGGCTTGAGAGCCGGTTGTTAGGGTTAGATAAGCTACACCCGAAGGTGGGAAGCCCCTTTCGATAACCAAAGTTGACTTGTCAACTTTTTTGGCATAAGAGCCGGCTGTTAAGGTTAGATAAGCTACACCCGGAGGTGGGAAGCCCCCCTTCGACAGCTATATTGACTTGTCAACAGTTTTTGGCTTGAGAGCCGGTTGTTAGGGTTAGATAAGTTACACCCGGAGGTGGGAAGCCCCCTTCAACAACCAAAGTTGACTTGTCAACTTTTTTGGCATAAGAGGCAGCTGTTAGGGTTAGATAAGCTACAGCCGAAGGTGGAAAGCCCCCTTCGACAGTTATGTTGACTTGTCAACTTTTTGCACCATCTTCTAAGTCGCCATCTTGTAAGACGCCATTTTGTATGAAGAAACGGCAGAATCCTCCAAGTGACTTTATGATGATCTAATAAATCCGGGCACCCATGTTTAAATGGTGCATCACGGCGGTTCGTTTTCTTGGGCAAATTTTTTAATCTTCCGCCAATGATGTGGTAGCCCTCAGGATCAGGTTAACTTTGCAAAGACCCGGGGTTCTCGTTGAAAACGAGGAAATGTGTCTCACCATGTCTGTAGCCCCCGAGTCTTAAGTTGACTTGAAAAGGCGGCTTGAGAATCTCCACTTGAAAGTTTGAGGTTGGCCGTGGCGGGTTATAGATGATCCCGCATGATTTGTTTCAGTAATCCGGTCGATGGCTTCTCCCGGCTGGTTGTTGAAGTTAACCAAACTGTAGTGGCGGCAACTTGTGCACCTGTCCATTTGGTGGCTCGTGTAGACGAACACTGTACCGATATGCTGATGTAGAATCAGATTGTGGGCGGCGTCTTGCGCTCGTCCGCTGGGCGGCTCATATAGGTGAGCACTGCACCGATATGTTGATGTATATCAAAACTGTGGGCGGCGTCTTGCGCTCGTCCATTGGGCGGCTCATATAGGCAAGCCCGACCCTATTATGCCAATGTAGATTGGACCGCAGGGCGGCGACTCATAAGCGTCCGTTGTGCAGCTTGTACTAGTGTATGCAACCACTGGCGTGTTGATGTAGACGTAGAAACCAGCTGTGGCATTGTAAGCCGGTGCTGTTGTAAAAGACGTCAAGACGTTGTAAGCCAGCGCAGATGGCGAGAGACGGCCACGGCGTTGTAAGTGGGTGCAATTGGTGAGTCGCCAGTGGTGTCAGAAACCAGTATGGACGGTAAGTCGCCATGGCGTTGTTAAGCCGGCGCGGTCGCGAGAGACGGCCACGGCGTTGTGAGCCGGCACGGATGGCGAGAGACGGCCACGTCGTTGTAAACCAGCACAAACGTGCGAATCTCCGGTGGCGTTGTAAGCTGGCGCGGACAGAGAGTTGCCCATGGCGCTGATTGAAAGCCATAACGTGAATGCGGCGGATTGTCGCGTCTATTGGGTGGCTCATACTGGCGGGTGAGCACGTGCGGTACTAGCGTGTTGATGTTGACACAGTCGAACTCCAGTGTAGTATAATGTTGGCACACGCTCCATCTCCACGGTATAATTCCATTTTTTAGAATAATTTTTCCTGGATATTTTACGGCTCAACGAACGCCAGCAGATATCCCCTTGGCAGAATAGCTCTGCAGAGACAAAATAATACCAAACAGTAGAAAAACTTCTTGATGCAAAGGAAATACAAAATATGAAAAATAGCACCTGATATCCTTAATCGTAGATGTGTCAATTTAGATACCCAAATACGTTCGTGGCTTGACGTCAAACCATCAGTTTCATAGTCAACGGCCACACCATAGCTACGCGTGACCATGAAATAGTACTGGCCGTGGATGCTTTATCCGATAACTGCTTCGTTGTGTATCGTTGGTTGTGTGCCTCTGGTTGACACGAAACTATGGCAGCATAAGCGAACAAGGCGGACCGAGGCGGGGCGCGTCAAGGTGCGGGGAGGCGGAGCTAGCAGTGCCAGGGGTGTCGCGAGAGACGGTCGTGACGTTGTAAGCCGACGCGGTCACGAGAGATGGTCGCGTTGTGGTAAGCCGACGCAGTCGCGAGAAACGGCCGCGACGCTGTAAGCCGGCGCGACCACGAGAGATGGCCACGGCATTGTAAGACGACGTGACCGTAAGAGGTGGTCGTGGCGTTGTAAGCCGGTGCCGTACGACACGAACGAATACTAGTTTAGCGCGTGCTCCATTTTCGCGGTACAATCCCACTTTTGTAATGAACAATTTTTCTGTGGATAAAAATATTGCAAGACGAAATAATTGTGCCCAAATAATTTAATATGTGTTAATAAAATAAATAGGCGAATATCTCCTGATGATAATTTCGTTCGATGGAGAACGCGACTTGCTGAATTCTTTGGTTTTTTTACCAAGTAAAACACCACCGGCTTGCTATACAATGTCTCAATCTCCTTACCTGCTGTCTCTGAATTGGTAGCTTCTAGGGTCTATATCTCAAGTAGTGAATGCAAGCAATTGGCAACTACTTGAGCGGTGACTTGTGAGTCCTTGCTAGTTTCCGGTGGATCCGTCAATTTTCTTACGTTTGCTAACACTGACATATCACGCTTCGTCACAAACTCTATTGGGGAAGCAGTAAGCTGGGTAACTCACACAGACATATCACGCATGGCAGGCGGCTCGCGGTGGGGTGAGGCCACGACGACGGGGCTTGCGTAGGCGGACAGGGGCAACCGCGCAGGAGGCCGCTCGGCGGCAGAAGCGAGTGGAGGCGGTGAGCACGCACTCGCGCGGGATCTGCCCGGAGCAGCATGTGGCCGCGGGAGCAGCCAAGGCATGAGTTGAGGCAGTAGTCAAGGCCATGACGGCAGGTCTGGCTCAACGGTGGAGGCCAGCCGCAGTGGCAGTTCGAGGCGCGGCGGAGGTCGGCTCAAACGGCGGCTTCAGGCGTGGCGCGGTGGAACAACGGACGGGGCGGATGGTAGCCCGACAAAGGTGGGCGAGCGGGACAAGGCTGACTCGGAGACGCATTGGCCCGGGGTGACGGGCAGCAGCAGCTGCAGTATGAGGTCGCGGCGACGGGGCCGACTCGGATGCGCCGTGGCAGGCGCCGGTGGAGTCTGTGCGCACGTCCGCTTCCGGGACGGGGCCGGATTGAAAGCATCTATATCCTCTGGATTGTGGGCTTCCTTTTTCTTTTCTTGGTTTGACCGCTGTAGTCGCAGCAGCGGGTGCACGCACGTCCTCCTGGTGATGTGTGGCTTCGTCTCCCGACCACGTCTAGTGGTTTGTATTATGTGTGATGACATGGAGCAATACTAGCATGGTTGATGGATGTTGTATTGCTTGAAAATACAAGTACCAGCAGCCGTAACAAGACACCACCTCAACACCTGATCCGCCGACCAAAGTTTCGTGTAATGTAAAAATCTTCTTATCCTCTTGACCTTTGGCCTGGTCTATCTCGGACACGTCTTTGACTTGTAGCGGCAACAACGTACCCGACATCATCCTAAACTTCTTCGTATGAACAATCAGAACAATCGCTAACTTCTCGGTCCCTGAAGAATTCTTACAAGAGCGTAATACCACTGTGCGTGTCCCACGGTGGGCGCCAACTATCGTGAGCTTGTCACGGCAGATGTCCAGATGAACGGACTTAGGTTCGGGGCGAAGACGCAACTACATGACAGCTTGAAGGGGTTGATCAGAATCGAGAGGCACGGAGTTTACCTAGGTTTGGCCCCTTTGATGGAGGTAAAAGCCTACGTCCTGCTTGTCTGGTATTGATGATGAAGGAGATATCTCGGTTACAAGGGTGTTGTTTTGCTACCTCTCATCACGAGAATCTCTAATCTCTTGTGTTGTCTAAACTTATGGACTTGTGAACTTATCTTTCTACGGGTGCTCTACTCCTCCTTATATAAGTGGAGAGGGTAGGTTTACAAATAGAGTCCTACTAGGAGTAGGATTAGGACTAGTCTCTCTCGAATCCTATTCCGGGTCTTGTTTCCTTCGGCAGGGAATCTTTCTCTCTTTGGGCCTTCTCTTGTGAGCCGCTTGGCGCCGGCTTACACGCCGGGTCTTGGGCCTGGTCGTCCTGCGACCCGCCTGCCGGGTCATTAATAAAATGTCATGTCTTTACCGGGTCTCCTGTGAGTCGCCAGGCCGGGTCATACCGTTGGGTATATCCCCGACACCAACGGTGCGGAAAGATTCTTGGGACTCATGAATAAGTCCCTTGATGGCGGTAACGATGTTCTCCTCTGTCAAAGTGGTATGATTAAAGTAGAGGGGGTCATTGGCGTCACCTGTGTATTCACACATGAGACGGTCCTGCCGGTTCAGAGGCATGACCTTCCAGGAGATCCAGCAGCGGGTCAGATCAATCCCTGTTAGACCATTGCCATGAGGGCTCTAATTTTGGCAAAAGCCGGAGCATACTTCGCCCGTTCGGAGGCTAGCATCCGGCCAGGGAGTTCAATTGTGGTGCGGAGCCGGGTAGGACCATAACCCGACAATGGACGTTCTCCCTTTGGGGAAGTGTCTTTGCAATAAAACTAGGTTTTGTTCCAGTCCTTGGGGTGACTTGGCATTCGAACAGCCGGGAAGGTCATATCCCGTCTTCTTTGGATGGAGACCCCGCCGAGCTCTAAGCTTGGGCCAGCCGCCACTTTTGTCTAGCCGTTTACGTAGAAAAACTCACAGAAGAGGTCAACTGACGGCTCTTCTTGTAAGTAAGCTTCACAGAGGATTTGTAAGTTGCACATATTTGAGGCGGAATTGGGCGCAATGTCCTGAGGATGCAACTTGAAGAAATGGAGGACGTCTCGGAAAAATTTAGAGTCGGGCGAGCTGAAACCGCGCGCAAGGTGGTCCACAAATATGACTACTTCGCCCTCTTGGGGGATGGGTTTCTTCTCATTGCCCGTAACCCGCCAACGGATGACATTTTTGGCTGGCAAGGTCCATGCATCTACGAAATCTTGCAAAAACTCCTCAGAGACCGCAGAGCCAACCAAATTACAGGAAGAGGACGCACGAGGCATAATGGCGTCTTCAAACTGTGAAAAGTAACAGTGCGCGGTGAGTTAGAAAGTAACACACAACTAAGGGCGGCTGATGAATGTAAGTACTACGAAGCTAAGGCGCCGGTGCAGTTTATGGCCAAAGCCGGAAGTCTAATGGTGGGTTAAGTTTGCAGAGCAACGAAGCAAAATACAACTAAGTGTGGAAAACAGGTTTCACATATTCTTTTTATAGTTACAGATCTACGGACAGAGGAAAAGCAGATTTATTTCAGACCTAGTGATTAACTGAGGGAAAACTGACAAGTTCAAAGGCAGTAAAAGGCAACAACTATAGATCTATACTAGGTTATTGACGATCTCGCACGATCTACCGCAGCAAAAAGGTGAACACTACAAGGTTTGCTGAGTTATGTGTCATTTGGCATTATGAAGAATTTGTGCTCTAACGGGCCCGAAGAACTCCATGGATTTGTCGCACTAAGCTACGTATCTAGGGAATGGAGAAAGACTTACCGGAAGTGACACGGCGGACGCGGGCAAAGTTCTGGTCCGTTCAGGTTGATGCAGCAGCCTAGGGCGATGACGGCGATGGAGCTTCACCGGAGCGAGGGAGCTCGGGGGCGATGGCATCGAGAGGAAGAAGAAGAGGCGCAGGCGGCGAAGGAAATGAGAAAGACCCTTCGCGGTCCCATTTAAGAGGCTGGAAGGTGGAAACGGGCGCGGGAATCAAGGCGATAGAAATTGACCGACCGAGATGGACGCCTCGATTTTTGGGCTGTCAGTTTAATGGAAAGATTCGTTGTGGTCGCCAGGGAATCTTTTTAGCATATTCGATGTGGCGTCATGGCGGGTTATGTATCTTAATTTAAGGTGATGAAGAGTGAGACTCACCGCCAAGTAAGCTTGAAGATTGACATAAGCAAGCTCAAATCAACCTGGGGCCTAATGTTGGGGATATAACCCCGTGGTAAGACTCGCCCAGGTGGGGCTGGGTCATACCTAGCGGCTCATAATCCAGACCAAGGAAGAAGAGCCAGAAGGCGTAGGCTTGGCCGTATGGCGGTTTACCAAGATGGGCCAAGACAGGCCCAGACGGAAGATGGCATGAAGACCCGGGCGGTTAAGTCGCCCGGAGGTGGTTTGCCCAAGATGGTAAGGCAATATAGAGACAGAGTCAGATATCTTATAAGATTCGGTATGAGACTTGTGTAACCCGTGGTCTTGACCTCCTATATAAAGGAGAGACCCGGGGCGACTTAGACAGAAACTAACTAATCGAGAACTAGGTCAAGCGAATCCGCTCCCTTGTAATCGATATTCTAATCAATACAATACAAGGAGGACGTAGGCTTTTACCTCTTCTTGAGGGGCCGAACCTGGGTAAACTCGTGTCCTTCGTCCCAACCAACCCCTTTGAGTCCATCACCCTAGCGATGGCCTCGAACCTAAGTCCTTGGACATCTTCCATGACAAAACCACGACAGTTTTGGCATGACGTTTGCCACAAAAGGATTGATATACCTTTCTATAGTTTATTTACCAGTACTGTTACTTGCTCGTTACCAATTACCTTGCTATCAAAATACCTCTTACCTACAATTTCAGTGCCTTCAGAAATTACCTTGCTAGAAACCGCTTGTCATTTCCTTCTGCTCCTCGTTCGGTTCGACACTGTTACTTATCCAAAGGACTATGATTCACCCCCTACACTTGTGGGTCATGAATACTCAACAATTATACTTCAGAAACTAAATAATTCTACTTCAATAACTAAATAATTCTACTTAACAAGATATTAAAGATACTCATAAATGTAACAGTTTAAACGACACTATACTGGGGAAAATAATCAAGTATACTTGATCATGTCCACTATAGCTAGGGTTTTCTGCACCACACGCATTGATGGGTTTTTCCCATTGGCTAGAATACAAGCTTTGCATTTGCTTGATAGTGAACACCCCCCCTTTTTTGGGGACTCTGGCATTGGGTTGGCTCCTAAGAGTAGTAGTTATAAGTTAAAAAATGATGGCTTCCTAGAGAGGACTTTAAGAGTGTAGTACAAAAGGCTTGGTCTGCCCCTGTTAGAGGTAAAAGTGCTACCGCCATTTAGCAAGCCAAAGTTAGGAACCTTAGAAGGGTTACTAGCGGGTGGAGTCACGGTACTGAGGTTGAGCTTGGACATCTTAAGAAAGACCTTATGGATGAATATGATACCTTGGATATCAAGGCATAATCTATAGAGATCTTTTCTGTTGAGCGTGATAGGCTTAGGGCTATTAGAGATGAGATTAAAGGGATTTAGCTCAAGGAAGAAACTAAGGATAAGAAGAGATCAAGGGATGGAAAGATTGAGGAAGGAGGTAGGAATACAACATATTTCCAAGTTGTGGTTAACCAAAGGAGGAGGAAGACTTTGGTCCATTCATTGCATAACTGTAATGGCCCTACCTCTGATAGCAAAGCAATGCTTGATATAGTTGCTTACTTTTGAAGAGAGCTTTTTGAAAACAAGATAACTCTGGTATTTTCCTATCAAGTGATTTTGTTTGCTAATCATGAAAAGTTTCTACTGAAGAAAACATA
The DNA here is from genome assembly GCA_022496015.1 of Hordeum marinum. Classification (NCBI taxonomy): domain Eukaryota; kingdom Viridiplantae; phylum Streptophyta; class Magnoliopsida; order Poales; family Poaceae; genus Hordeum; species Hordeum marinum. Next base: position 339,312,750 of record CM039676.1, on the reverse strand, counting down.
ATGCTTGATGCCCCCTTCTCTGTTGAAGAAGTAAAAGTAGCTATTTCTGGTTCTTACTCACATGGAGCCCCATGACTAGATGGCTTGACTTTCTTATTTTATCAAACCTTTCAGAAAATTGATCAACTTGGACTTGATGGCTATGTTCTAGGACTTTTATGAGGGCAATATAGATATTTTTTGTTTGGATTTTGTTATGCTTACTTTAATAACTAAAGAACCTAATGCTTTTTTATGAACAAATTCAGGCCTATAAGCCTGCTTAACTTTGTTTTTAAAATATTTACAAAAGTTTCAACTAATAGACTAACTAGATATTGAATAGGTTCATTTTGAATAACCAAATTTCATTCATCAAGGGGGGATATATATCTTTGAAAGTGTGGTCTCTACACAAGAGCTTATACATTATGTGGTCAAAGCCAATGCCAAAGATGATGTTCTGAAATTAGATTATGAGAAGCTATGTGATAAGGTGAATTTGGAATTTTTGTCTAATATGCTTAAGCTTATAGGCTTTGATCACAAATGGATCAAATGGATTTGGATTATTACCCATGTGGGTTTAGTAGGAGTAAAACTTAACAACTTGTGGAGTAATTCTTTCTCATTGTTAAAGGGATTAGGCAGGGGCCACCTGTCCCCTTTTCTATTTAATATGGTGGTGGATGTGCTCACCAAAATGCTCTCAAAGCTGCTAGCAATAATTTAGTTAGGGGGTTAGGTCATGATCTCTACCCTTGTGGTGTCATTGGCCTCCAATATGCTGATGACACCATCATATTTGTACATGAAGATCATATTGTTGCCACTAACCTTATATATGGACCCTGACATGCTTTGAGCAGGTGTATGGGATGAAGATAAACTATAGTAAGAGAGATAAAGTCCCTTCAAACCTTAACCCTGAAGAGTTTGATGCTTTTTCTAGTATTTTTGGATGTCCAGTGGGCGGGTTTCCCATCTAGTATTTAAGAACTTCATCACAGTTTAATAAGCTATCTAGAGATTACATCCAACCTTTAATAGAAAAAAAAATACTCGACAAGATTGCAGGATGGAGCAGAATTATTTTGTCCTATGCTGCTAGGATCACCCTTATTAAAGCATGTTTAGGTAGTATCCCAATTTATATATTTTTTTGTTTTTCAAATTCCCTAAATGGGATGTGGACATGACAAATACCTAGATGGAAAATTACCTCTAGAATGATTTTGATGGCCATGGGAAAATCCATTTGTCCAACTGGACTTTGGTAATTATGAAAAAGGAATTTGGCAGCCTAGGTATCCCCAATATTCATGATCTTAACTTATGTCTTTTAGGGCCCTAGATCAAGAGATATATGCTTGATGAAGGCAACATTTGGAAAAGCATAATAGATGCCAAATGCAAGTCTTCACGAAATATCTTTTGTGCACAAGACACAAGTGCATCCACCTTATGGAAAGGTGTTATTTGGGCCTCTAAGGGAATAAAGTTTGGATATATGTGTTCTTTGGGTAATGGGATATTAGTTAGGTTTTGGGAGGATTCTTATTTTGGTTGTTCCCCCTTGTGTGTCCAATGCTGGGAGCTCTACTCCATTTGTGGGGAACAAGGAAAAGTTGTTGCACAGATCTAGGATGGGGAGATAGATAAACTTTCTTTTAGGAGGTTTTTTTCTCCATAGATGATGGAACTTTGGTTTGGGCTTCAGGCTATAGTCACTAGTATCCAGCTAGGCAATGATACCTAGTCTCCAGTGTGGTAGTACAATGCATCTGGGACATATACCTCTAGCTCCATGTATGATATTATCAACTATAGAGGAGTGACTCTATTTTTCATCCACTCTATTTGGAAAAAATGTTTCCCCAGAATCATATCTCCACGTGGCTAACTTATTACAACAAGATTAAGACCAGAGATAATTTTCGAAAAAGGGACATGAATAAACCTCTGTTTGTTTGTTTTGTTCTCAGCATGAAACTGTTCATCACCTTTTCTTTGTCTGCCTAGTTGCAAAAAACTATGTGCCTCTAAAGAGATAATCTGTAGAATACTTCCATGTTAATTGTACAAGTGTGGCATGTGACTATATGAGAGTCATCACCAACCTTCAGCCAGCATCATGCTTAGGCCCTATTTCATGATCTTGAAGGATATCCACGAGAGAGCGCTAGTCATCAAGATTATTCCCTCTCCCATGAGCAGCCGAATGCAATAGCACACAACATAGCCTAGCTAAAATGGCAACTTCATTCAAAGCGGACGCCATATATGGTTCAATGATCCTCTAGACCCCTTATGAATTCAAATAAACTTTGAATACAGTAGAGTCACATAGTTTCTTAAAATAACGCACACTGCGATTGTATAATGGACCGGCCCACTCGACATATAGTGATGTATTTCCCTTCTGGCTTTGGAAGGTTTCACACAAGTTTCTCAGTTTTTGTTTTTGTTTTCCCGTGTTTTACAACTTTCATTATACTTGTTCATTTTTTTCTATATTTTCATATTTCTAAATTCTCGAATAATTTATAACATTCCTCAACATTTTTTTAGTTGGGATTTAAAAAAAATTAGAAATATTTTTAATTTATGATCTTTTTTAAATTCATGCAAATGTTCAAATTTAGGAAAATGCATGAAAAACTAGGATCATTTTTAAATTTCTGAAAAAAATTCAAAATTCAAGATATGTGGGAACGAAATACCAAGCAAAAGGCCATGCTTTCCACCATACCAAGATACATATGTGCACTAAATTAAATAGCAGTAAATATTATGATATCTCCAGATATCCATATTATCACATGAAAACAACCTGCACCTGCATCTAAGAACGCTATAAGAGGGGCTGAGCAGTGGTAACTTAGCCAAACAAGGTTTGCTAGGTAGTGGAGGGGTTAGAGGCTATCATGGCAATGTAGGAGGCTTGACATTCAAGTGGTAGGTAACGCAATTGTAACGATAAGAGCGAGACATCTAGCAAAGCAATAATAGTGTCGGGATCCGGGTACAATCATCTTGCCTGTTGGTTCTTCAAAGGGACAAAGAGCTAGATCCTCATAGTGGTACTCTCCTGGATCCTCGTACTCAGGTTGAACACTCGCGTCTACCCAAAATAAACAGCAACTATAAACAAACAACCACGGTGCAATGCACAAACAAGATGATGCATGATTCATTTGAAGTATTTAACATGGCAATCCTAAGCTAGTCAAGTTTCTCACGCAATAGTTAAGTTATTTACAATTCTGGACAGAACCTTATGTTAAGTTTTTTTGAACATTCATGATCATGTCAAATATGGATGCTTCATGAAAAGTCGATGCAAATGCATATATAAAACGTAAGAAACGGAGTAACGGATCTCACACTAGGCTTACGACAAGGTACGAAGGCAAAATAGGAGACAAGGAAGGCCATGGGATATTTTTTTGTATTCCAAGGTAGCCACTGGTTAGGAAATGAAAAACCAACCACAATAGAGCCAAATAACAAGGAAAACAATGGAGCATTGCTCCCACAAGTCACAAAACACTATCACACACAATCTGCCCGAAACAGCAACATAGCAACTTTCACAACAATTACCTAGATCTACAAGAGGTCTCCAACCTCAAAAAAAGCATGTACAGAAATTACATAACATGCTTGAAAAATCATACAACTACAGAAACTTCAAAGGAAGCAAGGATCACTAAGAATGAAGCTCACAAGATGGCATGATGAAACAGATTCTAGGGACTTAGTGAAAACCACAGTTTTTCTGGAATCCGAGTTAAGCTGGTAGCAAGTTGACAACAGAAAATAATGGTGCTAGAGACCACCTCATGGCATAAAAATCAACAGGATGGTAGAGGACAATCTATACTACAAAACACTAGAACTGAGCTTGAGCCAAAACACAACAGAGCACTTGGTAGCATCCACTCATCATGGCATAAAAATAATAACAGATTCTCAGACTTAGAAATATTTAGCATGTTGAAATCAACAACATTTTATTAGCTACTTTGGAGCAAGAATCCCAATTATATACAAGTTCATCATGTCAAAAGAAAATACCATGGCATAATAGTCATGAAACACTACCACTTTCATGTTGACACCAATATCAAAGCATGCATGGATTAATTCTAACAAAAACAACAAAATGGCATACTGTAAAACTTGCTCAAAAGCTAAAACAAATCACACCAATGAATTCTTGGGATTTTTCTACCCCAAATCCATATATCACACTCATATGCTGTAGCAGAAGAAATGCCCACAATTCTAAATTTGCAACTAGCACCAAATTCCCCATCACTTATAAGTCAAAAGTTTCCTATTTGGGCCTCTACCTAAAATGGCTATGTCCAGAACTAGACATGTCCAAAAATGGAATATTTGCAATTTAACAGGAAAAAACGAAGCACAACAAAAATATATATAGGGGGACCCACCTGGCAGTGAGCCAGGGCCCCCTATGTGGATGACAAGTGGGCCATGAGCCCACTGTCATACCCACACACTCATAGCCCACACACACATACACACCACACCGAATCCTGGAGCTGCCGCACCAGATCCATGTCACACACGCACACACGCAGGCACACACACACGCATTGGCACACACGCACACACAATCCGGGTGTAGCCACATTGGATCCCACGACCACCACATACACACAATAAAACGAAAAACAAAAGGGACCGAGGGGGAATCGAACCAGCGACCGCGAGGTCGCCCCCTGGTTCGGTTACCACTATGCTACGACACGAACAGTGGAATAGAGGGGGAATCGGCACCTCTTCTACTATGTTGTCACTCTGAATTATCATCGAATGTATGTCATGTCGCGGGAGCTCTTTGATGACAACTACATACTGTGTACTCCTTTTGTTCATAGGATGGTTAGCATGAATTTTATTTCTCAACATACAGTAAGCTTTGGTTTCTGGTTTTTATTATTTATTTGTTCTTTGCTGGTTCAAAGGATGGATCATATAACTTGCTTGTTTTTGTCAGGTTATTCCTACCATGGTTGTGAGGAGTTTGGAGGAATTTGTGTCTATTCCTAGGACTGGTTCTTTAACACTTGAAATTACTGTGGATTCAGAAGATGATGATATATTTGTGAGCATTCCTTGTTCCTACTTCATTGGATTGGGTGATCAAATGGTGTTGAAGAAGGAAGGTTTCGGTAATTTTTTGCTGGCAGCGTCTATTGAAGTCAACAATTTGGTGCTCATAACCTTCAAACAACATGAACATGAGCTAGCTGTTTTTTCAGCTATCTGCCACAGTGATCGTATTGTCTCACCCTACTATTCCCGTTTTTATTTTCCCGCCCTACTATCCCGCCATTTTATGTCCCGCCATACTCTGCCGCCACCTTTTACCCACCATTCTCTCCCACCACTTTCCTTCCCGCCATTCTCTCCCGCCATTATCTTTCCCGCCTTTCTCTCCCGCCATTCTCTCCCGCCATTCTTTCCCGCCATTGTCTTTCCCGCCTTTCTCTCCCGCCAATTTATTTCCTGCCTATATAACCACATTCACAGTAAGGAGGGTGAGCAGGCCCTTCCTTTCCCTTTCGCTCTGCCATCCTTCCGCTCTTGCCATCATTTCGTGGAGATGTCTCATCCTCCTCATCCTCACTATCCTTTTGATCGTAGTTTTCACACTGGTATGTCCAATCGTCTTCTTCATCTAGCTGCCAATTTCAAGATGAATGATCGAGTAGTTCCATGGGAGGAACTCATTAGTAGTGACTTCATAATGAATGAGTTGGCTCACTCATTAGCTAGGAGTGGGTGGCCTCCCAGGACTTTTGTGGAGATATGGAAAGAACTTCTGAGGTTGCACGCCAGATGGAAAAAGCAACTACACAAGGGTGAAGCTTACCTCAGTATTGCTGTGAATAATTCAGGTTTATGGTCAGAAGAAAGTGAGGACGAGGATGACCTCTTCATGCCGAGCACCAAGGTGAAGAGTTCTGCATCGACGAAGGGCAAGAGTTCTGCATCGACGAAGGGGAAGAGTTCTGCATCGACGGAGGACGAAGACGACATCTTCATGCCGAGTACCAAGGTGAAGGCGACCGCATCATCGAAGGGCAAGAGTTCTGCATCAACAATGGGCAAGAGATCTGCATCAACGGAGGATGATGATGATGCATTCATGTAGTACATTTTTCATGTAGTACTGTTTTTTGTAGTGGTGTTTCCTGTAATGTTGTTTAATTCAGTTGTAACGTTTAACTCAGTTGTACCGTCTAATTATATGGATGCATTTGGTTTGCGTTACTAGTGTTCTCTCTCTAAACCAAATAAGTCACAACCATGAATATGTCGCATACATGAATATGTCCGATACATAGAGGCTACATATGTCTCATACATAAATAGATAGTCATGTGTCATATGTAGATGACCATATCACTGCTGGGGACGGCAACGAATCTTGGGTTTCCTCGGAGGTGGACCGGAAGGCGATAAGCGCTGAGGTGGTGGACGAGTGTCATGATGACCATGACCATAGAACACCTCGTCCATCGGTGTCTGTGTCTCCTGTGTTGATGGTGGTGGTGGAGTGGCAAGAACTGTCTCCGAGATACCGTAGGTGCATGCACCACGGTCATCGTCCTTCCAAGGCTTTGCACCACCGACTTTGCAAGTCCTTCCAAGGTGTTGGCTCGTCAGCAGTTGGATTACTCAGTGTCTTCACGGCCTTCAATATACTGGGATGTCTGTCATGAATGAGACACACATTTGATCGGTCCTTCACGATCGCAATTTTAACTTGCCGAAACAACCATACCCAGCTCGAAAATTTCTCACCCTCCACAAATGCCATGGCTAGTGGGATGATTGGGTTATTCCCGTCCACACTAATAGCAGTCAGGATTTGCCCTTTGTACTGACCAGTCAGGAATGTACCATCCACAAACATCACAGGAGGACAATGCCTGAAAGCTTCAATGCACATACCAAAAGAGAAGAATACTCATTTCAACACCTTGTAATCTGGTATACTATCCAACCTCGTGTGTTGAATGTTAACATAAGTGCCGGGATTCCTCTCCTTCAGTATGTCAAGGAGATGGACAACATTATCATATGAGTCGAAGAATGTCCCAAACCTTTCCTCCATAGCCTTCTGCTTAGCCCTCCAAGCCTTCCCATATGGAATGTCATAATTCCATCTGACCTTCACTGCTGTCTGGATGTGTTTTGCTTCCATATCTTTCTTCTCCACTATCTCAGTATACATGAGTTGTGCTATGAGAGTTGAAGTAAGGTTTGGATGATGAACCAACATGTTTTTCCTCACACAATTATGCGGGAAAACATTTGTCAGAACCCTGTGGATGTTATACTTTGGCACGTGGCCGTGCACCTTCGCAGGACAAGTTGATTCAACACACTTCACGGTATATTTCGTTGGACTAGATATGTGTGTCCGGAAAACCCTCTGCGTAGACATAGCCCACTTTATCACCGCATACTTCATTTTTTTCTTTGTGTCAAACATAGCCCCGATCTGGACTTGGTTCAGATTATATTGCCATAGAGTCTCATGGCCATCGTTGATAGTAAAGCCGATGGATATGTCCTGCTCCCATGAAGCAGGAGTTGGTACCTCCTCCTCATCCTCAGAATTTTCTGAATCAAGTTCCTCTGCAATCCCATCCTCATCCTCTTCCTCCATCACCCTCTGCATTTCATCGCCTTCCTCATCCCCATCAGCAACACCATAGGCAGCTAATACTATCGACTGAATACTCTGCCTAGCAGCATGACCACTTACATTGTGTGGCACATAATCTGACTCTTTCTCGGCCTGGCTAGCATTCACATTCGGTGGCTGTGACCCGGATACATAAGTCTCGTTAGCCACTTGACTACTCTGGCTTGGTTCATACCCCACGTTGGGGGGTACGATATTCTCCTTCTTCGCCACTGGTTGCACTAGGGCATACAGATAGATTCTTCGGTCTCTGGAACGACTTAACAAAGACAACCAATGCTGGCTCCTATATATCGGAATCAACTCCCACTTGACATTCTTACAGGGTTTTGGTCCACAATGCATGAATACTGACGGAACAAACTTCAGGATCCAGGCCAAAACTAGTAGTCAACCAGTGCTTCAACTGCCTAATGTCCAGTCTGTCCGGGTCTGAAAGTGTCATCTCGCCTTTTTTAAACTCGCTAAGATCAGCCCCCAACTCATTATATCAAACAATACCAGGGCCGTAATACACAATGAAATTTACGGAATCAGACATTGCCAGTTCTCATTATTCGCAATGAATAAATCTACACTAAAATAAACGTACACTAAAATATACCTATGTATACTAAATAAACCTACACTAAAATGAACTTCACTAAAATAAACCTACACTAAAATATACTCTCGTACACTAAATAAACCTACACTAAAATATACTCACGTACACTAAATAAACCTACACTAATATGACTACACTAACTAAACCTACACTCGGAAAACAAACAGTAAAATCATTACACTAATAAAAGTAACCTAAACTAATTTTACGTACATTAAAAAAACAAACACAGAACTAACCTAAACTAATAGAAAAAATGTATACCTTCAACGTGTGAGTGCCCTTCTTATTCCTCTCCACCTTCTTCTTCCTCTCCACCACTCCACCTTCTCACCATTCACACCTCCACCACCACACCATGTCTCCTCCAAACGAACAACACACTACCACCTTGCAAAAACTGAACCGTACGGCGGGGGAGACGAAGACGATCTACTGTTTTAGTGGATTGAAACGGAAAATGGGTGGATGTAGAAGGAGATCAAGGAGGGGGCATTTTCGGTCAAGAACAAGCAACATCAGAGGTAGGAACGAGGCAGGAGGAGGAAGAAGAGGGAGCCGGCCGCGTCGGGCCTTATCCAGGGGCTCTTCAGGTCTCTTGGCGGCCGACGGGCCCTCTTCGGCCTGTCGTGGGCCAACGGCCCGCTCTTCGGCCTGGAGTAGGCCGATGGGCCCTCTTCGGCCTAGACATAGCCGACCAGTCCCCGGTCGGTCCAGCTCAGGCCGACGGGGTGCTATTTTTGAATTTTTTTAAAATGGACGTACTTTTTTCAAATTTGGTATAATTTCCATACTACTTTTGAAAAAAAATCTTGATTTTATGACAAAAATAATTAGGAGAAAAAAGGGGTTTTTAGTGTTAAAATGAAAGAGGGGGTTGTGGAAAACGAGACAAGGGAGAAGAGCAACACCTCAACACACATGCATTCATCCACATACAAACCTCACCTCAACATTACATCCACAATGCAAACAAGGCAAATAAATATTATGCAATATGATGATCATGATGCATGATGCATGAATGACATGAACCAAGTAGTAATCATTCAAACCACATGTCAAACATGGAGGTTCACAAGAGATACATGCCCAAAATGGCAAGGGGTGCACTTGGGCTGTTACAGCTTGTCCATCTCACCTAGGGTTCGGGGGCTGCCATGTCCACAATACGAATAAATAAAAATCTTACCAAAAACATCAGGCGACTTACTTGAAAGCCTGCAAGGAGACCTTTGAAGGCCTCCTTCAGTCCGTTTTCAATGGACTAGACGCTTTGTAGTACCGCACCCATAAGAGTGCGGTGATCCTCGGGGATGGGGGCGCTTGATAGAGCATCCTCCATGGCGACCACCAGTTGGTTGGCGATGCCGGGGATGATCGGATTTCCCGATCACACACTGGGGATTAGAGCGGTGCCTCCGGAGGCAGAATGCGCTCTGTAGATGTCCTTGGAGGGGACTGATGGCCCGTCCGTCCGTCCTCCTCGGTGTCCGGACGGGGAATTGTCCCCTGGTCTTCGGTGGCCGAAACGTTAGCCTCGGCCACGATAATATCTCCCTCGCCCCCTGTGTCTGCCTCCATTGGAGTAGGCTAGGACGACACCTCCTTGGCATCCTTCATAGCGCCTGGAGTGGTGGGGTGCGAGGCATCCCCACTCTCCGCTAGTTTGGCGGGTGGGGTCTCCCCATCCCGTACCACCTCGGTGGGGATGACGTGCGGGGGGCTGTAGGACCAATAACCTGCGTGTTAGCAAACTCTGGATTTACCAGTTATGGGAAGAAGAGTCTTCGGATCCTAACTTGGATGGAGGGGGCTTGATCCTTAGGCTCCTTCGTGGAACCTCCTCGGGGTCTTCGGACGCGGAGCTCAAGTCTGAGCTGTCGTCGGACAAGACCACCCGCACCTGACGCGCCTTCTTCTGGGCAGGTGAGGCTGCCTGCCCCGGGGCGTCTGAGGATGCCACTCTCTTCTTGGCGTGGGGGAAGTTGCCTCCCCCTCGCTCTCGATCTCCTCCTCCTCCTCTTCCTCCTCTTCGGCCTCCTCCTGATTTGAGGAGGTGGGGGTGTCTTTGGATGCAGCATCAGGCTAGTCCTTGATGCAAAGGCCAGCCTGACCTAGTTTGTTCTTCTCCTGGCTAACAGCCCGGTCCTCTCATCTTCGGGCTGAGGAGCCAGACTGTTGATGTTGATGGCCTTCTTTTGTCATCTCTGGCAGAATAGATTGGATAAGAGGATGAAGGGATTCTCTGTGTAATAGAGCCAACCAAGTCGGGGAGAATCAAACCTCAGAGTCCGGCTTGGCGGCGTGCAGACCCTTGTCCTCCTCCTCGAATGGCCAGCTCTTCATCGACTTGAAGATCGCCTTCCACAGCTTCTCCTGCGTAGTCCGGAAGAGATTCTGGACTGTGGGCACGGCTTCGAGTTCTCAAGCCCAAGGAAGAGTGTTCCGATGCTGATAGGGGAGGATGCATCTTTGGAGCATCACCTGAACCACATCGACTAGCTTGATGCCCTCCTCGACCAGGGAGAGGAGGCGCTTCTGTAGATCGGCCACCTCTCTGCCCGAACCCCAGGCCAGGCCCTTCTCGGGCCATGAAGCCAGTCTGGTGGGGGGTCCAGATCTGAATGCAGCGGTGGGGAGTTGGCCCTCCTCTCGTGGTTTGGTTACGTAGAACCACTCCTTTTGCCATCATTTGATGGTGTCGATGAAGGTGCCCAACGGCCACCTGACGCAGGCGAGCTTGCCGATGACTGCCTCGACGCGGTCCACGTGCTTGCCACCGATGCACTTGGGATTGATATTGAAGACCTACAGCCAGAGCCCGAAATGCGGCTCGATGCGTAGGGAGGCCTCATAGATGAGGATGAACACCGATATATGCATGATGGAGTTCGGCGGAAGGTCGTGGAAGTCGAAGCTATAGAATAACATTAATCTCCTAACGAAGGGGTGGAGTGGGAAGCGCAACCCCCTGATGAAGTGGGGGATGAACACCACCCTCTCGCCTGGCCTGGGAGTGGGAATCACTTGGCCCTCCTCCACCGCTCAGTGAGCAATGTTGACAGGGAGGTAACCGGCCTTCTTGAGGTCGAGGATGTCTTTGTTGGTGACCGTGGAAGCTTCCCACTGGGCATTGCAGCCCGCCATTGCTGAGCTCGGGAGTGGGGTGGAGAAACCTAGATCTGTGCTCTGGAGGCGCAAGGGAATAGGAGGCGGAGAAGTCGAATGGAGAGTGTGAAAGGTCTTTGAGATTTTCTTTCTCTTTTTATGAGATCTGCCGATTCAGGCTCCCCTTGCTGCGCCGTGAATCCCTCCACTTCCCAAGACACGCGATCCATTGCGTACGCATGGTTAGGTATATCCCGTATAAAACAGGACATGATCAACATGTTGATAGATCATGGGGATGGAACGACCTCGAACCGCGCATCGAGTGCCTGTAACTGGATTATCGGTCGTGGGGGGCTGTGACCTTTCGTCAAAGAGGTCGTCAGGAAATATTACCTTTTCCCGCCTGATGTTTGGCCTTCAAAGAAAACTTATCTCACAGAATTCGGGCGTGCCACTATGCGTAAAACTGCTTATCATCAGTGGCCGAACTATGGATCGGCAGGAAGGAACTCACCTCGCAAGCCGAAGATTCTGTTCGCGAAGCAATTGGAGCTGAAGACCCTTGGTGTTGGAGGAAAGTTCGGGGGATACTGAGGGAGTCTTGGATTAGGGGGTCCTCGGATAGCCGACCTGTTGTTTATGGGTCGGACTATATGGGCTACTTACCGAACACTGGATGATTTGAAGGCCCAGTTTCCAAGATGGTAGCTTCGAGGAGCACGGCTTGCGCTCCAAGTTTGATGTAGTAAATAGGCATGTTTATCTCTTCGGCATGTAACCGACCATGTGTAAACCCTAGTCCTCCTCGACATCTATATAAGCCAGAGGGTTTTAGTGTATCGGGATAGAACAACTCATCTAGGGTTAGACATACGATCTTGAGGTAGATCAACTATGTAACCCCTCACACCATTAATACAATCAAGCAGGATGTAGGGTATTACCTCCATTGGAGGGTGATATGTCTCCAACGTATCTATAATTTATGATTGTTCCATGCTATTATATTATCTGATTTGGATGTTTTATATGCATCAATATGCTATTTTATATTATTTTCGGGACTAACCTATTAATCTAGTGCCTAGTGCCAGTTTCTGTTTTTTTCCTTGTTTTTGAGTTTCGCAAATAAGGAATATTAAACGGAGTCCAAACGGAATAAAACCTTCGGAATGATTTTTTCTGGAACGAAAGGAAACCTTTGAGAACCAAGGCAGAGGAGCCACTATGGGGCCACAAGCCCTAGGGGCGCGACCAGAGGTGTAGGCCGCGCCGGGCTGGCTTGTGGGCCCACGGAAGCTCCCCTAACCCTAATCTTCAGCCTATAAATACCCAAATATCCCATCATCATGAGAACGAGCCACGAAAACACTTTTCTGCCACCAGAAGCCTCCGTTCTCGAGAGATCCAATCTTGGAGCCTTTTCCGGTAATATGTCGGAGGGGGATTCAATCACGGAGGGCATACACATCATATCCATTACCCCTCCGATGATGCACGAATAGTTCACCACACACCTTCGGGTCCATATCTAGTAGCTAGATGGCTTCTTCTCTCTCTTTGCTTCTCAATACCATGTTCTTCATGATCTTCATGTTGATCTATCCGATGTAATACTCTTTTGCGGTGTGTTTGTGGAGATCCGATGAATTGTGGGTTTATGTTCAGATTATCCATGAATATTATTTGAGTCTTTCCTGAATTCTTATATGCATGATTTCATATCTTTGCAAGTCTCTTCAGTTATTGGTTTGGTTTGGCCAACTAGATTGGTAATTCTTGCAATAGGAGAAGTGCTTAGTTTTGGGTTCAATCTTGCGGTGTCCTCACCCAGTGACAAAGTAGGGTTAGCGAGGCACATATTGTATTGTTGCCATCAAGGGTAAAAAGATGGGGTTTTCATCATATTGCTTGAGTTTATCCCTCTACATCATGTCATCTTACCTAATGTGTTACTCTGTTCTTCATGAACTTAATACTTAGATGCAGGCAGGAGTCGGTCGATGTGTGGAGTAATAGTAGTAGATATAGAATTGTTTTGGTCTACTTGTCATGGACATGATGCCTATATGCATAATCATTGCCTTGGATATCGTTATAATTATTCGCTTTTCTATCAATTGCTCGACAGTAATTTGTTCACCCACCAAAATACTTGCCATCATGAGAGAAGGCATCTAGTGAAACCTACGCCCCCCGGGTATATTTTCCATATTATACTTTCAGATCTAAAACCAAAAATACCGAAAATACTTACTATATTATTTTTATTTTTAGTTTTACTTTCCATTCAAGCATCCTATTATACCTATCTCTATTAGATCTCATCCTTGCAAGTAATCGCGAAGGGATTGAAAACCCCTTTATAGCGTTGGGTGCAAGAGTTTGATTCTTTGTGCAGGTACATCTATTGGTGACTCGCTTGTATCTCCTACTGGATTGATACCTTGGTTCTAAAAAACTGAGGGAAATAGTTATCTACTTTGTTGCATCAAACTGTTCCTCTTCACGGGAAACCAACACATGCTCGAGATTCTGTTTTCTTTGTGTTGTTTGCTTATTTTGTTGCATCTATGGGTCGTATCGGGGGGTATGAGTCATGGAAAAGTTAGAATACAGTAGGTATTACACAAACACAACTAAAGAAGGAGTTCACAACAGTACCTAAAGTGGTGATTTATTTTTCTTATACTAACGGATCTCATGAGTTTTCTGTTGAGTTTTGTGTTGTGAAGTTTTCTAGTTTTGGGTGAAGATTTGATGGACTATGGAATAAAGAGTGGCAAGATCCTAGGCTTGGGGATGCCCAAGGCACACCAAGTCATATTCAAGGATACCAAAAAGCCTAAGCTTGGGGATGCCCCGGAAGGCATCCCCTCTTTCGTCTTCAATCCATCGGTAAATTTACTTGAGGCTATATTTTTATTCACCACATGATATGTGTTTTGCATGGAGCGTATTGTATGATACGAGTCTTTCCTTTTTAGTTGGACACAATCATCCTTGCTGCACACATCTTTTGAGAGAGACACGCTGAATCGTGAATTTGTTAGAATACTCTATGTGCTTCACTTATATCTTTTGAGCTAGGCAATGTTGCTCTTGTGCTTCACTTATATCTTTATAGAGCATGGTGGTGTTATTTTTTATAGAAATTATTGATCTCTCATTCCTCACTTATATTATTTTGAGAGTTTCTTAAAATAGCATGGTAATTTTTTTATGTTATGAATTTAGTCCTAATATAATGGGCATCCAAGAGGGATATAATAAAACCTTTCATATTAAGTGCATTAAAAACTATGAGAAGTTTGATTCCTTGCATATAGTTGTGAGATAATAGGGATGGTAATATGAGAGTCATGCTAGTGAGTAGTTGTGAATTGGAAGAGATACGTGTGTTAAAGCTTGTGATTCCCGTAGCATGCACATATGGTGAACCGTTATGTAACGAAGTCGGAGCATGATTTGTTTATTGATTGTCGACCTTTGTGTGAGGGTCGGGGGCGCACAATGGTTAACTCCTACCAACGTCTCCCCTAGGAGCATGCGTCTAATGCTTTGTTTGATAACTAATAGACTTTTGCAATAAGTATGTGAGTTCTTTATGACTAATGTGAGTCCATGGATTATACGCACTCTCACCCTTCCACCTTTGCTAGCCTCTCTAGTACCGCACAACTTTCGCTGGTACACCAAACCCTCCTTCCTCAAAACAACCACCATACCTACCTATTATGGCATTTCCATAGCCATTCCAAGATATATTGCCATGCAAATTCCACCATGTAGTTTTTCTATGACTTGCATCATCACTTCATATTGCGTATAGAGTCATATTTTGTCAAAGGAATCGAGTTGTAATTTCTTTTTCTTTGAGTTATAAGTAAATAAAAGTGTGATGATATTTTCATTAATAGAGCATTGTCCCATGAGAGAAAAGGATGACGGAGGCTATGACTCCCTCACAAGTTGGGATGAGTATCTGGACTTTACAAAAAATAAAAGAGGCCAGCGAAGCCCAAACAAAAATAAATAATAAAAGAGGCCAAAGAATCCCACCAAAAAAATAAGAGAAAGATAGAAGGGACAATTGCTACTACGTTTTTCCACACTTGTGCTTCAAAGTAGCACCATGATCTTTATGATAGAGACTCTCCTATTTTGTCACTTTCATATAAGTAGTGGATATTCATTATGCACGACCACTTAGTTTTATTTTTGAGATTTCATACACTTATAGCTCAAAGTGCAACAATTGCATGTCAATCCCTACTCACTCACATTGATATCTATTGATGGGCATCTCCATAGCCCGTTGATACGCCTAGTTGATGTGAGACTATCTTCTCCTTTTTCCCCTTCCACCTCCTCCATATTCTATTCCACCTATAATGCTATATCCATGGCTCACGCTCATGTATTGCATGAGAGTTGAAAAGGTTTGAGAACACCAAAAGTGTGAAACAATTGCTTGACTTGTTCATCAGGGTTGTGCATGATTTAGATACTTTGTGTGGGGAAGATGGAGCATAGCCAGACCATATGATTTTGTAGGGATGACTTTCTAAGGCCATGCTATTTCGAAAGGACACAACTACCTTGTTGGTGTGCTCAAAGTATTACTGTTTTTATGTCAATATTAGACAATTGTTTTGAATCATATGGATCTGAATATGCATGCCACAATAAAGAATATTACATGGATAAATATTTTAGTTAGCATTCCACATCAAAAATTCTGTCTTTATCATTTACCTACTCGAGGACGAGCAGGAATTAAGCTTGGGGATGCTGATACGTCTCCAATGTATCTATATTTTTGATTGTTCCATGCTATTATATTATTTGTTTTGGATGTTTTATATGCATTAATATGATATTTTATATTATTTTTGGGACAAACCTATTAATCTAGAACCTAGTGCCACTTTCTGTTTTTTCCTTGTTTTTGAGTTTCCCAGAGAAGGAATATTCAAAGGAGTCCAAACAGAATAAAACCTTTGGAATGATTTTTTCTACAACGAAAGGAAACTACGAGACTTGAGAACCAAGGCAGAGGAGCCACCGTGGGGCCATAAGCCCGAGGGGCGCGACTAGAGGGGTAGGTCGCGCCAGGCAGGCTTGTGGGCCCATGGCAGCTCCCCTAACCCTAATCTTTGGCCTATAAATACCAAATAACCCATCATCATCAGAACGAGCCACGAAAACACTTTTCTGCCGCGAGAAGCTTCCGTTCCCAAGAGATCCAATCTTGGAGCCTTTTCCGGTAATCTATCGGAGGGGGATTCGATCATGGAGGGCATACACATCAACTCCATTACCCCTCCGATGATGCGCGAATAGTACACCACAGACCTTCGGGTCCATAGCTAGTAGCTAGATGGCTTCTTCTCTCTCTGTGCTTCTCAATACCATGTTCTTCATGATCTTCATGTCGATCTATCCGATGTAATACTCTTTTGCGGTGTGTTTGTCGATATCCGATGAATTGTGGGTTTATGTTCAAATTATCCATGAATATTATTTGAGTCTTTCCTTAATTCTTATATGCATGATTTCATATCTTTGCAAGTCTCTTCGAGTTATTGGTTTGGTTTGGCCAACTAGATTGGTAATTCTTGCAATAGGAGAAGTGCTTAGTTTTGGGTTCAATCTTGCGGTGTCCTCACCCAGTGACAAACTAGGGGTAGCGAGGTATGTATTGTATTGTTGCCATCAAGGGTAAAAAGATGGGGTTTTCATCATATTGCTTGAGTTTATCCCTCTACATCATGTCTTATTACCTAATGCATTACTCTGTTCTTCATGAACTTAATACTCTAGATGCAGGCAGGAGTCGGTTGATGTGTGGAGTAATAGTAGTAGATGCAGAATCGTTTTGGTCTACTTGTCATGGACTTGATACCTATATGCATAGTCATTGCCTTGGATATCTACATAATTATTCGCTTTTCTATCAATTGCTCGATAGTAATTTGTTCACCCACCGTAATACTTGCCATCATGAGAGAAGCCATCTAGTGAAACCTATGGCCCCTAGGTCTATTTTCCATATTATACTTTCAGATCTAAAAACAAAGATTCCAAAAATACTTTCTGCATTATTTTTACTTTTAGTTTTACTTTCCGTTCAAGCATCCTATTATATCTATCTCTATTAGATGTCACCCTTGCAAGTAACCGTGAAGGGATTGACAAACCCTTTATAGCGTTGGGTGCAAGAGTTTGATTCCTTGTGCAGGTACATCTATTGGTGACTCGCTTGTATCTCCTACTGGATTGATACCTTGGTTCTCAAAAACTAAGGGAAATACTTATCTAATTTGTTGCATCAAACCGTTCCTCTTCACGAGAAACCAAAACATGGTCGAGAAGTAGCAGAGGGCCCGAACCTGGGTAAACTCATGTCCCCTTTGTCTCCTTTTACCGTCGATCCTAGTCTCACAGTTCGGGACCCCTTACCCGAGGTCCGCCGGTTTTGACACCGACACCCTCCATCACTGACGCTGCAACACGTGCCCAGGCGAGGTGACACCTGGCCTATGTGCT
Source organism: Hordeum marinum (assembly GCA_022496015.1). NCBI lineage: Eukaryota > Viridiplantae > Streptophyta > Magnoliopsida > Poales > Poaceae > Hordeum > Hordeum marinum. Next base: position 339,294,745 of record CM039676.1, on the reverse strand, counting down.
GGCGGGGACTTCCGGGGCTTCACCTTGCCGGGTCTTCGCCTTGCTGGGTCTTGCCGGGGCTTTGCTTTGCCTGAGGGTTTGATGGTCATCCCGGCAGGGTCTTGCCGGGGGTCTTGATTCTCCTGTGCTTGTACATGGCAGTTCCCTGTCAGGCCTCGTTAAAAGGGTGGCTACTACTGCCCGTGCACGAGTAAGGGGCACTGGAGAGCCCAAAACTCTAGTGCACCAACATAGTGTTTACTTTGTTGTTGTTCTATTAGTTAGAAAACTTATGTTCTTTAGTGTGTTGTTTTCATAATCTTAGTTGTTCTTCAAAACTAATTCTTTTTGCTAGGTAAATATTTGCTAAAATACTTTTGCTAGATTTTACTTTGTTGTTGTCTTAGTGCTATTGAAAATAGGATTATTTGTAGAGAAAAACTACTTTGGTTGTTTTGATGAAGTTATATTGTTTTAACTTTTGTCTTAGGTATTTCCTTCATCACATCCCTATTGTGTTTAATTTTTGTGTTGTTTGCTTGTTTTTAGTATTGATTGCTAGTATGATTGCTTATATGAATGCAATGTTTGGTTATATAGATTTTCATCGGAGAGTGATGAATAATTCTATCAAGTTATTTCTGAGAGAGATATTTATCTTCATCAATAGTACATGCAAGTTCACTTTGATCATCTTCCATTACCTATGTTTTATTTGCATTAGAATCAATCTCTCCATCAGACATCCAGTAGGATATTGAGCTTGAAATTGTGGTAGTATCATGACGTAGGAGAAACCCAACACCCTGTTATCATTGTGCGGGAAGGGATGTTACTTCACAATTGCTATGCTTTAGTACAAGGAGTTTGGTTGCGATATTCAGGAGTGTTGTGAGGTTAATTAATTATTTCAAGGCCTGCATGATGATCAAGACTTCAAGAATTCAAGGACTCAATATAACTCTGGGTGGATTGGACATGCATTTTGGCATCCTGATATCTATCATGGTTATGCCCGAGAATCCTGGTATCTACATGTGATCATCCCAACGGAATGCCACCCAAGCTCAAAGAGATGGATGGATACTTCAAGGCCAGAAAGCTTATGTGTGCAACCGCAAGTCAATATGGGCTTTGGCTTGATTGACCTTAGTGGTGACTCTGGTAGGTCAGAATGCTATGAGATGTAGAAGAACTGTAGGATTTGGATGGGCACTAACTTTCTATCAGAGGATCGCTTTGGAAGACCATGTTTCGATCGTCCCATTCTCAAACACCAGGCAGTGCGAGGACACAACGGGAGGGATCAAATCTTGCGGGTAAAGTGTACAAACCTCTACAGAGTGTTAAACTAATCGATTAGTTGTGTCCCCAGTTACGGACAACCTAAGCACCAGAGATGATACTATCAACCAGTATCAACATGATTAATAATTTTTTTATGATGAGTGGGTCTCTTAATAATTTTTGGGATATGAGAATTGGTTGGTGGAACCATCTCATTAACAACCAACTTTTGTAGTGAATTTCCACTTGAATCCTTTGTTGTAGGGAAAATAAATCCATCTTTTCTCCAAAAAACTCAGACACAGAGCCACGAAGACTTTTGCATATAGAATAGTTTTTATCATTTTATTCTATGGTGATCATGACGGTACATACAATGTACTGACCTACATGGCTGCGACGTCTTATGTTGCAGATACTTTTCGACGACGAGTAAGAGTATGATTCAGGGTTACGGTTTACACTCAACCTGCCGTTGGTGTTTATTGGGACTCCACTATATATATATATATCAGATTCACGTTATTTACATATGATTGCACTTTGATATATACGATATACTGTGTGTGCCAGCATACTGATCTAGGGATGACACTGACACACAGAGGCTTGACTCATTTTGAGTCGGGTCGCTATAGAAATGGTATCAAAGCACATGTTGACTGTAGGACGTGACCCTAGAAATTGCAAAGCCCGTAGGACAGTATATCTCTGAAAACCTTATTCTCAAAAGGACCTTTTACTTATTATCCTTGTGAGTTTCATCAAATATTCCTCTTACCCCCAAATAGTTAGACAATACCCTTGTCCCATCGACCACTCGGAGGAATCAACTAATGTTACTTCAAACGGTACAAGACATCATACAAATGATGACCAACTCAGACCAAATGGATTTTTTTCCATGGAAAGACCTACAACAAGATTGAAGACTATAAAGACATAAAGAAATTGAAGACCATGAAGAATTCCAGGATATTATGCCCCCTAAAAGACCAAACCCATGTTGTATACTCATGTTAGATAAGATGATTTGTGAGCTATCATTTGTGTGTATTTTTTCCACAGCCAAAAATAAAACTTATTTTCAAAACTATTGTGTGTATTGTGTTTATCTCCCTCTATCTCTTCCGTATCTCATCTCTAAACCCTTGGACCATTAGATGGTGAACAAAGATGAACTTGTATTCTCTGGACCAGTGACCCAGCTGGAGGCAGAAGTATGTATTCACAACATGGAGAATCACTTCAGGAGCAACTCGATTGAAAGGAAGTATGAGGTTCAAAACACTCTTTGGTACATTACCCAATGTGCTGCAACTTGGTGGAAAATGCATCAAGCCATACAAGGATGTAATGGAGGAAAAACCTGGGTGGAGTTCAAGAAGACTCCGTTAAGATCCCGTCTCATCCGGAAGCATTGTGATAGCCCTATAAAGAAGCTTGGTGCTTGCAAGATCTATGGAGAAATAGGACACACCCAGGAAGAACACAAGGATGGATGCCGTCATTGTGAAGAACATCATCCAGTCGAAGAATGCCCAACTAGTCTGGTGACTTGCTTCTTGTGTGAAGGAACCACACATTTACCCGGCTTAGTGTCACCTTTACCCTAAGGTACAACAAGTTGTCAAGCAGCAGAAAGAAGGAATGCAAGAAACATTCAAGGGGATTTTTGAAAGAACCTATAGTGAAAAAATATTTGGAAGACCCTGATGGACAAGGCTTAACCAGATTCTTTTCCAATGCCTGCTACTCATGTGGGGAAAAAGGACATTTTTCCCAGGATTGCACGAAGGAAAACCAAGAGTATCTAGGAGACTTCCCCATAGAAAAAGTGGAGCTTGATCCATAGGAAATAGAGGGATTGATCAGAACAAGCAAGTCCAGGAAGAAAAACCGAATACATCCTGAGAACAACCCTATTTCTGCAAAGAAGGACAAGAGTCATATCATGTGTTTTAGGTGCAAGGAATTAGGTCACTACACTGACCAATGCCCGGAAAAGAAGTAGAGACCCCAAGGAGCAGATATCATCATCAAGAAGCCACAAGACTTATTGGAAGTCATTTGCTTTCACTGCAAGGAAGCAGGACATTATGCTAACAAATGTCCAGGCAAGAAGAAAGATGGAACTGAGTAGTATAATCATGATAAGTGTAGTAGGAAGAAAGACTTTTATAAGTACGATGAGCTGAGTTATGTAATGGAAAACTCATAGATTGTAATAGTTCATGAAAGTTGATATGACCTATGCTGAAAGGCTCAATGAGATTTGTGTGTTGTTAATTATTATTTTGAACTACTTATGTGGGTAAACGTGGATGAAAATGAGTTGTTGATGCGTAAACTCGGATTTTGCTCAAATACAAGGATACAATAGAATATGGTCAATGGATAACTAGTACATTTTTTAAGGGATGATAATACCCTGTAAGCTGTTGGGTAGTGAATTTGAAGCTTGGTTTGGATGATATGGATGCTTACCCAAGGAGATACATAAATTAATCTTAGTGCCTTTTTTTGACACCTGCGCATGAGCACTCTTTATGAGTCTTGCCTGAAGGGTCTGGAGACGATCATGACGGTGACTAGTGATCATCATTACCCAAGGATCCTGAAGGATATGATGAATCATATCGATCTTGAAGGAGATGCAGTCTACAAAGGCTACCCATTCATGGAAAATGGAGTGGAACTATGGTATGTGGAGGTACACTGATAACCCACAAGTATAGGGGATCGCAACAGTTTTCGAGGGTAGAGTATTCAACCTAAATTTATTGATTCGACACAAGGGAAGCCAAAGAATATTCTCGAGTATTCGCAGCTGAGTTGTCAATTCAACCACACCTGAAAGACTTAATATTTGCAGCAGAGTATTCAGTAGCAAAGTAGTATGGAAGTAACTGTAACACTAGCAAAAGTAACAATGGCAGTTTTATAGTCATTGTAACAGTAGCAACAGAGAAGTAACTTAGCAAGGATCAATATGTGGAAAGCTCGTAGGCAATGGATCGGTGATGGATAATTATGGTGGATGCCATTCATCATACAACAGTTATAACATAGAGTGACAGAACCAGCTCCAATTCATCAATGTAATGTAGGCATGTATTCCATATATAGTCATACATGCTTATGGAAAAGAACTTGCATGGCACCTTTTGTCCTACCCTCCCGTGGTAGCAGGGTCCGAATGGAAACTAAGGGATATTAAGGCCTCCTTTTAATAGAAAACCGGACCAAAGCATTAGCACTGAGTGAATACATGAACTCCTCAAACTACGGCGATCACTGGAAAGAATCCCAGTTATTGTCACCCTGGGGGATGCGGATCATAACTCGTAATAGGGGTTATCCACATAACTCGTAATAGGGGTCTACAACTTGCAAGATAGGATTAAGAACACAAATATATTCATGAAAACATAATAGGTTCAGATCTGAATCATGGCACTCGGGCCCTAGTGACAAGCATTAAGCATAGCAAAGTCATAACAACATCAATCTCAGAACATAGTGGATACTAGGGATCAAACCCTAACAAAACTAACTCGATTACCTGATAAATCTCATCCAACCCATCACCGTCCAGCAAGCCTATGATGAGATTACTAATGAACGGTGGAGAGCATCATGTAATTGGTGATAAAGTATGGTTGGTGAAGACGATGGCTTCGATTTCCCCTCTCGGGAGCCCAAAACGGACTCCAGATCTGGTCTCTTGTATCGTGAAACGCAATGAACTCTTCTCTCCAATTTTTTCCTCCACGAATAGGGTTATATGGAGCTGGGGAGGAGGTCGGAGGAGCCATGAGGGCCCCACAAGCCCGCTAGGCACGGCCAGGGGGTGGCCGCGCCTAGCAGGCTTGTGGCCTACAGGTGGCCCCCTCTGGTTGATTCTTATGCTTGTATTTTTTATTAAATCCAAAAATATTATCCGTAAATTTTCAGGACAATCCGAGAACTTTTATTTCTACACAAAAATAACACCAAGGCAATTCTGCTGAAAGCAGCATCAGTCTGGGTTAGTTCCATTCAAATCATGCAAATTAGAGTCCAAAACACGGGAAAAAGAGTTTGAAAAAATTGATACGATGGAGACGTATCAACTCCCCAAGCTTAACCCATTGCTTGTCCTCAAGCAATTCAGTTGATAAACTGAAAGTGATAAAGAAACCCTTTTACAAACTCTGTTTGACCTAGTTGTTGTAAGTACGTCTAACTGATGTTTAGATTTTCAGCAAAGATCATGGACTAACCACGTTCACAATAACATTTAGGTCTCACATTCACTCATATCAATGACATAATAAACTAGCGAGCCATAATAATAACTCTCGGATGACAACACTTTTTCAAAATAATCATGATAGAATATGACAAAATGGTATCTCGCTAGCCCTTTCTGAGACAGCAAAATATAAATGTAGAGCACCTCTAAAGAACTTGGACTGACTAGATGTTGTAATTCATGGTGAAAGAGACCTAGTCATGCTCATACTCAATATCAATTAACAGCAAAGCATACAAATGATGGTGGTGCTCTCTCACTGGTGCTTTTTATAAGAAGATGATGACTCAACAATAAATTAAATGGAAAGGCCCTTCGCAGAGGGAAGCATTGATTTGAAGAGGTGCCAGAGCTCGAGTTTTTAAAACAGAGATAAGTAGTGATTTTTGAGCGGTATGCTTTCATTGCTCAAATAACGACCAAGAGCTTTTCAACATCTTCCATGCTAAATACATTATAGGTGGTTCCCAAACAGAATGATAAAGTTTTTACTCCCCTCCACCAATCAGTCACACTCCACGGCGAGCTGAATCCATGGGTACCGTCCATACAAACACAGTCCTGGGGGAGTTTTGTTTAATTATATTTTGCTTTTATTTCGAGCATGGAACTAGGGATCCCGATTACCAGCCACTTTCTCGTGAATGATAGTGAATCAACACATATCGTGAGAATAACCCACCTAGCATGGAAGATATTGATAGCCCCCAGTCGCCACATGAGCGATTTGGGCATACAAAATAGAATGACTATTTGAAGGTTTAGAGTTTAGCACATGCAAATTTACTTGGAATGATAGGTAAATACCGCATATAGGTAGGTATGGTGGACTCATATGAAACAACTTTGGGGTTGAGGGATTGGATGCACAAGCAGTATTCCCGTTAGTACAAGTGAAGGCTAGCAAAAGACTGGGGAGCGATCAACTAGAGAGAAACACAGTCATCAACATGCTTTGAGATTAACCAACATTGAATACAAGCATGAGTAGGATATAAATCACTATGAACATAAATATCATGGAGTCTATGTTGATTTTGTTTCAACTACATGCATGAACATGTGCCAAGTCGAGCCACTTGAATCGTTCAGAGGAGGATACCATCCCATCATACTACATCACAACCATTTTAATATGCATGTTGGCACCCAAACCAAGCCATTGTCCACTCTTAGCTAATTAAGCATGGCCTGAATAACTATAATCTCTAGTTGTCATTGCAAATATGTTTCACCCATGATGAACTGAATTCGGAGCGATGAGCTAATCATATTTACAAAAGCAAGATAGGTCGAGTTCATACCAGCTTTTCTCCATCTCAATCTTTCCATCAAATATCGTCATTATTGCCTTTCACTGGCACGATCGAACAATGTGGATAATAATAAGAGTGCACATGCATTGGACTAAGCTGGAATCTGTAGACAATAACTCAAAGGAGAAGACAAGGTAATATGGGCTCCCTAATAGGTAGACAATAATGCATCTGAGAGCCACTCCACATTTTCATCATTCTCTTCTCCTTACGACCCAAATAAATAAAAATCAAAACAAGAACGAGACAACTATTTACATGGTAAAGCTCCCAACAAGCAAAAGAACGAAAAATCTTTTTGGGTTTTATTTTTAATGCTACAACTAAGCAGCTGGAAATAAAGCTAGAACTAATTTTTTTGTATATTTTTCAAAGTTAATTAAACACACAAGAAGAAAGCGAAACAAGGATATAAACTACCATGGATGGTACAATGAAAGAGTATGAACACTGACTACTAAGAAATAGTGTGTGAACATGAATGTAAAGTCGGTGAGAAATAAGTACTCCGCCAAGCTTAGGATTTTGGCCTAAGTTGGTTTATGGACATGGCTGGCCCTGATAATATCCGAAGTCGTAGTTGGGGTTGTACTGGGCTGCGACGGCTACCGCCTGAACGACTGCCACGCGAAGGCGAGCTGATTCTGTGCTCCTCTCGTACTCGTCTACCTCCTCTCTGGTTATAATGTATCTCAGCTTCTCCTGAAAGTTAAAGAAGGCAGGAGTAGGAAGGCTAACATGGACAACACACTGTCTGTCAAAAATTACTCGGTACTGGAGAGATTGTTCATTCCTTTCGAGAAACTGAAAGCGTACCAAAGCCTCATAATCAAGAAAAGCCGGTGGTAACTCAATATCATTTCCGCGTATGGGTACCCCAAGATAATTAGCTAAACAAGTGGCATAAATCCCACCAAAGAAATCTCCATCCTTAGCATTATTATGCAACCTTCTAGAAATAATGGCTCCTAAGTTATATCACCTTTCACCCATCACTGCACTCTTAAGAACACTAAGATCGGTTGCACAAAGATGGCTATGCTCAGGTTTACCGTTAATACATCTACCTATGAATAGAGAAAAATAATGTATGGCAGGAAAGTGAATGCTCCCTATGGTAGCCTGTGTAATACTTCTAGTTTCTCTGACGGCAATGCTAGCATGTCAAGGGGAACGAGCACCTATGGGATCTGAGGTACCCCTTTTGGTTCGGCAGGAGAGAAGGCTCGCACAAAGAGTAGGTCTAATGAACAGCACGCGTGGATTTACCCAGGTTCGGTCCGCAAAGATGCGTAAAACCCTACTCCCTGCTTGGTTGTATTCTGGGTGTTCCTAGGGTTCTAGCTAGAGGAGCGCTATGAGCAGCTGCCATGCGTGTGAGATAGCATCTCCCAAGTCAAAAAGCCAAAAGGCTAAAAGTCCAAAGGTCAAAAAGTCCTCTACCATATCACCCTGGACCTCCTTTTATACTCTAAATGGGATCCCAACAGTGGCGTACAGTGCGTACATGGGGTGTACAGAGCTACAGTGCTATCATACCTAACACTGACGGAGTAGGACAGGCGCATTTAATGCACCGCCAGGCATCTCTGGCCGTCTGCAGGACGGGATGGGAGCCCGTCCCTTCGGCACCGCTTAGCCCCCTCCAGCGCCGACGCCGCGACACCTGTCCAGGCGAGGCGACAACTCGCCTGTGCGTTGGCGGGGCCTTGCCGGGGCTTCGCTTTGCTGGGGCTTTACCTTGCCTGAGGGTTCGATAGCTACCCTGGCAGGGTCTTGCCGGGGGTCTTGATTCTTCTGTGCTTGTACCTGGCAACTCCCTGCTCGGCCTCATCGCCAGGGTGGCTACTACTGCCCGTGCACAAGTAAGGGGCATTGGAGAGCCCAAAATTCTAGTGCACCGACTGGAGCCCCCGGGTCTGGGACACACACAGTGCGAGGCGTTGTTGGGCTAGGCCCAAACAATGCACGGGCATGCGTGGCATGGCCTTGCAGTCATGATCATTGCGCTTGCTGCACTGCCCCATGATGCCCATTGAATGTGGGGCATGGGATACGTGCGCAGCACGGCCGCCAAATTTTCAATTACTGCATCAGGTTGTTTCCGCCATGCGCGCCGCATGCATAGTGGGGAGCCATCAATGGGCACACGTGACTTAAAGTTCCCGGGAAAGGCAGTAACTGCAGCGCCATGGATTGGAGCAATGGGGCGGTTGCTATTCGCCCCGTGATCTAGGGCGCCACTATTGCGGGAGAGCCAGCCCCCACGCTTCCCCCTATAAATTGAGGGATAGCGAGAGTGGTGCTCATCCATCCTTCCTCCCTCTTCCGAGTGTGAACATCCATAGCTTGCCCTTCCGTGTCATCCTAACCTTCGAGTGGCGTTCCCCCTTAACCATGAACAGGGGGCGAGGGCGGCCACCATCGTCAACTCCAAAGAGGAGCTCTCATCGGGATCATGCCAACACTTCGGCCACAAAGGCGGAGGACGGTTCGAGCGCGCGTGGTGGAAGGGGCGCGAGCGGTCATGGCCGTCATGGAGGCCGAGGTTAGGGGAGGCGGAGCGCTGCTCCACCCCCTCTTCCGACGCCAGGCCTCTCCTTTGAGGAGACTCACACCGATGGGACAGCATTGGATTTCGTCCTCGAGCTGGCCGGTCCCCTCTGTAGTCATCTGCTCCTCCCTCGCCTCTTCGCCAGGGCGATGGAGGTCGACGAGCCGCCCGTCCTGTGGTTACGGGTGGCTGGTTGTTGTAACGGCACGACGCGGGTAGATGTCGAGTACCCAGTGAATCACATCATGTTTCTCAGGCATGGCTGGAAGACCTTCGCTCGATCCCACAACCTCCAGGTGGGGCATGTCTTTCGCTTTAAAATGATGAAGGCCAATCTACTCTTCGTCAAGATTTATGGGCGCTCCGGCGTCCGTCTCAGCTGCTGTGAAGAGAGCTCGAGTAGCGCCGAAAGCTTGTCCTTAGGCGAGAGTGATGAGGAGGATAGCGGCAAAGACGACGACGATGTGTCTGGTCTTCGGCGGCCAAGTCGGAGCCCGACGACTCTAGCTCGGACTAACCGCCGGCCGCACCATCCCCGCTAGCCTCACGCCTCTCCCCCTCCCGACAGGACGACCTAGGCAGGGGCCTTTGTCCCGGGCACTGCCTCATCTTCTAGCTGGGTCTTCCGACAGGCCCGCGAACTTCGGCTTCCGGGGTCCACCCCCCTTTTTGCCCGCGCTGGCCCTCTCCTCCATGCAATGTTGGTCCAGGAGGGGCCAGGCTCTTGCCTGCCTATCTGGAAGCCCTGCCCCTCCACACAGTGCTGGTCTAGAGGGGTCAGGCTGGGCTTCAGCCGGGAACCTCTCGCCATCTTTTTCTTCTTGTAGCCTGCCTCCCCTTCCATCTTTTTCTTCTTGTAATCTCCCCTAGGGGAGAAAGTCAAATAAAGATGTACTTAGGGAAAAGCGACATCTCATGTAAATTTCACCCTATTTTCAATAACAGTATGTTATCTTCCTTGTTAGACTGTTTCTTTGCATGGAACTTCCCCTACGTCTTCTCGGAAGAATCTTGTTGGCGTGTGCAGCCCTACCGTGAGCGCTTTGAGGAATGGGTCCTTAGCAGCCTGCTAGCGGTGTCACTGCCGACAAGATACCCTGACGTCCTTGGTGTAGCCATTCAAGGTGTTGGTCGTGCTTGAAACAGAATAAGGACGTGAGCGCTATCACTTGAGTCATTGAGCGGAATCGAAACGAAACAAGGAGCACGGGTGCAACCACTTAAGCCGTTGAGCGGTCCCGAAACACAGTGAGGGCGCAACCAATCGCGGCAAGGTTCCCGTGCGTGCATGTTTTCCAAACAAAGGTCGAAATCATCGAAGGAAAATGATTCTACAGTAAAAGTTCACTTGAGGTTCTGCAACTTATCTTTTCATTGCCGTACTCCTTTCGGCAAGATTTGTTTGGGACGTCGCTCGTAGGTATCCATACCACCATTCCCCCCGGCAAAGCTACACGTGAGGTAACCTTCTGTCCTTTGAGAAAAAGAAAGAAGAAGAAATATGGATATGGAACCTTGGCGGTCCGTTAGCTCTTCCCAGGATTAAGTGTAATGCAATATTCACACAAACATGCACATAAGTAAACATGAGGAGCAATCAAGATTTGCAGAATACTTATCTTTATTCAACTACGCATAGGGTCTAAGTCTGGCTTCGTACCAAGGATTACATGCTTCAGCAGCTAGACTTGTAGAAAAGGTGGTTGCCAGGGGGTCGGGCAACCTCGCCTCATGAGTAGAACTTGCGAAGATGTCCGATATTCTAGGACTTGCTCACTACGATGCTATCATCGGTCTCCAGGCGGACTACGCCAGGCCTGGTGACTCGTACTACCCGATAAGGGACTTCCCTCTTCGGTGCCAACTTGTTGGAATTCTTGTCAAACCGAACTCAAAGAAGAACAAGGTCACCTTCCTCAAGACTTCTGGCCTTAACTTTGTGGCTATGGTAGCACCGCAAAGCTTGCTGGTAGCGCGTAGCTCTCACAGCAGCCTGAAGACGGTCTTCCTCAAGGAGCATCGCGTCATCTTGCCGCAACTTCTCGTGCTCAAGCTCATCATAAGTGAGCACTCAAGGTGACCTGTATATGAGTTCCGTGGGGACGTTGAGAACTGCGGGCCCCGTGGCACGGCCCTTGTGCGCATACTGGGAAGGTCGCGGTGTAGGTGCTAGCGTGGGCGCCCTGGAAGATACCCTTCCGCCCCTAAAGTTCACCATACCATCTGCAGGCAATACAGCTCCATCCTGAGACCAGGGGTGTGGGGGTTCCTGCCGCCGCCATGGGCATCTCTGCGGCGGGTATTGCCGCTTGCTTGGCACATGGAAGTTCTGAACGTCCGCCTCCTCCTCCACCCGCATCTACGTCGTCGCCTATCTGCGCAGATACTCGGACAGTGGATGCGGATGGGCCAACAGCCATCAGACCCTTCTTCTTAGGGGCCATGGTGATGATAAGTATGAAGGAACTAGCGCGCTGATCACTAGAACATGTTCGCGCGACCTATCCCCCTACCTGGCGCGCCAAAGGTGTCGTGGGGAACGAGCATCCATGGGATCGGAGGGACCCCTTTCGGTTCGGCGAGGGAGATGGCTCGCACAAAGTGCAGGTCCGATGAATAACACGTGGGGATTTACCCAGGTTCGTGCCGCAAAGATGCGTAAAATCCTACTCCTGTTTGGTTGTATTCTGGGTGTTCTTAGGGTTCTAGCTACATGAGCGCTATGAGTAGGTGTCACGCATGTGAGCTAGCAGGTCCCAAGTTGAAAAGGCAAAAGGTTAAAAGTCAAAAAGTCCTCTACCGTATTGCCCTGGACCTCCTTTTATACTCTAAAGGGGATCCCAACAGTGGTGTACAGTGTGTACACGGGGTGTATAGAGCTACAGTGCTATCATACCTAACATTGACGGAGTAGGAGAGGCGCATTTAATGCACCACCAGGCATCTCTGTCCGTTTGCGCGACGGGACCGGAGCCCGTCCCATCAACACCGCTCACCCCCCTCCAGCACCGATGCCACGACACGTGTCCAAGCGAGGTGACACTTGGCCTGTGCATTGGAGGGGCCTTGCCAGGGATTCGCTTTGCCGGGACTTTGCCTTGCCTGAGGGTTCGATAGCTACCCCGGCAAGGTCTTACCATGGGTCTTGATTCTTCTGTGCTTGTACCTGGCAAGTCCCTGGTGGTCCTCGTTGCCAGGGTGGCTACTACTGCCTTTGTACGAGTAAGGGGCACTGGAGAGCCCAAAACTCTAGTGCACCGACATAGCAAGAAAATCATTATATTCAGTTTTGTGCATATCGCTATAGACCCCATTGTGGAATTTTCCATGCATGATTAAAATCCTCTATGTCCAAGGTATATGATTTGTCATAAAGGTCAAATAGGACGGAAGTTTTATTACTACTGAGCAAAAATTCAAACCTCCGCATGAAAGAATCCGTGACTTGATACTATTGCTTGCATTTGCCCGACACGAATTCCTCAAGGCCAGCATTTCTTGATACTATTGGAGGAGTCACATACTGAAGAACAATCTCCCAAAACAGTTTTGTGAATGAAGCTTTTAACAAGGAGATCAAAAATGGCAGCAAAATGAGCTAGAACACGGGTTTGAGCAATGGTGGGATTTTTTCTAGAGGAAGATGAAGTGAATGGGTGCTGGAATACGTGAAGGGGGGGCATGTGGGACCCACAAGCCTGCTAGGCGCCGCCAGCGGGGGTGGTTGCGCCTTGTGGGCTTGTGGTCCACTGGTGCAGTCCCCTACAGTGTGCTCAGTGCCAGAAATTCTTAAATAACCCAGAAAAAATCATACTCCATTTTCAGGGCATTTGAAGAACTTTTATTTTCTGGTCACTTTTTTATTGCACGAGAAACTCAAAAAATAGAAAAATAATAGCATTCTTACTAAATTTAATTGAACTAACAGAAAATAAAAGTTGGGTACAGGGAGTTGTGCTTTCTAAATTCATCCACCTCATGCTCATCAAAAGGAATCCATCAATAAGGTTGATCAAGTCTTATTAATAAACTTCTTTTGAATAACATGAAATCGAAGAATTCTCGAATAACACTAAGTTAACTCAATGGGGATATGCATGTCCCCAACAAAAAGTATAACATATTTCTTCTTCACAGTAGGAAGAGGGAATTCAAAGTCTCCAATAATAATCGTTGGAATTTTTTTCAATGGTGTTGATACTATGAACTTCAGGTTGCTTCATAGGAAAGTGTACCGTATGCTCATTACCATTAATATGAAAAGTGAGATTGCCCTTGCTGCAATCAGTAACAGCCCCTGCAGTATTCAAAAAGGGTCTACCAAGGATGATTGACATAATGCCGTCCTAGGGAATATCAAGATAACAAAGTCCATTAAGATAATAGCATTTGCAACTACGACAGGATCATTGATAACATGGAAGTATGTTTACTAATCAGTTTAGGATCATTGATAGTTCTACTCATATAATCACCTAAGAGATCAACATTAAAGCATTATGTTTCAATTGTCTACTAACATAAGCATTAAATTTTTCTTGCTTCACAACAAAATTACCAAACTCATCCAAGCATTGGCTAAGAGACTTATTATAAGGAATATCACTTCATCAAATCTACGAAGAGAATTTACCTCTACTACCTATGTCGGGTTATCAAGACCATGTATTTCTTCAATAGGTGGTAGATTCTTAACATCTTCAGCGTTAATACCTTTTTCTTCCATAGATTTCTTTGCCTCTTGCATATCTTCAGGACATAGAAATAGAATACCTCTTTTCTTCGGAGTTGGCTTCGGAGGTGGTTCGGGAATAGTCCAATCATTATCATTGCTCAATATACTATTCAATAGTATTTCAGCTTGTTCAATAGTTCGTTCCCTGAAAACACAACCAACACAACTATCTAGTTGGTCCCTAGAAGCTTCGGTTAGTCCATTATAAAAGATATCAAGTATTTCATTTTTCTTGAGAGGATGATCAGGCAAAGTATTAAGTGATTGGAGAAGCCTTCCCCAAGCTTGTGGGATACTCTCTTCTTCAATTTGCACAAAGTTAAATATTTCCTGCAAGGCAGCTTGTTTCTTATGGCAGGAAAATATTTTTCAGAGAAGTGATAAATCATACCCTGGGGGCTACGCACACAACCAGGAGCAAGAGAGTTAAACATATCTTAGCATCACCCTTTAATGAGAAAGGAAACAACTTAAGGATATAATAGTAATGAATATTTTCCTCATGAGTAAATAGGGTGGCTATATCATTCAGTTTAGTAAGATGAGCCACAATAGTTTCAGATTCATAACCATGGAAAGGATCAGATTCAACCAAAGGAATAACTTAGGTTCAATAGAGAATTCATAATCCTTATCAATAACAAAGATAGGTGAAGTAGGAAACTTAGGATCATATTTCATTCTAGCATTCATAGATTTTTCTTTCCACTTGCATAGTAATTTCTTAAGATCATCTCTATCATTACAAGCAAGAAAGTCCCTAGCTACCTGTCCTTCCATAATATAACACTCAGGAATATCAGGCAATTCATATCTAGGAGAGCTAGGTCTAGCAGGTGTCTCAAAGTGTTCAGTTTCAATAATTTCATCAGTTTTAGAAGTATCATAATTTTCAGCATTGACTCTAGCAATTTGTTGATCAAGAAATTCATAAGCGGCACAGTATTATCAAGCAAAGTATCATCATAAGAATCATCCATAGAAGCAGTGGAATGATCAATTACTTGCACATATAGGAATTACTAGCAGGTGGCGGTGTCGCAAACTTACTCATAACAGAAGGTGAATCAAGTGCAAAGCTAGATGGCAGTTCCTTACCTTCCCTCGTAGTAGAGGGATAGATCTTGGTTTTTGGATCTTTCAGATTCTTCATAGTGATCAACAAATATAAATCCCATGTGACTCAGAGAATAGTAATATGCCCCCCAACAACGACGCCAGAAAAAGGTCTTGATAACCCACAACTATAGGGGATCGCAACAGTTTTCGAGGGTAGAGTATTCAACCCAAATGTATTGATTCGACACAAGGGGAGCCAAAGAATATTCTCGAGTATTCGCAGATGAGTTGTCAATTCAACCACACCCGAAAGACTTAATATCTGCAGCAAAGTATTCAGTAGCAAAGTAGTATGGAAGTAACGATAACGCTAGCAAAAGTAACAATAGAAGTTTTATAGTGATTGTAAAAGTAGAAACGGAGAAGTAACTTAGCAAGGATCAATATGTGGAAAGCTCGTAGGCAATGGATCGGTGATGGATAATTATGTTGGATGGCATTCATCATGCAATAGTTATAACATAGGGTGACACAGAACTAGCTCCAATTCATCAATGTAATGTAGGCACGTATTCCATATATAGTCATACGTGCTTATGGAAAAGAACTTGCATGACATCTTTTGTCCTACCCGCCCATGGCAGCGGGGTCCTAATGGAATCTAACGGATATTAAGGCCTCCTTTTAATAGAGAACCGGACCAAAGCATTAGCACTTAGTGAATAAATGAACTCCTCAAACTATAGTAATCACTGGAAAGAATCCAAGTTATTGTCACCATGGGGGATGCGGATCATAACTCATAATAGGTGTCTACAACTTGCAAGATAGGATAAATAACACACATATATTCATGAAAACATAGTAGGTTCAGATATGAAATCATGGCACTTGGGCACTAGTGACAAGCATTAAGCATAGCAAAGTCATAGCAACATCAATCTCAAAACATAGTGGATACTAGGGATAAAACTCTAACAAAACTAACTCGATTACATGATAAATCTCATCCAACCCATCACCGTCCAGCAAGCCTACGATGGGATTACTAACAAATGGCGGAGGGCATCATGGAATTGGTGATGAAGGATGGTTGGTGATGACGATGGCATCGATTTCCCCTCTCCGTAGCCCAAAACGGACTGCAGATCCGGTCTCCCAAGGAAGAACAGGAGGTGGCGGCAGCTCCATATTGTGAAACGCGATGAACTCTTCTCTCTAAATTTTTTTCCTCTGTGAATAGGGTTATATGGAGCTGGAGAGGAGGTCGGAGGAGCAACGAGGGCCCCACAAGCCTGCTAGGCATGGCCAGGGGGGTGGCCGTGCCTAGCAGGCTTGTCACCTGCTGGTGGCCCCCCTCTAGTTAACTCTTGTGCCAGTATTTGTTATTAAATCTGAAAATATTCTCCGTAAATTTTCAGGATGATCCGAGAACTTTTATTTCTACACAAAAATAACACCAAGGCAATTTTTCTAAAAACAGCGTCAGCCGGATTAGTTCCATTCAAATCATACAAATTAGAGTCCAAAACAAGGGCAAAAGAGTTTGGAAAATTGGATACGATGGAGGCATATCATACACCTCCACCGTGTGAAGGGAGTTGGCCCAAAGACTATGGGGTGATACTTTTTTATCTCACGTGTACCACAAGCAACTTTCCTTGATGCTGTTCGTGAACCTGCCATAGAAGCCATAAGACAGATTGGAGAAACACTTAAAGCAAGCCTCCGTCATACTCAAGAATACCCGCGAGAGGTGCATAAAGAGATGATGGAGATGAAGCTCATGTCCACCATGATAAAGGAAAAGATTGATGATTTCAAGGAGCACAACGCAAAATTCGAATGGTACTAAAATATATATATCCAAGGGGGGCAAATGAATAAAGGTGGAAGAAATGCTTGACCATCCAAAACTATGTGGATGACAGCATTTTTGATGAAGTATTTTTAAATTTGGAGTTTTAACAAGTGATTGAGGATGTAATAAAGGTTTGAAAATGAGAAGAATATGATTTATGAATGAATCAACACCTATATTGGTAAACAGACCAATGAAAAGGAAAATGAATTCCAC
Organism: Hordeum marinum; assembly: GCA_022496015.1. Classification (NCBI taxonomy): domain Eukaryota; kingdom Viridiplantae; phylum Streptophyta; class Magnoliopsida; order Poales; family Poaceae; genus Hordeum; species Hordeum marinum. Next base: position 339,277,441 of record CM039676.1, on the reverse strand, counting down.
AAGTCAAGTCTATATCAAGAATAAGTCTCAGAATTTTTGAATGGTACCCCAAGATCATACAGGAAAAGGTTGTGATTTGATCAAAAGATGTTTCTTAGGAGTATACGAGAACCTAAGAGTTGTGAAGGAATGATAGATCTTTTGTTTAGCTTAGAAATCAATGGATTTACCCGAACTTCATTCGCGGAGAAGAGAAATTTCTGGAACGCTTGTGAGGAAGCCCAAGTGTTAGATTACGAGATTCGCTAAACCTTATACAGAGCAATGATTTGGGTTTGGAATGGGTTGATCACCATGACGACTTACTCTATTCATTCGCTCTGCTATTCAGAATGTAAAATCTGAGTGACTTACACATAGCAAAGAGACGACGTCCTTTGAAGCTTTTGTTTAAGCCTTAGAATGGTAGGATGAAGACCCCTTGTACTTGGCAGCTGTTGCCAAACGTAGAAATTTTACTGTGAGGATGAAGCCAAGACCTGGTTCACTATAGGATAACCACTAATGGTATACCACCATGAGATCATTGATAAGTTATTTAGAATGATCGCGAGACTTGTCAGTTAAGAAGACCGAGTAACGGAAGAACTTTGTATTGACCAAGGAGACACTAGATTTTGAAGGAAACATTATGACTATAACGGAAGAGTATCAACAAAGGAGTTACTGTGTGGAGTTTGGAGAGACAGATATGGCCAAAGACACAAGAGTAATGGTCATGATTTTAAGCGACCAGTAACTCTCATTTTAAGTGTGGTAGCACCCACACTTTTTAGATCAATGGTTTTGCTAGAAGACCCACAAACCCTAACCTTTTGTTTCTAGCCCTTTCGAATCTCGAGGACGAGGTTCATTTTAAGTGCGGTAGGTTTGTAATATCCCAAATTTGGAATGTTATATTAATCAATATAATGATTGATTGTTTGATTGAGTGACTGAAATTGAGTGAAATTTGAAACTTCTCAAAACTTTGAATGAGAGGGAATCAAACAACTTTCCCCTTGTTTTTGAATTCAAATTCATTTCAATTCAAATCAGTGAGAGAATATGACATGACTACTTCAACAATAAAGGATTTGAAAAAAAAGGATATGAAACTACAGAAATCTTCTATATGGGATTTAACCATAATGGTTTGTATTTCAAAGTTTGAATGAATTAAAAATAATTTGACCAAATTCAAAATCATGAGAGGGGCAACATGACACTCCAAAACGAGGGGCAATTAGAATTATATTTGAATTTATAAAACTCAGAAAACTATTTTGAAAATATTTGAAAATTCAAAGTCATTCTTGAAGTGGTTTTCAAAAAAATTCTCCAAAACTAAAATATATGGAAAATAGGGTAACTTGATTCCCTTCAATGGAAAAATGGACGAAGATGAATTTGAAATCATTTTGGTATCTTTAAAATATTTTTGTTGCATTTTATATGCAACAATAGCATCGTTTGAATTTTCTGAATTCATGGGAATTTTGTTTGCACTGAAAATATGTTCATATTTTAGAGTTTATTTTTCTGGTCATTTTGATATATAATATGTCTATGTAAAAGTAAGTTTTTCTTTTATTCAACTTCCTTTTCTTGTTTTCTTTTTATAAAAGGAAAAATTTGTGTTTATAGGAAAACCCTATGGCCCATTTGGAATAGTTCTGGCCGAGATCCACCTTTCCTTTGAAAATCATTCGTACCGACCACCCGATCCTTTTCCTTTCCCTCTCTCTCTCTCTTACTGGTAGATGTAACACCCCAAATATTTGACCATGTTTTATTAATTAAATTTTTTCTAGGAAATTAATTTTTTATTTCCTCGATCAACTATTGAGTTCAGAATCACTCCGTTTGAATCGTGGAGTTTTCCCTCCAAGTAGAAACTTTTCAAAAAAATAATTGTTGGACTTGAATACCTCCTCAAGAGCAATTCCTTTCATTCTGTGTGATCAGTGGGAATATATTTATAAGTATTCTTCTAAGCTTTACTCATTTTTAAATGGTTTCTCATAACTTTTGCAGCCTCATTTGCACTACAGTCATTTGGTAACTTCACTCAAAAATTATACAAAAATTTGTAGAAGACATGTGAGGTTACTACATCACTTTTATGCAAAGATGCAACTTTGTGTTTTGAAAAATTTGAGCAAACCATCGACATTTGTATTCTGGTCCAGTTTGGTGATTTGTACTGCCACCCTATTTTATTCTGCTCTAGTGACCTTGGGATTTTTCCTACTAATAGTCCACCCTACCAAACCCTTAAAACCAGGAGATCAGACCCATTAGAAGATTTTTAGCACATGCAATGATAGCCTTTATTTTCTATCTAGAACTGTAGTTTTGCAAAACTTGCACTAACAAGTTTCTGTTTTTCTCAAACTAACCATGCCATATTCTTGTGGATCTAAAGAGACCCGAACCTGGAGATTTTGACCACCAGAAGAGTTGCCTTGATGCCCATGGCATTCTATCGATCACCTTGTGTTCATGAATAGATTTGGCATGAAACCATGTTTGCATTGTGGACTAGCTCCCCATACCAAACCAGCATGTCTATTAGCTCTTATATATTCATGAGCCTAGTCCTGTTTAGTTTCATAAGCATCAGAACGGCCAAGAACGTGTTGGCATTTCGTCGAACGCCTGGCATGCATGTCCAGAGCATGGCCAGAGCGCACGTTATACACACACACGCAACCGAGCCGCCGTGTTCGCCTAATTTTGCCCCTAGCCTTTGCACGCCCACGGAGACGTCGCTGACCCCACCCTGCTGCTGAAGCCGCTCCCTGGTGCCGTGTAGCACCGCCGCAGCAAGCCCTTGGCGGCAAGCCTGCGGCCGCAACGAGCCTCTGCCATGGACAGAACCGCCCCAGCGACCCCAGCATGCCAGCTATCCCCAGGAACAAGTCGAGCTCATCTGCGAGCTCGTCCGCTAGCGTACGTCGCCGCCATGTCGCCCTCCTAGCAATAGAATGGCGGTTCGCCGGTCATATCCTCGGCCGTCGATGGAACCGACCTCGATTCGCTTGTAAATAGGAGCCCCGAGCCTCAGCCATCCCATCCTGGCCCTGTTAGCTCCACCAAGACCTCTCGAACCTTTTTCCTTTGGTAATTTGTGCCATAGCAGCCGTAGGCAGATGTCGTGCTCGCCGGAGCTCTCTGTGTGCCATGGATGGAGGGGTGCTCACCCCCAAGCTCCCCGATGATCCTTTTGCTCTCCAGACGATGTTGCCCTCCCTCCTAAGCACGCCGATGTGCACAGCTCCGCCAGAGGTGCCTCCTAGCGCTGATAATCATTGCCGGAGTCGGCCTCTGCCTCTGGCCAGGAGCTTGTGAGGTGGGAGACAAACCCGACAGGTGAGCCCCACTTATCGGTGTCACAACCCAACCGCCAGTGGCGCTGGCCCCTGAGTACGTCTTCTTCGCGAGTAAGCATATTTATTGGGCATACACTTTCTTTTCTGGAAAGCGTATTCTTCCCCGAACCGATTTCTTTTCTAATTGAGTTAAGAAAATCAGATTTTGACCTAACCTTTGACTGGCTATAACTTTTAAAGTACAACTCCAATGGACCTAATTATTTTTCTGTTATTTCCAAAAATCCATTTAGTTTATTTTCATATTTATCTGAAAATTTTCCAAGACAACTTTTTGCGCTGTTTTTGAATTGTGTGTTAATTAGAATATTTTCAAATAGGAATTTGGAGTGAAGATAAAGTTTTGGAATGCACCTCAAATACATATGCATTAAAGGCAAGCATTATTAACCCTTGTGTAATATTTGTTGTGTGTTGCTTGATGTGACTACAACATCGAGTTGACCTGAAGTATGCAATATTTCATGTGATGGTGTGATCATGTTTACAAATGCAAGATGAAAATTCCTTGCTGTTGGAATTGATATGCTTGTGAAAGTATTCACCCTCGTATGCCGTTCATGCCTACCGGAAGGAATCAGGAGAAGTCTCTGTCTGGGTAGACACGAGCTTGGTGCTGACATCTCATTGGAGAGAGAATGGTCATAAAGCATGAAGGGGTATGATGAGTTGTGATTCTGTCTAATGTCGTGAAATATGTTTGTTGTGCTAACCATGTAGAGAGTACACAACCTCCTGAGTCGACCATAGATCGAGTCTTGTCCCCGTTCTCCTTCTTTTCGTACTGCCACATGTTTTCTACAAAGAATACGGTTTAGTAAGTTGCAAACCTCTTCCCATGTACAGACCAAATAGAGGGGTCGTGATGAGGGTTCCATGGCCCTGGATTAAAGCCCGTCATCCGGTCAGGGGGCATGGGTGTTTCTGGTTGGGACCGATAGGTGGGCACCCCTTAGAGCGTGCGATATAAATTTAATACCATGCTATTCAAGGTGTTGGCATCCCCGTCTTAAAGTTTTTCTTGAACGTTGCCTAGGGTGATACCTGGCATCGGGATGTGAAATGGTGTGTACTGGTTAGGTGTGTTTTCTTCTAAAATACCGTAGATGGAACTAGTCCTTTGTGACTACTGAAATCCGTTGGCTATGGGTAAAGATTACAACCTCTATAGAGTTAATATCTATTCGAATAGTCGTCTCCACGGTTAAGGACTACAGTCTGGGATGGGTCAGGTGTCGGTCTTAGTGTCGGTCTTCGGAGGAAAACTTCTAAACTCAAATATTGATCATGACAAGTGACAAATGATTATTATTATTATTATTATTATTATTGTGGACTAGCCATTTATATTATTTGAATTATTGAGTACCCCTGGGAAGGTTCTACCTCCTATATATTCATTGTGATTATTCTTATATAAGCCCTTTATGCGGCATCACACAGACGCCCGACTGTGGCATGCATACTGATTGCTTCATCATATAAGCCCTTTCTATGGCATCGCTCAGATGCCCGACTGTGGCACATTGGCTATTTTCTTTATAAGCCCTTCCTGTGGCGTCGCTCAAACGCCCGACTGTGGCCCATTTGTTATTTATTTCCTTTATAAGCCCTTTATGTGGCATCGCACAGACGCCCGATAGTGGCATGCTGATTATTTATTTTTCCTTATAAGTGTGGATTCGCTCAGATGCCCGACTGTGGTGTGATGATTATTTATTTTTTCCTTATAAGCTCTTTATGTGGCGTCGCTCAGATGCCCGACTGAGGCATGCTTTATATTATTATCCCTTTGAGGCGTCGCTTCAGACACCCAATCGGTCTATTTTATTTCTATTCTCTGATTGCTTATTCATTTTTAATATGAACGACCTTCTTGCGTGCATCATGAAGTTTATTTTGTGACTGGTTAAGTGACCGTGGATGAAATTCAGTGCATAAATACCACTACTATGTTATACCTGTTTTCATAATGTTTGCGAGTACATTCGAAGTACTCACTGTTTTGTCCTTGGCTATTGTCTTGGCCAGATTATGCATGTGGAGAGGAGGATTATGACGACAACCCCGGAACCTAAGCATCAAAGATTGTAGCCACGCAAAGATAGGAGTTAACCAGGTCAGCTGTTCCTATGGGAAATGGAGTTCCATAGACGCTGATGACCCCGAACCGCTTCCGCCACCAACCACTAGAAACCTTTTGTTGTACTCATAGACCATGGTGGTCTTGTACTTCAGCTTTTGTAATTTTCCTTGGAATTTCTGTATCAAGATTGTGTCTCATCAGCTAACAGTAATCCTGGGGCTGATTAATATCCTGGAAAACCAGTCCTGACAACCTTGGTATCAGAGCCAGGCTGACCATTGGTTAATCCTATCTTAGCCAGGTCGATAAACCTAGGTAAACGACCCACCAAGACTGTAACCTAACTGTAGCCAAGCCTACCCTATCCGATAGCACACAAAGTGACCCTGACACCTTTCAGCATTCGGTGCCCAACTTATCAGCCTAGCCCATCGATCACGCATCGTGACCGAAACCTAAATTGTCCCTTTCGCAAGCGTGCGAAGGAAGACTCCGTTTTCTTCTATAAAAGAAAACATTTTCCCAAACCCAACACACCACAGCCAACCATCCAAAACCGAGCCAAGACGCCTGGCGCCATTGTTCACAATGAGACCACCGCAAACAACCTTGGAGGTTTTGTGACCGTCCTAGCTAACCTCACTTGTCGTGCCTTTGCATTAGAAGAGCCCCCAGAATATGTTGTGTACCAGGAGCGCACGAGTGATGAGAGTCGTCACTTCTGGGCCATGGTGCACATCTATGGTAGTGGCATCTCGCCAGAACGCCCCTACAAGTTCACGGGAAGGTCAACCTCCTTTGAGCCACAAGCCATCCAGTTAGCAGCTCGAGAGGCTATATTTCAACTCCGGCACTTGTCGCCAAGAGTTAACTACCGCTTGTTCTATTATTACCCCAGCCGTGACAGATATAGTAAGCCACCCTAGATTGCCAACGGAGACCACGAGACGGACCCTGCACTGCTGCATCTTGTGCGCTACCTTAGCGCACTAGAGGCACTATTCGATCAGGTCACTCTTGATCTGGTCGTAGCTCGTGGAGAACTTGCTCGCCGAGCCCCTGCAAGAAGAGAAGTGGCGCCCGACCTCGACAACCCCGTCGTGCGGTTCGGAGGACCAATCGAGTCGTTGAGGCCTACCCTTGCAACCGACCGGAATGTGTTTGTATCCTCTGGGGAGCTTCGTCTCCTTTTGGGGACACACTCCAACGGGATTGTGGCCACCAACCCCCGCGATGGTCATCATTGCTACCCGACCCTTTAAACCATCACCCTGATCCAGCAAACCCCAGCGGTGAAGCCCAAGGAGAAGCCTCATCGTCTGCAAGGCACACTCGACTAGATATTAACGAGGTAGACTAAGCCACTCGAGTAGTGCCGAGTCTTGGTATTCCTAAGCCAAGTAATAGTATGACCTTATATCGCCATGAATAAAATGCATGTTGCTTGTATGCCATTATTTTTAATAGTACTACGAGTATTCATGCATAAATAAAATTTTGGCATTGCTTGCATATTAAAATTTTGGGCGTAGCTATTAAAAACCACCCTAGTCCTCAACCAACATTAATACATCACTTTTGTGAGATGTATATATATGTGGCATTAACCCCATAGAGCAGAACCAACAAAAAGGTTGCCCCCACACCGTAATGGGTAACCCAACCCAGATGCTATATAAGAGGCCACTCTGTGACCTTACCAAGCAGCCCTCACCTTATGCTCTGCCCTCACATCCATTTTTTTACCATCCTAACCCCAGGATTCATCGGAGAACCCCAGATATTTTGGGACTTTACCCGCAATGCCATAGGTTCCCCCCATCCACCCCAGTACGAGATGTTCAAATTGAGGATCACATCATTTGCCTCGAAATATTGGGCAGTAGTGCACATCCCACCTGTGAACCCAAACCAAGACCCAACAGGAGTCTCCTTCATGGGGAAATCTATGCTAACTCCGCAAATGGCCATAGAAGTTGCTGCGTACGAAGCGATTACCCGCCTTTGATTCGCAGTACCCTATGCCAGCAAAAGGGAGTATTATTACTTCTCGAGCCGTGCAGCACCCGCAGAAGAAGCATCTTTTTTCGAGGGACGAATAGAGAGAGACCCAGTACTGGCCAACCTTATCCAGTACCTCATCGCCCAAGAATGTTTGACTCAGCAAGTAATGGATTACCTCCAGAATCTTGTAGATTTGAATCCTCAGATCACCACTGGCAGACCACTGAGGCTAGACCAGGAGAGGCGCACTCTTCGACTAGTCCATCCGCTCTCCCCAGAAGAGGAAGAATGTGCTCCAGTGCCGGAGACATTTCCTCAGGACCCTACATATTTTACTTTTGCGTCGTAGACAACCCATGTTGTGTTTCTTAGCTTACAATTAATTATTGACTGCAATATGTGTGTTATGTCGTAAGATTGGGCTATGAATAAATTGTTTGATTTCAATTGTATGTGAGTAATTTTTACTGCTGTGATTTTTGATCAACTATTTTTCACTCTCTGTAAATCTCGATGTGAGATTTTCTTTGAGCAATTGCAACAAATATTTTTCCGTGACATAGATTTAAATTCATGCAGCACCACGACAATAGGCTCACAACCACAACCACTAAACCACATGCACTAAGTGCAAAACCACGTACATATTTCGCACCTAACCAATCACCTCACTAACCACTAGTAGAAAGCAGACCTTTCGTCTGCCTCATTAGTCCCGTTTGGCGTTTGAACCGACACTAATGTGCTCATTAGTCCCGGTTCGTGACGAGCATCATTAGTGCCAGTTCATTCCAGACCTTTAGTCCCGATTCGTGTCACGAACTGGCACTAAAGGTGTGGTGGCCGGCTGGCGTCGGCCTTGGGCCCCACGGAAACCTTTAGTCCCGGTTGGTGGCTCCAACCGCGACTATAGGCTATCCTTTAGTCGTGGTTGGAGCCACCAACCGAGACTAAAGGTCCGCTATATGAAACCCTTCGGCGCCAGCCCGAGCACACTCCTCTTTGTTCCCCTTTCCTCTCCTCTATGTTCTTCCTCTCTTCCTCGAGTTTATCCTCCATTTGTGCCAAAATTTGTCAAGATTTGGAGGCATCCCATCCATCCAAGTGTTCACAAAGGTTAGCAACTTTGTCCCTTCATCTCTCATTGCTAGATTAGCTCTTGCAATTCTCTATAAGTATAGTAATTTGTGAGTTTTAGTTTGTATGTGGTAGTTTATTTGATTTATGCAATTTGATCTCAAATTAACTTCTTACTTTGCATTTGTAGGTGTGGTTTACTTAGTGCCTTCTCGTCCCATCCTAACCACCGTCGATCGCCCGCACTGTCCCGTCACCGGCACCACCTTGGTGAGCCTCTTGTTCTTATCCTTTTTATAAAAAACATTTCTGTAAGATTTAGTTCATTACTTTTATAGTTTTCTTACCTATATAGTTGTTTCTTATACATAGTGGCATGGTTTTGAAATCCGTCCTCATCGGCCCTCATTCGGTTTATGATGCGGATGTGGTATATACTCTCTTTTATAACTCTTTGTTGCATTTCGTGTTTATGACAATTATGCCAATCAAGTTGACATAGATATTTTTATCTAGGAGGTATGTGAACCAGAGATTCCAACCGACATAGATATTCTTGTCAAGAAGTTAAATTTAGTTGAAAAAGAAAACGAGTATTTGAAAGAAAAATTGAAAATAGTTGAAGAAGAGAAGATGAAACTGGAGTTGTATGTTGCTGATGTCATCGATGATCACAAGATCAAGATGGGTGCAATGCGCTTGAAGATTAGAAAATTTAAAAGATATGACATTGATGGTGAGGCTTGGTATCACTATGTTGTTGGATCAATTGTTACCTTAGTTGCGATGTTGATCGCATTTGTTGTTGCATTTCAATGCTTTAGATAGAGATTTTGTATGTTGTTTTATGAGAACAAGTGTGTATGAACTTTATGTACGAACTTGTATTAATTTTGTCATTTTGGTGTTGTGTAATGAAGATGAGCCGGAAATGGATGTACGACGACCGATGCTCTCCCCGGTTCATTAATGGCTTGCATACTTTTCTGGTTGCCGCTGAGGCCAAGAAATGGCCAGATGGTTTTATGTATTGTCCATGTGTTGGTTGTAAGAATGATCGAAATTACTCTAACTCAAGAACCATTCACGTCCACCTGTTTGAGTCCGCTTTCATGTCCGGCTATAACTGTTGGACCAAGCACAAAGAAAGAGGGGTCCTAATGGAAGAGGATGACGACATCTATCATGGCCATGGGTTCCATGAATACGATGGTACAACAATGGGGGTAGAAGCTGAGACGACAATGCAGGAAGGAGTTGAAGAAGAGGCATCAGATGAGCCCGCTGATGATCTTGGTCGGGCCATTGCCGATGCAAAGAGAAACTGCGCAAGTGAAAAGGAGAAGCTGAAGTTGCAATGCATGTTAGAGGATCATAAAAAGGGTTGTACCCAAATTGCGAAGAGGACAATAAAAAGCTGGGTACCACACTGGAATTGCTGCAATGGAAGGCAGAGAATGGTGTATCTGACAAGGCATTTCAAAAGTTGCTGATAATGTTAAAGAAGAAGCTACCAAAGGACAACGAATTGCTAGAGAGTATGTACTCCCTCCGTTCCTTTATGTAAGGTGTATTATTTTTGGCACGGTGACCAAGGCACATAATTATAAACATGTTAAGACTAAATTACCCTTGACAAATTTGTTGGTTAGTGGAAAGTGAATCAATTAGTCCAGAAAAGTATGAGATACATGCAATTGACAAAGAGATAGTTTCCTTCTTTTCCTATAAGGAGGGATACAGACAATCAGAAAAGAGATACTTTCCTTTTTTAAGAAGGCTAACAAGGGAATTATGGATAATTAGGAGAAATGCGCCTTACATTTTGGAATTTTATCAAAAAACAAATACACCTTATATAAAGGAATGGAGGGAGTACTAAGCAAAGAAGTCTGTCTGCCCTCTAGGATTAGAGGTCGAGAAGATACATGCATCCCCTAATGACTGCATCCTCTACCACGTTGAGTACGAGGATTTGAATGCATGCCCGGTATGTTGTGCAGTGCGCTATAAGATCGGACATGATGACCCTGCTGATGTTGAGGGCGAGCGCCCCAGGAAGAAGATTCCTGCCAAGGTGATGTGGTATGCTCCTATAATACCACGCTTAAAATGTTTGTTCCAAAACAAAGATCATGCCAAGTTGATGCGATAGCACAACAAAGACCGTAAGAAAGACGGGAAATTGAGAGTGCCCGCTGACGGGTCGCAGTGGAGAAAAATCGAGAGAAAGTGGAAGGACTTTGCAAAGGACGCAAGGAACATATGGTTTGGTTTAAGTGCAGATGGCATTAGTGCTTTTGGGGAGCAGAACAGCAATCATAGCACAGGTCCTATGACTCTATGTATCTATAACCTTCCTCCTTGGTTGTGCATGAAGAGGAAGTTCCTTATGATGTCGGCGCTCATACAAGGCCCTAAGCAACCCGGCAATGACATTGATGTGTACCTAAGGCCATTGGTTGAAGAAGTTTTGCAACTGTGGAATGGAAAAGGTGTACGTGCATGGGATGCGAAAGATTAGGAGGAATTTGACCTACATGCGTTGCTGTTTGTAACAATCAATGATTGGCCTGCTCTCAGTAACCTTTCAAGACACCCAAACAAGGGATACCACGCATGCAGGCATTGTTTAGATGATACCGACAGTATATATTTGGATAAATGTAAAAAGGAATGTGTATCTGGGGCATCGTCGATTTCTTCAGAGCAGGCTTCCCGTAAGAAAGAAAGGCAAGCATTTCAAAGGTGAGGCAGATCACTAGAAGAAGCCTCGCCACCGTACGGGTGATGACATACTTGATATGGTCAAGGATTTAAAAGTAATCTTTGGCAAGGGTCCTGGTGCACAATCTATTCCGAAGGCCGCTGACAAACGCGCACCCATGTGGAAGAAGAAATCTATATTTTGGGACCTACCGTATTGGAAAGACCTCAAGGTCCGCTCTGCAATCAATGTGATGCACGCGACGAAGAATCTTTGCGTGAATCTGATAGGCTTCTTGGGCATGTATGGGAAGACAAAAGATACACTGGAGGCACGGGAGGACCAGCAACGTATGCGCGGAGAAGATGGCATGGATCCCAAGCAGTTTCAGGGTCATGCCAGCTACACTCTTACCAAAGAAGAGAAGGAAATCTTCTTCGAATGCCTGATCTGTATGAAGGTCCGGTATGGCTTCTCGTCGAATATAAACGGAATAATAAATATGGCATAGAAAAGTTCCAGAACCAAAAGTCTCATGACTGCCACATGATTATGACGCAACTGCTTCCGGTTGCATTGAGGGGGCTTCTACCGGAAAACGTTCGATTAGCCATTGTGAAGCTATGTGCATTCCTGAATGCAGTCTCTCATAAGGTAGTCGATCCAGAAATCCTACCAAGGTTAGAGAATGATTTGGTGAAAGTTCTTGTCAGTTTCGAATTGGTGTTCCCACCATCCTTCTTCAATATCATGACGCATGTCCTAGTTCACCTAGTCAAGGAGATTGCCATTCTAGGTCCTATATTTCTACACAATATGTTCCCCTTTGAGAGGTTCATGAGAGTCTTAAAGAAATGTGTTCATAATCGTGCTAGGCCAGAAGGAAGCATCTCCAAGGGCCATGAAACAGAGTAGGTCATTGAGTTTTGTGTTGACTTTATTCATGACATTAAGCCGATTGGTGTTCCTGAACCACGGCATGAGGGCAGACTGGGTGGAAAAGGCACGCTAGGAAAGAATTAACTAATATGCTGGGACGAGCATTCTTTGGCGCAAGCACACTACACAGTTCTACAAAGTTCCGCCTTGGTAGCTCCGTATATCGAGCAACACAAGAATATTCTACGCTCTAAACACCCGGAGAAGTCTGACGACTGGATTACACATGAACAAACGGTGACTTTTGCCGGTTGGTTGCAGGCACGTCTCATGCATGACGACACTGTTGAAGATGACCTATGCTTCCTGTCCAAGTTACCATCTTCGACTATATTGACTTTGAAAGGGTAGGAGATAAATGGGAATACATTTTACATGATCGCCCAAGATAAAAAGAGCGCCAACCAAAATAGCGGTGCCCGCTTTGATGCGGCAAACAACAATGGGCCAAAGGACACATATTATGGTTACATAAAGGAGATATGGTAACTTGATTATGGACTTGGTTTGAAGATCCCTTTGTTTAGCTGCAAATGGGTCAAGCTGACAGGAGGCAGGGTAAAGTAAGACCCGCAGTACGGAATGACAACAGTGGATCTCAACAATCTTGGGTATGCAGACGAACCATTCATCCTAGCCAATGATGTGGCGCAAGTTTTCTATGTGAAGGACATGTCTACCAAGCCAAGAAAAAGAAAAGATAAGGAAGCAAATACATCATGCTATGAGCCAAAGTGCCACATAGTTCTTTCGGGGAAAAGAAACATCAGGAGAGTGGAGGACAAGACAGACATGTCAGAAGATTATGAAAAGTTTCAAGAAATTGCTCCCTTCACAGTGAATGTTGACCCGAGCATCAAGTTAAACGATGAAGATTATCCATGGTTATGACGCAAAGGGACACACACGAAGAAAAAGCTTTACACCCAAAGATCCCACTCTAGGATGTGACAGGCTTCTCTAGTTAGTTTCCGGACTTATATATCTAGAAAGTCCCACTTCGGACAAACCAAAGGGAATCTTTGTAATAGTAGTGTACTTATATGTTTTCTGCATTCAGTATGCACCATTTGAAGGCAGGCCATCAATTTTCAACCCTTTCTGACTTCATTTGCTATTTTTCATGCATGTACTCATTTTTTTAGCTAAATGACCCTAAAATTGATAAGCACTACAAATGAACTCTCAAAAGGTTGAAAGTTGGCATGGTATCATCATTTCACCCACATAGCATGTGCTAGAAACATGAGAGGGTTACGGCAAAAACTGGATGCACTTCGTGTACAAAATGGACAATTTCTTTCGAAGTATCAGGGTTTCAGATGAAAACTCGCATCTTACAAAGGCATTTCATTTTTTAACTTATTTCAACTTCATACTTTTTGTGCGTTCAGTAAGCACCATTCGATGCCACGTCAACAATTTTCAACCCTTTCTGGCTTCATTTGCTATTTTTCATGCATTTACTGATTTTTTAGCTAAATGACCCTGAAATTGATAAGCACTACAAATGAAATCTGAAAAGGTTGAAAGTTGGCATGGTATCATCATTTCACCCACATAGCATGTGCTAAAAAGTTGAGAGGGTTACGGCAAAAACTGGATGCACTTCGTGTACAAAATGGACAATCTCTTTCGAAGTATCAGGGTTTCAGACGAAAACTCGCCTGTTACAAAGGCATTTCATTTTTTAACTTATTTAACTCCAGAATTTTTGTTCATTCAGTATGCACCATTCGAAGCCACGTCATCAAATTTCAACCCTTTGTGACTTCATTTGCTATGTTTCATGCATTTACTTATTTTTTTTGAGCTAAATGACCCTGAAACTGATAAGAACTACAAATGAACTCTAAAAAGGTTGAAAGTTGGCATGGTATCATCATTTCACCCACATAGCATGTGCTAAAAAGTTGAGAGGGTTACGGCAAAAACTGGATGCACTTCGTGTACAAAATGGATAGTCTCTTTCGAAGTATCACGGTTTCAGACGAAAACTCGCCTGTTACAAAGGCATTTCATTTTTTTAACTTATTTCAACTCCAAACTTTTTGTGCGTTTAGTATGCACCATTCGAAGGCAGGCCATCAATTTTCAACCATTTCTGACTTCATTTGCTATTCTTCATGCATTTACTGATTTTTTGAGCTAAATGACCCTGAAATTGATAAGCACTACAAATGAACTTTGAAAAGGTTGAAAGTTTGCTTGGTCTTATCATTTCACCCACATAGCATGTGCTAAATAGTTGAGAGGGTTACGGTAAAAATTGGATGCACTTCGTGTACAAAATGGACAATCTCTTTCGAAGTATGTGGGTTTCAGGTGAAATCTCATCTGTTACTAAGGCATTTCATTTTTTAAATAACCTAAGAATTACAAAATTGAATATAGTGATAAAACACGCTAATACTAAACAACAACAAAAAGAATCACTAAAAAAATCTATTTTTGAATTAAAGTTATTCACAAACTAGTGATTCACACAAATTTCAAATAATTCAAATTTAAACTATTCAATTTGAAAAATACTTGCACTAACAGAAAGTTTATAAGTTTTTTTTACCTAAATAAAAAAGATTCACAAAGAAACTATAAATAAAGCAAAAAACAACTCAAAAACAAAAGAAAATAAATAAAGCAGAAAACAAAAAAATAATATTAAAAAAAAGCCCGCCTACTGGGCCGGCACCGCCTACATACGACTAGAAACCGAACCGCTTGTTGGGCCAGGACGCAGGCCCGTATGGCCCAGTAGGCCCCACGGGACGACAGAGGTGCGGTAGGCCCAGAAAGCCTGCTTAAGAGAGGAATTCGACACGGTAGCCGCTGCGGGGCTTATAAACCGGTGCGAGCTCCTCTCGACTAGCGAGGTGCGACTAAACATCCACCCCGCCACTCGCCTGGCACCAAGAGGCCTTAGGTCGCGGTTGGTAGCTCCCAGCACGACTAAAGACCCCCCTTTAGTCGCGGTTAGAGCCACCAACCGTGACTAAAGGGTTTCACTTCCCGCCGCTTCGGCTGGTGAAATTCACCTTAAGTCGCGGTTGGTGGCTCCAACCGCAACTAAGGGGGGGGGGTCTTTAGTCGTGGTTGGAGCCCCACACCATGACTAAAGGTCCTCCTATATAAGCAGGACTTGAACCTTTTCATTTTCCCTCTGCTTTCTTCGTCTCTTCGACCACAGAGGAGATCGCCGCTCGCGCGCTTCTGACGCACCGCCTGCCCCGATGCCGTCACCGCTCACGCCGTCGCCGCCTCCAATGCGCCGCCCATGCCGTCGCTGCCCCTGACGCGCCGCTCACATCGTCACCGCCCCCGACGTGCTGCCCCCCATCGCCGCCCGCATCGCACGCCGCCCCTCCTCGAGCTCGCGCGCCATCGCCGTCGCCATCGCAGTCGCCGTCGTCGACGACTCGCCTCGGCTCGCCGGCCATCACCCCGCTGTGAGCCCCTGACTCGCCTCGCCTCTGGATTTTTTTGCTTAATTAGATGAATTTTAGATATATAGAAATGTTAGATGAAATTTAATTAGATGTTAATTAGATGAATTTTGAATGTTAATGAGATGTATAGAAATGTTAGATGAATTTTAGATATATAAATTTTGATGATTTTTTTAATATAATGGTGTTTTTCTATAATTAGTTTATATGCTTAATTAGGTTTTTCGCTTAATTAGAAGTATATAATGTCTCTTAACTATTAAAATGTTGCTTGGAAGTATATAATGTTGTATATCATATTACATAAAAAATTGCATACTAAAGTGTTGCATAGGAAATTATAATTGAGAAAATTTTCGGAATTTTTTATTGAGAAAGGAAT
Source organism: Hordeum marinum (assembly GCA_022496015.1). Taxonomy (NCBI): domain Eukaryota; kingdom Viridiplantae; phylum Streptophyta; class Magnoliopsida; order Poales; family Poaceae; genus Hordeum; species Hordeum marinum. Next base: position 339,261,426 of record CM039676.1, on the reverse strand, counting down.
ATTATTAGGGTAGTTATAACCTTCGAATTGTTTTCATAAGAATTTCTTCTCGGAGTCAACCATGCCTGCCCCCCATCCTCGTCATCGACTCGTTCGTGATGACGTCCTGCTTCAAAGGCGCCATGTCCGGGACTTTGCTCCGCTGGGCTGGCACTGGGAGGTGCTACCTTTAGGGGGCGCAGCTTTGTGAGGAACCTGGGTCCCGTCATCGACCCAGAGCTTCTTTGGTGGTGTTCGCGTGAGCCACTTTCGGTGCGGAGGCAGGCGACCCCGCCGGAGGTGGTGTGTTGCCATGTCAAGGAGGAGGACGAGCACGTCCGTCGCTACATGGATGCGTTGGATGTCAGGTTCTCCAATACATGGAAGGTTCTTTAGGGATCTCACCCGAGCTATGATCGTGTCATAGTTCCTTCTCTTTGGGTGTCCACCGCCTGCTGCGCGAGACGTCAACTGGATCTGTAGTAGTGATATTACATAATCAATAATATTCAAGATGTATTAGTAATAATATTCGAGATGTATTCGAGATTATATTCGATAATATTCGAGACGATTTATTCGAGATTATATTCGATGATGCATATTATGTAATATGATTCAATTTTCCTTATTGATTGCATGCATTCTAATTTGAATACTAAATTGTTTTATCTTTCTTCTGGTTAGTTAAATAAAAGCTATGGACAATACTGGCAGAGAAGGAGAAGAGGCTCTGTTCAACATCATACGCTCCACGAGCCCAGAACATGAACATGAAGATGATGACGGCTCGCAATATCTTAACAATTCCGGTGAGGGTTGTATGTTTGATGAAGATGGAAGAATAGTTGAATTCGACAACGATGTTGACAAAGAAAATGTTCTTCAAATAACAAAGACCGACGAGGTATATTTATTTTAAGCCATCCGGTGATCATTACATGTCTTAATTGAGTTGTATATGTATTAACGAATCAATCTTTCTTGTTTTAGGCCTCTAGATCGAGCAAATCTTCTACAAGCTATAGGGTAGTTCGTGGCCCGGAAAAAAAGTTGGACCCTAGAGTAAAGTTCAACATCAATTCCATCAATACATCAACTGGCAAACCGCTTGAACCTAAGAAAAGTGCGACCAAGTTCAAGAATCAATGCGGCGTTATTGTCAGGGACTAAATCCCGATCTCCACACAAGAATGGAAAAATCCAGCAAAGGGAGATCAAGAAGGAGTTACTTTTGTCGATGAAAGAGAAAAAGATGTGCTTTGGACCGAGATGATGTCACATTTCACACTACCAGATAACTTGATAGATGCAGATCTGAAGAAAGTCAGAAACTATGCTCTTAAAAAGATGGTGATCGCATTCAACACCTTCAAGAAAAATGCGTGGGCTGCGTACGTCAAAGGAAACACAACAACTCCAAAATTCGAGGGAGCACTGGTGAAGGCAAAAGATCACTGGCAAAAAAGCAGTGGCACCATACTCTGGGGCCAAGTGGCTACCTGACGGCTCTGCCTAAGTGGGATCAATCCAAACAAGATATTATTAGTGCAGGGGTCACTCCAGTTACAGTGACTGGCCCCCGAGGTGCACGACATGGTTTTATGCGCATGGGGGGAAGTTGGACCCAAAGACAGGGGCTATTATGGTTAAGGAAAGTCTTAAAAAAGTGACAAACGAAATTCTGATGAATATAGAAGAAGCTCGAACGGGGGTGTTCACGCCCAACAGAGAGGACAACGAGCTTACGTGCGCCCTGAAGAATCCTGAACACCCGGGAAGAACATGAGGGAAAGGCGTTGTTCCGTGGTTTGAGGGTTTTGCTGGTTGGAACGACGACTACAAAAGTCGTGGGAGAAAGGACATGCAGGAGGAGCAGAAGAAGAGGAGGAAGCACTCCGCCTTGCAGACCTAAAATCGAAGCACCTGGAGATGTAATCCAGAGTCAGGCGGCAGCAGGAGCAGATCGACTCACTCAGCCAGGAAAGGGCATCTCAACGGGAGCATGAGCAGATCAATCCAGCATTGGATACCACCGTCCCATCTATGCCGAGAAGTAGTGTGGGTTTTTCCCCGGCCGATATCGATGATGATGCACTGCTAGCTAGCTACCCTATGGATGATATCAAAGACAGGACTAACTGTGAGCTACACATGAAAGTGAAGAACTTATCCATGAAGGTGGCGGACGGCTATGCTTTAGCAAATCCCCCACAAGCAACCTTCCATTGCAATCCCATTGCAAGCTATGCTCGTGCCGGGGTTGATGAAGTGATGTCAGCATATCACGAGCTACAACTTGACATTCTTGGAGGTGACGAGGAGATAACACTAGGAGAAGCCATACATCGTATCATTCTATGGAAAAAGGATTGCATCGTCTTTCCATGGCCACCAACTCCTCCTCCTCCAAGTCCGCTACCGTGTCAGTCGACTCCTCCTCCTCCTCCAAGTCCGGCAGCGCGTGAGCCGACTCCTCCTCCAAGTCCGGCATGGCATCAGCCAACTCCTCCTCCTCCAAGTCCGGCACCGCGTCAGCCGACTCCTCCTCCAAGTCCGGCATGGCATCAGCATGCTCCGTCGACTCAGCGAGCTCTGTCGCCTAAGAAACAACGGAAGAGAGAGGTCATAGCTACGACGACTAGCGGTACAACAGGCAAGAAATTCAAATATGGTCCAAGCCTCTAGCCTCTTCCGAAGTTGCCTTACCACCTGACCGAGGAGGAACTCAAGAGCGCAGTGGATGCCAAAGTGAAGGCCCATTTTCGACCGAAACCGCCCCAGCCGCCAAAGGAGAAAGTACCTGAGCATTTCTCCCAACACTTAATTCATATGGCTCGACCGGCTGTCAATCAGAAGAACAACGACTAAGTGCGGTCTATAAAGAAGTCATATCTTGCAGGACAAAAGGAGTCGAGCTCGAGCTCAAGCCAAGGAGTTGGCAAAAAAAGGGAGAAAACTATCCCCCAGCTGGGAGAACAGGCAGTGCAATCGATCCCCCCGCTCATTATACAAACACCTATGAGTACTGCTGGTCGGCAGGAGTAACCGAAGATCATATTAGGATGTATAAAGAGGCCGGTGTCAATTTTGAAAAACTCCTAGGCCTTGAGGAAATCCCCGGGCTACAAGAGTCAGAAGTAAAATATCAATATGCCCGCGACAAACCTCTAGTCAAGCCTGACGATGTCAAGCTTCTACCAACGAGATTGTACAATTTGCATACGTGGTACATGCAAATACCAACAAATACCAATCAAGAGAGCCACATGGTGAGAGTCAAAGGGAGGCATTACTTCCATAAAACAAATCTGTGGATTCATTATTCAGAGTTGTTTCAGTTATTCAATCAAGACAAACTCGACAAATCTTTAGTCAGTTGCTATTGTCTGTAAGTGATTTCTTTCTATAATTTAAGTCTCTAGCTAGCTGTGCTCTCGTTCATTACCTATAATTATCCTCACTATATTCGTTTTTGTGGTATTATGCAGAATGAAGATGTATGAAATGAAACAAGCTGGATGCTATGGCATTGGGTCCATTGACCCAAATACAATGAATGAAAAGATAGGGAAACTACATATTCGAGAAAAGACACTGAGAAAGCCATGCTAGATTTTTTGAAGCATCTAAACACCCAACCAGAAATACTACTTCCTTACAACTTCGGGTGAGTGTTACTTTATATATCTTGTACTACAAATTCTATTTTTTGCTTACTAGATGTTAATAAGTGTTTTTGATTAGTTATGAAGTTACCACTGGATCTTGTTAATCATTGAAGTTGACAAGGGAAAAGTTGAAGTATTCGACTCGCTATTTAACGACCCATCCGAATACGCAATCGTGAGGGGGCTGCTTGACAGGTAATTTCAATCATCATCGCACTATGTCGGCCTCTTTAATTACTTCATTTCCTGATATCAACTAGTTAATAACTCATTTATTCATTCTCTTTGCCGGCGGGCAGGGCTTTGGCCAAGTTCATCAAACACGTCCTAGACGACTGGGCACAACAACTGAAATGGGTGCGACCCAAGGTAATTAAGTACTACTAGCAACCTAGCTACGTCTGTGCATCTCTTTAATTCTAGTTTCAATACCATTATCATGCTTTATTAATAATTACCTGATTAAATTTTATTCTCGTAAAGTGCATGAGGCAGGAGCAGGGGACTAGTTTATGTGCATACTACGTTTGCGAGAACATTCGCATGATCATCTCTGAAAGTTGCATAAACGAACCAAATCTTTGGCTACGTTTGCCAAAACATTATCCATATTTTTTTATCACGATCTAGATAATATATATATACACACAACTAATATATTCATCTTGATCTCCATCTTGTAGCTGACGGATATGGGGGGCCAGCTCCTACCAGAGGCTCGGGTACGAGCAATTCAAGAGGAATTAGTTGGATTTCTTGTCGACCAGGTCATAGATCCCAAACGAGAATACCATTACAAGATCAAGAACAAGTAATGCCTGTGCATATATATGTAATGATACTCAAATTGTAGGAGAAATTGTATATATATATATGATCGGTTCTACGAGAAATTCTATTTATATTTATATATATGCACATGCACAACGTGTGTACAGTATGTAATAGCATAATATATGTTTGAAATGAAAATTAATTAAATGGAAAATAGAAAATTAAAAGGAAAATTAAACCACAATTAATTCATAAACCCCTAAAGAATTAAAATAAAAAATAAAACAAAATTAAAAACACTAAATTCTTTTAGTCCCGGTTGGTGTTACCAACTAGGACTAAACGTCCCCCTGCCCACGGCACCGGCGGATGCCACGTGGTGGGCCTTTGGTGTCGGGCCGTGTTGAACTGGGACTAAAGGGGGGTAGGCTTTAGTCCCCACCCTTTAGTGCCGGTTCGAGAACCGGCACTAAAGGCCCTTACGACCCGTGACTATAGGCCGATTCTGCACTAGTGAACACACCACAATTTTTGTGAAAGAGAAAGTTGTGGGTAATTATTTTGGTGCGGATTGCCTCCAGCACACTGACAGCAGACAACACCTGACACCAACACCCAATCCTCATGATCACTGCCACCGCGGAGAGCTAACACTCGAGCAACAACATCACGGCGATCATCGAGGATCATCACGCACAGGAGCACGGATAACGCTAGCAATGCCGTGAACCCTCCACACAGCAGGATCGTGAAGCAGTCCGACATCACCTCCGCCATTAGAGCCTCGTCTCCAGCCCCTACAGGCTGAAACGGAGGATAAGGAAGAAGAAGAAGAAACGAGGCCAGGTGTGAGGAAGAAGAGAGAAGCAGCACGGTCATTTTTATAGCTCGAGATCGGTGTACGGTGGGCGAAGTCCACCAGCGCCGCTCGTCGCTAGATCGCCGGTGTTCGGAGGTGAATCCGCGAGCAGTGCCGACAATGTACAAGCCCGTGAGGTGAGTGCACACTATGACGGTAGCTAGCACGCCGCACACTACTGCAGTAAAAAGGCCCTACGCGCTAGACGTTGCCGGTGGGGAAAGCGAGAGAAAGTGCTCGAGAGAGAGGAAGAGAGGAGAGCCCGAGGTGGAAGAAGATACTGACAGTGGACCCTGGGTCCACCTGACAGCCACACAGAGCTATATGCACTCGGGTACGACCAACGTAATTTGAAAATTTAGAATTTTATTAATTCTAAATATACTGCAGCCATAAGTAGAAATCTCTCGGTTTCCCCAAACCGTAGATTTTTCCACGCAACGCCAGGACCCCACTGTAGTTATCCCAATTATCTAACCACTCACTGTCGCCATGTCAAATTGCGTAAGCAGGGTATTTAATTTTCGAGTTACTATTGCATGATAACAGGAGTAATATTTTTGATACCGTCCTTAGCAAATCTCGAGGACGAGATTTTTCTTAAGGGGGGTAGTGTTATAACACCCCAAAAATTTAATCATGTTTTATTAATTAAAAAATTTTCCATGAAATTAAAATTTTATTTTCTAGATCAACTATTGAGTTCAGAATCACTCCTTCTTCTAAATTGTGGAGTTTTCCCTCCAAGTAGAAACTTTTCAAAAAAATAATTGTTGGACTTGAATACCTCCTCAAGATTTTTTTTCATTCTCTATGATCAATGGGAATATTTTTATAAGTATTCTTCTAAGCTTTAATCATTTTTTAAATGGTTTCTCATAACTTTTGGAGCCTCATTTCACTACAACCATTTGGTAACTTCACTTAAAAATTCTACAAAAATTTGTAGAAGACATGTGAGGTTACTACATCACTTTTATGCAAAGATACAACTTTGTGTTTTGAAAAAATTGAGCAAACCATCCACATTTGTATTCTGGTCCAGTTTGGTGATTTGTAATGCCACCCTATTTTATTTTGCTCTAGTGACCTTAGGATTTTTCCTGCTAATAGTCCACCCTACCAAACCGTTAAGACCAGGAGATCAGACCCATTAAAAGATTTTTAGCACATGCAATGATAGCCTTTATTTTCTGTCCAGAACTGTAGTTTTGCAAAACTTGCACTAACAAGTTTCTGTTTTTCTCAATGTAACCATGCCATATTCTTGTGGATCTACAGAGACCCTGTTTGGGATATAACCTGAGGTAAGACCCGCCCAGGTGGGGCCGGGTCATACCTGGCGGCTCATAACCCAGACCAAGGCAGATGGGCCAAGAGATGTAAGCCTAGACGTATGGCGGCTTACCAAGATGGGCCAAGATAAGGCCTAGACGGGAGAAGGTATGAAGACCCGGGCGGTTAAGCCGCGCCGGAGACGGCTTGCCCAGGAAGGCAAGGCGAGATAGAGATAGAATCAGATAAGTTGTAAGAGTCAGTATGAGACTTGTGTAACCCGTGGTCTTGACCTCTTAGGTAAAGGTGAGACCCGGGGCGACTTAAACAAAAAACCAACTAATCGAGAACTATGTCAAGCGAATCTGCTCCCTTGTAATCGATACTCCAATCAATACAACAAAAGCAGGACGTAGGCTTTTACCTCTTCTTGAGGGGCCGAACCTGGGTAAACTCGTGTCCTTCGTCCCAACCAACCCCTTTGATTCCATCACCTTAGCGATGCCTTCGAATATAAGTCCTAGGACATCTGTCGTGATAAAACCACGACTGTTGGCGCCCACTATGGGGCTAGCACTCGGTGGAGTTGAGTTCTCGAAGGGCTCTCTCCCAGGGATCGAGGGGTACGTTGTTGGACGGATGAACAAACGCTGCCATGGCTGGCTGTACCTCGACGACGCCGGCAGGGGGCCCGAGGCTGACTCTAGCGAGTACAGTTTCTAGGTTCCCTTCGGTGGAATTCACGTCTTCATCGGTAAGGTCGGCTGATCTACACCCGGGCCGGATGTCTGCACCAACATCGTCAAGCCGGCTCGGCACGCGCAACCTGCTCGACACGTGCAACCCGCCCGTGGTAATTCGGGCCAGAAGCATATCTTCGTCGGCTTCACTAAGGGCACAAATCTAGGGGCTTCCATGTCATAGGACACTCTCGTCTGTTCGGAGGATGGTTCTTCGAGCGGGGAGACGGAATCAATCTACCAGCTTTGTGATGGCAGGCTCGGGGGCTACGATGACCTTTACCCCGAGTCGGAGTATCATGAGAGAGAGGATCATGGTCCGCCGACTCATGCGGCCATTTTCATGGCGGGATCGGCGCCGGGCCCGAGTAGTACAGCCACCGGGGCAGCAGGAACGGGGGCTGACCTGCCGCCGGCTCATGTTCTTCTAGATTTGATGAACGAGCTTACAACCCTGATGGCGAGTGAGGTCATGGCTGAGAATCAAGCCGCCCGGAACACAAAAATTTCAAGACTGAAGGACCAGATGACTGAAGTCTAACAGGAGATCAGCATGCTGAAGGCTCGGATGGATGCGAAGGCGGAGCGCCTTAAGGCGGATGCTTTCTGCCTTGAGCTGGAGTAGCAATCTGCAGCGGTAGTTCAGCGGATGAGGCACCAGTCCCGCTTGCCGGAACAGTATGAGGCCAGAAACCTTTTTAACACGCCGGGAACGGGACGGATAACGGAAGCACATGGAAGTTGGCCGGCGGCTCGGCAGTAGCAGCTTAACCCGCCCCGACAGAACCAGGCCGCACCAATGGCTTTCCCAACGCCGGTGGGTCATTATTCAATCCCGGTAGAGAACATGGTGGAGGCGGCAACCAGCTTGGAACGATCCTTATCCCAGGTGAGGCGCCTTTCGCAGAAGAGGTGCGGAATGCAATTGGATACCTGCAGACAGCAATGGCCCAGTAGGAGAACTACACCTATAGCCAGAGTCGCGTGCACTCAACCCCCCTCCCCAACTGTAGCTTTAGCCGGCGTTACGAGTCGCTAGAGGTTTCTAGCAGTGATCGGCACCAGAGCCCGCCGCAAGATGATCAGGCCGTTCTGGATGCTCAAGCGCTGGTGGATCAGGCGAGAGCACAGCAAGAGGCGGCGGCCCTGGCGACGGTGGCTCATCAAGAACCTGCACCTTCCATCTCGGTAGGAGTAGGAGTTACCACCAAGGCCATGGGAGTACCGGATTTGCGGAACGAGCGTCTGTCAAAAGATTTGAAGGGCCCTCGCAAGGTCCCGAATTACACTATTGACCTACCTCCAGAGGCTTGGATTGAAAGCTATGAACTGTCCATGGAGATGGTAGATGTCAACGATGTAGTATGTGCCAAATATTTCATCATGATGCTGGAAGGTCCGGCTCGCACGTGGTTGAAGGGCTTGCCACCCAACACCATTAATTCCTGGGCCGAGTTGAAGGCGAAGTTCATCAAAAACTTCCAAGGAACGCGTAAGCAACCCATGACGAGTGTGGATTTGGACCATTCCATGCAACAATAGGATGAGTTGGCTCATCATTGGGTCTGGTGGATCTCAACTATTATCCACTCGTCTAAACAGATTACGGCGGCTCAAGCAGTTTTGATTTTGGAGAAGAATTGCCACTTTACGCCTCTGAAGCAGAAGCTTGGCCGACTCAAGCGCTCGTGTCAGGACATGGGGAACCTCATGGTAGCTCTCACAAAGTATGCCAACTCTAACAATACGAAGGATCCAGGCTCTGATGAGGAGAAGCCCAGTCAGAGTAAGAAGAGTAACAATGGCAAGGGTGTGGTAGGAAATGGCAACCAGGGCAAGAGGAAGAATCCAAATGACGGGTAGGAATTGGTGGCCAACACCAGCGCCGGGAACAATCGTGCTAAGGGAAATGGAGACTTCAGATAGCCTTGTAATAAGGGTAAAACTCCTTTCAACTTGGAAGAGATGCTTAATTAGCCTTGTCCGGAGCACAGATGGCCCGATAGGGTGGAGGGTCACACATGGACGAATTGCCACATTATGCGATAGTTTTATGACTACAGCTTGCGGAAGCATCACAACAATAGTGGTGGCCCGCCAGGCGGCTCAGGGCCAGGTGGGTCAGGAGCTGGCCTTGGTTCTGGCGGCTCAGGATCCGTCTATCAAAGCCAAGGCAATCAAGGAGGGCATCAGCAGCAATCTGGTGGCAATAATCAGCAGCAGGGTAACCAGTCCGGGTATCAGAGTAATCCGGAGCAGCTCAGCTCAGGACAATATCATGTTTTTACAACCAGCCTTGATAGGCGAGGTCAGAAGTTGCGCAAGCGGGCGGTTAATGTGATTACTCTGGCTCTCCCGCAATATTTGAAGTGGTCTGAATATGACATAACTTGGAGCAGCGAGGATCACCCGCCGCATGTTGATGACCCAGGGCGGCTTGCCTTGGTAGGTGGCCCCCAAGTAGGAGGATATGTGTTTACTAAGGTGCTTATGGATGGTGGCAACAACATCGATATTCTGTACTATGACACTTTCCGCCGGATGAAGTTGCTGGATAAAGATCTTAGACCTTCCTCGACAGTCTTTCATGGTGTGGTGCCTGACAAGTCTGCTTATCAAGTGGATAGTATCTCTTTGGAAGTCGCCATTGGTGACGAATACAACTACATGGTGGAATCCTTGTGGTTTGAGGTGGTAAAAATTAAGAGTCCATAACATGCTCTGTTTGGACAGCCGGCTTACGCCAAGTTCATGGCTAGGCCTCGTTATGTTTACTTACAGCTCAAGATGCCTGGTTTGAACGGGATGATTACAGTGCATGGTGATCGGAAGATGGCTATTGAGTGTGAGGAAGGAATCGCAGATTATGCAGAGTCGAGTTGCGCCAAAACAGAGCTCCGGTTTTATAAGGAAAATGTTGACCCGAAGTACATGACTCCTCTGAAAAAGCCTACCAAAGAATCTGACCCGCCCCTCAAGTTTTCGACGGATGATACCAAGTTGGTGGACTTCACTTCGGGCGACTCATCACAACCGTTCACTATTGGGGCCAATATGGATCCCAAATAGGAAAGCTCTCTCATCGAATTCATCCGTGAAAATTGGGACATGTTTGCATGGAAGCCTTCAGACATGACGGGTGTACTGAGAGAGTTCGCTGAGAACCACCTCAATGTGGATCCTAAGTTTAAGCCGGTCAAATAGTTCCTTCGGCAGTTTAATGAAGAGAGGCGCAAGGCCATTAGGGAAGAGGTGGCCCTGCTTCTGGTGGCGGGTTTCATCATTGAAGTGTTTCACCCAGAGTGGCTTGTTAAATCGGTGGTAGTGCTTAATTAGAACGGCACGTGGCGCATGTGTGTGGATTACACGGATCTTAACAAAGTCTGTCCGGTTGACCCGTTTGCTCTCCCCCGTATCAACTAGATCATCGATGCAACGACGGGTTGTGAAATTTTATGTTTCCTGGATGCTTATTCTAGTTATCATCAGATCAAGATAGCAGTTAAGGACCAAGAGAAGACGGCTTTCATCACACCTTTTGGTGCTTTATGCTATGTGTCTATGCCTTTCGGGCTCAAGAGTGCCTAGGCGACTTACCAGCGTCGTGTACAGAACTGTCTTCACAGTCAAATTGGGCGCAACGTTCATGCATATGTGGATGATATTGTGATCAAGTCAAGGAAGAAGGAGACTCTGCTTGACGACCTGAAGGAGACTTTCGACAACTTACGGATTTACAAGATGATGCTTAACCCGGCTAAGTGTGTCTTTGGCGTTCTGGCAGGCAAGCTCTTGTGATTTCTAGTCTCTCGGCGTGGCACTAAGGCTAATCCAGATAAAATAAAAAGCTATAACTTCTCTATATGAGCCAGCATGCATCAATGATGTTCAACGCCTGGCGGGTCGGATGACTACGTTAAGCCAGTTCATAAGCCATCCCTTTGTACCAGATGTTGAAGAAGATAGACAACTTTGTCTGGAGTACGGAGGTGGGTGAGGCATTTGAGGCACTCAAGAAACAGCTCACTAAGCCGCCGGTCTTAGCCGCTCTGGCTGAGAAAGAACCCTTGCTCTTATACATGGCGGCTAATAATAGGGCAGTCAGCACCGTGATCATCGTCAAGCATAAGGAGGCAGGGAAGGAATATTCGGTTCAGAGGCCTGTTTACTACATCAGTGAAGTCCTGACAGAATCCAAGCAGAGATACCCACATTGGCAGAAGCTGGTATATGGGGTATTCATGGCCAATCGTAAGCTGAAGCATTACTTCCTGGGGCGCTAGATCACAGTGGTTAGCTCTGCCCCATTGGGAGACATAATTCAAAACATAGAAGCCACTAGCATGATTGCTAAGTGGGCATTGGTGCTTGGACCTCTCAATTTGAAATATGTGCCTCGCACAGCGATCAAGTCTCAAGCCTTGGTGGATTTCATAAACGACTGGACGGAGTGTCAGGTGCCCGAGGAAAAGACGGATAACACATATTGGACAATCCACTTTGATGGATCCAGGCAGCTGGAAGGATCAGGGGCAGGGGTTGTCTGAACTTCCCCAAAAGGTGACAAGTTCTGTTATGTGCTAAGGTTAATGTTTCCTTGTACTAACAATGCAGCTGAGTATGAAGCTCTGCTTCATGGCCTCTGGGTGGCTAAGGAGATGAACCTTAGCCGGGTTAGATGTCTCGGTGACTCAGACCTTGTAGCCTAGCAAGTCTCAAGCACTTGGGATTCCAAGGATCCGCAGATGGCGGCTTATCGTCAGGCGGTGGATGTCATTGCTGATCATTCCAAGGGTTATCAGGTGGATCATGCTGATCGCCGTAGGAACGAGGCGGCTGACGCCCTGTCAAGGCTGGGTTCTTAGCGTAAGCCCGCACCGCCTAACGTTTTGTTAGACGTACTACATCACCCGTTAGTTAAGTTACCTTCAGAGGAAGACTTGGCTATACCTAACCCGGAGCGGCAGCTGGTGGCGGCTCTACATGCTATTCCTGACTGGACTGTGCCTTACTTGGCATACTTAACTCGCGGCGAGTTATGTGAGGATGAAAATCTGCCAAGGCAGATCACCAGGCGGTCTAAGTCTATGACAATCATCAATGGTGAGTTACATAAGTGCAGCGTCACTGGCGTCTTTCAACGTTGTGTCTCACCTAAAGAAGGCAAGGAAATCTTGAATGAAATTCATGCTGGCGATTGTGGTCATCACGCCGGCTCAAAATCTCTGGTGGCCAAGGCTTTTCTACATGGTTTCTTCTAGCTGATGGCTCATAAGGATGCAGAGGACTTGGTTCGCAAGTGCGATGGAGGTTAGAAATTTGGCCGGCGTGCTCACGTCCTGGCTCAGGAGTTGTGCATGATTCCAATTACTTGGCCGTTTGCAGTCTGGGGGCTTGATATGGTTGGGCCTTTCAAGAGATCCAAGGACAAGAAGACCCACCTCCTGGTGGCAGTGGATAAATTTACCAAGTGGGTAGAAGCTGAGCCGGTCAGCAAGTGTGACATGGCTACGCTAGTTCAGCTTGTTAAAAAGCTGATCTACCGCTTTGGTTACCCTCATAGTATCATCACAGATAATGGTATGAACTTATCCAAGGGGGCTATGCAAGCGTTCTATGAAAGTGAGCACATCCGACTTGGCGTTTCTGCGGTTGCTCATCCACAATCAAATGGCCAGGCAGAACGTGCTAACCAGGAAATCTTGAGAGGTATCAAACCCCGGCTTATGGTTCCTTTGCAGCGAACGTTGGGTTTTTGGGTAGAGGAGTTGCAATCCGTCTTATGGAGCATCAAAACTACTCCCAACAGATTAACATGCTATACGCCTTTTTTCATGGTTTATGGCGTAGAAGCCGTGTTACCAAGCGATATCCGCCATGACTCTCCACGGGTGGCGGCTTACGTCGAGGCGGATAATGAAACAACACGTCAAGACGCATTGGATGCCTTGGAGGAAGAACGTGATCTGGCGGAGGCTCGATCGGCGATTTATCAGCAAGACCTGCGTCGCTATCATAGCCACATAGTCAAGACCCGGACGTTTCAAGAAAGCAACTTAGTGTTGCGGTTGATTCAAGACCATACAAAGTTGGCATCCCTGCAAGCTATCATATATATATACATGAATATAGTTGGCATCCCTGCAAGCGGGGCCTCTGCCATTTCGTATATCTCAATTTGCTCAACAAGGTCATCTAGGGGGCTTCCAACCCTATGGGTTTAGCTTATCAGACGCTATTGATCGGCTCTTAAGCCAAAGTAAGGCGGGTTATATACCCAAAAAGTTGACTCCGTCAACAAGATCATCTAGGGGCTTCCAACCCACCGGGTTTAGCTTATCAGACCCTATTGATTGGCTCTTAAGCCAAAGTAAGGCGAGTTATATACCCAAAAAGTTAACTCCGTCAACAAGATCATCTAGGGGGCTTCCAACCCACCGGGTTTAGCTTATCAGACCCCATTGATCGTCTCTTAAGCCAAAGTAAGGCGGGTTATATACCCAAAAAGTTGACTCTGTCAACAAGGTCATTTGGGGGCTTCCAACCCACCGGGTTTAGCTTACATACCCTCTTGATCGGCTCTTAATACACCATAAGCTCGGGTTAAACCTACCTGTAAGCTGATGCTGCTCCGCTAGGTGACCCACCGAGCTCTTACCAGTTAATCTCGCCTAGAGACCCTTAGTCGGTTCAAAGAGACCCTGACCCTGTACTGGTTAAGGTTAAATCGGCGGCTCTTGTCACGTGAGGGTCGGCTTACGGAAAGCGAGGATAAACTCTCTCATCTACTGCCGACTCTCCGCTATCTAGCCTATTTCATACTCTTAGACAGTTAATCTTTTAAAGACCCTGCACTGTTTAAGGTTAAAACGACAGATTTATGTTATGTGAGAGGCAGTTTATGGGCTACCAGGGTACTCATGCCCTGATGTGTCTCTTTCTGGGACGTTACGCTCCTATCAGTTAATCTCGCTTAGAGACCCTGAGCCGTTCAAAGAGATTGACGGCCAATCTCAATAGATACCCTATAATGATAAGGAGTTCTGGTAGCAAGTCAACCCAGAAGAACCTGCTCATGAGTTATTGAAAAAAGCAAGTCAGGAAAGATAAAACATCACCGGGTTGCGCTATTTTAAGCTGCCCTCACAACAGTGTGGAACATATTCTGCTCCTGCAGTCTCTCTTCTTAGGAAGAGCCTCCATGACATCTGGTATGAATTAAAGCACAAGGCGAACAGAATATATTAAGCCACGTGATTTCCTCTGTGCATGATGGCACAGTTCAGGCAAGACAAGGTTTTCCTAAGTCCTATTACAACGCTCTCCTCAGAGCTCAAAAAGCAAGACTTAAAGTTTTTTACACCGCTCAAACTTTGGTGGGTCAAAGAAGCCGGGTTATACCATGGAAACATAAAGTTGATCAGCTGGATGGCGGGTCATCCTGCGACGGGTGTTCGACCTCCTCGATCTGGAGATTGTCCACGTCCCAATTGCAGTTGGTTAAAGCTTCAAAGTTGGCCTCTTCAAAGAGGGGAGACGGGTCAATATCAGGGGCAAATAGATGCTTACATCGTGTAGGAGTTCAATCCTTGGCCTCGAAGGTTGGGCCATGCACTCGCGTGTTATCAGCATTTTAAGCCGCCTAATTTGTGGACAAATTCACTTGTTCCACCAACACTGATGCAAGGACCCGGGAGGCCTTCATAGAACGAGCATAGTCGGCTTCTGTGAATTCTGAACCGTCGTCCTTCTTTGATGGAAAGCCATGCATCATCTCTTCAGGAGTTAGCTCCGGGGCAAAGGCTAAAGCCCGACTTATTGCAGCAATGGCTCCCTTCCGGGCGGCTGATTTTTTGAGTTCTTCGATTTGCTTTGGCAGGGTCAACAACACTTTAATGACTCCTTTCATGAACTTGGGGGTGCTTTCTTTTTTCAGCATAGCCCTGATGGTGCAAAGGGTCCCGCAGTACAACTGTTATGACAAAGTGTAGACGGCTTTCAGCTGGAGCAAGCTGTTAGTGCCAAGCTGGTGGCTCCTTTGACCTACAAAGGATGAGTTTTGAGTGATAAGCTACTAGCACAGTTTTTAAGAATGTCGACTGAGTTTTTAATACTTACCAAAGATAGCAGATGTCATCTTGGAGATATGGCGCTTCAGGGTGTGCAATTCATATGGTACGACCATGAGTCGCTCATCAGCGTCGTCCGCACGTTTAGCCAGAGAAGTTTGCACTGCTACAGTAGTTTTTTTGAAAGCAGCAAATTCTGACTTCGCTTTTGTAAGCTCTTCGGCGTCAAGCCGGCACTTCTCCTCTACTTCACTTCGAGCGGCTTGCTGGGAGGCCAGATTGCTCTTTAAGCCGGCCAGTTCAGACTCGGCATTACTTAAAGCTTCCTGAGACATATAACAGGCAAAAGAGGGGTAAGCCGCCAAGATACCATATTCCCAGATGGTTAAGTTAAGACAATATAAGGCAAAGTCTCAAGCAGATTGCAAGCAATATCCTCGACACTTGGGGGCTAATGTGTGTTTGTTCTCCAAGACTACAAGTAAGTTCCGGCTCATCTTCATCAAGTTAAGCTAGCACCAGGGGGCTACAACGATGTTCTCTAAGTCTACAATGAAGTTCTGGCTCATCTTCATCAAGTTAATCCGACACTTGGGGGCTACAGCGATGTTCTCTAAGTCTACAATGAAGTTCCAGCTCATATTTGTCACAGATAAGCCGACACTTGGGGGCTACATATGGATCTTCGATCAATCTATAGGGGAGTTCCCGCTCATATTCGTCAAAGATAAGCCGACACTTGGGGGCTACATATGGCTCTTTGATCAATCTACAGGGAAGTTCCGGCCCATTATTTCTATACTGACCCGGACTCTGGGGCTATCATTGATCAAACTACTTAAACATTGAAGTATCGTCTCAATATTTATATTTGAAGCCGAAACTTGCGGGCTACAGGCTAAGTGGTTTCTACTTATGACATGGTTTGGAAGACCCAGTTTACCATTAGCAAATATTAAACCGGCTCTTGGGGGCTACATGAGGGTATAAGTAAAGGAAGGAGTACCTCATATCTTTTCTTCATCAGATTAACAAGGTTGAGCTCCATATTCCGGCTTGTGGAGGGACAGTTTAGATAACCGGCATGTAGTTGGTCGGCAGTCAATTTCTCCATCACGGGAAACTCAAAATCTAGTTTGTCAGAAGCTTCAGTTTTCTCAGTGTGCTTTGTCAGCACATGAGGTTGAGGAGTTCGCAAGCCGGTACCAGTAATGAGGACGTCCGAAAGAATTGAATCATCAACGGCCGTTGAAGGGCTTGGTGGCTTAGAATTGGTCCTTGGAGGACTCTCGGTTGCCGTCTCATGGGCCGCCGGCTCAATAGAACGACGAGTGTCTTCAGGAGCATCTTTTGAGATTGCAGAGGAATCAGCGTGTGCTGTACGAGAGTCCAGCTTGGCAGGCTCCGGCTCTTGGGCCGTGGCGGCAGAGGTAGACCCACCGGTCTTCCTTCGTTTCGCTTGAGCACTGGAAAGCACAGAAATTCATTGTATAAAGTTCAAAGGATGACAAAGGATATGATGCAAACATGAAAGCACGTACTCTGGGTTGATCTTCAGAGACGGCAGCTTAGTTACCGTAGAGTCGCCTGATGAGGGGGGCGATTCCTGAAAGCAGTTAAAACAATATAAAGACAAAGTAAAGTGGTAAGGCAAGGTTGAACTGGAGAGTTAAACAAATATCTCAGCCGACCGTTTCCGTTGAACTGGAGAGTTGGACAGCCCGTCCATAAGATCTTCATAGCGTTGTTGCTTTTTCAAAAGAAAGTTGGGGTCTAAATAAGCAAGAGGATGAGAAAATGGGACTTTTCGGACGACCCACCGTATCTTCTTTGGTGGAAGATATTCCGAGTCAGATGAAACATAGGTTACCTCAAGAACGTTGGCATGGCTTGTCTCTGTTTCGTCGTGTGAGTTATCATAGTCAGTAAAGTTCATAGTAAGACGATCAAAGAGAGTCAAATTCTACCTCTCAGTCGTCAACCTTAGGCTGCCCTTGAGGTACAGTTTTCTTCTTTCGGCCACCAGCCTTCTCCTTCAACTTCTTCGGAGGAGGAAGCATTTATTTTTCCAGAAGCTGGAGTTAGCCTGAAAGTAAAAGCCGCTGAAGGAGGTTAAAGATTGCAAACATACATGGATGGCTACTACGGAAGTAAGGAGATCAAGAGTCGCCCTTACATCTGGGGTCGGGTTTGTGGCGTAGAAGGGTGGTAATCCAATGGTGCGGCAAGAATCTGGAGACTCATGGATAAGGCTTTTGATGGCGGCAACTACGTTGTCTTCTGACAACGTGGTAGGATTAAAGTAGAGGGGGTCATTAGCATCACCCGTATATTCACACATGAGATGGTTTCTCCGGCTTAGAGGCATGACTCTCCAAGAGATCCAGCAGCGAGTCAGTTCAATCCCTATCATACCATTGGCCATGAGGGCTCTATTTTTGGCATAAGCCGGAGCAGACTTTGCCTGTTCGGAGGCCGACATCCGATCAGGGAGTTCGGTTGTGGTGCAGAGCTGGGTCGGATGATAACCCGGCAATGGACGTTCTCCCTCTGGAAAGGTGTCTTTGCAATAAAACCAGGTTTTGTTCCAGTCCTTGGGTGGCTTGGCATTCGAAAAGTCGGAAAGTTCATGTCCCGTCTTCTTTGAATGGAGACTCTACCGAGATCCAAGCTTGGGCCAGCCGCTACTTCTATCTGGCGGTTTGCGTAGAAAAACTCACGGAAGTGGTCAACTGATGGCTCTTCTTGTAAGTAAACTTCATAGAGGATTTGGAAGTTGCACATGTTTGAGACGGAGTTGGGTGCAATATCTTGAGGATGCATCTTGAAAAAATGAAGGACGTCTCCGAAAAATTTAGAGTCGGGCGGGCTAAAACCGCGTACAAGGTGGTTCGCGAATATGACTACTTCACGCTCTTGGGGGATGGGTTTCTTCTCATTGCCTGGAACCCGCCAATGAATGACATTTTTGGCTGGCAAGGTCCCTGTGTCTACGAAATCTTTCAAAAACTCCTCAGAGACTGCAGAGCCGACACAGTTACAGGAAGAGGACGCACGAGGCATACTGGCGTCTTAAAACTACGGAAAGTAATAGGGCGCGGCGAGTTAGAAGGTGACAGACAACTAAGGGCGGTTGACGAAATCTAAGTTCTACGAAGCGAAGCCGCCGGTGCAGTTGTGGTGAGATCTAGAAACCTAATGGCGGGTTAAGTTGGAAGGCAATGTAGCAAAATACTACTAAGTGTGGAAAACAGGTTTCACATGCTATCTTTATAAGTGCGGATCTACAAACAGAGGAAAAAAGCGGATTTATTGTAAACCTAATGACGAACGGAGGAAATGGCAACGTTTGAGGGCAGTAAAAGGAAGTAACTATAGATCTGTACTAGGCTATGGATGATTTCACATGATTTACCACAGCGAAAACATGACCAGTCCAAGATCTACTGGATTATGTATCGTTTGGCATTATGAAGAACTCGCGCTCTAATGGGGCCGAAGAACTCCATGGATTTGTCATACTGAGCTACGGATCTAGGAGATGGAGAAAGACGTATTGGAAGTCATGCGGCGATCGCGGGCAAGGCTCTCGTTTGTTTAGGTCGATGCAGTGGCCTAGGGAGACGACGGCGATGAAGCTTCTAGAGGAAGAAGAAGAGGCGCAGGTGGCGGAGGAAATGAGAAAGTCCCTTCGTGGTCCTATTTAAGAGGCAGGAAAGTGGAAACGGGTGCGAGAATCAAGGCGACGAAAACTGACCGACCGAGGCGGACGCCTCGATTTTTGGGCTATCGGTTTAATAAGGAAAAGATCCGTTGTGGTCGTCAGGGAATCTTTTTGGCATATCCGATATGACGTCACTGCGGGTTACTTATCTTACTTTCAGGTGATGAAGAGTGAGACTCGCCGCCAAGTAAGATTGAAGATTGACATGAGCAAGCTCAAATCAACCTAGGGCCTAATGTTGGGTATATAACCCGGGGTAAGAGCCACCCAGGTGGGGCTGGGTCATACCTGGCAGATCATAACCCAGACCAAGGTAGATGGGCTAAGAGACATAAGCCTAGACATTTGGCGGCTTACCAATATGGGCCAAGACAAGGCCCAAACGGGAGAAGTAATGAAGACCCGGGCGGTTAAGCCGCCCGAAGACGGCTTGCCTAGGAAGGAAAGGCGACATAGAGATAGAATCAGATACGTTGTAAGAGTCGGTATGAGACTTGTGTAACCCATGGTCTTGACCTCTTAGATAAAGGCGAGACCCGACGACTTAGAGAAAAAAAACTAATTGAGAACTAGGTCAAGCGAATCCACTCCCTTGTAATCGATACTCCAATCAATGCAACACAAGCAGGACGTAGGCTTTTACCTCTTCTTGAGGGGCCGAACCTGGGTAAACTCGTGTCCTTCATCCCAACTAACACCTTTGAGTCCATCACCTTAGCGATGGCTTCAAACACAAGTCCTTGGACATCTGCCGACAGACCCCAACCTGGAGATTTTGACCACTAGAAGAATTGCCTTGATGCCCATGGCATTCTGTCGAGCACCTTGTGCTCATGAAAATATTTGGCATCAAACCATGTTTGCATTGTGGAATAGCTCCCCATACCAAACCAGCATGTTTATTAGCTCTTATATATTCATTAGCCTAGTCCTATTTAGTTTCATAAGCATCAGAAAGGCCGAGAACTCGCTGGCATTTTGTCGACCGTCTAGCGCGTGTGTCCAGAGCACGGCCAGAGCGCACGTTTTACACGCGCGCGTAACCGAGCCGCCACATTCGCCTAATTTTGCCCTGGCCTTTGCTCGCCCACAGAGACGTCCCCGACCCCACTCTGCTGCTAAAGCCGCTCCCTGGCGCCAAGGAGTGCCGCTGCAGCAAGCGCTTGGCGGCAAGCCTGCGGCCGTAGAGAGCCTCTGCCATGGATGGCACCACCCCAGCCACCCTAGCACGCTAGCTGCCCCCGGCAACAGGCCGAGCTCATCCGCGAGCTCGTCCTCTAGCGCCCGTCGCCGCCACGTCACCCTGCTAGCAACAGAACAGCGGTTCGCCAGTCTTATCCTCGACCGTCGACAGAACCGACCTTGATTTGCCTATAAATAGGAGCCCCCGATCCTCAGCCATCCCATCCTAGCCCCTGCTAGCTCCACCAAGACCCCTTGAACCTTTTTCCTCTGGTAATTTGTGCCATAGCAGCCGTAGGCCAATGTCGTGCTCGCCGGAACTCTTTGTCCGCCAGGGATGGAGGGGTGCCCACCCTCGAGCTCCCCGGCGATCCTTTTGCTCTTCAAAGGATGGGGCACTCCCTCTTGAGCACGCCGGTGTGCACAACTACGGGAGAGGTGCCTCCTAGCACCGGCAATCGAAGTCGGAGTCGGCCTCTGCCTCTGGCCAGGAGTGCACGTGAGGTGGGACACAAACCCGACAAGTGGGCCCCACTTGTCGGTGTCACAACCGAACCGCTAGTGGCGCTGGCCCCTGAGTATGTCTTCTTCGCGAGTAAGCGTATATATTGGGCATACGTTTTCTTTTCTGGAAAGCGTATTCCTCCCTGAACCGTTTTCTTTTCCAATTGATTTTAAAATTCAGATTTTGACCTGACCTTTGACCGGCTATAACTATTAAAGTACAACTCCAATGTACCTAATTCTTTTTCTGTTGTTTCCAAAAATACATTTAGTTTATTTTCATATTTATTTGCAAATTTTCCAAGACAACTTTTTGCGTTGTTTTTGAATTGTGTGTTAATTAGAATATTTTCAAAATGGAATTTGGAGTGAAGATAAAGTTTTGGAGTGCACCTCAAATACATACACATTAAAGGCAAGCATTCTAAACCCTGGTATAATATTTTTTGTGTGTTGCTTGATGTGACTGCAACATCGAGTTGACATGAAGTATGCAATATTTCATGTGATGGTGTCATCATGTTTACAAATGCATGATGAAAATTCATTGTTGTTGGCATTGATATGCTTGTGAAAGTATTCACCCTCGTATGTCGTTCATGCCTACTGGAAGGAATCAGGAGAAGTCTCTGTCTCGGGTAGACATGAGCTCGGTGCTGACATCTCGTTGGAGCGAGAATGGTCAGTAAGGCATGGAGGGGTATGTTGAGTGGTTATTCTGTCTAATGTCGTGAAATATGTTTGTTGTGCTAACCATGCAGAGAGTACACAACCTCCTGGGTCGACCATAGACCGAGTCTTGTCCCCGTTCTCCCTCTTTTCATACTGCCACATGTTTTTTGCAAAGAATACGGTTTAGTAAGTTGCAAAACTCTTCCCATGTACACACCAAATAGAGTGGCGTGATGAGGGTTCCATGGCCCTGGATTAAAGCCCGTCATCCGGTCAGGGGGCATGGGTGTTTCCGGTTGGGACCGAGAGGGGGCACCCCTTAGAGCGTGCGATATAAATTTGATCCGATGCTATTCGAGGTGTTGGCCTCCCCATATTAAAGTTTTTATTGAACGTTGCCTATACCTGGCATGGGGATGTGAAATGGGTATGTACTGGTTAGGTGTGTTTTCTTCTAAAATACCATAGACGGAACTAGTCCTTTGTGAGTACTGAAATCTGTTGGCTGTGGGTAAAGAGTACAACCTCTACAGAGTTAATATCTATTCGAATAGCCATGTCCGCAGTTAAGGACTACAGTCTGGGATGGGTCAAGTGTCGGTCTTAGTGTCAGTCTTCGGAGGAAAACTTCTAGACCAGAATATTGATCATGAAAAGTGAAAAATGATGATTATGATTATTATTATTGTGGACTAACCATTTATATTATTTGAATTATTGAGTATCCTTGGGAATGTTCTACCTCTTGGATATTCATTGTGATTATTCTTATATAACCCTTTATGTGGCGTCGCACAAACGCCCGACTGTGGCATGCATACTGATTGCTTTATCATATAAGCCCTTTCTATGGCATTGCTCAGACACCTAACTGTGGCACGTTGGCTATTTTCTTTATAAGCCCTTTCTATGGCGTTGCTCAGATGCCCGACTGTGGCATGTTTGTTATTTATTTCCTTTATAAGCCCTTTATGTGGGGTTGCTCAGATGCCTGACTGTGGCATGCTGATTATTTATTTTTCCTTATAAGCCCTTTATGTGGCGTCACTCAGACGCCCGGCTGTGGCATGCTGATTATTTATTTTTCCTTATAAGCACTTTATGTGGTGTTGCTGAGACGCCCGACTGAGGCATGCTTTATATTATTATCCCTTCGAGGTGTCCCTTCAGACACCCGATCGGTCTATTTTATTTCTATTCTCTGGTTGCTTATTCATGTTTAATATGAACGACCTGCTTGTGTGCATCATGAAGTTTTATTTTGTGACTGGTTAAGTGACCGTGGATTAAATTCAATGCATGAATACCACTACTATGTTATACCTCTTTTCGTAATGTTTGCGAGTACATTCAAAGTACTCACTGTCTTGTCCCTGTATATTGTCTTGGCCTGATTATGCATGTGAAGAGGAGCATTATGACGACAACCCCGGAACCTAGGCATCGAAGATCGCAGCCACGTGAAGATAGGAGTTAACCAGGTCAGTTGTTACTGTGGGAAATGGAGTCCCATAGACACTGATGACCCCGAACCGCTTCCGCCACCAACCACTAGAAACCTTTTGTTGTACCCATAGACCATGGTGGTCTTGTACTTTAGCTTTTGTAATTTTGCTTGGAATTTCTATATCAAGATTGTGTCTCATCAGATAACAGTAATCCTGGGGCTGATGAGCACAAGGGCCATTTATTGGGAAATTAATATCCTGGAAAACCAGTCCTGACAACTTGGTTCGAGAGGGCTTGGTGGAGCTAGCAGGGGCTAGGATGGGATGGCTGAGGCTCGGGGGCTCCTATTTATAGGCGAATCGAGATCGGTTCCATCGATGGTCGAGGATAAGAACGACGAACTGCCGTTCTGTTGCTAGCAGGGCGACATGGCAGCAATGGGCGCTAGCAGACGAGCTCGCGGATGAGCTCAGCCTATTGCGAGGGGCAGCTGGCATGCCGGGGTGGCTAGGGCGGTGCCGTCCATGGCAGAGGCTCGCTGGGGCCGCAGGCTTGCCACCAAGGGCTTGCTACGGCGGCGCTGCACGACGCCAAGGAGCGGCTTCAGTAGCAGTTGGTCCCGGTTGCGCACGAGCAAGGACAAAGTGCGTAGAAAAGACTAGTGTTTGTCTATGGGGCCAGTCTAGATCCCGCCAGGCGTACTGGGGTGTTACAGTGGACCCCACCGGACCGCTCACCCGATCCCCATGATCACCTTCCTCCTCGAGCTCCCTCCCTTCCTTCCCGAGGAGATCTTACCACAGCCAATCCTCTTGCTGATTCCCTGCTGTTTTAGCAACCCCGTGCTTCCCCCTATAAAGCCTCCTGCTCCGCACCTTTTTCCGCCCTAAACCCCCTCCCCCTCTCCTCTCCTCTCGCCGCAATCGATCGCCCGAGCCGAGCACTGCCGCCGACGCCATTGACGAAGCCCCGCTCATGTCTGACGTCCCTAGCCGTCGTCGTCACCTCCATCATCACCGTAGCCCTCGTCTTCATTAACTCGACGTCCTCCCCAACCCTGAGGACCATCAGAGACGTCCCCAACGTCAAGCCCGAGCCGTTGCCGTCGTCGAGCTTGCCAGAGCGCCGCCAACCCTCGGTGAGCCCCTCGCCCTGTAAACGTTGGATTTAGATCCAACGATCTAGATTAGAAGTTTAATACCCGAACCATTTTCTTCTACGCTATGGACGTTCACCGATTAGCACATGCAGCGCACACTCTAGCCCAACCAGGAACTGCCACGTAGCATTGTCCGTTAGTTAGTTTTTTGCTTTTTCTGTTTCTATTTTAAAAACAGAATAGTTGTGTTTTTTTGCTTTATATTTTAGCATATTTATAGTTTTTAGTTGATTCTTTTTCCATGTTGTTACAAATTTTTATGTAGTTTTGGTAGATATCAAATTTGACCATATTTGATTTTTTTTTAATTTGAATTCTGTTGAATTTCATCAAATCACTAAAATCTGAATATCTTGAGTTTAAAAATAGATATTTAATTAATTGTTTTTGCTATTGGTCTCTAGTTACTTTATTTATTAGTAGGTAGAATTTGAGAATTTAGATTATTTAAATTAGGGTTCCAAGCAAAACAGTATTGTTTTAGTTCCTTTTAGGTTTATTTCCATTTATTTTGTTTAAATGGTTTTTTATTTGTTTTTCTTTTGTATTAGTTGACAAGTTTTACTTTGTTTTGTGTTAGTTAACAGTAGTACTTAAACAAGGATTATGTTTAGTCTATTTAGTATTATGTTATAGCATGAAACCAATTCTAGTTGAATCATCACTTGCAAACTGATTTCAATCCTAGTTAAAATTCCTTTTGAAAATATTTTCTATAAGTTGTTTTGTAGTTTATTATTCTGTTATATTGGTTTAGACAAGAAGAAATTTGTATTATAATTGAAATTTTTTATGGTTTAACTCTAGGTTAATTTTCGTTAGGCCATAAGAAGTGTTTAATGAAAACTTGTCAAATAGTTCTTTTGTCAAATTAAGGTTTATGAGAAAACACTTTATGTTATTATTATTTTTTATTTTTTTTCTATTAGTTTTTTATCTGAGTGTTTACTTTGTTGTTGTTCTATTAGTTAGAAAACTTATGTCCTTTGTGTGTTGTTCTCATAAATCTTAGTTGTTCTTCAAAAGTAATTCTTTTTGCTAAGTAAAATATTTGCTAAAATAATTTTGTTAGATTTTACTTTGTTGATGCCTTGTTGCTATTGAAAATAGGATTATTTGTAGAGAAAAAAATACTTTGGTTGTTTTAATGAAGTTATGTTGTTTTAACTTTTGTCTTACGTATTTCCTTCATCACAACCCCATTGTGTTAAATTTTTGTGTTGTTTCTTGTTTGTTAGTTTGATTGCTAGTATGATTGCTTATATGAATGCAATGTTTGGTTATATAGATTTTCATCGAAGAGTGGCGAATAGTTCTATCAAGTTATTTCTGAGAGTGATATTTATCTTCATCAATAGTACATGCAAGTTCACTTTGATCATCTTCCATTACCTATGCTTTATTTGATTTTGAATCACACTCTCCATCATACATCCAGTAGGATATTGTGCTTGAACTTGTGGTAGTATCATGAGGTAGGAGAAACCCAAAACCTTGTTATCATTGCTTGGGAAGGGACATTACTTCACAATTGCTATGCTTTTGTAGATGGGGTTTGGTTGTGAGATTTAGGAGTGTTGTGGGGTTAATTAATTATTTCAAGACCTGCATGATGATCAAGACTTAAAGACTTCAAGGACTTAATATAACTCTAGGTGGATTGGCCATCATTTTGGCAGCGTGATATATATCATGGTTAAGCTCGGGAATCCTAATATCTACCTGTGATCATCCCAACAGATTGCAATCTCATCCTAATATCTGGCTTGGTTGAACTTACTGGTGACTTTGGTAGATGAGATTGCTACGAGATGTAGAAGAACGGTAGGATTTGGATGGGCACTGACTTTCTATCAGAGTATCGCTCTGGAAGACCATGTTTCGATCATCCTGTTCTCGAACACCAGGTAGTGCAAGGACACAACGGGAGGGATCGAATCTTGCTAGTAAAGTGTACAAACCTCTATAGAGTGTTAAACTAATCGATTAGCCGTGTCCCCTGTTATGGACAACCTGAGCATTAGAGATGATACTATCAGCCAGTCTCAGCATGATTAATATCTTTTTTATGATGAGTGGGTCTATTTATATTTTTTGTGATATGAGAATTGGTTGGTGGAACCATCTCATTAACATCCAACTTTTGTAATGAATTTCTGCTTGAATCCTTTGTTGTAGGGAAAATAAAACCAGCTTTTCTGCAAAAAAAACTCAGACATAGAGCCACAAAGCCTTTTGCATATACAATAGTTTTTATCATTTTATTCTATGGTGATCTTGCCAGTACATTCAATGTACTGATATACATGGCTGCAACGTCTTATGTTGCAGATACTTTTCCACGACGAGTAAGAGTACGATTTAGGGTTACGGTCTACACTCAACCCGTCGTTGATGTTTATTGGGACTCCACTCCCATTGACTGTTGCCTCTGAAATTTAAGAGGTATATATATCAGATTTATGTTATTTACATGTGATTGGACTTTGATATATACATTGATGTACTGTGTGTGCCAGCATACTGATCCAGGGATGGCATGACACACAGAGGCTTGACTACTTTTGAGTCGGGTGG
Source organism: Hordeum marinum (assembly GCA_022496015.1). Lineage (NCBI taxonomy): Eukaryota > Viridiplantae > Streptophyta > Magnoliopsida > Poales > Poaceae > Hordeum > Hordeum marinum. The sequence goes on along the minus strand of CM039676.1, from coordinate 339,234,792 downwards.
CTACAAATTTGACTTGGGGAGCCTTGGGCATCACCCAAGATTATTATCTTGCCTCTCCTTATTCCTTCATCCGTCGTGAAAACACCCGAAAGTTGAAAACTTGAGCACACAAAACTTAACAGAAAACTAGTGAGATCCGTTAGTAGGATAGGCGAACCATCAACATTAGGTATTGTTATAAATTGATTCACGTTTTATTATTGCATAAGTTACTATATACTAACTTATCCATGACTTATACGCTTCGATACAATCCATAGAATCATCAAAACAAGCAAACTATGCAAGCAAAAACATAATATGTCTAAACAGAACAGTCTGCACTGATCAACAAAGACACCATACTATTGTAACTCTAAAAATTCTAAAAAATGAGTATAACCTGAAGTATTTGTATATAAATAATTTTTAAAACAATTCAGATCAAAAAGACATTCTAGTAAAATATGATAAATTCTACACTAGACACAAAACTTTCTATTTTTGCATTGTATCAATTCTACTTATCATTTAAGGCACCCCAAAGGTTTTACTTGGTATAAACAATAATTTAAACATAATAAAACAATAATTACAGTATAAATAATCATGTTACCTCACACAAATAGAAATTAGAACAAGAAAAATAAGATAACTATTGGTTTGCCTCCCAACAAGCGTTATTGGTTTACGCCCCTAGCTAGGCATAATACAAAGTTTCAAGTGATGTTGTTGTTGACATTCCAACCATAAGTAGATCTCATGATAGATTCATAATGTGGTTTAATTCTCTTCCCAGGGAAGTGTTCCATACCTTTATTTAATGTAAATTAGAACCTCATGTTTCCCTTTGTCATATCAATAATGGCACCTATAGTTCGTAAGAAAGGTCTCCCAAGTATTATTGGACAAGACGTAGTGCATTCAATATCATGCACAATCAAATCTACAAGCACATAATTTTGATTAGCAAGAATAAGCACATCATTTATTCTACCCAAAGGTTTCTTAACGGTAGAATATGCAAGATGCAAGTTAAGGGAACAACCTTGTATATCGGTGAGACCATGCACACCACAGAGATTTAGGTATAGTTAAAACACTAGCTCCAAGGTCACACAAAGCATTGAATTCGTAGTATTTAAGATTTATTTTGATAGTAGGGTCCCATTCATCATGCCATTTTCTAGGTATATAAATTTCTAGCTCAAGTTTCTCATCTTAGTCGTTTATCATTGCTTCTTTTATAAGTTTAGTAAAAGCTTTATCTTGTTCATATGCATTGGGTGAGCCAATAAAGTATTCCACAAAGGAAATACATTATAATAAAGAGACACTCTCATAATTAAAGACCTTGTAATCCAATATAGGGGGCACATCACTAGTGAAAGTTTTGACCTCTCCAAACCCACTTTTTTTTATTTTTGTCATTAGAATCATCACCCCCCCCCGGAACAAATGGGATGCCTTATAGCTAAAATTTACTCATCTACCATCCCTTTACATCTATTTTAATATTAGTAAACAAGATTAATTGGGAGAAGTGTCAATTATTTTAAGATCTTCATCATGATTATGGTAAAAATCGTGTGGAAGAGCCTTTTCTAAGAATTCTCGCTTAGCTCTCAACCTAGCGGTCCTCTCCTTAATTTCATTAATAGCCATTTGGATATATTTAGTGGACTCCTTGATATCATGCTTTGGTGGTAATTCTTTTATTTTTAAGAGTTTCCACATGAAAAGCGATCCTATCCATTTGTTAGCCAAGTCATCAACTTTATGCAACTTTTCTTCTACTATAGTATTAAAAGCGTTTTGAGGACTAATAAATTATTTAATAGTGTTATAAAGATATGAGGATATCCTATTATTATTTTTAGAAGAATTTCAATTAGAATTTCCAAAATTATTAGAAGAATTATCGAGACACATTCTAGCATTGAAATTAATTTCCTCTATAAGCATTGTTGTTGAAATTGTTTCGTGAGATAAAGTTCACATCAATAGCATCATCATATTTATCAATAAAGGTAGATAAGGGTATATCATTGGGATCAATATGAGCATGTTTACCAGCAACCATATTCATAAGAGCATCCATTTTTTCACTCAAAGTAGTGATTTCCTCAACTGAATTTACCTTCTTATGAGTTGGAGCTCTTTCGGATGCCATTGAGACTAGTTTGTTGATGTTGTCCATAAGTTTGGTGGCCTATCAAAATGTCACCTCCATGCAGGTACCACCTACAGCAGAATCTATAATATTTCTAGACACTAAGTTTAGTCCAGCATATAAATTTTGTATAATCAGCCATAAGTTCAAACCATGAGTAGGGCAATTTTTAATCATAAATTTCATCCTCTCCCAAGCTTGTGCAACATGTTCTTGGTCATTTTTATTAAAATTCATAATGTTATTTCGAATGGAGATGATCTTAGTAGGAGGAAATTACTTGGTAATGAAAGCATCTTTACACTTATCCCATATTCCAGTACTATTACATGCCAAAGATGAAAACTAAGCCTTATCTTTATCTTGTAGTGAAAAAGGAAATAATTTTAATTTAACCACATCATTATGCATATCATTTTTCTTTTCCATATCACATAATTCAACACAAGTATTGAGTTGTGCAGCCGGATCCTCATTAGGACTTCCGGAAAATTGTTCTTTCATCACAAGATTTAGCAATGCAACATTAATATCATAAAACTCTGCACTAGTGGCGGGTGGTAAATGAGTACTAATAAAATCATTGTTATTAGTATTTGAGAAGTCACACAACTTGGTGTTTTCTTGATACATGGTGACCAAGCAAGCAAACTAACAAGAAAAGCAAATAAACTAGCAGATATAACAAGCAAACAAGTAAACAAATAAACTAGCTAAGATTAAAAAAATTACAGCAAGCGAAATATAAAAAAAAATAAAAAGTAGAACAAGTTAATAGTAATTTTTGCAAAGTTACTTGATAGGAAATTGATGATACTCCCCAGCAGCAGCGCTAGATATCCTTCCTGGTACATGTGATCTGCGTTGGGTTTTTCCTCGAAGAGGAGGGGATTATGCAGTATAGTATAGATAAGTATTTCCCTCATTGGGAACCAAGGTTATCGAACCAATAGGAGAACCACGCAATTTCCCATCTTCAGCGCCTACACACAAAAGAGCACCCACTTGCACCCAACACGGGAAAGAGGGTTGTCAATCCCCTTGAACTCATTATTTGCAAGCAATGAGTTGTGTAGATGATAGTTTGATAAATGTAAATTACAAAATATATATAAATTAAATAATGGCAGCAAATAAATAAGAAAGTTTGTAAATATTTTTTTGAATAGACCTGAGGGCCATAGTTTTCCCTAGAGGCATCTCTTTTGTTGAAGGCATACGGTGGGTAAACAAGTTACTCTTGCACAATAGATATAAAAGAGCATAGTTATGCAATATTTATTCATGTCAACGATCAATACATATAGGCATCACGTCTGTAAGGAAGTAGATCGACTCCTTCCTGCATCTACTACTATTACTCCACCCATCGTCCGTTATCCAGCATGCATCTAGAGTATTAAGTGAAACAAATTAATGGTTGGAGAACAATGACACGATGTAGACAAAGTAAATCCAATTAATATGAATAGACCCCATCATCTTACCCTTAGTGGAAGCAATACCGTATATGTCATGTCCCTTTCTGTCACTTGGATTGAACACCACAAGATTGAACCCACCAACACACCTCTCCCACTGAAGATAAATCAATCTAGTTGGCTGAACTACATCAATAGATCGGAGAGAATTATGAAGATACCATATAATCATGCATATATATGGAAATACCAGCAAGGAACTCAATATAATCTCATGAATAATCTTAATATAAACCAACAATTCATCGGACCCCAACAAATGCACCGCACAAAGTGATTACATTGAATAGATCATCGCGAAGATGCGATGAACTTTGTATTGAAGAACATAGAGAGAGAGATAGCCATGTTGGGTTTTTGGGAGGCTCCCTAGGGTTTTTGGGATAAAAGAGAATTTATAAGCTAGAGAATAACCCCAAAGGGCAGGGGAGGTGGCCACAAGACATTAGACGCACGACCACCCCCTAGGCACACCCTGTTGGCTTGGGGGCACCTTGTGTGCCCTTCGATCTTCCTCCGAAGCTTCGAAGTCCTTATTTTGTCCAGAAAAACGTCAAAAAGTGTCGGCATATTTGGACTTCGTTTGGTACAGTATTCGTGAAAAGCCAAAAACATGAATAAATCATCTATTCGCTCTTGGCACTGGATTAATAGGTTAGTGCTCAAAAATAGTAAAATCGGCTAGTAAATGCAGGCATAAGCACCCTAGAATGATAATATAATAGGATGGAACAAAAAAATATAGATACGTTGGAGACGTATCATGGTCTCCTTATAATACACGCTTTATAATCATGAATTGTTTGTGATGTCATACGCATCGTGAAAATTGCACCACATTTATACCATCTGACATGAGTATGATAGTTGGAGCATTTGCGGAACTAGATAGATCATAAACTGTGCAACAGAACTAAATGTTTGTGATAGTCTCCTTATCACACACACTTTGCAATCATGAAATATATATGATGCGGCATGCTTCATAAACGTTGTTCCATAATAGTGTGTGAGATAGTAGTGCCATCCCACATGAGTACCATGGATGTAGTATTTGGGAAATTGTATATATCGCAAATATTTGGCTGATGACTCTCGTTTGGGATAGATAAGAGCATCACATTCGCTTCATCTTGCCAACCGTATGCTTATTCCACCCAATCACCTATGATTAATCCGAGTCGTGTGGGATGGACCCCCCTATCTCCAAGACAAGCAAGGCAACGATTTAAAACTATGCCATGGACATGGGGTAAAAAACGTTTGTATAGGATGTCGTTGCACGAGTGTCTTGTGCCTCCTAGTGGTTCGATAAACCTTGGGTCTTAACTAAGGGAAATACTTTCTACTACTACATCACCCTCCTCTTCTAGGAAATCCAACAAATCATGCGTGAGTAGCATGGACCTGCTTGCTAGGATCCACGTCAGCACCTCATTAGGCCTACCTGTCAAAATCGTTGATCGGTCAAACAACAACAATGTAACTATTGGTGATAGTCACCGTTACAAAAAACTGATGTATGGTCCCACATGTAAGAAGCCACATCAACATTTTGTGGGCCCATATGTCAGTAGTGTTGACCTATCAAAACTGATACCCGATGTAACATCCCAAACTTTGGAATGTTATATTTACTAATTGAATGAATGGTTGTTTGAGTGGTTGTTTGAAATTGAGTGAAATTTCAAACCTTCTCAAAGTTTTGAATGAGAGGGAATAACATGACTTTCCCGTGTGCTTTTGAATTCAAATTTATCCAATTCAAATCAGTGAGAGACGATGACATGCCTTCTTCAAACTAAAGCATTTGAAGTTTTGGATTTGGAAACCACTGAAATTTTTCTATCTGGAATTCATTTCATATTTGGTTCTATTTTGAGGTTCGAATGAATTCAAACTCCCTTGCCTAAATTGAAAATCTTGCGAGGATCCATACGACACTCCAACCTAGGGGAAAGTTTGAATTATATTTGAATTTATAAAACTCAGAAAACTATTTGAAAAATATTTGAATTTCAAATTTAAAGCCATTCTTGAAGTGGTTTTCAAAATTTATTTTTCTCCAAAAAATAATATGGAAAATAGGGTAAAATGATTCCCTTCAACATAAAAATGGAGAAAAATGAATTTGAAACCATTTTGGTATTTTCAAATGTTTTCTTTGCATTTTATTTAAAATAGTAGCATTGTTTGACTTTTGAGAATTTTTGGGTGCATTATTTGAGCCTAAAAGTATGTTCACGTTGTAGATCTTGTTTTTCTGGCAATTTTGATATATAATACTCCTACGTTCTCAGTTATATTTATATGATTTTATTTGTTGTAGTTTTCTTTTTTATTATAAATTAGAAAACGCCTTTTATTTTCAAATTGGGCCGAACGCCGCGGCCCAGCTACTCACCAAGGCCTACACAGTGTAGCCCCATCCCCCTCGCGACTTCTTTCTTTCGGGTGACCGAGCCCTTTCTTTTCCCCCACACCCATTGACGCGCATGGCCCATCGGCCGACCCCCTCCCCTCTGATCGGTCGTCTTCACCAGGGGATCTCTCCTTTCAAATCTCCATCACCGGCGAGATCCCTTTCTGATTTCTCCTCGGATCCGATCATCCCCTTTCTTTTTTCAACCCCAAGGCCACCTATAAATACTGGAGCCTCCCTGCATCTCGTTTTCGCCCAAAAACCCGAGAACCCCTCACCGAAATGTCGTAGCCTCACCTCGCCGGAGTTCGGCTCGAACCCGAAGCTACACGAGCTCGTGTTGCTCATCTTCATCACCCCCACACCCTTCTGACACCACCAATCTTAGCCACAGAGCGGCTGCAGTCGTCTGGACCTCTCAGCCATCGTCCCCGACCACCGGAGCATCGTCTCCGTCCACGCCCGAGCCGCCACCATTGCCGGAGATCATCGCCCCATTGTGATCGCCAGCATTCCCCTCCCACCGTCCGATCTAGATAGACGGTCATGATTAGAAGATTTAAAATGCCGAAACATTTTCCTTTATTTTGCTACCGTTCGTTCGTTAGCTCTAGCAACGGACAGCCTAATTCAACCAGAGTGTGCCACGTGGCCTCATTCTTCGCTAGATTATGCTTTCTTTTTCCATTTTTAGTTTTTACCTAGAATTGATTCTGTATTAAAATTACTATAACTATTATGTTTTTAATTGTTTTTGAGTGGTTCTTTTTTGCGAAGGGTTAAGAAAATTATGTAATTTCTGTAGATATCAAGTTTGACCATGTTTGAATATTTTATATTTGAATTCAAACAAATTTGATTCAAACACTAAGATGCTTGTAACTTGACTTTAAAATAAGGTTTTGAGTTGGTTCTTTTTTCTACTGGTCACATGTGACTTTGTTTATCAGCAGGTAGAATTTGATAATTTTTACAATAATTTATATTAGGGTTTCCAGAAAAAACGTATATGTTTAAGTTCTTTTTAAGTTTATTTCTATTTATTTTGTTTTAATTGTTTTTTATTCGTTTTCTTTTGTATTTGTTGACAAGTTTTGCTTTGTTTTCTGTTAGTTAGCAAAGTTTTGTGTTAGGTATTTCCTTCATCACAACCCTATTGTGTTTGTTATTGTGTTGTTTTTTGATCGATATTAATGATTGCTAGGAGTGTTCGCTTCTGAGTGCAATGTTTGATTTATATAGATTTTCATCGGAGGGTGATGAATAGTTCTACCAAGTTACTTCCCTGCTTCAGATGCCTGAACTTATCACGCATCACCTCGACAAAACTTGTAGGAATGTAATGGGCCCTAAAGTCACGACGAAAATCGTCCCAGGTGACAACACGATCGCCCCTGGAGTCCTTGTATTGCTGCCACCAGCCAGCTGCCTGACCCTTGAGCTGGAACGACGCGAACCTGACATAGTCCTCTGGTCTGACATTGCTGCACTCAAAATGCTTACTCATGTCACGGAGCCAATCATCTGCATCAAAAGGATGCTCACAACAGGTGAAAGACTTGGGCTGGTTGGCAAGGAACTGGTTGCGCGTCGCGAACTGAGGCTGATTCTGAAAATTCCCTTGAAAACCTTGCTGACCCTTATCTCTTTCTTGCAACAGCCTGAGCAACATCTAAGTATTTGCATTGGTTGCGGCCATCACAGCTTGCCTAGCTTCTGGAGGAGGGGGCGGTGGTGAGGGTGGTGAAGGATCAGACTGCCCCTCACCCTGACCCGGAGTCCCGCGAGTTGGTGGAGCCATCCTGGAGATGGACAAGAACATCGGCACATCATTGACAAAGATGATTGCAATAAGCTGAATCAGTGACTTGAAATATATTGAACGAATAACATAATAGCCTTCCTACTGAAAAATTAGTAAGAACGCCTTCTTCAGGTTTGCGCTAACATCATCAGATATTAAAAGCCACTTGCAATAACACAAAAATATTGATCTAATGTTGCTCGGAACAAATGTATATGTCCTCATACATCTAAAGAAGATGATCCTAGATACTACATGAATTCCCACCTAAGAACTTCCGAAAACTTTCTGGTTATGCAATCTGTGGTTGGGGATACAAGGAGGAAATATCTCACACAACTAACAAGCCTAGACCCCAACTTTATCCATCCTTCAACACATAAGTAGAGGCTTCGGAAATCCATCTATCTTGGATCCTCAAAAGCACAACGATACTAACCATGGTGGTACCCCGAACGCCTCCCACGTACTGGGTGACTCCGACCTTATCTCACCAGGACAAGTGTTGAAGAAATTTCGAACACCCTCCATCCTAAGATACTAAGGAAGCTGAATGATAACGATGTGCCAAGAATTCCCTGGAGCTTCACTCCCCAGAAGAAATCAATTCAGACAGGAGGCACCAAGACAGAACTCTATCACATTGGTATCATATAGTTTCCAAAATACCCGCATGATCCTAAAAAAATTGAGCGAGAAGAGGAGTAGAATCAAAATTCCTAAGTCGAATACCTCACCAGAGTATAAAAGAGGAGTAAAAGAAACCTACTCTCCAATATAACTAGACTCAAAATAGTTTTTACTAGACTCAACTCGGCCAAGTTCGATCAAGCAAAAGGGCTCCTCTGGTCATATGGGTCTGATACCAACTTGTAACGCCCAAGGTGTGTGCCTATCCTTATTTAGGCATGAGGGTCACGACAGGGATAGAGGCGCATCTAGTTGTTTTGCAAGTACAGTATCATTGCATACATGTATGAAGAGAGGAGTATATGAGTTGGCTTACACTCGCCACAAGCTAAATTACAATCCACAGAGTTTATTCAAACATCATTCAAAAGACAGGGTCCGTCTATGGACGAAAACAAACGAGAAAAGAAGCAATGAAACTGTCTTGCAAGCCCCGAAGATCACGACCAAGGCCTCTCTACTCGTTGGATATGGGACGTACATTTTGCCACGTTATTCGTCATACTCCCACTGGAGCTGCGTCACATCATCTGGCACGGTCTCATCTGCACTTGCAGTTGTACTTGTTGTAGTAATCCATGAGCCACGGGGACTCAACAATCTTGTAACCGGGTACCGAGACTATTCAAGCTTATTGGGTTGGTTTGCAGCAGCACTAAGCATTGTATGGTGGCTAACTTACGAGAACATGAAGGTAAATATGGTGGACTACGTAAGACGATCGAGTTCTACCATGATCACTAAGTGATCCTGAACACCTACTTATGTCAAACATAACCCCACCGTGTTCTCTCTCGGTTCATGTTCACGAGCAGAGACGATCACGGTTACGCACACAGTTGGTGTATTTTATTGGAGTTTACTTCAAGTTAACTATAACCGGGAGTTTAACAAAATATCCAAGTTGCCAGATAACCGCGGGCACAGCTTTCCAAAAGATTTAACCCTCCAGGGTGCTCCAACTAATCCATCATAAATTAATCACACTCCACGGGAATAACCTCGACCATGGATCTCGTGATCATCCTTGGCAATTCCAAAGGAAAACGGTCACCTCGAGATAGCCCGAAGAAGATCAGAGTTCCTCATGCAAGCCACTCGAGAAAGGTAAAACAAGTCCACCAAGACCACCCGACGTATCGACGAACCCGATAAGAGCCGCGTATCTTGTTCCCAGGACATGACCGGATGAGCGCAGCGTACGGTGGCCTGATAGAAATCTCCCGAGTTGCCCCAGGTTGGCCCCGCACACGACTCAAGTTTGGACCAACACTCATGAGGAGCGCTGGCCCGGGTTGTCGATTAATTATCCATGGGGTTGCAAAGCCCTATGCAATTTTATTAAGTTGTTTAAGCAAATAGTACCAATGTTGGGCCTTGCCAAACAAGTTTTAATCTCAACCGAATAATCAAGGGGGTCCCCATAACAACCCCGAGCATGTTCGGAGCACAGAGTATGGAAACATAACACCAGTAACAAGTAGCTATGGTGGTAAAAGTGGAGCAAAATACCGAGCAAAAGGACAAGCCTTCCACCATACCAAGATATATATGTGCATTAAATTAAGTAGCAGTAAATATTGTGATATCTCCAGATATCCATGTTGTCACATGGAAACAACCTGCACCTGTAGCTAAGAACGCTATAAGAGGGGCTGAGTAGCGGTAACTTAGCCAAACAAGGTTTGCTAGGTAGTGGAGGGTTTTGAGGCTATCATGACAGTGTAGGAGGCTTGACATTCAAGTGGTACGTAACGCATATGTAACGATAAGAGCGAGACATCTAGCAAAGCAAAAATTGTTGTTTTTTGCTTATTTTTTTACATCATAGGAAATCAATATCAAACAGAGTCCAAACACCACGAAACTTTTTGGAGATTTTTTTTGGACCAGAAGGAACCCAATGGGCCAGAGTTGCTCCTGGGGGTGCCCCAAGGGGGGCACAACCCACCAGGGCGCACTAGGGCCCCCTGCCACGCCCAGGTGGGTGGTGCCCTCCTCGGTGGCCTCCCGCACCCCCTCTTTGCACTATAAATTCCCAAATATTCTGAAACCCTTTGGGGTAGCCCTAGATCAGAAGTTCGAAAGCCGCAAGCCTCGGTAGCCACCGAAAACCAATCGGGAGCCCGTTCCGGCACCCCGTCGGAGGGGGAGATCATCATTAGTGGCCATCTTCATCATCCCGGTGGCCACCACGATGAGGAGGGAGTAGTCCACCCTCGGGGCTGAGGGTTTGTACTAGTAGCTACGTGTTTAATCTCTCTCTCTCTCGTGATCTTGAGATGTGATGATCTTGATATATCATGAGCTTTGTTAACATAGATGGATCATATGATGTTTCTCCCCTCTATACTCTTCTTGTGATGAATTGAGTTTTCTGTTTGATATTTCGTTGTTATCGGATTGAATGCTTTAATGGATTTGAGAACACTTGATATATGTCTTGCAATTAAATACTCGTGGTGACAATGGGGTATCGTATTGATTCACTTAATATGTATTTTGGCATTCAACTTGCGGATTTCCGCGGTGACATTGGGGTAATCTATGCATAGGGGTTGATGCACGTTCTTGTCTTTGTTTCTCCGATAGAAATCTTGGGGCACTCCTTGAAGTTCTTTGTGTTGGATTGAGTATTATGAATCTGAAAGAATAGATCGATCGGAAATAATAGCTTCTGTTATTTTAGTACGAACTCTAGGATAGATCTAACGGAAAGAATAGCTTTGAGGTGGTTTCATACCCTACAAACAATTTCTTCTTATGTTCTCCACTAGATAGGAACTTTGGAGTGATTCTTCGTTGCACGTTGATGGATGGTTATATGATCCAACTATGTTAGCATTGTTGAGAGATTGCACTAGCGAAAGTACGGACCCTAGGCCTCATTTTCAATCATTGCAATATCGTTTGTGCTCACTTTTGTTATTTGCTACCTTGCTATTTTTATTTATTCAGATTATAAAAATATATTTCTACCATACATATTACACTTTGCCGAACTAGTGCACCTATACAATTTTCCATTGTATTGGGTGTGTTGGGGACACAAGAGATTTCTTGTATTTGGTTGTAGGGTCGTTTGAGAGAGACCATCTTCATCCTACACCTCTCACGGATTGATAAACCTTAGGTCATCCACTTGAGGGAAAATTGCTATTGTCCTACAAAACTCTGTGCTTGGAGGCCCAACACGTGTCTACAATAATAAAGTTGTGTAGTAGACATCAGGATCCGGGTACGATCATCTTTCCTGTTGGTTTTTCAGAAGGACAAAGAGCTGGATCCCCGTGGTGGTACTCTCCTGGATCCTCGTACTCAGGTTCAACACTCGCGTCAACCCAAGGGAAATACCAACAATAAACAACCAACCAAGGTGCAATGCACAAACAGGATGATGCATGATTTGTTTGAAGTATTTAACATGCCAATCCTAAGCTAGTCATGTTTCTTATGGAATATTTAAGTTATTTACAATTCTGGACAGAACCTCATGTTAAGTTGTTTTAACATGCATGATCACGGCAAATATGGACGCTTCATGCAAAATCGATGCAAATGCATATGTAAAACGTAGGAAACGGAGTAACGATTCTCACGCTACGCTCACGACAAGGTACGGAGGCAAAATATGAGACAAGGAAAGCCATGGGATATTCCTTGGTATTCCAAGGTAGGCACTGGTTAGGAAATTAAAAACCAACCACAATAGAGCCAAAGATCAAGAAAAACAATGGAGCATAGCTCCCACAGGTCACAAAACACTAGCACACACAATCTGTCTCAAAACAGCAACTTAGCAACTTCCACAGCAATTATCTAGAGCTACAGGATGTTTCCAACCTCAAACAAAGCATGAACATAACCTATATAACATTCTTATCAAATCATCCAACTACACAAACTGGAAAGGAACCTTGGATCACTAAGCATTCAGCTCACAAGATGGCATGATGAAACAGATTCTAGGGACTCGGTGAAAATCATAGTTTTCTGGAATCTGAGTTAAGCTGATAGCAAGTTGACAGCAGGAAATAATGGTGCTAGAGACCACCTCATGGCATGAAAATTAACAGGATGGTAGAGGGTAACATTTACTACAAAACACTAGCACTGCGCTTGAGCTAAAACACAACATATCACTTGGTAGCATCCACTTAACATGGCATAAAAACATTAACAGATTCTCAGACTTAGAAATATTTAGCATGTTGAAATCAGCAACATTTTAATAGCCACTTTGGAGCAAGATTCCCACTTATATGCAAGTCTAAGATGTCAAAAGAAAATACCATGGCATAATACTCATGAAACACTACCACTTCCATGTTGACACCAAGATCAAAGCATGCATGTATTAATTCTAACTAAAATGACAAAATGGCATATTGGGACAAAAAAGACATTTTGTAAAACTTGCTCAAATGACAAAACTAATTGCACCAATGGATTCCTTGGGAAATTCTACCCCAATTTCATATATCACACTCTTGTGTTAGTTTTTGAAAAACTCCCAAAACCATGCTCGAAATAAACATGCCATCACTCATAAGTTAAAACTTTCTATAAATGCTCATTGCCAAAAATGGCCTAGTCCAGATATGGACACATCTAGAAATGATATTAAAGTACTAAACTGGAAACAAACAATAAAAATAAAATAATAGAAAGAGATATAGGAGGGGACCCACCTGGCATGACACCAGAGCTCCTCTATGTGGATGACAAGTGGGCCATGGGCCCACTGTGATACACACACACACACAAACACATACACACACACACTGCATACACAGAGGCACACACAAACTCGCACGGGATTTGCCTGCCACAGCAGATCCTGCCCCCCCCCCCACACACACACTCGCACACACACATGCACATCACACTCTCACCAGATCCGGGTGTGGCCACACCGGATCCTGCACACCACACACACAATCACACCAATGAACAAAAGGGGAAAAGGGGGGCAAATTGTGCCCATGGGGTTTCGATCCCATGACCTCCCGCACAAAAGCAAGGGTGCTGACGAGTAGGGCTAGGAGGAATCACGTGCTCTAAAGGGGAAACTAACAGGCTATGGACACAGGCCGGAGCGCGGTGCTTCTTCCACCTCCTGCACAGAGAAAGTTGCTCGCCAAGAGCGGGACGGCAAGGGCAGCGCCCTAAGGTGGCCGGTGGGTGTTGCGGGATCCCTAGGGGTCTCGTTCCCGGTGCTAGCGTGGTGAAGCGCGGGGCTGCACATCTCTGACCGCAATGATGAAAGTGGAAGCGGCAACAGGCAAGGCGAGCGAACGAGGCACGCGGCAGCAAGGCGACAACTATGAGCGCGAGCTACACTACGGGGAAGGGAGCAAGCACACGCAGCTAACCGGACACAGGGGAGGCTGCAACTATGTGACACCACACACGCACGACAACAACACTGCAAAAAAAATGGACTTTGCCGAAGCTCAAAGGACACGATCGTGGCACAGACCTTAAGTCGCCTACGAGGACCGATGAGCGATGGAATGGGGCAACGAACGAGGGTGGCTCACCTAGTGCCCACTGGACATGAAGATGAGACGGGGTTCGCGATCAAGACGACGCGAGGATGCGCTGAACCTCGACCTACTTCGGTGACGAGAAGAAGTTGGGGCAGAGGAAGAAGACGCGGACGAGGAGGCCGTTCCCGAGGTCCTAACGATGCGAACACCGATGAGGCACGATGATGTGGATGTCCCCCAGCTCTTTAGGGTCGCAGACGGAGGAGGGGAGGAACGGGAGGCTATCCCAAGCACGAGCTCGGGTGCTCTCGGTGCATGGCGATGGCGGGGCGAGGACGAGCTATCCCAAGCGGAGGCTGCGCGGAGGAATGTAAAAATGGGGCGAGGGCAAACCCTAGGACACTGAGGACATCTTATAAGGAGGTTGCGGTCACCGGACGGCCGTCAAATCGTCGAAGGAGTCGACGTAGAGTTGCTGGATGCTCGCCATATAGAGGAGACGATGACTGAAGCTGCGGGGCTCTGCTAGGCTGCGCCGGCGCTCTTGCTAGGCCGCAGGAGAAGGAGAGGCCCAGCTAGCGCTCTCTCTCGCAGGGGAAAACAACAGGGGGGTTTCCGTTTAAAAATTAGCCCACAACAAAATAATTCCACAACAGAAAAGGAAGGGGTCTTTCCCCAAAATAAAAAAACCTTTGAGCTCACGAAAATGCAAGCCATTTAATAAAAATGGTTATGGCATTTTTAGATCAAGCAAATATTTTACCTAGTATTTAACTAGGCATGGCTTCAAAATTATTTGAAAGGAAGAAAACCCCAACCATGGCACAAGGACTACTCTAGAAATCTTAGTAGAATATTTAGAAGATGACCAACATTTTAAACAAGGGAAAACAGCAAGCAAATATTTAGCAAGCAGCAAATTTGAATAAAGAGAGAGAGAGATGGGAATAGTTTTGGAATGGGAGGAACTAGAGTATCACTCCAACAAGGCACACATGCATTCATCCCCATACACACCTCACATCACAACACATCAAAAGCACAAGCAAAGCAATAATAGTAATGCATTGATATGATGAGCATGATGCATGATGCATGAAATGGAAATGGCAATGAAGCAAAATCACAATTCATTGAAGGCACGTGACTTAACATAGAGGTTCACAAGAGATACATGACTAAAACTAGCAAGGGGAGCACTTGGGCTGTTACAGAAAGGTCCACCAAAGCACAAGGAGATGGATGGATACTTCAAGACCCGAGGATTACCTGCACAACCACAACCCATTATCTGATATGGCTTGGTTGGACATCTTGGTGACTCTGGACGGATGGTTCTACGAGATGTAGAAGAACGGTAGGATTAGATGGGCACCGGCAGTTGCTCAGAGGAACCCTTTGGAAGACCATGTTTTGATCACCCGGTCCTCAAACACCCTGCAATGTGAGGACTTCAATGGAGACGATCAAATCTTGTGGGGAATGTGTGCAAAACTCTACAGAGTCCCAAACCTAATCAATTAGCCGTGTCCATGGTTACAGACAACCTGAACCAAAGGAACTGAAACTATCAGGAACTCTCAACACAAATATTATTAATTATGTGGGTATTATTGTTAACTTGGGTATGAGAAATGGTTGGTGGAACCTTCTCATTAAACAACCAAATTTTCTTTTGCCCCCTCTCTTGTTGTTTGAAAATTTGGTTTACGCAAAACTTAAACTTACAGCCCCACCTACCATGTATGCATATAGTATAGATGATATTTCAACCCTCTCGTTTGTGACTTGACAACATATTCAATATGCCGATGATATGTCTCGAACGTATCTACTTTTCCTAACAC
This sequence comes from Hordeum marinum, assembly GCA_022496015.1. Lineage (NCBI taxonomy): Eukaryota > Viridiplantae > Streptophyta > Magnoliopsida > Poales > Poaceae > Hordeum > Hordeum marinum. Next base: position 339,218,904 of record CM039676.1, on the reverse strand, counting down.
TTTTGCTCTTGTTTTGGACTCTAATTTGCATGATTTGAATGAAACTAACCCGGATTGATGCTGTTTTCAGTAGAACTACCGTGGTGTTGTTTTTGTACAGAAATAAAATTTCTCAGGACGGAACAAACATTTTTGGAGAATTATTTTGGAATATATTAGGAATATTGGAGACATAACTCACAAGAGAGGGGGCCCAGGGTGCCCACCCTCCACCAGGGCGTGCCAGACCCCTCCTAGTGCGGCCTAGTGGAGCGTGCTCACCTCGTGGGCCCTCCCACCCTAATTCCAGCGCTATAAAATCCAAAATTTCCATCAAAATCAAGGAGAAAGTTTCACCGCCGCCACCTCCTGTTGTTCATCGGGAGGCCTGATCTGGAGCCCGTTTGGGGCTCTAGAGAGGGGAATCTTCGGTCTTCGCCATCACCAGCCCTTCTCCATCGCCAATTCCATGATGCTCCCCACTGGGAGTGAGTAATTCCTTCATAGGCTTGCTGGTCGGTGAGGAGTTGGATGAGATTCATCATGTAATCAAGTTAGTTTTCTTAGGGCTTGATCCCTAGTATCCACTATGTTCTAAGATTGATGTTTCTATGACTTTGCCATGCTTAATGCTTGTCACTAGGGCCCAAGTGCCATGATTTTAGATCTGAACCGTTTATGTTATCATCATTATATCTATGTTCTTGATCTGATATTGCCTAGTCATATGCACCTATTACGTGTTATGATCCGTCAACCCCATAGTGACAATATTTGGGATACTTCGCGTTGATGACCGTAGTTTGAGGAGTTCATGTATTCACTAAGTGTTAATGCTTTGTTCCAGTTCTCTATTAAAAGGAGGCCTTAATATCCCTTAAATTCCTTACGGACCCCGCTCCCACGGGATGGTAGGACAAAAGATGTCATGAATGTTCTTTTCCATAAGCATGTATGACTATATACGAAATACATGCCTACATTATATTGACGAACTGGAGCTAGTTCTATGTCGCCCTAGGTTATGATTGTTATCTGATGAATATCATCCAACGAATACACTAATGCAGTGCCTATGATGTTTTCACATATTGTTCTTAATAAGTTACTACTACTGTTGTTACCATTGCAATTGCTACAAAATCACTATTGCTATTGTTACCGCTGCTGTTGTTGTTACTACTGCTATCAAACTATCAAATTACTGTGCTACTAATCACTTTGCCGCAGATATTTATCTCCAAGTGTGGTTGAATTGACAACTCACTGCTAATACTCTAAAAAATTCTTTGGCTCCCCTTGTGTCGAATCTACAAATTTGGGTTGACTACTCTACCCTCGAAAACGGTTGTGATCCCCTATACTGTTGGGTTGTCAAGACCTTTTTGTGGTGCTGTTGCCAGGGAGCATAGCTATATTTGTTAATTCACTTTGGATTTATACCAACTTATCACTATGAAGGATACAAAAACCAAGATCATCCCCTCTCGTACGAGAGGAGGTAAGGAACTGCCATCTAGCTCTGCTTTTGATTCACCTACTGTTATGAATCAGCTTGTTACACCACCACCTATTGATCGTCCTGATATGCTACATGAATTAGGTGGTGCTACTTATCAAATTAATGATGATAATATTGCTAAAAGTGTTGAATCCGTGCCACTGAATGAATTACTTGATGCTCATCTTACTAAAACTAGAGAACTTGGAAGTGCTAAAATGGATGAAGATTTTGAATCACCTGCTACTCCTCACTCCCCTAGATTTGAAATGCCTAAGATACCTAAAGGTTATTCTTTGGATGGAAAATAGCTAGAGAGATTCTTGCTTGTGAGGATAGAAATGATCTTAAGAAACTACTATGCAAGTATAAAGAAAAGACTTTGAATGCTAAAATGAAATGTGATCCTAAGTTTGCTACTTCAGCTATCTTTGTTACCGATAAGGATTATGAATTCTCTGTTGACCCAGATTGGATTACTTTGGTTGAATCTAATCCTTTTCATGGCTATGAAATTGAAACTGTGGTAGCACATCTTACTAAGCTGAATGATATAGCCACCCTATTTGCTCATGATTAGAAGATTCGCTACTATTATATTATCAAGTTATTTCAGTTCTCATTAAAGGGTTATGCTAAGATATGGTACAATACTCTTACTCCTCGTTGTGTGCGTAGTCCCCCGGATATGATCTATTACTTCTCTAACAAATATTTTCTTGCTCATAAGAAACAAGCTGCCTTAGAGGAAATATTTAACTTTGTGCAAATTGAAGAAGAGAGTCTCCCACAAGCTTGGGGGAAGGCGTCTCTAATTGCTTAAAGATTTTCCTGGTCATCCATTTAAGAAATATGAAATACTTAATATCTTATATAATGGACTAACTCATGCTTCTGGAGACTTCCTAGATAATTGTGCTGGTTGTGTTTTCAGGGAACGAACTATTGAACAAGCTGAGGAATTATTGAATAATATATTGAAGAATTATGATGAGTGGACTCTTCCTGAACCACCAATTGAACCCACTTCGAAGAACAAGGGTATCTTATTTCTCACTCCTGAATAGATGCAAGAGGCAAAGAAATGTATGAAGGAAAAAGGTATTACGGCTGAGAATGTTAAGAATTTACCACCTATTTAAGAAATACATGGGCTGAACACACCACCACCTCCAAAGGTGGTATAGGTAAATTCTTTATTAAAGTTTGATGAAGGTGATATCCCTTCCAATAAACATACTAGTCAATGCTTATATGAGTTTCATAACTACATTATGAAACAAGAGCACTTCAATGCAAATGTTTTGAAACAATTAAAATTTAATTCTGATATGATTGCCCCCTTGAGAGACTTGTTATTTAGAATAGGTAATGATGTTAGAGGTGTAGGAAAACATGCCTCTATGGTTCAAACTCAGTTAGAACAAGTTGCTAAAACTCAAAGAGAATTGCTTGTTGAAATGAATAATAATATGAATGATCATGATATTAGAGTAGTAACTAGAGGAGGTAGAATGACCCAAGAACCTCTTTATCCCGAGGATCATCCTAAAAGAATTGAACAAGACTCTCAAGGAATTGATGCTGATATACCTAGTCCTTCTAAGAAGAAAAACAAACAGGAAAACGATAGGACTTTGCATGCTTCTTGTGAACTTGAGATAGAAAAACCTCCTGATGATAATAATGATGTCTCTATTTCTGATGCTGAAACTCAATCTAGTAATGAACATCCACCGAGTGATAATAATAATGATAGTGATGCTCATGAGGATACTCAACCTAGTAAAGATAAAGAACGAGACAATGATGTAGAAATAGAACCTGCTGTTGATCTTGATAACCCACAACCCAAAAATAAATGGTGTGATAAAAAGGACTTTGTGGCTAGAAAACATGGTAAAGAAAGAGAGCCATGGGTTTACAAACCCATGGATTTTCCACCTAAACCTTCTAAGAAAAAGGATGATGAATAATTTGAACGCTTTGGTGAAATGATTAGGCCAGTCTTTTTGCGTACCCGCTTAACAGATATCTTAAAGATGCCTCCTGATGCTAAATACATGAAAGACATCATAACTAATAAAAAAAGATACCTTCCATTGAAATCTACACCATGCTTACTAATTATTCTTTGAAGGATGGAGTACCTAAGAAACTTGGAGATCCAGGTATACCGACTATACCTTGCTCCATTAAAAAAATTATGTCAAAACTGCTTTGTGTGATTTGGGAGCTGGTGTTAGTGTTATGCCTTTCTCTTTATATAAAAAAATTATTTTAATAAACTCACACCTACTTAAATAACTTTGCAAATGGCTGACAAATCAACTGCCATACCTATCGGTATTTGTGAGAATGTGGCTGTTGTTGTTGCAAATGTTACTATCTGAACTGAATTCGTTATTCTTGAGATGCCCGAGGACGACAACATGTCGATTGTCCTTGGTAGACCCTTTTTGAATACTACAGGGGCTGTTATTGATTGCAATAGAAGCAAGGTCACTTTTCATGTCAACGGTAATGAGCATTGATATGTCTCCAACGTATCTATAATTTTTTATTGTTCCTTGCTATTATACTATCTGTTTTGGATGTTTTATATGCATTAATATGCTATTTTATGTTATTTTGGGGACTAACCTATTAATCTAGAGCCTAGTGCTAGTTTCTGTTTTTTTCCTTGTTTTTGAGTATTGCAGATAAGGAATATTAAATGGAGTCCAAACGGAATAAAATCTTCGCGATGATTTTTTCTGGAATAGAAGAGACCTACCAGGCTTGGAGTGCAAGGCAAGGCACCTGCCAGGAGGTCATAAGCCAGGGGGCGCGACCACCCCCTGGTCGCGCCTAGCAGGCTTGTGACTCCCTAGCAGGAGTCCTAGCCCTAATCTTCGTCCTATAAATACCCAAATATTCCTCCAATACCAAAAAGAGCCATGCAAATACTTTTCTGCCGCTAGAAGCCTCCGTTCCCAAGAGATCCAATCTTGGAGCCTTTCCAGGTAATCTGCCAGAGGGGGATTCAATCACAGAGGTCATTGTCGATGTCAAAACCGGCGGATCTCAAGTAGGGGGTCCCGAACTGTGAGACTAAGATCGATGGTAACAAGAGACGAAGGGGACACGAGTTTACCCAGGTTCGGGACCTTCGATGGAGGTAATACCCTACGTCATGCTTAGTTTTATTGATGTTGTGAGGGGTTACATGGTTGCTCTACCTCGAGATCATACAACTAACCCTAGATGAGTTATCCTCCCTATCCCCCTAAACCTTGCAGCTTATATAGATGCCGAGGGTGTCCTGGTTTTACACATGGTCGGTTACATGCCGAACAGATAAACATGCCTAATTACAGCTAATAACTTGGAGAATACGTCATGGATCCTCGAAGCTTCTAGTTGGCGTAGGCGGTCCTTCTTCATCCGATGCTCGTCCTGCAACCCATATAGTCCGACCCATTAACAATATGTCGCTATCTGAGGACCCCCTAATCCAGGACTCCCTCAGTAGCCCCCGGACTATCCTTAAACGCCGATTTATATCCGGTCGATCTCCTCATGTCGTCATCTTCGGCTTGCGAGGCGAGTCCCTCATCCTTCTTTGTTCGGCTACCGACCAGTCTTTGGTAAGATCCCAAGCGTCACGGGTGCACGTCCATTATAATAACTGGGCATGTTCCTCGATTCTCGCGCGCTGTGAGGAGGTGAGTTGTCAGTGATTTTTACAATCTTACCACTCCGTAATACAGACACGAACCCATTTAATCGAACAAAATCGTGGCCATAACCACACTCTCTTCCTCCTCATCGAAAGAAACTCCTAGCGGAAGGTCCACACAAAACATGGTCAACGTTCCCACTCCTCCGCTTGTCCCTATGGCTCACGCCCAGGGGACTGGACCATCTGCTCCGTTACACTCTTGTGGCTCCGTAACCTGGAGACCCAGGGATATCTTGGATCATCAGATCTGGCGACGACCCGCGCAGGTCTACTCTCTTACGGCGACGAGGTTTTCGACGAGCGCTTCCCCTTCGGGGCCTTGGGTTTCCAATCCATTCGTTCCTAAGGAGGTTGGTGGCCGGAGTTCTACGGGATCCAAATCCACCATCTCACTCCAGGGTCAATTTTGCACATCTCGGGCTTCGTCGCTCTCTGCAAGATGTTCTTGGGGTGCGAAGTGCAGTTCAATTTGTGGAGGAAATATTTCTGTCTCGTCCCCTGAACTTGGGACAAGACAATTTTGGAGGTCGACGGAGCCGAAGTGTGCCGTATAGCGGGGACAGGGTATCCAGCAGGCACACCAAAGAAGTTCGAAGGATGGACCTCGGAGTGGTTTTATATTGGAGATGTACCCCTGTTCGAACCAACTCGGACAGGTCTTCCCGAATACTCCGACGTCCTCCCAAAGAAGAGGTACAACTGGCGGACAAGGAGCTCATCCCAGGAGGAAAGCGTCGAACTGCGGCGCCTAGCCGCGCAGGTGCGGATGCTTGTCCACCATCAACTAACCATGATCGACGTCATGGCCGGAGCCATCTCCCAGTGTGTGCAGCCCCTCCTACAGAGGGTACACCCCCTATGGTGATACAACGGGACAAGCGACAATACATGCTCCCGAAAGCAAGGGCCCGCCAATCCGGCGGCATTGGCTACCGCACTTGCCGACCTGTACAAAGGAGACCAAGAAGACTTTGTATGGAGGGTAACAAAGGAAGGATATTCGGTCCACACCCCTATCGAATGGGTAGGCCTTTCTCTTTTAAACACGAAAATAGTTCGGATTTTCTATTACACACTTTGTCTGACCAAAGCCTAACGTGAACAGGAATGGAGGAGCTTCGTCGAGACAGTCAACTGTTCGGATCCCCAGCCCGAGAACCATTCATGCGATAACGATCCGGGTTTTAACGAGGACCCGGACCTTCTTCTTAACTTTGAAAATGGAGTCTAATTCTAGGACAACATCGTCAGGACCCCGGTGGCTATCATAGTTGATTACCCCGGGTCATTCTCCATCCCTGGTGCGGGCAAGAAGAAAAACTCCTCCCACAAGAGGCCAGCTGCTAAGAGCACCCCGGATGCACCGGTCCCGACTCCCAAGTGCCGCCGATCCGCGCGCCACACATCGGCAGCCGAAGCTGCGGCCGAGTCGGAGGCCAACAGGGATCCTTTGAAGGAGCCGGACATGGGGACGGATCCACCTGCCCGCTCATCCCGAAGGCACATTATTCGGTTTATCCGCTAATCGCTGCGATCAATAGAGTCTTATAGCAGTTTATCAAAATATTTAGGTGAAACGCCCAATCCTCTCCTACTGAAGGGGTTACCCGGGTGTCTGGGGACGCCCGAAGTTCCCGAGCCACAACCCATGCGGCTTCTGCTATAGAAGCCCCCATGGCCAATCCGGCGACCGCCAATTCTAGTGATGGTGTATCCGTCACCAAATCGGAGGAGGAGAGTGCCATGCATCATCGGCAATGATGGGAAGCTATGCGGCACCCAATTTTCTCAAAATAGGAGTTCGGCGCCCTACGCTCAGTGGATGCACACCTTGGTGCTGCCCGAGCTAGGTTCGGCGAGGCTATGAAGTTGATAACAACCAGCATACAGGTTAGTGATCGATCTTTATAGAATCCAAACGTTTGTGTAAGCCTATTAGCCCCCGAGCCTTAATTTGTTTTGGGACAAACGAATTAAGGATCTTCGCACTGTTTGACTACTGACGCAAGCCGCAAAGCAATAGTCTGAGCAATTGGCCAAGGAGCTCGAGGAGAGTCGCATGGAAGTACAATCCATGAAGGCCGAACTAGCACAAGTAAAGAGCTTCACGAGAGAGGCCCATGGTGAATATGCATTTACTGCTAATATTTATACATCATCGTGCCTGACATACGAATTCCGTGTAGCAGCCGAATCAATAGGGAACATGGAAAAGGCATATGGAAGAAGCCCAGGACTCTCAAAGGTATGCGGAGTCCCAGCACCAGGTTGGCTGCCTTCTTATAAAAAGGCAGGCCGAAGAAATAAAAAATGAAGAGTCAATTGGCCCAAGATCAAGAAGATAACCAAAAGCTTCAGATGGGCGTGTCCGGTAAGCACAAATCCACTATCACCAAATATTTCTGATGTAGGAAATAATAGTAAGCGTGCTGCTATCTTATGTGCAGGCCTCATGTCTGGGCATCCTGAAGAGGAGATCAAATCATACTAGGGGGACCTGCTGAAGGAGTTGACCTCTCTCCGTAAGCGTGTGCAGAAAGCAATGAAAGCAATGGTGAAGGCAGTATGGTCTGCCGAACAACCGCTTGAAGGGCTAGCCGCACTCATGGATCGGTTCAAGGGGGATTGAAATAGGTTCGAGCTGTGGAAGACTTCGGCTTGCCGTGAGGGAGCACGGGAAGCGTGGGTAATGATCAAGACCCGTTTCACTGGACTTAACCCCGAGGATATAGCACGCGTTGGTCCCATGGGATTGGATGGAAAAGAAGTGTCACTTCACCCGATGTATGACCAGGTGATGCCTGCCACCCGTCTCTCGCAAGCGGACTACCCCCTTAACACAATAATTGATAATCTCGATCAGCAGCCGCACATGTAATTTATATTTACATGTTGTAAAACAATCTATGTTGTAAACTCTTGCTTAACCGGCCAACGGCTTCTCCCCCTGTGCGAAGAGCTCGGGAGTGTTCCTCCTTTCTTTGTCCCTCGGAAAGAGCAAACTGTATTCGGGGAACCAGGCTTTCCGGCCATGTGGTACGAACAGACAAAAAGGACACAGAAAGATATGTTATATTACTAATTAGCGTAAGAAACATCTTATTTGGAAAATAGTACCTCTATCGATACCTTTCATCGGGGCTCTACGAAGATCGTAGATAAAAGAGCGCATACTTGCAGTATGCGGCTAATTGTATTTTGGGAAGAAAAGGGCCCAAGCAACAGTGATAACGATCGGACCCGTATAAGGTGTTGCCGTCAAAGACGACCAGTTATCTACATAAGATAGCTAGCTTCCGGCTTCACCCGTCTGAGGTACGTGTCCAGATTACCCGGTCGTAACAATCGCAGAGGTGTTCCCTTTACTCTCTAGCCAAACAATCAGGAACGTAGAGAGTAATCACAGGAGCGAGGCAACCCGGCTTGGCAAAGTCTTAGTTCAAATTGATGCATATGATTTCTAGAACATGAAAAAAGAAACGTGTACTCCCAGTAAATATGAGCAAATACTTGTAATAAAAAGTTTGGCTACTAAAAGAAGCCCCCACGTGATGTGTTTTGATTTAACACTTTACGGTGTATGCCGATAATCCTTTCGTACAAGATCAGTTCGGCCGAACATAGGGTTAAGAAAATAAATTTGCCTGTCAAACAGAAAAATGGGAAGAGAAAAAAGAAAAAAAGGCAAAAATAACAAGAGGAAAAAAGAAAAAATGTGGGGGAGTTTAGACGACACCGATTTATCCGTAGAAGTGTCGAAGACAAGCTGCGTTCCATGGGTTCGGTTCAAGGTGATTATCGGATGGACTCCGTAGACGGTAGGCACCTCTCGCAAGTAATTCATCGATGATGAAAGGGCCCTCCCGTTTTGGGTTGAGTTTATGCTTCTATTTCTCCGGGAGCCGTAGGACGAGTTCGCCTACGTTGTATGATTTTGCCCTGACCTCCCTACTTTGGTAACGTCGAGCTTGCTGTTGGTAAAGAGTGGAACAAGCCAGAGCTATGTCACGCTCTCCCTCCAAGGCATCTAAGTCATCTTGCCCATCTAACTCGGCCTCCTTTTCCTCGTAGATGCGCACTCTGGGTGAGTCGTGGAGAATATCGCAAGGGAGAACTGCCTCTGCCCCATAGACCATAAAGAACGGTGTGTAACCCGTTGGTTTGTTCGGGGTGGTACGCAGGCCCCATAGAACGGAGTCGAGTTCCTCCACCAAATGATAGTCGGACTCATGAAGAGACCGGACCAAACGTGGCTTGATGCTACTCATGATGAGACCGTTTGCTCGCTCAACCTGTCCATTGATATGTGGATGATACACCGACGCATGATAAGGCTTTATCCCATTTTTGCGCACTAGTCCTTGACCTCTTGGTCCGTGAAGTTGGATCCATTATCCGTTATTATACTATGCGGGACACTGTAACAGTGGACTACGCTGGATATAAAGTCGATCACTGTTCTGGATTTAGTCGACTTAACGGGCTTCGCTTCTATCCATTTGGTGAACTTGTCCACCATGGCCAGTAGGTATTTATTTTTCTTGGTTCCCCCTTTAGGGTTCCGACCATGTCCAGCCCCCAGACCGCGAAAGGCCAGGTGATCGAAATTGTTCGGAGAGTTGTTGGGGGCATGTGACTTTGGTTTGTGAAGAGTTGACACCCAACGCAATGTTGAACAAGTGACTGGGCATCCATCCAAGCTATAGGCCAAAAGAAGCCATCTCGGAAGGCCTTGCTCACAAGGGATCTTGCCGCGGCATGATGCCCGCCCATGCCAGCGTGGATTTCGGCAAGGAGCTCATGTCCTTCTTCCTCGGATATACACCTCTATAATATCCCGGTGGTGATTTTCTTGTATAACTCACCCTCGTGTATTTTGTAGGCCTTGGATCACCGAACTATGTGTCGTGCCTCAGTTTGATCGTCGGGGAGTTCCTTGTGAAGAAGGTAAGCGAGGAAGGGCTCTGTCCATGGCGGAATTACTGCGGTTACTTCATGAGCCGAGGGCGTCTCATTCATCGTGGAGCCACCGATAATGCCATCTTCTGGCTCGTTTATAGGGGGAACAACTTTGTCCACCATATTTGGACCGGTGTCAATGTCATCGTCCCACACTACGGAGGGCTCAAAGAGATGCTCCAGGAAGGTGTTTCTTGGGACGGGATCGCGCTTGGCTCCCATACAGGCCAGTATGTCGATGGCTTGGTTGTTGTCATGAGCGACGTGGTGGAATTCCAACCCCTCGAACCGAGCAGATATCTTGAGGACGACATTTCTATATGCCGCCAGCTTCGGATTTTTGGCATCGAACTCGCCGTTAATTTGGGATATGGTCAAGTTTGAGTCTCCCGTACCTCTAGCCATCGCATGCCCATTGAAACTACCATCCGAAGACCATGGAGAAGAGCTTCATATTCGGCTGCATTGTTGGAGTTAGCATACATGATTTGCAACATGTATCGCACATTGTCGCCTATGGGGATGTGAGAATAACTCGAGTCCCCAGACCGGCCATGGTCTTGGATCCATCAAAGTAGATTATCCACTGGGAGTATGCATTGTATTCCTTGGGGAGCTCCGCCTCTGTCCATTCAGCCAGGAAGTCCACTAGTACCTGAGATTTAATGGCGTGGCGTGGCTTGTAGGTTATTTTAAAGCGAAGGAGCTCAATGGCCCATTTGGCTATGCGGCTGGTGGCGTCCCTATTGTTGATTATATTATTCAGGGGGACTTCCGATGCCACCGTTACCGCACACTCTTGTAAGTAGTCTCTGAGTTTCCTCGACACCATGAATACTGTATAGGCTATTTTTTGGTAATGTGGGTATGTGGACTTGCACTGCTGATACATAATATATCGGTTTCTGAGTCCAAAATTTATGTCCCTCCTCATCTCGTTTAACGACGATTACCACACTAACGACTTTGTTGGTGGGGGATACGTATAACAACATGGGCTCACCGGCGCCGGGTGCCGTGAGTATGGGATTGTTTGCCAGCACCGTTTTGATTTCTTCTAACGCAGCCGCTGCCTCATCGGTCCATCGAAATTGTTAGTTCGTTTCAGCAGTTTATAGAGCAGCAAAGCCTTTTCTCCGAGGCGGGAGATAAAGCGGCTTAAGGCCGCTACGCACCCAACTAGCCTCTGGACATGCTTCAGCTCTGTGGGGATTGCAAGTTCTGATAGAGCATGGATTTTAGCCGGATTTGCCTCTATTCCTCTATGGGAGACGATGAATCCAAGCTGCTTACTAGAGGGAACTCCAAATACACATTTTTACGGATTGAGTCGTATATCATATTCGCGTAGACTAGCGGAGGTTTGTCATAAGTCGTCGATTAATTAGCCGACGTGTTCGGTTTTGATTACCACATCATCCACATATGCCTCAACAGTCTTACCGACATGTGTCGCAAGACAGGTTTGGATCATGCGGTAGTATGTGGCCTCGGCGTTTTTTAGCCCGAAAGGCATCGTGTTGAAGCAGAATGGCCCGTAGGGGGTGATGAATGCAGTAGCCGCTTGATCGGATTCCTTCATTTTTATTTGGGGGTATCCGGAGTAACCATCGAGGAAACACAACAAATCGTGTCCGGCTGTGGTGTCAATGATCTAGTCTATGCGTGGTAAGGGGAAAGGGTCCTTCGGGCAGGCCTTGTTGAGGTCTTTGAAGTCGACACACAGCCGCCAAGACTTGCTTTCTTAGGTACGATCACCAGGTTCGCAAGCCACTCAGGGTGTTTAATATCCCGAATAAATCCAGCCTCAAGCAGTTTAGCTAATTCTTCACCCATGGCTTGCCGTTTGGGCTCAGAGAAGCGGCACAGAGTCTATCTTACAGGCTTAAAGCCTGAGATAATGTTTAAGCTGTGTTCGGCGAGCCGACGTGGGGTTCCAGGCATATCGGAAGGATGCCACGCAAGAATGTCCCAATTCTCGCATAGGAAATTCCGCTGCGCTTCATCCACAAGGGGATCGAGCTGGGCTACGATGGACGCTATCTTATTGGGGTCCGTTTGATGTACCTGAATTTTAACGAATTCCTCTGTGGTTTTAAAGGACGTGGACTTGGGCCTTTTGCTAAGGATCACATTGTCCTTGTTAACTGTCGACCATAAGGCGGTCAACTCTTCAGCGACGAAAGTTTCCACTAATGCCTCGAGGGCGAGCGCTGCCATTTTGTTTTCGGCCCGAAGGGCTATGTTCGGATCACTACTGATCGTGATCACTCCATTTGGTCCTAGAATTTTGAGTTTCATGTACCCGTAATGGGGTATAGCCTGGAACTTTGTAAAGGCGTCGCGTCCCAATAGGGCATGATAGCCTCTTGGGAAGGGGACGATGTGGAAGAGAATTTCTTCGGATCGGTAGTTTTCGGGCATGCCGAACACAACGTCTAGGATGATACATCTGGAACAACGTGCCTCTCTCCCTGGGATAATTCCCCGGAAGGCTTTGTTGCTATGTTCGATGCGGGATCGGTGAATCGCATTTTTTCCAGAGTGGCCTACGTATATGAGGTTAAGACCTCTCCCGCCGTCCATTAGCACTTTATGTAGCCTATATCCATCAATTATGGGATTCAAGACTATAGCGGCCGGTGAGTGACCGAGAAGAATGGGTGGCTGGTCAGTGTCCCTGAAAGTAATTGGTATGTCTGCCCATGGGCTAGTGGCTGCCACGTGGTAGACTTTCTCATGCTCCCAAAGAGCTCTTTTACGCCTGTTCCTTGTGGGGAAGTTCTCATAGACCGTCAGGACTTCGGCATTGAATCCGGGCGACGAAGAGGACCGCCTACTCGACAGAGGTGTTACGAGGATGGCCTCGCTGCTTTTTGCGAATTACCTAACGACCCAGCCAACTCTAAGGCTATGAGTTGGGTTTGTGTTTAACAACACTGAATGTATGGGGAAAGGTTTATCCAACAGTCCGTCAAGGAGACTGTCGGTACCTGAAAAGGGCTTGTTTCTTTTTTCGACGGGTTCGTACCTGGCTACCCCATTTGGAGGTATCGTATTTTTCCGAGATCCTCTAGGGTGTTCTGGGAGAATTGATTCCGAGAACAATTGTTCGGATTGCCATATGCTCTCCATGGAACAGTATTTTCGTACCAATTCGGATAACTCCAAAAAGTTACTTATGCGTCGGCGGGCCAAAGCATTGAGAATACCTTCATCATGGCAATTGCGAATGAAAAGTGCCATTATATCTTGGTCACTAAGACCTTTTACTCTGCTCCTAGTGAGTAGGAGTCTGACCCAAAAGTGGTGGACTGATTCTCCTTGTAGTTGCTTAATATCCCGAAAATCCGAAGACACGGGCTTTCGTGCGATACTTGGATGGTCATCTTGGGCGATGGGTGGGAAAAAATTCGGTTCCATGTCGCAACGAGTGTTCGGAACTACAGCTTCCAAATCGCGCAAAGGATTCCGGACCAGTGATGGTCCGGCTTTAGCATGATTCCCCGCCTCTGATTCACCGACAGGGTCTTGGTGATCAAGGACTGAAGAGTAGACAGTTTTTAATTCTAGCCATCGGATAGAATCCATAGTCGAACACTCGATGGTAGCGACAAGGTGGGTGAATTGAGGGACATGAATCTCCCTGTCATCGGGTCTGATCCGGAGCCGATCATAGATCGAAACCTGGTCATCCGATATACGCATAGCTTTGATCCGATCGAACAACTCGTTTAAGAAAGAGGCGATGGCAGGGTGCGTGTTGCTGATACGAGTGGATTCATCAAGTGGCGTGATGGTTCCAGAGTTACGCCGAAGCGGATCTATGTTTCGTTCCGCCATGGGACCTGATGTCTTGGGCGTCAAAGCATCCGGACTTACTGGTTTTTCTTTGAAGGTTGAGGGTTCCATTAGAATGAGTGTTCCCCGTGAATCATCCACAAACTCTAGGGTTCCTAACTTGATACTTTGATTGGGGGAAAACCTTCCGATCTGGCCATGATGGTCGATCGGGCTGGCATGCGACAAGATGTCATTGTCGATGAAGCTCTGATCGGGGACGAGGGTCCCCTCGATGCATATTTCACTACTCGTGACAATGTGAGCCATCGAATCCTTCGGCACTCATAGAGGAACTCTCAATGAAAGCACCAATGTTGGTGTCAAAACCGGCGGATATCGGGTAGGGGGTCCCGAACTGTGAGACTAAGATCGACGATAACAGGAGACGAAGGGGACATGAGTTTACCCAGGTTCGGGCCCTCCTATGGAGGTAATACCCTATGTCCTGCTTGGTTGTATTCATGTTGTGAGGGGTTACAGAGTTGATCTACCTCAAGATCGTACAACCACTACTGGAATCGGCTAATTTTCCGTCTACCAGTTCTTTGTCGTCGGTTGGCGGACGGCAAAGAAGCTCTTTGCCATCCGTTTCCAGAAAACAGACGGCAAAGAACTAGCTGACGGCAAAGAAGCTCTTTGCCATCAGCCGCTTCTTTGTCGTCTGCTGGCAGACGGCAAAGGATGTTTGTCGTCAGCTAGCGGACGGCAAAGAGGGACGTGGGCCCACTAACTAGCTGCTTACAAAAAAAACTAACGGTCCCCCTCTTTATCGTCTGCTAGTAGATGGCAAAGAGCAAAAAGGCAGACGGCAAAGGCGGGGCAGATGGCAAAGAATTTAGATAACTAACGGCGCCCACCCTACCCCTCTCTCTCTGTTTCTCTCCCTCTCCTCCACCCGCCGCCGCCCCGCCTCTCTCTCTCTCTCTGTTTCTCTCCCCGACGACCACCGCACGCGCGCCGCCCCCACAACTCGCCGCCGCCCCCACCACCCCGCCCCTCTCTCCCTCCACGGCGCCCCCGACACCCCACCGCCATCGCCCGCGCCGCGCCACCCGCCGCCCCTAACGCCCACCGCCCCGTCCCCCATCCCATCTCTCTTCACTACTCTCTTGCGCGTGCCGTCGTCCCCATCTCACGCCGCCACCCTGCCCCGTGCCACCATCCCCGTCCGCCGGCGCCACCACGTCCCCACAAGTCGCCCTCCTCCAATGTCGCCACCCCAGGCATCCTCCAGCCCACCGCCACCGCTCTCCACCGTCCGCCGGCCTCCTCCACCTACACCACCGGCGTCGGCCTCCTCCACCTCCACCAACGCCGCTCTCCACCTCCCCCACTCCGGTGAGCCCCCTCCCCCTCTCTATTTTTTCATTTTTATCTGTTTTAGTAATTTTTGTGTTCAGTTTTAGTATTAGTTAAATTTAGTTTAGTTGTAGTTAGGCTAATTAGTTGTAGTTAGTTGTAGAAGATGTAAAAAAGTACTTTAGTTGTAGTTAGTAAGATTTTAGGAATTAGGGTTACTTAGCTAATTAGTTAAGTCTAGCATTAGTTAAATTTTAGGTCTACTATTAG
Organism: Hordeum marinum; assembly: GCA_022496015.1. Taxonomy (NCBI): domain Eukaryota; kingdom Viridiplantae; phylum Streptophyta; class Magnoliopsida; order Poales; family Poaceae; genus Hordeum; species Hordeum marinum. The sequence goes on along the minus strand of CM039676.1, from coordinate 339,203,329 downwards.
TTAAATTTAGTTAGGTTAGTTAGGTGAAAGAAGTAGAAGATGTAGAAAATTTAGTTAGGTTAAAGGACCTCTGATGCAAAAAAGAAGAAGAAGAAGAAGAAGAAGAAGAAGAAGATGAGGAGGAGGAGGAGAGGAGAAGAAATAAGAAGAAGAAGAAGAAGAAGAAGAAGAAGGAGAAGGAGAAGAAGAAGAAGAAGAAGAAGAAGAAGAAGAAGAAGAGAAGAGGCCCCGATCCCCGATGCCACTAACCGACGCCACTAACCCGCAACCTCCGACGCCATCGACCCTCGACCCCCGACGCCACCAACCCCAACTGCCGACGCCACCGACCCCCGACGCCCCGGACCCCCGACCACCGACGCCATCGCCCCCCGACCACCGACGCCATCGACCCCCAACCACCAACGCCACCGACCCCCAACTCCCGACACCACCGACCCCCGACCGCCAACACCATTGGCCCCTGATGCCACTGTCTCCCGATGCCACTGACCCCTGACCCCCGACACCTAGTCTGCCTCCTGTTGAACAAAAAGGTGCTCTTCGGCCTTCGTGAGGCCGAGGAGGTCATAGTTTTGTAAATTATGAGCTAGGTCACATATTTTCCTATTTTGTTATAAAAACATCATATTTTGTGTTGATCAGGTGAATTTCAATGTGCAGTTGTTCAACAACCTCCCCGTGCATTTGACGAGCTCCCCTGATGCGTTCGTTCGTGAGCACAAATGACATCTTCTCCCCTGGCACCCTTAAAAACATTTCTCTGTTCCGATCTTCATGTCGATGAACCTTGATAGCTATAGGTGTCTTCAATCATCAGTATGCGTGACCACTATGCGTCTCCCGTTCGAAAGGGTTACATCTATAAATATGCATTCATTAGCATATTTATAACCGTGATTCTTTCGAATTGTCCAACGTTGTCCATGGACAGCCCGAGTATGTGTAGATTGGGTTCGTTTTCCCATATGCTCTGCTCCGGATCCGATGCATAATTTCGTCAGTGCCTCCATGTTGTTCTCCGGGTACACATCCTCTCTGCTTATTGCTGAGACGTGTATCAGGAGAACAGCAGGGAGGTGCTACCGAAATTGTGCGTCGGATCCGGAGCGGAGCATGGGAAACGAACCCAATCTAACATACCCGGGTGGGATTAGGATCTATCTTTACTTACTAGCATCTATGTTGCATCGACATAATAAAACTGACAAACTCTATTAACTGATGAATATGGTTTGCTGAATTATGTATATATTTTTTGTGTGTCTAGTAGCTAGGCAAGATAAGTGATCGTGGGTGGATGTACACCAGTCACACTAGTCAGAAAGACATGACCCGTGAATGGATAACAAAAACCAAGGACTCTGTGAGAGTCGCGTTTGCAAATGGACAGAAAACAACCTGGTGCCCTTGTGTCGATTGCGACAACTATAAGAAGAAGTTGGAGTTTGAAATGATCAAACACCTGCAGAAGTGGGGTTTTACGCCTAATTATACGGTCTGTACATTTCATGGTGAGTGTGCCCAACGTGCGAGAGCTGTGGTGGTTCGTCGTCGCACCGACGAGCATGGTACCGGGATCGAAGACATGGTGCAAGACTTTGATGATGCTCGGGATTCGGATGATGAGATGGAGGAATTTGCAAAGGACTTTTATGAAATGTTGTAGTCTTCAAAACGTCCTCTCCACGAGCACACTTAGCTTTGTCAGCTGGATGCCATCGCGCAAGTAATCGCTCTAAAGGATGAGTTCAACCTGGGCAGAGAATGCTACGACGCGATGATGACGATATTTGGACGCTTTCTACCCAAAGGCCATGTATTGCCACGAAACTTGTACTAGTCGGACAAAATCCTACGTGTGCTTAAGATGCCCTATGAGAAGATAGATGCCTATGAGAATGGGCTTGAACTATTGCCCCATTTGCAATGCTTCCAGGTATGTTCTGGTAGACAACGGTATGGGTGAGAAGAGTCAGACCAAAATCCCCATTAATGTTCTTCGGTATCTGCCAATCATACCAAGACTTCAATGTCTTTTCATGTCGAAGAGACAGCCAGACAAATGACGTGGCATAAATTGGGCAAAAGAACAGAACTAGATGCAGATGGGAATCCGATGTTGGGACACACTTCAGACGCTTTTGCGTGGAAGCACTTCAATGCATTACATAAGGATAAAGCGGCAGATCCAAGGCATCCTTGAGTTGCCATCAGCACAGATGGGTTCAATGTGTATGGTATGACGGCAGCACAATACAGTTGTTGGCATGTATTTGTCATTCCACTCAATCTCCCCCCGGAGAGATTATGAAAAGAAAGAACATTTTCCTGACGTTGATAATTCCAGGGCCCAAATATCCGAGGAATAATATGAATGTGTACATGCAACCACTTAAGGATGAATTGCAGGAAGCCTGGGATAATGGGATCAAGACATACGACGCTGCTACAAAAAAGAACTTCAAAATGCATGTGTGGTACATGTACTCGATGCATGACTTGCCGGCGTATGCGCTATTAGTTGGTTGGTGTGTGCATGGAAGGTTTCCATGCCCCACATGCAAGGCAGCTCTTAAGTTCCGTTGGCTGGAGGAGGGTCGCAAGTTTTCTTGCTTCAACATGCATAGACAGTTCCTGGATCCTAACCATAAGTTCAGAAAAGACAAGAAGAATTTCATCAAAGGTAGAGTTATCAAAAACACTTCACCACCTGCGTTGACAGGCTAACAGATCCTCGATCAGATAAACGCTCTCGATCTAGATCCAGATCGTCCAGGGTATTTCAAAGGGTATAATACGGAATACACCTGGACTCACAAGATATGTTTGTGGGATCTGCCTTACTTTAAAGACCTCCTTTGCCCACACAACATCGATGTGATGCACACTGAAAAGAATATTGCGGAGCCCCTTTTTGGTACATTGTTCGACATAGAGGGGAAGTCGAAGGATAATCCTAAGGCTAGAGTCGATCAGGAGGCTCTATGTGATAGACCGTTACAAAACATTCGACAACCGAAAGGAAAGAAGAACTGGAGGAAGCCAAAGGCATGGTTCAATCTTGGAAGGCCAGCTATGAGGGAAATGATCTTGTGGGTGAAAATGCAGTTGATGTTCCTCGATGGGTATGCAGCAAATCTAGAGAGGGGAGCGAGTCTTCACAAATTGAAAATATTTGGTCTCAAGAGTCATGATTGGCACATATGGCTTGAGCGGGCAATGCCGGTGATGTTGTGTGGCTTTATCCCTGAGGATGAATGGCTAGTACTGGCAGAGCTGAGCTATTTCTTCTGTGCTCTTTGTGCAAAAGAACTATCACCTAACATGCTAGACGAACTGGAAGAGTTGGCGCCGAAGTTGATCTGCAAGTTAGAAAAGATCTTTCCACCGGGCTTCTTTAATCCAATGCAGCAATTGATTTTGCATCTCCCGACCGAGGCAAGATTGGGGGGGCGTGCAAAATCGTTGGTGCTTCAAAACTGAGAGGATGCAGAAGACGCTTTGAGCAAAATGTAAAAATAAACGTAGATTTGAAGCATCGATGGCCGAGGCATTCATTACCGAGGAGGTGGCAAACTTCGTGACAGCACACTACAAAGCCAAGAATCATCATTTGCCTAATCCGAAGCCTTGGTACAATGATGGCGACCATGAAAAAGGTCGATCTAACCTCAGCCTATTCAAAGGGAAGCTCGCACTAGCCGGTGCTTTGAAATCAATAGCGTTGGATGTCAAAGAATGGCGGACCATTCCATTGTATATCTTCAACAACCTAACAGAAGTGCGGCCGTACATCGAGTAAGTTCTCGGTACATTGTTTCGAAACATCTAATTCCTTTGAAATGCTCTTATTCCCGGATATGTGATACATTCGATACATCGCCAAATTTTCGGATGGAGCGGTGATCCAAAAGGATTCCATCGAAGAGTATGAGCTTCTAGCAAAGCATGGAGGCGGCTATCCCGGTTTCATCTCTTGGTTCAAGCAAACAGTAATTTCCATTAATTAGACGATTTCATTTCCTCGCCTAGTTTGCGGCTAATGCAACAATCCTTTTGTATTAAACTTGTAGACTAATGCAGAGTCTATGGACTCCAAATTGAGACAAGTTGCTAATGGTTTTGACTATAAGGTCCGTTCATTTGACAAATACGACATCAACGGGTATTGTCATGGATTTGTCACGGCAGATGTCCGTGTCAACGGACTTAGGTTCGGGGCGAAGACGCAACTACGTGGCGGCTCGAAGGGGTTGATCGGAATTGAGAGACACGGAGTATTTACCCAGGTTTGGCCCCTTCGATGGAGGTAAAAGCCTACGTCCTGCTTGTCTGGAATTGATGATGATGAAGATCTCTCGGTTACAAGGGTGTTGTTTGCTACCTCTAATCAAGAAAGCCTCTAATATGTTTATCTCTAATCTCTTGTGTTGTCTAAACTTGTGGACTTGTGTCTCCCTCTAGGGGTGCTCTACCCCTCCTTATATAAGTGGAGAGGGTAGGTTTACAAATAGAGTCCTACTAGGAGTAGGATTAGGACTGGTCTCTCTAGAATCCTATTCCAGGTCTTGTTTCCTTCGGCGGGGAGTCTTTCTCTCTTTTGGCCTTCTCTTGTGAGCCGCTTGGCGCCGGCTCACACGCCGGGTCTTAGGCTTAGTCGTCCTGCGACCCGTCCGCCAGGTCATCAATGAAACGTCATGTCTTTGTCGGGTCTCCTGTGAGTCGCCAGGCCGGGTCATACCGCGGGGTATATCCCCGACATTAGCCCCCAGGTTAGCTTGAATTTATTCATGGTAAGCTCCTGAAATATGAGTAACAAATATGTTAAGTGGCCGGCTTGCTCTTTTGGCCAGCTTATGAAGTGGCTTCTTAGAAATTCGGGTCTTTCTGCATATGAATGAGTTGTCTTGAAAATCGTCTTGCTTGTCAATGTCCTTCGAAAAATATTGGGAATAGAATACCCATATGCCATTGAGTCGGCTTCCAATACTCTTGGCGGGTCATCTCCGTTGGGTCATAATCATTGATGATGCCGGGTCATTATGGTTGGTGATGCCGGGTCAAATAACTAGAATCCAGCTGACTTGATAAAAATATTGGGATGACAATCCATCTGATGTAAAACCGGACTTCCATTGTTGTGAAGCAGTACGGCTTATATAAAATCTGGCGGGTTATGCTCCTTTGATAACGCCGGGTCATAAGTGTTGGTGACACCGGGTTTAATAACTGAACTCCATAATTAACATCTTGGAAATTCTCCTCACAATTTTTGATATGTCCATATTACCTGTAGCCCCCAAGCTCCGAGATTATCCATGATAACTTGGTGCTTTGCAATAACATTTTGGACTGTGTAGCCCCCAAGTGTCGGGTTGTCCTGTTTGCAGCAACCTGGGACTTATAACTATCTTATACCTTATGAAACTTCAGCAGGTGTAGCCCCCAAGGGCCTGGCTCATCAGAATGCGATGTGCCGGGTCATCAATTTGAACCTCATAATATGTTTGAATAGCTGAATACTGTAGCCCCCAAGTGTTGGGTCACACGCCTGTGGCAACTTGGGACTTTTATAAAATTTGATCTGAGCAGCGTAGCCCCCAAGTGTCGGGTCAGTAAGAATTACTGGGCTGGGATTTTAGAAAAATATAGAAAGGCCGGCTCATCTCCTTGAGATAATATGGTCTTACTGACCATGTAATGATTTGAAAACCGGCTTGCATTAGCCCCCAGTGCCGTGGTACGTGCTTGCAGCGACATGGGACTTGCATATTTGATATAAACTAGACTTGAATAATGTAGCCCCCAAGTGTCGGGTCGTCTGCCTGCGGCGACTTGGGACTATGTAAGAATAACATGACTCACCACAATTTGTTGAATGAATCGTTGACCGTGGTTTGTAATTTAACCCAGAATGAATATCCTGGAATAATTCCTTCGTCTTTGACATGAAATCTCTGCTCGTGGTTGCGATGCAACCCGGCAAATATATGTTAGAGAAATCCATGAGTGTTGTAGATTACTACAGAGCACATTTGAAGAAATCCGAGAAACGGTTAATTAGATGACACGGCATTACATCTGATAGGGGCAGCTCTTGAAAAATAATAAATTCTCCGCACTGGCTTAAAAACCCCAATACTGGTTATGATAAACCATGAAGATCTAGCCAAGTTGGCTATTAAAGATCCATTTTCTCCTTGCATAAGTTTTTCATTTAACAACGGCTCATCTTAAGAGATAAGACCTACAAAAACAAGGCAGAATATATTCTGCATTGTTATGAGGGCGGCTTGAGTAAGCACAATCCGAAGATGTTATATCATTGCTCCTTATTTCATAATCTTGTTCTGACCCGGCTTGATAAGCCGGCATGTCATGTGAATATGATGCAATGTATGATGCAAAGTATGATGCAATGTTAACTTGTCAACATTTTTGGCGCGAATGCCGGCTGTTTTTAGGGTTAGATAAGCTACACCCGAAGGTGGGAAGCCCCCTTTGACAACCGCGGCTAATCATGTTAACCGGAGATGGCATAAAGCCGGCAGATAAGGCATTAGAAGCTATACTCGAAGGTAATAATACAGCGTAAACGCTGGCTGATAGGCGTTAGAAGTTGTACCCGAAGGTAAGAAGCGGCCCTCGCCGCGGCTAATTTTTCTTAGACGGTTTTACGTGGCATGAAACCGGCTAATAGGCATTAGAAGCTGTACCCGAAGGTAAGAAGCCGCCGTTTGCGGGTTATGAGGTGTTAGCTACCCATCGGTAAAAAACCCTCACAACTGCGGCTAAACGTGTTAGCCGGAAATTTGGCATAAAGCCGGCCGATAGGGTGTTAGAAGCAACGGCGCAGGGTGACTTGGCCTGTGGAGAGCCGAAGGCAGCGGCGGCACGGCGCGGCCTGACAGCTCAGAGGCGCCGGTCTGCGGCGGAGGCTCGGCCATGGTAGAGCCAGAATGCAGCTAGGCGAGGGAGCACAGCCAGGCGGGTGACTTCAGTGGCAAGGTGAGGCGCGGTGACGCAGGGCGCGTGGGCGGTGGCACGGACGGCACGACAGCGAGAGGCCGAGTCTGTCTCCGGGTCAAGGCCAACTTTGTTTGTGTTTGTATCCGTTTCCACTTGTGTTTTCCGTTCGTCCAAGGCAGAGGAGCCGAGCCAGAGCGGTAAGCATGATAGGGGCTATGCCGCCTCGGATCAGCCCTGACGTAATTATGTACATGAGATGTCTGTGCAGGTACTGCTAGCTGCTTGATGAATTTTTCTCTCTTTTTTAAGCTCCACGTAATGTGCATGCACTGTCAAAGCATGCCAATGTTTCTTCTGGCCTTACCCGGGGTGGCGTGGAGCATCTTGCTAGTCTTGATAAATTGTCCAAGTACTGGAGATTTTGTAGGGCGGCCCAGCAGGGATCGTCGAGGCTTCAAATCGACAGATCTTTTTTGCCGTGTGGTGGCGCACACGATGCAACCCTAATTTTCATCTCAAACCTTGTATTGCCAGCTCCATAGCTAATCGTGAACTTGATCCTCAAATAATGAATTTGCTGGCTCTTCCAACTATCCCATGGCGGGTTATCTTGCATGATTGCTTCATGCCGTCTCTTGTTTATCCGATTCGTCACGAGCTTCTCAATCCTAGGAGAGATCCCTTCAAGAACACAACACCACCATGTGTAGCCCCACGGTGGGCGCCAACTGTTGTGGATTTGTCACGGCAGATGTCCGGGTCAACGGACTTAGGTTCGGGGCGAAGACGCAACTACGTGGCGGTTGGAAGGGGTTGATCGGAATCGAGAGACACGGAGTTTTTACCCAGGTTCGGCCCCTCTGATGGAGGTAAAAGCCTATGTCCTTCTTGTCTGGTATTGGTGAGGATGAAGATCTCTCAGTTACAAGGGTGTTGTTTGCTACCTCTAATCACGAAAGCCTCTAATATGTTTATCTCTAATCTCTTGTGTTGTCTAAACTTGTGGACTTGTGTCTCCCTCTAGGGGTGCTCTACCCCTCCTTATATAAGTGGAGAGGGTAGGTTTACAAATAGAGTCCTACTAGGAGTAGGATTAGGACTGGTCTCTCTAGAATCCTATTCCGGGTCTTGTTTCCTTCGGCAGGGAGTCTTTCCCTCTTTCGGCCTTCTCTTGTGAGCCGCCTGGCGCCGGCTCACACGCCGGGTCGTAGGCTTGGTCATCCTGTGACCCGTCTGCCGGGTCACCAATGAAACGTCATGTCTTTGCCGGGTCTCCTTTGAGTCGCCAGGCTGGGTCATACCGCGGGGTATATCCCCGACAGGTATCAATTTTGTACTTTCGGCAAAGACCTATCTATGGCCGACCGAAAGTCTACAAATTGTTGTGTCTCCGCTGTCGGCAAAGGAGGGGTCGAGTATTATGGAATAGTTGAAGTAATTTATGAACTTTCATTCTTTGGTGAAAACCCACCAAACGTCGTAGTCTTCAAATGTTATTGGTTCTAGCCGAAGGAGACTAGAAGGACTCATGAACATATAGGTCTAGTCAAAATCAAACAAAGCACCCATTTAGATGTTCCCGATGTCTATATTACGGGCTCAACAGGCGACCCAAGTTTTCTATCTACCGTGGGCCTGCCAAACGGATCCAAATTTGAAAGGTTGGGATGTCGTTTATGATGTGCCGCCACATTTTAGACCACCTCCCCTCAATGAATATGATTATGAACCTCACATTAACCCAGACACATATGAAGGAGAATTCTTCCAAGAAACACGTGTTTCCAAAAAAACGTTTCAAGAACCGTTCTACTTCACCCCAAAACATTGAGGTCGACAGCGACAGTGAACCCGACTTCACCCCCGAGCCGGAACAAGAAGAAACAGAAGAAGACGAGGTTACTGCTGCAGATGACCTGACAATGCTTGACCGATTACATAGAGGCCTTCCACGTGTTGATGCATTTATTGATGATGTTGATGAGCACGTCATTACTGATAGTGATGATGATTATGCATTTATTGATCCCGGAGCATATATAGACGATGAAGATTAATATTTGTAATGTGAGGTATTCAATTATTATTATGCACATATATATTATTAATTAGTTCATGTTATTAGGTATTCAATTTTTTTATGTTGAACTAATTTCGTTCACTCTTTGTCATTATAGGTGTTGATAGATGGTGGGCTCGGGTCGAGAGCGCTCTGAGCCTCCTTCCTCAGCGCGTGCTGGGAGGGGTGCTATTATTCCACCCCAGCAACTCCGGAGAGCGCTGGTACACTGCATGCAGACACCGGCGGGCGCTTCTTCTTCGGCCGGGAGAGGTCGAGGGAAGACAAAGAGAGGTGCTAGAGGTAGGAAGGCTTCTGCGCCTTCCTCGCCGCCACCCCCAGCTGATTCTCCCGACCACAGGAGTGCTCCATCTCAGGTGGACCCATATGACTTGGACCCGTCTCGGACTCCGGTCCACGAGCCTCAGGTCACCGAGCCTTCGTCCCAGGAGACTCCGGTCCCAGAGTCTTCGTCCCAGGAGACTCAGGTCCCAGAGTCTTCGTCCCACATGACTCCGGAGGCTAGTGGCCATGCTGATGGTGGCAAGGACAATTTGTCTGAGGACACCTATAGCGAGGGTGAGCTGGTTGAGGAGGGCAAGAAGGTCTACCAGCGTGGTTGTACAAAGCTCATGCCCGTGCCGACGACCCGCGAGCAGAGGTGGTTGATTGCGCCCAATGCGGAGAAGTAAGTGCATTTACTCTTTTTTAACCTTTTGCCTTCATGTTTCTTCAAATTAATATCTAATGTGTTGGCCTTGTCATACTGCAGGGGTTGGAAACACGAGCATGGTGTCCGCGGGCCCAACCAGGTCCTTGGTGTGCTTCTCTGGCACCACTTCCCGGGGAAGGTCAAGTTGCCCGATGAGGGTGAGGTCCATAGGTAGCACTGACCTGGGAGTTGTACATGGCTTCCTCGGCCCCACCGGAGGAGATGGTCGATGGTGTCTTGTGCGAGACGGTGGCTGACATTGTGATCCGTCGCTTTTGGGTAATTTCTCCTTTACAGAATAAAAAATCAACATCACCTAGTGATTGTACTAATTAGTGTTGTCTTGTTTGATTGCAGACCTTCTACAGGTGTCTTGAGGAACACGAGGCGAAAGCGGCTATCGTTCTCGAAGCCGAGTGCAAGCGCCTACTTCAGAACTTACGGCGCGAGGCTCGGGTGCAGGCTATTTGAGACTACTACGCCTCGACTAACATTAAGAGGGCCAAGAAGAAGTGCCGCAAAAATTATCTGAGTAAGGAGAAGTTAATGAAGGTAATTATCTATTGTTAGTACTTACTTTCTTTGATTTTATTCGTAGGCGTAGCGCTCAAATTTCTCTTGTCTAACTTAGGTGCCCCCGAGATGCTGTGCGGATAGGATGGACTATTGGGAGGCATTGGTGGATGAGTGGTTCTCTCCCGAATGGCTAGCTGAACACAACAAGGCCAAGGTTAAGCGTGCCCAAATGAGAGGTGTGCCGCACCATCAAGGGAGCTCCAACCTGTTTGTTTATGGGGATCACTGGGTATGTGGTTTGCTTCATGATTCATGCAATTTCATTCTTCATGCTAGCTTGAGCCCTTAACTAATATTTTGTTCCTCTCTTTTAGGCGCGAGAAAACAAGAAGGAGGTGCCACCTCTGTTCGACCTCTATGCCATGGCCCATACTGCCTCGTATAAGAAGGCCAAGGCATTCTCTGAGGATGACCTCGATCATCTAGAGAGCTTCAGCAGCATCTCCTCCCACAACAAGCTCATGAGGTACAGAGATGAGGGGAAGGCGAGGAAAGGGGAGGACTTCAACCCAAGACAGAGTCCTTTTGATCCAGAGCTCATGATGATATCTAGTGGCGGGAGGCCCCATGGCTCGATAGCCATTGGGGATGGACTGATACGTTGTCCTAGAACTCTCCCGGAGATCAAGAAGCACCAGACGAGCTCTGATCCTGAGATAAGGCCTCGTCCACGGCCAATGGAGCTCGCCATTGAGGCTAGGGCCCATGAGCTTCTGGCGGAGGCAAACAGGCAAGTGGCACAAAGGGAGAGGGACCTGGAGGAGAGGACGGCTAGGCTGTTGGAGGAGGAGAGGAACCGGAACGACGCGTCTCACTGGGCCCTATACGAGCTCCTCGTGGTAAGTTTCTCCTGCATATTAGCCAAATCATGCACGTAATATTCGTTTCATCACTAACTAATATGAATGACTCGTGAAAACAAAATGTGCAGACCATGTGCCAGAACAATGGTCAGACCCCTCCGTCGATTCCCCAGATTGGTATAGCACCCACGGTGAGTTTCATTTGAATGATCATTAGTTACTAGTATTCACATTTCAGTTGCATCATGCTAAGGAGACATTGCAAATGATCTTTGGTGCAGCGTGCCTCCCGACAAGCATCAACCGATCCTTCTGCGTCTGCCGCAACCTCGACCAATCCTTCTACGTCTCACCCTGGCGCAAACCCGACCGGTCCTTCACCTCCGTGATGATGGTAAGTTTTCCCAAGTGTTTTGCTTAAAAAATGCATACTTAGCTTAAGAAATGACCTAATTAGCTCCAAAATGACCTATACTTAGCTTATTTTCCTCAAAAATGACATAATAACCTTACTTAGGTCCAAAATGATATATTCTACCTAGGATAGCTATAAAATGGCCTATACTTAGCATTTTTCCTCCAAAATGACTTGATATGCTTAGTTAGCTAGAAAATGGCATAACTACCTAGGATAGCTCAATAATGATCTATAGCTAGCTTAGCTAGTTCATTTATGACATAATTAGCTCACTTAGGTACAAAATGGCATAACTACCTAGGATAGCTCAATAATGATCTATAATTAGCTTAGCTAGTTCATTTATGACATAATTAGCTCACTTAGGTAAAAAATGGCATAATAACCTTGGTTTAGCTCCAAAATGACCTATACTTAGCTTATTTTCCTCGAAAATGACATAATAACCTTACTTAGCTCCAAAATGATATATTCTACCTAGTATAGCTATAAAATGACCTATACTTAGCATTTTTTCCTCCAAAATGACTTCATATGCTTAGTTAGCTAGAAAATGGCATAACTACCTAGGATAGCTCAATAATGATCTATAGCTAGCTTAGCTAGTTCATTTATGACATAATTAGCTCACTTAGCTACAAAATGGCATAACTACCTAGGATAGCTCAATAATGATCTTTAATTAGCTTAGCTAGTTCACTTATGACATAATTAGCTCACTTAGGTAAAAAATGGCATAATAACCTTGGTTTAGCTCCAAAATGACCTATACTTAGCTTATTTTCCTCGAAAATGACATAATAACCTTACTTACCTCCAAAATGATATATTCTACCTAGGATAGCTATAAAATGACCTATACTTAGCATTTTTTCCTCCAAAATGACTTGATATGCTTAGTTAGCTAGAAAATGGCATTAATACCTTGGAGAAGAGGAGAGGAGAGGAGAAAAAGAAAGAGAAGATAAATTCTTCTTCTTCTTTCTCTTCTTTTTCTTCTAGCTAGTCTTCTTCTTCTAACTTTCATCTTTCCTAATTTGTAGATTTGCTATAGATGAGGAAGCTTGCATTGATGGAGTGTACTCCTCTACTTGTGCTTCCTTTTTGTTTATGGAAACTTGTTTTGGATATGTATGTATGGATATGTTGTTGGAAACCATTGTATGTTGGATATGTTATTGGAACTTGTATGTTGGATATGTTGTTGGAACTTATTGTTGGTATGTTTGTTGAAACTTATTTTTAGTATGCTTGTTGCAAACTTGTATTATTTATATGTTGGATACATATGTGAAATTCAGTCAAATTGAATGATTTTAAGAAGAAACAGGGGTTATATAGCCACTTTGTCGTCTGCTGGCAGACGGCAAAGGTCTTTGCCGTCAGCTAGCAGATGGCAAAGCTGCCACGTGGCAGCTACCTGTGCAACCTAGAGTAGCACTAGGCTGGCCTAGGTGGGTTCTTTGCCATCCACTGGCAAATGGCAAAGACCTAAGGTTCTTTGCCGTCTGCCAGCGGACGGCAAAGAACCCACCTAAGGCCGGCAAAGAAACAAGGTGCTTTGTCATCCGCTGGCAGACGGCAAAGAACTAAGGTCTTTGCCGTCTGCCAGCGGACGGCAAAGCACGCTGTTAAGCCCTTAACGGACCTAAGTTGCCACGTGTGCCGTCCATGCCCTTTGAAGTCCGCTGGCAGACGGCAAAGATGCAAAGGTCTTTGCCGTCTGCCAGCAGACAGCAAAACGCCCTTTAACGTGGCTTATTCAGCCAGACGGTTGGCCATCTGCTAGCGGACAGCTAAGCCTTTGCCGTTCGGCATGCATGTCTTTGCCGTCCGGGATGGCTGACGGCAAAGTGCCTAATTCCTGTAGTGAACTAACCCTAGATGAGTTATCCTCCCTATACCCCTAAACCCTCCGGCTTATATAGACGCAGAGGATGTCCTGGGTTTACACATGGTCGATTACATGTGGAAGAGATAAGCATGCCTAACTACAGCTAATCACTTGGAGAATATGTCATGGCTCCTCAAAGCTTCCATCTGGCGTAGGCGGTCCTTCTTCGTCCGATGCTCTCCCTGCAGCCCATACAGTCCGGCCCATTAACAATAGGTCGGCTATCCGAGGACCCCCTTATCTAGGACTCCCTTAGTCATCTACATCAACTCCATTGCCCCTTCGATGATGCATGATTAGTCCACCACAGACCTATGGGTCCATAGCTAGTAGCTAGATGGCTTATTCTCTCTCTTTGCCCTTCAATACCATGTTCTTCATGATCTTCATGGAGATCTATCCGATGTAATACTCTTTTGCTGTGTGTTTGTCGAGATCCGATGAATTGTGGGTTTATGTTCAGATTATCCATGAATATTATTTGAGTCTTTTATGAATTCTTATATACGTGATTTCATATCTTTGCAAGTCTTTTTGAGTTATTGGTTTGGTTTGGCCAACTAGATTGGTAATTCTTACAATGGGAGAAGTGCTTAGTTTTGGGTTCAATCTTACGGTGTCCCCACCCAGTGAGATAGTAGGGGTAGCGAGGGACATATTGTATTGTTTCCATCAAGGGTAAAAATATGGGGTTTTCATCATATTGCTTGAGTTTGTCCCTCTTCATCATGTCATCATACCTAATGTGTTACTGTGTTCTTCATGAACTTAATACTCCAGATGCAAGCAGGAGTCGGTCGATGTGTGGAGTAATAATAGTAGATGCAGAATCATTTTGGTCTACTTGACATGGACGTGCTGCCTATATGCATAATCATTGCCTTGGATATCTTCATAATTATTCGCTTTTCTATCAATTGCTCGACGGTAATTTTTTCACCCATAGTGATATTTTCCTTCAAGAGAGAAGCCTCTAGTGAAACCTATCACCCCCGGGTCTACTTTCCATAATATATTTTCAGATCTATAAACCAAAAATACCTTGCTGCAATTTATTTAATTTTTACTTTCTGCAATCTTTTACATCTATCTCTATCAGATCTAATCCTTGCAAATTCCCGTGAAGGGATTGACAACCCATTTATAGCGTTGGGTGCAAGAGTTTGATTGTTTGTGTAGGTACATCCATTGGTGACTTGCTTGTTCCTCCTACTGGATTGATACCTTGGTTCTCATCAACTGAGGGAAATACTTATCTACTTCGCTGCATCACCCTCTCCTCTTCTAGGGAAAACAATTGCAACCTCAAGAGGTAGCAAGAAGGATTTTTGGCGCCGTTGTCGAGGAGGATACACATCAAGCCTACCAAGTACCCATCACAAACTCATCTATTTCATTTACATTATTTTCCATTTGCCTCTCATTTTCCTCTCCCCCACTTCTAAAACGATTTTCAAAAAATACCAAAAAGATTTGTCATTTTATTCGCCATCTCTTTTTCGTTTGCCTTTTTCTCGTCAGATCTCTTGTTTGGTATGTTTGCTTGTGTTTCCATGTGCCTTCTATTTGCTTGCATCTTCGCTTGCTAAAAATATATTCATATGGATCCTCATCCACTTGCTAATCTTTTCAAAACACCAAATTATGATGTACCAATTGCTAGTGAGTTGAGTGCACTTGATTATCTTTACGAAGTTTTGTTTGAAAATCATGAATCTGAAAATTTTGATGAAGGGTTGAAAGAAGAAATTTATAAGGTGATTCATGATAGTTCCTTGAATGAAAATCATGATTACCATGTTGTTAGTATGAATTCTCTGAATATCCATGATGGTAATGATATGCAAAACCACAAGCTTGGGGATGCTATGCTTGATGAAGATGATATTTTTTGTTCCCCAAGTTTTGGTGATGACATGTATGCTATAATTGATCATGAAAAGAATCCTTTATGTGATAGTTATATTGTGAGATTCCATCATGATGCTATAGAAAATTATTATGAGGGAGGAACATATGCTTGTAGGAATTGCAATAATATCAAGTTTCCTCTCTATGTGCTCAAAATTTTGAAGTTATGCTTGTTTTGCCTTCCTCTGCTAGTTGATTCTTGCTCCCATAAATTGTTTGCTCACAAAATCCCTATGCATAGGAAGTGGGTTAGACTTAAATGTGCTTGTCATGAGATTCATGATGCTCTCTTGCATGTTTCAAATACTACTTTTTATGTGAGCATCATTGAAATCATTAGGCCTAGCTAGGGGCGTTAAAAAATAGCGCTTGTTGGGAGGCAACCCAATTTTATTTTTTATGTTCTATTTTTTTGCTTCTGTTTTTGAGTGTTTCACACATTATTACCTCTGTAGTAATTGTGTTTTGGTGTTTTAATTAGTGTTTGAGCCAAGTAAGAACTTTGGGATGGTATGTGGTGATTGTTGATTTGATCTTGCTGAAAAATAGAAACTTTTGCGCCCAGTCTGGGAATTTTATAGATTTTTCCGAGCATCAAATGAGTCTAAATGTTTTACACAAGATTGATATACAAATTTCCCCAGTTTTCCTAATTGTTCAGAATTTTTGGAGTTACAAAATGTCGGTGCACGACACCTATAGGACCGCGAGGATCCCTTTGTGGTTCGGTGGGGAGAAGGTAGGCACAAAGAGCAGATCAAACAAACGATGCGAGTGGAGATTTTTACCCAGGTTCGGGCCGCTATGGAGTGTAAAACTCTACTCTTACTTTGATGTATTATGGGTGTTTTTGAGGTTCCAG
Organism: Hordeum marinum; assembly: GCA_022496015.1. NCBI lineage: Eukaryota > Viridiplantae > Streptophyta > Magnoliopsida > Poales > Poaceae > Hordeum > Hordeum marinum. The sequence goes on along the minus strand of CM039676.1, from coordinate 339,187,122 downwards.
CTACAGGAGCGCTACGAGCAACTGCTACACGCGTGAGCTAGAAGATGAGAGCCAAAAGTCCCTTCTCATAATGCCTTGGGCCTCCTTTTATACGACTAAGGGGATCCCAACAGTGGCGTACAGTGTGCGCACGGGGTGCACAGTGCTACCGTGCTATCATACCTTACCCTGACGGAGTGGGACAAATGCATTTAATGCTCCGTCGGGCGTCCCTGACCTTCTACGGGACGGTATAGGGGGTTGTCCCATCTGCACCGCTTAGCCTCTCCGTCGCCAGTGCTTCGACACGTATCCTGGAGGTCGACACCTGGCCTTCATGCTGGTAGGGTGGAGAGGACTTGCCAAGTGCCCTCCTTGCCGGGGCTCCGTAGGCCACCCCAGGCAAGATCTTGCCGGGGTTCTAGCCCTTGGCCTTCGGTCTTGTGTTTGTTGACTTAAACGTTCCTTCGAGGTCTTCGTGCTCGCTTCTAGTAGTCCTCTGACAGGCCTTGCCACAGGTGTGGCTACAACTTCCCATGCATAAGTAAGGCGTACTAATAGACTCGATCCTTAGTACACCGACACAGAAGTATAAGAAGTTTTCATATTGCTACAGATTGTTCTATTTTTGATAGATTCTGTTTTCTTTGTGTTGTTTACTTATTTTGGTGTATTTATGGGTTGTATCGGGGGGGTACGAGCCATGGAGATGTTAGAATACAGTAGGTATTATACCAATATAAATAAAGAATGAGTTCACAATAGTACCTAAAGTAGTGATTTATTTTTCTTATACTAACGGATCTCACGAGTTTTCTGTTGAGTTTTGTGTTGTGAAGTTTTCAAGTTTTGGGTAAAGATTTGATGAACTATGGAATAAGGAGTGGCAAGAGCCTAATCTTGGGTATTCCCAAGGCACCCCAAGCCATATTCAAGGATGACAAAGAGCCTAAGCTTGGGGATGCCCCGGAAGGCATCCCCTCTTTCGTCTTCAATCCATCGGTAAATTTACTTGAGGCCATATTTTTATTCACCACATGATATGTGTTTTCCTTGGAGGGTATTGTATGATATGAGTCTTGGCTTTTTAGTTTGCCACAATCATCCTTGCTGCACACATATTTTGAGAGAGACACGCACGAATCGTGAATTTATTAGAATACTCTATGTGCTTCACTTATATCTTTTGAGATAGGCAATTTTGCTTTAATGCTTCACTTATATCTTTTTAGAGCACGATGGTGTTTGGTTTTATAGAAATCATTGAACTCTCGTACCTTACTTATGTTATTTTGAGAGTCCTTAAACAGCATGGTAATTGGTTTAGGTTATGAATTTATTCCTAATATGATAGGCATCCAAGAGGGAGATAATAAAGACTTCCATATTAAGTGCATTGAATGTTATGAGAAGTTTGATTCCTTGCATAAAGTTTTGAGCTATAAAGATAGTAATATTAAGAGTCATGTTAGGAAGTAATTGTCATTTGGTAAAAATACTTGTGTAAAGGTTCGTGATTCCCGTAGCATGCACGTATGGTGCACCGTTATGTAAGGAAGTCGGAGCATGATTTGTTTATTGATTGTCGACCTTTGTGTGAGGGTCGAGAGCGTGCGATGGTTTACTCCTACCAACCTCTCCCCTAGGAGCATGCGTAAACTACTTTGCTTCGATGACTAATAGAATTTTGTAATAATTATGTGAGTTCTTTATGACTAATGCGAGTCCATGGATTATACGCACTCTCACCCTTCCACTTTTGCTAGCCTCTCTAGTACCGTGCAACTTTCGCCGGTGCGATGATCCCACCTTCCTCAAAACAGACACCATATATCCTTCCTCAAATCATCCACCATACCTACTTATTATGGAATTTTCATAGCCATTCCAAGATATATTGACACGCAACTTCCACCGTTCCGTTTATTATGACACGCATCATCATTTTCATATTGCTTTGCATGATCGTAAGATAGCTAGCATGATGTTTTCATGGCTTGTCAGTTTTTTATGTCATTTGTTATACTAAATCATTGCACCCCGATACATTGCCGGAAGCATTCATATAGGGTCATATTTTGTTCTAGATATCGAGTTGTAATTCTTGAGTTGTAAGTAAGTAAAAGTGTGATGACCATCATTATTAGAGCATTGTCCCATGTGTGGAAAGGATGATGGAAGCTATGACTCCCTCACAAGTGGGGATGAGACTCCAGACTTTATGAAAAATAAAAGAGGCCAGCAAATCCCAAATAAAAAAAGAGGCCTTAGATGCCCACCAAATTAAAAAAAATGAGGGAAAGAGAGAAGGGACAATGCTATTATCTTTTTTCCACACTTGTGCTTCAAAGTAGCACCATGATCTTCATGATAGAGAGTCTCCTATTTTTTCACTTTCATATACTAGTGGGAATTTTTCATTATATAACTTGGATTGTATATTCCAATGATGGGCTTCCTCAAATTGCCCTAGGTCTTCATGAGAAAGCAAGTTGGATGCACACCCACTAAGTTTCCTTTTGAGCTTTCATACACTTATAGCTTTAATGCATCCGTTGCATGGCAATCCCTACTCACTCACATTGATATATATTAATGGTCATCTCCATAGCCCGTTGATATGCCTAGTTGATGTGAGACTATCTTCTCCTTTTCCTTCAAAACCTCCACCATATTCCGTTCCACCTATACTGTTGTATCCATGGCTCACGCTCATGTATTGCGTGAGAGTTGAAAAAATTTGAGAAAATAAAGGTGTGAAACAATTGCTTGACTTGTCATCAGGGTTGTGCATGATATAAATACTTTTTGTGGGGAAGACGCAGCATAGCCAGACCATATGATATTGTAGGGATAACTTTCTTTTGCCATTATATGTTAAAGAGATACAATTGCTTTGCTAGTATGCTTGAAATAATATTGTTTTTATGTCAACATTAAGCTTTTGTTTAGAGTCTTATGGATCTGAACATTCGTGCCACAATAAAGAATATTACATGGATACATATGTTAGGTAGCATTCCACATCAAAAAAAATGTTTTTATCATTTACCTACTCGAGGACGAGCATGAATTAAGCTTGGGGATGCTGATACGTCTCTAATGTATCTATAATTTTTTATTGTTCCATGTTATTATATTATCTATTTTGGATGTTTTATATGCATTAATATTCTATTTTATATTATTTTTAGGACTAACCTACTAATCTAGAGCCTAGTGCTAGTTTCTGTTTTTTCCTTGTTTTTGAGTATTGCACATAAGGAATATTAAACGGAGTCCAAACGGAATAAAATCTCCGCGATGATTTTTTTGGAACACAAGAGACCTACTAGGCTTGGAGTGCAAGGCAAGGCACCTGCCAGGAGGTCACAAGCCAAGGGGTGCGGCCACCCCCTAGTCGCGCCTGGCGGGCTTGTGACTCCCTGGCAGGAGTTCTAGCCCTAATCTTTGTCCTATAAATACCCAAATAATCCCCCAATACCAAAACAAGCCATTCAAATACATTTCCACTGCTAGAAGCCTCTATTCCAGAGAGATCCAATCTTGGAGCCTTTTCCGATAATCTGTCGGAGGGGGATTCGATCGCGGAGTGCATCTACATCAACCACATTGCCCCTCCGATGATGCGTGACTAGTCTACCACAGACCTACGGGTCCATACCTAGTAGCTAGATGGCTTATTCTCTCTCCTTGTGCTTCAATACCATGTTCTTCATGATCTTCATGGAGATCTATCCGATGTAATACTCTTTTGCGATGTGTTCGTCGAGATCCGATGAATTGTGGGTTTATGTTCAGATTATCCATGAATATTATTTGAGTCTTTTATGAACTATTATATGCATGATTCCATATCTTTACAAGTCTCTTCGAATTATTGGTTTGGTTTGGCCAACTAGATTGGTAATTCTTGCAATGGGAGAAGTGCTTAGTTTTGGGTTCAATCTTGCGGTGTCCTCATCCAATGACATAGTAGGGGTAGCGAGGCATGTATTGTATTGTTGCCATCAAGAGTGAAAATAAGGGGTTTTCATCATATTGCTTGAGTTTATGCCTCTACATCATGTCATCTTACCTATCGTGTTACTCTGTTCTTCATGAACTTAATACTCTAGATGCAGGCAGGAGTCGGTCGATGTGTGGAGTAATAGTAGTAGATGCAGAATCATTTCAGTCTACTTGACGCGGACGTCATGCCTATATGCATAATCATTTCCTTGGATATCTTCATAATTATTCACTTTTCTATTAGTTGCTCAATAGTAATTTGTTCACCCACCGTGATATTTTCCTTCAATAGAGAAGCCACTAGTGAAACCTATGGCCCCCGTGTCTACTTTCCATAATATATTTTTAGATCTATAAACCAAAAATACCAAAAATACCTTGCTGCAATTTATTTACTTTTTACTTTCTGCAAGCTTTTACATTTATCTCTATCAGATCTAATCCTTGCAAATAACCATGAAGGGATTAACAACCCCTTTATAGCGTTGGGTGCAAGAGTTTGATTGTTGGTGTAGGTGCATCCATTGGTGACTTGCTTGTTCCTCCTACTGGATTGATACCTTGGTTCTCATCAACTGAGGGAAATACTTTTCTACTTCGCTGCATCACCCTTTCCTCTTCAAGGGAAACCCAACGCAAGCTCAAGAGGTTGTAAGCATACGGTGCACTTTCCAAAGAAACAATTCCAAGTTAATGGTGGGAATGTTATTGAAAATTCTTTGACACTTATTATTGGAAGCTTTCATCTACCTATACCTACTTTCAAAATGAAATCTGATATAATTATGGTCGGGGATATGCTTATCCCCGTTGAGGAAACTTAGTGTTTCACGAAATTCTTCGGTTTCATGCTAATCGAAGGTGGTTGTTTTTAAGACTTGATCAACCTTATTAATGGATCACTTTTGAGAAGTATGAAGTTGATGAATTTAGTAGACACAAATCTTTGTTCCCACTTTTAGTTTTCAGTTTTTCTTAGTTAAATAAAATAAAATGCCATGTTTATCCAGTTTTGTGAGTTTCACGTGCAATAAAAATGACCCAAAAATACAATTTCTCATCTTGTCCTGAAAATTTAAAACGAATTTTTTCTGATTATTTATGAATTTTTGGAACAAATAACACCAGAGGGGCTGCACCTGGTGCCCACCCTCCACTAGGGCGCGTTAGACACCCCTAGCATGGCCTTGTAGAGGGTGGGTCCCCTCACTTATCCCTTTAGCCCATGTCATCTCTTACCTCCTGAAAAAAATCACCATTGCTCTTCCCCTAGGGTTCTTGCTCAAGAAGCTGTGGATTTGAATATCTTTGCTTGAAGCTCCATTTATGAAACTATTTTAGGGGATTGCTTCCTGGTATGTAGCTCCCCAGTTGCTCCAATTAGTTTTTGATTTAGTGGTTTATTTTCGAATAATTAGCTACTCTTGGTGCTGCTGTAGATGAGCTTGCATGTTGAATTCTTAAAGTTGTAAGTAGTTTGAATGCTTGATATGATCTCTATGCATCACTAGGAGTAGTTGCTATAAATATTATTTAGTTTTGTTAACAAAATTTTGTGTCACTAAAATTTCAGAATTTTATTTGTAGAAAATAAGATGGATTTCTTTAGAAAGTAATCCTGCAAGAAGAATGTTAGGGGAATTATTGGGGAATCGTCGGATAGCAACTGAACATTCCGAGGAAGGAGGAAGTGCGACCGTGCGAATGGCCACATACTCCTTTTATGGAGGAGGCCGGTTTCCATCAAGAATTTGCTCAATTCATTGAAAATGCTGGGCTGACCAACTTCCTCATAGATAACTATGACCAATACCACATCCTCACAAACTCCTTTGTGCAAGATTTCATTTTCTGAGTAAGAATAATCCTGCAGAGGGGAAGTTTAACTATATGCTGAAAACTACAAGATACCGTTCACTGACTTTTGTGACATATCTCTGATTCCTTCTGACGGGGAATTAAGAGAACCTAGACAAATAGAGTTTGAGGACTTTCTCCTCACTTTAACAGTGGGTGACGAAAGAGGCGTGTCAAAAGCCACTGTCACCAGTTTGCAGTTTCCTTCTGTGCACTACTTTGCTATATTCATCGCTAAGTATTTAACTGCTAAGGAAAAGGTCAGTGCACTCAGTGCCCCTGACCTTGCCATTTTACGCTGTGTATTACATAATGATCATACTTTTAGCTTAGGAGCTACTGTTGCATGAAGCTTACACCTTAACAAGAGTAAGGGCAAGATACATGGTGGCATTTATGCTACTCCTTTAGCGAGTCGTTTTGAAGTTCAGATACGCGCACATGATTATGTTTTGCCGAAGGTTTACCTAGATCACAGGTTATTGTTGGACCACCACTTCATTGATAGAGCTAATCTCTTTCATAATATTCGCTACAATTTAGTATTTAGTGTTGTAGCCCGTGATGTTATCCCGTTGCCTGGACCTATCTTGTTTGATTTTGTTGCCAGGAACGGATACAAAATTATGCCGGATGACATTACCGCCTATCGAAATAGCCTAGCAGAGGCTGAGGAGGAACCCCAGGAGTGGGACGCTCAGGTGCCACCACCACCTAGTATCGACTCAGACTATTATCCAGGATACGAATGGTGATTACCAAGCTAGGCCTAAAGCCTAAGCTTTGGGGAGTACGTACTCCCACCAACATTATATTCATGCCCACACATTTCATTCCATTTGTCCGTGTTCACACTTATTCATTGTATTATCCATGTTAGATTTATTTTCTCGCTTTCTTCTTGTGTGTTTGAAAAACTTTGAGAAAATGCAAAAGTACTTCTTGTTTCTTTTCATTTTTTCTTTTCAATTTAGTTAGTTGTGGTACTAAAAGAAAACCCAAAAAGATTTCTCATTTCTTCTTTTGCTTGTTGGGAGTTCTCTAGTGTAAATAGTTTTCTTGTTTTTTTCCTTCTCTTATTTGCTTATTCATGAAAAAATAAAAACTCTAAAAATATTTCAATGTGTTTCTCTGAAATTCTTTTCTCTTTTATCGAGTCATACCAAGGAGAAGACCGCTATGAAAATGTTGAGCGGCTCTCATATGCTTTACTGTTGGTATAACAAAGAGCCTATATTACTTTCTCTTCTCCTCTTGAATAAAATGCTTGGAGATTCCAGCTTAGGCCACGGCACTCTTGCACTATTATTATTTCCATATCATTCGATTGTGCAAGTGAAAGGCAATAATGACGATATTTGATGAATTGTTTGTGGCAAAGAAAAGCGGGTATGAACTCAACTTGTTTTTGTTTTTGAAATATGTTTAACCTAGTATCCACGATTCAGTATATTATGATCGAAGATGTTTGCAATGACAATTAGAGATTATAGTTTCTCATGCCATGCTAAACTAGCTCGGAGTGGATAATGACTTATCTTAGAAGTCAACATGCATTAAAATGGTTGTGATGTAGTATGATGATATGGTATCCTCCTATGAATGTTTCAAGTGGCTTGACTTGGCACATGTTCACGCATGCAGATGAATCAAAACCAACATAGCCTTCAATATCCTACTCATGATAGCAGTCAATGTTTATTATTTGTAATGCATGTTTATGACCGTATTCACTCTCGAGATGGCCGCTTCTCAATCTATTTGTTAGCTTTCACCTATACTAAGCAGGAATACTGCTTGTGCATCAAAATCCTTAAACCAAAGTTATTCCAGATGAGTCCACCATATCTACCTATACGCGGTATTACTCTGCCGTTCCAAGTAAATTTACATATGCCACCTCTAAAAATTTCAAATGAACATATGTTTTATCTGCCTGGACCGCTCATGGAGCGATAGGGCGTGGTCAATATCTTCCATGTTAAGTGGGTTACTCTCATGATGAGTGTTTATTCACTTGTCCTTGCAAGAGAAGGGCGGTAATAGAGATAAAAAATAAATGAAAATAATTAAACAAAACTCCCCCAGGAATGTTGTTGGTTTCGACGGTACCCATGGATTCGGCTCGCCAGGGAGCGTGTTTGTTGGTGGAGAGGGGTAAACCTTTACTTTTATTGCTTGGGAACCGCCGCTAATTTGTTTAACAGGGAAGATATTGATAGCTCTTGGTCATAACATTGATAGGAAGGGTGTACCCCTCCAAATTATATGTATCTCTTATTTAATCCTTGAGCTCTTGTACCTCTGCAAATCTCTGCTTCCCTCTACGAAGGGACTATCTATTTACTTTAATATTAAGTCATCACCTTCAAAAATAAGCACCAGATCTGAGAGCACTATTGTCATCCTCATGTAGTTTGTATAGTGAATGTTGGATGCATCATGACTGGATCTTTCCTACCATGAATTACAATGTTTAGTCGCTGCTTGAACTTTGGAGGTGCTCTACATTTATGTTTTGCGGTCTCAGAAAGGGCTAGCGAGATACCACTATTGTCATATTATATCTTGATTGTTTTGACAAAATGTTTGCACTTGAGATATCTTATTATTGCTCGCTAGTTGCTTGCGTCATTGTTATGAGTTAATATAATCTTTAAGAGTTATTGTTGACATGGTTAGTCATAATCTTGGCTGAAAACCAGGGTCCTACTTAAGCATATGTATGTAAACAAGAACAAAAGAGTTCGTAAAAGTTTTTCTTTCTCACTTTTAGTTTGTCAACTGGATTGCTTGAGGACAGGCAAGGGTTTAAGCTTGGGGGACTTGATACATCTCCAACGTATCTACTTTTCCTACCACTTTTGCTCTTGTTGTGGACTCTAATTTCCTTGGTTTGAATGAAACTAACCTAGACTGACGATGTTTTCAGCAGAACTACCATGGTGTTGTTTTTCTGCAAATATAGAAGTTCTCGGAACGGAACAAAAAAATTTGGAGAATTATTTTGGAATATATGAGGAATATTGGAGCCATAAGTCACTAGAGAGGGGGTCCATGGTGTCCACCCTCCACGAGGGCGTGCCAGACCCCCCCTAGCGCGGCCTCATGGAGCATGCTCACCTCATGGGCCCTTCGACCCTAATTCCAGCACTATAAAATCCTAAATTTCCAGAAAAAAATCAAGGATAAAGTTTCATCACGTTTTACGATACGGAGCCGCCGCCACCTCCTATTCTTCATCGGGGGGCCAGGTCTGGAGCCCGTTTGGGGCTCCGGAGAGGGGAATCTTCGGTCTTTGTCATCACCAACCCTTCTCAATCGCCAATTCCATGATGCTCCCCACCAGTAGTGAGTAGTTCCTTCGTAGGCTTGCTGGTCGGTGAGGAGTTGGATGAGATTCATCATGTAATCGAGTTAGTTTTGTTAGGGCTTGATCCCTAGTATCCACTATGGTCTATGATTGATTTTTCTATGACTTTGCCTTGCTTAATGCTTGTCACTAGGGCCTGATTTGTCGGAAATATGCCCTAGAGGCAATAATAAATTAGTTATTATCATATTTCCTTGTTTGTGATAATTGTTTATTATCCATGCTATAATTATATTCATTGGAAACACAAATACATGTGTGGGTACATAGACAACATTGTGTCCCTAGTGTGCCTCTAGTAGACTAGCTCGTTGATCAAAGATAGTCAAGGTTTCCTAGCCATGGACATGAGATTTCATTCGATAACGGGATCACATCGTTAGGAGAATGATGTGATGGACAAGACCCAAACTATAAACATAGCATATGATCTTGTCAGTTCATTGCTATAGTTTTCTGCATGTCAATTATCTGTTTCTATGACCATGAGATCATGCAACGCGCTGACACCGGAGGAGTACCTTGTGTGTATCAAACGTCGCAACGTAACTAGGTGAATATAAAGGTGCTCTACAGATATCTCCAAGGGTGTCTGTTGGGTTGGTATGGATCAAAATTGGGATTTGTTGCTCCGTGTGATAGAGAGGTATCTTGATACGCCTCCATCGTATCTATAATTTTTGATTATTTCATTCTAATATTCTACAACTTTCATATACTTTTGGCAACTTTTTATACTACTTTTGGGACTAATCCGGTGCCCAGTGCCAGTTCCTGTTTGTTGCATGTTTTTTGTTTCGCAGAAAATCCATATCAAACGAAGTCCAAACGGGATAAAAACTTACGGAGATTTTTCTGGAATATATGTGAATTTTGGGAAGTGGAATCAACAGAAGGTGGTGCCTAAGGGGCCCACAAGCCAAGAGGTCGCGCCCTGGGGGTAGGGCACGACCTGAGGGCTTGTGGCCACCCCTTATGTCGGTTGGAGCTGTCCTTTGGCCGCAAGAAAGCTAATTTTTGGATAAAGACCCCCTCAAAATTTCAGCCCGGTCGGAGTTACGGATCTCCGGATATTTAATAAACGGTGAAAGGCCAGAATCTGAGAGCGTAGAAACAGAAGGAAACAGAGAGAGAGATTCAATCTCGGAGGGGCTCTCGCCCCTCCACCAACATGGAGGCCAAGTACCAAAGGGGAAACCCTCTTCCCATCTAGGGAGGAGGTCAAGGAAGAAGAATAAGGAGGGGGGGCTCTCTCCCCCTCTCTCCCGACGGCACCGGAACGCCGCCGGGGCCATCATCATGATGGCGATCTACTCCAACAACTTTGTCATCTTCACCAACACCTCCATCACCTTCCCTCATCTATCTACAGCGGTCAACTCTCCCACAACCCGATGTACCCTCTACTTAAACATGGTGCTTTATGCTTCATATTATTATCCAATGATGTGTTGCCATCCTATGATGTCTGAGTAGATTTTTGTTGTCCTATTGGTTGATTGATGATCATGATTGGTTTGAGTTGCATGTTTTATTATTTGTGTTTTCCTATGGTGCTCTCCGTGTCGCGCAAGCGTGAGGGATCCTCGTTGTAGGGTGTTGCAATGTGTTCATGATTCGCCTATGGTGGGTTGCTTGAGTGACAGAAGCATAAACCCGAGTAGGTAGGTTGTTGCATATGGGAGTACAGAGGACTTGATACCTTATAATGCTATGGTTGGGTTTTACCTTAATGATCTTTAGTAGTTGAGGATGCTTGCTAGAGTTCCAATCATAAGTGCATATGATCCAAGTAGAGAAAGTATGTTAGCTTATGCCTCTCCCTCATATAAAATTGCAATAATGATTACCGATCTAGTTATCAATTGCCTAGGGACAATTCCGCAACTCCTACCACCACTTTTTCACAATCGTTAAACTAACTTAGTTGTTTCTTTATCTAAGCAGCCCCTAGTTTTTATTTACGTGTTCTTTATTATCTTGCAAACCTATCCTATCACACCTTCAAAGTACTTCTAGTTTCATACTAGTTCTAGGTAAAGCGAACGTTAAGCGTGCATAGAGTTGTATCGGTGGTCAATAGAACTTGAGGGAATATTTGTTCTACCTTTAGCTCCTCGTTGAGTTCGACACTCTTACTTGTCGAGAAAGGCTACAATTGATCCCCTATACTTGTGGATTGTCATATCTCAGGGCCCACTCGGTAATACAACATCACAATAAGCCTTGCAAGCAAAGTGACTTTAGAGTTAGCCACGGGATCTTGTATTATGTAACGAGTAAACACACTTACTGGTAACGATATTGAACTAGGTATAGAGATACCGACGATCAAATCTCGGGCAAGTAACATACCGATGGACAAAGGGAACTACATACGAGATTGTCTAAATCCTTGACATCATGGTTCGACTGATGAAGATCTTCGTAGAATATGTAGGAACCAATATGGGTATCTAGGTCCCGCTATTGGTTATTGATCGTAGAGTTGTCTCGGTCAAGTCTACATAGTTCTTGAACCTGCAGGGTCTGCACACTTAACGTTCGGTGGCAATTTGGTATTGTTGAGTTATGTATGTTGGTGACTGAAGGCTGTTCGGAGTCCCGGATGAGATCCCGTATATCATGAGGAGCTCCGGAATGGTCTGGAGGTAAAGATTTATATATGGGAAGTCATATTTTGGCTACCAAAAAAGTTTTGGGTTTTTCTGGTATTGTACCAGGAAGCTTCTAGAAGGTTCTGGAAACTTCTGGAGCAGTCCAGAAGTCCACCAAGGGTGTCACCACGTCCCAAGGGATTGCATGGGATGAGGGGAGGTGCCATGTCCTTACTGGGCCAGGCACACAAGTCCCTCAAGGCCCATGTGGCTTGGGAGAGGTGGAAAGTCCACCTAGTTTTGGAAAGGGAGGGAATTGGACTAGGAGTCCAACTCCTCCCCCTTGGATGTGCCCTAGGGCTTGGAGGGGCTGATCTCCACGCCCCTCCACCTATATATAGAGGGGAGGGGACGCCCCAAGATCATAGACGAAGCCCTTGGCACCCCTCTCTCTCCCTAGATCGTTCTCTCCTCCGTTCGCGGTTTTGGTAGCGCTAGGCATAGCCCTGTCGGGATAGCACCACCACTATCACTGCCACGCCGTCGTGTTGTCGGATAAATCATCTACCTCTCCGCCCCCCTCTTGCTGGATCAAGAAGGCCGAGACATCATCGAGCTGTATGTGTGCTGAACGTGGAGGTGTTGTCTGTTCGGCGCTAGATCGGGCCGGATCATGATTGGATCGCGGGACGGATTGCGATTTGGATCATGAAGACGTTGGACTACATCAACCGCGTTTCTTAAAGCTTCCCGCTTAGTGATCTACAAGGGTACTTAGAAGCACTCTCCCTCTCGTAGATGCTCATCACCATGAATATATCTTGCATGTGCGTAGGAAATTTTTTGTTTCCCATGAAATGTTCCCCAACACGAGTGCCATGATTTCAGATCTGAACCGTTTATGTTATCATCATTATATCTATGTTCTTGATCCGATCTTGCCTAGTCATATGCACCTATTATGTGTTATGATCCGTCAACCCTATAGTGACAGTATTTGGGATACTTCACGATGATGACCGTAGTTTGAGGAGTTCATGTATTCACTAAGTGTTAATGCTTTGTTTCGGTTCTCTATTAAAAGGAGGCCTTAATATCCATTAGTTTCCTTATGGACCCCACTACCATGGGAGGGTGGGACAAAATATGTCATGCAAGTTCTTTTCCATAAGCATGTATGACTATATACGGAATACATGCCTACATTGTATTGACGAACTTGAGCCAGTTCTATGTTGCCCTAGGTTATGACTGTTATATGATAAATATCATCCAACGAATAGAATGATCCAGTGCCTACGATCTTTTCACATATTTTTCTTGCTAAGTTACTACTATTGTTGTTACCATTGCACTTTCTACAAAATCACTATTGCTATTGTTATCGCTATTGTTACTGTTACTACTGCTATCAAACTATCATATTACTGTGCTACTGATCACTTTGCAACAGATATTTATCTCCAGGCGTGGTTGAACTGAAAACTCAACTGCTAATACTCCCAAATATTCTTTGGCTCCCCTTATGTCGAATCTATAAATTTGGGTTGAATACTCTACCCTCGAAAATTGTTGTGATCCCCTATACTTGTGGGTTATCATCCGCCGTACACGGCTGCAACATCTCATGTTGCAGATACTTTTCTACGACAAGTAAGAGTACGATTAAGGGTTACAGTCTACAGTCAACCTGCCATTGGTGTTTATTGGGACTCCACTCTCGTTGACTGTTTCCGCTGAGATTTTGAGGTATATATCAGTTTTACATTATTTACTTCTGATTTCACTTTGATATATACATTGATGTACTGTGTGTGCCATCATACTAATCTAGGGATGGCACAGTCACACAGAGGCTTGACTCGTTTTGAGTCGGGTTGCTACACCCGACTTACTACTGACGAGCACTATCGATGATAAAACGTATCTTGAACCCAACTGGAAGCTGCCACATGAGCAGTTGATGGGCCCACTTGTCAAATGCACAAACCGAATACTAGTGACGGATTATCGTCACCAAAAATTATCTTAAGTGACAAATCAGCCTACCATAGGTGACAGTTTGACCCGTCATCGGAAAAGACCGTTAGTGGCAAATTTAGGTTCGTCACCTAAGTGGTACCATCATAATCTATTTTTCGTGACAACGCTTCAGTGATGGTGGGGTGGCGACCAGAAATATCACTAGACCATATTTGGTGACTAATATCGATTTTACATGAGACAAGTGGAATGTCACAAAATAACACACATTTTGTAGTGCTATTACATTGGCTATAGATTACATAACAACATGCTATAGCCGACATGACTATTTCATTAACCATGCTCTAACACGAGTTAATCATATCCTCCATTCTGGGACAATGCCACTACATAGCAACAATTTTAAATGTCTAATAGTGACCAAACTTGTATTACTTCTAGCAATGTTCGCGGATAAAAGGAACAATTTCATGAAAAGGAAGATTTTGCTGCGGTCACGCCTTTTATAAAACCTGACCATCATTTGAAAATTGTTTCCATAGGTCTACAATTTTATTGTACATTAAAACCCCACATGATTAGACCAGGGAGGAAACTGTAATTAAATAGGGCACGTCATAGAGGCTCGTTATCTATCCACCGTTGAGCCATGGCAAGACATTCCTTAGGTCGGTTTTCTATGGATACATGGCTACCACCCTGCCATTAACCAATAATTATTCTAGTATTGCATTATTCTTTCTACCCAATTAGGAAAGTAACATTATACCACTAAACAGAAAATGCAAGATATTGTACCTTTATTGTCGCAAATGTGATATGGTTGGCATATGTGATTGTAAATCTACACCAAAGACAACGCATGTGTTCCTTGTCAAATAACCAAAAACTGAAATGTGAACAAAATAAATAATAAAAGATAGTTTACTTTACCCTGCAGCCTGGCCATCAAGATGCCATGCTCTCCAATCATCGACCCTGGAGAAGTTCAAGGATCTAATCCACGCGTGTGTGCCCAAAAATGGTACTACAAGATCATGGTCTCCACTGCACTTAAAACTCACTATTTCAAGACACATTGAGCGAGATTTAATCAACACACGTAAATACCGAGGAGAAGAATGCTCCACCTAAACACAAGTGCACGATAGCCCCTGCTTGTGAGGCTGAAATGGTGCTTTATGCTGCTGGCAACCTCAGATGATGCATAGGGGATACTTTTATTGCATCTTATGAACTCTCTGGTTGTTCCCTAAATGGATTCATTGTGTTAGTAATGATTGGACCATGTTAAGAAAAATTTAGGGTGTTGCTCATCTAGTTTCAATATAGCTAGAAACTCCAATGTCATGGAGCATCATTTATTTTTGTGGGTCTAAATTGCAGCAATATGAAACAACCAAGTTACGCAATCTGAGGACCATTTAGTCAATGTTGTAGACTGCATTGTGCCAAAAGGACCACTAAACCAACATCTTCAACCATTGACACATCAAATCAAGTACCTCATACGTTGGCTACTTGATCATGTGTAATAGCCAGAGAGTAGTCCTCCAACCATTTCCATGTTATTTTCTTTTTATGCATCATCATGTTGTCATGCCATCATTCCATTGCATCGTATTAACTTGATAAAATTAATCAAAACAACATTTCCAAACACTATTGATATTGCTATACACTTTATGATGGAAATATTACCACCCCTATACCCTTTGGTCTTCCTCAATGGTATTAACTCCCAAACTTTGCTTAACACGTTTTGATATCATGTTTCAACTGTCATACAAAGATGGGAGGTTTAGCACACCCCTAACTTGCACCTCTTGTTCAAACACCTAGGAAAGTGGAAATATTTTAAAAATGGACATTTATGGAGTTTGAATGAAAGAAACATTTTATGTGGCATTCTTATATCCTAGAAAGGCTACATTCAAACTTTCATCTCAATCGGAGTTCATTAGATACCTGAATGGATTAATATGTAAATGATATAGCTGGTAAATTGATACGTCTCCACCGTATCGATAATTTATGAATTATTAATGTCATGATTGCCTATGTTTAAAATACTTTTATATCATTTTTATGCACCTTATATGATTTATTTAGAACTAACCCGGACTGAGGCTATTTTCAGCAGAATTACCGTGGTGTTGTTTTTGTGCAGAAAATGAAAGTTCTCAAAATCGCCCAAAAGTTTTTTATAATTTTATTTGGAGGAAATAAGAAATATTGGAGTGAAGAACCACCTGAGGGGAGCCATCTGTGGGCACAAGCCAATAGGCCGCGCCCCCCCAGGCCGCACCATGATGGCTTGTGGGGCCCACGTGGCTCCGTTGCGCGTGATTCCAACAGTGAAAATCCTATAAATCCCAGAAACCCTAGAAATAAAGAGAGACTCTCTGCCTCACCTCCGCAACTCTCTGTATCGACGAAAAACCAATCTGGAGAGAAAATAGTAGCGAAAACAGGAGAGAAAGAGAGAGAGATCCAATCTCGGAGGGGCTCTCGCCCCTCTGGGAGCCATGGCGGCCAAGGATCAGAGGGGAGAACCTTTATACATATAACAACTTTTATTTCTCGTTACTAGATAGAAGCAAACGTTCGGTGTATGTAGAGTCGTATCGGTGGCAGATAGAACTTGAGAGAATATTGACCTTACCTTTAGCTCCTTGTGGGTTCGACACTCCATAATTATAACTTCCATGTTTGGAGAGTGCTACAATGATTCCTTGCACTTTGAGATTATCATAAATCAAGTAAATAAGTTCTTCTCATAAAATGCAGATAGGTTGCCACTTCACTCTCTCCTATAAGCCCAATAGCCTACCTAAAAACCCTCAAAAAGTAGTCCATCTATCGCCACAAGCCCCTGCCAATATAAGGCAGGTCACACCCTCCACTTTGGGGCAAACCCTAACACAAGCCCCTTCCTTTCCCTCAGTCGCCACCACCCTCCTCAAATTCCAAGCTTCCCAACCGCCATTGTCCACCATGCAGCTCTACCTGCTAGCCATGCATTTCCATTTCCATCGTCCGCGTGAGATGTGATAAGAGTGAGAGCGCCGCTCCTCCTCTCCACCACGCAGGTCTGAGGTAAATTCCGCAAACCCAAATGGGGTCTAGGCAGGACCACCTCATGCCCTACATGGTGCACCCTTTTGCTCCTGAGTAGTGCTGTCGTGCTCTGTTACCTCCAAGAGCCTCCACCTCGGCCGCAACCTTTCACGCCGTTGCACTTGTCTGCCCCTTTCTTCCCATTCCTCGTGCATCACCGTGCCTGACCACTTTCGTCAATGCCACTTCCTATAGAGATTGCCACCCCGCTCCTCCAGATATGTTGGAGCTTCCCGAAAGCTGCATCACGGTCACCACCATTAACCCGATCGAGAATCCGCGATGTTGCACAGCCAAATCCGTGAAGCCCGCCACTCCCCATATCATCCTCACCAACCATTCCCCGTCACCGATGAGCTTGGCGAGACCATCCCCATCCTCCATGTTTAATTGAGCTAGGAGACGACTGGTTCAGTATGGAGTTTTTCATTGACTGGTCCGGCCCAAAGGAACTTGATGGTTTCGCTGGAACCAGTCTGATTTGTTTCATTTAACACAAGTAAATCTAGGGTTCTCGTATGTCACATAAACAAGTGGTGCCGCACATCATGGCATACCAATTGATTTGGCCCGATAGGCCTCAACCCATTTTTGTTTAGCACCACGGTTTGCCCACAATCGGTGGATAGCTAAATCGTGCCCGCACATAGCCAGGACGGCCCAATGAATTCGCCCACCACTTTTGCTAAACCACACGCATGTGTGTCATATATTAAGCCTCGTTATCCACTGCTTGGCCTAATCACGGTTTTGGCCTCATTAATTATATGGTTATTTGTTATTCTTGGAAAAAACTTTCAATTTTGCATTGTTCACATCAATTTAACCATGCAACAGATTTAAATGTGTACTATATCAATTGTCTAATGAAATAGGAGGATCCCATATCTCAGTTCGGTTTCCCATTATGGGCACTTGACATTGCGCAACCTCGATAGTTTGGCACTTTTGTCTCTAAAACTTGCACCCTTTCTAACTTTAGCATGCTAGCTCCCAGTCAAATACATAATATATGGATTTTGATCATAAAAATATGAGTAATCTAAACATGTCATTTTCATGCATGAATAAGTAAATTACACCTAATGTTGTTAATTAATTTCACTCTAATACAATGTTGAACATGAAGTTCACTTGGGAATTCCAACACATGGAATTCCCCCTTCATTTAAATTGACTATACTAATTTTCGCATGTTTCATTATCATTCCAACTTGCCATGCATCATCCCATGTTGAGCATATGATATATTTTTCTATTTTATGTTTCCCTTTTCGTTACGTTTTTTCTTCTCCATAGACATGGATCTAAAGACGCTCATGTGGATGCTTATGATCACCACTACGGGAACCTACCCACTGATAGGCAGTTGAGGAAGCAAGCAAGGCTCACCCCCTCTTTTCTCATGTTTATACCATTCCATCTTTATTATGCATGCACTAGTATACGATGATGTAGTTGTGTTGTGATACCTATCACATGCGTTGCTTGTTTAGCCCAAATATTGCCCGAAATCCTTTACTTATGTCATGTTGCTTTGTATGTTGCTTGTGAGCCTTCTTATATTGTATCATGCATGATTAGGTTGCCACTTATGCCATGTTACATTATTATGTCATGCTTCTATTGGGTTCTGATAATCATTATAAGTATCTGGAGATGATGGTTATGAGATGTGTGAACTATGGTAGTGAGTAGGATGGTAATAGTGAGAGGCCATGCACATTGTGTGCATCAGAGTTTTGTTCCATTTGAGATGACTAGGACACGAGTTCTTGGGAACTTCATTCAAGATGAGTGTGCTAACCACATGTGCGGGTGGTTTATGGGCCCCCTTCGATCGGTACCTGAAACAGTAAATTTTCTGAAGAGTTGTACTGTTGGTTTTACTTTTGCTTCTTATGGTTGAGCCACTAGGAGGTCGAACCTAGATGAGGGAAACAACCTCCCTAATGGTTCTCATTTATAACGGAGTAGCTGACAACTATCTTGGAATAGGCTTAGCTAGTCATAACCCCTCACATATCCGGTTGAGAATGGTTTGGAGCTTTGGAGGGCCTCGTGTTGGATGTCAACTCGAAGCATAGCTCGTGGACTTGGATTTAGCTAGGGGGCATCATTTCATTTTGAATATTCCTGCCCATGGCTATAATGGGACAATAACTGGTCTTGACGGGAATGTGTGTGGGATATTGATGCAACCCTGCAGGGAGAAATCTATTCGAAAAGTCGTGTCTACACTTATAGTGACTTGGATCTTGTTGGCTCAGTCATAGAGAAACCTTAACCATAATGATTAAAAATTTCCAACCATGGGTGTGGCTCCTGGGTTCTTCTCGTATGAGATGAGGGGGAAATCAAGGTTAAGTTATGATTGTGCTAAGTAGGTAGATAGAGTAGATGATGCACATTTCCCATTTACTTTTATGCATTATATCATCTTACTTGTAATAGATAAAAGTTGTAGCATGTCTCTGCAGAATGCTTACATGCCTGCACCCGCAAAGCATGTTACCCCTTCCTTTGAAACCTGTGCATACAATATTTTAGGTCCTCGTAAATAATTGTTGAGTATGTCATGTATCCACCCTTGCAATAACCATCATTGCGGAGGATTGCCAGTACTAGGATTACACTGCAGTAGGTTACTACTAGTTTTACTATAATGATGACAAGTAGATAGGATATCCCGGGTGAAGGCCTGAGACTTTTGCGATGGGGACCGATTTGCATTCTTTTTATATCCTCTACATAGCATTTGATCTAGTTTTTACTCATAATTGTTATGTAATTTGTTATGACTTGCATATAATATTTGGAGTTTGTCTCATGTGATACCTATGTATTTATATTGCATCTTCCTAATTTGTTCTCTACAATGATATTCCATCGATGTAAACCTCGTACCATATAATCATGCATGTGCGGTTGAAGTTATATGATAGGAGGAGGTATCAGATGCGCCTCTATTTGGATTTGCCGCAACATGCTATGTCGAGAATAGTTTTGCATCCGTGGACTTACATCATGTATGAATATAGTTTTAGGAAATTTATGTTCATGCCACTAAATAACTTGGATATTCAGTGTTTTTCACTGAAACTTATTGAATTAGGTCTTTATCACTACCTTTTCTAAAGAAGTTAGTTGCATGCCCCTGTGAGTTGTCGTCATGGCGTTGGCTCATTTGAGCCATTTCTTCCTATGTGGAACCCACCACTAGTCATGCCACATCACTCACGATGAGACATGCTTGACCGTGGCATCCATCATAATGTACATGAAGGTACTACCATAATTTTAGTTATTCTATTTGCATGTCAGGCATGTTTGTTGCATGCAACATTACATTGAATTTTGGCAACCGTCGGCTAAGATGATCGCTTGTGTCCCTTGAGATTCTGACTGACTATAACTACTGCATCACTCCTGGTGTTCAACACAACACTCACATTGATCGTCTTTCTCTCCTCGTGCTCCCTCACCACCCGACCGTTTTCCCTGGACTTTGCTTAGTTTGAGGGTTGTCTGTCCCCAACAAGAGAAGGATGCATCACTGCCACTCGGCAAGGCCGATATCATTTTGATCCCACGTACCCCACCATAGGAACTCTCGGATGATATGGATGCCGCCTCCGGAGTAGCACGCAAAAAAAGAGGTGGACATAAAAAATGTAGTTTGTTTGTGGAAGGCTCATGAGTACACCAAGATGGTGAAGGTTGACGTCTAGGAGGCAGCCCTAGAGATCATCGACCCCTCATGCGTGGGTCTCTCCTACTTGTATGTCAATTGAGGGGCAGAAGTCTCAACGCTTGGGCACCGACGAGTGTTGGATAATGAGAGCAATGTCTAAGCGCTCTGCCACAATGAACGTGACATGCGGTAGCACACAATGATCTTAGTTGAGGAGGCCTCCTCCCTCCTTCGCGCTAGATTGTGGTGACACACCTCTGAGCTCTAGTTGTTCATGTTAGATAGGAGCAGTTTAGTTGTAGATCACATTAGTAGGTAATTTAGTACGGGATCACCCATTAATTAAACTGGATGGTACCTTGCACATTGTTGCAAGAATAGATTAATGAAAATTTTGGTTGATAACATGAAAACGAAAATTTAAAGTGCATATGACTTATTATATTTGATTATGTATAGTTGGAACCATATATTTTTCAATATAAGTAAAATAATTTAAGTGAAACATCACATGCATGATTGAATGTTGTGGTGGATATTTTTTCCATGAAAGGTTAGATGTTGAGGTGGACTTTGTCCCATCCATAGTTCATGGTGAGGTGGCATGCTTGCATGTTGAGATAAATAAGTTGGTGTGTGACTTTCTTGGCTACATATATATATATATATATATATATATATATATATATATATATCATATGTAATCATTGGTGAAGCTAGGAAGAAAATGTTGGGGGAGGGGCAAGGCTAAAACATGAGTATTTGGAGGTGCAAAATGCTAAAACAAATCTCATTTAGGACCTTTTCTAAAAAATGGAGACATCATATGAGGATTAGCATATATCCTTACGCAGATCGGAGCTCTGGCAACAAGGGTGGAGTCGGGGGCCAAGGTGGACTTCTGGTGCATGAACCCTAGAGATACATCACCTCTCTGGTGCATGAACCCAAGGTTCAGAGGGGTAGAGCACACTGAGCGGATCAGCACACCATTGTTCCGACGGGGCTAGTGAAGGTGGCGGCCGCTGAAACCCTAGAGAGACATCGCATGTATATTCTTCTATGTGCGTTCGGTCGGGGAGAAAGAACGAGGTGGAGGAAACTAGGGTGTGGGTGCGATGGCATTTTGATCATAATAACATCAGGATAGGTGGCCTTCATCTCCGACAATAGGTGGCCTTCATCTCCAAAATGCCATATGAAATAGGATGGCATTTTGGAGATGAACTGATGCACTCGCATCCAATAGGTGGCCTTCATCTCCGACAACAACCATCCCCACATATGAAATGGGATCCTCACCTTGGGAGCCCATTCCGCCCTCTCTAGCTCTAGTAGTTTCTTTGCCGGTGGTGGGGGAGGAGGGGGAAGGTGAGGTGTGTGTTGACAGATAATTGTATGTGTCCCATGTGTATACATACGTGTACGTATTGGGTGTAGTTGTCCCGCTTGTTTCCCAAGTCTGTATGATGTAATTAGGGTTCTGGCTGTGGACGGAACTACCCATGCACATGCTATATATGGGCAACCCATGAGGTGAATACAATTATCTTACACAAATGATTATTCTACATGGTATGAGATATTTTCCAATCCTAGTCGCGTCACCCGTCGCCCTACCCTAACCGCCGCAACAAACGTCTCCCTCGACCATCGCCAACGCCCTTCCCATGAGCTTCCGTCACCCCTCCTCTATCTTCCACCCCGGCTGCACCCCTGCCACCCTCACGTGCCACCTCCATCACCGCCGCCATCTCACCCTCCAACAACCACCGCCGCCACCGCTAATCGCCTCTGTCGAGCCACCGCCACCGCACCCTTTATCCCTCCCAAACCTTAACCTAGCCGCACCACTCCTCCCTCGCCTCCCCCACCATGTCATACTCTCTCCACTTCTATCTTTCAAGAAACAATAGCAATCCATTTGCCTCTTCTTGGTCTGGGAGTAGCAATCCCTTTGTCGGTCCCTCAAAGAATTCCAACTGTGATGTTTTGATATCCGAACACGTCCCGGTGAAACTCTCCCACTAAAAGGCCAACTTCTACGTGTGGAATATGCATAGAATAAAATAGCCCCTAAATAGCCATGATAGCTGCGCTATAGCTGCCCGGGAGCCTCGCCCTATGCTATGTCTGCTGCCGCGAAAACCTCTACATATCCCTCCAAATGGCTCAAAAATCAGCAAAAGCCTTCAGAAATCATCTCTCCCACCAGAATTGTTTCCGCTATTTGCTGCGATTTCCCGCCGCTATAGCTGTTGGGAGAGGCCGCCGTGAAATCGTTTCTCCCACGATTTTAATCTATGGGAATATGTACTTTGGTCTTCACTTTTGTGAGTACGATCTTCTTGAGCACATCGACAGGACGACCCAACTCCTCGGCGTGCATGCCGAGTGGATGGCCATCGACGCCACCATGGTCCGGTGGTTCTTCCTCGCCGTCTCCAAGAATATTTTCCACACCATCGTTCATGTGGATGACAATGCGCATAAGGTGTGGACCAAGATCACCAGCCTATTTACAGACAACAAGCTGCAACGCACGATTTTTCTTCAGCAGGAGTTCTATGGTTTACACGAGAACGACTCCTCCATCGACGAGTTTCACATGCGTCTCAAAGCTCTGTGATGAGTTGTGAGATTTAGTGTTCTAGGTCTCCGACGAGCTCCTCATCTCCATGCTGATGGACGGCCTCAAGGAGGATCACAATGACACCGCCTCCAAGGTCATGCTCCTCACCATGCCGACCTATGAGAAGATTGTTGCCTATCTTCATCTTGAGGAGCGCCACATCAAGCAGCAGGGGGCGCGTGCAGTCCACACTGCCCTTGTCGTTGGCATCTCGCACGGTGGTCCCTCTTCATCGTCGCCTCTACCACCCTAGCTCCTGCGTAGCCGCAGCCACATGCGGCCTCTTACCACAGGGGGGCACAAGTATGGTGTTCTTAATGGCCAGGAATGCTCTAACGTGCGTGTGCTGCCCTATCAGCGGTAGGCATCGCATCCGTCGATGTCAAGGAGTGTCGAGTACAACCCCTAGACTGCATTTGTCCATGCCTACACTATGTCCGTGCCTCGCGCGCCGGCTCCCGGTCTTATGGGTTCCTACTCGCCTGCCCACCAGGTGTTCTTCGGCGCGCCCCAGTATGGTGCCACTCCAGGTTTTGGCGCCCCGCGCTGCCCGCTATGCCGTCTCCCATCCTTGTTGTGGGATCCGGTGATGCTCACCGCCCTATAGACCGCCCCTATCCAACTCATTATGGTGGTGGCAGTGATTGGTTCATGGACACCGGAGCTACCTCTCGACCCACTGCCATTTTCGCCCACATCATTGTTGGTGATGGGTCCACTCTTCCCATTATACACATCGGTCGCACTTCTTTTCCCTTGTCAGCTTCATTCTTGTCATTTAATAATATTGTTGTGTCTCCACGCCTCATTAAAAACCTTGTCTATGTTTTTTTACTTTAACTCGCGATAGTCCTGTCACTCTTGAATTTGATGAATTTGGTTTTTCTGTTAAGAATGTCTGAACCAGGATTGTTCTACACCGATGTGACGTCGTCGGTGATATCTGCCCTGCTCATTCAACATTATTGTTATCCATATCCACACTAGTTTCCCTCTCTGCCAGTATCGAGCTCTGGCATGCCCGTCTTGGTCACCCTAGCTCCGTTTCTCTTAGTCATCTTCTTAAGGAGTTTTATTATCCATGGAATAAAACAGATGCTCACGCATGTCATGCTTGTTGTGTGGGTAAACATGTTCGGCTTCCATTTAGCTCGTGATCCAGCATAGCGTCATTTCCCTTTTAGTTAATACATAGTGATGTTTGGACCTCCCATGTTACAAGTAATACTAGCTACGTATGTTATGTTATGATTTTTGATGATTTTTTCCACCATGTGTGGACATTTCCTCTATGACATAAGTCCGATATCGCACACACTCTCATTTTGTTCTAATCTTATGTGTCCATCATGTCTGATTGCTCCATTCATGGACTCCAAACCAATCATGGAAAGGAATTCGACAATCTTGCCATCAGCTCGCTTCTTAGCTCCAATGGCACCATCTTCGGCCTCACATGTCCATACGATTCCAGCAAAACGGTCATGTTGAATGCATTATCCGCACCAACAATGAATGTGTTCACACATTATTTCATGCCAATACCCCTCTTCGGTTTTGGCCTGACGCCCTAGCTACAACATCTTTGCTCCTCAAACTTTGCCATTGCTGCAAAGAGAGCCTTGGCTCAGTGGTTGGGCATGCGGTTGTGCAGCCCAACGACCCGAGTTCAATTCCTAGAATTGACAGGTGATGCACAGGGGGTTTTCTCCATTTATTGAGGATCAAGTTTGACGTGTGGTGAAACTACTCATCAAAAATATCTTGATACTCATTTAAAAAAAATCTGAGGACCATGTTTATCTTGGTACTCATACTAAAATGGTTGTATGCATCCCTAGTTGGTGCAGAGGCCGGGAAGTAAAAACCTCTCCCATTTATAAGATCTTCTC
Organism: Hordeum marinum; assembly: GCA_022496015.1. Classification (NCBI taxonomy): domain Eukaryota; kingdom Viridiplantae; phylum Streptophyta; class Magnoliopsida; order Poales; family Poaceae; genus Hordeum; species Hordeum marinum. The sequence continues at coordinate 339,161,981 of CM039676.1, read as the reverse complement.
CCTCCGCTCCCGTGCGGCCGCCACCGGGCCGCACCGGGCGGTCTCCACCCAACTCCCCTCGACCCCCGCTCCTTTCCCTCCCTCCGCCGCCGCCGGCAACGTCGCCGGGCGAAGGCCCTATGGCGCGGCGGCGGAGGACGCGGGCGGCTGCATCTCGTCCTCAATCTACTACATCTCGCCGGCTTCGGCGACGGCTCACGGAGGCACTCCGGGTCTACACCGCATCACGAGGATCATGGCGGTGGTGGTCATCTCCTACGTCGGAGGTGGTCGGCCTGAGACTGGGTGATCAGATCTCCAGATCTGTCGTCTAGTCCCGGCTGCGAGTCGGGGAGACATAGTTGCCGGTGAAAACCAAGCCGACGGCGGACGATGGCGGCGTTCTGTGCCGTTACCTTGATGAAGGCTTCGTCCTGTAACTAATGTTGATCCACTCGTGCTGCTCCGGGGAAAACCCTAGGATCTGGTTTTTCAGATCGGACAATGGCGGCACTGCGGTGTCGTTCCTCTCTTGGGAGCATCGTTTGTGGAGCAGCGGTGGAAGACAAAGGCAGGAGGTGGAGCATCTTGGTCCTGCATGGAGCTTCGGTGGTGATGCCAGGTCATGCCTGGCCGACAGGTGCTACGCTTTGCCATGCCTGTTCGGCAGGTGCTACGCATGACAGATCTTACACAGTCTTCGCGTCTGGATGACCACCACATTATCGCGTTTTGTAGGTGTCAGTGGGGGCTTCGGCTGGCTTGATGTATGTTCTTGTCAGACCTTTGTTGAATAAGTAATAAAGATGGTTGTATGCATCGATTGATGCAGAGGCCGGGGGTCTTAACCTCCTTTTCTAAAAAAAACTTCGCCATTGCCGCGTTCGTTGGAATTATGCGTAGGACGTCCGGCTTCGCCATGGCCATGTCTGACATCTGGCTGCGGCCCTCGTAGTGTCGGTCCGGCCGCCGGCGAGGTAGAGTAGGACATGGGACACTAGCCGGCTCAAGGGACTCGATCCACTGTCGTCTCCCATGCCCTATTCTTCCTCGTCGAAGCCCGAAGTCCAGACGGTGCGAGTCGACATGAGGTCGATGACGGATCCTTCCGGGAAAGAGCCGACGTCCACCACGACATGGTTGCGTCGCCCGCATTGGTGCACCCTACGGGGCGCCGATGAGTGTGACTCCGCCTCTCCAACATCCACTGCCGCGAGGGCCTCCGCCGCATCCCGTTCCCGCTGCCTCGCCCGGCAGGCACACCGTGCCATGACATCGTCCGATGACGGCCATGCTTCCTGCTCGGCGCGCCAACGAAGGGGTGCGCTTCTACCAAGGCGTTCAGACGCCAGACGGACCGCACCGCCTCCGGTGAGGCAACGACACCGAATCCAAACATCGGTTGTGCGAACACAATGGTTCTCGGCGTTGCGAGTCCGAGCGTTGTCGTCATGCGCCCGCCTCTCGGGAGCGGTGGAGCACAACCCGGACAATCATCTCCTTCTCGGTGCCGCGTGGGATGAGCTTGTGGTCGACGGATCTGGAGGTCAAGGACTCAGATCCGCTGCCCGTGATCCCCCATATCCGCCCCATATTTAGGCTAAATATGAGACGTGTCGGTCAACTGGGTCGTTTGAAACCGGTTTTAGAGACCCGTTTGGGTCGCATTTTTACGGCCGGCCAGTGGTCATGCGGCCTATCTAAACGTTTAAAACCGATATGAGGGGTGTGGCTGTAGATGCTGTGTCCACTTAATAGTATCCCACGAGTGCTCACTAATTATCGCAAGCGACAATGCAGCTGGGATCGGGGAACCTTCGCAGCTCGGAATTATGTGCTGTCGCTCCTCCGGCGTCGTCTCCGCATAAATCCGCCTAGGAAATACGCTTGTGTGACCCTCCGTGGAATCCAACGAACACACTCTTCAGGCATCATCGGCGTGAACCGCATCACAAGCCTCGCAAAGGTGGTACCCATCTCTTGTTGCATCCATCCCCACATCAGCAAGAGAGAGAGAGAGAGAGAGAGAGGAGGGCTAGTGAGGCGGGGAAGTGGGGGTGGTGGCGACGGACCGGCGGCGGACATGCATCAGAATGGACTGGATGGCAGTGGAATGGACTATTATTTTTCACACACCACAACTCGTGGGTTTCAAAGGGTTAAACAGGTCTTCTCTCCGTTGGTGATGCATGGCAAAGTGATGGATCTCAAATGATCAATCGCGTCTGCTCGTCGTTGCGATTGACATGACGAAACTGACGGCGTGCAGGGCATGCAACTAATTTTTTTCGCATTTGATAGTGGCACAGACCGAATTCATAAGGTTTGGTTGGCAGCCATCAAATAATGAATTGTTTAGTGGCACAAACAAGGGATGGGACTGGGTCCTGTTTAATCCCATCTAAACCCACTAATAAACTAACTGTTTAAATTTTTGTTTTTTATTAAAGAAAATGAACTATGAAGCTAGATAAAGCTAACTAAATGGGACATGCGGACGTAGCTTATTTGTCATTTACATTCCTAGGACGAACCCCAATGTCCTATAAGTTTTTGAAATATCTATCCAGACTTGATATAAAGGGGAGATGTGCCATATATGATTCGTTACCTGCTTCACCCCAAGAGCATCTCTGGTAGAATCGTCGTTCGCCCAAATATGACATAGGTAGTCAAGATATTCCTACACATGAGAAGACAAAACTCACATCATCATAATGCAGAAATGAAATTTGTATCGAACTAAAAACGAATCTTCTTCAAAATGATCACCCAGGGTAAAAGCTAGAGTAACTTACAGAACAATTTAGGGTAGGTTGTTCAGGAGACGTCTCACTTAACTGACTGTATTCTTCTGACAGAAATCTATGTGTTAACGTACCCCGTACACAACGGACACCCAAGATTTGTCCTTGATTAACTTCAGACATGAGCTGCAATTAATACAAGGCACGGGTATAATATACATAGGTCCAACGGGAGCTCGTATAAACTAAATTTGGAACCTTTAGTAGTAGGAGTCTTACATTTGCAATGGTGTCTAGCACCATGGCGCACATTTTGTCCGTTGGTCGTATATAGCTTCCTTTACAGTTCCGCATTGCAGCCTTTGGAATAAAGATAAAGGAAAATAGCGTTACCGAATACCGACTAGATATAATTCCAACACATGATTGTCACACAAGCCAGCAATTGCATTGTATATGTGGAATTACCTCATATAGTTGATCAGATATAATTCCAAAGCCATGAGCATATGGTACTCTGAAATTGTCATCATAATCGGAGCCTGTAATAGGGTTGCCGACTAGATAGCCCTATAATTTGTTGGATTCATAATGAACAGAACAAAGAACAAAAGATAATTGAAAGCACGACTTTTATTCAGTACCATTACTTATTCTAGTTGATTGAAGGAAACTATTATTTGCTTGAAGCCTAATGAATTCACTTGCCTTGAGATTAATCCTGGGTTGCTTCCCCTGTTCGATTTCTGAAACCAAAATAAAGATCACATTAGAACTACTAAGATAAGAGGCCATGATCAATCACAAGCAACTCCAAACTTTAATTGGAACAGTTGATTATTTACTAAAGATAATGACTGATGAAGTCCTGCAAATTTTGATCTTATATTTTCTTTGCTGCAAATGAAGTTACCAGATTATCATATCCTTATTATTTTTAGAATCCTTTTCCGGACTTACCTTGTGAAATGTGGTCTGCGATAATTGGAGACATCTTTCCAGCATATGAACTTCCTCCAATAAAGAAAGGATTTGTTTGGTAGCGTGGGTGATCGATAAACCACTGCATCAGCATGCACAGAACGATAAGAAAATCACACGCATTTTATTCCGACTTCAACTGCTGTACATAGAAAATCAGTTTCACCTTGTTGAGAAATATTAAGACATGCAACGAAAAGGAGAAATCCCCAATATCACGATAACCTTCCATATCACGAGCATACGAGAAACCAGTACCCACTGGTGAATCCAACAAGATGATGTTTGCTATCTGAAATTACTAATATGAGTACATGCTTATTTGAACGGATATGTATAGAGGAGCGTCATTAGTGTTAAGATCAAATAATATCTCACCTTGGACCATGAATAGGGATTATAGGCCAGCTGTGGCAAGCTACCATTATAAGGTGCCAGCACAAATTTCATAGGACCTGTGGAGCAAATATCACTTATTATATCTCATGTAAAAATGAAATACAAATAAAGATCTATCTGGTGGCAAAAGGGGCCATGAGGTGTTCAGTGGGATAAACTAGTTATTTTAGTTGATCGAAACTGGGAAAACATGACATAGTGTTCTTCATTTCTTAAAAAAAAATACAAGCTGGCATATATTGATATATATACTCCCTCGTCCCAAAATAAGTGGCGACAGCGCCACTTATTTTGGGACGGAGGGAGTATATTTTTAGGGAAAGACCAGGACTATAGTGCGTATTATTATTAATTTTGAAAAATAATACAAATAGAGTTCCAAAATAAATAAAACTATACAGCGCAAAAGGAATAAACAACTAAACTAGACTTAAGCTAATGAAAATACAACAACAAGGGAAACACCAAGAATCATCTGAAAGCCTGGACCCACTCTATATGATTCAGATGTAGTAATTTTTTCTTGAACTTTTTCTGATGTAGTAATTGACAACAAGGGAAACAACAAGCTCGTCTGTGCATTCAGTAATCTAGTAGAGACTGGCCAAATGCCTTCCACGAAGGTTGTATGCACTCGTGCGTCTTGCTAGGTAGGTTGCTTTGTTGGCTTGGCCCTAGCCAAGAGTAAGAAGGACAAGAGAGATAAATCGGCCTCTGCACTAATTACGCTTTTCATCCTGTAATTTGACTCCACATTATCAGGTTTGCAAATGATATTGGGTTCTTTTAGTTTTAGCCAAACCCCATGAGTAGATACCTGATGTACAATCAGTTTTGCACTAAGTCCATGGAATTCAGAATTTTTGGATTTTGTTTCATAGTGATTTTTCAATGTACTGTTCACCCGGGTGTGGGTATAAGTAGAAAAACACTCTCGATCTATCCTATAAATTTCACAGGTCCGTTAAAAGGCGCAGAATTTTGTAACACAGCCTGATAAACATTTGCAAACTCGGATGAATTGCTCTGCGCTATCACTGAATTAGAGATTAATAAAAGGTGAACTTCACTCTTCATCTTAAACTAGTTCCATGTAGTTCTGGCTAGTAAACACAAGAGGACGAGGGTCTCACCAACTTCGAAGAAAATCATGTCAGAGCAGAAAGGCCCTCCCGTCATCCACAGGATCACGGGGTCCGTGTCGGGGTTGCTCTCTGACTCCACGAAGTAGTAGAAGAGCTCCGCTCCCGTCTCCTCGTCCACGCTGATGTACCTGCGGAAGATCACTTGAAAAGGGAAAAAGCATGGAAGCTTGCAGTTGCAGGAAGAGGTTGTGCTGCGGCTTACCCGGTCTCCAGGTGGAACGGGAGGCGGCCATGGAAGCCCGGGAGATGGGTCACCACCGACGCCGAGCGCGAGAGCGGCAGAAGAAGCAGAACGAGGGGAACCATGAGACTCTGGAATAACAAGGAAGCTTTAACCATGGTGTCCAACGGCCTCTCCTTTCCTTGTCGACCGTGAACCTTATACAGCTCAGTTTGGAATGTAGAACCACACGAAATTGGGAGCTTTCAGGTAACTATATATCTACCTTATCGAGGTGGGCCATCAGAAACAGTTAAGTGACTCCAGCTACCTTGATTGGACAGGTAGGGACCGGCCACCTACAATGACAACTGAGACCACGTGAAACACGTGCGAAATAAATAGAAACAAGACACATAGACACTGGAGCTAGGGGAAAATATCCAGCCATACCAACAGTCACATGCTCCCATGCTACCAACTTGAAAATTTCAAATTTAAACATTCCAAAAAATCATGAATGTTCGCAACACATACGTCGACAACCCCTAAAAAGTTCAGATAAAAATTCGAAATACACATGAAGAAACAAAAAAAGACAAATTCAGGATGTGAATAGTGTCATTTCTGCTTTTGTCTTCTTTTGACACTATTCATTATGGATTTTTCTTTTTTGTTTCTCGATGTGTATTTTGAATTTTGATCTGAAATTTTTAGTAGTCAACATATGTGCTGTGAACATCCATGAATTTTTCAGGATTTTTTGAAATATTTAGATTAGAGTTTTTCAAGTTTGTATCATGGTAGCATCTATGGGTTGGTATCACCTAATACTCACCCCTGGAGCTATGTGTGCATTGTCATGGAATAAAAAAGTTTAGGGGCAGCTAGGCGCCAGTTGATTGGCTCAAACTTCAATGGGTCGTCGCGTGATCGTTTGATTCATGTTCGTATAGCCAATAGATCTTCCGTTTCCTAAACTCAAGACAAAGATCGAAAGCGCTCAACTCCCCGACAACGACATCAAAAAAAATCTTGATGACCTGCACGTGCACAGGGTTTGGTTGTAGCTTTTTTTAAGTAAGAGTATCGATCCCACACTAACCACAGGAATCAATCTTCTGTATGATTTAAATACTACACTCGCAAGTTGTTAGCAACCCAAAGCAGTAATACTAAAATATGAAAAATGTAGTTGACGTAAAATTGAATATTTAAAGGAAAGAAAGTAGGAAATATTGAAAACCAGGGTGTGGAAATAAATAGGACTAAAGTGTTCCCGGGGAGTCCGGAATCCCCTCTATTGTGCTTATATAGCGATGCCTAAACACCACGCAATGTCAGATTCCTAAGCCACTTTGCATCTTTCTATTTGTGGGAAGAGCCGGTACAGATACGTACATACACTAGATAGCCCTGTATCACATACGCCACCATCGTCCTTTCCCACTCTGGTTATCAAATGGTGATTAAGGGGAAAGAGGTCCACGTGGATGCAACATGTAGGTGGTCTTTGTTTGATCCCTTGCTGTAATGATCCGCTATGAAGAGAGATGGTGTTTGTCACATCACCCACTTCTACAACCACATGGTTCACCAGCAATAATAACCTTCCATCCAAAATTGGCATATATTGGATGGTCGGCTTCACCCAACATAAAAAAATATCATTCACATAAACATGCAAAGAGGGTATTAAATCCTAATACCAAACGATCTATCACACACTAGGGTTCATCCATATCCTTGAGAACTAAGGGAACTACTCACACATGGAGGCAAGAAACATCATATCACTAGGATGGAAAACATGAATAGATCACACATGTATCACAAGGGTTATCCTCAATGGATCTCCAAGACTAAAATGGGTTGGATGTGGATGATGATGATGATGACGTTGAAGCTGTCCCGGTGAAGGTGGTGAAGGTGGTGGCCTCCTCCTTGTTGATTCCTCCCTTAGAGTTCCTCCTTCTGGACGAGCTTCTGGTAGTTGTGGGCGTCAGATCCCCGATCCGACTTCATAGGTGTGAAATACTCCGCCAACCAATGGTGGCACCACGCCATACGACCGCTCAAACGAGCGGGTGCTCTCGTATGGAAGGTTGTATTTTGCTTTGGGGATTCTGTGACGATTTCTCCTTTGGCCTTCTTGCTTGATTCTTGTATAGTAGGTAATTATCACTTTAAATATGTGATTTCACTACCATTTTTGGGGATTTTCTCCATGTTATGATAATTGGTCCAAAAAGCATTACTTGGGGAAAACCAACAAAAGAGGTGCGCGAACACGATAAAACTCTACAAATCCTACCATGTATGCATAAAATACTTATCAAGAATATCATGGTTTGACTAGTTTATGCTTGTGAGGTATTTTGCACCTTTTGTGCCTCCGCCCTTTCTCATGCCTATCCTCTCGCCATCCTTTCTTCTGAAGCTTGGTCTTTTTTCACCAATGTTGGTTACTTGTCTTATAATGATTTCCTATCATTTAAAATTTCTCGCTCTTGCATATTCCTAAATATTTTGAGGCAATTGCACACAAGACACAGTTGCATCAAGAAGGAAATTTGTTATAAATTAGTCTAACATGAACTATGTGTACATATAGGGAATACTCTTCAGTTGTGTAGGAAACAATCTCCCTATGACCTCTTTAGCTTAACATCATAAATGGATTCATTCATCTCAAATACCTAGTATTAAAGTGCAATAATGTTAAAATTTCAAAAAAAGCTCAATAATATTAAGAAAAAGTGCAATGGTGAGCTTCATGCGGACGTCGCCAACGAAACTCGCACCAAGTAAGGAATAAGCACAACCGAATCTTTTTTAGAGTACTCGATCTTTCAATCAGCATCAAAATATGATGATTTCAAATTGGTGTGTACCGTGGGGGTGCTAAGCAAACCCCGGTCCATCTCGTCCGATTCCACTTGTATCATGGGTAAGGCTTGAGCCAGGCAGAGCTAAAGTTAATACTGATGCTCCAATCGATAGAGGATTAGGAACAACATCTCATGGACACTAAACTCAAAGACCACTGGAAACAGAAACTTGTCAACCCAAGCACTAGTTCTAGTATCTCCGGTTCCAAAGGCAATTTATCACTAACCTCTATGTATCCCTTCAAGAGCAGATTGATCAATCCCTTGGTGAGGTCAAAACTAACATTCTTACCTAGATACATGAGGCTGGTGATGGCAAGGAGAACTGAATGAACCTGCTCAGCCATATAGAGCTGGTGGGTGATTTTGAGCAAATCCATGGATATGAGTATGATCTATCTAGTAAACCTGATGGGCTTGAGCAACTTCGAAATGATCTTCTCCCTAAAAGAGTTGACACAGAGCCTGATCCTAACATCAACAAGAAGTAGAGAAGTTGGGGCTCGATCCAGGCTAATAGGTGTAGTGGAAGAATTTCTAAAGATGGGAGAACTATCATGGAGATTTCTCGAGATAGGAAGAAAGCTCAAGGCCCGGGGGTGCAAGGGGGCTCCACTTGAAGTTTCAAGGTATAATTTAAAAAAATTACCTCAATTTAGAATAGTTGGTATGTCTAGACTGTAGGAGTTAAAATATATTGTGTGCATGCTAAAGGCTCTCATGATTGTGTTGGCAATCATGATCCTCGTAAACCTTCTTCTAGCATACTAACACTATTTGTGTTGATAAAGTTCTAGTCAAGGCTCTTGTGTTGGAAATATGCCCTAGAGGCAATAATAAATTGGTTATTATCATATTTCCTTGTTCATGATGATCATTTATTATCCATGCTATAATTGTGTTGATCGGAAACTCAGATACATGTGTGGATACATAAACAACACCATGTCCCTAGTATGCCTCTAATAGACTAGCTCGTTGATCAAAGATGGCTATGGTTTCCTAGTCATGGACATGAGATGTCATTTGGTAACGGGATCACATCATTAGGAGAATCATGTGATGGACAAGACCCAAACTACAAACGTAGCATATGATCGTGTCATTTTATTGCTATTGTTTTCTGCATGTCAAGTATATGTTCCTATGACCATGAGATCATGCAACTCACTGACACCAGAGGAGTGCCTTGTGTGTATCAAACGTCGCAACGTAACTGGGTGACTATAAAGGTACTCTACACGTATCTCCGAGGGTGTCTGTTGGGTTGGCATGGATCAAGATTGGGATTTATTACTCCGTGTGATGGAGAGGTATCTCAGGGCCCACTCGGTAATACAACATCACAACAAGCCTTGCAAGCAATGTGACTAAGTGCTAGTCATGGGATCTTGTATTACGGAATGAGTAAAGAGACTTGCCGGTAATGAGGTTGAACTAGGTATGGAGATACCGACGATCGAATCTCGGGAAAGTAACATACCGAAGAACAAAGGGAACATCATACGGGATTAACTGAATCCTTGACACAGAGGTTCGACTTATAAAGATCTTCGTAGAATATGTACGAACCAATATGGGCACCCAGGTCCCGCTATTGGTTATTGACCATAGAGGTGTCTCGGTCATGTCTACATAGTTCTCGAACCCGCAGGGTCTGCACACTTAAGGTTCGTTGATGTTAAAAGTATAGAGTTATGTATGGTGGTGAGCAAAGGTTGTTTGGAGTCCTGGATGAGATCCCGGACATCATGAGGAGCTTAGGAATGGTCTGGAGGTAAAGATTGATATATAGGAAGTCCTGTTTTGGTCTCCGAAAAAGTTTCGGGCTCATCGGTAGTGTACCGGGAGTGCCGGTAGTGTACCGGGGGACCATCGGGAGGGGTATTTTGACCCAAGAGGCTACATGGGCTGTGGGAGAGTGAATACCAGCCCTTAGTGGGATGGTGTAAGTCCCACACAAGGCCCATGCGGCTGGGAAAGAAAATCCCAAAGAGAAAACGTGGAAAAAGGCAAAAAAAAAGGCAAAAAAAAAGGGAAGGAGTCCTAGTCCTACTAGGATTGGAGGAGGATTCCTCCTCTCCTATCCACTTCGGCCGAAGCCTCCTAGGGCTGGCCCTTTGGCCAAGCCTCCTCATCTCTTCCTCTTATATATACTAGAGGTTTTAGGGGTTTTGCACTAGATTTCCTGCCACGTGCTACCCTCTTCTCTAGTGCATAGTTTCTCCTCTAGATCGGTTTTACGCAGTGCTTAGGTGAAGCTCTGCCGGAATTGCTCCACCACCATCGCCGCAGCGCCGTCGCACTGCCGGAGAACTCTTCTACCTCTCCGCTCCCTCTTGCTGGATCAAGAAGGCGGAGATCGTCATCGAGCTGTACGTGTGCTGAACGTGGAGGTGTCGTCTGTTCGGCGCTAGATCGGAAGGACCGTGATCAAGATCGCGGGACGGATCGTGATGAGATCGCGGGACGGATCGTGATGAGATCGCGGGACGGATCGTGATGAGTTCGTGGGACAGATCATGATCGGATCGCGGGACGGATCGTGATGAGATCGTGGGACGCTCGGCGATTTGGATCACGAAGACGTTCGGCTACACCAACCGCGTTTCTTATCGCTTCTCGCTTAGCGATCTACAAGGGTATGTAGATCCACTCTCCCTCTCGTAGATGCTCATCACCATGGATAGATCTTGCGTGTGCATAGGAAACTTTTTGTTTCCCATGCAACGTTCCCCAACAGTGGCATCATGAGCTAGGTCTATGTGTAGATGAGATCTCGAGTAGAACACAAAGAGTTTGTGGGCGTTGATGCTTAGATTGCTTCCTCCCTTGAACACAAAGAGGGAATTCAAAGTTGGAGAATATGTTCTTTTGTACAACTCTCGTTTTAGATTTTTTGCAAGAAAACTTCTTCCAAATGGGAAGCACCATATGTTATCGAAGAGGTTTATTGCTCTGGAGCTATCAAGATTAATAATGCCGAAGGCACTAACCCGAAGGTGGTCAATGGAAAATGAATTAAACACTATATCTCAGGTACGCCTATTAATGTTGAAAGCAATATTATCCAAACCATGACATCGGAGGAACACATAAAAGAAACCTTCCAAAACACTCTAGAATCCTGAAAAAGAGGAGGTACGTTATACGGTAAGTAAACGGACTCCGAAAAATCCGCAAAAATATTTTCTATCAGTTTTGGAATATTACAAAAATTAGGAAAATAAGAAATAAACCGGAAAGCAACCAAGGTGAGCACGATACACCAGGGCGCACCTACCCTCCCTAGCGCGCCCTGGTCGGTTGTGCCCTCCTCGGGCACCTTCTCGACTCCGTTTTCCTTCCATATTCTTGTTTCCCAAGATTAAAACAATCTATATATATCCCCGATTGTTTTGATCAACGCATTGCAGAAATATTCCCTGTTCTTGTTTCATAAGGTATGAAGCACTCTCAAGCCATTGAGATGCATGAGGGGGTGCTCCACATCCGAGATGTTCAGGGGGGCAAGAGGACGGTAAGCATGGAGGGCGGACTTGAGGTGGTGGAATAAGACATCTTCAAGTGCCAAGGGATGGTGGAGCGTGGACTTAGTGCTAATCACTCCATGATCACGAAATTCACCCGTGATCACATGATGGATGGGAGGTCCATGAAGGACATCATCTTCACCTTCAACGAGCAAATCAATTTTCTGCAAAGTCAAATCTATGATCTTCAAAACCAAGTTTTTGAGTATGAAGCAAGATTTAAAGGTATGAGTTTAGCTGCCAATTGCAGGACTCGAGAGACTCGTGCATCAACTTTTGATGGTGATCCCTTGCCCTGGAAGCTGGAGGAGAAACCTACTACCTCATCACCACCACCTTCATCATCTTCACCACGAAAGGAGACTTGAGTACATGGGTATGGGCACTCTCCTTGGCTTGAGCCAAGCTTGGGGGAGATGCCCCGGTATCGTATCACCATCACTTTTTATTTACCTTTACCTATTTTATTTCGATCTTTAGCTATTTCGTGATTTAGTTGAATAAATGCTTAGTATGATCTATTTTCGAGTGCTAGTTTCGTGATCTATCTATCTATGTAATCGAGTGAGAGTTATATAGTAAAGTTTAGTTTGACCCCTTGCTTCTTTACTTTCTTGTTGCAATCATAATAAAAGAAAATAAATGAAATGATCATATGCTAATATTATGGTAAGTAATGACATCACATAAGGAAAAGTATAAGTGGTAAAATTTATTGGAGAATGACAAACATAGCATTGGTCAATGATACAATTCATGAAAGAATTAATAAGGGAAGAGAAGATTCACATGCAAATACACTATCTTGGACATCTTTTATGATTGTGAGCCCCCCATTAAATATTATATGCCAAAATTGTTGAAGTTGTACAAGGAAGACAACGTAATGATTTATGTTTGTTCATATTCACATAGAAGTTATATTGTCATAGATCCTTCAACATGTGGTGCTTGCTCAATATCTTTTCTAGTCAAAAATTCCGCACTAAGTAGAGATACTACTTGTGCATCCAAAAACCCTAAATCCAAACTCGTGTTTTGAGAGTCCACCATATCTACCTATGGATTGAGTAAGAACCTTCAAGTAAGTTATCATAGGTGCACTAAGTCAATAAAATTGCTTCTAAATGTGTTTGATCAATTAGTGTAAGAGAAAATTGAGCATTATACGAACTTGTGATGGCATAGTAATAAAAGCGACGGACTGCATAATACACTTGCTATCACAAGGGGCAATTTAATGTGACGTTATTTTGCATTAAGGTATTTGGCATACAAACTAAAAAGTGCATGACAACCTCTTCTTCCCTCTGCGAAGGGCCTATCTTTTACTTTTATGCAAGAGTCAAAGTATTCTTCCCTATTCCTTTTTACTTTTTCTTTTTGCAAGCACCATGTGGTGGGGAAAGATCTAGGCACATATATCCAGTTGGATATGGGTGAGCATGAGTTATTATTTTTTACGTCACCTTTGAGGTGAAACTATAAGCCCCTATCTTTCTATGTGTCCGGTTGAAACTTTTTGCTCATGGGTATGTTGTGAGTGTTAGCAATCATAGAGGATTGATACGTCTCCAACGTATCTATAATTTTTGATTGTGTCATGCTATTATATTATCTGTTTTGGATGTTTTATATGCATTAATATGATATTTTATATTATTTTTGGGAATAACCTATTAATCTAGAGCATAGTGCTAGTTTCTGTTTTTTTCCTTGTTTTTGAGTATTGCAGATATGGAATATTAAACGGGGTCCAAAGAGAATAAAATCTTCGCGATGATTTTTTATGGAACAAAAGAAATCTACCAGGATTGGAGTGCAAGGCAAGGACCTTGCCAGGAAGTCACAAGCCAGGGGTGCGGCCACCCCCCTGGCCGTGCCTGGCAGGCTTGTGACTCCCTAGCAGGAGTCCTAGCCCTAATCTTCGTCCTATAAATACCCAAATATTTCCCAATACCAAAACGAGCCATGCAAATACTTTTCCGCCACCAGAAGCCTCCGTTCCCGAGAGATCCAATCTTGGAGCCTTTTCCGGTAATCTGCCAGAGGGGGATCCGATCACGGAGGGCATCTACATCAACTCCATTACCCCTCCGATGATGCGTGAGTAGTCCACCATAGACCTACAGGTCCATAGCTATTAGCTAGATGGCCTCTTCTCTCTCTTTGTGCTTCAATACCATGTTCTTCATGATCTTCATGGAGATCTATCCGATGTAATACTCTTTTGCGGTGTGTTTGTCGAGATCCGATGAATTGTGGGTTTATGTTCAGATTATCCATGAATATTATTTGAGTCTTTTCTGAATTCTTATATGCATGATTTCATATCTTTGCAACTCTCTTCGAGTTATTGGTTTGGTTTGGCCAACTAGATTGGTAAATCTTGCAATGGGAGAAGTGCTTAGTTTTGGGTTCAATCTTGTGGTGTCCTCACCCAATGACAAAGTAGGGGTAGTGAGTCACGTATTGTATTGTTGCCATCAAGGGTAACAAGATGGGGTTTTCATCATATTTCTTGAGTTTATCCCTCTACATCATGTCATCTTACCTAATGCGTTACTCTATTCTTCATGAACTTAATACTCTAGATGCAGGCAGGAGTCGGTCGATGTGTGGAGTAATAGTAGTAGATGCAGAATCGTTTCGGTCTACTTGACATGGACATGATGCCTATATTTATAATCATTGCCTTGGATATCTTCATAATTATTCGCTTTTCTATCAATTGCTCGACGGCAATTTGTTCACCCACCGTGGTACTTTCCTTCAAGAGAGAAGCCTCTAGTGAAACCTATGGCCCCCGGGTCTACTTTCCATAATATATTTTTAGATCTATAAACCAAAAATACCAAAAATACCTTGTTGCAATTTATTTACTTTTTACTTTCTGCAATCTTTTACATCTATCTCTATCAGATCTAATCCTTGCAAATAACCGTGAAGGGATTGACAACCCCTTTATAGCGGTGGGTGCAAGAGTTTGATTGTTTGTGTAGGTGCATCCATTGGTGACTTGCTTGTTCCTCCTACTAGATTGGTACCTTGGTTCTCATCAACTGAGTGAAATACTTATCTACTTTGCTGCATCACCCTTTCCTCTTCAAGGGAAAACCAATGCAATCTCAAGAGGTAGCAAGAAGGGCTTTTGGCACCGTTGCTAGGGAGGATACATAGCAAGTCAAGACAAGAACTCTCCCGTCAACTTGCCAATTTCTGGCGCCATTGTCGGGGGGATACATAGCAAGTCAAGACAAGAACTATCCCGTCAACTTGCCAATTTCCGACGCCATTCCGGGGAGGATACACATCAAGCCTACCAAGTACCCATCACAAACTCATCTCTTGCATTTACATTATTTGCCATTTGCCTCTCGTTTTCCTCTCCCCCTCTTCTAAAACGATTATCAGAAAATACCAAAAATATTTGCCTTTTTATTCGCCCTTCTTCTGATTGCCTTTTTTGGTTGACCTTTTTCTTGCCGGTTTTTTGCTTGTTACTATGACTAGCGTTACTACCTCCCCTTTGTCACCACACTTTGAAATTCTATACTTCAAACAAAAATAAGGGGAAAATTTGAAAGATGCCTAGTATTGACTGATGGAATCCCATCATATTTCCAATCTAAAAGGAGATACAAAAGTTTTGCTTAGAAATTTTTACATTGGATTGGCTTTACATCATAGAAAGTTTTTGGATTTTTCCTTAGAAGGGAACTTTATTGAACTTGATGCAAGTACCGCTTATAAAGTTTTGGAAGGAATTTTGGGGGTCCCCCCACAAAAAAAGGGGCCTACCTTTTCACAAGAAGGAGCTCAAATTCTCGATGCATTGAGTGACTTGCATAAACACTTAGTCGAGTTACAAAAAAATCATGAACCCCTCAAACACATCAATGGGAATCTCGGTCGCTTAAACACTTTGATTACCCTTTGCAATAAGCGATTGGATATTTTGAATCTTAAGATGGCTCCTTTGCCCGAAAACCCGGGGAAGTGGAAAGAGCCCCCCGGATTCGAGAAGGCCCTCACAAAGGTTGCTAATACCAAATATGACAATACCTAGATCTATTGTGTTTTGCCTAGCTAAGGGCGTTAAACAATAGCGCTTGTTGGGAGGCAACCCAATTTTATTTTTATGTTTTGTGTTTGCTTCTGGTTTTTGAGTGTTTCCCACATTATTACTTCTGTAATAATTGTGTTTTGGTGTTTTAATTAGTCTTTGAGCCAAGTAAGACCTTTGGGATGGTGTATGGTGGTTGTTGATTTGATCTTGTTGAAAAACAGAAACTTTTGCGCCCAGTCTAGGAACTTTATAAATTTTTCAGAGCGTCGAATGAGTATGAAATTTTTACACAAGATTGATATACAAATTTCCCAGTTTTTCCTAATTGTTTAGAAGTTTTTGAGTTACAGAAGTATATGAAGTTTTCAGATTGCTACAAAATGTTCTGTTTTTCACAGATTCTGTTTTCTTTGAGTTGTTTACCTATTTTGATGTATCTATGGGTTGTATCGGGGGGTATGAACCATGAAGAAGTTATAATAAAATAGGTATTACACCAATATAAATAAAGAGTGAGTTCACAACAGTGCCTAAAGTGGTGATTTATTTTCTTATACTAATGGACCTCATGAGTTTTCTGTTAAGTTTTGTGTTGTGAAGTTTTCAAGTTTTGGGTAAAGATTTGATGGACTATGGAATAAAGAGTGGCAAGAGCCTAAGCTTGGGGATTCCCAAGGCACCCCAAGTCATATTAAAGGATGCAAAAGAACATAAGCTTGGGGATGCCCCGGAAGGCTGTTAGGAAACGTCGCATGGGAAACAAAAAAATTCCTACGCACACGCAAACCTATCCATGGTGATGAGCATCTACGAGAGGGAGAGTGGATCTATGTGCCCTTGTAGATCGCTAAGCGGGAAGCATTAAGAAACGCGGTTGGTGTAGTCGAACTTCTTCGCGATCCAAATCGCCGAGCGTCCCGCGATCCAATCACGAACCGTCCCGCGAACACATCATGATCCGTCCCGCGAACTCATCACGATCCGTCTCACGATCTTGATCACGATCTGTCCCGTGAACTCATCACGATCCGTTCCGTGATCACATAACGAACCGTCTCGCGATCTCGATCACGGTCCTTCCGATCTAGCGCCGAATGGACGGCACCTCCGCGTTCAGCACACGTGCAGCTTGATGACGATCTCCACCGTCTCGATCCAGCGAGAGGAGGTGGAGAGGAGAGAGAGTTCACCAGCAGCATGACGGCGCTCCGGTGATGGTGGTGGAGCAATTCCGGCAGGGCTTCGCCTAAGCGCTGCAGAAAACCGATCTAGAGGAGAAACTATGCACCGGTATAACGGGTAGCACGTGGCCGGAAATTCTGTCCAAAAACCACCCAATCCACTAGTATATATAGCAGGAGAGGAGAGGAGAGGAAGCCAAGGCCTTTGGGTCGGCCAAAATAGGAGGTGGGAAGCAATCCTACTTCACCTCCAATCCTAGTTGGAGTAGGATTGCCTCCTATTGGCTGATTTTCCACTTTTTGCTTTAGGACTTTCTCTCCTGCACCATGGGCCTTTGTGGCTATTTTACCAGCCCACTAAGGGCTGGTTATTATTCTCCCACAGCTCATGGACCTCTTGGGGTCGAAATACCCCTCCCGGAGGCCTCCCGGTACACTATCGGCACTCCCGGTACACTACCGATGAGCCCGAAACTTTTCCGGAAACCAAACTGGGACTTCCTATATATGAATATTTACCTTCGGACCATTCCAGATCTCCTCGTGACGTCCGGGATCTCATCCGGGACTCCGAACAAACTTCGGTCACCACCATACATAACTCTACACTACTGAAACGTCACCGAACCTTAAGTGTGCAGACCCTGCGGGTTCGAGAACTATGTAGACATGACCGAGACACCTCTACGGTCAATAACCAATGGCGGGACCTGGACTTCCACATTGGTTCCTACATATTCTACAAAGATCTTTATCGGTCGAACCTCTATGTCAAGGATTCAGTTAATCCGGTATAACGTTCCCTTTGTTCTTCGGTATGTTACTTGCCCGAGATTCGATCGTCGGTATCTCCATACCTAGTTCAACCTCGTTACCGGCAAGTCTCTTTACTCGTTCCGTAATACAAGATCCCGCAAATAACAATTAGTCACATTGCTTGCAAGGCTTATTGTGATATTGCATTACCGAGTGGGCCCCGAGATACCTCTCCGTCACACGGAGTAACAAATCCCAGTCTCGATCCATGCCAACTCAACAGACACCATCGGAGATACCTGTAGAGCACCTTTATAGTCACCCAGTTACGTTGCGACGTTTGATACACACAAGGCACTCCTCCGATATCTGTGAGTTGCATGATCTCATGGTCATAGGAACACATACTTGACATGCGGAAAATGGTAGCAATAAACTGACACGATCATATGCTACGTTTGCAGTTTGGGTCTTGTCCATCACATCATTCTCCTAATGATGTGACCCCGTTATAAAATGACATCTCATGTCCATGGCTAGGAAACCTTAACCATCTTTTGATCAACGAGCTAGTCTATTAGAGGCATACTAGGGACATGGTTTTGTCTATGTATCCACACATGCATCTAAGTCTCCGATCAATACAATTATAGCATGAATAATAAACGATTATCATGAACAAGGAAATATGATAATAACTAATTTATTATTGCCTCTAGGGCATATTCCCAACAGTCTCCCACTTGCACTAGAGTCAATAATCTAGTTCACATCACTATGTGATTCGCATTGTTATGAATCTAACACCCAATGAGTTCTGGGGCTCGATCATGCTTTGCATGTGAGAGAAGTCTTATAGTCAACCGGTCTGTAACATTCAGATCTGTGTGTACTTTGCAAATCTCTATGTCAAACCGTAAACACTGCTACCACACTCCACTTGGTACTACTTCCAAATGGCTGCTCCGCTATATGTATCCAGATTGCTACTACTAGTCATCCGGATTGGTGCTAAAGCCTGCATCGACGTAACTCTTTACGACGAACTCTTTATCACCTCCATAATCGAGAAACATCTTCTCAGTCTTTCAGTTACTAAGGATAATCTTGACCGCTGTCCAGTGATCCACTCCTGGTTCACTCTTGTACCCCCTGACAAACTCATGCCAAGGCACACACATGTGCGGTACACAGCATGGCATACTGTACAGAGCCTATGGCTAAGGCATAGGGGACGACGTTCGTCCTTTCTCTTTCTTCTGCCGTTGTCGAGATTTGAGTCTCACTCAACTTCACACCTTACAAATCAGACGAGAACTCTTTCTCTGCCTGATCCATTTTGAACTCTTTCAAAATCTTTTCAAGGTATGCACTCATTGAAAGTCTCATCGAGCATCTTGATCTATCTCCTTTGAAAATCACTTTCCAAATGACCGTTTTATGCTTTCCAGAAACTCTACATTATTTCTGATCAACAATATGTCATCCACATATACTTATCAAAAATTCTACAGTGCTCCCACTCACTTTATTGCAAATACAAGTTTCTCGTAAACTTTGTATAAACATCAAAACTTTGATCACCTCATCAAAGCGTATATTCCAACTCCGAGATGCTTGCTTCAGTCCATGGAAGGATCACCGAAGCTTGCACACCTTTTAGCATCCTTAGGCCTGACAAAACCTTCTGGTTGTATCACATACAACCTTTCCTCAAGTAAACCGTTAAGGAAACGATGTTTTGACATCCATCTGCCAGATTTCATAATTGAAAACACAGCAACTGCTAACATAATTCCAACAGACTTTAGCACCACTACGAGTGAGAAAGTCTCATCGTAGTCAACTCCTTGAACTTGTCACAAACATCTTTGCAACAAGTCGAGCTTTACAAATAGTGACATTCACCATCAGTGTTTGTCTTCATTTTAAAGATCCATTTGTACTCAACGACCCGCCATCCAACGAGCAAGTCTACCAAAGTCTACACTTGGTTTTCATACATGGATCCTATCTCGGATTTCATGGCCTCCAACCATTTGTCGGAATCCGGGCCCATCATCGCTTCTCCATAGCTCGTAGGTTCATCGTTTGTCCAACAACATGACCTCCAAGACAGGGTTGTCGTACCGCTTAGGAGCAGTACACATCCTTGTCGACCTACGAAGTTCGATAGTAACTTGATCCTGAAGCTTCATGATCATCATCATTAACTTCCTCTTCAACTAACGTAGGCTTCACAGAAACAACATCCTGCACTGCGCTACTCTCTGGTTGAACAAAGTTTAAACAACCTCATCAAGTTCTATCTTCCTCCCACTTAATTCTTTCGAGAGAAACATTTCCTCGAGAAAGGATCCGTTTAAGCAACAAACACTTTGCACTAGGATCTAATATTGAAGGTTCACCCAACTGATCTTAGGGTATTCTATGAAGATGCAATTTGTCCGCCTTGGGTTCGACCTCATTAGGTGAAAACATTTTCCACACAAGTGTCACATCCCCAAATATTAATAAATGACAGCTTAGGTTTCTATCAAACCATAATTCACATGGTGTCATCTCAACGGATTTAGATGGTGCCCTATTTAAAGTGAATGTAGTTGTCTCTAATGCATAACCCCAAAATTATAGTAGTAAAACGACAAGAGACATCATAGCACGCACCATGTCCAATAGAGCATAACTATGATGTTCGGACACACCATCACACTATGGTGTTCCAGGTGGCGTTTAGTTGTGAAACAACTTTCACATTGTCTTAAGTTGTATGCCAAACTCGTGACTCAGATATTCACCTCCACGATCATATCGCAGTCATTTTTATCTTCTTGTCACGATGATCTTTAAACTTCACTCTGAATTTGCTTGAACCTTTCAAACGATTCAGACTTGTGTTTCATTAATTAAATATACACTATATCTACTCAAATCATCAGTGAAGGTAAGAAAATAACGATATCCACTGCATGCTACAAGACTCACTAGATTGCATACATCAACATGTATCATTTCCAATGAACCACTTGCCCGCTCCATCCAACGGGGTGCTTTAGTCATCTTGCCCAAGAGGCATGGTTCGCATGTCTCAACCGATTCGAAATCGAATGAGTCCAAATATCCATCACCATGGAGTTTCTTCATGCGCTTTATACCAATATGACATTTTGCGGCAGTGCCACAAGTATGTGGTACTATCATTATTTAACTTTGTATCTTTTGACATCAATGTTATGAACATGTGTATTACTACGATCAAGATTTCAACAAACCATTCTCACTGGGTGCATGACCATTGAAGGTATTATTCATGTAAACAGAATAACCATTATTCTCTAACTTAAATGAATAACCGTATTGCAATAAACATGATCTAATCATGTTCATGCTCAATGCAAAACACCAAATAACATTTATTTAGGTTCGTCAGTAATCCTGAAGGTAGAGAGAGCGTGCGATGTTGATCACATCAACCTTGGAAACACTTCCAACACATATCGTCACCTCACCCTTAGCTAGTTCTCCGTTTATTCCGTAGCTTTTATTTCGAGTTACTAACATTTAGCAACCGAACCGGTATCCAATACCCAGGTGCTACTAGGAGTACTAGCAAGGTACACATCAATAACTCGTATATCAAATATACTTCTGTCGATGTTGCCAGCCTTCTTATCTACCAAGTATCTAGGGTTGTTCCGCTTCAGCGACCTCTCACCTCATAATAGAAGCACTTAGTCTCGGGTTTGATTTCAACTTTGGGTTGCTTCACTGGAGCAGCAACTGACTTGCTATCCATGAAGTTTCCCTCCTTGCTCTTGCCCTTTTCGAAACTAGTGGTTTGATTAACCATCAACACTTGACGCTCCTTCTTGATTTCTACCTTCGCGGTGTCAAACATCGCGAACAGCTCAGGAATCATTATTTCTATCCCTGGCAACTTATAGTTCATCACCAAATTCTAGTAGCTTAGTGATAGTGACTTGGAGTTCAACATCAATCACTATCTTATCTGGAAGATCAACTCCCACTCGATTCAAGCGATTGTAGCACCCAGACAATCTGAGAACATGCTCAACGATTGAGCTATTCTCTTTCATCTTGCAGGCAAAGAATCTCGTTGGAGATCTTATATCTCGCAACTCGGGCACGACCCTGAGATCACAATCTCAGCTCTTAGAACATCTCATATGTTCCGTGACGTTCAAAACGTTTCGGAACCTCAATTCTAAGCCGTAATGCATGACGCACTAAACTATCAAGTAGTCATAGAAACGTGCCTGTCAGATGTTCACAACATCTACAGACGACGCTAGATGGGGTGGCGCACCGAGCGGTCCATTAAGGACATAAGCCTTCTGTGCAGTAAAGAGGACAATCCTCAGATCACAGACCCAGTCCGCAATATTTCTACCATCATCTTTCAACTCTATTTCTCTAGGATCATATAAAAATACAAGGGAGCTACAGCGTGAGCTAGTAATCTACAACATAATTTGCAAAGACACTTTGACTATGTTCATGATAATGAGTTCAATTTAATCATATTACTTAAGAACTCCCACTCAAATTGACATCCCTCCGATCATTCGAGTGATACATGATCCAAATTCACCAACTCAAGTCCGATCATCACGTGAGTTGAGGTGGCTACAATGGTGAACATCATTATGTTGATCATATCTACTATATGACTCATGTTCGACCTTTCAGTCTCTTGTGTTCCGAGGCCATGTCTGTACATGCTAGGCTCGTCAAGTTTAACCCGAGTGTTCTGCACGTGCAAATCTGGCTTGCACCCGTTGTATGTGAACGTAGAGTCTATCACACCCGATCATCACGTGGTGTCTCAACACGACGAACTTTCGCAACGGTGCACACTCGGGGAGAACACAATTCATCTTGAAATTAAGTGAGGGATCACCTTATAATGCTACCGTTGTCCTAAGCAAAATAAGGTGCATAAAAAGGATTAACATCACATGCAAATCATAAGTGACATGATATGGCCATGAACTTGTGCTTTTGATCTCCATCTAGAAAGCATCGGCATGATCTCCATCGTCACCGGCATGACACCATGATCTCCATCATCTTGATCTCCATCAACGTGTCGCCATCGGGGTTGTCACGCCCTGCATGCTTCTACTACTATTGCTACCGTTTAGCGATAAAGTAAAGCATTACATAGCGCTTAATGATTGACACGCAGGTCATACAATAATTAAAGACAACCCTATGGCTCCTGCCGGTTGCCGTACTCAACGACATGCAAGTCATGAAATTCTATACATCACATGATCATCTCATACATCACATATATCTCATCATGTAATTGGCCATATCACATCACAACATACCCTGCAAAAACAAGTTAGACGTCCTCTAATTGTTGTTGCATGTTTTACGTGGCTGCTACGGGTATCTAGCAAGAACGATTCTCACCTACGCATAAACCACGACGGTGATACATAGATTGCTTTTCAACCTTCTCAAGGACCGCTTTTGTCAGATCCGATCCAACTAAAGTGAGAGAAACTGTCACCCGCAAGCCATCTAAGCAACAAGTTGCATCGAGGGAACCGGTCTCTCGTAAGCGTACGAGTAATGTTGGTCCGGGCCGCTTCATCTCACAATCCCACGGAACCAAAATCCGACCAAGGGAGGAAGCAATCTAAGCATCAACGCCCACAAACCTTTTGTGTTCTACTCGAGATCTCATCGAACCATCAACCTAGCTCATGATGCCACTGTTGGGGAACGTCGCATGGGAAACAAAAAATTTCCTACGCACACGCAAACCTATCCATGGTGATGAGCATCTACGAGAGGGAGAGTGGATCTACGTACCCTTGTAGATCGCTAAGCGGGAAGCGTTAAGAAACGCGGTTGGTGTAGTCGAACTTCTTCGCGATCCAAATCGCCGAGCGTCCCGCGATCCAATCACGAACCGTCCCGCGAACACATCATGATCCGTCCCGCGAACTCATCACGATCCGTCTCACGATCTTGATCACGATCTGTCCCGCGAACTCATCATGATCCGTTCCGTGATCACATCACGAACCATCTCGCGATCTCGATCACGGTCCTTCCGATCTAGCGCCGAACGGACGGCACCTCCGCGTTCAGCACACGTGCAGCTTGATGACGATCTCCATCGTCTCGATCCAGCGAGAGGAGGTGGAGAGGAGAGAGAGTTCATCAGCAGCATGACGGCGCTCCGGTGATGGTGGTGGAGCAATTCCGGCAGGGCTTCGCCTAAGCGCTGCAGAAAACCGATCTAGAGGAGAAACTATGCACTGGTGTAACGGGTAGCACGTGGCCGGAAATTCTGTCCAAAAACCACCCAATCCACTAGTATATATAGGAGGAGAGGAGAGGAGAGTCAGCCAAGGCCTTTGGGTCGGCCGAAATAGGAGGTGGGAAGCAATCCTACTTCACCTCCAATCCTAGTTGGAGTAGGATTGCCTCCTATTGGCTGATTTTCCACTTTTTGCTTTAGGACTTTCTCTCTTGCGCCATGGGCCTTTGTGGCTGTTTTCCCAGCCCACTAAGGGCTGGTTATTATTCTCCCACAGCTCATGGACCTCTTGGGGTCGAAATACCCCTCCCGGAGGCCTCCCGGTACACTACCGGCACTCTCGGTACACTACTGGCACTCCCGGTACACTACCGATGAGCCCGAAACTTCTCCGGAAACCAAACTGGGACTTCCTATATATGAATCTTTACCTCCAGACCATTCCAGAGCTCCTCGTGACGTCCAAGGATCTCATCCGGGACTCCAAACAAACTTCGGTCACCACCATACATAACTCTACACTACCGAAACGTCACCGAACCTTAAGTGTGCAGACCCTGCGGGTTCGAGAACTATGTAGACATGACCAAGACACCTCTACGGTCAATAACCAATGGCGGGACCTGGACTTCCACATTGGTTCCTACATATTCTATGAATATCTTTATCGGTCGAACCTCTATGTCAAGGATTCAGTTAATCCCGTATAACGTTCCCTTTGTTCTTCGGTATGTTACTTGCCCGAGATTCGATCGTCGGTATCTCCATACCTAGTTCAACCTCGTTACCGGCAAGTCTCTTTACTCGTTCCGTAATACAAGATCCCGCAACTAACAATTAGTCACATTGCTTGCAAGGCTTATTGTGATGTTGCATTACCGAGTGGGCCCCGAGATACCTCTCTGTCACACGGAGTAACAAATCCCAGTCTCGATCCATGCCAACTCAACAGACACCATCGGAGATACCTGTAGAGCACCTTTATAGTCACCCAGTTACGTTGCGACGTTTGATACACACAAGGCACTCCTCCGATATCTGTGAGTTGCATGATCTCATGGTCATAGGAACACATACTTGACATGCGGAAAACAGTAGCAATAAACTGACACGATCATATGCTACGTTTGCAGTTTGGGTCTTGTCCATCACATCATTCTCCTAATGATGTGACCCCGTTATCAAATGACATCTCATGTCCATGGCTAGGAAACCTTAACCATCTTTTGATCAACGAGCTAGTCTATTAGAGGCATACTAGGGACATGGTTTTGTCTATGTATCCACACATGCATCTAAGTCTCCGATCAATACAATTATAGCATGGATAATAAACGATTATCATGAACAAGGAAATATGATAATAACTAATTTATTATTGCCTCTAGGGCATATTCCCAACAAAGGCATCCCCTCTTTCGTCTTCAATCCATCGCTAAATTTACTTGAGGCTATATTTTTATTCACCACATGATATGTGTTTTGCTTGGAGCATCTTGTATGATATGAGTCTTTGCTTTTTAGTTTTCCACAATCATCCTTGATTCGCACATATTTTAAGATAGACACGATTAATCATGAATTTATTAGAATACTCTATGTGATTCACTTATATCTTTTGAGATAGGTAATTTTGCTCTAGTACTTCACTTATATATTTTTAGAGCACGATGGTGTTTGCTTTTATAGAAGTAATTGAACTCTCGTACTCACTTATATTATTTTGAGATTCTTTAAACAGCATGGTAATTGGTTTAGGTTATTAATTTAGTCCTAATATAATAGGCATCCAATAGGGATATAATAAAAAC
Source organism: Hordeum marinum (assembly GCA_022496015.1). Classification (NCBI taxonomy): domain Eukaryota; kingdom Viridiplantae; phylum Streptophyta; class Magnoliopsida; order Poales; family Poaceae; genus Hordeum; species Hordeum marinum. The sequence continues at coordinate 339,136,028 of CM039676.1, read as the reverse complement.
TTCCATATTAAGTGCATTGAGTATGATGAGAAGTTTGATTCCTTGCATAAAGTTTTGAGATATAAAGATGGTAATGTTAAGAGTCATGTTGGGAAGTAATTGTGCATTGGTAAAAATACTTGTGTAAAGGTTTGTGATGCCCGTAGCATGCAGGTATGGTGAACCGTTATGTAAGGAAGTCGGAGCATGATTTGTTTATAGATTGTCGACCTTTGTGTGAGAGTCGAGAGCGCGCGATGGTTTACTCCTACCAACCTCTCCCTTAGGGGCATGCGTCTAATGCTTGGCTTCGATGACTAATAGACTTTTGCAATAAGTATGTGAGTTCTTTATGACTAATGTGAGTCCATTGATTATACGCACTCTCACCCTTCCACCTTTGCTAGCCTCTCTAGTACCGCGCAACTTTCGCCGGTGCGATAAACCCACCTTCCTCAAAACAGCCACCATATATCTTTCCTCAAAACAGCCACCATACCTACCTATTATGGCATTTCTGTATCCATTCCGAGATTTTCATGCAACTTCCACCGTTCCGTTTATTATGACACACACCATCATTTTCATATTGCTTTCCATGATTTTAAGATAGCTAGCATGATGTTTTCATGGCTTGTCCATTTTTGATGTCATTTGCTATGCTAGATCATTGCACATCCTGGTACACCGCCAGAGGCATTCATATAGAGTCATAATTTGTTCTGGTTATCAAGTTGTAATTCTTGAGTTATAAGTAAATAAAAGTGTGATGACCATCATTATTTGAGCATTGTCCCATGTGAGGAAAGGATGATGGAAGCTATGATTCCCTCACAAGTGGGGATGATACTTCGAACTTTATGAAAAATAAAAGAGGCCAGCAAATCCCAAATAAAAAAGGCCTTAGATTCCCACCAAAATACAAAAATGAGAGAAAAGAGAGAAGGGACAATGTTACTATCTTTTTCCACACTTGTGCTTCAAAGTAGCACCATGATCTTCATGATAGAGAGTCTCATATTTTTTCACTTTCATATACTTGTGGGATTTTTTCATTATGTAACTTCGCTTGTATATTCCAATGATGGGCTTCCTCAAATTGCCCTAGGTCTTCATGAGCAAACAAGTCGGATGCACACCCACTTAATTTCCTTTTGAGATTTCATACACTTATAGCTCTAGTGCATCCGTTGCATGGCAATCCCTACTCACTCACATTGATATCTATTAATGGGCATCTCCATAGCATGTTGATATGCCTAGTTGATGTGAGACTATCTTCTCCTTTTCCTTCACAACCTTCACCATATTCTATTCCACCTATAATGCTATATCCATGGCTCACGCTCATGTATTGCGTGAGAGTTGAAAAACTTTGAGAAAATAAAAGTGTGAAACAATTTATTGACTTGTCATCGGGGTTGTGCATGATATAAATACTTTGTGCGGGGAAGATGGAGCATAGCCAGACTATATGATATTGTAGGGATAACTTTCTTTTTCCATTATATTTTGAAGAGATACAATTGCTTTGCTAGTATGCTTGAAATATTATTCTTTTTATGTCAACATTAAGATTTTATTTTGAGTCTTACGGATCTGAATATTCATGGCACAATAAAGGATATTACATGGATAAATATCTTACGTAACATTCCACATCAAAAAATCTGTTTTTATCATTTACCTACTCGAGGACGAGCAAGAATCAAGCTCGGGGATGCTGATACGTCTCCAACGTATCTATAATTTTTTGATTGTGTCATGCTATTATATTATCTATTTTGGATGTTTCACATGCATTAATATGATATTTTATATTATTTTTGGGACTAACCTATGAATCTAGAGCCTACTCCCAGTTTTTGTTTTTTCCTTGTTTTGAGTATTGCAGATATGGAATATTAAACAGAGTCCAAATGGAATAAAATCTTTGCGGTGATTTTTTATGGAACAAAAAAGATCTACCAAGCTTGGAGTGCAAGGCAAGGACCTTGCCAGGAAGTCACAAGCCAGGGGGCGCGGCCACCCCCACTGGTCGCGCCTGGCAGGCTTGTGACTCCCTGGAAGGAGTCCTAGCCCTAATCTTCATCCTATAAATACCCAAATATTCCCCCTATACCAAAAAGAGCCACGCAAATACTTTTTCGCCGCCAGAAGCCTCTGTTCCCAAGAGATCCAATCTTGGAGCCTTTTCCGGTAATCTGCCGGAGGGGGATCCAATCACGGAGGGCACTACATCAACTCCATTGCCCCTCTGATGATGCGTGATTAGTCCACCACAAACCTACGGGTCCATAGCTAGTAGCTAGATGGCTTCTTCTCTCTCTTTGTGCTTCAATACCATGTTCTTCATGATCTTCATGGAGATCGATCTGATGTAATACTCTTTTGTGGTGTGTTTGTCAAGATCCGATGAATTATGGGTTTATGTTCAGATTATCCATGAATATTATTTGAGACTTTTCTAAATTCTTATATACATGATTTCATATCTTTGCAAGTCTCTTAGAGTTATTGGTTTGGTTTGGCCAATTAGATTGGTAATTCTTGCAATGGGAGACGTGCTTAGTTTTGGGTTCAATCTTACGGTGTCCTCACCCATTGACAAAGTAGGGGTAGCGAGGCACGTATTGTATTGTTGCCATCAAGGATAACAAGATGGTGTTTTCATCATATTGCTTGAGTTTATACCTCTACATCATGTCATCTTACCTATTGTGTTACTCTGTTCTTCATGAACTTAATACTCTAGATGCAGGCAGGAGTCGGTCGATGTGTGGACTAATAGTAGTAGATGTAGAATCGTTTTCGTCTACTTGACACGGACGTGATGCCTATATGCATAATCATTGCCTTGGATATCTTCATAATTATTCGCTTTTCTATCGATTGCTCGACAGTAATTTTTTCACCCATCATGATACTTTCCTTCAAGAGAGAAGTCGCTAATGAAACCTTTGGCCCCTGGATCTACTTTCCATAATATATTTTAAGATCTATAAACCAAAAATACCTTGCTGCAATTTATTTACTTTTTACTTTCCGCAATCTTTTACATCTATCTCTATCAGATCTAATCCTTGCAAATAACCGTGAAGGGACATTGACAACCCCTTTATAGCGTTGGGTGCAAGAGTTTGATTGTTTGTGTAGGTGCATCCATTGGTGACTTGCTTGTTCCTCCTACTGGATCGATACCTTGGTTCTCATCAACTAAAGGAAATACTTATCTACTTCGCTGCATCACCCTTTCCTCTTCAAGGGAAAACCAATGCAAGCTCAGGAGGTAGCAAGGATTAAATGATGGTTGAGTATGTGGACTTGCCAAAAGGCTCCGACACGAGAACCTTCCTAAAAATATGATGAATTGTAGATGCAAAAAGTTGACTGAGAAAATAGTTTGTTGGTTTTCATTAAGGTTTATGCTTTATACTTCTATGTTATGATGAATTGTTACTTGTTAATGAGAAGTTATATGCTTAATTTATATAATAAAATTTATACGAAAAAGTCTTATGACAAAGTTTGTTGCTGCTATGATAATAAGCATGATGTTGCTATGTCCATATTTTGTTTTTATTGACACCTCTCTCTCGAACCATGTGGACAAGCTTTTCGACATCGGCTTTCACTTGAGGACAAACAAGGTCTAAGCTTGGGGGAGTTGATACATCCATTTTGCATCATGATTTCCTACTGTTATTCATAATGTTTTTATGCATAATAATGCTTTATGGATTAATTCTATTGCCTTTTCTCTCATAATGTGCAAGGTTTACCCAAAGACGGAGAATACCGCCATCTGGAATTCTGGACCTGAAAAAGCATATCAAACATACCTATTCGGCACATCTTCAAATAAGCTGAAACTTCGTGGAGAATTTTTTTGGAATATATAAAAATAATGGAACAAATAACTACCGGAGGGGGGACACCTGGTGCCCACAAGACACCAGGGCACGCCAGACCCCCCAGGCGCGGCCTGGTGGGTAGTGGGCAGCCCAATCCGCCTTCGGTGCCCATATTTTGGTACATAAGGTGTTTTGACCTAGAAAAAATCAAGAGGGGACTTTTGGGATGGAACACTGCACTCTCAAGGCGGAACTTGGGCAGGAGCAGTTTTGCCCTCCGGCGGAGCGATTCTGCTGGGGGAGCTTCCCTCTCGGAGGGGGAAATTGAAGCCATCGTCATAACCAACAACCCTCTCATCTTCGGGAGGCCAATCTTAATCAACATCTTCAACAGCACCATCTCCTCTCAAACCCTAGTTCATCTCTTTTGTTCAATCTTTGTACCAGAACCTCAGATTGGTACCTGTGAGTGACTAGTAGTGTTGATTACATTACGTAGTTGATTACTATATGGTTTATTTGGTGGAAGATTATATGTCCAGATCAATTATGCTATTTAATACCCCTCTGATCTTGAGCATGAATATCATTTGTGAGTAGTTACCTTTGTTCTTGAGGTCACGGGAGAAGTCATGTTGCAAGTAATGATGTGAAGTTGATATGTGTTCGATATTTTGATGATATGAATGTTGTGTTTCCCTTAGTGGTGTCATGTGCACGTTGACTACATGACACTTCACCGTATTTGGGCCTAAGGGAATACATTGTGGAGTAGTTATTAGATGATGGGTTGCTAGAGTGACAAAAGCTCAAACCCTAGTTTATGCGCTATTTCGTAAGGGCTCGATTTGGATCCACATGTTTAATGCTATGGTTAGATTTTATCTTAATACTTTTCTCGTTGTTGAGGATGCTTGCAAGGGGGTTAATCATAAGTGGGAGGTTTGTTCAAGTAAGAACAGCACCCAAGCACCAATCCACTCACATATCAAATTATGAAAGTAGTGAACGTGAATCAAACCAACATGATCAAAGTGAAATTCCCGTGTACCCTCAAGAATGCTTTGCTTATTATAAGAAACTATTTTGGCATGACCTTTGCCACAAAAGGATTGATCTACCTTTCTGTATTTTATTTACCATTATCGTTACTTGCTCGTTACCAATTACCTTGCTATCAAACTACCTCTTACCTATAATTTCACTGCCTTCAGAAATTACCTTGCTAGAAACCGCTTGTCATTTCCTTCTGCTCCTCATTGGGTTCGACATTGTTACTTATCGGAAGGACTATGATTCACCCCCTACACTTGTGGGTCATCAATACTCAACAATTCTACTTCAGAAACTAAATAATTCTACATCAATAACTAAATAATTCTACTTAACAAGATATTCAAGATACTCATAAACGTAACAGTTTAAACGACACTATAGTGGGGGAAATAATCAAGTATACTTGATGATGTCCACTATAGCTAGGGTTTTCTGCACCACATGCATTGATGGGATTTTCCCATTAGCTAGCATCCAAGCTTTGCATTTGCTTGATACTGACCACACGCCCTATCGTGGATTTGTCACGGTAGATGTCCGGGCCAACGGACTTAGGTTCGAGGCCATCGCTAAGGCGGTGAACTCGAAGGGGTTGATTGGAATTGAGAGACAAGGGTTTACCCAGGATTGGCCTCTCGGAAAGAGGTAAAAGCCTACGTCCTACTTTGTGTTGTATTGATTGTGTATCGATTACAAGGGAGCGAATTCGCTTGACCTAGCTTTCGATCAGTTGTTTCGTGGCCTAAGCTGCCCAGGTAAGCTGCCCTTATATACACGGGTCAGGATCCTGGGTTTACAAGAGTCCGGGTCGGGTTAAACTTAACAACCGACCTCACCTCTAACTAAATATGCCTTATCTGACAAGTCTCTCCCAGCGGCTTAAGTCCACCGGGTTACATCTGGCCTTCTGGCTCTGGGCCCTCCGGCCCACCGGTTATGCTTTCCTCCTAGAGCTACCGTAAGCCGCCAACCGCATGACCTAGCCCACCTGGGCAGGTCTCATCCCGGGTGAATATCCCCAACATTAGGACCAGATTGATTTGAACCGGTTCATGTCAATCTTCTAGTCTTCTGGTTGGCGAGTCTCTCATCTTTATCACCTGAAAGAGAAAAATGCATAACCCGCCATGATATCATCTTGAATATGTCAAAAAGATCCCGTGAACGTACACAACAGATCTTTCTCATTAAATGGTCCGCCCGAAAATCGAGGCGTCCCCTTCGGTCAATCATCACTGCGTCTCCTCGATTCTCGCGCGCACTGTTGGCCATACCATATCGTAAATAGGGACGCGATGGGACCCTCTCCTTTTCTCCGTCACCCCTGTCTTCTTCTTCCTCCAGACATTCACTTCTCCAGAGCTCCATCGCGCCGACCGGACCTCGTCGCCGTCCTCAACCCCGGCCACTGCATCAACCTGATTGAGTCCAGAGCGTCGCACGTACCTCCGCATCCACGAGATACTCCTCTCAGCCCTTGTTGAATGTGTAATGACCTAGCATAGAATCTCCCCAAGTTCATCGGGTCCATTAGTGTTCTTCGCTGTTCATCAGATTGTACCCCATAATGTAGATCGTCAAGCATCTCTTAAATCTCATAATGCTGATTATCCACTACAGCCACTTACTCGAACGCCAAGATCCGCTCATTATAGATCTGCACCTCCCAGTTAGCGCCCTCATTAAGCACCTATTCTTCCACTGTTATTTTAGGTCTTGAATATATTTTCATTTTTCCTCGTTGGTAGATCTTGCAGCCATGGCCGCAACATATGAAGCATGTTAATTCATACTTGGCAATATTTCTGGCATTGCCTTGTCCACTTGACCCACCATCGAGTTGTCGGCTCTCTGATAAAATGTACTGGCGGCTTAGCACCTCATCATCACGTTAACCGTAGCCGTCCTGATTCTTTTGGCATTTCTAATTCTCCATAGCTTGTACTTTCTCATAGCTTGACCCGCCACTATGTCAAGAGCACCCTCATCCTGTGATTGGGTTGGCTCTGGAGTCACCAAAGAGCTTCTGCTTGAATACATAGAGACCGGCTCATTGCCGGCTCAGGATGATATTCATTGGCTGGTTCCGGGGGAAGAAATCAGACGCGCCCCTAAGGAAGGGGAAGTCGTCATATTCATTGATCACCTCCTCTGCAGCTTCAGCCCTCCCAGGTCAAAATTCTTCCGGGACGTTCTTCACTTTGTCAAACTTCACCCACAAGACATGTGCTAGTTTCAAATTCTATCACCAACATGTGCTAGTTTCAAATTCTATGTGAACTATATCTGCAAGAAGAACCGTCTGTTAACCTCTTTCGTGATTTCTTCTATGTCAATCGCCAAACTGAAGCGGCGGCTGGACCAAGCTTAGAATTAGGCGGCGTCTCTATCCAGAGATGGAGATATCTGCCTTATCCAGCTGCTCTCTTGCCAAGCCACCCCAAGGATTGGAATAAGACTTGGTTTTACTGCCAAGATACCTCCCCCAAAGAGGAAAATCCGTTGTCGGGTTATCGCCCTACCCGGCTTTGCACTTCTATTGAGCTTCCGAACCGGATGTCCGTTCTAGAACGGGTGAAGTATGCTCCGGCTTTTAAGAAAATCAAGGCCTTTCTGGAGAACGGCTTAATCGGGGTCAACCTAACCCACTGCTGGGTGTCATGGAATGTCTTGCCACTAAGTCGGCACAACCGGCTCATGTGCGAATACACGGGCGACATGGATGACCCTCTCTGCTTCAACCACACTCCCCTGACAGAACAAGATGTTAACTTTGTTGTCAAATCACTTCTCGGTGAAACCCAAGCGGTTTGCAATAAAACCGGGTTAAAACCTTTTTGCGTCAAAAACCCAGCTCTGGATGTAAGAAAACCTTCTTCCCAAAACTTCTTGTTCTTGCCTTGACCTTAGGCATTGCTCCTTTAACCCTTTGGCGGCTTTTCGCATAGGCCAGCTTGAGCTTCTGGAAGAAGAAATATACTCCCCCCGTGAAGAAGAAGTCTCAGGCGGGTAAAACTCGTGGCCGTAAAAAGAAAACTTCGGCTTAGGAACTGCTTGAACTTGATGATTCAGAGGTAGAACTTCATTCCCTTGGTCGTCACTTTATGCAACTTACTGACGATGATCGCACACATGAGGAAACAGAAATGAGCCTTGCCAACGCCCCTAAGGTAACTTACATTTCCTCCGACTCGGAGGTCTTACCGCGAGAGAAAACACGGCGGGTCGTCCGAAAAGTTCCATTTTCACATCCTCTTGCTTACTTAGATCCCGAATTTCCTTTGAAAAAGCAACACCTCGACTCTCGATGTCAGATCGGAGCACCTACTCTGAAGATCTTATGGTCGGCTTACCAAACTCTCCGGCTCCTCAGAAACGACATGCCGAGGTACTCTTTCAATCAATCCCAACATATGTATGAGATTTTTGCCATGTTACCTTACTCTGTTTTGGCTGACTTTTAATTTTTTTCAGGAGTCGCCCCCTTCATCTGGTGATTCAACTGTATCCAAGCTTCCTCCTCTGAAGATCAATCCAGAGTATGTATCCTTATTTTTTTAGCATACATATTATCATCATTGTCCTTGTGCTGCCAAAATAAATCTTGTTGTTTTTAGGGATCAAGCCAAACGTAGGAAAGCAGGCGGGTCTACCATCACTCCTACCGTCCAAGATCCGGAGAAGGCTAAGATGGATTCCCCTGCAGGCAATACTGAGCCTTGTGATGCCGGGAATGATGCGCCTGAAAACAGTCCTTGGCCCTCTGAGCCGGCTGATCACAACATGGCCACTCCTGAGAGTCCTTAGGCGGCTGATCCTAAGCCACCCAGCCCTTCAGCAGCTGCCGAAGACATGGCTCCTCCAGAGGTTGTCATTACTAGGACGGGTCATCAATCCCCTACTTCTCATGTGCTAACCAAACACACCAGCAAGCCTGAAACATTCTCACTGGAGAAGCTTTATTTTGAATTCCCTGTGTTAGAGAAGATGACTGAAGATGACTTGCATGCTGGTTATCTGAACCGCCTTTCTGCTAGCCGCAATATGGAGTCCAAGCTTGTTGGGTTAATGAAGAAAAAATATGAGGTAATCTTCTTCTCTTGCTTTTCCTTATACCCTTACGTAGCCCCCAGGAGCTGGTTTAGTATTGCAAATAGTAGACCGGGTCTTCCAAATTATGTCATACTGTAAATAACTTAGCCTGTAGCCCCCAAGTAATGGGTTAATACATATAATAAGTCGGTACTTACTTGAAAATTAGATCCAAGTGCAGCCCCCAAGTCCGGGTCATGATGATAATGATGAGCCGAAACTTGAATGGTTGAAAAACTCAACGAGTATAGCCCCCAAGTCTGGGTCATGATGATAATGATCAGCCGGAACTCCAATGGTAGAAAAACTCAACGGGTGTAGCCCCCAAGTGTCGGCTTAACTTGTAGAAAGATGAGCCGGAACTTCATTACCTCAAAAGCGTCAAATGTAGCCCCCAAGTGTCGTCTTAACTTGTAAATAGATGAGCCGGAACTTTGTTGTTGACTTGAGAGAAAACGCATACATTAGCCCCCAAGTGTCAAGTATATTGCTTGCAATTTGCTTGAGACTTGTACCATAATTGCTTTACCACTTTGGGTCATTATTGTTTCCTCTTGGTGACTTAACCTTGACTTGCATGTTGTAGGAAGCTCTAGTCACAGCCGAGTTTGATCTGGACGGCTTAAAGGATAATCACGCCTCCCAGCAGTCTGCCCGAGCTATAGCAGAAGAAAAGTTGTAGATTGTTGTTGAAAAACTTGAGAAGGTCCAAGCTGATTTTGCTACCTTCGGAAAGACTACTGAGTCTGAACAAGCCGTCCTGACAAAACGCGCAAATGACGCTGACGACCAGCTCAAGCTCGTATTAGAAGAACTGACCACCCTCAAGTGCCATATATCCAAAATGACTACTGCTATCTTTGGTAAGAACTTTACAACTCTGAAAATTTTCTTGCTCTGTTTGCAACAACCTTTCAAGCGGCTTATAATCTTTTACTTTCTGTGCAGGCCAAAGGAGCCGCCAACTATCTTCTGACAGTTTATTGAAGTTGAAGGCAATATACACCTTGACAGAACAACTGTATAGTGGGACTCTTTGGACCATCAAAACCTTGATGACTGAAAAAGGCATCCCCAAATTTATGAAGGGGGTAATAGAGGTCTTGTCGACTCTGCCTAAGCAGATTGAAGAGTTAAGACGACCAGCTACCAGGAAGGGGGCAATGGCTGCCCTAAGTCGGTCTCTGGCCTTTGCCCCTGAGCTGACCCCTGAAGAAATGATGGATGGCTTCCCGTCCAAGAAGGACGACGGGTCTGACTTCACCGAAGCTGACAATGCCAACTGCATGAAGGCCTCCCGAGTGCTTGCATCAACCCTTGTCAATGAAATTGACTTGACCTCCTACCAGGTGGCTTATGGTGCCGATAGAAAATGGATACGATGCCCAACTTTTGAAGCCAAGGACTTAATTCCTACACGTTGTAAGCCACTCTTCACTCCTGAAGTTGACCCGTCCCCCCTCTTTGACGAGGCTCAATTTGAAGCTTTATTAAACTGCAACTGGGATGTGGACAACCTTCAGATCGAAGAAGTCGAAGACCCGGCGCAGGATGATCCGCCGGCGAGTTGAAAACCGTTGAACCTGACTGAAGGTGACCCGGCCAGCTGAGCCGCCGAGGTTGGACGTGTATAGAAACTTTAAATCTGCTTATATTTTGGGCTTCTGGAGAGCTTTGTAATAGGCATAGAAAAACTCTTGATTGCCTGTTCCAGAACTTGCAATATTTTATGCTTGAAAGCTTCAGTGGCGATTCAGCAAACTCAACTGTTTATATAGGAGTACTTTAGCTGTTTTGACTCGCCGAGCGGCTTGCACTCCATGGGCCAAGAAGGAAATGTCCCAAGGCTTAGAACCTTATCATGAGAGCACCTGGAAGAATGAACAATCGTATGCCCCATCCTATAAGCTGGCTTTAAAGGCACGACAGGATAAGATAACTCTTGTCCTATTTTTTATGAAAATAGTTTTGTTTCCGAAGAAACGAGGCGGAAAGCCTGAGAACTTGTAAATCGGGCCTCGCGTGACATAAGTCTGTCATTTAAACCTTAGAAAGGTCAGGGTCTTTAAAATATTGACATTGCTAACAGTACGAACAGGCCACATAGCTGAGGGGATACGGTAGACAAGACGAGTTTGTCCCCGCTCACTGTAAGCTGGCTCTCTCGTGACAAAGTCGTTGTTTAAACTCTGACAAGTTCAATGTCTTTGTGCGATATTAACTTAAAAAAGTTTAGGGTCTCTTATCAAGATTAACTGTCAAGAGTTCGGCGGGTCACATGGTGGAGTAGCAAGTTGCAAACAGGCAGGTATAACTCGAAGATGGCGGAAAGCCGGGTCAAGAGGAGGTAATAAGCTTAACCTTTTGGGTCAAAAGCCCCCCAAATGACCAGTTTAAAGGATCAACTCCTTTTCTATTTTAAATCTGGGCAAGAGTGGTTTAAAAGCCCTCCTTAGAGCACCAGATTAAGGATCGACTCCTGATGGCATAAAAGCCTGGCCAAGGGGGTTTAAAAGCCCACAAATGACCTGATGAAGGATTAACTCCTTGGCATGACACTCAGTGTGGAGAACACGGCAGAGGCCCCTAATCATGGGGATGCCCACTTTATTATATCATAAAATATGATTTGCACAAAGACAGATGTATGTACATTGATGAGAGTCGGCTGGCGGCTTAAGTGTAATATGGCCGTAGGTGAGCAATATTCCATGGCCTCTTCGTCTCTTCACCAGAATTGCGAGACTTGTCACTCTCCCGTATGTCTATAAGATAATAAGATCCGTTGTTGAGATTCCTACTAATCATGAACGGTCCTTTCCAAGGAGGTGATAACTTGTGCATATATGTTTGGTCTTGAGTCAAACGGAGTACTAAGTCGCCTTCTTGAAACGCCCGGGTCTTGACCCGGCGGCTATGATAGCGATGTAGGTCTTGCTGATAAATCGCCGAACGAGCGGCTGCAAGATCCCGTTCTTCATCTAAGGCATCCAAAGCATCTTGATGCGCCGCCTCATTGTTAGTTTCCATGTAATCCGCCACCCTGGACGAGTCATGGTGTATATCACTGGGAGAACCGCCTCTGCGCCATAAACCATGAAGAAAGGCGTAAAGTCTATAGACATGTTGGGGGTGGTTCTTATGCTCCAAAGAACAGACGGCAACTCTTCCACCCAACAAACCGGCATGCGCTCCAAAGGAACCATAAGCTGGGGTTTAATACCTCTCAAAAATTCCTGGTTAGCATGCTCAGCTTGACCATTGGATTGGGGGTGAGCCACTGAAGACACATCAAGGCGTATAGGCTCCTCATCACAGAAGTCCTACATAGCTCCCTTGGATAGATTCGTGCCATCATCAGTGATGATACTATGTGGATAGCCAAAACAAAAAATCATCTTTTTGATGAACTGAACGCCCGTTGTTGCATCACATTTACTGACCGGCTCAACCTCCACCCACTTAGTAAACTTGTCAACCGCCACCAAGAAGTGGCTCTTCTTATCCTTGGACCTTTTGAAAGGTCCTACCATATCAAGCCCCCAGACCGTGAACGGCCAGGTGATCGGAATCATCCGTAACTCTTGAGCCGGCACATGAGCTCGGCGTCCAAATTTCTGACACCCGCCACACTTATTGACTAGGTCATCTGCATCTTTACGAGTCGTTAACCAGTAAAAACCGTGGCGGAAAGCCTTGGCCACCAATGATTTTGACCCGGCGTGATGACCACAATCGCCAGCATGGATTTCTTGTAAGATTTCACGGCCCTCATCAGGAGAGACGCAACGCTGAAAAACACCGCTCACACTGCACCTATGCATCTCGTCGTCCTTGGTAATCATAGATTTGGACGGCCTTGAGATCTGACGCGCTAGGGTCTCATCTTTAGGTAACTCGCCGCGAGTCAAGTGTGCTAGGTAAGGCAGTGTCCAATCGGGGATCGCACGCAGAGCCGCCACCAATTCCCCCTTTGGGTCAGGTACAACCAAGTCCTCCTCCGACGGCAAGTTGACTGACGGATGATGCAATATGTCCAAGAACACATTAGGTGGCACCGACTTATGCTGGGACCCCAGCCTGGATAACGCATCAGTCGCCTCGTTCTTGCGCCGATCAATGTGATCCACTTGATAACCCTTGAAGTGACCAGCAACAATATCAACCGCCTGGCGGTAAGCCGCCATACGCGGGTCTTTTGAGTCTCATGTGCCAGAGACTTGCTGAGCCACTAGGTCTGAGTCGCCAAGACATCTGAACCGGCTCAAGTTCATCTCCTTGGCCACCCGGAGCCCATGAAGCAAAGCCTCATATTCTGTTGCATTGTTAGTGCAAGGAAACATTAGCCTCAAAACATAACAGAACTTTTCACCTCGCGGGGAAGTTATAACAATGCCAGCCCCCGGGCCTTCCAATTGCCTGGATCCATCAAAGTGAATCGTCCAGTATGTGTTGTCCAGATTCTCCTCAGGCGACTAGCTTTCTGTCCAATCATTTATGAAGTCCACCAAGGCTTGAGATTTGACAGTCGTGCAAGGCGCATACTTCAGATTGAGGGGCCCAAGCTCAAGTGCCCACTTAGCAATCCTACTCGTGGCTTCTCTATTTTGGATAATATCTCCCAAGGGGGCAGAGCTAACCACTGTCCAAGGAAGTAATGCTTCAGCTTGCGATTTACCATGAACACCCCATAGATCAGCTTCTGCCAATGCAGATACCTTTGCTTGGATTCTATCAACACCTCGCTAACATAGTAAACTGGCCTCTAGACGGGATATTCTTTCCCTGCCTCCTTGCGCTCCACAACAATCGCAGCGCTTATTGCCCTGTTGTTAGCCACCACATACAAGAGTAGGGGCTCCTTCTCAGCCGGAGCAGCCAAGACCGGCGGCTCAACCAACTGCTTCTTGAGCGCCTCAAGCACCTCATCCGTAGCCTTGCTCTAGACGAATTCATCTGTATTTTTCATCATCTGGTATAAAGGAATGGCTTTCTCGCCCAAGCGGCTTATGAACCGGCTTAGTGCAGCAATATGGCCCGCCAGGCGCTGAACATCATTGACACATGCCGGCTTAGACAGGGAAGTAATAGCCTTTATTTTGTCTGGGTTAGCTTCAATGCCATGCTCCAAGACTAAGAACCCCAAGAGCTTGCCTACAGGTACACCAAAAACACACTTTGTCGGGTTAAGCATCATCTTGTAGACCTGCAAATTGTCAAAGGTTTCTTTCAGGTCATCCAGAAAAGTCTCCTTCTTCCTTGATTTGACCACAATATCATCTACGTAAGCGTGAACGTTGCGCCCAATCTGACCATGAAGACAGTTCTGCACACAACGTTGGTAACTCGCCTAGGCACTCTTAAGCCCAAAAGGCATAGATACATAGCAGAAAGCACCAAAAGGCGTAATAAAAGCTGTCTTGTCTTGCTCTTTAACCGCCATCTTGATCTGGTGATATCCTGAATAAGCATCCAGAAAACACAGGCTCTCACAACCCGCCGCCGCATCAATGATTTGATCAATATGGGGGAGAGCAAATGGGTCAACTGGACACGCTTTGTTAAGGTCTGTGTAATCCACGCACATACGCCACGTCTCGTTCTTCTTAAGCACCAGCACCGGGTTAGCGAGCCACTCCGGGTGAAACACTTCAACGATGAACCCTGCTGCCAAGAGCCGGGCCACATCTTCGCCAATAGCCTTCCGCCTCTCCTCATTGAATCGGCATAGGAACTGCTTAATTAGTTTAAACTTAGTATCCACATTAAGGTGGTGCTCAGCGAGTTCTCCCGGTACACCCGGCATGTCAGAAGGTTTCCATGCATAGATGTCTCGATTCTCACGGATGAACTCGATGATCGCGCTTTCCTATTTGGGATCTGTATTATCCCCAATAGTGAACTGATGTGATGAGTCGCCAGGCGCGAAGTCCACCAACTTGGTATCATCTGCCGCAAACTTAAGCGGCAGCTCAGACTCTGTGTTAGGCTTTTTCAACGGGGTCATATCCATCGGGTCGACATTCTCCTTATAAAACTTGAGCTCTGCCTCCGCACAACTGGATTCTGCATAAGTTGCATCCCCTTCCTCATGCTCAGCAGCCGTCTTCCGGTCTCCATGCACCGTGATCGTCCCGTTCAACTCGGGCATCTTGAGCTGCAAATAAACATAACAAGGCCTACCTGTGAATTTGGCATAAGTCGGTCGTCCAAACAGAGTGTGATATGGGATCTTAATCTTGACCACTTCAAACCACAGAGAATCCACCCTGTAATTGATTTCATCGCCAAAAGCAATCTCTAATGAAATCTTGCCCACCGGATAAGCCGACTTCCCACGCACCACACCATGAAAAATTATTGAAGAAGGCTTGAGATCTTTGTCAAACAAATTCATCCGACGGAAAGTGTCATAATACAGAATGTTGATGCTACTACCTCCATCCATCGAAACCTTAGTGAACACATATCCTCCCACTTGGGGGGTGACCACCAGAGCTAAATGCCCCGGGTTATCCACACGCGGCAGGTGATCCTCCCTGGTCCAGGTGACATCATACTCAGACCACTTCAAATATTGCGGGAGAGCCGGCATAGCTGCATTAACCGCCCGCTTGGGTAACTTCCGATCTCGTTTGTCAAGATAGGTTGTGAAAACATGGTACTGGCCAGAGTTAAGCTGCTTGGGATTACTCTGGAACCCAGACCGGTTATTTTGCTGCTGACCTCCAGTGCCGGATTGCTGATTATTCCCTCCATGGTTTCCTTGGCCCTGATCGCCTGAACCTGAGCCGCCTGGACCGAAACCAGACCCGGAAGGACCTGACCCGTCGGATGGTCCGCCGCCCCTGCCTGGATGCTGGTTACTGCCATAATTTTGATATTCTCTCATGATCCAACAATCCTTCCAAGCATGACTCGACGGTTGATCCGGACGGATGTGCTTCGGGTAGGGATCATTCAACATTGTCTCCAAACTAGGAGTCTTGCATTTAAATGGCGGCTTGCCATTGCCCTTGCCGTGGTTATTTTTCGTGTTGGCATTGGCCACTAACTCTGGCCCGCCATCCTGGTTCTTCCACTTTCCATCGTTGTCGTTATTATTGTTTCCTCCACCGTTCTGCGACTGACCCTTGCCATTGTTATTCTTCTTGCCCTTGTCCGATTTCTCATCATCGGAACCAGGGTCCTTCGTGTCGTTGGAGTCTGCATACTTGGTGAGAGCCGTCATGAGTTCCCCCATGTCTTGACATGTGCGCTTTAGCCGGCCAAGCTTCTGCTTTAAAGGCGTGAAGTGGCAATTTTTCTCCAGGATTAGAACTTCTTGAGACGCCATGATATTATCAGAAGAGTGGATGATGGTCGAGACCCGCCAGACCCAATGATGAGCCGATTCATCCTCACGTTGAATGCAATGATCCATATCCACAATCATCATGGCTGCTTGCACGTTCCCTGGAAAAAATTTATGAACCTCGCCTTTAACTCATCCCAGGTGTTAATGGTGTTGGGTGGCAAACCTTTCAACCACGTACGATCCGGACCCTCTAGCATCATGATGAAATACTTGGCAGACACTGCGTCACTAACATCCAACATCTCCATGGCTAATTCATAGCTTTCAATCCATGCCTCTGGAGGTAGGTCAGTAGTATAATTAGGCACCTTGCGAGGACCACTGAAGTCTTTTGGCAGGCGATCGTTCCGCAAAGCCGACGCTAAGCATGGCACTCCCACGGCCCTAGAAGTCAAGCCGGCTCCTACTGAAACGGAGAGCACGGTTGTGGGTTCTTGATAAGCCCTCGCAACTGCCAGAGCCGCCACCCCTCGCTGGGCCCTTGCCCGATCTACCAACGCCTGAACATCATGAACCGACTGATCACTCCTTGGAGGGTTTCGATGTCGATCACTACTGGAAACTGTCGACAACTCATAACGCCGGCTGTAGCTGTGGCTCGGGATGGGGGTTGAATGCACATGACTCCGGCTGTAGGTATACTTCTCCTGTTGGGCCATCGCCGTCTGCAGGTACCCAATGGCGTTCCGCACTTCCTCTGCGAAAGGTGCCTCGTCAGGGATTGGGATTGTACCAAGCATGGTCACCGCTGCCACCATGTTCTCCGCCAGATTAGAATAATGACCTGGCGGCATCGAAAAAGACTGGGGCGTGACCTGGTTACGGCAGGGCGGGTCTGGCTGCTGACACTGAATCACCGCCCGGCCTCCAGGTAGTTCCGCCGTCCAGGTTACGGTCAGGGGCATGTTCCGTCCCGTCCCTCGCGTGATAAATAGATTTCTGGCTTCATACTACTCTGGTAAACGCGACCGATGCCTCACCCGATGAACCGCCATTGCAGATTGTTGCTCTAACTCCAAGCGAAAAGCCTCTGCCCTAAGGCGCTCCGAGTCAGCCTTCATCGCATTGATCTCCTCTTGGACTCCGGCCATCTGGTCCTTCAACCTTGTGATCTCCGCATTACGGGCCGCTTGGTTTTCCACAGTGACCTCGGTCTCCAATAGGGCAGCGAGCTCCTTCATCAGATCCAAAAGAACTTGAGACGACGGCCTGTCGGCTCCAGACCCAACCACACCAGCGGCCGTACTGTTGTGTGCTGTCGTGGAACCCGCCATGAAGACAGCAGCGTGGTTCAGCGACTCATACTCTTCCGGCTCATGGTATTCCGACTCGGGGTAATGCTCGATGTAGCCCCCAAGTACACCGTTGTGAAGCTTATATGGAGCCTTCAAGCTCCCTGCCTTGGGTAAAGCCGACAAAGACATGCTTCCAGCCCGGGTTAACATGGGCGGGTCGCGCGCGTCGGGCCGGCTCAACAAGGTCGGTGCAGATGTCCAGCCCGGGTTCAGATCCTCCAATCTTACCAATGAAGACGTGAATTCCGCCAAAGGGGACCCGGTACCCGTACTCGATTGAGTCAGCCTCGGGGCCCCAACCGGCATCGTCGATGTAGAGCTTCCCGCGGTGACTCTTGGTCATCCTTTGAACGACGTATCCCTCGATCCCTGGGAGAGATCCCTTCGAAAACCTTACACCAGAGAGCGCTAGCCCCACGGTGGGCGCCAACTGTCGTGGATTTGTCACGGCAGATGTCCGGGCCAATGGACTTAGGTTCGAGGCCATCACTAAGGCGTTGAACTCGAAGGGGCTGATCGAAATCGAGAGACAAGGGTTTACCCAGGTTCGGCCCCTCAAAAAGAGGTAAAAGCCTACGTCCTGCTTTGTGTTGTATTGATTGTGTATCGATTACAAGGGAGCAAATTTGCTTGACCTAGCTTTCGATCAGTTGTTTCGTGGCCTAAGACGCCCAGGTAAGCCGCCCTTATATACACGGGTCAGGCTCCTGGGCTTACAAGAGTCCGGGTCGGGTTAAACTTAACAACTAACCTCACCTCTAACTAAACATGCCCTATCTGACAAGTCTCTCCCGGCGGCTTAAGTCCACTAGGTTACATCTGGCCTTCTCGCTCTAGGCCCTCTGGCCCATCGGTTATGCTTTCCTCCTGGAGCTACCGTAAGCCGCCAATCGCATGACCCGGCCCACCTGGGCAGGTCTCATCCCGGGTGAATATCCCCAACACCCCCATTTTGGGGGGACTCTGGCATTGGGTTGGCTCCTAAGAGTAGTAGTTATAAGTTAAAAAATGATGGCTTCCTAGAGAGGACTTTAAGAGTGTAGTACAGAAGGTTTGGTCTGCCCCTGTTAGAGGTAAAAGTGCTACTGCCATTTGGCAAGCCAAAGTTGGGAACCTTAGAAGGATTACCAGCGGGTGGAGTCACGGTATTTAGGTTGAGCTTGGGCATCTTAAGAAAGACCTTATGGATGAATATGATGCCTTGGATATCAAGGAATAATCTATAGAGATCTTTTTTGTTGAGCGTGATAGGCTTAGGGATATTAGAGATGAGATTAGAGGGATTTATCTCAAGGAAGAAACTAAGGCTAAACAGAGATCAAGGGATGGAAAGATTAAGGAAGGAGGTTGGAATACAACATATTTCCAAGTTGTGGCTAACCAAAGGAGGAGGAAGACTTTGGTCCACTCCTTGCATAACCGTAATGGCCCTACCTCTGATAGCAAAGCAATGCTTGATATAGTTGCTTATTTTTACAGAGAGCTTTTTGAAAACAAGATAACTCTGGTATTTTCCTATCAAGTGATTTTTTTTGCTGATCATGAAAAAGTTTCTACTAAAGAAAACGTAATGCTTGATGCCCCCTTCTCTGTTGAAGAAGTAAAAGTAGCAATTTCTGGTTCTTACTCTCATGGATCCCCATGACTAGATGGCTTAACTTTCTTCTTTTATCAAACCTTCCAGAAAATTCATCAACTTGGACTTGATGGCTATGTTCCAGGACTTTAATGAGGGCAATATAGATTTTTTTTGTTTGAATTTTTCTATGCTTACTTTAATACCTAAATAACCTGATGCTTTTTCTATGAAGAAATTCAGGCCAACAAGCCTTCTTAACTATGTTTTTTAAATATTTACAACAGTTTCAACGAATAGACTAACACAGATAATGAATAGGCTCATTTTGAATAACCAAATTTCATTCATCAAGGGGGGAGATATATCCTTGAAAGTGTGGTCTCTGCATAAGAGCTTATACATTATGTGGTCAAAGCCAATGCCAAAGATGATGTTCTGAA
The DNA here is from genome assembly GCA_022496015.1 of Hordeum marinum. Lineage (NCBI taxonomy): Eukaryota > Viridiplantae > Streptophyta > Magnoliopsida > Poales > Poaceae > Hordeum > Hordeum marinum. The sequence goes on along the minus strand of CM039676.1, from coordinate 339,116,376 downwards.
ATTAGATTATGAGAAGGCATTTCATAAGGTGAATTTGGAGTTTTTGTCTAATATGCTTAAGATTAGAGGCTTTTATGACAAATGGATCAAATGGATTTGGATTATTACCCATGTGGGTTCAGTAGGAGTAAAACTTAACAACTTGTGCAGTAATTCTTTATCATTGTTAAAGGGATTAGAGAGGGGCCAGCTATCCCCTTTTCTCTTTAATATGGTGGTGGATGTGCTCACCGAAATGCTCTCAAAGCTGCTAGAAATAATTTAGTTAGGGGGTTAGGTCATGATTTATACCCTTATGGTGTCATTGGCCTCCAATATGCTGATGACACCATCATGTTTGTACATGAAGATCATAGCGTTGCCATTAACCTTATATGGACGCTAACATTCTTTGAGCAGGTGTAAGGGATGAAGATAAACTATAGTAAGAGAGATATGGTCCCTTCAAACCTTAACCATGAAGATTTTGATGCTTTTTGTAGTATTTTTGGATGTCCAGTGGGCAGCTTTCCCATCTAGTATTTAGGCACTCCATCACATTTTAATAAGCTATCTAGAGATTACATCGAACCTTTAATAGAAAAAATACTCAAGAGGATTGCAGGATGGAGGGGAATTATTTTGTCCTATGCTGCTAGTATCACTCTTATTAAAGCATGTTTAGGTAGTCTCCCAATTTATATTTTTCTGTTTTTCAAATTCCCTAAATGGGATGTGGACATGACAAATACCTAGATGGAAAACTACCTTTAGAATGATTTTGAAGGCCATGGGAAAATCCATTTGGCCAACTGGCCTTTGGTAATTATGAAAAAGGAATTTGGCAGCCTAGGTATCCCCAATATTCATGATCTTAACTTATGTCTATTAGGGCCCTGGATCAAGAGATATATGCTTGATGAAGGAAACATTTGGAAAACCATAATAGATGCCAAATACAAGTCCTCCCAAATATCTTTTGTGTACAAGACACAGGTGCATCCACCTTATGGAAAGGTGTGGTTTGGACCTCTCAGGGAATAAAGTTTGGATATATGTGTTCTTTGGGTAATGGGATATTAGTTAGGTTTTGGGAGGATTCTTATTTTGGTTGTTCCCCCTTGTGTGTCCGATGCTGTGAGCTCTACTCCATTTGTAGCGAACAAGAAAAGTTGTTGCACAGATCTGGGATGGGGAGATAGATAAACTTTCTTTTAGGAGGTCTTTTTCTCCATAGATGATGGAACTCTGGTTTGGGCTTCAGGCTATAGTCACTAGTATCCGGCTAGGCAATGATACCTAGTCTCCAGTGTGGTAGTACAATGCATCTGGGACATATACCTATAGCTCCATGTATGATATTATCAACTATAGAGGAGTGACTCTATTTTTCATCCACTCTATTTGGAAAAATGTTCCCCCCAGAATCATATCTCCACGTGGCTAACTTTATTACAACAAGATTAAGACCACAGATAATTTGCAAAAAAGGGACATGAATAAACCTTTGTTTGTTAGTTTGTTTCGTTCTCAGCATGAAACTGTTCATCACCTTTTCTTTGACTGCCTAGTTGCAAAAAACGATCTGCCTCCGTAAAGATAATTTGTAGAATACTTGCATGTAAATCATACAAGTGTGGCATGTGACTATCTGGGAGTCATCGCCAACCTTCAGTGAGCATCATGCTTAGGCCCTATTGCATGATCTTGAAGGATATCCAAGAGAGCGGTCAGTCTTCAAGATTATTCCCTCTCCAATGAGCAGCGCGAATGCAATAGCAAACAACATAGGCTAGCTAAAATGGCAACTTCATTCAAAGCGGACGCCGTATATGGTTCAATGATCCTCTAGATCCCTTATGAATTCAAATAAACTTTGAATACAATAGAGTCACATTGTTTCTTAAAATAATGCACACTGCGATTGTATAATGGACCGGCCCACTCGACATATAGTGTTGTATTTCCCTTCTTGCTTTCGGAAGCTTTCACACAAGTTTCTTAGGGTTTTTTTATTTTCCCGTGTTTTTACAACTTTCGTTATACTTTTTCAATTTGTTTCCTATCTTTTCATATTTCTAAATTCTTGACTAATTTATAACGTTCCTCAACATTTTTCTAGTTGGGATTTTAAAAAAAAATAGAAATATTTTTAATTTATGATCTTTTTAAATTCATGCAGATGTTCAAATTCAGGAAAGTGCATAAAAAATTAGAATCGTTTTTAAATTTGTGAAAAATTCAAAATTCAAGATATGTGGGGGTGTTTTTAAAACCCGAGAATAATTTTCAAATTCGTGATCATTTTATAAATTTGTGATTTAGAAAAATAACATATATTCTAAATTCATAAATTATTTGCAAAAATAAATAATATTTTTTAGAATTTCTTGACCTTATATTAAATTTTTGTAATTGTTTACGCAATTATAAAAATGAAATTCATGAAGATTCCAAAATTTAGTTAGTATTTATCAAACAATTAGAGGCTATTTTAATAGAAACTTAGTCGAAGTACAAAATATCTACCTGAAAATCGATAAGAAAAATTAGTGAGCAGTTACTCACCTCCATCTTGTAGGGAGGAACCATTCCAGAGCTATTAATTTTCTTGACAAGCAAGTCTGGTGTGTCCATCCTCCGCCACGTGGTTCGTGTTAGCGCTTCCTCGTTTTCAGCTTTTTATCCTTCTGCATGTGTTTTGGGGTTTTAGATAGGGTATGTTTTTGGCTTTTTGGTTTTTGCCTGATTTTTATGTCTTGGAGCATAATTATGTTTTTAAGCACGAAAAGAAAATGTGTGCTTCCACAAGAAGTGCAGATTTGCTTTTGCTTCTCAGAAAACATATGTGATTCCATGAGAAGCATCTTTTTTCTCATGGAGAAAATACGATTCTTGGGGAAAAAAAAAGGAAAAGGATAACTCGCAATCGTGCATCCGGGCTTTGACTTTTCTATCTGTTTTTTTCTACATTCACTGTTTGCGGTTGTGGGTTTTTTTCGCTTTTTTACCAGATTTTTTCCTTCGGTTTCCTTTTTCATTTTACGGTATATTTATGAAAAAAAAGTTCATTGAAACCTACTAATGCTGGATATGGTTTTGAAGTTCTTGACATGAGAACATCCAACAGTGAAAATGGTTCGGGATTTAGACGCAAAGTTAAAAAGATGATATATTCTAAATAAACAAATTTACTGGAAGAAAACTCTAAATGCGACAAGTGTCACGTATGCATCGTGCCACTTGCAAGTGTCTGAGAAGATGGTGTGTCCTTTGCAAGGGATACCCCTTAACTAGTGATTTCACAACTTGTAGTGCACTGACTAAGATATGTGTATAGCGAGTTGTAAGTCGAGCTCGCCTTGAACACAGTGAATATGGGCAGGCCCGGCAACATTTGGTGGCTTGTTTAGTTTTCTGTTTCTGGTTTTGTTTATATTTTTAAATATGATAATACGGAATATAAGTTTTAATTTTCTAATGAAAATGAAATAACTTTTTTACGAAATCGAAAAACTATTCATACCATTAAAAATAGTATAAGAAGTTTTAATATATGTTGATATGTTTTGTAATATTCTCAACATAGTTTCAAAAACTGTTCATGAATTATACAACTTTGTTCACATAATTTAAAAAATATTCATACCATTCAAATAAAATTTCACACATTTAAATATATGTTCATGACACTCTTGAAAAAAGTACAATGTAAGTTTAGAGAATGTTAACCAGTGTGCATTTGACACATGTTCAACAGGTATTGGAAAACAATGTTAAATATATATTTAAAAATCTTTGACGTGTATCTGAAGAATATTTAATATGATTTGGAAAATTTATGATGTGTATTTATGCAGAATGTCATCGTTTATGTAAAAATGAAAAATGAAAAATGCAGAAATAATAAAAAGTAAAAAAGGAATAGAAAAGCAAAAGGAGGGCAACAAATAAATGAAAAATCTAACGACAAGAAGGAAAACGAAAAAAACTAGTAAAAAACATAGAAGAAAGAAAGGGAAAAGGTTTAGAACATAAAAGAAACGCTATTCAACCCGCGGCTCGCTATGAAATCATGAGCGGTTGCCGCTTTTTCAATCTCATAGCAAACGAGACATAACCTTGCTGCTCCTATAAGCAAGCAGGGACGTACTGATGGGCCAACACATTTGGTGCAGAACGCGAGTTCCTCGGCTTATATGTAAACAGTTTCGCCATATAGTAACATAAAAATAGGAAAATACTAACGTCCACACGTGTGGCACGAAACAACATGGCACAAATGCTTTTATTATCATTTATTTTGTCACGTCAAAACAGATGACATTAGCGAAAATTTTATTGGTTTTCGGCTTTAAAATGTTTTATCTCCTAATTAAAAAATCCAATCAAAAATCCGTTTTCACCATTAAATCCGTCTCGACGAGATCTTCAAAACTAGATCCCATGTTGATATCTTTTAATAAAAAAAAATAACCAAAAGTTGCATGATGTTTACACTGTAGTTGTCATAGTGTTTACACTAAAGTTGTCATGACATGTTCTATCTATTTTTTCTTCCAGGTCTAAAGATACTGTTAAATTTTCAACTACTTTTTACGGCAATTTTTATTAATTGACCATGACAATTTTTAGTAAAAGTAACTCACCATGGCAATTTTAGTTTATGGTTCATGACAAGTCTAGTTTCTTAATTTCCCATTTTATAATATGTCAAAATTTACATGTAAAGGTAGAAGAAAAAATAGATGAAACATATCTTGGCAACTTCAATGTAAAGACTATGGCAATTCATGTGTAATAGACATGGCAACATTTAACCAAAAATCATCGGAACATATTGATATGAGATATAGTTTCGAAGATCTCATCGCGATGAATTTAATGGTGCAAACGGATCTTCAATCGTATTTTTCATATAAAAGATAAAATATTTTAAAAATTGAAAATCCAAAAAGATTTCCACATGCATGCATGCGGCGACGTGAGCGTAATCTGTGTGTTATAGGCGTGTGAGCGGGTATTGCTTTCACCATACGTGTGGGCGTTATCGCGACCCTAAAAATAATATTTCTGCTAGGTGTGCAAAAAGACAAGATTTCTCAGGTGATTTAAAAAAATATGTTCGCTGCTGGTTTTTGTACATCTAGCGAGCATGTTTTCTTTTTAAAAATTCCACAAATTTAAATAAAATGTTCACAAAAATTAGAGAGTGTTTGTGAAATTTTAAAAGTGATCATGAATTCAAATATATTCATAAATTTGGTTATATGTTTGTAATTTAAAATATGATTTTGAATTTTATAAGAAAACACAAAATCTTAAAACATCCATAAATATATCAATCATCACGAAAATTGAAAATTCAACCAAATGTCAAATTTGACACTTTTTTTAAAAAAATAACAAAAAGTGGAAATAAAAGACTTGACTTAAAACTGGTCGGAAGCTTTCTAAACTGGATGGAAGTTTCCTCAAGTCGGTAATAGACAGGCCGACCCAAATGAAGTATTTGTATGAATTTAATAGTATTTTGGGAAATCTTATTGGATGCGTAGGTCGTTGAGCAACCTACCGCGAACCCCCGTGAGCGCAATTATTTTGAGTCATCCTGGTGGCTCTCTCTTGCCACCAGTTTTTGGAAGGTTCTAGAATCTTCCCATGACAGTTTTTCTGTTCGTTTATGTTTTTCTTTTGGTTATGTTTTGTGTTTCATATTTTTGACTTTTATTTATCTTTGTTTTCAATTTCAAAATTTTCGGTCATTTTGAAAACCTGTGAACATTTTTCAAAATTATTACTATTTTCTACTAAATGGTTTTTCAAATTCATGAAGATTTTTAAAATTTGTTGAGATTTTTTTCAAAAACACAATATTGTTTTTAAATCCCAAACAATTGTTTTATTTCACAAACATGTTTTATGATTTCATGAAGAACTTTCAACTTCTTGAATGTTTTTTAGAATCTTAAACTTTTTCTATATTTTTGTGAACATATTTTGAATTTCACTTTTAAAATGAAAAAGGTAGAAAAAGGTGGGCTAAGCCCCCCCCCCCCTCCCCTCTCTCCTTTCCCTCCCTCCCAGAATTATGTTGATGGATTAGTGCCTAATGCATATCCTTATTAAGGCCAAATTTAAAGTAACACACTAGATTGGCCACCCTCAACCCTATTCAAGGATCATATAGCCCCTCTTAAAGCATATCGAAGCTTAGGTCCCTTGTTTTTCTTGTCAGGATTTGCCACATAATATTTGCACATGGGCTATGAGGTCCCGCCTAATACGCAGCTCCTTGCATGCGACTCATCACAAAATTAAGAAATAGGAACATCATGTGTTCAATCTTTTCAAAGAAGATAAAGAGTAAGAACTTTATATTAGGCGGGAGATCATGTGTTCGACTCATCACGAAAGATTAGAAATTTCAATGCAACAACAAATGCGATCATAATCACAACTAAGGTAACAATTGATCCAACGGCATAATGATACCAAGCCTCTTTATCAATGGCATATTTTCTAATCTTTCTAAGCTTCAAGCGCATTGCGGCCATCTTGGTCCTGGGATCATCGACGATATCGGCAACATGCAACTCCAATCCCATCTTCTCATCTTCAGTTCTTTTCAATTTTTCTTTCAAATGATCGGTTTTTTTCCAGCTTTAGTTAACTTGTCGAGCAGAATTGCATAGTCGGTATCCATTTCTGGTTCAACTACTTCCTATAGATAAAAACATCTACGTTAAGTTGGTGGCATAATTAATTTTCATAGACATTAGATGTGTGAAATAGTTATAAAAGATAATATACCACATCTGAATCATAGACTGGACAAGGATCGACGTGGGCGGATACCATAACCATGGCACTATATAATAACAAACAATAATAAAAGTAAGAAAATCATACGAGTAAGTATATTTTTTTTAGAAAGAAGATAAGATCAAGAGGCTCACCACGCGCAGGCGATCGACGGCGGTTTCAGGACGGGGACGGGACAGGACGAACCGCCAAACCTAGACAAATCTTGACGAAAATGGAGTTTGGACAAGGAGCTTCGAGAGGAGAAAGCTTAAGTGTGGCTCGGGCATTTCACCGAACACCTCATGTGCATAGGAGGTGAGCTAGAGCACCACAAAGCTCTAACACTGATGTCCTGGAAAAACAGAGCACTCCACGGCTCTGCTAGCAGCGGGCAAGGGTTTATATAGGCAGCTCATTGGTCACGGTTCGTGGCTAGAATCGGGACATAGGTCTCCCTTTGGTCCTGGTTCCAGCCACGAACCGGGACCAATGGTCGTGGTCCAGGAGCGAGGGGCATTGGTCCCGGTTCGTGCCTGGAACCGGGACCAAAGGGGCCAGACGAACCGGGACCAATGGCCCACGTGGCCTGGCCGGCCCCCTGGGCTCACGAACCGGGACGGTTACCACCTTTGGTCCCGGTTCGTGAGCGAACCGGGATTAATGGGCTTAGGAGGCCCGAACCAATGCCATGTTTTCTACTAGTGGAGCCAAAGCCCGTTCGCGCCGAGCGTCAGAGCTCGCCCAATCAAACTCTTCTAGCTTGTTAACTACTTAGAGCATCTACAATTGGACTCCCCAAAATGACCGGGCGAACATAGGACCACTGAGAGGACAAGACATGAGAGGGAAAAGTTGACCTAATCGGACCCCTCAAAGCCTCCTTAGTTGCTTGGACTGTCTGACATTCCATATATTGCCCTCATATATGAGATGAGTATCAGGAGTGTTCGGACGTGTCCGATCAGTGGTCATGCATCCGCCACATAGAATTTGACCCATCACGAAGCATCTTTTTTCTTTCTTTTTATTATTTCATGTATTTCTCTCTTCTTCTCCAGCAATCACATGCATGTGACCGAACGTATAAAAAATAAAACACATGACGTGTGAACAAAATAAATAGAGAGTCAAAATTGAGGCGCATTCACAAATGTTTAAGGGCTAAATTTGTCGAGTTCGGCTATAGATGCTCTTAGGGGGAAACTAAAGCATGATCCCACCTAACTATGGGCCAGGGTCGCCTGGCCCGGCTTTGTCCAGTCCACGAGCGTACGACGAAATGTTACTAGCGTGCACAGCCTCACAGGCGCACAGGCGCACACGTCAGGCCGATCGATCGTGTCTTTGGCCAATCTCCTCGTAAAGCAAAACGCGTCGAGTTCAAGCTGGACTTGCACGCATTCCAACAACGCAGCGTTTTTCTCCAAGAAGGCACACGCGCTGCTGCACAGACAGCCGCGATGTGGAAGTAGGAGTAGTATTGCTTGGAGTTAAAAGCACCTGAAGTCCCACAACTTGCAGCAAATGTGATGATTTGGTCCCAAAGTTGCAAAAGTTGATTGAGTAGTACCCCAACTTGCACCCAATGTGACGTTTTAGTCCCAGACCAATCACAGGGCGCCATCTATCAGTCAAAGCTGGTGGACCGGTTGTCACTGCACTTTTGCGCAAACCCCCCTGCCGTTTCTTCTTTTTCACCGGCACTCCACCGCTGCTCCCCATGCTCCTCTTGATCCTCTGGCAGGTAGCCAGAGTCGTCGTCAGATTTGTACTCAGAGGAGGTGGAGGAGTGGTCATCCTCCTCAAAGGACTCACCGTCGTCAGAGGAGGATGAGTGCACGTCGGAGCAGTCGTTGTGGTATAACATCTCCGGCTGGAATCTATCCCAATAGGCGGCATTGACGGGCGCAGGGAGGGCGAGGACGACCTCCTGGACACGCTCCGCCCTGGATTGATCGCGGTTCGTGTCTGGCGGCGGCGGCGCGGCGGACCGATACATCCACCAACAGGCCCGCTAGTTGGGATCGTCCGACCACGTCTCCCGCATTGCAAACCGCAAGATCAGCGCTGGAGGTATGTCGCGGCCGTCGGGGAACGTGCGCGTCTTCTCGTCGTCGGTCATGACCTTGACCAGACCGCGTGCATGGTCTCCTGCAGCTCGCCGTGGGCGACGTGGTCGTCTCCGGCAAGATCTTCAACAGCTCTCTGCCATCCGAGGTTGGCATCCATCTCATCGGCGACAGCGTTGAGCTCGATGAGGGCTTTTTGCACAGTAGTGGGCGGTGGGGGAGAGGAGTGGGAAGCGGGGAGGCCGAAGCGTCGTGGGTGCGGTTGTAAAGAGGGTGGTTGGGTGTTTAAGCGGTGAGAACTGTAACGTCAGATACACCTACTTAAGAAGGTACTCTTTGTTTACTAAGCAGAAGCACTCTAACTATTCCATTGGCACTGTACTCACCGTTGTTACGAAAAGGTCTTGGGTTCGAGTCCAAGGCCAACAATTTTTTTAAAGAAAATTCAGTTAACAGATTTGTTTGCAAAGTCAATTAACATAATGGAATTTTTGTCATATATAGTTAATTTAGCAAACATAATGGAATTTTTGTCAGTGAAATAGGGCTAACTGAACACATTCAGCTAACTTAGCAAATTCAGTTAACTATCTGAAACTGTTTAGTTACAAAAAGGGCATTGTATGCCACTGTTTGCCATCCCAAAAAGGGCACTGGTGCCAATGTTTGCCATCAAAAAAGGGCTATGAATCACATTGTTTGCCATGCAAAAAGTGGCTAGTCAATGGGTTATAACTGTTTAGGCCTTACAAAAATGGCAGTGCAAATTCTCACCTAATCTTCAAGAGGTGCATTCACGTAAGGAATTTGGCTGGGCCTGTCAGCTCCAAACAGCAGCCAGTGCCAGTATCCTCTTTTGCACCTACATCTGGTTCAACTTCTGGATTCCTTCCTCCTCTTCCTCTCCCTGCACCTACATCTGGTTCAGCTTCTGGATTCCTTCCTCCTCTTCCTCTCCCTGCTCCTCTACCTCTCACTGCACCTGTATTTCTTGCTCCTCTTCCTCTCCTTGCACCTACATCTGCTCCACTCCCTCTCCCTGCATCTGCATTTCTTTGTCTTCTCCTGCATCTTGCCCTGCTAGCGGCTTCAGATCCCTCTGTTGCCTCAGCTATTGTGCTTGCCCTTGTGTGCCTACCAATGTTCATTTCAGTAGTGGCCCTTGGCTGGGGTATTGTAGCACCTGCAGCTGCAACAAATGAAGACTGCTCTGGCAATGGACCATGATCCCTTTGAGGAGCTCTTCTTGCTCTCTCTCTCTCTCTATCTTGGCCATGTTGAACACCATACTAGTTGGTGACTCACTAGGATCCAACCTAGGATCTGGCCTATGTGGGAAGATGTTCTGCAAAGAAACAAGGTCAGTTGTAGCTCATTTTCTTCAGTTAAAAATCAATTTGCACATTTATAGCTAATGTCTCCAGTTCAATATCAATACCTGCAGAAATGAAGGGTCATCGTAATTTTCATCAACCACCTCACCACCTTCTTCAATTAGTGCTTCCTGCCATCTGTAGTGGCCCTTCCTATTGTGGTCAGCTCTCCCACAAATTGAGCAGTGCATTGTAACTCGTTTCTTGTTCAAATATCTAATATCATGCCTTTTCTTCTCCTCTAGTGTCTTCTTCCTATTCTTCTTAGGCCTTCCCAGCTGTTTGGTGAACACTGGTGGATGTACCTTATACCCATTCTATTTCTCCCAATGTTTTGGGTCTCCATGAGGGAACAAGGTGTATCCATAAGCTTTTAAATAGTTCTCCACGGTGTAGCAATCATGGACCATTGTCTCTGGGTCAATTCTTTCCTCCCTACAACAGGCTACACAATGACCACATGGTACTCCAGACAGCTGCCACCTCCTGCAATCACATGTGTGCAAGCACAAGTCAACTATGCAGCTAGAGTTGCCAGACTGAACTCTAAATATTTGTTGGCCTGCTTCAGATACATGGCAATTTGCAGCAAACTCAGTGTTCTTATCTAACTTCTTCTTGATCTTTGGGCATATTCTCTGCCCTACCCACTTTTCTATTGCCTCTCTCTGTTTACTTACCAGCAGTGTTTGTTATGTTCAGATCATCTTTCAGAGTTGTGAGAAACCACTCCCAAGAACCTATGCATTCTACCTCTGCCCAACCCATAGCAATTGGGTAAATGCAGTCATTTGGATCAATACCCACAGCACTAAGCAACACTCCCTTGAACCTGGTTTTCATGTGACAACCACCAATGAAAATAATAGGTCTACAACCCTTTAGCCACCCTATTTTACATGCATCATATGAGCAATAAAGTGTTTTCAGGCATTTCCTGCCCATTGGAAATTGCTTGTCTTTTACCAGTTCGGTTGACAGAAGAAATGTAGAGCCAGGGTTTTTACTCCTTAATTCATGGCCATAATCCCACAGCCTACTCAATTGCTCTTCCTCATCACCATGGATCTCTTTCAGGGCTTGTCTTCTAGCCCTAGCAAGCTTCCATCTGTTAGGTGTAACATTGAATTCCTTGGTGATCTTCCTTAAAAAGGTACCAAGTGACATCTTCTAGTCATCTCTGAACTCATCTATGAAATACTTGCACATGAATTTAGCAGTCACTGGCCTTAACTTCCATTTCTTCTGGCACCTATGATTGCCATTAAAACTCTTGATCACAAATCCTCCTGTCCTATTGTCATTGCCAGCTTTCAGAAGCCATGGGCAACCTCTTTCACAAACTGCCTCAATTCTTCTCTTGTCATTCTTGATCTGCACTCTGTTCCTAATTGAATATGCAGTAATAGCATGTCTCAGCTCTACCACATCAGCAAATACCATCCCTACTCTGAAGACAGGGGAAACCATGTGAACTTTGGCATTGAAAGATTTAAATTTGTACTTCAGTTGCTCTGCTTCCTCAATGGATAGGTTTAGATCTTCATCCTCAAGTAAATAGTCAGGCTCCACATCTTCTTCCTCTTCCTTTGCTTCTTCATCAACATCAAAGTCAATGTTTTCAACATACAAGTCATCATCCCCCTCATCTATCTCATAATCACTGTCACTAAAATCTGAATCTGAAAGCACTACATCTTCAACAACTGTACCACCACCTTTAGTAACTAAATTGTGATTCATACCTTCAATCAACACATTATCATCTACTATTCCAGTTCCATCAGCTTGTATCTCTGAAATGGGATCTTGCTCAATCACTGGAATGATGTTGTCGGAAGATGCTGCACTGACTGCTGCAACACTTGAGGTGGCTAGGCTGACAGTTCTATGAATTAAAGGCAATGTCAGAACCAAATCAGCCCTGAAATTACTGACAAAATCTGAGTGGTCAACCATTAGTGTAAGCATCTTATGGGTAGCACTGGCTCTGATCATGTGATGCAAGTCATCATCACATCTAATTCTGACCAAACCATCGGGGATTGTTTTGTCAGGCAGGCACCAATACAGGATGTGCTCTCCCACTGGATATCCCAACCACTTCAGGTGCTCTTGAAGGAATGCAAATGAGAATGTGGTAGAGTCAACATAATCAAGAACCTCAATAGATTGGTTAAAGTATTCCAAGTTGTTGAATTGTCCACAGAAAAGTCCACCATGCTCAAGCCTAAGGGTGAAGAAAACCGAGTCCACACTTTGTCCATTTAATGAATCACACAGTGCATACAAAATTAGATTTAGATAACTACATAAATATTCAGCAACCTACAGAAAACTTTAGTAACATACAGAGAAAAGCTCAGCAATTTGAAAACATGTTCAGAAGTTCATAGGAATATGATCTCCACTCTCCAGGGAGCACAAATATACTAACTTCAAGAAATATTCATACTTTCGCAACAATATCATACAAAAGATAATCTGCCCAAAACCCTAGCTGGAATGGCAAACTAGAGCACAAAATCATCTTTCACAAGCCCAAGATCTACAACAACTGAAACAAACCGACGAAATTAGCACCACTACACAAGATCTAAGGCCATGAATCGTGCTAAATCGAACAAAGGAGCTTAGAAGAGCACACCGGACCACAGAGAAGAAGAGAGCGGAGCAGAGGAATAGAGCGGAGAGCAGAAAGGGATAAGATGGCTGACAGTAGTCCGGCGGGAAGACTGAACTGCCGCACAAGGTGAGCGGACGGCGGCGGCTCTGGTGGGAAGAACTCCGGCGCCGCCGCCGCGGTTGGTGACGTCATCCGCTGGCCAATGGCGCTGCGGGGCCTGTCGCACCCGGCAGGACACAACAACGTGCGAGCAACGAATCGGATGCGAAGTCTCGCTTCGACGGTTTTAATTCCAGGTGAGATGGGGAGCAGCGGTGGAGTGCGGGTGAAAAAGAAGAAATGGCAGGGGGGCTTGCGCAAAAATGCAGCGACAGTCGGTCCACCAGCTTTGACTGACAGATGGCACCCTGTGATTGGTCTGGGACTAAAACGTCACATTGGATGCAAGTTGGGGTATTGTTCAATCAACATTTACAACTTTAAGACCAAATCATCACATTTGCTGCAAGTTGTGGGACTTCGGGTGCTTTTAACTCTATTGCTTGACGTGCATGCGTTCCGTGCAAACGGCGCAAAGCTAGTCACCGTCACTGTCGAAGCTTCTTCGGTTCTTCCCACACAGTACGAGTAATTGTTTTATCTCTGCTGCGTGTGCTAGCTAGCCCGTGACGTAGCACCGACTCATCATCGCCTCACCTCCGGCTGCACGCAGTTTTGCGCACACTCGTCAGGTCATCTGTAGCATATTCGTCTGTACACAACTACATCTCCGGTTCACATATTCGTCTGTAGCACAGCATGCATGTGCTACTACCCATGATATGATCCCACGTTGACGTTGCCCCCTTGAGTGTGAGGGTGGCGTAAGCTACCTGCTGCAAGCGCGCATGCAAGCAAAGCATATACGGGCCGCGTTGCAAGCCAGCCGATCGATCGGAGACAAAAATTCGAGTCGCGTAGTACACCCGGCCGGTCGCTTTCAAGTGCTCGACACACGTGGCATGCACTGGCTAGGCAGAGTAGCTAGCTCGTACGCAGTGCTCCGGCTGCACGTACTACATGCTGATGGCTAGCTAGCTAGCTGCTGCGATTTCCTTTCCCGAAGAACGGAAGAAGCGCATGCAGCGGACGGAACCTTGGTCAAGTCTAGTCAAATAATTGCATGCAGCATGCCGCGTTGCCAAACTAAAGCATGCACCACTTGACCCATGGATCGACGACGAGATGAAACAACTCATCGTGCACACTATTACTATTGGGACGATAACGACCGATGCCTGGTCTGGTCGAGCATTCACTCGGGTTCGGGGTCGTTGTGAGTAAGGGTGATGGATACCATGCATCTTTCCCTATCGCCGTTGACCAGCTATCAGTGGCTCAGTGCAATGCATGCCTAGCCATAGATGCATGTGGTCTTGTTCGTCCATCTAACGTTGGCCACACCTTCTACGAGAGCGTTACTCGGGCAACTTTCCTTGCCGGCCTGCGAGAGAAAAGTAGGTTTTCCCGTGGCCATCTCTCTACCTCGCGACGTGCGTGCATGATATGATAGGGGGTGCGCCCTGGTGGCTTCTACGTACCGTTGTCCCTGCCCATGCCGGCACATGTCTCTAATTGTTCGTTGTTTTAGCCACTTTGTATGTAAAATGGTCTTTCGGTCACTTCTGTGAAATTTCAGCCATTTATTTTTATTTTTTATATGTTATATATTTGCATTTATGTCAATTTTTAGTAGTTTTAGTCACATTTTTATGTATTGGTGTAATTTCGGACACTTCTATGAAATTTCAACCATTTTATTTTATTTCTTTTTTAGTTTCTTATTTACTGCAATTGCTATTTTTCATCGTACTTTCTTGTGCAATTAATCATAGCATTTTTGTGAATTGTAATTTGACCCTTTCGATATTATTTTTCCCGCATCTATTGTGGTTGCCCTTTTTTAGTGGCAATGTTCTTGGTGCAATTCTATTTCCTATCTGTGCAATATCACTTTAATGATGGGGCACAAGAGCGTCTTAAACATTCAAATTGTAGTCTTCCAGCCATATACACTCCCCAAAGAGAGAGGGGGTACATGGCACTCTCGTAGCACATCCCCCTCCATCCTCCTCTCATTTAATCCTTCTTCTCAAACACCCTTTTCATATATCTTTCATCGATGTTGTCGTCCCCTCCCCTGCCCTACCCACCAATTATTCTCCTTGCCATTGCCCCTTTCCCTACTCCTGCTCTTGATCTGTCCTCCACAGTCAATGAAGACAACGATGGCAAATCAAGGTGCCAACATGATTTGATCAATGAGGTTTCGAAAGACACCTTGGTCAACCATATGTTGATCCATGAGGCTACATGTGTCGAAATCGTGAATTGTGCTCTCACCTCATCCCCTTTAGACATTTGGCATGGATCAGTTACTCCAAGTTTCAGGCTTCTCATGTTGTTTTTTCTCATTCTACTCGCCCTATTGTATGTTGGGGAACGTCGCATGGGAAACAAAAAATTTCCTACGTTCACGCAAGACCTATCCATGGCGATGAGCATCTACGAGAGGGAGAGTGGATCTACATACCCTTGTAGATCGCTAAGCGGGAAGCGTTAAGAAACACGGTTGGTGTAGTCGAACGTCTTCGCGATCCAAATCGCCGAGCGTCCCGCGATCCAATCACGATCCGTCCCGATCAAGCACCGAACGGACGACACCTCCGCGTTCAGCACACGTACAGCTTGATGATGATCTCCGCCTTCTTGATCCAGCAAGAGGGAGCGGAGAGGTAGACGAGTTCTCCGGCAGCGTGACGGCGCCGCGGCGATGGTGGTGGAGCAATTCCGGCAGGGCTTCGCCTCAGCAGTGCAGAAAACCGATCTAGAGAAGAAACTATGCACTAGAGGAACGGGTAGCACGTGGCTGAAAATCTAGTGCCAAAAACCCTAAAACCTCCAGTATATATAGGACGAAGAGAGGAGGAGGCTTGGCCCTCAAGGGACCAGCCCTTGGTTCGGCCGAATCAAGGAGGAGAGGAGGACTCCTCCTCCAATCCTAGTAGGACTAGGATTCCTCCCTATTTTGCCTTTTTTCACCTTTTCTCTTTGGGTTTTCTCTCCCCAGCCGCATGGGCCTTGTGTGGGACTTCCACCAGCCCACTAAGGTCTGGTATTCACTCTCCCACAGCCCATGTAGCCTCTTGGATCGAAATACCCCTCCCGATGGTCTTCCGGTACACTACCGGCACTCCCGGTACACTACCGATGAGCCCGAAACTTTTCCGGCAACCAAAATAGGACTTCCTATATATCAATCTTATCCTCCGGAACATTACGGAGCTCCTCGTCACGTCCGGGATCTCATCCAGGACTCCGAACAACCTTCGGTCACCATCATACATCACTCTATACTACCGAAACGCCATCAAACCTTAAGTGTGCAGACCCTGCGGGTTCGAGAACTATGTAGACATGACCGAGACACCTCTATGGTAAATAACCAATAGCGGGACCTGGATGTCTATATTGGTTCCTACATATTCTACGAAGATCTTTATCGGTCGAACCTCCATGTCAAGGATTCAGTTAATCCTGTATGATGTTCCCTTTGTTCTTCGGTATGTTACTTGCTTGAGATTCGATCGTCGGTATCTCCATACCTAGTTCAACCTCGTTACCGGCAAGTCTCTTTACTCGTTCCGTAATACAAGATCCCGTGACTAACACTTAGTCCCATTTCTTGCAAGTCTTATTGTGATGTTGTATTACCGAGTGGGCCCTGAGATACCTCTCCGTCACACGGAGTAACAAATCCCAGTCTTGATCCATGCCAACCCAACAAACACCCTCGGAGATGTTGGAAATATGCCCTAGAGGCAATAATAAATTAGTTATTATAATATTTCCTTGTTCATGATAATCATTTATTATCCATGCTATAAATTGTATTGATCGGAGACTTAGATACATGCGTGGATACATAGACAAAACCATGTCCCTAGTATGCCTCTAATGGACTAGCTCGTTGATCAAAGACGGTTAAGGTTTCCTAGCCATGGACATGAGATGTCATTTGATAACGGGATCACATCATTAGGAGAATGATGTGATGGACAAGACCCAAACTACAAACGTAGCATATGATCGTGTCAGTTTATTGCTACTGTTTTCTGCATGTCAAGTATATGTTCCTATGACCATGAGATCATGCAACTCACGGACATCGGAGGAGTGCCTTGTGTGTATCAAACGTCGCAATGTAACTGGGTGACTATAAAGGTGCTCTACAGGTATCTCCGAGGGTGTCTGTTGAGTTGGCATGGATCAAGACCGGGATTTGTTACTCCGTGTGACGGAGAGGTATCTCGGGGCCCACTCGGTAATACAACATCACAATGAGCCTTGCAAGCAATGTGACTAATTGTTAGTTGCGGGATCTTGTATTACGGAACGAGTAAAGAGACTTGCCGGTAACGAGGTTTAACTAGGTATGGAGATACCGACGATCGAATCTCGGGCAAGTAACATACCGAAGAACAAAGGGAACATCATACGGGATTAACTGAATCCTTGACATGGAGGTTCGACCGATAAAGATCTTCGTAGAATATGTAGGAACCAATGTGGACATCCAGGCCCCACCATTGTTTATTGACTGTAGAGGTGTCTCGGTCATGTCTACATAGTTCTCGAACCCGCAGGGTCTGCACACTTAAGGTTTGGTGACGTTTCGGTAGTATAGAGTTATGTATGGTGGTGACCGAAGGTTGTTCGGAGTACCGGATGAGATCCCGGACATCACGAGGAGCTCCGGAATGGTCCCGAGGTAAATATTCATATATAGGAAGTCCCAGTTTGGTCACCGGAAAAGTTTCGGGCTCATCGGTAGTGTACCGGGAGTGCCGGTAGTGTACCGTGAGACCACCGGGAGGGGTATTTCGACCCAAGAGGCTTAATGGGCTGTGGGAGAGTAAATACCAGCCTTTTGTGGGCTGGTGGAAGTCCCACACAAGGCCCATGCGGCTGGGAGAAAAAGCCCAAAGCGAAAAAGGTGGGAAAAGGCCAAAAAAAAGGAGGAATCCTAGTCCTACTAGGATTGGAGGAGGAGTCCTCCTCTCCTCCCCACTTTGGTCGACCCAAGGGCTGGTTTTTTGGCAGCCAAGACTCCTCCTCCTCTCCTCCTATATATACTAGAGTATTTTAGGGTTTTGGCACAGAATTTTCAGCCACGTGCTACCCGTTCCTCTAGTGCATAGTTTCTCCTCTAGATCGGTTTTCTGCAGTGCTTAGGCGAAGCCCTGCCGGAATTGCTCCACCACCATCGCCGGAGCACCGTCACACTGCCGGTGAACTCTTCTTCCTCTCCACTTCTTCTTGCTGGATCAAGACGGTGGAGATCGTCATCAAGCTGCACGTGTGCTGAACGCAGAGGTGTCGTCCGTTCGGCGCTAGATCAGAAGGATCGTGATCAAGATCGCGGGACGGATCGTGATGAGTTCGCGGGACGGATCGTGATCAAGATCACGAAACGGATCGTGATGAGTTCGCGGGACGGATCGTGATGAGTTCACGGGACGGATCGTGATGAGATCGCGGGACGCTCGGCGATTTGGATCGCGAAGACGTTCGACTACACCAACCGCATTTCTTAATGCTTCCCGCTTAGCGATCTACAAGGGTATGTAGATCCACTCTCCCTCTCGTAGATGCTCATACACCATGGATAGATCTTGCGTGTGCGTAGGAAAATTTTTGTTTCCCATGCAACGTTCCCCAACAGTGGCATCATGAGCTAGGTCTATGTGTAGATGAGATCTCGAGTAGAACACAAAGAGTTTGTGGGCGTTTATGCTTAGATTGCTTCCTCCCTTGGTCGGATTTTGCTTCAGCGGTATTGTGAGATGGAGCGGCCCGGACCAACATTACTCGTACGCTTACGAGAGACCGGTTCCCTCGACCGCAACTTGTTGCATAGATGGCTTGCGGGTGCCAGTTTCTCTCACTTTAGTTGGATCGGATTCGACAAAGGCGGTCCTTGAGAAGGTTGAAAAGCAAATTATGTATCACCGTTGTGGTTTATGCGTAGGTGAGAATCGTTCTTGCTAGAAACCCGTAGCAGCCACGTAAAACATGCAATAACAATTAGAGGACGTCTAACTTGTTTTTGCAGGGTATGTTGTGATGTGATATGGCCAATTACATGATGTGATATATGTGATGTATGATATGATCATGTGATGTATAGATTATCACGACTTGCATGTCGATGAGTACGGCAACCGGCAGGAGCCATAGGGTTGTCTTTAATTATTGTATGACCTGCGTGTCAATCATTAAGCGCTATGTAATGCTTTACTTTATCGCTAAACGGTAGCAATAATAGTAGAAGCATGGTGGGCGTGACAACCCCGATGGCGACACGTTGATGGAGATCAAGATGATGGAGATCATGGTGTCTTGCCGGTGACGACGGAGATCATGCCGGTGCTTTCAAGATGGAGATCAAAAGCACAAGTTCATGGCCATATCATGTCACTTGTGATTTGCATGTGATGTTAATCCTTTTATGCACCTTGTTTTGCTTAGGACGACGGTAGCATTATAAGGTGATCCCTCACTTAAATTTCAAGATGAATTGTGTTCTCCCCGAGTGTGCACCGTAGCGGAAGTTCGTCATGTTGAGACACCACGTGATGATCGGGTGTGATAGACTCTACGTTCACATACGACGGGTGCAAGCCAGTGTTGCACATGCAGAACACTCGGGTTAAACTTGACGAGCCTAGCATGTACAGACATGGCCTCGGAACACAAGAGACCGAAAGGTCGAACATGAGTCATATAGTAGATATGATCAACATAATGATGTTCACCATTGTAACCACCTCAACTCACGCGATGATCGGACTTGAGTTGGTGAATTTGGATCATGTATCACTCGAATGACCGGAGGGATGTCAATTTGAGTGGGAGTTCTTAAGTAATATGATTAATTGAACTCATTATCATGAACATAGTCACTAGTGTCTTTGCAAATTATGTTGTAGATTACTTGCTCGCGCTGTAGCTCCCTTGAATTTTTATATGTTCCTAGAGAAATAGAGTTGAAAGATGATGGTAGCAATATTGCGGATTGGATCCGTGATCTGAGGATTGTCCTCGTTGCTACACAGAAGGCTTATGTCCTTAATGCACCGCTCGGTACGCCAACCCCTCTTGCGTCGTCTGTAGATGTTGTGAACATCTGACAGGTACGTGCTGATGACTACTTGATAGTTTAGTGCGTCATGCACTACGGCCTAGAATTGAGGCTTCGGAACGTTTTGAACGTCATGGAACATATGAGATGTTCTAAGAGCTGAAATTAGGATCTCAGGCTCGTGCCCGTGTTGCGAGATATGAGATCTCCAACAAGATTCTTTGCCTGCAAGATGAACGAGAATAGCTCAATCGTTGAGCATGTGCTTAGATTGTCTGGGTGCTACAATCGCTTCAATCGAGTGGGAGTTCATCTTCCAGATAAGATAGTGATTGATATAGTTCTCCAAGTCACTTTCACTAAGCTACTAGAACTTGGTGATGAACTATTGAATGTCAGGGATAGAATTAATGATCCCTGAGCTGTTCGCGATGTTTGACACCGCGAAGGTAGAAATCAAGAAGGAGCATCAAGTGTTGATGGTTAGTATAACCACTAGTTTCGAGAAGGGCAAGGGCAAGGAGGAAAACTTCATGGATGGCAAGTCAGTTGCTGCTCCAGTGAAGAAACCCAAAGTTGAACCCAAACCCGAGACTATGTGCTTCAATTATGAGGAGAAAGGTCGCTGAAGCGGAACAACCCTAAATACTTGGTAGATAAGAAGGCTGGCAACGTCGACAGAGGTATATTTGATATATGTGTTATTTATGTGTACCTTGCTAGTACTCCAAGTAGAACCTGGGTATTGGATACCGGTTCGGTTGCTAAATGTTAGTAACTTGAAATAAAAGATACGGAATAAACGGAGCACTAAGCTAAGGGTGAGGTGACGATGTGTGTTGGAAATGTTTCCAAGGTTGATGAGATCAACATCGCACGCTCTTTCTACCTTCAGGATTAGTGACGAACCTAAATAAATGTTATTTGGTGTTTTGCATTGAGCATGAACATGATTAGATCATGTTTATTGCAATACGGTTATTCATTGAAGTTAGAGAATAATGGTTATTCTGTTTACCTGAATAATACCTTTAATGGTCATGCACCCAGTGAGAATGGTTTGTTGAAATCGTGATCGTAGTAATACACATGTTCATAAAATTGATGTCAAAAGATACAAAGTTAATAATGATAGTATCACATACTTGTGGCACTACCGCTAAATGTCATATTGGAATAAAGCGCATGAAGAAACTCCATGCTGATGGATCTTTGGACTCATTCGATTTCGAATCGGTTGAGACATGCGAACCATGCCTCTTGGGCAAGATGGCTAAAAAAACCCGTTGGATGGAGCGGGCAAGTGATTCATTGGAAATGATACATGTTGATGTATGCAATCCAGTGAGTCTTGTAGCATGCAGTGGATATCGTTATTTTCTTACCTTCACTGATGATTTAAGTAGATATAGTGTATATTTAATTAATGAAACACAAGTCTGGATCGTTTGAAAAGTTCAAGCAAATTCAGAGTGAAGTTTAAGATCATCGTGACAAAAAGATAAAAGTATCTGCGATATGATCGTGGAGGTGAATATCTGAGTTACGAGTTTGGCATACAACTTTAGACAATGTGAAAGTTGTTTCACAACACACGCCACCGGGAACACCATAGTGTGATGGTATGTCCGAACGTCATAGTCATGCTCTATTGGATATGGTGCATGTTATGATGTCTCTTATCATTTTGCTACTATAATTTTGGGGTTGTGCATTAGAGACAACTACATTCACTTTAAATAGGGCACCATCTAAAGACGTTGAGATGACACCGTGTGAACTATGGTTTGATAGAAACCTAAGCTGTCATTTCTTAATGTTTGGGGCTGTGATGCTTGTGTGGAAAAAGTTTTCACCTAATGAGCTCGAACCCAAAGCGGATAAATGCATCTTCATAAAATACCCTAAGAACAGTTGGGTGAACCTTCTATCTCAGATCCAAGCATAAGATGTTTGTTGCTAAAACTGGGCCCTTTCTCGAGAAAGTGTTTCTCTTGAAAGAGTTGAGTGGGAGGAGCATAGAACTTGACGAGGTTGTTGAAACCTCTGCTTCGACCAGAAAGTAGCGCAACACGGAAAGATGTTTCTGTGAAGCCTACGTTAGTTGAAGAGGAAGTTAATGATGATGATCATGAAAGCTTAGGATCAAGTTACTATCGACCTACGAGGAAATTAGAGCTTGATGAGGTTATTGAACCTTTACTTCAACCAGAGAGTAGCGCAGCGCAGGAAGTTGTTTCTGTGAAGCCTATGTTAGTTGAAGAGGAAGTTAATGATGATGATCATGAAGCTTCGGATCAAGTTACTATCAAACCTCGTAGGCCGACAAGGATGTATACTGCTACTGAGCGGTACGACAACCCTGTCCTGGAGGTCATGTTGTTGGACAACGATGAGCCTACAAACTATGGAGAAGCGATGATGGGCCCGGAAACCAACAAATGGTTAGAGGCCATGAAATCCGAGAAAGGATCCATGTATGAAAACCAAGTATAGACTTTGGTGGACTTGCTCGTTGGACGGCAGGTCGTTAATTACAAATGGATCTTTAAAATGAAGACATACGCTGATGGTAAATGTTACCATTTGTAAAGCTCGACTTGTTGCAAAGTAGTTTTCGACAAGTTCAAGGAGTTGACTGCGATGAGACTTTCTCACTCGTAGCGATGCTAAAGTCTGTTGGAATTATGTTAGCAGTTGTTGCATTTTTCAATTATGAAATCTGGCAGATGGATGCCAAAACATCGTTTCCTTCCTTAAGGAAAGGTTGTATGAGATGCAACCAGAAGGTTTTGTCAGTCCTAAGGATGCTAAAAGGTG
This sequence comes from Hordeum marinum, assembly GCA_022496015.1. Lineage (NCBI taxonomy): Eukaryota > Viridiplantae > Streptophyta > Magnoliopsida > Poales > Poaceae > Hordeum > Hordeum marinum. The sequence goes on along the minus strand of CM039676.1, from coordinate 339,093,519 downwards.
TGTGAGCTTCAGTGATTCTTCTATGAACTGAAGCAAGCATCTCGGAGTTGGAATATACACTTTGATGAGGTGATCAAAGTTTTGAGTCTATACAAAGTTTATGAGAAACTTGTATTTACAATAAAGTGAGTGGGAGCACTATGGAGTTTCTGGTAAGCATATGTGGTTGACATATTGTTGATCGGAAATGATGTAGAATTTCTGGAGAGCATAAACGGATGTTTGAAAAGAGTTTTTCAAAGGAAGACCTAGATAAAGCTACCTAATTGTTGAGCATCAAGATCTATATAGATAGATCAAGATACTTGATGAGACTTTCAATGAGTACATACCTTGAAAAGATTTTGAAAGAGTTCAAAATGGATTAGTCAGAGAAAGAGTTTTCGCCTGATTTGTAAGGTATAAAGTTGAGTAAAACTCAATGCCCAGTGACTGCAGAAGATAGAGAAAAGATGAGTGTCATCACCTATGCTTCAGCCATAGGCTCTATCATGTATGCAATGCTGTGCACAAGACCCGATGTTAGCCTTGCCATAAGTATGGCCAGTAGGTTTCAAAGTGATCCTGGAATGGAGCACTGGACGGCGGTCAAGATTGTCCTTAGTAACTAAAAGACTAAGGAGATGTTTCTCGATTATGGAGGTGATAAAGAGTTTGTCGTAAAGAGTTACGTCGATGCAAGCTTTAAACACCAATCTGGATGACTCGTAGTAGCAATCTAGATACGTATAGCGGAGCAGCCATTTGGAATAGTACCAAGTGGAGTGTGGTAGCAGTGTTTACGGTTTGACATAGAAATTTGCAAAGTACACACGGATCTGAATGTCGTAGACCCGTTGACTATAAGACCTCTCTCACATGCAAAGCATGATCGAGCCCCAGAACTCATTGGGTGTTAGATTCATAACAATGCGAATCACATGGTGATGTGAACTACATTATTGACTCTAGTGCAAGTGGGAGACTGTTGGAAATATGCCCTAGAGGCAATAATAAATTAGTTATTATCATATTTCCTTGTTCATGATAATCGTTTATTATCCATGCTATAAATTGTATTGATCGGAAACTTAGATGCATGTGTGGATACATAGACAAAACCATGTCCCTAGTATGCCTCTAATGAACTAGCTCGTTGATCAAAGACGGTTAAGGTTTCCTAGCCATGGACATGATATGCCATTTGATAACGGGATCACATCATTAGGAGAATGATGTGATGGACAAGACCCAAACTACAAATGTAGCATATGATCGTGTCAGTTTATTGCTATTGTTTTCTGCATGTCAAGTATATGTTCCTATGACCATGAGATCATGCAACTCACGGACATCGGAGGAGTGCCTTGTGTGTATCAAACGTCGCAACGTAACTGGGTGACTATAAAGGTGCTCTACAGGTATCTCCGAGGGTGTCTGTTGAGTTGGCATGGATCAAGACTGGGATTTGTTACTCCGTGTGACGGAGAGGTATCTCGGGGCCCACTCGGTAATACAACATCACAATGAGCCTTGCAAGCAATGTGACTAATTGTTAGTTGCGGGATATTGTATTACGGAACGAGTAAAGAGACTTGCCGGTAAAGAGGTTGAACTAGGTATGGAGATACCAACTATCGAATCTCGGGCAAGTAACATACCGAACAAAGGGAACATCATACGGGATTAACTGAATCCTTGACATAGAGGTTCGACCGATAAAGATCTTCATAGAATATGTAGGAACCAATGTGGACATCCAGGCCCCGCCATTGGTTATTGACCGTAGAGGTGTCTCGGTCATGTCTACATAGTTCTCGAACCCGCAGGGTCTGCACACTTAAGGTTTGGTGATGTTTTGGTAGTATAGAGTTATGTATGGTGGTGACCGAAGGTTGTTCGGAGTCCCGGATGAGATCCCGGACGTCACGAGGAGCTCCGGAATGGTCCGGAGGTAAAGATTCATATATAGGAAGTCCCAGTTTGGTCACCGGAAAAGTTTCGGGCTCATCGGTAGTGTACCGGGAGTGCCGGGAGTGTACCGGGAGACCACCGGGAGGGGTATTTCGACCCAAGAGGCTTCATGGATTGTGGGAGAGTAAATACCAGCCTTTTGTGGGGTGGTGGAAGTCCCACAAAAGGCCCATGCGGCTGGGAGAAAAAGTCCAAAGGGAAAAAGGTGAAAAAAGGCCAAAAGAAGGAGGAATCCTAGTCCTACTAGGATTGGAGGAGGAGTCCTCCTCTCCTCCCCACTTTGGTCGACCCAAGGGCTGGTTTTTTGGCAGCCAAGACTCCTCCTCCTCTCCTCCTATATATACTAGAGGGTTTTAGGGTTTTGGCACAGAATTTTCAGCCACGTGCTACCCGTTCCTCTAGTGCATAGTTTCTCCTCTAGATCGGTTTTCTCCAGTGCTTAGGCGAAGCCCTGCCGGAATTGCTCCACCACCATCGCCGAAGCGCCGTCACGCTGCCGGTGAACTCTTCTTCCTCTCCACTTCCTCTTGCTGGATCAAGACGGTGGAGATCGTCATCAAGCTGCACGTGTGCTGAACGAGGAGGTGCCGTCCGTTCGGCGCTAGATCGGAAGGACCGTGATCAAGATCGCGGGACGGATCGTGATGAGTTCGCGGGACGGATCGTGATCAAGATCACGAAACGGATCGTGATGAGTTCGCGGGACAGATCGTGATGAGTTCACGGGACGGATCGTGATGAGATCGCGGGACGCTCGGCGATTTGGATCGCGAAGACGTTCGACTACACCAACCACGTTTCTTAACGCTTCCCGTTAGTGATCTACAAGGGTATGTAGATCCACTCTCCCTCTCGTAGATGCTCATCACCATGGATAGATCTTGCGTGTGCGTTGGAAATTTTTTGTTTCCCATGCAACGTTCCCCAACAGGAGATACCTATAGAACATCTTTATAGTCACCCAGTTACGTTGCGACGTTTGATACACACAAGACGCTCTTTCGATGTCTGTGAGTTGCATAATCTCATGGTCATAGAAACATATACTTGACATGCAGAAAACAGTAGCGATAAACTGACACGATCATATGGTACGTTTGTAGTTTGGGTCTTGTCCATCACAGTATTCTCCTAATGATGTGATCCCATTATCAAATGACATCACATGTCAATGGCTAGGAAACCTTGACCATCTTTGACCAACGAGCTAGTTCACTAGAGGCATACTAGGAACAAAGTGTTGTCTATTTACCCACACATGTAATGTGTTTTCAATCAATACAATTATAGCATGAATAATAAACGATTATCATGAACAAGAAAATATAATAATAAACACTTTATTTATTGCCTTAGGGCATATTTACAACATTGTATCCATGGTTGTCACCTTTGAGCCCTGGGATATGAAATTGAGACCTCAACCGAAGCTCTTTACTATGCTTACCTTGAGCTAGTTTCAAAGTTTTTCTTTCACATTCTAGTCCATATGTTCAGTTGATCTTTAAAGTTTGAAGTTCATATGTTGTTTCATTTGAGTGAAAATGCAGTAAAGTCGTCCAAGTTTAAAAAAAATGTCATTTACGCGCGCGCGCACACAGAGAGAGATTTTTGGCTAGCACGAATCTAAATGTAGTGATGGACAATAAGGATAGAGCCTACGATGCGTCCAAGTTAAAAGAAATCTCATTTTATTTAATTTTTTATAATATCCGCCATAGTTACATTCCCGTCTCTTTTTCTGTGAAATCTCCTTATAATTGACACCAATACGGTGGCCCTTTTTCTTTTCAAATAAACTAGGTTTGTGCCCTAGAATTTTCCCATCACACGGTAAAAAAAGACCTTCCACCAACTGACTCTCATTATCCGTACCAACACCGAGCTTAGAGGATGGTCATCATTGCCATTGACGTCGTGGAGATCCCCTTCATTGCGTCTTGGGTTGGCTGAGCTCAGCGTTGTCATGCTGGAGAAGTAAATAAGTCAACCCTCCTGGGCACACATTGTTCTTCCCTCAACTTCAACGCCCCTACTCTCCTCCGTGTCCTCCTCACGACACTCATCTTCCATCCATCGAACTGGATGCTTAAAGAGCGATCTCGCTCTAAGACAATATACTTCCGAAACATTCCATCAGGAAGACTTCCCCATGGGAAATTAGGACACATAATACTTAAGGCTCATTTAGTTTACATGCTTTTTAAGGATTGCTATGGCATTTTGACCCTTGTTTTTTTCCTATGTATGTCGTTTGTTTCATAGGAATGCATGTATTAGATTCCTTTTAGGATTGTGTCCATATTAGCCTAATTTCTAATGATTTGTAGAATTAGGTGGCATCTCATAAAAGATTCCTAAGATTTGAATGGATACAACATCTCAACGTTTTACTTTTCAAAATCCTTTGATTGAAAAATCATGTAATACAAATCAGCCCTTAACAAAGAAAACTTGTGCTTTCTTAATATCCCCTGCACCGAGCAAAGTAATGTTGAAAGTGTATGCGTGAGCTGTATAAGCATGTCGACATCAAGTAGGCAGTACACAATAATCAACCAGAAGCATATACAATACTACTTTCGATGCATAATAGTTGTTATGCTTTTAGTCCAAATTGTCGTGGTTTTAGTTCAATTCTGAACTGAAACTACGACACTTATTACGGATCCGGAATAGTAGTAAACATGCACATTTATAAGAATAAAAAATTGTTGCTTTTGCTTCATTTGTAGCCAAATCTTGGATCGGTTGCTTAGACCGTACTAAAATAGAATGGGGCTAGGTAGCCCAAAGAAAAGGTTGCAGAAGCCAACTCCTGCACGGTGGCCCGAATCTACCCCCAAAATCTGTGCTCACAAAAGTAGCAACGCTCCAGTAGTGTCTCCTAACGCTCGAACATTCCCCATCAAAACCTCTCGATAGCACTTGTAAACTATGCGGCTAAAAGTGACCAGCGCTGTTTAATTATTAGTTTGTATCCCGGTGTCTCCGATTAGATCGCCCATAATTAGTATATAGTACGTAGTTAACTGCGTGGCTAGTGCCGCTAGCGAGCTAGCCGGCAGCGACTGTCGAGTGCGCTCACATTATTCTGAACTTCTTTGCTTAAGTACGGGTCACCTGTCACTCAGTCGCTAAGCGCCAATTCTAAGGAATTAGTTAACAGTGCCCTCGTTATTAGTGACCTGCCTGCAAGCGCAAGAGGAAGAGATCAACTGGAACCAGTAGCGCCAAGTGCCTCCAACAAGCATTCCAAATGTATTGGACGGGCACACTTGTCAGCCTCTGGAACTGTTGAAGAATAAACTCTCCCAAATGATAGGGGGCTATGCCAGATTGCCACTCGTCCTGATTCCAATCAATGCAAATGACTGACGATCTAACGGATGGAGTGCAGTCCGCAGATGTGAAACTGGAAGACTTGAAGCTATAGACACGTATATGCATGCATTTTTTGTCTTTTTTTTGGACCGAACATGTACTATATTGAAGTAATTGGAAGCGAAGTTATGGAGAAGTGTGACATGTGGAGTTCAACAACCGGCCGCAAGCAGGTATTTAACCCAAATGTGCAGGTCTGGTCAGCGATATGAATTGCAACACGTACGTACATGTTCAAGCATTGGTACGGGACTCGATTAATTCTTGATCCAGCGATGTGGAATACTAGGGACGCAGTACTCCCTGAAGAGTTTGGCCGTACTGGCCAATACCGGTACTTTAATACTCCATTTAACGGAGTTTCAACTGAATTACCCATTAGCAAAAGTTTTGCCAGTTTTACCCCTTCTGAAGTACTTTAGGTCACAGATAACTAGTGGTTCATTTGGACTTTTTTAATAAGAAGGTTGCATGCATCAATTGATGTAGAGGTCGGGGGCTCCATTCCTTCTTTTGAAAAAAAAGATAACTAGTGGTTCTCTTTTCAAACAAAATGTTGACGGAGTTATTTTATACAACGCCGGTGACCAAATGCAGCGAAGAAGAATGAGGTGATAGTAATATAACAAAGAGTTGTGTGATATGACGGAGAAACTCATCAAGGCTGGCTAATTGATGCGTAATTACACATGACGACCGTGAAAAAAACATCATGTTTGTGTAAGCCGTTTGAACGGTTTAGGCGCGGGGAAAATGACCGAAGGAAAATTGTAACCAAACGGGACCATGATAGATTGCAAAATATGGTAAAAGCGAACAAAACTACTGTTAAAGGGAGTAGAAACTGGTAAAACACTTGCCAAATGGGTTAATCTAAACAAAAATATGTTAAAAAGTCCTTTACTAGGAAATGTCAAAGTAGGAGATAAAAACTGAAATCAAAATTAGAATTCTGACACTATTTTGAGTTGCATGCTTGAAGCTTGATATACACCTAAATTTTGCTAAATCAATTTCAACATACGAGTTTTAGGATTTTGATCTAACAGTAACTGCTACTTGTCCGATGAAGCTCAGGCAGATGAGACTCCGTTGGAGAACTTTAAGGTTTGTATCCCCCTCCTCTACCCGACAAGAGCTGTTTTTTTTTCTAGCTCTCCTCGGTCTCAACTTCTTCGGGATTGTGATATGTTCAAATCGTGAGTGACGCCTTCTGGTGTGTAAATCTATCACTTCCCTTACGGCTTTTCTTTAAGCTTCTATGTTTCAACAAGATTGCTCCACTTAAACGGAGGCCCATAGACGACAACCATTTTTGCTCACAGTTGTGTTGTTGATGGACTTAGAGGGGAGATGGCGCAAAAAAATTCAACGACTCACATGTCAGAAAATAGTTGTAAGGGTTGTTTATATCTACATTTCATTTTTAACCTTTTTGTCAAGGAAATAAAACAAAAAACGGAGAAACTTTTGTGCTCTAAAATGTTGTCGATATTTCTGAAACAAGAGAGTCCTCTTTTTTCTTTTTCTTTTTTGCGAAGAAAAACTTACTCTATAGCATAGTCTTCCTGTCGTATTTACACATACGACGATACGGTACAAGTAAACCCTAGTCACAAGAAGTGATTCTCTAAGGTGCAAAACGGTAAACCTGACATAGCAGGTGAAAAACTGAAAATAACGAACGTCAGAACTCTGGCAAGGACTCTGGCGATCCATCCGGCTGCGGTGGAGGCTGGTGAAGCTTCTGGAAGTAATCTACCACGCCGAACCCCTCGCACGCCACAATGTCATCAGCCGGCGGAGGGATGTACGGCGGCCGGGACACCTCGCCGAGCAAGTCCCACGCCACGCCGGCGAAGAACGGGTGCGCCCTGACCTCGTCGGCGCCGCCGGAGAAGCCCAGCCTTCTCGCGGGGTCCTTATCCAGCAGCCGCGAGATGAGGTCGGTGAGGTCCGGCCACCGCCGCCCGACGTCGGCCGAGAACTCGGGCTCCCGGAGCAGCACGTTCCGGAACGTCTCCTTCCGGTTCCGGCCCCGGAACGGCGTCCTCCCGAAGGCCATCTCGTACATGAGCACCCCGAGCGCCCACCAGTCGACGGAGAACTCGTGGCCGTCGCCCCTCACCACCTCCGGCGCCACGTACTCCTCCGTGCCGACGAACGAGAAGGACCTCTCGCACGCGACACCGCCGCTCGCGGCCGAGCGGAAGCTCGCGTGGTTCTTGCCGCGGCCCAACGACGTCGACGCCCTGGCAGACTTGGCCTTCTTGAGCTTGTCGACACCGCCGTCGCTCCTGTTAAGGTACCATGCCAGGTTGTGGGGCTCCTGTCGGGACGACGCGGCCACCGATGACTCGCTTCTCGCGAAGATTCGGCGCAGGTGGCGGTACTGTCGGCCGTGGAGCTTTGGCGCCGTCGGCGACGGCGTAGCCGACGAGCACGGCGACGAGGCGGACGTGCACGTGGAGGCGGAAGGGGACTTGGGCAGGAGCAGACGGGAGAGGTCAAAGTCGGTGAGTGTGACGTGGCCGTCGGCGCGGAGGAGGACGTTCTCGGGCTTGAGGTCGCGGTATGCGATCCCGGCGGCGTGGAGGTCGGCGAGCGCTGAGACGAGCTCGGCGGCGTAGAACCTGACGGCGGCGGGGGAGAAGACGCGGTCGGGCTGCGCGCGGCGGAGCTCGTTGAGGTCACCCCCCGCGCAGTAGGGCATGGCCCACGCGAGCAGGTCGGGCGTTTCGGCGCGGCCCAGCAGGGACGGCAGGTGGGAGTGCGCGAGCCGGGACAGCACGGACACCTCCCACCGCGCGCGGCGCGCGGCGTCCTCCGCGCGCCCGGGCGGCGCCGCCGCGTGGGAGCGCTTGTCGAAGACCTTGAGCGCGTACTCGGCGTCGGCGGCGACCAGGAACACCGTGCCCATGGCGCCGCGCCCCAGCACCCGCGCCGCGCGCACCGCGCCGAGGTCTATGTCCACGACGCCCGTGCCGACCACGGGCTGCATGATCGCGCGCCAAAGCCAAGCCTCGCGCGTCGTGTCGATGCGCGCTGTGGCCTCGTGAGTGTCGGGCTGCGAAGGGGCGTGCGAGGACGTGCCCATATAAAGGCAGGGATGGGCCGGCGCAGCCTGATCGGCATGTCTGTCTCGTTTGCCCTGCATACTGAAACAGAGCGGCCATGCCATGTCGACAGAGCTTTGTTGTTGCCTCCGGCGTGGCTCTGGCGTTTTTCCTCGTCCGTCGGTCAGTTTTATCCTCGAGAAAGTTACTTGTACTGGTTTGTAATCTAATTTGAGGATTTCTTGTGGCATTGAGCACCGTGGATAACAAAACTTGTCGAGAGAAGTTGAATTGTTTATAGGTGGCAAAGTTGCATGGCCGGTCTTCACTTCGGTTACAGCAACTCGCCGGATGCAACGAGGCAGAGCGCTTTGGCGCCGTTCGTCCACTTACTTCTCATACGTGTGCGCGCATGGCACTAGGCAAAAAACATACTATAAACAGTAGTTGACGCAGACGAATTGCTCGAAGAAGGGCGTGGAGCTCAAGATCAGCCTTTACACGTACGTGCGGATCATATCAGGAATCGGATGGATATTTTAAATTTTGACTGAAAGAATCAGAGGGTATTGTTTCAAAGGCTTGACAAGCATTCAAATGGATAGAAAATAATTACTACTACGAGGCATGAGGCATCAATCATGTGATGCAACGGAACATCCACATGTAGATTCGGATAACACACGGGCAAATCGATGGCCGCGATTGGCATGTGACAAAAGATGATGGCCGCGATAGGACGTGTCGTACGTCTCGTTTCCGTGAAATTTTGCTTGGGATGCGGCTCGTGATTTCTTCGCGTTATCGTACACGTCCGTGCAACGTATAACTAGTCGGTACCGGATGAACCCTAAATGCAGTTGACGTACCGCCATAAGCCCATAATGAAATGGTCCTTGAGTGGTATTACGTTTTCGCTAAGACCATTGACCGGGAGCCAACATTTGCACGATCCTCGAATTAAGCTGACGGTGGTTTAATCAAGGCCAAAACAAAAATGCTCACCTTCTGGTGTTTTTTAAAACATATTACAGACACAAGCGTTTATATATAGACGTGTATACATTTACTTCTATAAACGCGTACACACACTCTATTTCTATGAGCATTTTCGAAAGGCTGAGCCGACATATGAATTTAAGATTTACGAAGTCATCATAGGTGTCTCGTCGTCGACGAAAATGTTTTCTTTCACTGAATACATCGTCGGAAGTCTTAAAATAAATGCAAAAATAATGCGAGTATCAAAACTTAAATCCTGATAGGCAGGAAATATCCCTGTTCCTTGAACCATCCAACCACATATTATTTCCCACTATTAACACTGTTGTTGTCGCATGAAGATTGGTGCTTAGCTTTGCCTTAAAAACGGGATTGAGCTTCGCTTGAATTATTTCTGAAATCAAGCAGGAGAATACAAGGCCTTCTTGCCTTCATCAGCTAGATCTCCCTATTGTTCACCTCAGCTCTATCAACTTGAGACGAGGGCCCAGGCTTTCACCAAATTACTCTTTACAAGAAATGCTAAACAGCCGGGTGTGCATTTATTGCAGATAACAGGTGTGGATCATCTGAATTTACAGTTACCAGGATGCCGTCACTAGAGCAATTCAGCCACTGTGCGCGTGTGACTGATGCCTCCTCCTGCTACTGCATACGCGCACTTGCCACTTGTGGCAGCCATGCCACAGTTCGGCGGTAAGATCTCTGGCAGAAACGGGCCCTAGACCATTGAACCACGCTGAGATTGCATCTGATGATCGTTTTCACCCACCAGTGCCCTGAGCTAGCAGGCTGTCCACCGGCCACAGCGTTGGGGTTTCAGTACGTTGCGTAACAGACTGACAGCGTCCGTCCGTCAGTCAGTGCTACGAATATGTCTGAGAAGCAAGGCGCGACCACGCCGCTGTTCATCTTAGCAGCGGGGAACAGGAGGCTTCCAAACACAGCAGTCCCTGAAGCCCTGACCCGAGCGAGGACGAAAAGAAAAGAACGGGCGGCGCTGATCGTCGGCTCTCCGACAGAAACAACGGAGTCCTCAGGGATTGCCAGTGAGCCGGCCTGTAGGTAAGTATGACAGCGCAGTCGGTGCTACAGAGAATTACGGTACATTTTTCCCCTTTTGAAAAGTTTATTTATGCAGGCTCTCATTTGAATTTGGCTGGCCCCATCCGATCGTTGCGTGTCTCTCAGTTCTGTCTTTTTCTTGAGGTTGGATAATTCCTCGTGGAGCCCGACCCTGCTGCCTGAATTCCAGGGCACGTAACCTGACCTGTGGACTGTAGTAGTACTAGTACCAAGGATTGCAGGTTGCGCCGTGACGCCTCAACGAACAGCAAAAAAGCTCCAACCCATCGATAGCCAAGGCGATCGCCGTTGGGCTCAACGATTTGCATGACGTGTACGTGCGAGATCGAGGAATCAGTGGGTCAGGCATTCGGGTCCCGGCGTGGTCAAGGCTTAGGAGACCCTGGTTGGTGGCTGTCATTACTCGATCGATCGAAATCTGCTTAATTTGTTGGTGTCTGAAGAACCAATGCAATGATTACACACTCAGAGCCATGATTAGAGAACGTGGCCAAGCGTGGCGTATCCGTGCGTGTCACGCATCAGGCAGCAGGAGCAGGACGCAGGATCACGTCGCTTCCTGCCATGCGATGCTAAATTAATGGTCATGCACGGGAGCTGTGCACCCCTCTCGCTGATTCGCCTGGCCATGATTATCATCTTGCTCGATCGATCTCTCGGTGTCATCTTGTTAAATTCGTGGGCGATCACGCCAGATGATCGATATGGTCTTTAACAAATCGCGAGTGGAATGCTGAAGTCGCAAAGCCGAGGAGAGTTGCAGACATGTTAGCCCACACCACGCAAAGGGCATGGTTAGAGTAATAACACTGCAAAGTTTCTCCTTGTTATTTTTATGTAGGTGTGGCTAACTGTGTCGGCCATTACATGCGGTGTTCTAGAGCAAAACGTGCTGGTTTTTAGGGTTAACCATGAGGATCGCCCTGATGATTCGTGGTACCTGGCCATGTAATGGGGAACAGGGACAGGAGAAGAAGGCTTCTCCGTCTATTTTGTGTGTGATGAGCTGATGATTAGAGAAGTCCAAATCAGTTGTAGCAGTAGTAGGTCTAGGTCCTTGACCTTTGGCGCCATGAGAAAATAGGAGTTATCAGAAGCATTGATCAATCGTGTCATGTTTGGTCATATGCTTTCTGCAGTCACACCTAGCTAGCGTTTGGTATCTCTCATTTATGGATTGTTTTTGGTGAAGCGGCTCAAAAGGAGTGGCAGTTTATTGTAATGTCCAGGGCTTCAGGCTTAAGGGCACCGGCACCGTAACCACCCCATTTCTTCAAGGCCAAACACGTTTACACGTGATTCATTTCATTCAGTGCTCCTGCGTGAATAGTGTGCAGAACTTAACAAAAAAAAAACAATCATCAGTGGAGAATCTTAGGAGTAGTTTAGAGCTCAGTGTAAAGCCAGGCTCAAGTCTTTTTCTGAAAAAGACCTTAACTATGCTTGCGGGGAAAAATAGTACTCCCTTCGTCTCAAAATATCAAAGTAAACGACTTAATTTTGTACAAACTTGATGCATTTATTTCGAGATGAAGGGAGTACTTAATTCGGATTCTGAATTTGGTACAAGTACTCCGAACCTTAGGCGTTAGAACAGCGCGTTGGAGTTTGCGACAACATTTTTTTAAAGGAATTGCGGCACCGTCTTTTGTCCACGTCCGGTCGCTGTTTTGGTCGGCTCACTCTAAGTTTTTTCTTCTTTTTTTTTCCAGTTCTCATTGGGGTTTTCTTCAATATGTTTTCAATGTTCTTTAATTTTTATGGCTTTCTTTCTTTCTTTATACTTTGATTTTCTTTGTTCTTTCTTGCTTTTTTTGTTTCTTCACCTATCTTTTGGTCTTTTTGTCGGGTTTGTTTTATTTATTTTGAACATGTCTACTTTTTTTAACACATGTCTACATTTCCATACACGTTGTACATTTTTTAGTATATATTAAAATATTTTGTTATACATTTAACTTTTTTTCAAATATATTGTTATCATTTTCAGAAACAAATGTTTTGAATATATTCAAATACGTGTTAAGATAATTTTTATATTATAAAAGACAATTTTTTGAACTACACAAACATTTTCTTAAATTGTACAAACATTTGTCAAAAATGTCACGAACAAATTTTTAAAGGTGTGAACATTTTTTTCACATGTGACATACATTATATTTTGAATTACATGAATAATTCTTGAATTACAGGTATTTTTTTCTACATTTTACAAACATTTTCTAAAAATGTCTTCAAAAGTGTGACATTTTTTTTATTGTGACATATATTTTCTGTACATATTATTCAACATTTTTCGTACACATGATAGACATTTCTATTTTCTTCATTTACTTTATATATTTTTCTTACATATCAGAAACATTTTTTGTACACATTTAACATGTTTTGAATGCAAGACTAATATTATTTAAAAAAATGTAAATATTTCTTGTATATATATATAAGCAAAAGTAAGAAACCAGAAATAAACAAGAGGTTACTGAGCCAACCCAGTTTGGACTCCCTGCAGGCAAGCCGTTTGTCGAGTTGCGGGTGACACATAGTTGGGCCCAAGGCTTATGATCGACTAGAGTGGAGCTACCTCAAAGCAATCATGTTTTTTAAACGAGGTTGGCCTGATTCATTGGAAAAAGGTAGAAGAAAGTTGCCCGATTAATTAACGAATATCCATATGAAAACTGTTACAACACGACCCTGAAAGTGCACCACCAACACACACCGACCCCGAGGCCACACACCACGCGAGCCGTCATCTCCGTTACTCGAGCCGACACCCTACAACCAACACCGAAGTCATTGCTCCGGCATCCATGTTGACCCCGAGGCCGCACACCAAGCAAGCCGCGTGCTCTGCTGCCCGAGCAACTCGAGCCGACACCCTACAACCATCTCTAGAGCCGCCACTCCACCGTATAGACAAAAAAACACCTCGACCCCAAGGCTGCGCACTAGTCGAGTCGTCAGCTTCGTCACCCGAGCAACCGGAGCCGACACCCAAATACCATACCAGGAGCCTCCGCTCCGACGTCCACGCCGACCCCGAGGCCGCACACCAGGCTGGCCAACGACACTGCCACCCACGTGACCAATGCCGAAGACCGTCTATGATGACAAGATCCGGAGCCACCGCTCCGACTTCCACGCCGGCCCCGAGGCCGCGTACCCCCCGGGTCGATGACCCCCCCGCAAGGCCACTCCAAAATGATGCCTCCAAGAAGGTATGCGTCACCCATAGGCGTCGCCATCGTCGACTCTAGCCAAGGCCAGAGCAAGGCTTTCGCCCCGAGCAGCCAAAGAAACCCTCCCCTCGAACCGGCACATGAAAGCCACTGCCTGCTTGAGCTACCACCCACCACAAAAGCCCAGAGCCACCGACCAGAACAACCCCTACACCGCCACCTGCACCACGCAAAGCCGCCGACCAGGCCATCCCATCACCACCGCAGGAGCCCGAACCGACCACGTCCGATCAGATCCGGCGCCACTCACGAATAGCTACAACCAACCCACCGGCCAACACCAAGCGTTCATGGCATGATGGAGAGTCGGTGCACTACTGTAGAGGACCGATGCCCTGAGCTCCAACCGTGGCGCTGCCCACACAGCCGTCACAGCGGCCGTTGCCGTAGAAGAGGTCTGGGGCCACCGCCTCGGCTTCCGAGAACCACAACCCTACCAACATGAGCTCAAGATCCACGCTTCACACCACGGCTCGCGACCGAAGCCGCCGTCTAGCCCCGCCAGGTGGCATCACGACAATCCTCCACCTCATCGGAGCAGAGGGCCCCTTGCGCAGCTCCTGCCGCATACCACAGCTAGCAACTGAGGCACACCTGCAGCGCCCGCGCAGCAGTGCCGCATGCAGCCGCCACGAACCTGTTGGTTAACGCAGCAGAAAAAAAAATCTGACCTACGCACCAGCCCAGGACCACTATGGAGACTGCATACAAGGTTTGATCTTTTTCGTTGCCGACTCGTAGCGCAGCGAAAGTAGAGTCGATGACAATCGGCGGTGCAGATCCCCGCAACTAGGATTTACATCCTCCCAACCGCGAGGATGTATACCCTCATCCGCCCCTCAGACAGCCCTCTGGGAGGCGGTCGGACAAAACCCCAGACGGTGTGTCAGACAGCCCTTCGGGAGGACCTTCGAAACTCGAACGGTCACTCAGACAACCCTTCGGGAGGACCTTCGAAACTCGGACGGTCACATGGACAACCCTTCGGGAGGCACTCACGAACTAAGACCGAAACTAGGATCTCTCTACAAAGTTGCACACATACGGTGTCATCTATACGGCAGGGCTTCGCCGTCCAGAACTAGTTCCTACCGGAACCCACACAGCCTTTCGGCAGCACAAAACTATTTCGTGGGAGGGGGAGAGAATGCCAGATCATGCATGGCTTGTGTGAGAGAGTTGGAGTGTGGATGGAGATCTCCTATCCACCTCCTTTTATAGGGGAAGGAGGGGTGGTGGTGGCTGAAAATTTCAGCCACATGACAAGCACCCACAAAAAAAGAGGAAAGCACGTCCCCTTGTCCATGGCACCCCAACATGAGGGCCCCACATGGCGCCCCACCTCCTCCCAACCAGCCCCACCTTTTGTGGGGGCTGCCCCCACCATGGAGGGGGGCAACACTTTGTCCAGCCACAAGGGGGCTGCCCCCTAAAGGGGGTACCCCCCAAAACAGCCCCCACGAATCGTGGGATCTTGTCCCTTCACACTGGGACAAGATGTTTTTCGTGACTATTACTTCTGAAAAATTCCGGAAGGTCCCTGAAAATTTTCGGCACCCTCTAAAATTATCTGGACGCGCTCCGGAACATTTCCGGTATGGTGGTTTAATTTAAAACCATCTTCATTTACCAAGTAAACAATTCTCGCAGCTTCGGAAACTTTTTTTGTTTTTTTCTCCGAAAAAATTCCAGAAATTACCAGACCAATCTGGCAACCTCCAAAACATTCTCGGTGCTTGCCGAAACCTTTTAGGGTCAATGGTTTTATCCGAAACAACTTTTCGGTTTTACCGAAACTTTTTTAGTGTTCTCTCCGGAACTTTTCCGTTGTCTCCGAAACTTTTCTAGTGACTTTCTCTTGGACTCCTTGTCTAGTATTCAGCAGATAGATGACCCTTAAGAGTGTGACCCTATAGGTTCGGTGAAGTATAGACATGACCGGAACACTTTCCGATCAATGACCAGCATCGGAGCCGTGGACACCCATATTGACAACTATACCCACACGAATGAATATTCGAGTGAACCTCCAGTTGCCGTGAGCTATTCCTATTGCTTCACGATATGTTACAAATACCCTAGGTGAGACATGTTGGCATCCCCGTGGATCAACAACTTGTCCACTATGCCAGTTACCTCGTTACCGGTATTGTTCTCTTTTCTCGTTACCGTGTTCCGGCATCCCTGTGATCAAATCACAAAGTGTCTGGCCAGACAATGATGGATACCGTAACACCGAGAGGGCCTAGAGATATCTCTCCATCATCGGAGGAGCAAATCCCAATCTTGAGATATCAAGTTACTTGACATATTTTTCCATGAACCCGTAAGCCGCCGTAATAGCCACCCATTTACGGATGACGTTTAACAAACCACAAAGTTCATGAAGCAAGCATGAAGAAACTTGATACTCTCAAGGTCTAAGGAATCATGCAAACATTGTTGGAAATATGCCCTAGAGGCAATATATAAAGTGTTTATTATTATATTTCCTTGTTCATGATAATCGTTTATTATCCATGCTATAATTGTAGTGATTGGAAACATATTGCATGTGTGGGTAAATAGACAACACAATGTCCCTAGTATGCCTCTAGTGAACTAGCTCATTGATCAAAGGATGGTTAAGGTTTCCTAGCCATGGACATGAGATGTCATTAGATAACGGGATCACATCATTGGGAGAATGATGTGATGGACAAGACCCAAATTACAAACGTAGCATATGATCGTGTCAGTTTATTGCTGCTGTTTTCCGCATGTCAAGTATATGTTCCTATGACCATGAGATCATGCAACTCACTGACACCGGAGGGATAGTTTGTGTGTATCAAACGTCGCAACGTAACTGGGTGACTATAAAGGTGCACTACAGGTATCTCTGAAGATGTCTGTTGAGTTGGCATGTATCAAGACTGGGATTTGTTACTCCGTGTGACGGAGAGGTATCTCAGGGCCCACTCGGTAATGCAACATCACAACAAGCCTTGCAAGCAATGTGACTAATATGTTAGCCACGGGATCTTGCATTACGGAACGAGTAAAGAGACTTGCCAGTAACGAGGTTGAACTAGGTATGGAGATACCGACGATCGAATCTCGGGCAAGTAACATACCGAAGAACAAAGGGAACGTTATACGGGATTAACTGAATCCTTGACATAGAGGTTCGACCGATAAAGATCTTCATAGAATATGTAGGAACCAATGTGGACATCCAGGCCCCGCCATTGGTTATTGACCGTAGAGGTGTCTCGGTCATGTCTGCATAGTTCTCGAACCCGCAGGGTCTGCACACTTAAGGTTCGGTGACGTTTTGGTAGTGTAGAGTTATGTATGGTGGTGACCGAAGTTTGTTCGGAGTCCCTGATGAGATCCCGGACATCACGAGGAGCTCCGGAATGGTCCGAAGGTAAAGATTCATATATAGGAAGTCCCAGTTTGGTCGCCAGAAAAGTTTTGGGCTCATCGGCAGTGTACCGGGAGTGCCGGTAGTGTACCGGGGGACCTCCGGGAGGGGTATTTCGACCCCAAGAGGTCCATGGGCTGTGGGAGAGTATTAACCAGCCCTTTGTGGGATGGGGAAACAGCCACAAAGGCCCATGGCACAAGGAGAGGAAGTCCTAAAGGGAAAAAGGAAAAAAAAGGGAAAATCAGCCACTAGGAAGCAATCCTACTCCAACTAGGAGTGGAGTAGGAGTAGGATTGCTCCCTCCTAGCCGGCCGACTCCCCTAGGGAGACTTGGTGCGCCAGCCCCTCTCCCCCTCCTCTCCTCCTATATATATTGGTGGATAGCTAGGGTTTTGCACATAACTTACGGCCACGTGCTACCCGTTTCACCGGTGCTCCTCTAGATCGGATTTCTGCAGCGCTTAGGCGAAGCCCTGCCGGAATTGCTCCACCACCACCATCACCGTAGCGCCGTCATGCTGCCGGTGAACTCTCTCTCCTCTCCACCTCCTCTTGCTAGATCAAGACGGTGGAGATCGTCATCAAGCTGCACGTGTGCTGAACGCGGAGGTGCCGTCCGTTCGGTACTAGATCGGAAGGATCGTGATCAAGGCCACGAGACGTTCGTGATTGGATCGCGGGACGGATCGTGACGAGATCACGGGACGGTTCGTGATTGGATCGCGGGACGCTCGGCGATTTGAATCGCCAAGAAGTTCGACTACACCAACCGCGTTTCTTAACGCTTCCCGCTTAGCGATCTACAAGGGTACGTAGATCCACTCTCCCTCTCGTAGATGCTCATCACCATGGATAGGTTTGCGTGTGCGTAGGAAATTTTTTGTTTCCCATGCGACGTTCCCCAACAGTGGCATCATGAGCTAGGTTGATGGTTCGATGAGATCTCGAGTAGAACACAAAAGGTTTGTGGGCGTTGATGCTTAGATTGCTTCCTCCCTTGGTCGGATTTTGGTTCAACGGGATTGTGAGATGAAGCAGCCCGGACCAACATTACTCGTAGGCTTACGAGAGACCGGTTCCCTCGACGCAACTTGTTGCTTATATGGCTTGCGGGTGGCAGTTTCTCTCACTTTAGTTGGATCGTATCCGACAAAGGCGGTCCTTGAGAAGGTTGAAAAGAAATCTATGTATCACCGTTGTGGTTTATGCGTAGGTGAGAATTGTTCTTGCTAGATACCCGTAGCAGCCATGTAAAACATGCAACAACAATTAGAGGACGTCAAAGCAGTTGCTACTCCTACAAAGAAGCCTAAGCATGGACCTAAGCTAGAAACTGAGTGCTTTCATTGCAAGGGAACTGGTCACTGGAAGCGGAACTGCCCCAAGTACCTGGCTGACAAGAAGGCGACCAACGACAAACAAGGTATATATGATATACATGTTATTGATGTGTACCTTACTAGCTCTCGTAGTAGTGCCTGGGTATTTGATACCGGTTCGGTTGCTCACATTTGCAACTCAAAGCAGGAACTACGGAATAAACGAAGGCTGGCAAAGGATGAAGTGACGATGCGCGTGGGAAATGGTTCCAAGGTTGATGTGATCGCCGTCGGCACGCTCTCTCTTCGATTACCATCGGGATTAGTGATAAACCTGAATAATTGTTATTTAGTGCCTGCGTTAAGCATGAACCTTATATCTGGATCTTGTTTATTGCGAGACGGTTACTCATTTAAATCAGAGAATAAAGGTTGTTCTATTTATATGAGTAATATCTTTTATGGTCATGCACCCAATGTTAGGGGTTTATTCATTTTGAATCTTGATAGTGATGACACACATGTTCATAACATTGATGCCAAAAGATGTAGAGTTGTTAATGATAGTACCACTTTCTTGTGGCACTGCCGTTTAGGTCATATTGGTGTAAAACGCATGAGGAAGCTCCATGCTGATGGACTTTTGGAGTCACTTGATTTTGAATCACTTGATACATGTGAACCATGCCTGATGGGCAAGATGACCAAAACGCCGTTTTCTGGAACAATGGAACGGGCGAGTGACTTGTTGGAAATCATACATACTGATGTGTGCGGACCAATGAATGTCGAAGCGCGTGGTGGTTATCGTTACTTTCTCACCTTCACTGATGACTTGAGTAGATATGGGTATATTTACTTGATGAAACACAAGTCTGAAACGTTTGAAAAGTTCAAGCAATTTCAGAGTGAAGTTGAGAATCATCGTAACAAGAAGATTAAATTTCTGCGATCTGATCGAGGAGGTGAATATCTGAGTTATGAGTTTGGCAGTCACTTAAGACAATGTGGAATTGTTTCACAGTTGACACCGCCCGGAACACCACAGCGTAATGGTGTGTCTGAACGTCGTAATCGGACCTTATTAGATATGGTGCGTTCTATGATGTCTCTTGCCGATTTGCCACTATCGTTTTGGGGTTATGCATTAGAGACAGCTGCATTCACTTTAAATAGGGCACCATCGAAATCCGTTGAGATGACACCATATGAACTGTGGTTTGGCAAAAAGCCAAAGTTGTCGTTTCTTAAAGTTTGGGGATGTGATGCTTATGTCAAAAAGCTTTAGCCTGAAAAGCTGGAACCCAAAGCGGAAAAATGCGTCTTCATAAGATACCCAAAAGAGACAGTCGGGTATACCTTCTATCTCAGATCCGAAGGCAAAGTGTTTGTCGCTAAAAACGGAACATTTCTTGAGAAAGAGTTTCTCTCGAAAGAATTGAGTGGGAGGAAAATAGAGCTTGATGAGGTTGTTGAACCATTACTTCAACCAGAGAGTAGCGCAGCGCAGAAAGATGTTTTTGTGGAACCTACGACGGTAGAAGAGGAAGTTAATGATGATGATCATGAAGCTTCGGATCAAGCTGCTATTGAACCTCGTAGGTCGACAAGGACGCGTACTACTCCCGAGTGGTACGGCAACCCTGTCTTGGAGGTCATGTTGTTAGACAACAATGAACCTACAAGCTATGGAGGAGCAGTGATGGGCCCGGATTCCGAGAAATGGTTAGAGGCCATGAAATCTGAGATGGGATCCATGTATGAAAACAAAGTGTGGACTTTGGAAGTACTACCTGAAGGGCGAAAGGCCATTCAGAACAAATGGATCTATAAGAAGAAGGCGGACGCGGACGGTAATGTCACCGTCTATAAAGCTCGACTTGTGGCAAAGGGTTTTTCACAAGTTCAAGGAGTTGACTACGATGAGACTTTCTCACCCGTAGCGATGCTTAAGTCTGTCAGAATCATGTTGGCAATAGCTGCTTATTTCGACTATGAAATTTGGCAGATGGATGTCAAAACAGCGTTCCTCAATGGTTTTCTTGAGGAAGAGTTGTATATGATGCAACCCGAAGGTTTTGTCGATCCAGAGAATGCTGACAAAGTTTGCAAACTCCAGCGATCCATTTATGGACTGGTGCAAGCATCTCGGAGTTGGAATAAGCACTTTGATGAGGTGATCAAAGTGTTTGGGTTTATACAAGTTTATGGAGAAGCTTGTATTTACAAGAAAGTGAGTGGGAGCTCTATAGCGTTTCTAGTGTTATATGTGGATGACATATTGCTGATCGGAAACGATATAGAAATGCTGGAAAGCGTGAAGGAATATTTGAATAAGATTTTTTCAATGAAGGACCTAGGAGAAGCTGCTTTCATATTAGGCATTAAGATCTATAGAGATAGGTCGAGACGCTTAATAGCACTTTCACAGAGCACATACCTTGATAAAGTTTTGAAGAAGTTCAAAATGGAACAGGCCAAGAAGGGGTTCTTGCCTATGTTACAAGGTGTGAAGTTGAGTAAGACTCAATGCCCAGTGACTGCAGAAAATAAAGAACAGATGAGCGTCATCCCCTATGCTTCAGCCATAGGCTCTATCATGTATGCAATGTTGTGCACAAGACCCGATGTCAGCCTTGCCATAAGTATGGCTGGAAGGTTTCAAAGTGATCCTGGAATGGAGCACTGGCAAGCGGTCAAGAATATCCTTAAGTACCTTAACAGGACTAAGGACATGTTTCTCGTTTATGGAGGTGATGAAGAGCTCGTCGTAAAGGGTTACGTCGATGCAAGCTTTGACACTGATCCGGACGATTCTAAATCGCAAACCGGATACGTATTTATTCTTAATGGGGGAGCGGTAAGCTGGTGCAGTTCCAAGCCAAGCGTGGTAGCTGATTCTACGTGCGAAGCGGAGTACATCGCAGCCTCGGAGGCAGCGAAGGAAGGTGTCTGGATGAAGCAGTTCATGACAGATCTTGGAGTAGTGCCCAGTGCACTAAATCCAATAAACCTGTTATGTGACAACACTGGTGCCATTGCTCTAGCCAAGGAACCAAGGTTTCACAAGAGGACCAGACACATAAAGCGACGCTTCAACTCCATTCGGTTCTACATCGAGGAGAAGGACATAAATATTTGCAAAGTGCACACGGATCTGAATGTTGCAGACCCGTTGACTAAACCTCTTCCAAGGGCTAAACATGATCAACACCAGAACTGTATGGGTGTTCGATTCATTACCATGTAAATCACATAGTGATGTGAACTAGATTATTGACTCTAGTGCAAGTGGGAGACTGTTGGAAATATGCCCTAGAGGCAATATATAAAGTGTTTATTATTATATTTCCTTGTTCATGATAATCGTTTATTATCCATGCTATAATTGTAGTGATTGGAAACACATTGCATGTGTGGGTAAATAGACAACACAATGTCCGTAGTATGCCTCTAGTGAACTAGCTCGTTGATCAAAGGATGGTTAAGGTTTCCTAGCCATGGACATGAGATGTCATTTGATAACAGGATCACATCATTGGGAGAATGATGTGATGGACAAGACCCAAACTACAAACGTAGCATATGATCGTGTCAGTTTATTGCTACTGTTTTCTGCATGTCAATGTATATGTTCCTATGACCATGAGATCATGCAACTCACGGATATCGGAGGAGTGCCTTGTGTGTATCAAACGTCACAACGTAACTGGGTGACTATAAAGGTGCTCTACAGGTATCTCCGATGGTGTCTGTTGAGTTGGCATGGATCGAGACTGGGATTTGTTACTCCGTGTGACGGAGAGGTATCTCGGGGCCCACTCGGTAAAGCAACATCACAACAAGCCTTGCAAGCAATGTGACTAATATGTTAGCCACGGGATCTTGCATTACGGAACGAGTAAAGAGACTTGCCAGTAACGAGGTTGAACTAGGTATGGAGATACCGACGATCGAATCTCGGGCAAGTAACATACCGAAGAACAAAGGGAACGTTATACGGGATTAACTGAATCCTTAACATAGAGGTTCGACCGATAAAGATCTTCGTAGAATATGTAGGAACCAATGTGGATGTCCAGGTCCCGCCATTGGTTATTGACCATAGAGGTGTCTCAGTCATGTCTGCATAGTTCTCGAACCCGCAGGGTCTGCACACTTAAGGTTCGGTGATGTTTTGGTAGTGTAGAGTTATGTATGGTGGTGACCGAAGTTTGTTCGGAGTCCCGGATGAGATCCCGGACATCACGAGGAGCTCCATAATGGTCCGGAGGTAAAGATTCATATATAGGAAGTCCCAGTTTGGTCGCCGAAAAAGTTTCGGACTCATCGGTAGTGTATCGGGAGTGCCGGTAGTGTACCGGGGGACCTCCGGGAGGGGTATTTCGACCCCAACAGGTCCACGGGCTGTGGGAGAGTATTAACCAGCCCTTTGTGGGCTGGGGAAACAGCCACAAAGGCCCATGGCGCAGGGAGAGGAAGTCCTAAAGGGAAAAGGGAAAAAAAAGGGAAAATCAGCCAATAGGAAGCAATCCTACTCCAACTAGGATTGGAGTAGGAGTAGGATTGCTCCCTCCTAGCCGGCCGACTCCCCTAGGGAGAATTGGTGTGCCAGACCCTCTCCCCCTCCTCTCCTCCTATATATATTGGTGGATAGCTAGGGTTTTGCACATAACTTACGGCCACGTGCTACCCGTTTCACCGGTGCTCCTCTAGATCGGATTTCTGCAGCGCTTAGGCGAAGCCCTGCCGGAATTGCTCCACCACCACCATCACCGGAGCGCCGTCACGCTGCTAGTGAACTCTCTATCCTCTCCACCTCCTCTTGCTGGATCAAGATGGTGGAGATCGTCATCAAGCTGCACGTGTGCTGAACGCGGAGGTGCCGTCCGTTCGGTACTAGATCGGAAGGATCGTGATCAAGGCCACGAGACGTTCGTGATTGGATCGCGGGACGGATCGTGACGAGATCGCGGGACGGTTCGTGATTGGATTGCGGGACGCTCCGCGATTTGAATCGCGAAGAAGTTTGACTACACCAACCGCGTTTCTTAACGCTTCCCGCTTAGCGATCTACAGGGGTACGTAGATCCACTCTCCCGCTCGTAGATGCTCATCACCATGGATAGGTTTGCGTGTGCGTAGGAATTTTTTTGTTTCCCATGCGACGTTCCCCAACAAACATTAACCATCTCTATGTTATTAACCATTAACTTGTGACGAATGTATCTCATAGCATAACATCAATTCGGGTCGATTCAACACAAATATTCTTCTAACATTATGCCCTCAAAGTTGCTGGCATAGACATGCCCACAATCAGGAAAACAGAACCATCATGCAACACTTGAGCTAGTCTTAGAGGCTAGACTAGGAATACATTTTACCATTTATTATTCCACACGTGCATATGAGTCTTCCTCCGAGCCTCATGCTTATTGCCGACTCGAGAACCATAGCAGTTATTGCATGGAACATAAACCTAATTATGAACAGGGGGATAATCAATAACATTTATTATTTCCTCTAGGGCATATCTCCTACAGAACCTGCCACCGCGCTACTCCTTCCCTTGCCCCTCAAGCCATCGTATCCACATCATCCCTCGCCGGAGCCGAGACAGCCTGCGATCGAGCCATGCATGCACGCCCGTCTGAATCCTACGCCCATTGTAGAGCGATGCCCTGCCGCTCCCCTCCCTGGAGCCCGACCGGACTTCGTCTGCGGGATCCTCAGGCGGCAGAGAGGTGAGGAGGAGGGAGGAGGTGGGGGAAGTTGCGCGCCAAAGAGGGGGTCCACCCGAGTCGCGAAAGAGAGGCGACGCGGGGGTCGCTCGGGGTCGAACTAGGTTCACACAATGATTTTCAAGTAGTCCACCTCAAAGCAATCATGATTACCTTGTGTTTTAATAACACTTGGGTTGCACGAATCATGGA
This sequence comes from Hordeum marinum, assembly GCA_022496015.1. Taxonomy (NCBI): domain Eukaryota; kingdom Viridiplantae; phylum Streptophyta; class Magnoliopsida; order Poales; family Poaceae; genus Hordeum; species Hordeum marinum. Next base: position 339,069,126 of record CM039676.1, on the reverse strand, counting down.
CCATAGTTAAATTTATATTCTTGTTAATGGAGTGGACATGGAAGAATTTAAGCTATCAAGGGTTATAAGGAAGGATGACTCTATATCTATGTTTCATTTCTTATTGGCAAGCTAAAGGCTTTTCCTGCTTGTTAATGGTGAGGAACGACAATAGAAACGTGTGGGGTTGGTAATGGGGGATGTATCTGGTGCACCGGGGCAGTTGGTGCTGCCCGTGCACCAGTCCCCGTCGGACATTCAAAAATGTTCGAAAAAAATCCGAAAACAATTTAGTACATTGACACAACATCTAGTCACTTTATCCGTGAATGTCCGCGAACATAGATTATGTGGGTTTTAAAGTGGGCACCGCGGGCAGCCCACGTGCACTTGCAGCGTGAAACTGAGCTCTACAAACCTTCAAATCTTGCTCAAAATCATTAATTGAGGGGTACTTTTTTAAAAGATCACTCCCACCTCCCGGGTTAGGACAAGTGGCGCACTGCATGTGTGCCACTTGTCGCAACATGAGAGTTTTCCCTTTTTTCGTACATTCGTATTTTCAAAACGTTTTATCTCTTAAACCGTGAGTCCAAATCTCGAACCATTTTCATTGTTGGGTTCCTCGCGTCGAGATCTTCAAAACTAGATCCCATGTTTATAGGTTTTGATGATCTTTTTTCACAAAAAAGGATGGAAAAACCATGCCTCTCGCGATAGGAAAAACAACAGAAAAGAAGTTTTTTTTCGTTTTCGAGAGGAACGGTCGTACCTCTCGCGAAGGCAAAACTGTTGGGTTCTACCGTAGGTGCATCGCATGCCAATTACATTTTTCGTACGCGCAGAACATCCAAGAACATGCTACGGAGATGGATCACAGTTCGTTACCACTAGAAGCGCAGTGCCATGCAGCGGAAGTAGAGTTGGGGTAGCGCGTTCGTGTGGTCCGTCTCCTCCTCGTCCGATCTCCCTCGAACAGCCATTCCGATCTCCCTCGAACAGCCAGTCGCCGGATCCCATGTACTGGTTCGCCGGAGCGGCACAAGTGCACCGCCTCTAACGGTATCCGCGCGTGCAGGAGGAAGACTCGTGCGATGGACTGCTAGGTCCGATTACACGGTCGTCGGCGGCGAGTGGAGGTGGCTATTTGCAATACATGCAAACCCTAATGACAATGTTAGAAGAACATTTGTGTTGAATCGACCCAAATTAATGTTATGCTATGAGATACATTCGTCATAAGTTAATGGTTAATAACACAGAGAAGTTAATGTTTGCATAATTCCTTAGACCATGAGAGTATCGAGTTTCTTCATGCTTGCTTCATGAACTTTGGGGTTTGTTAAACGTCATCCGTAAATGGGTGGCTATTACGGAGGCTTACGGGTTCATGGAAAAGTAAGTGAAGTAACTTGATAGCTCAAGATTGGGATTTGCTCCTCCGACGATGGAGAGATATCACTGGGCCCTCTCGGTGTTACGGTATCCATCATCGTCTGGCCAGACACTTTGCGATTTGATCACGGGGATGCCGGAACACGGGAACGAGAAAAGAGAACAATACCGATAACGAGGTAACTGGCATAGTGGACAAGTTGTTGATCCATGGGGATGCCAACATGTCTCACCTCGGGTATTTGTAACATATCGCGAAGCAACAGGAATAGCACACGGAAACTGGAGGTTCACTCGAATATTTATTCGTGTGGGTATAGGGATCGATATGGGTGTCCACGGCTCCGATGTTGATCATTGATCGGAAGGGGTCCCAGGTCATGTCTATGCTTCACTGAACCTATAGGGTCACACGCTTAAGGGTCATCTATCTGTTGAATACTAGACAGGGAGTCTGAGAGAAAATCACCGAAAAGTTTCGGACACCGGAAAAGTGTCGGACAGCGGAAATGTTCCGCAGACAGGTCACCGGAACAGTTTCGGTGAAACTGAAAAGTTGTTTCAGAGGATACCATAAAGTCAAATTGGTTTTGGCACATGCCTGATAATTCTTGGAGGGTGCCAGAATCATTCTGGAAACTTCTGGGAATTTTCCGGAAGAATAACCGGAAATGTTCCGGAGCTGCCGGAACCGCTTCAGATGCTTTTCACAGATGAAAATCACTATTCCGGAATTGTTCCGGATCGTATTGAAAATTATTTTAGTGGGTACTGGAAATGTTCTAAGCCCACATAAATATTTTTAGTTTGAACGGACGCTGAAAAATATCGTCATGAATAGTGAAAGTGTTTTTTGGATTACTTTATTGGAAACACTATTTGTGAATAGTGGAAACACTATTTGTGAATAGTGGAAACACTATTCGTGAATAGTGGTAACACTATTATGAATAATGGGAAACACTATTGGGAGAAAATATCTCATGACTAGTGAAAACACTATTACGAAATAGTGGAAAACACTATTGTGAATAGTGGGAAACACTATTTATGAATAGTGGAATCACTATTATGAATAGTGAAAATATCTGAGGGCATTTTGGTATTTTTACCATAGTCTCTCATCCTATAAATAGGGGTGAGGAGGCAGCCCAAAATCCTCATCCTTGTGCTCTCATACACATGCTTTCCTTTGCAAGCTCTCTCTCTCCCTCCCAGCGAAATAGTTTCGTAGAGCCGAAAGGCTGTCTGGGTTCCGGCAGGAACTAGTTCTGGACGGCGAAGCCCTGCCGGATAGATGACACCGTATGTGTGCAACTCTGTAGAGAGATCGTAGTTTCGGTCTTAGTTCGAGAGTGCCTCCCGAAGGGCTGTCTGTGTGACCGTCCAAGTTTTGGAGGTCCTCCCGAAGGGCTGTCCGAGTGACAGTCCGAGTTTCGGAGGTCCTCCCGAAGGGCTGTCCGCGACACCGTCCGGGGGGCTATGCGACCGCCTCCCGGAGGGCTGTCCGCAGGGCAGATGAGGGTATACATCCTCGCGGTTGGGAGGTTGTAAAATCCTAGCTGCGGGGATCTGCACCGCCGTTCGTCATCGATTCTACTTCCGCTGCGCTTCGAGTCGGTACGGATCAGATCAAACCTTGTATGCAGTCTCCATAGTGGTCCTGGGCGTGCTCGCTATACCGGAAATTTTTGTTTTCTGTCGCGTTCCCCAACAGTGGCATCAAGAGCCAGGCTATGAGTAGATGCATGTTATGATCTAGAATACATGAGATGTATGGGTATTGCATAGTATAATTTTGTAGTAGATGAGATCTATTGCTGAAAATTATTTGTGCGGGTAGCAGATGAAATCTGTTACCCGATGTTCCTATTGCTTCCCATGAATTTGCGTAGTCCATATCTTGACGGAATGGTGGAATCTTACAAAGTTCTGACAATCCGCGATCCTTTCATGCTGCTCCTGAGTATGCTGATTGACAGATCAACGAAGTGGTAACAGTTCTTTGGGTTCCACCATAGTCAAAAGAAATATGGATGTTTCGCAGACGAAAGGGCAATGCAGATGTGATCTGCACGGGGGTCACGCGTATGACGAAGTTTAGTATGGGGCTCGAGATTTTATTATCTCGTGTTTCATACACCCTGGAAAGTTAATCTAGCAACTTGAATTATCATACTTGATGATGGACGTTGGTAGATTCGGTTTGTTTCGAAACCTTAGAAGCCACGTAAAACAAGTTTTTGCATGGACCGATTAGAGGCGTCTAACTTGGTTTTGCAGGATGGTTTGCATGTGCATGTGATGTGGTATAGCAGTGTTCATAATAATTTGATTATGTATGAGATGACTATATGATGTAAATTGATTAACATGACCTGTGTGTCATGATTCGGCATGATGGCTGGAGCCATATGATTGCACTTTAATGACCTGCGTGTCAACCTTATGTAATGCACTTATTTTATTAAGCTATAGAGATAGCAATATTATTTGGTGCATCAACAAGGTGGTGGCAATCTTCGCAAAGGTGAACACCGACGCGAATGCCGAAGACGAAGGAATGAAAGACTTCTCCGTCAGAAAGGGCTATACCATATCACGCTATTATGAATTGCCTGAGATGTTTATCCCTCTTGATGCACCCTTCTTGATTGCGCGGTAGTCGCTTTTTATTAGGGTGATCTCTCACAAAATATCAAGTAGTTAGTGTTCTCCCAAGTGTAGCACCGTCACGGCACCTATCTCTTCGGGGTATCACATGGTTACATGGGTACGAACGATTAGAGAAGTGTGAGGCGGGTGAGTTGAGACCTCGCAGCGAGATCACTTGGTTGTCTTGACGTTCAGGCACGAAAGTCATGAGCTCGGAACACATGCATCGAAAGATGAACAAGAGTCACATAGAGATGTGATTGGCAAGTTGGCCTACCGATTGCAATTCTCGTCACTTGAGATGGATACATCCTTGGCGTTGAATTGTAATTTGGATCTTGAATCACTCACAATCAATTATGAGAGATATTGATTTGAGTGGGAGCTCACTGTAGAATTAACTTGTTTTAATTCTCAGTGCAATTAATTTTGAACAATGTCTAAGTGTGATTTGCATAATAGTTGTAGGATAATGGCTCGCGTTTCCACCTTCCCTATTAAAATTGAATAAGCTGTTAAATATCTGGTTAAAACTTTATGGTTGGTAATGTAATGTGAGGATTGTCCTCAAGAGTGCCGAGAAAGACTTGTCCTATCGCATGCTTTCGGTATTCTCCCGCTAATGCTATGGATGATATGACTCCCGTCCTTCGATCCAAAAGCTAAAATTCCATTTCGGTCAAGTGAAATATGTTTGCTTCCATGAGACCCGAACTTCGAAAGTTTGGATAGTTATGTGATATTCATGGAATCTGAAAATCATTTTCAGAGACAGACAAAGGCTAAAAAGATATGAGATATCCAAAGCAATGTTTGTTTGCAAACTATTAGTAAAGGAGCTTACTATGCATTAGACTGATAAGAGAGGGATCTAGGAGAACGCCTGTCATATGATGAAAGGTGAATAAAACAACAACTTAAAGAGAAAGGAAGTGTCCGAAGGGTGTCAGTGAGACTTTCACGCCTAGGAAGTCTGGGGCTAATGCCACTCTTAAGTTGGGTGCTTCTTCTGAGAGTAGGAGAAATACTGAAAGTTAAACTATTAGAAGTATAATGGCAAAAGGAAAGAAGAATGGAATATCCAGCTCATGTATGAATGTCATACAAGTTTTTGATGTATAGAAGGCTGGTCAAAGATATAGTTCTTGGGAATTATGGTTAAACATGTTAATCATTAATTCTTGGGTACTGTGAGTTGGTCACAAAGATACCCGCTCGATTGCATTCTGTTGCAACTCGATGTAAGAACTACTATGGCCTGAAAGACTAGCCAGAAATATGAGGCTTAGATACACGCAGGGAACATAGTAAATGTTACTATGCCTTCCATCGGTGTATTCCCTATGTATTAAGTTTCATAATTCATTTTAGAGTTTCACACTCTAGCCCTTTGCATAAGGTATCTTGCAAGAAGGTTGTTCATAAGAGAACTTTTCATGTTCGGTGTTATGAATAACATAAGGGTCATATTTTCATTATGAAAGAGACGTATGTTATGAATATTGATAATAATACATTACCTCTGGGTTTATTTTCATAGTTCATTTTAGAGTTGCATACACTCTAGCCCATTGCACAATGTTTGTTGCAAAAGATTTGTTCATAAAAACAACAATTGTTGTTCAGTATTATGAATAACATGAAGGGCCATGCTTCCATCCTAATGGGATGTATGTTATGAATACTGATGGAAATATGATATATCCATAACACTGACGCTAAATGTCGCAAGACTAAAAGAATACCACATATGTGTGGCACTGCATTTGGTCACATTGGAGAAACCTGCATGGAAAATTCCATTATGATGGATTTTGAAGTCGTTTGATTTTGAATCATATGACACTTGCAACTTTCCTCCAAACGGTGAAGTGACTGAAATACCGTTCACAGGCAATAAGGAACGAGCAAAGAACTTATCAATGATCATACATTTGATGTATGTAGTCCGATAAATGTTGTTGCAAACAGTGGATTTGTCTACCTTCAAAAATGACTCAAGTAGATATATGGATATTTACTTGATGAGACGTAAGTCTGGATCTTTTGAAATCATTCGAAAGATTTTAAAAATTGAAGTAGAAGTTATTGTACCAATAAAATTATGTTTCTGCAATTTGATTGCGGAAAGGAATATTTGAGTTACAAGTTTAGCGAATGTCTGATGAGTTGTGAAAAGAGTTTCATAACTTGCACCTCCCGGAACACTACTCCAAAGTGGAAAGTCCGTGAAGATGTAATCGAACCATTTATGACATGGTAAGATCAAAGATGACATAAATAGATTTGCCATTATCCCTTTTATAGAGTGATGCTTTAGAGACTGCGGCTTTTACACTGAAAAGAGATCCATTAGGTCTGTTGAAATGACGCCATGGTATGGTACGCCCAACCATGTTATATCTTTTCTTAACATTTGGAATATGGGGCTTGTGTAAAAGGTTACAAACCTATTCCAAATCAGACAAGTACTACTTTGTATGGTTATCCCAAGTCATTGGGTATTCCCCCACCACTATACCGAGGCAAAGGGTTTTGCCACAAAACGGTATGTTTTTAAAGAGAATAGTTCTTACAAAAGGTGAGTGGGAGGACAGTGCAACTCGATGAGATAACCAGTATCTTCGTCATCGGTTCAAAGGAAAGAAACCCTGGAAGTGATTCCGTTGTTTCCTACTACGACTGATACGTAAGTCTCTACAATAAAATGTATGGACTTCGGTCGAACGTGCAGCTGAACCACGTAGGCAAAGCTCGTGCAAACCTATCAGGTGCGCAAAGGAGATATTGTTGTTGGACAACAGTATACCTACAATACACAAGGAAGCATTGATGGGCCCTGACTCCGGGATTGGCTAAATGCCAATACAATCTGAGATAGTTTCCATATATGTGATTCAAGATTAAAACCTTGATACACCTTTCAGAGGACTTAGAGTCTAACGAATATTTATGGAACTAAAAACTGATACGGATAAAAATGTTTTATCCATAAAGCTCGACTTGTTGAAATAACAAGTTCAAGGAGTTGGCTACGATGAGGTTGTTTCATCGTAGCGATGCTTAAGGTCGGTTCGGGTTGAACTAGCAATTAATACATATATCAATCACGAGATATGAAACATGGATGACAAAAGGATTTCCATCTGATGTAAATGAAACCTAGGACTTGTATGTGATACAGTCCAAAGTAATTTGTCGATCCAGAGGATGCTAGTAAGTATGCAAACTTCAGAGTTCCAGCGATGGACAGAAGAGAGCAAAGTGGAGTTGGAATCTTCGTTTTTGATGGAATGGTCAAAGGGGTTTGACTTCATCAAATGGGTATCGAAGATGCTTGTGATTCAAGAAAGTAAGTGAGAGCATAATACTATTTCTAAAAACCTTGTGTAATTGACACATTGTTAATTGGAAATAAATTTCTTGACACGAATTAGGACTTCATTTGAAAATAGTTTTTTCCATGAAGTGCTTAGGCTAAATAGCCTCAATATTAGGCATGATGATCTATGGAGATAGATTTACCTAATGGGGCTAAGCAATGAATACATATTGACAAGGTGTTAAAACCTTTTAGCATTTAAAAGGCCAAGGAGTGATTCTTGCCGAAGTCACATGGAAAGAGTTTTTGCAAGACTTAGTGTCCCAAAACACTGATGAGTGAAATACATGATGGAGATTCCACACACTCTTGTGTTTGGATTAATCATGTATTCCATGGTATGTAAAGCAACCAGATATGTCCGATACTCCCAAGTTGTTGCGAGTATAGATACAAAAGTGATCAACGCACTGATCATGGGACAATAGTGAAAGATGTCATTAAGTACTAGAGTAGTGCTGATGACATGTTTCTCGCAAGCAGAGATTATGAAGTGCTCGTTGTAAGAAATTACATCGATACAGTCTCAATCAATGCTCCATGCGATTTTCGATTTAAGTTAAGGGTTTTGTGTAATACACAATATGGTGGCACGGTAGTTGGAAATTGTTCCAAACAAGATACTGTGGCGAATTCTATAACAAAGTCTAAGTATGTTGACACTTTGGAAGCGACAAAGAAGTTGTTGAATCATATAGTTCATTCATGAACTTAGTATGGTTCCAAGATGGTTTTGGTCTATGAGACACTATTGCAGATAGTTGCTCCATAGCTCAGTCTGAGGAATCGGGTTTCGACCAATGATTCACACATATGAAAAGCCAAGTTCACACAAAATACGAATTTTGTGATAGCGTGAAAACGCGAGGATATGCATAGTTACACACAGAGCTGAAGTTGTCAGATCCGTTGGACATCAGGCTATACCACAAGCGAAGCATATTTTACACCAGTATGCCATAGGTGTAAAGTGCATTAGCATTTACTAGATTATTGACTCTAGTGCAAGTGGGAGTCTGTAGGAGATATGCCCTAGAGGCAATAATAAATGTTATTGATTATCTCCCTGTTCATAATTATGTTTATGTTCCATGCTATAACTGCAATGATTCTCGAGTCTACAAATAAAACGAGGCTTGGAGGGAAACTCATGTGCACGTGTGGGATAATAAATGATAAAATGTATTCCTAGTCTGGCCTCTAAGACTGGCTCAAGTATTGCATGATGATCCTGTTTTCCTGATCATGGGCATGGCTATGCCGGCAATTTTGAGGGCACAATGTTAGAAGAACATTTGTGTTGAATCGACCCAAATTAATGTTATGCTATGAGATACATTCGTCATAAGTTAATGGTTAATAACACAGAGAAGTTAATGTTTGCATAATTCCTTAGACCATGAGAGTATCGAGTTTCTTCATGCTTGCTTCATGAACTTTGGGGTTTGTTAAACGTCATCCGTAAATGGGTGGCTATTACGGAGGCTTACGGGTTCATGGAAAAGTAAGTGAAGTAACTTGATAGCTCAAGATTGGGATTTGCTCCTCCGACGATGGAGAGATATCACTAGGCCCTCTCGGTGTTACGGTATCCATCATCGTCTGGCCAGACACTTTGCGATTTGATCACGGGGATGCCGGAACACGGGAACGAGAAAAGAGAACAATACCGATAACGAGGTAACTGGCATAGTGGACAAGTTGTTGATCCATGGGGATGCCAACATGTCTCACCTCGGGTATTTGTAACATATCGCGAAGCAACAGGAATAGCACACGGCAACTGGAGGTTCACTCGAATATTTATTCGTGTGGGTATAGGGATCGATATGGGTGTCCACGGCTCCGATGTTGATCATTGATCGGAAGGGGTTCTAGGTCATGTCTATGCTTCACTAAACCTATAGGGTCACACGCTTAAGGGTCATCTATCTGTTGAATACTAGACAGGGAGTCTGAAGAAAATCACCGAAAAGTTTCGGACACCGGAAAAGTGTCGGACAGCGGAAATGTTCCGCAGACAGGTCACCGGAACAGTTTCGGTGAAACTGAAAAGTTGTTTCAGAGGATACCATAAAGTCAAATTGGTTTTGTCACATGCCTGATAATTCTTGGAGGGTGCCAGAATCATTCTGGAAACTTCTGGGAATTTTCCGGAAGAATAACCGGAAATGTTCCGGAGCTGCCGGAACCGCTTCAGATGCTTTTCACAGATGAAAATCACTATTCCGAATTGTTCCGGATCGTATTGAAAATTATTTTAGTGGGTACTGGAAATGTTCTAAGCCCACATAAATATTTTTAGTTCGAACGGACGCTGAAAAATATCGTCATGAATAGTGAAAGTGCTTTTTGGATTACTTTATTGGAAACACTATTTGTGAATAGTGGAAACACTATTCGTGAATAGTGGAAACACTATTATGAATAGTGGGAAACACTATTGGGAGAAAATCTCTCATGACTAGTGAAAACACTATTACGAAATAGTGGAAAACACTATTGTGAATAGTGGGAAACACTATTTATGAATAGTGGAATCACTATTATGAATAGTGAAAATATCTGAGGGCATTTTGGTATTTTTACCATAGTCTCTCATCCTATAAATAGGGGTGAGGAGGCAGCCCAAAATCCTCATCCTTGTGCTCTCATACACATGCTTTGCTTTGCAAGCTCTCTCTCTCCCTCCCAGCGAAATAGTTTCGTAGAGCCGAAAGGCTGTCTGGGTTCCGGCAGGAACTAGTTCTGGACGGCGAAGCCCTGCCGGATAGATGACACCGTATGTGTGCAACTCTGTAGAGAGATCGTAGTTTCGGTCTTAGTTCGAGAGTGCCTCCCGAAGGGTTGTCTGTGTGACCGTCCAAGTTTTGGAGGTCCTCCCGAAGGGCTGTCCGAGTGACAGTCCGAGTTTCGGAGGTCCTCCCGAAGGGCTGTCCGCGACACCGTCTGGGGGGCTATGCGACCGCCTCCCGGAGGGCTGTCCGCAGGGCAGATGAGGGTATACATCCTCGCGGCTGGGAGGTTGTAAAATCCTAGCTGCGGGGATCTGCACCGCCGTTCGTCATCGACTCTACTTCCGCTGCGCTTCGAGTCGGTACGGATCAGATCAAACCTTGTATGCAGTCTCCATAGTGGTCCTGGGCGTGCTCGCTATACCGGAAATTTTTGTTTTCTGTCGCGTTCCCCAACAGAACCGACCTTAAGCATCGCTACGGTGAAACAACCTCATCGTAGTCAACTCCTTGAACTTGTTATTTCAACAAGTCGAGCTTTATGGATAAAACAATTTTTATCCGTATCAGTTTTTAGTTCCATAAATATTCGTTAGACTCTAAGTCCTCTGAAAGGTGTATCACGGTTTTAATCTTGAATCACTTATATGGAAACTATCTCGGATTGTATTGGCATTTAGCCAATCCCGGAGTCAGGGCCCATCAACGCTTCCTTGTGTATTGTAGGTATACTGTTGTCTAACAACAATATCTCATTTGCGCACCTAATAGGTTTGCACAAGCTTTGCCTACATGGTTCAGCTGCACGTTCGGTCGAAGTCCATACATTTTATTGTAGAGACTTCCATATCAGTCGTAGTAGGAAACAACAGAATCACTTCCAGGGTTTCTTTCCTTTGAACTGATGACGAAGATACTAGTTATCTCATCGAGTTGCACTGTCCTCCCACTCACCTTTTGTAAGAACTATTCTCTTTAAAAGCATACTGTTTTGTGGCAAAACCCTTTGCCTCGGTATAGTGGTGGGGGAATACCCAATGACTTGGGATAACCATACAAAGTAGCACTTGTCTGATTTGGAATAGGTTTGTAACCTTTTACAGAAGCCCCATATTCCAAATGTTAAGAAAAGATATAACATGGTTGGGCGTACCATACCATGGCGTCATTTCAATAGACCCGATGGATCTCTTTTCAGTGTAAAAGTCGCAGTCTCTAAAGCATCACTCTATAAAAGGGGTAATGGCAAATCTATTTATGCCATCTTTGATCTTACCATGTCATAAATGGTTTGGTTACATCTTCACGGACTTTCCACTTGCAGTGGTGTTCCAGAAGGTGCAAGTTATGAAACTCTTTTCACAACTCATCAGACATTCACTAAACTTGTAACTCAAATATTCCTTTCCGCAATCAAATTGCAGAAACATAATTTTCTTGGTACAATAACTTCTACTTCATTTTTGAAAACCTTTCGAATGATTTCAAAAGATCTAGACTTACGTCTCATCAAGTAAATATCCATATATCTACTTGAGTCATTTTTGAAGGTAGACAAATCCACTGTTTGCAACAACATTTATCGGACTACATACATCTAATGTATGATCACCAATAAGTTCTTTGCTCGTTCCTTATGGCCCGTGAACGGTATTTTAGTTAGTTCACCTTTTGGAGGAAAGTTGCAAGTGTTAGATGATTCAAAATCAAACGACTTCAAAATTCATCATAATGGAATTTTCCATGCGGGTTTCTCCAATGTGACCAAATGCAGTGCCACACATATGTGGTATTCTTTTAGTCTTGCGACATTTAGCGTCAGTGTTATGGATGTATCATATTTCCATCAATATTCATAACATACATCCCATCTAGAATGGAAGCATGGCCCTTCATGTTTATTCATAATACTGAACAACAATTGTTGTTTTTATGAACAACTCTTTTGCAACAAACATTGTGCAATGGGCTAGAGTGTACGAAACTCTAAAATGAATTATAAAAGTAAACCCAGAGGTAATATATTATTATCAATATTCATAACATACGTCTCATTCATAATGAAAGTATGGCCCTTATGTTATTCATAACACCGAACATGAAAAGTTCTCTTATGAACAACCTTCTTGCAAGATACCTTATGCAAAGGGATAGAGTGTGAAACTCTAAAATGAATTATGAAACTTAATACATAGGGAATACACCGATGGAAGGCATAGTAACATTTACTATGTTCCCTGCGTGTATCTAAACCTCATCCCTGGTTAGTCTTTCAGGCCATAGTAGTTCTTACATTGAGTTGCAACAGAATGCAATTGAGCGGGTATCTTTGTGACCAACTCATAATACCCAAGAATTAGTGATTAACATGTTTAACCATAATTCCCAAGAACTATATCTTTGACCAGCCTTCTATACATCAAAAACTTGTATGACATTCATACATGAGCTGGATATTCCAGTCTTCTTTCCTTTTGCCATTATACTTCTAACAGTTTAACTTTTCAGTATTTCTCCTACTCTCAGAAGAAGCATCCAACTTAAGAGTGGCATTAGCCCTAGACTTCCTAGGCGTGAAAGTCTCATTAACACCCTTCGGACACTTCCTTTCTCTTTAAGTTGTTGTTTTATTCACCTTTCATCATATGACAGGCGTTCTCCTGGATCCCTCTCTTATTAGTCTAATGCATAGTAAACTTCTTTACTAGTAGTTTGCAAACAAACATTGCTTTGGATATCTCATATATTTTAGCCTTTGTCTGTCTCTGAAAATGATTTTTAGATTCCATGAATATCACATAACTATCCAAACTTCCGAAGTTCGGGTCTCATGGAAGCAAACGTATTGCACTTTGACTGAAAAGGATTTCTAGCTTTTGGATCGAAGGACGAGAGTCACATGATCCATAACATTAGCGGGAGAATACCAAAAACATGCGATAGGACAAAGTCCTTCTCGGCACTCTTGAGGACAATCCTCACATTACGTTACCAACCGTAAAGTTTTAACCAGATATTTAACAGCTATTCAATTTTAAAAAGGTTGAAACGCGAGCCATTATTCTCCAACTATTATGCAAATCACACTTAGACATTGTTAAAAATTAATTGCACTGAGAATTAAAAGAATTCAATTCTACAATGCGCTCCCACTCAAATCAATATCTCTCATAATTGATTGTGAGTGATTCAAGATCCATATTACAATTCAATGCCAAGGATGTATCCATCTCAAGTGACAAGAATTGTAATCGATAGGCCAACTTGCCAATCACATCTCTATGTGACTCTTGTTCATCTTTCGATGCATGTGTTCCGAGCTCATGACTTTCATGCCTGAACGTTAAGACAACCAAGTGATCACGCTGCGAGGTCTCAACTCACCCGCCTCACACCCGTACAATCGTTCGTACCCATGTATCCATGTGATACCCCGAAAGGAATGCCGTGACGGTGCTACACTTGGGAGAACACTAACTACTTGATATTTTGTGAGAGATCACCCTAATAAAAGCGACTACCGCGTAATCAAAAGGGTGCATCATAAGGGATAAACATCTCAGGCAATTCATAATAGCATGATATGGTATAGCCCTTTCTGACGGAGAAGTATTGTATTTCTTCGTCTTCGGCATTCGCGTCGGTGTTCACCTTCGCGAAGATTGCCACCACCTTGTCGATGCACCAGATAATATTGCTGTCTCTATAGCAAATAAAATAAGTGCATTACATAAGGTTGACACGCAGGTCATTAAAGTGCAATCATATGGCTCCAGCCATCATGCCGAATCATGACACGCAGGTCATGTTAATCAAATTACATCATATAGTCATCGCATACATAATCAAATTTATATGAGCACTGCTATACCACATCACATGCACATGCAAACCATCCTACAAAACCAAGTTAGACGCCTCTAATCGGTTCATGCAAAAACTTGTTTTACGTGGCTTCTATGGTTTCGAAACAAACCGAAGCTACCAACGTCCATCATCAAGCATGATAATCCAAGTCGCTAGATTAACATTGCGAGGTGTATGAAACACGAGATAATAAAATCTTGAGCCCCATACTAAACTTCGTCATACGCATGACCCCCATGTAGATCGCATCTGCATTTCCCTTTTGTCTGCAAAACATCCATCTTTCTCAACTATGGTGGAACCCAAAGAACTGTTAGCACTTCGTTGATCTGTCAATCAGCATACTCAGGAGCAACATGAAAGGATCGCGGATTGCCAGAACTTTGTGACATTCCACCATGCCGTTAAGATCAGGACAATGCAAATTCCACGAAAGCAACAAGAACATCGGGTTACAGATTTCATCTGCTACCCGCACAAATAATTTTCAGTAATAAATCTCATCTACTACCTAATTATATTGTGCAACACCCATACATCTCTATGTATTCTAGATCGCAACCTGCATCTACGCATAGCACGGCTCTTGATGCCACTGTAGGGTAAAGCAGCAAAAAACAAAAAAAAATCCGACCTACGCACCAGCCCAGGACCACTATGAAGACTGCATACAAGGTTTGATGTTTTCGTTATCGACTCGTAGTGTAGCGAAAGTAGAGTCGATGATGATCGGCGGTGTAGATCCCCGCAGCTAGGATTTACAACCTCCCAACCACGAGGATGTATACCCTCATCCGCCCCTTGGACAGCCCTCCGGGAGGCGGTCAGACAGTCCCCCAGACGGTGTCGCGGACAGCCCTTCGGGAGGACCTCCAAAACTTGGACTGTCACTCGGACAGCCCTTCGGGAGGACCTTCAAAACTCGGATGGTCACATGGACAGCCCTTCGGGAGGCACTCTCGAACTAAGACCGAAACTACGGTCTCTCTACAGAGTTGCACACATACGGTGTCATCTATCCGGCAGGGCTTCGCCATCCAGAACTAGTTCCTGCCGGAACCCAGACAGCGTTTTGGCTCTACGAAACTATTTCGCTGGGAGGGAGAGAAGAAGCTAGATCATTGCAATGGCACTTGTATGTGAGAAGGAGTGAGTTTGTGGGCAGCCCACTCACCTCTATTTATAGGAAAACCAAGGGGTAGGATGGGAATTGGAATTACCAAAATGCCCATGAGGTGAGCACACCACAAGGGCATAAAGGGAAAGCCTCCAAATAGTGTTGCCTGCATCACCATGCCTGCATCACTATGCCTGCATCACCATGCCTGCATCATCCCCTAATAGTATTTCCACTATTCACAAACAGTGTTTCCACTATTTGCAATAGTGTTTCCAATAAAGTAATCCAAAAAGCACTTTCACTATTCATGACGACATTTTTCAGCGTCCGTTCGAACTGAAAATATTTATGTGGGATTAGAACATTTCCAGCACCCACTAAAATAACTTTCAATGCGATCCGGAACAATTCTAGATTAGTGATTTTCATCTGCGAAAAGCATTTGAAGCGGTTCCGACAGCTCCGAAACATTTCCCGTTTTTCTTCCGAAAAATTCCCAGAAGTTTCCAGAATGATTCTGGCACCCTCCAAGAATTATCAGGCATGTGCCGAAACCAATTTGACTTAATGGTATTCCCTGAAACAACTTTTCAGTTTTATCGAAACTGTTCCGGTGTTCTCTCTACGGAACTTTTCCGCTGTCCGAAACTTTTTAGGTGATTTTCTCTCAGACTCCCTGTCTAGTATTCAGCAGATAGATGACCCTTAAGCGTGTGACCCTATAGGTTCGGTGAAGCATAGACATGACCCGGAACCCCTTCCAATCAATGATCAACATCGGAGCCATGTAAACCCATATTGACCCCTGTACCCACACGAATGAATATTCGAGTGAACCTCCAGTTGCCGTATGCTATTCATGTTGCTTCACGATATGTTACAAATACCTGAGGTGAGACATGTTGGCATCCCCGTGGATCAACAACTTGTCCACTATGCCAGTTACCTCGTTACCGGTATTGTTCTCTTTTCTCGTTCCCGTGTTCAGGCATCCGCGTGATCAAATCACAAAGGGTCTGGCCAGACGATGATGGATGCCGTAACACCGAGAGGGCCCAGAGATATCTCTCCATCGTCGGAGGAGCAAATCCCAATCTTGAGCTATCAAGTTACTTGACATACTTTTCCATGAACCCGTAAGCCGCCGTAATAGCCACCCATTTACGGATGACGTTTAACAAACCCAAAGTTCATGAAGGAAGCATGAAGAAACTCGATACTCTCATGGTCTAAGGAATTATGCAAATATTAACTTATATGTGTTATTAACCATTAAATTATGATGAATGTATCTCATAGCATATCATCAATTCGGGTCAATTCAACACAAATGTTCTTCTAACATTGTGCCCTCAAAATTGCCGGCATAGCCATGCCTAGGAAAAAAGATCAGGAAAACAGGATCATCATGCAATACTTGAGCCAGTCTTAGAGGCCAGACTAGGAATACAATTTACCGTTTATTATTCCACACGTGCATATGACTCTTCCTTCAAGCCTCATGGTTATTGTAGACTCGAGAACCATAGCAGTTATAGCATGGAACATAAACCTAATTATGAACAGGCAGATAATCAATAACATTTATTATTGCCTCTAGGGCATATCTCCTACACAAGCATGATTTGCATGTCTCGAATGACCTGAAGTCGGACGAAGTTAGGAGTCCATCATCATGGAGCTTCTTCATGCGTTTCAGACTAATGTCTCCAAGCCGGCAATGCTAGAAGTATGTCGGATTTATCTCATTAGGCTTATGCCTCTTAACATTCACGTTATAGACTGGTTCTATTTCTAGATTTAAAATAAATAGCCCATCTATGATGGGTGCATAGCCATGGAGCATTCCATTCAAATAAAATGAACAACCATTGTCCTTTATATTGAATCATAACCTTGACTCATCAAACATGAGGCACAAATAATGTTCCGACTAAGTGCGGAAATGTAATAACAAATATTCAATTCCAAAATAAATCCATAAGGAAGCTTGAGCTACATCGTGTCGACCTCCAACGCAGCAACTCTTGCTTTGTTGCCGACCCTGATGTCAATCTCCCCTTGTGCCACATGCCTAGTTCTTACCAGCCCATGCACCGAGTTGCAAATATGAACAACCGATCCAGTATCAAATACCCAAGAGCTACTAGGTATGTCAGCAAGGTAAATATCTATAAAATATGTAACAAGTGTACCTTTGCCTGAAGAAGCATCTCCGGCCTTCTTGCCGTGCTCAGCAAGCCACTTGCTACAGTTCCTCTTCCAGTGCCCAGCTTCCTTGCAGTGAAAGCAAATGGTCTTTGAGTTCGGTCCGGACTTTGGCTCAGCGGCAAAGACAGCCTTCTCCATGCCCATTGCCTTACCCCTTTTCTTGTACCAACTCTTCTTGAACTTAGCCGAGTTCTACACCATCAACACTTGATGCGTGCCTTTCTTAATATCTTGCTCTGCCACCTTGAGCATCCCATGTAATTCAGTGAGCTTCTTATCCATGCCGTGCATATGGTAGTTCGAGACGAACGTCCCATAGCTAGGCGTAAGAGAACCCAAAATTGCATTCGTGGATAGCTCGTCCCCAAGTGGGAAGCCTAACCGATCCAAAGCTTGCATGTACCCAATCATCTTGATCACATGCGGGCTCAGTGGATCACCCTCCTTCATCTTACAATCTGTCAAGGATTGCCAGGTGTTGAACCTTTCGGTCCTAGCCTATACTTGAAACATGCTCTTCAAACTCTCGATCATATCGAAAGCCTGAATGTTTTCGAAATGTTGTTGCAAATCGGGCTTCATACAAGCTAGCATGAGGCAGCTGATCTCGTTTGATTCATCAACGAGTTTCTGGTGGGCATTGGTTGTGGCATCAGCATTCTCGACAAGTTCCTCTGGAAGTGGATCCTCTAGAACATGTTCCTTTTTATCGTGCTTGAGAACAATTCTCAGATTTCTATACCAGGTGGTAAAGTTTGTTCCATTCAGTTTATCCTTTTCCAAAATTGATTTCAATGCAAGGTTGGGTTGAGAAGGTGGTGCCATTGATCTACAACAGAAAATATGCAATCACTAAGCAATGTGTTTATGTAGAGTAATTCAAGCCTTAAACAGAACTACTCCCACTAAAATCAGCATCCCTCCGCAAACGCTCAGTGATTCAAGAGCCGTCTAGCGTGAGCGACTAGGGAGCTTTAGCATCACTACTAGCCAACTTGCCTATTCGGTAAGCAACTCCTTTGCTAATCGTATCTCTACATGACTCCTGTCGGTTGGGTAGGTATCTCATACCCCGGCTCCCAACCTTCTCTGCCACAAGGCCCAAAACCGTTTTGATAGCCTTGTCAAGTTAACCCGATGCAGTGCATGTCCGTGTCCGACACGAACCCTCCAGTCCAAGGACACCTAGTAGCACCTTAATTTTATGAGCCCACCACTAGACGTACTTGATGTGCGAAGGTGCAACATCCGGAATGGCAATGTGCTTGATATTAATGAGGGATCTTTCTATCATACTAACATGCATAGAAACAAGAAGCAATATCAATCACATATAAACATAAATATGTGAAATAGTATGGCTCCTTCATGGACATCCTTCCAGGTTGGCTCCAACTCCGATGACCAAGGCAGAACTCCATCTTGTCCGTCTCGCCAGGACGCCAAAACCTTGAACTTGATCTCTGTCCTCCAACTACTTCAACTAGTAATGAATTTACAGAGAATCACAAGTCGACACGCAGGTCGTTATACAATATAATGACAACACTTTGGCTCATGCCAGCTGACAATCATGACACGCGGGTCATGTTAAATTACACACATGCATCACATACATGTGAGCCATACTATTCACATCACCTTGCAAAAACAAACTTATGCATAGAATCGCATTCTACCGGTTTTGTGTGATTGTGTACGAAATACAAGGTGCTACGCACACGGCGGGGTTCGAAGGGGCAGCGCCCCTCGCGGGTGCGGGCAGCGCCCGCCATTTTTGAAAATCACAGAGCGCATGTGCACACCGATCACGCCGAATTTTCTGATCTGACCGATCTCATCGATCATCGCGAACCCGATTCGGATTTACGTTTCACGGTTAACCCCGATGGCGGATACTGACTGGTAGGGGTAGGTTGTGTCACGACCTCATCGATTCCGATTGACAAAATACATAGCCTCAATCTATCCCGATGTATAGTTGATCTCATCAACCGTGCACATAGCCGATGTCATGAATGACGACGGATCTCATCCGTCGCCTCCGCATATCAAATATGCATCCGATCTGAATCCAAATCCTATAACAGAGGCTCTGATACCACTGTTGGGTTCTACCGTAGGTGCATCGCATGCCAATTAAAAATTTTCTACGCGCAGAACATCCAAGAACATGCTACGGAGATGGATCACAGTTTGTTACCACTAGATGCGTAGTGTCGTGCAGCGGAAGTAGAGTTGGGGCAGCGCGTTCGTGTGGTCCGTCTCCTCCTCGTCCAATCTCCCTCGAACAGCCGTTCCGATCTCCCTCGAACAGCCAGTCACGGGATCCCACGTACTGGTTCGCCGAAGTGGCGCAAGTGCACCGCCTCTAACAGTATCCACGCATGCAGGAGGAACACCCGTACGGCGGACTGCTAGGTCCGATTACACGGTCGCCGGCGGCGAGTGGAGGTGGCTATTCGCAACACATGCAAGCCCTAATGACGACGCCGAAGCGATCAATCGGATGGGTGTGCCGCACCTTCACTATATATAGGCATCCAGCACGGGCTCAACTCTTGGGCCTCGCATGGATCCTAAAGCCCACGTGTTCCTTCCCTTAGCGCGACCCTTTAGGTTCTCGTTCACTTGGTCACGAGTCGGATCACATCCGACTCGACCAGTCGGTAGCGGCCTCTAGCAAAACATGCTGACTCCCAGTGTCCGATGAAGCTAGTTAGGCGAACCTATACTTCACACTTCTGTTCCCTTTGTCACACGATATATGTTGCCGTGCACAAGGCGATATGGTTACCCTTGTTGCAGCACGACCTCTTTCTCGTTCCGGTGAATCCGACCAACACTTCGGATTATCCCATAATCCTCATCGCATGGTCATGCTTATCCAGGTCGGATCACCCGAGGGGCACAGAGTATATCTCTCCTGGTAGGAGGGGCAAATCCCATCTTGCTCGACCATGTCCCGCAGCATGGGTCTGGACAAGCCCGAAACCTACCTGTGTAACTACCCAGTCATGGAGTAGCGTTTGGTCGGCCCAAAGCAAGTCTGTCACCATCCCGAGTATATGCGTCAGCTCGGGTCTTAGGACATAGAACGTATGTTATACTAGAGACTCACAGATGACCTATTGTTGTGTCTCATAGTTGGGTCTGTCCAACTCAGACCTTATCTCGACTCGGATCCGACTATGTCGAATCCGACCAGACCTTTCTAAGTCTGCATTATCCGACTAGCATCCAATGCTACATGGTCAGTGAGACCGGACCATCCATCGTGTCATATGCTAGTCTGATTAGTTGTGCGTCCACACAACCCTTTGGACTAGGGACCATTTAGGACAGTTATTATACAATGCATAGTCTCACAAACAAGTCACGTACTTGTTAATACACATCAATGATAATGTTCAAGGACTATCCTTATTCATAAACACACAGGAAATATCATTATACATGATTGCCTCTAGGGCATATCTCCAACAAAAATCATGCCTCTCACGGAAGCAAAACCTTGCCTCTTGCGAAAAAAAGGAAACACATTTTTTCTGTTTCCGAGAGGCATGGCCGTGCCTCTCGCAAAAGGAAAACCGTGTGTCTCACGAAAAAGAAAGAAAATGTGTTTTTTTCTGTTTCCGAGAGACACAGCCGTGCCTCTCGGGGAAACAAAACCATGCCTCTCGCAACAATAAAAAAATAGAAAACACATTTTTTCCGTTTCCAAAAGGCAGGACCGTGTCTCTCGTGAACTCAAAACCGTGTCTCTACGGGAAGCAAAGTTGTGCCTCTCACATTAAGAAAAAACAAAAAAACATTTTTTTTGTTTGCGAGAGGCACCTCTCGGGAAATCAAAACAGTGCCTCTCGTGAAAACAAAACAATAAAAGCATTTTTCACATAAAAATGTTTCTGATTTTTTTCAGTCCAAAAGCTAAGAAAGACCGGTGAAAACCGAAACACTAAAAAAAGGAAAAACAATCTAAAAAGCGGAATACGCGTGCGAAAAAGAATGTAACCCGAAAAAAACGCTCAGAACGTGACGGCGGCTAAGAACGCGCCATGTGACGAGACGTGAAAGTGATCGCTGGAAGGCTCCTAAGGGATTGCTCATTAACTAGTTACTCCCAACCTTGTTGCTAACGTGATTAATAGAGTAGAAAGGAGGGAGATGGGACAAAGATGCTCACACACTGTAGTACATGGACGAGGTCCAACTACACATCGGTGCTGGTTTTTAGGTTAACCATGAGGATCGCCGTAATGATTCGCGGTACCTGGCTATGTAATGGGCGACGGAGAAAAGAGAAGAAGGCTTTTTCAACTACTTTGCGTGTGATGAGCTCATGATTAGAGAAGTCCAAATCGGTAGTAGCAGTGGTAGGTCCTTGACCTTTGGTGCCATTAAGAAAATAGGAGAGATCAGAAGCACTAATAAAAAATAAGCACTAATTAATCGTGTCATATTTAGTCATATGCTTTCTGCAGTCACGCCTGGCATATGATATCTCTCATTTATGGATTGTTTTTGGTGAAGCGGCTCAAAAGGAGTGGCATCTTATGCTGTCCAGTGCTTCAGGCTTAAGGGCACGGGCACCGTAACCACCCCATTTCCACAAGGCCAAGACGGTTACATACACGTGATTAATTTCATTCAGTGCTCCTGCGTGATTAATGTGCAGCACTAATCAAGAAAACAATGATCAGTGGAGAATCTTACGAGCAGCTTGGAGCTCCATGTAAAGCGGGCTCAAGTCTTTCCATGAAAAACACCTGAATTATGTTGGGACAGAAAAAAAAAACTTAATTACTTCCTCTATTTCATAATGTAAAACGTTTTTTAACACTAGTGTAGTGTCAAAAAATGTCTTACATTACGAGACGGAGAAAGATACAAGTATTTGTTGTGAGCCTTTGGCGTTAGAACATCGCGTTCCAGTTTGCTGCAGCGTCCTTTTCTTTTTCTTGAGGAATTGCCGCAGCGTCTTTCGTTCCCGCGAACTGGGTTTTTTTAGGCAAGTTCAGAGGATTTTTTTATATTGAGAATGAAGTTCACATGAAATGGTTCATGTGTGGGGTTGGGGGCCCAACTGTAGGCTTTGAGCCCAACATGGTGGACCACGAAAAATTGTGCCACAAAACGGCAACGAAATCACTAATTGAGAAATAGTCTTTTTAAAGATCATTCTCACATTTTCAGGTTATGAAAAGTGACACATTGCATGGCTGTCACTCGTCACAACCTGAGAGTTTTCTTTTTTTTCGTAGATTCGTTATTTTCAAAATGTTTTATTTTTTAAATCATACATTCAAATCTCGAACTGTTTTCACCTTTGTATTCCTCGCATCAAGATCTTCATAATTAGATCCCATGTTGATAGGTTTTGACGAACTTTTTTTTCATGAAAAAACGAAGAAAAAAATCATGCCTCTCGCGAAAAAAATATTTTTTTTTTATTTTCGGGAGGCACGTGCCTCCCGCGGAAGCAAAACTATGCCTCTCGTGAAAGAAAGAAATAGGAAACACGTTTTTTTCTGTTTCTGGGAGCCACGACCTCTCGAGAAGGCAAATATGTGCCTCTCGCGGCAGCAAATCCGTGTCTCTCGCGAAACAAAAAATAGAAACACGTTTTTTTTGTTTTCCAAGGCACATCCATGCCACTCGCGAAAGCAAACCGTGCCTCTCATGAAAGAAAATGCGCTTTTTCACGCAAATAAAATTATATTTTTTGGTTCAAAAGCTAAGAATGACTGGTGGAAAACCAAAAGACCGAAAACCCCCCAAAAAACCTACCTAAAAGGACAAAAATGTGTCCGGAAAATTAAAAAAAAACTAAATCTGAAGGAAAAGCTCAAAGCACAACAAGTGGCAACGGCTGAGAATATGCAAGTGGCGGCGTCAGGGAGTGGTCGTTGAGAGGCTTCCGAAGAGGTGCTCGCCAACTAGTTGCGGATATGATTTGCGCCAGGGCTATATCTCGCCCGTACCGATTTCTAATAATCGTCGACGGGCAAACAACAGTTCCTCGCGCGATTCCTTCACTCGGTTCGCATCCGGTCGTTGTTTCGGTTGGCTCAGTTTGCTTTTATTTTTATCTTTTGCTGGTTTTCTTTGGGTGTTTTATTCATTATGTTTCAGTTTTTTTATGTTATATGTTTTTCTACTTTCTAATTTGATTTCCTTTGTTCTTTATTGCCTTTTTTTTGTTTATTCACCTATATTTTGGTTTCTTTTGTTCTTTTTATTTTTATTTTTCACACATGTCTATTTTTTGATGCACGTTGTTCAATTTCTGTATAAATGTAAAATAAATCTTTTATATATCTACTTTTTTTCAAATACATGTTTATCATTTTCACAATAACTTGTATTGAATATATAGAAATACATGTTAAATATTTTTTTCAAATATATGTTGAAATATTTTTCAAATGATAAAAAAACAATTTTTTGGAACTATGCAACCATTTCCATAAATTGTATAATTTTTTAGATGGAGTAGAAACGAGATGGGACAGAGATGCTCACGCACTATAGTACATGGCCAGAGCCAACGACACATCGCTCAAGCATTCCATCTAGAAGTATTCCTTTTAAAGACCGTTCTCAGCTTCTAAAAATTTATGCCACAAAACGGCGACGAAATCATTAATTGAGAAGTATTTCTTTTAAATATCATTCTCGTCTTTTTAGATTGTGACAAGTGACGTATTGCATGGCCGCCACTTGTCACTACCTGGGAGTTTTCTCTTTTTTCGTAGATCCGTTATTTTCAAAACGTTTTATCTTTTAAATCATGCGTTCAAATCTCGAACAGTTTTCACCTTTGGATTCCTCGCGCCGAGATCTTCAAAACTAGATCCCATATTGATAGGTTTTGACGATTTTTTTCTCAAAAAAAAACGAAGGAAAAAACCACGCCTCTTGCGAAAGCCATGACCTCTCGAGAAAGCAAATACGTGTCTCCCACAAAATAAAAACAAAAAACATTTTTTTTGAGAGGCACGGCCATGCGTCTCACCAAAACAAACCGTGCCTATCATGAAGAAAAAGCAAAAGCAAATGCGTTTTTCGCGCAAACAAAATTATTTTTTGGTTCAAAAGCTAAGAACCACCGGTGGAAAACCCAAAAAAAATCCACCTGAAAAGCCAAAAATGTGTGCGGATTTTTTTTTTAAAAACGGAATGCGAAGGAAAAGCTCAAAGCACGACAAGTGGCGGCGGCTGAGAACATGCAAGTGGCGACGTCAGGGAGTGATCGTTGGGAGGCTTCCGAAAGGGTGCTCGCCAACTAGTTGTGGATATGATTTGCGCTAGGGCTATATCTCACCCGTACCGATTTCTAATAATCGCCGATGGGCAGGCAACAGCAGGCCGACCAATTAGTTGTTCCTCGCGCAATTCCTTCACTCGTTTCGCATCCGGTCATTGTTTCGGTCGGCTCGGTCTGGTTTTATTTTTATCTTTTGTTGGTTTTCTTTGGGTGTTTTCTTCATTATGTTTTCATTTTTATTTATTTTATATGTTTTTCCTACTTTCTAATTTGATTTCCTCTGTTCTTTCTTGCCCCTTTTTTGTTTATTCACCTATCTTTTGGTTTCTTTCGTTCTTTTTATTTTTATTTTTCAAACATGTCTACTTTTTCATACACGTTGTTCAATTTCCGTACAAATGTAAAATAAATCTTTTATATATCTACCTTTTCCAAATACATGTTTATCATTTTCACAAGAACTTGTTTTGAATATATAGAAATACATGTTAAATATTTTTTCAAATATATGTTGAAATATTTTCCAAATGATAAAAAAACATTTTTTTGGAACTATGCAACCATTTTCATATTTATTTATTTTTGAGATGGAGTAGAAACGAGATGGGACAGAGATGCTCACGCACTATAGTACATGGCCAGCCCCGACGACACATAGCTCAAGCATTCCATCTAGAGCTAGCAATTGCTCGATACCTTAAAATAAAAACTTTTTTTTTCTCGAATACGCTTAGCAGCGTATCATTGCATTGACAGGGGGGAGGAAGTATAGGGAGGGGTGTCGTGACCTCGTACACACGAATGGCGAGGCCACGTCATCAGGTGGAGCAGAGGGTACGGAGATGCTCAGCTCCTAGCGAGTTACAGGCTTAGGTTACAAATGATTGCGCGTTCATCCCTTGAACTCCTGCCGCGGCCAAGGAGCGAGCTTCGTCTTTGATTGTCATAATAAGCGTTGAGGTAGACGGTGTGATTTTGTCGAAGATTATGGCGTTCCGATGCCGTCGGAGTGACCAGACCGTGAGCGAAGCAATAGTGGCAAGGCCACGCCGCCGTGCCGTTAGGGTGAGCAGAAGAGCGGATGAGAGCCATGTAAAGTAGTCGACCGAGCCGCCAGGAGGGGTGGTCGCCGGGGAGCACCGCGAGAGGATTTCGTGCCAGGTAATACGCGCGAAAACGCAGCCCACAAGGATATGGTGCAGTGTCTCGGGCTCCTAGGTGCACATGACGCATGTTGGCTTGTGTGGCAAGCCACACCGGGCAAGGCGGTCGGCGGACCAACAACTGTTCAAGGAAGCGAGCCAGATAAAGAACTGCACGGAGGTAGGATCGCCGGTTTGCTAGGCGAGTCGCCAGAACTCCGAAGTCGTGGAGCCATGGAAGAGCGCCTTGTAGCAAGACGAGGCAGAGTAGGCTTCGTTCTCAGACCAGCGCCAGCGAATGCGGTCAGGATGCGGGGACAACACGACGTGCTGGAGGTGTCGCCAAGTTTCCACGTACTCCACCGTGGCCGCCGGATCTAGAGCGTCGTGGATGTCCGATATCTAGCACCAGTCAAAGAGCGCATGAGCGACCGTGCGGGTACGCCGCAACCGGCGAGGCACAAGAACCACCAGGGCAGGGGCGGTGTCAGTGAGGGATTTCCCCTCGAGCCATGGGTCCTCCCGAAAGCGACGGGTGGTGCCATCACTGATGGTCCAGGATGTGAAGGCTTGGAAGAACTGAAGGGCCTCAGGGTCGTGGGGGAGCTGGAGGTGAGACCAAGGCCTCGAAGGGTCAGTGGCCTGCAGCCACAGCCAGCGCACACGGAGGGAGACTTCGGTGCGGTGAAGATCATGGATTCCCAGTCCACCCAGGTCAAGAGGGCGACAAACCCATGCCCAGCTGACCAGACATGAACCGACACACACGTCTGTGCGGTTGTGCCAAAGAAAATCGCGGAGGATTCTGTTGGCCTTCTTGAGGATGGTGGGAGAGAGGGCCATGGCAAGCATCAGGTGAACGGGCATGGCACTCAAGACTTGCCTCACTAGGGCCAGGCGCTCACCACGGTTGAGTAGGGAGGCTTTCCAAGTTGCGATATTGTAGGAGAGCTTCTCGATCAGGGGCATCAAGTGAGAGGCCAGCACCTTCCGAAGGGAGAGGGGAAGGCCAAGGTACTGAATGGGTAAGGCCACCACTGGACAAGCAACAGTAGCACCAATGGAACTCGAGATGGCATCAGGGCACTGTATCGGCGCGGCTAGGCACTTCGCGAAGTTGGTGCGCAAGCCGGAGGTAGCCCCGAAGAAGTCCAACAAGGTGGTGATCATGGATAGCTCTAAGGCCTCAAGGTGACAGAAGATGACCACGTCATCGATGAAGAGCGAGATGCTCAAAGCAGCATGCCTGTGGGTTAGCCTTTTGATGATCCCAGACTGGACCGCGAACCAGAATAGGGTGTTGAGAGTATCGATCACCAGCACAAACAGCATGGGGGACACCGGCCCCCCCCTGCCGGAGACCTTGTTCGTGGGGGATGGGGGGCAGGCGTCCCATTGATCAAGACGCGCGTCAACGCCGTCGAGAGCAAGATAGAGACCCATTCACGCCAGCGAGGTCCGAATCCCATGTGCTGGAGCACTTGGAGCAAGAAAGGCCAGGAGACCGAGTCGAAAGCCCACGCGATGTCCAGTTTGAGGAGGACCCGAGGGTGCTTCAGCTCGTGTAATTGCCTTGCGGTCTGCTGCACCAGAAGGAAGTTGTCATGGATGCTTCTTCCAGCAATAAAGGCACTCTGGTTAGAGGAGACGAGCTCGCCGAGACGCGGTGCCAACCGGAGCGAGAGGACTTTCGCGAAAAGCTTCGCGATGAGGTGTATGAGGCTGATTGGCCGGTAGTCAAACAGGGTTGCGGCGTCTAGGCCTGGGCGTTCTATATAAACCGAAAATCGGTTTCTACCATTCGGTTTCTTTGAAAATTCGGTTAGCAAAGTTCAAAACCGAAATATACATCCTATAAATGTAACCGAAAATTTGGTTAACCGACTTTTTCGGTTCGGTATTCGGTTTCTACTGTATTTACCAAACATGCCAAAAGCATTAGTCTAGCATGTCCAGCTTCCATCCTCGTGCACTGTTATATAGCATATCTACCCAACTCCTTGTGCGTGTCTAGCCGAGGTGGGACTAAATCAACAAATGACAGCGCTTCGTGGTTCTGTAGGCACGTACGTGCAAACAGGCTACAGCCATACAGTGGCATCGTCACACTGGAAAAAGAAGCCCATAATAGCTTTTCATCTTGGGCCTTGCATGCAGGTCGTCTACTTGGCCCATGTTAAACTTTTTGTCGCAAACGCACGCGGGAGAGGCTACCTAGCGCGGGAGAAACTGCTTTGGCTGTGCGTTCGCGCGTCCTTGGCAAGTTCGGTTATCTATTCGGTTAGCCGAGCTAAAACCGAACTGAACGAAATAAGTTCGGTTAGTAAACATAAAAACCGAATTATTCTATAAAAACAACAAAAACCGAAATTTCGTTTTTTTTGGTTTCGATCTCGGTTCGGGCTTCAGTTCGTCGGTTTTTATGCCCACCCCTAGCGGTGTCGGGCCGCTTGGGCAAGAGGGTGATGAGCACCTCGTTAAGCCGCTGGAAGGCGTGGACGTTCAGAGCATAGAGCTTGTCGAAGGCGTCGCACAGATCATCCTTGATGATGGGCCAGCAAGAGCGTCGGAATTCGGCCATGAAGCCATCGGGGCCGGGTGCCTTGCCGAGAGGCAGTCGCTTGATGGCCTCCCAAATCTCATCCTGGGAAAATGGCTGCTCTAGATCCATGAGGTCGAAGGACCGCTGACCAATGGCAGCCAGGTCGAGGGTGATGTCGCGTTCCGCTGGCGAGCCCAACATAGTGAAGAAGTGGGAGAAGGCAGCATGCGCCAGGGCGGCATCACCCGAAACATGCACCCCATCCACCATAAGGTCAAGGATGCGGTTCTTGCTGCTACGGTGGGAGGCGCGAATTTTGGAGATGGAAGACGCCGCCTCGCCCACCCGAAGTCAGTGCAACCAGGCACGCTGCCTTGCAATCGATCGCTCGAGCGAAGCCAGACCCAGGTATTTGCACTTGAGTTCGCGCCGAAGCCAGGCCTCTGCAGGGGATAGATGCCGGAGGTCCTGCGCCTCATCAAGGCGAGCAATGAGCTCACGGGCTACCCCAAGCTAGACGGTGATGCTGGAGATGATGTGGGAGTTCCACCGCTGAAGGTTGCGCGCAGTGGCCCTAAGATGGGTGAACACGTGCCTGAAGGGTTCCGGGTCCGAAGCGACGGAGTGCCAAGCGCTCTGGACTGTCTCGTGGAAGCCTTCGAGGGAGGGACAAAAACACTGGAAGTGGAAACACCTGCCCCCAGAAGACCTAGTGGCGCAATCCAGGAGGAGGGGTGAGTGGTCCGATGCCGCGGAGGCGAGGCAACAAAGGAGGCAGTGGGCATGGTCCAGCTCCCAGGAAGGTGTGCGTAGCACGCGGTCATTGCACACGAGGGTGGGGTTATCTTGCTCATTTGACCAGGTGTAGCGTCGCCCATGAAGGTAGATGTCATGGAGGCCGTGGTCGGAGATAAAACGCCGAAATCGGTTCATCCTACGCCTATTCAGGTGGCCATTATTCTTGTCACACGCCAAAGTAATCATGTTGAAATCACCGCCGAGGAGCCAGTGCCCGGCAATGGAAGCGCGGAGCTGCTGTAGCTCATCAAGGAAGGCGAGTTTGGCATCGTCTCCTTCGAGATCATACACTCCGTGATCCACCACTGGGCGACGCCCGAGGTGGCGGTGACTACAACAGAAACATGATGTCCGCCAATCATCGGATTGGACAAAGAGATCACGGAGCTATTCCATGCGAGGATAATGCCACCGTGAGTGCCATCCGTAGGGAGCCAAAAGAACCCATCGGGAGATGGTCCAAGAGTATCGCGAACAATCGCCGACGAGAGCAAATCGATTTTAGATTCCTGAAGACAAACGATACATGGCGATGCCGAGGCAATTACAGAGCGAACTGTTGGGCGTTTAGCGCCATTGTTGAGGCCGCACACATTCCAGAAAATTACTTTGAGGATGTCATCCATGAAGAAGGGGTGTTGGGGAACGTCGCATGGGAAACAAAAATTTTCCTACGCACACGCAAGATCTATCCATGGTGATGAGCATCTACGAGAGGGAGAGTGGATCTACATACCCTTGTAGATCGCTAAGCGGGAAGCGTTAAGAAACACGGTTGGTGTAGTCGAACGTCTTCGCGATCCAAATCGCCGAGCGTCCCGCGATCTCATCACGATCCGTCCCGCGATCCAATCACGATCCGTCCCGCGAACTCATCATGATCCATCACGCAATTCAATCACGATCCGTCCCGCGAACTCATCACGATCCGTCCTGCGATCTTGATCATGGTCCTTCCGATCTAGCACCGAACGGACAGCACCTCCGCGTTCAACACACGTACAGCTCGATGATGATCTCCACCTTCTTGATCCAGCAAGGGGGAGCGGAGAGGTAGATGAGCTCACCGGAAGCATGTCGGCACCACGGTGATGGTGGTGGAGCAATTCCGGCAATGCTTCGCCTAAGCACTGCAGAAATCCGATCTAGAGGAGAAACTATGCACTGGAGGAACGGGCAGCACGTGGCTAAAAATTCTGTGCAAAAAACCCTAAAACCTCCAATATATATAAGAGGGAGGGAGGAGAGGACTTGGTACAAGGTCCAAGCCTCCTTGGGTTGGCCGAAGTGGGGAGGAGAGGAGGACTCCTCCTCCAATCCTAGTAGGACTAGGATTCCTCCCTTTTTTGGCCTTTTCCACCTTTTTCCCTTGGGGATTTTCTTCCCAGCCACATGGGCCTTGTGTGGGACTTACACCAGCCCAAAAAGGGCTGGTATTTACTCTCCCACATCCCATGTAAGCTCTTGGGTCGAAATACCGCTCCCGATGGTCTTCGGGTACACTACGGGCACTCCCGGTACACTACCGATGAGCCCAAAACTTTTCCGGCGACCAAAATAGGACTTCCTATATATGAATATTTACCTCCGAACCATTCCGGAGCTCCTCGTGACGTCCGGGATCTCATCCGGGAATCTGAAAATCCTTTGGTCACCACCATACATAACTCTATACTACCGAAACGTCACCAAACCTTAAGTGTGCAGACCCTGCGGGTTCAAGAACTATGTAGACATTACCGAGACACCTATACGGTCAATAACCAATAGCGGGACCTGGATGCCCATATTGGTTCCTACATATTCTACGAAGATCTTTATCGGTCGAACCTCTATGTCAAGGATTCAGTTAATCCCGTGAGATGTTCCCTTTGTTCTTCGGTATGCTACTTGCCCGAGATTCGATCGTTGGTATCTCTATACCTAGTTCAACCTCGTTATCGGCAAGTCTCTTTACTTGTTCCGTAATACAAGATCCCATAACTAACACTTATTCACATTGCTTGCAAGGCTTGTTGTGATGTTGTATTACCGAGTGGGCCCTGAGATACCTCTCCGTCACACGGAGTAACAAATCCCAGTCTTGACCCCTGCCAACTCAACAGACACCCTCGGAGATACCTGTAGAGTACCTTTATAGTCACCCAGTTACGTTGCGACGTTTGATACACACAAGGCACTCCTCCGGTGTCAGTGAGTTGCATAATCTCATGGTCATAGGAACATATACTTGACATGCAGAAAACAGTAGCAATAAACTGACACGATCATATGCTACGTTTGTAGTTTGGGTCTTGTCCATCACACCATTCTCCTAATGATGTGATCCCATTATCAAATGACATCTCATGTCCATGGCTAGGAAACCTTAACCATCTTTGATCAACGAGCTAGTCTATTAGAAGCATACTAGGGACATGGTTTTGTCTATGTATCCACACATGCATCTAAGTCCCCGATCAATACAATTATAGCATGGATAATAAACGATTATCATGAACAAGGAAATATGATAATAACTAATTTATTATTGCCTCTAGGGTATATTTCCAACAGTCTCCCACTTGCACTAGAGTCAATAATCTAGTTCACATCACCATGTGATTCGCATTGTTATGAATCTAACACCCAATGAGTTCTGGGGCTCGATCATGCCTTGCATGTGAGAGAGGTCTTATAGTCAACGGGTCTGTGACATTCAGATCCGTGTGTACTTTGCAAATCTCTATGTCAAACCGTAAACACTGCTACCACACTCCACTTGGTACTATTCCAAATGGCTGCTCGACTATACGTATCCAGATTGCTACTACGAGTCATCCAGATTGGTGTTAAAGCTTGCATCAACGTAACTCTTTACGACGAACTCTTTATCACCTCCATAATCGAGAAACATCTCCTTAGTCTTTTAGTCACTAAGGATAATCTTGACCGCTGTCCAGTGATCCACTCCTGAATCACTTTTGTGTTGGGTAACGTTGCATGGGAAACAAAATTTTCCTACGCACACGCAAACCTATCCATGGTGATGAGCATCTAGGAGAGGGAGAGTAGATCTACGTACCCTTGTAGATCGCTAAGCGAGAAGCGTTAAGAAACGCAGTTGGTGTAGTCGTACTTCTTCGCGATCCAAATCGCTGAGCGTCCCGCGATCTAATCACGAACCGTCCCGCGAACCAATCACGAACTGACCCGCGATCTCATCACGATCCGTCCCGCGATCCGATCACGAACGTCCCGTGGCCTTGATCATGATCCTTCCGATCTAGTACCGAACGGACGGCACCTCCGCGTTCAGCACACGTGCAGCTTGATGACGATCTCCACCGTCTTGATCCAGCAAGAGAAGGTGGAGAGTGTTGGAAATATGCCCTAGAGGCAATAATAAAATGGTTATTATTGTATTTCCTAGTTCATGATAATTGTCTATTATTCATGCTACAATTGTGTTAACCAGAAACCGTAATACATGTGTGAATACATAGACCATCACATGTCCCTAGTGAGCCTCTAGTTGGCTAGCTCGTTGATCAATAGATGGTCACGGTTTCATGACCATGGACATTGGATGTCGTTGATAACGGGATCACATCATTAGGAGAATGATGTGATGGACAAGACCCAATCCTAAGCATAGCACAAGATCGTGTAGTTCGTTTGCTAAAGCTTTTCAATGTCAAGTATCATTTCCTTAGACCATGAGATTGTGTAACTCCCGGATACCGTAGGAATGCTTTGGGTGTGCCAAACGTCACAACGTAACTGGGTGGCTATAAAGGTACGCTACGGGTATCTCCGAAAGTGTCTGTTGGGTTGACACGAATCAAGACTGGGATTTGTCACTCCGTGTGACGGAGAGGTATCTCTGGGCCCACTCGGTAAGACATCATCATAATGAGCTCAATGTGACTAAGGAGTTAGCCACGGGATGATGTGTTACGGAACGAGTAAAGAGACTTGCCGGTAACGAGATTGAACAAGGTATGGCGATACCGACGATCGAATCTCGGGCAAGTATCATACCGATAGACAAAGGGAATTGTATACGGGATTGATTGAATCCCTGACATCGTGGTTCATCCGATGAGATCATCGTGGAGTACGTGGGAGCCAACATGGGTATCCAGATCCCGCTGTTGGTTATTGGCCGGAGAGGTGTCTCGGTCATGTCTACGTGTCTCCCGAACCCGTAGGGTCTACACACTTAAGGTTCGATGACGCTAGGGTTATAGGGAAAAGGTATACGTGATTACCGAAGGTTGTTCGGAGTCCCGGATGAGATCCCGGACGTCACGAGGAGCTCCGGAATGGTCCGGAGGTAAAGATTGATATATAGGAAGTCCAGTTTTGGTCACCGGAAAGTTTTCGGGCTCATCGGTAGTGTACCGGGAGTGCCGGGAGGGTGCCGGAGGACCCCCGGGAGGGGTGTGACGACCAAAGGACCACATGGGCTGTTAGATAAAGTGTGCCAGCCCTTATTGGGCTGGGCAAGACTTTTGCTAAAGGCCCATGCGGCTGGAGATAAGGAGATAAGGCAAAAGGGATTTAAAAGGAGGAGATCCACCTCCCTTGTGGGAGGTGGACTCTCCCTTTAATTCAGCCGGCCATCTCCTCTTTGGAGTAGAGGCCAAGCCAGCCCTCCACGTCCCTCCTCCTATATATACTTGAGGTTTTGGATGTTTTGAGACAGGATTTGATCTCTCTCTCTCACGGCGAAGCCCTACCTCTCTTCTTCCTCCTCCGCAGCGCTTAGGCGAAGCCCTGTCGGAATACCTTGCTACTCCACCACCACCACGCCGTCGTGCTGCTGTTGGAGCCCTTCCCCAACCTCTCCTTCCTCCTTGCTGGATCAAGGTGTTGGAGACGTCACCGGGCTGCACGTGTGTTGAACGCGGAGGTGCCGTCCGTTCGGCACTTGATCGGATCTACCGCGATCTGAATCGCTGCGAGTACGACTCCATCAACCGCGTTCTTGTAACGCTTCCGCTTAGCGATCTTCAAAGGTATGAAGATGCAATCTCTCCCATCTCGTTGCTGGTTTCTCCACAGATAGATCTTGGTGAACGTAGGAAAATTTTGATTTACTACTACGTCTCCCAACAGTGGCATCATGAGCTAGGTCTATGCGTAGAATCTATGCACGAGTAGAACACAAAGCAGTTGTGGGCGTCGAGTTTGTTAATTTGCTTGCCGCTACTAGTCTTATCTTGATTCGGCGGTATTGTGGGATGAAGCGGCCCGGACCAACTTTACACGTACGCTTACGTGAGACCGGTTCCACCGCCTGACATGCACTAGATGCATAAGGTGGCTAGCGGGTGTCTGTCTCTCCTACCTTAGTCGGATCGGATTCGATGAAAAGGGTCCTTATGAAGGGTAAATAGCAATTGGCAAATCACGTTGTGGTGTTGACGTAGGTAAGAAACGTTCTTGCTAGTAACCTATAGCAGCCACGTAAAAAACTTGCAACTACAAATTAGAGGACGTCTAACTTGTTTTTGCAGCATGTGCCTTGTGATGTGATATGGCCAAAGGATGTGATGTGATGCATTGTGATGTATGAATTGATCATGTTCTTGTAATAGGATTCACGACTTGCATGTCGATGATTATGACAACCGGCAGGAGCCATAGGAGTTGTCTTATTTATTGTATGACCTGCGTGTCAATCATAAACGCCATGTAATTACTTTACTTTATTGCTAAGCGTTAGCCATAGTAGTAGAAGTAATAGTTGGCGAGACAACTTCATGAAGACACAATGATGGAGATCATGATGATGGAGATCATGGTGTCGTGCCGGTGACAGTGATGATCATGGTGCCCCGAAGATGGAGATCATAGGAGCAAAATGATATTGGCCATATCATGTCACTATATTGATTGCATGTGATGTTTATCATGTTTACATCTTATTTGCTTAGAACGACGGTAGTAAATAAGATGATCTCTCAATAAAATTTCAAGAGAAGTGTTCACCCTAACTGTGCACCGTTGCTAAGGATCGTTGTTCCGAAGCACCACGTGATGATCGGGTGTGATAGGTTCTAACGTTCGCATACAACGGGTGTAAGCCAGATTTACACACGCGAAACACTTAGGTTGACTTGACGAGCCTAGCATGTACAGACATGGCCTCGGAACACGGAAGACCGAAAGGTCGAACATGAGTCGTATAGAAGATACGATCAACATGAAGATGTTCACCATGGATGACTAGTCCGTCTCACGTGATGATCGGACACGGGCTAGTTGACATGGATCATGTATCACTTGGAAGACTAGAGAGATGTCTGTCTAAGTGGGAGTTCATTAATTTGATTAAGTGAACTTAATTATCATGAACTTAGTCTAAAATTGTCTTTACAATCTATGATGTAGATCCAATGGCCAACGCGAATGTCACCCTCAATTTCAACGCGTTCCTAGAGAAAACCAAGCTGAAAGATGATGGAAGCAACTATGTGGACTGGGTCCGTAGCTTGAGGATCATCCTCATAGCTTCCAAGAGATTGTATGTCCTAGATGCACCGCTAGGTGACGCACCCGTTCTCCCAGCGGAACAAGATGTTATGAACACTTGGCAATCACGCTGCGATGATTACTCCCTTGTTCAATGCGGCATGCTTTACAATCTAGAACCGGGGCTCCAAAAGCGTTTTGAGCAACACGGAGCATATGAGATGTTCCAGGAGCTGAAACTGGTTTTTCAAGCTCATGCCCGGGTCGAGAGATATGATGTCTCCGACAAGTTCTTCAGCTGTAAGATGGAGGAGCATAGTTCTGTCAGTGAGCACATCCTCAAGATGTCTGGGCTACACAGCCGCTTGACTCAGCTGGGGGTTAATATCCCGGATGACTCGGTCATTGACAGAATCCTCCAGTCGCTTCCACCTAGCTTCAAGAGCTTTGTGATGAACTACAACATGCACGGTATGGAGAAGTCCATTCCTGAGTTGTACTCGATGCTGAAATCAGCGGAGGTCGAGATCAAAAAGGAGCATCAAGTGTTGATGGTGAATAAGACCACTAGTTTCAAGAAAGGCAAGGGTAAGAAGAACTTCAAGAAGGACGGCAAAGCTGTTGCCGCGCCCGGTAAGCAAGTTGCCGGGAAGAAGAAGAAAAATGGACCCAAGCCTGAGACTGAGTGCTTTTATTGCAAGGGTACCGGTCACTGGAAGCGGAACTGCCCCAAGTATTTAGCGGATAAGAAGGACGGCAACATTAAAGGTATATGTGATATACTTGTTATTGATGTGTACTTGACCAGCGCTCGTAGTAGCTCCTGGGTATTTGATACCGGTGCAGTTGCTCACATTTGTAACTCCAAGCAGGAGCTGCGGAATAAGCGGAGGCTGGCCAAGGATGAGGTGACGATGTGTGTCGGGAATGGTTCCAAGGTCGATGTGATCGCCGTCGGCACGTTACCTCTACATCTACCTTCGGGATTAGTTTTAAACCTTAATAATTGTTATTTAGTACCAGCTTTGAGCATGAACATTGTATCTGGATCTCGCTTGATGCGAGATGGCTACTCATTTAAATCCGAGAATAATGGTTGTTCTATTTATATGAGAGAAATGTTTTATGCTCATGCCCCGCTGGTCAATGGTTTATTTTTGATGAATCTCGAACGTGATGTTACACATGTCCATAGTGTGAGTACCAAAAAGTGTAAAGTTGATAACGATAGTCCCACTTACATGTGGCACTGCCGTCTTGGCCATATTGGTGTCAAACGCATGAAGAAGCTCCATGCTGATGGAATTTTGGAGTCACTTGATTTCGAATCATTTGACACATGCGAACCATGCCTCATGGGCAAGATGACCAAGACTCCGTTCTCCGGAACAATGGAGCGAGCAACTGACTTGTTGGAAATAATACATACCGATGTATGCGGTCCAATGAGCGTCGAGGCTCGCGGTGGCTACCGTTATGTTCTCACCCTCACTGATGACTTGAGTAGATATGGTTATGTCTACTTAATGAAACACAAGTCTGAAACTTTTGAAAGGTTCAAGGAATTTCAGAGTGAGGTCGAGAATCAACGTGACAGGAAAATAAAATGCCTACGATCTGATCGTGGCGGAGAATATTTAAGTCACGAGTTTGGCACGCACCTTAGGAAATGTGGAATTGTTTCACAACTCACGCCGCCCGGCACACCCCAGCGAAATGGTGTGTCTGAACGTCGTAATCGCACTCTATTGGATATGGTGCGATCTATGATGTCTCTTACCGACTTACCGCTATCATTTTGGGGATATGCATTAGAGACTGCCGCATTCACTTTAAATAGGGCACCGTCCAAATCCGTTGAGACGACACCGTATGAATTGTGGTTTGGAAAGAAACCTAAGCTGTCGTTTCTAAAAGTTTGGGGATGCGATGCTTATGTGAAGAAACTTCAACCTGAGAAGCTCGAACCCAAAGCGGAAAAGTGCGTCTTCATAGGATATCCCAAGGAGACTATTGGGTATACCTTCTACCTACGATCCGAAGGCAAAGTCTTTGTTGCCAAGAATGGATCCTTTCTCGAGAAAGAGTTTCTCTCGAAAGAAGTAAGTGGGAGGAAAATAGAACTTGATGAGGAAGTTGTACCTCCACTCGAACCGGAGAGTAGCGCAGCACAGGAAGTTGTTTCTGTGGAGCCTACACCGGCTAGAGAGGAAGTTAATGATGATGATCATGAAACTTCAGATCAAGTTGCTATTCGAAGGTCCACCAGGACACGTTCCGCACCAGAGTGGTACGGCAATCCTGTCCTAGAGATCATGTTGTTGGACAACGGTGAACCTTCGAACTATGAAGAAGCGATGACGGGCCCGGATTCCAACAAATGGCTTGAGGCCATGAAATCCGAGATAGGATCCATGTATGAGAACAAAGTATGGACTTTGGTGGACTTGCCTAATGATAAGCGAGCCATTGAAAACAAATGGATCTTTAAGAAGAAGACTGACGCGGACGGTAATGTCACCGCCTATAAAGCTCGGCTTGTCGCTGAGGGTTATCGACAAGTTCAAGGAGTTGACTACGATGAGACTTTCTCACCCGTAGCGATGCTAAAGTCAGTCCGAATCATGTTAGCAGTTGCCGCATTTTATGATTATGAGATCTGGCAAATGGACGTCAAAACGGCATTCCTTAATGGCTTCCTCAAGGAAGAACTGTATATGATGCAGCCGGAAGGTTTTGTCGATCCTAAAGATGCTAACAAGGTATGCAAGCTCCAGCGCTCCATCTATGGGCTGGTGCAAGCATCTCGGAGTTGGAACATTCGCTTTAATGAGGTGATTAAAGCGTTTGGGTTTGTACAGGTTTATGGAGAACCTTGTATTTACAAGAAAGTGAGTGGGAGCTCTATAGCATTTCTTATATTGTATGTTGATGACATGCTGATAATGGGAAATAATATAGAACTCTTGGAAAGTATCAAGGCCTACTTGAATAAGTGTTTTAAAATGAAGGACCTTGGAGAAGCTGCTTACATATTAGGTATTAAGATCTATAGAGATAGATCGAAACGCCTCATTGGTCTTTCACAAAGCACATACCTTGAAAAGATATTGAAGAAGTTCAATATGCATCAGTCCAAGAAGGGGTTCTTGCCTGTGTTGCAAGGTGTGAGATTGAGTACGACTCAATGCCCGACCACGGCAAAGGATAGAGAAGAGATGAGTGTCATCCCCTATGCTTCAGCCATAGGCTCTATCATGTATGCCATGCTGTGTACCAGACCTGATGTGAACCTTGCCATAAGTTTGGTAGGGAGGTACCAAAGTGATCCCGGAGCGGAACACTGGACAGCGGTCAAGAATATCCTGAAGTACCTGAAAAGGACAAAGGACATGTTTCTCATATATGGAGGTGCCGAAGAGCTCGTCGTAAAGGGTTACGTCGACGCTAGCTTCGACACAGATCCGGACGACTCTAAGTCGCAAACCGGATACGTGTATATTTTGAATGGAGGGGCAGTCAGCTGGAGTAGCAGCAAGCAAAGCGTCGTGGCGGCATCTACATGTGAAGCGGAGTACATAGCTGCTTCGGAAGCAGCAAAGGAGGGAGTCTGGATGAAGGAGTTCATCACCGACCTAGGAGTGATTCCAAATGCGTCGGGCCCGATGACTCTACTCTGTGACAACACTGGAGCTATTGCCCTTGCGAAGGAGCCCAGGTTTCACAAGAAGACAAGACACATCAAGCGCCGCTTCAACTCCATCCGTGATTACATTCAGGAGGGAGACATAGATATTTGTAAAGTGCATACGGATCTGAATGTCGCAGATCCGTTGACTAAACCTCTCTCACGAGCAAAACATGATCAACACCAGAACGCTATGGGTGTTCGATTCATCACAATGTAACTAGATTATTGACTCTAGTGCAAGTGGGAGACTGTTGGAAATATGCCCTAGAGGCAATAATAAAATGGTTATTATTGTATTTCCTAGTTCATGATAATTGTCTATTATTCATGCTACAATTGTGTTAACCAGAAACCGTAATACATGTGTGAATACATAGACCATCACATGTCCCTAGTGAGCCTCTAGTTGGCTAGCTCGTTGATCAATAGATGGTCACGGTTTCATGACCATGGACATTGGATGTCGTTGATAACGGGATCACATCATTAGGAGAATGATGTGATGGACAAGACCCAATCCTAAGCATAGCACAAGATCGTGTAGTTCGTTTGCTAAAGCTTTTCAATGTCAAGTATCATTTCCTTAGACCATGAGATTGTGTAACTCCCGGATACCGTAGGAATGCTTTGGGTGTGCCAAACGTCACAACGTAACTGGGTGGCTATAAAGGTACGCTACGGGTATCTCCGAAAGTGTCTGTTGGGTTGACACGAATCAAGACTGGGATTTGTCACTCCGTGTGACGGAGAGGTATCTCTGGGCCCACTCGGTAAGACATCATCATAATGAGCTCAATGTGACTAAGGAGTTAGCCACGGGATGATGTGTTACGGAACGAGTAAAGAGACTTGCCGGTAACAAGATTGAACAAGGTATGGCGATACCGACGATCGAATCTCGGGCAAGTATCATACCGATAGACAAAGGGAATTGTATACGGGATTGATTGAATCCCTGACATCGTGGTTCATCCGATGAGATCATCGTGGAGTACGTGGGAGCCAACATGGGTATCCAGATCCCGCTGTTGGTTATTGGCCGGAGAGGTGTCTCGGTCATGTCTACGTGTCTCCCGAACCCGTAGGGTCTACACACTTAAGGTTCGATGACGCTAGGGTTATAGGGAAAAGGTATACGTGATTACCGAAGGTTGTTCGGAGTCCCGGATGAGATCCCGGACGTCACGAGGAGCTCCGGAATGGTTCGGAGGTAAAGATTGATATATAGGAAGTCCAGTTTTGGTCACCGGAAAGTTTTCGGGCTCATCGGTAGTGTACCGGGAGTGCTGGGAGGGTGCCGGAGGACCCCCGGGAGGGGTGTGACGACCAAAGGACCA
This sequence comes from Hordeum marinum, assembly GCA_022496015.1. Lineage (NCBI taxonomy): Eukaryota > Viridiplantae > Streptophyta > Magnoliopsida > Poales > Poaceae > Hordeum > Hordeum marinum. The sequence continues at coordinate 339,028,540 of CM039676.1, read as the reverse complement.
CATGGGCTGTTAGATAAAGTGTGCCAGCCCTTATTGGGCTGGGCAAGACTTTTGCTAAAGGCCCATGCGGCTGGAGATAAGGAGATAAGGCAAAAGGGATTTAAAAGGAGGAGATCCACCTCCCTTGTGGGAGGTGGACTCTCCCTTTAATTCAGCCGGCCATCTCCTCTTTGGAGTAGAGGCCAAGCCAGCCCTCCACGTCCCTCCTCCTATATATACTTGAGGTTTTGGATGTTTTGAGACAGGATTTGATCTCTCTCTCTCACGGCGAAGCCCTACCTCTCTTCTTCCTCCTCCGCAGCGCTTAGGCGAAGCCCTGTCGGAATACCTTGCTACTCCACCACCACCACGCCGTCGTGCTGCTGTTGGAGCCCTTCCCCAACCTCTCCTTCCTCCTTGCTGGATCAAGGTGTTGGAGACGTCACCGGGCTGCACGTGTGTTGAACGCGGAGGTGCCGTCCGTTCGGCACTTGATCGGATCTACCGCGATCTGAATCGCTGCGAGTACGACTCCATCAACCGCGTTCTTGTAACGCTTCCGCTTAGCGATCTTCAAAGGTATGAAGATGCAATCTCTCCCCTCTCGTTGCTGGTTTCTCCACAGATAGATCTTGGTGAACGTAGGAAAATTTTGATTTACTACTACGTCTCCCAACAGAGAGGAGAGAGAGTTCACCGGCAGCGTGACGGTGCTCCGGTGATGGTGGTGGTGGAGCAATTCCGGTAGGGCTTCGCCTAAGCGCTGCAGAAAACCGATCTAGAGGAGCACCGGTGGAACGGGTAGCACGTGGTCGTAAGTTGTATCCCGTGTGCTAGCCCTACCCCTCTATTTATATGTTGAGCCCTGGGGTCGAAACTTGGAGCAAAAACCTCTACAAGGTCGATTTTGCCCGCACAAGGTCGGTTTGGCCCACAAGAAAAGAGTCCAACTCGGATCCCTGCAGTCCCGCGCACAAGCGGTAGTACCGCTTGAGCGGTAGTACCGCTTCACGAGCGGTAGTACCGCTTGAGCGGTAGTACCGCTTCACAAGCGGTAGTACTGCCTTACTGCTTAAGGTAGCAACAAAACTTCCTTTTGCCCTTTCCAATACCTCGTGGGTTTTACCCCATTGGTCCATATAAAGTGTTGATGTACCCGAACACTTTGGTAAACATCCGGAACCCCTTCCGGTTAATTTCGGAACTCTTCCAGAGATCAAAACACTATTATCATATATATCAATCTTTATCTCCAGAGTCTTTCGGAGATCCTCGTCATGTCCGGGATTGTATCCGAGACTCCGAACATCCTTCGGTCACCACCATACATAACTCTATACTACCGAAACGTCACCAAACCTTAAGTGTGCAGACCCTGCGGGTTCGAGAACTATGTAGACATGACCGAGACACCTCTACGGCCAATAACCAATGGCGGGACCTGGACGTCCACATTGGTTCCTACATATTCTATGAAGATCTATCGGTCGAACCTCTATGTCAAGGATTCAGTTAATCCCGTATAACGTTCCCTTTGTTCTTCGGTATGTTACTTGCCCGAGATTCGATCGTCGGTATCTCCATACCTAGTTCAATCTCGTTACCGGCAAGTCTCTTTACTCGTTCCGTAATACAAGATCCCGCAACTAAAAATTAGTCACATTGCTTGCAAGGCTTATTGTGATGTTGCATTACCGAGTGGGCCCTGAGATACCTCTCCGTCACACGGAGTAACAAATCCCAGTCTCAATCCATGCCAACTCAACAGACATCATCGGAAATACCTGTAGAGCACCTTTATAGTCACCTAGTTACGTTGCGACGTTTGATACACACAAGGCACTCCTCCAATATCCGTGAGTTGCATGATCTCATGGTCATAGGAACACATACATTGACATGCAGAAAACAGTAGCAATAAACTGACACGATCATATGCTACGTTTGTAGTTTGGGTCCTGTCCATCACATCTTTCTCCTAATGATGTAATCCCGTTATCAAATGACATCACATGTCAATGGCTAGGAAACCCTGACTATCTTTGATCAACGAGCTAGTTCACTAGAGGCATACCAGGGACACAGTGTTGTCTATTTACCCACACATGCAATGTGTTTCCAATCAATGCAATTATAGCATGGATAATAAACGATTATCATGAACAAGGATATATAATAATAAACACTTTATATATTGCCTCTAGGGCATATTTCCAACAGTCTCCCACTTGCACTAGAGTCAATAATCTAGTTCACATTACTATGTGATTTACATGGTAATGAATCAAACACCCATACAGTTCTGGTGTTGATCATGTTTAGCCCTTGGAAGAGGTTTAGTCAACGGGTCTGCAACATTCAGATCCATGTGCACTTTGCAAATATTTATGTCCTTCTCCTCGATGTAGAACCGGATGGAGTTGAAGCGTCGCTTTATGTGTCTGGTCCTCTTGTGAAACCTTGGTTCCTTGGCTAGAGCAATGGCACCCGTGTTGTCACAGAACTGATTTATTGGATTCAGTACACTAGGCACTACTCCAAGATCTGTCATGAACTTCTTCATCCAGACACCTTCCTTCGCTGCCTTCGAGGCTGCGATGTACTCCGCTTCGCACGTAGAATCAGCTACCACGCTTTGCTTGGAACTATACCAGCTTACCGCTCCCCCGTTAAGAATAAATACGTATCCAGTTTGCGATTTAGAATCGTCCGGATCAGTGTCGAAGCTTGCATCGACGTAACCCTTTACGACGAGCTCTTCATCACCTCCATAAACGAGAAACATGTCCTTAGTCCTGTTAAGGTACTTAAGGATATTCTTGACCGCTTGCCAGTGCTCCATTCCAGGATCACTTTGAAACCTTCCAGCCATACTTATGGCAAGGCTGACATCGGGTCTTGTGCACAACATTGCATACATGATAGAGCCTATGGCTGAAGCATAGGGGATGACGCTCATCTTTTCTTTATCTTCTGCAGTCACTGGGCATTGAGTCTTACTCAACTTCACACCTTGTAACACAGGCAAGAACCCCTTCTTGGCCTGTTCCATTTTGAACTTCTTCAAAACTTTATCAAGGTATGTGCTCTGTGAAAGTGCTATTAAGCGTCTCGACCTATCTCTATAGATCTTAATGCCTAATATGAAAGCAGCTTCTCCTAGGTCCTTCATTGAAAAACTCTTATTCAAATATTGCTTCACACTTTCCAGCATTTCTATATCGTTTCCGATCAGCAATATGTCATCCACATATAACACTAGAAATGCTATAGATCTCCCACTCACTTTCTTGTAAATACAAGCTTCTCCATAAACTTGTATAAACCCAAACGCTTTGATCACCTCATCAAAGTGCTTATTCCAACTCCGAGATGCTTGCACCAGTCCATAAATGGATCGCTGGAGTTTGCAAACTTTGTCAGCATTCTCTGGATCGACAAAACCTTTGGGTTGCATCATATACAACTCTTCCTCAAGGAAACCATTGAGGAACGCTGTTTTAACATCCATCTGCCAAATTTCATAGTCGAAATAAGCAGCTATTGCCAACATGATTCTGACAGACTTAAGCATCGCTACGGGTGAGAAAGTCTCATCGTAGTCAACTCCTTGAACTTGTGAAAAACCCTTTGCCACAAGTCGAGCTTTATAGACGGTGGCATTACCGTCCGCGTCCGTCTTCTTCTTATAGATCCATTTGTTCTGAATGGCCTTTCGCCCTTCAGGTAGTACTTCCAAAGTCCATACTTTGTTTTCATACATGGATCCCATCTCAGATTTCATGGCCTCTAACCATTTCTCGTAATCCGGGCCCATCACTGCTCCTTCATAGCTCGTAGGTTCATTGTTGTCCAACAACATGACCTCTAAGACAGGGTTGTCGTACCACTCAGGAGTAGTACGTGTCCTTGTCGACCTACGAGGTTCAATAGCAGCTTGATCCGAAGCTTCATGATCATGATCATTAACTTCCTCTTCTATCGTCGTAGGTTCCACAGAAACATCTTTATGCGTAGCGCTACTCTCTGGTTGAAGTAAAGGTTCAATAACGTCATCAAGCTCTATTTTCCTCCCACTCAATTCTTTCGAGAGAAACTCTTTCTCAAGAAATGTTCCCTTTTTAGCGACAAACACTTTGCCTTCGGATCTGAGATAGAAGGTATACCCAACTATCTCTTTCGGGTATCCTATGAAGACGCATTTTTCCGCTTTGGGTTCCAGCTTTTCAGGCTGAAGCTTTTTGACATAAGCATCACATCCCCAAACTTTAAGAAACGACAACTTCGGCCTTTTGCCAAACCACAGTTCATATGGTGTCGTCTCAGCGGATTTCGATGGTGCCCTATTTAAAGTGAATGCAGCTATCTCTAATGCATAACCCCAAAACGATAGTGGCAAATCGGCAAGATACATCATAGATCGCACCATATCTAATAAGGTTCGATTACGACGTTCAGACACACCATTACGCTGTGATGTTTCGGGCGGTATCAACTGTGAAACAATTCCACATTGTCTTAAGTGACTGCCAAACTCATAACTCAGATATTCACCTCCTCGATCAGATCACAGAAATTTAATCTTCTTGTTACGATGATTCTCAACTTCACTCTGAAATTGCTTGAACTTTTCAAATGTTTCAGACTTGTGTTCATCAAGTAAATATACCCATATCTACTCAAGTCATCAGTGAAGGTGAGAAAGTAACGATATCCACCGTGCGCTGCAACATTTATTGGACCGCACACATCAGTATGTATGATTTCCAATAAGTCACTTGCCCGTTCCATTGTTCGTGAGAACGGCGTTTTAGTCATCTTGCCCATCAGGCATGGTTCACATGTGTTAAGTGATTCAAAATCAAGTGACTCCAAAAGTCCATCAGCATGGAGCTTCCTCATGCGCTTTACACCAATATGACCTAAACGGCACTGCCACAAGAAAGTGGTACTATCATTAACTACTCTACATCTTTTGGCATCAATGTTATGAACATGTGTGTCATCACTATCAAGATTCAATATGAATAAACCCCTAACATTGGGTGCATGACCATAAAAGATATTACTCATATAAATAGAACAACATTTATTCTCTGATTTAAATGAGTAACCGTCTCGCAATAAACAAGATCCAGATATAATGTTCATGCTTAACGCAGGCACTAAATAACAATTATTCAGGTTCATCACTAATCCTGATGGTAATCGAAGAGAGAGCGTGCCGACGGCGATCACATCAACCTTGGAACCATTTCCCACGTGCATCGTCACTTCGTCCTTTGCCAGTCTTCGTTTATTCCGTAGTTCCTGCTTTGAGTTGCAAATGTGAGCAACCGAACCGGTATCAAATACCCAGGCACTACTACGAGAACTAGTAAGGTACACTTCAATAACATGTATATCATATATACCTTGTTTGTCGTTGGCTGCCTTCTTGTCAGCCAGGTACTTGGGGCAGTTCTGCTTCCAGTTACCAGTTCCCTTGCAATGAAAGCACTCAGTTTCTGGCTTAGGTCCATGCTTAGGCTTCTTTGTAGGAGTAGCAACTGCTTTTCCATCCTTCTTGGTTTTACCCTTCTTGCCTTTGCCCTTGCCATTTTTCTTGAAACTAGTGGTTTTATTGACCATCAACACTTGATGTTCTTTCTGGATTTCAGACTCAGCGACTTTCAGCATCGGAAACAGCTCGGATGATGACTTGTTCATCCCGTGCATGTTATAGTTCATCACAAAACTTTTGTAACTAGGTGGCAGTGATTGAAGAACTCTATCAATGATCGCCTCTTGCGGAAGGGCAATTCCCAACTCAGCTAGACGGTTTGAGTACCCAGACATTCTGAGTATATGCTCACTGATAGACCCGTTCTCCTCCATCTTGCAGGCATAGAATTTATCGGAGGTCTCATACCTCTCGATCCGGGCATTCTTCTGAAAGATAAACTTCAACTCCTGGAACATCTCATATGCTCCATGACGTTCAAAACGTCTTTGAAGTCCCGGTTCTAAGCCATACAATATTGCACACTGAACTATTGAGTAGTCTCCAGCACGAGCCTCCCAAGCGTTCTTAACGTCTTCGGAGGTCATGTCTTCTGGTTGGTCACTAAGCGGTGCATCAAGGACATATTGTTTCTTGGAAGCCGTAAGGATAATCCTCACATTACGGGCCCAATCAACAAAGTTACTTCCGTCATCTGTCAACTTAGCTTTCTCTAGGAACGCATTAAAATTCAGGGGTGCTACTGCGCGAGCCATTGGTCTACAACATAAATATGCAAAGGTTATTTAGACTATTGTTCATGATAATGAGTTTAGTTAATCAAATTACTAAAGCTCCCACTCAAATTGACATCCCTCAGGTCATCTGAGTGTCACATGATCCTAATTCACCAACTCAAGTCCGATCATCATGTGAGTTAAGCTGGTTTCAATGGTGAACATCATTATGTTGACCATATCTACTATATGACTCATGTTCGACCTTTCGGTCTCTTGTGTTCCGAGGCCATGTCTATACATGCTAGGCTCGTCAAGTTTAACCCGAGTGTTCTGCACGTGCAAATCTGGCTTGCACCCGTTGTATGTGAACGTAGAGTCTATCACACCCGATCATCACGTGGTGTCTCGACACGACGAACTTTCGCAACGGTGCACACACGGGGAGAACACAGTTCATCTTGAAATTAAAGTGAGGGATCACCTTATAATGCTACCGCCGTACTAAGCAAAACAAGGTGCATAAAAGGATTAACATCTCATGCAATTCATAAGTGACATGATATGGCCATGAACTTCTGTTTAAGATCTCCATCTTCAAAACACCGGCATGATCTCCATCGTCACCGGCACAACACCATGATCTCCATCATCTTGATCTCCATCAATGTGTTGCCATTGGGGTTGTGGCGCCAGCCCTGCTTCTACTTCTATTGCTACCGCTTAGCGATAAAGTAAAGCATTACATAGCGCTTAATGATTGACACGCAGGTCATACAATAATTAAAGACAACCCTATGGCTCCTGCCGGTTGCCGTATTCACCGACGTGCAAGTCGTGAAAATTTATACATCACATGATCATCTCATACATCACATATATCTCATCATGTAATTGGCCATATCACATCACAACATACCCTGCAAAAACAAGTTAGACGTCCTCTAATTGTTGTTGCAAGTTTTGCGTGGCTGCTACGGGTATCTAGCAAGAACGATTCTCACCTACGCATAAACCGCAACGGTGATACATAGATTTATTTTCAACCTTCTCAAGGACCACCTTTGTCGGATACAATCCAACTAAAGTGAGATAAACTGTCACCCGCAAGCCATCTAAGCAACAAGTTGCGTCGAGGGAACTGGTCTCTCGTAAGCGTACGAGTAATGTTGTTTCGGGCCGCTTCATCTCACAATCCCGCCGAACTAAAATCCGACCAAGGGAGGAAGCAATCTAAGCATCAACGCCCACAAACCTTTTGTGTTCTACTCGAGATCTCATCGAACCATCAACCTAGCGCTGATACCACTGTTGGGTAACGTTGCATGGGAAACAAAATTTTCCTACGCACACGCAAACCTATCCATGGTGATGAGCATCTACGAGAGGGAGAGTAGATGTACGTACCCTTGTAGATCGCTAAGCGGGAAGCGTTAAGAAACGCGGTTGGTGTAGTCGTACTTCTTCGCGATCCAAATCGCCGAGCGTCCCGCGATCTAATCACGAACCGTCCCGCGAACCAATCACGAACCGTCCCGCGATCTCGTCACGATCCGTGCCGCGATCCGATCATGAACGTCCCGTGGCCTTGATCACGATCCTTCCGATCTAGTACCGAACGGACGGCACCTCCGCGTTCAGCACACGTGCAGCTTGATGACGATCTCCACCGTATTGATCCAGCAAGAGGAGGTGGAGAGGAGAGAGAGTTCACCGGCAGCGTGACGGCGCTCCGGTGATGGTGGTGGTGGAGCAATTCCGGCAGGGCTTCGCCTAAGCGCTGTAGAAAACCGATCTAGAGGAGCACCGGTGGAACGGGTAGCACGTGGACGTAAGTTGTATCCCGTGTGCTAGCCCTACCCCTCTATTCCTATGTTGAGCCCTGGGGACTAAACTTGGAGCAAAAACCTCTACAAGGTCGATTTTGCCCGCACAAGGTCGGTTTGGCCCGCAAGAAAAGAGTCCAACTCGGATCCCTGCAGTCCCGAGCACAAGCGGTAGTACCGCTTCACGAGCGGTAGTACCGCTTGAGCGGTAGTACCGCTTCACGAGCGGTAGTACCGCTTCACGAGCGGTAGTACCGCTTCACGAGCGGTAGTACTGCCTTATTGCTTAAGGCAGCAGCAAAACTTCCTTTTGCCCTTTCCAATACCTCATGGGTTTTACCCCATTGGTCCATATAAAGTGTTGCTGTACCCGAACACTTCGGTAAACATCCGGAACCCCTTCCGGTTAATTCCGGAACTCTTCCAGAGATCAAAACACTATTATCACATATATCAATCTTTATCTCCAGACTCTTCCGGAGATCCTCGTCATGTCCGGGATCGTATCTGAGATTCCGAACATCCTTCGGTCACCACCATACATAACTCTATACTACGGAAACGTCACCAAACCTTAAGTGTGTAGACCCTGCGGGTTCGAGAACTATGTAGACATGACCGAGACACCTCTACGGCCAATAACCAATGGCGGGACCTGGACGTCCACATTGGTTCCTACATATTCTACGAAGATCTATCGGTCGAACCTCTATGTCAAGGATTCAGTTAATCCCGTATAACGTTCCCTTTGTTCTTCGGTATGTTACTTGCCCGAGATTCGATCGTCGGTATCTCCATACCTAGTTCAATCTCGTTACCGGCAAGTCTCTTTAGTTGTTCCGTAATACAAGATCCCGCAACTAACAATTATTCACATTGCTTGCAAGGCTTATTGTGATGTTGCATTACCGAGTGGGCCCTGAGATACCTCTCCGTCACACGGAGTAACAAATCCCAGTCTCGATCCATGCCAACTCAACAGACATCATCGGAAATACCTGTAGAGCACCTTTATAGTCACCCAGTTACGTTGCGACGTTTGATACACACAAGGCACTCCTCCGATATCCGTGAGTTGCATGATCTCATGGTCATAGGAACACATACATTGACATGCAGAAAACAGTAGCAATAAACTGACACGATCATATGCTACGTTTGTAGTTTGGGTCTTGTCCATCACATCATTCTCCTAATGATGTGATCCCTTTATCAAATGACATCACATGTCAATGGCTAGGAAACCCTGACCATCTTTGATCAACGAGCTAGTTCACTAGAGGCATACCAGGGACACAGTGTTGTCTATTTACCCACACATGCAATGTGTTTCCAATCAATGCAATTATAGCATGGATAATAAACGATTATCATCAACAAAGAAATATAATAATAAACACTTTATATATTGCCTCTAGGGCATATTTCCAACATTTTGTACCCCTTGACTGACTCATGGCAAGGCACACACCAGGTGCGGTACACAGCATGGCATAATATAGAGCATATGGCTAAGGCATAGGGGACGACATTCATCCTTTCTCTTTCTTCTGCCATTGCCGAGCTTTGAGTCTCACTCAACTTCACACCTTACAAATTAGGCGAGAACTCTTTCTGTGACTGATCCATTTTGAACTCTTTCAAAATCTTGTCAAGGTATGTACTCATTGAAAGTCTCATCTAGCATCTTGATCTATCTCTATAGATCTTGATGTTCAACGATTAGGTAGCTTTATCCAGGTCTTCCTTTGAAAAACTCTTTTCAAACAACCTTTATTCTTTCCAGAAATTCTACATCATTTCCGAATAGCAATATGTCATCCACATATACTTATCAGAAACTCTATAGTGTTCCCACTCACTTTATTGCAAATACAAGTTTCTCATAAACTTTGTATAGATTTAAAAACTCTGATCACCTTATCAAAGTGTATATTCCAACTCCGAGATGCCTGCTTCAGTCCATAGAAGGATCACTAAAGCTTGAAAATACCTTTTAGCATCCTTAGGATTGACAAAATCTTCTGGTTGTATCTCATACAACCTTTCCTTAAGGAAGGAAACGATGTTTTGGCATCCATCTGCCAGATTTCATAATTGAAAAATGCAGCAACTGCTAACATAATTCCAACAAACTTTAGCATCGCTACGAGTGAGAAAGTCTCATCGTAGTCAACTCCTTGAACTTGTCGGAAACTTCTTTGCGACAAGTCGAGCTTTATAAATGGTGACATTCACCATCAGCGTCTGTCTTCATTAGAAAGATCCATTTGTACTCAACGACATGTCGTCCAACGAGCAAGTCTACCAAAGTCTATACTTGGTTTTCATATATGGATCCTTTCTCGGATTTCATGGCCTCTAACCATTTGTCGGAATCCGGGCCCATCATCGCTTCTCCATAGCTCGTAGGTTCATCGTTGTCCAACAACATGACCTCCAAGAAAGGGTTGTTGTACTGTTCAGGAGCAGTACATGTCCTTGTCGACCTACGAGGTTCGATAGTAACTTGATCCGACGCTTCATGATCATCATAATTAACTTCCTCTTCAACTAACGTAGGCTTCACAAAAACATCTTCCTGCGCTGCGCTACTCTCTGGTTGAAAAAAGTTCAACAACCTCATCAAGTTCTATCTTCCTCCCACTCAATTCTTTCGAGAGAAAATCTTTCTCGAGAAAGGACCCAGTTTTAGGAACAAACATTTTATTCTTGGATCTGAGATAGAAGGTTTACCCAACTGTCTTTAGGGTATTCTATGAAGATGCATTTGTCCGCTTTGGGTTCGAGCTCATTAGGTGAAAACCCTTTTTCACATAAGTGTTGCAGCCCCAAACATTAAGAAATGATAGCTTAGGTTTCTATCAAACCATAATTCACACGGTGTCATCTCAACGGATTTAGATGTTTCCCTATCTAAAGTGAATGTAGTTGTCTCTAATGCATAACCCCAAAACGATAGTGGTAAAAGGATAAGAGACATCATAATTCGCACCATATCCAATAGAGCACGACTATGATGTTCAGACACACCATCACACTATGGTGTTCTAGGTGCGTGAGTTGCGAAACAACTTTCACATTGTCTTAAGTTGTATACCAAACTCGTAACTCAGATATTCACCTCCACGATCATATCGCGGACATTTTATCTTCTTGTCACGATGATCTTAAACTTCACTCTGAATTTGATTGAACTTTTTCAAACGATTCAGACTTGTGTTTCATTAAGTAAATATACATTATTATCTACTCAATTCATCAGTGAAGGTAAGAAAATAACGATATCCACCGCATTCTACAAGACTCATTGGATTGCATACATCAACATGTATCATTTCCAATAAATCACTTGCCCGCTCCATCAAACCAGAAAACGGGGTCCTTAGTCATCTTGCCCAAGAGGCATGGTTCGCATGTCTCAACCGATTCGAAATCGAATGAGTCCAAAGATCCATCAGCATGGAGTTTCTTCATGCGCTTTATACCAATATGACATTTAGCGGCAGTGCCACAAGTATGTGGTACTATCATTATTAACTTTGTATCTTTTGGCATCAACGTTATGAACATCTGTATTACTACGATCAAGATTCAACAAACCATTCTCACTGGGTGCATGACCATTGAAGGTATTATTCATGTAAACAGAATAACCATTATTCTTTAACTTAAATGAATAACAGTGTTGCAATAAACACGATCTAATCACGTTCATGCTCAACGCAAAACACCAAATAACATTTATTTAGGTTTGTCACTAATCCCGAAGGTAGAGAGAGCGTGCGATATTGATCACATCAACCTTGGAAACATTTCCAACACACATCGTCACCTCACCCTTAGCTAGTGCTCCATTTATTCCGTAGCTTTTATTTTGAGTTACTAACATTTAGCAACCGAACTGGTATCCAATACCCAGGTGCTACTAGGAGTACTAGCAAGGTACACATAAATAACACGTATATCAAACATACTTCTGTCGATGTTGCCAGCCTTCTTATCTACCAAGTATTTAGGGTTGTTCCGCTTCAGCGACTGCTCTCCTCATAATCGAAGCACTTAGTCTCGGGTTTGGGTTCAACTTTGGGTTGCTTCACTGGAGCAGCAACTGACTTGCTATCCATGAAGTTTTCCCTCCTTGCTCCTGCCCTTCTCAAAACTAGTGGTTTGCTAACCATCAACACTTGACGCTCCTTCTTGATTTCTACCTTCGCGGTGTCAAACATCATGAACAGCTCAGGGATCATTATTCTATCCCTGGCATTTTATAGTTCATCACCAAGTTCTAGTAGCTTAGTGACAGTGACTTGGAGAAATATATCAATCACTATCTTATCTGGAAGATCAACTCCCACTCGATTCAAGCGATTGTAGCACCCAGACAATCTGAGCACATGCTCAACGATTGAGCTATTCTCTTTCATATTACAGGCAAAGAATCTTGTTGGAGATCTCATATCTCGCAACACGGGCATGAGCCTGAGATCCTAATTTCAGCTCTTAGAACATCTCATATGTTCTGTGACGTTCAAAACGTTTCGGAGCCTCAATTCTAAGCCGTAATGCATGATGCACTAAAGTATCAAGTAGTTATAATAACATGCCTGTCAGATGTTCACAACATCTACAAACAACGCTAGAGGGGTTGGCGCACCGAGCGGTGCATTAAGGAGATAAGCCTTTTGTGTAGCAATGAGGACAATCCTTAGATCACGGAGCCAGTCCGCAATATTGCTACCATCATCTTTCAACTCTATTTCTCTATGAACATATAAAAATTCAAGGGAGCTACAGCGTGAGCTAGTAATGTACAACACAGTTTGCAAAAACACAACTGACTATGTTCATGATAATGAGTTCAATTAATCACATTACTTAAGAACTCCCACTCAAATTGACATCCCTCCAGTCATTCGAGTGATACATGATCCAAATTCACCAACTCAAGTCCGATCATCACGTGAGTTGAGGTGGTTTCAATGGTGAACATCATCATGTTGATCATATCTACTATATGGCTCATGTTCGACCTTTCGGTCTCTTTGTGTTCTGAGGCCATGTCTGTACATGCTAGGCTCGTCAAGTTTAACCCGAGTGTTCTGCATTTGCAACATTGTCTTGCACCCGTTGTATGTGAACGTAGAGTCTATCACACCTGATCATCACGTGGTTTCTCAACACGACGAACTTTCGCGACGGTGCACACTCAGGGAGAACACAATTCATCTTGAAATTTAAGTGGGGATCACCTTATAATGTTACCGTCGTCCTAAGCAAAACAAGGTGCATAAAAGGATTAACATCACATGCAAATCATAAGTGACATGATATGGCCATGAACTTGTGCTTTTGATCTCCATCTTGAAAGCACCGGCATGATCTCCATGGTCACAGGCAAGACACCATGATCTCCATCATCTTGATCTCCATCAACGTGTCGCCATCGGGGTTGTCGCACCCAACATGCTTCTACTACTATTGCTACCGTTTAGCGATAAAGTAAAGCATTACATAGCGCTTAATGATTGACACACAGGTCATACAATAATTAAAGACAACCCTATGGCTCTTGCCGGTTGTCGTACTCATCGACATGCAAGTCGTGATAATCTATACATCACATGATAAACTCATACATCACATATACCAATCATGTAATTGGCCATATCATATCACAACATACCCTGCAAAAACAAGTTAGACGTCCTCTAATTGTTGTTGCATGTTTTACGTGGCTGCTACGGGTACCTAGCAAGAACAATTCTCATCTACGCAAAAACCACAACGGTGATACACTAGTTGCTTTTCAACCTTCTCAAGGACCGCCTTTGTCGAATCCGATCCAACTAAAGTGAGAGAAACTGGCACCCGCAAGCCATCTATGCAACAAGTTGCGGTTGAGGGAACCGGTCTCTCGTAAGCGTACGAGTAATGTTGGTCCGGGCCGCTTCATCTCACAATACCGCTGAACCAAAACACGACCAAGGGAGGAAGCAATCTAAGCATCAACGCCCACAAACTCTTTGTGTTCTACTCGAGATCTCGTCCACACATAGACCTAGCTCATGATGCCACTGTTGGGGAACGTCGCATGGGAAACAAAAAAATTCCTACGCACACGCAAGATCTATCCATGGTGATGAGCATCTACGAGAGGGAGAGTGGATTTACATACCCTTGTAGATCGCTAAGCGGGAAGCGTTAAGAAATGCGGTTGGTGTAGTCGAACGTCTTCGCGATCCAAATCGCCGAGCGTCCCGCGATCTCATCACGATCCGTCCCGTGATCCAATCACAATCCGTCCCGTGAACTCATCATGATCCATCCCGCGATCCAATCACAATCCGTCCCGTGAACTCATCACGGTCCATCCCGCGATCTTGATCACGGTCCTTCCAATCTAGCACCGAACGGATGGCACGTCTGCGTTCAACACACGTACAGCTCGATGACGATCTCCACCTTCTTGATCCAGAAAGGGGGAGAGGAGAGGTAGACGAGTTCACCGGCAGCATGACGGCGCCATGGTGATGGTGGTGGAGCAATTCCGGCAGGGCTTCGCCTAAGCACTGATGAAATCCGATCTAGAGGAGAAACTATGCACTGGAGGAACGGGCAGCACGTGGCTAAAAATTCTGTGCAAAAGAACCTAAAACCTCCAGTATATATAAGAGGGAGGGAGGAGAGGACTTGGCACAAGGGCCAAGCCTCCTTGAGTCGGCCGAAGTGGGGAGGCGAGGAGGACTCCTCCTCCAATCCTAGTAGGACTAGGATTCTTCCCCTTTTTGGCCTTTTTCCACCTTTTTCCCTTGGGGCTTTTCTTCCCAGCCACATGGGCCTTGTGTGGGACTTCCACCAGCCCACAAAGGGCTGGTATTTACTCTCCCACAGCCCATGTAGCCTCTTGGGTCGAAATACCCCTCCCGATGGTCTCCCGGTACACTACCAGCACTCGCGGTACACTACCGATAAGCCCGAAACTTTTCCGGCGACCAAAATAGGACTTCCTACATATGAATCTTTACCTACGGACCATTCCGGAGCTCCTCGTGATGTCCAGGATCTCATCCGGGAGTCCGAACAACCTTCGGTCACCACCATACATAACTCTATACTGCCAAAACGTCACCAAACCTTAAGTGTGCAGACCCTGCGGGTTCGAGAACTATGTAGACATGAACGAGACACCTCTACGGTCAATAACCAATAGCGGGACCTGGATGCCCATATTGGTTCCTACATATTCTACGAAGATCTTTATCTGTCGAACCTCTATGTCAAGGATTCAGTTAATCCCGTGAGATGTTCCCTTTGTTCTTCGGTATGTTACTTGCCCGAGATTCGATCGTTGGTATCTCCATACCTAGTTCAACCTCGTTACCGGAAAGTCTCTTTACTCGTTCCGTAATACAAGATCTCTTGACTAACACTTAGTCACATTGCTTGCAAGGCTTGTTGTGATGTTGTATTACCGAGTGGGCCCTGAGATACCTCTCCGTCACACGGAGTAACAAATCCCAGTCTTGATCCATGCCAACTCAAGAGACACCCTCGGAGATACCTGTAGAGTAACTTTATAGTCACCCAGTTACGTTGCGACATTTGATACACACAAGGCACTCCTCCGGTGTCAGTGAGTTGCATGATCTCATGGTCATAGGAACATATACTTGACATGCAGAAAACAGTAGCAATAAACTGACACGATCATATGCTACGTTTGTAGTTTGGGTCTTGTCCATCACACCATTCTCCTAATGATGTGATCCCGTTATCAATTGACATCTCATTTCCATTTCTAGGAAACCTTAACCATCTTTGATCAACGAGCTAGTCTATTAGAGGCATACCAGGGACATGGTTTTGTCTATGTATCCACACGTGCATCTAAGTCTCCGATCAATACAAAATTATAGCATGGATAAGAAACGATTATCATGAACAAGGAAATATGATAATAACTAATTTATTATTGCCTCTAGGGCATATTTCCAACAAGGGGTGGGGGTACTGGGAGTGGGCACGCAGGCCACGATCATGCCGCCGAGGGGCATGGCAGGGCCCATGGCGGTGCAAGGCCGTCCAGGACCGATTGGGGCACCTGCCACCCGTAGAAATCAATGAACGGACATACGACGTCTGTGGCAAGGGGGGACTCGAATAGCTTGTTGTACTTGTCCATGATCTCGTCGGAGATGGGCTCATCCTCCTTGGTTAGGCCTAGATGAAGAAGGAGAACACGCTTCGCCTTGGTCTCGGAGCCTAGGCCTCGATCCATCTTGGCAATGCGGAGACTGCGACGGGGGTGAAGTTTGGGGGGAGCGCCACCTTTCCATTGCGCGGGCCCGGCATGGCCAGGATTGGTGCCACGGTCGTGCTGATGGAGCTGAGGAAGCCCGACAGCGAGGGAGGTGCGACGGCATGGGCGGCCTGCCTGGGGAGGAGACGTGGCCCTCTCTAGGCCAAGGAAGCTGGCAACATGACTTGGACATGTGCAGAGGATGGGCCTCCCCCTGGGCACTAGCATCCAACGGCGGAGCAAGAGGGGGGAGATCATCCTGGGGATCATTGCTATCCGCAGCAGGTGGGTCCATGTTGGGATCCGAGGTAGAAGCCAAGGACTTTGCCAACAGCATGGAGCTGCTGGGTCGCGGGAAGGTAGGGCCACCGAGAGTGAGGGAATCTCCGGGGGCATGGGTGGGGATCAGAGCAGGCGATAGATCGTCTTCGGGGGCAACACCAACCACGGCAAGGCAGGAGTGGGGGCCGAGGAAGCCGACAACTCGGCCACGGGGGTGATTGCGCCAATCAGGGGCAGGGCCGGGAGGTGGCAAGCTTCAGGAGTGTCCTTGACCGAGCCGAGGGTGTCACGCATCAGAAGAGCAGGGGCCATGTCGCGCAGGCCAACCGAGGAGGCCAGTTTGAATGGGGTCAAACTGGTCGCGGGGCCCCGCCTGACACTGGGTGGCATCGCCAGGCGGTGACAGCGAGGGTCCAGCTTTATCCCAAAGCAGGGTGGGGCCCAAGCGTTGAGCAGCGGGAATCCGAGGCCCGGGCAGGGAGGTAGCTGGGTGCAGGCCCAACACGCCTTGCCATCCGCGATGGGGAGGTGACCGGCGGCCAGAGGAGGGGGCGCCGAGGCCGCCGCCGTTACCGGAGCGCCGATATGTGCGCCTCGAAGAGGGGCCGGGAGGGAACACATGCCGGCGAGGCAAAGGTCCGGGCACGGGCGGGGAGCCACGGTCGTCGCCATCGGCGTCCGCAGTCGGCGAGGGCGGCGACAACAGGCGGTAGTCTTGTGTCTCCGAGACGTGGATCGAGACCGGGAACCAAATCAGGGAACGGACAAAACGCGATACATGGTCCGGGTCAGCATCCGGCTCAACGCCATTGCGTGGCGGTAGAAGGATTTCCCAGGAACGGGGAATGCCGTCGGGGTTCGTTGTCCACGTAGTGAGGCGGAAGACGGACTTGTCGCGCCTAGATCGTGTCTCAGGGGCGAGGTCTCTGATGATGCAGAACTGGGCCATCGTTCCAAGCAAGGTTAGGGACACCTCAGATCTCGACGAGGATGCGCAAGCGCACGGTGACTGGCTCGCCGCCGGCGATGGGGCTCGACGGAGCGAAATAGAGCCGGAAAGGGGGGAGTGCAGGCCCGTGGCCGCAACGCGTGCCCTGGACTCGCGGGAGCGGAAGCGAATGATGAAGTCTCCCGGGTGGTGCTAGTGAAAAGAGAACTCGTCCGGCGGGAGGTCAAAGCGCGCCCGGAGTGTTGGGGAATGTTGCACGGGAAACAAAAAATTTCCTATGAACATGCAAGATCTAACCATGGTGATGAGCATCTACGAGAGGGAGAGTGGATCTACATACCCTTGTAGATCGCTAAGCGGGAAGCGTTAAGAAACGCGGTTGGTGTAGTCGAACGTCTTCGCGATCCAAATCGCCGAGCGTCCCGCGATCTCATCACGATCCGTCCCGCGATCCAATCATGATCCGTCCCGCGAACTTATCACGATCCGTCCCGCGAACTCATCACGATCCGTCCCGCGATCTCGTCATGATCCGTCTCGCAATCTTGATCACGGTCCTTCCGATCTAACGCCGAACGGATGGCACCTCCACGTACAGCTTGATGACGATCTCCGCCTTCTTGATCCAGCAAGAGGGAGTGGAGAGGTAGAAGAGTTCTCCAACATCGTGATGGCGCTGCGGCGATGGTGGTGGAGCTATTCCGGCAGGGCTTCGCCTAAGCACTGCAGAAAACCGATCTAGAGGAGAAACTATGCACTAGAGGAACGGGTAGCACATGGCTGAAAATTCTGTGCCAAAACCCTAAAATCCTCTAGTATATATAGGAGGAGAGGAGGAGGAGTCTTGTCTGCCAAAAATCCAGCCCTTGGGTCGACCAAAGTGTGGAGGAGAGGAGGACTCCTCCTCCAATCCTAGTAGGACTAAGATTCCTCCTTTTTTTGGCCTTTTTCCACCTTTTTTTCCTTTGGGCTTTTTTCCCAGCCGCATGGGCCTTGTGTGGGACTTCCACCAGCCCATAAAAGGCTGCTATTTACTCTCCCACAGCCCATGAAGCCTCTTGGGTCGAAATACCCCTCCCGGTGGTCTCCCGGTACACTACCAGCACTCCCGGTACATTACCGATTAGCCCGAAACTTTTCCCGCAACCAAAATGGGACTTCCTATATATCAATCTTTACCTCCGGACCATTACAGAGCTCCTCGTGACGTCCAGGATCTCATCCGGGACTCGGAATAACCTTCGGTCACCACCATACATAACTCTATACTACCGAAACGTCACCGAACCTTAAGTGTGCAGACCCTGCGGGTTCGAGAACTATGTAGACATGATCGAGACACCTCTATGGTCAATAACCAATAGCGGGACCTGGATGCCCATATTGGTTCCTACATATTCTACAAAGATCTTTATCGGTTAAACCTCTATGTCAAGGATCCAGTTAATCCCGTATGATGTTCCCTTTGTTCTTCGGTATGTTTACTTGCCCCCGAGATTCGATCGTCGGTATCTCCATACCTAGTTCAACCTCGTTACCGGCAAGTCTCTTTACTCGTTCCATAATACAAGATCCCGTGACTAACACTTAGTCACATTGCTTGCAAGGCTTGTTGTGATGTTGTATTACCGAGTGGGCCGTGAGATACCTCTCCGTCACATGGAGTAACAAATCCCAGTCTTGATCCATGCCAACCCAACAGACACCCTCGGAGATACCTGTAGAGTACCTTTATAGTCATCCAGTTACATTGCGGCGTTTGATACACACAAGGCACTCCACCAGTGTCAGTGAATTGCATGATCTCATGGTCATTGGAACAGATACTTGACATGCAGAAAACAGTAGCATTCAACTGACACGATCATATGCTACGTTTGTAGTTTGGGTCTTGTCCATCCCATCATTCTCCTAATGATGTGATCCCGTTATCAAATGACATCTCATGTCAATGGCTTGGAAACCTTAACCATCTTTGATCAACGAGCTAGTCTATTAGAGGCATACTAGGGACATGGTTTTGTCTATGTATCCACACATGCATCTAAGTCTCCGATCAATACAATTATAGCATGGATAATAAACCATTATCATGAACAAGGAAATATGATAATAACTAATTTATTATTGCCTCTAGGGCATATTTCCAATTGTCTCCCACTTGCACTAGAGTCAATAATCTAGTTCACGTCACCATGTGATTTGCATTGTTATGAATCTAACACCCAATGAGTTTTGGGGCTCGATCATGCTTTGCATGTGAGAGAGGTCTTATAGTCAACGGGTCTGTGACATTCAGATCCGTGTGTACTTTGCAAATTTCTATGTCAAACCGTAAACACTGCTACCACACTCCACTTGATACTATTCCAAATGGCTGCTCCACTATACGTATCCTGATTGCTACTACGAGTCATCCAGATTGGGGTTAAAGCTTGCATCGACGTGACTCTTTACGACGAACTCTTTATCACCTCCATAATCGAGAAACATCTCCTTAGTCTTTTAGTTACTAAGGATAAACTTGACCGCTGTCCAGTGCTCCATTCCAGTATCACTTTGAAACCTTCCAGCCATACTTATGGCAAGGCTGACATCGGGTCTTGTGCACAGCATTGCATACATGATAGAGCCTATGGATGAAGCATAGGGGATGACACTCATCTTTTCTCTATCTTCTGTAGTCACTGGGCATTGAGTCTTACTCAACTTTATACCTTACAAATCAGGCGAGAACTCTTTCTCTGACTGATCCATTTTGAACTCTTTCAAAATCTTGTCAAGGTATGTACTCATTGAAAGTCTCATCAAGTATCTTGATCTATATCTATAGATCTTGATGCTCAACAATTAGGTAGCTTTACCCAGGTCTTCCTTTGTAAAACACTTTTCAAACAACCCTTTATGCTTTCCAGAAATTCTATATCATTTCCGATCAACAATATGTCAACCACATATGCCTATTAGAAACTCTACAGTGCTCCCACTCACTTTATTGTAAATACAAGTTTCTCGTAAACTTTGTATAGACTCAAAAACTTTGATCACCTCATCAAAGTGTATATTCCAACTCCGAGATGCTTGCTTCAGTTCATAGAAGGATCACTGAAGCTTGCACACCTTTTAGCATCCTTAGGACTGACAAAACCTTCTAGTTGTATCACATACAACCTTTCCTCAAGAAAGGAAACGATGTTTTGGCATCCATCTGCCACATTTCATAATTGAAAAATGCAGCAACTGCTAACATAATTCTAACAGACTTTAGCATCGCTACGAGTGAGAAAGTCTCATCGCAGTCAACTCCTTGAACTTGCCGGAAACTTCTTTGCGACAAGTCGAGCTTTATAAATGGTGACATTCACCATCAGCGTGTGTCTTCATTTTAAAGATCCATTTGTACTCAATGACCTGCCATCCAACGAGAAAGTCTACCAAAGTCTATACTTGGTTTTCATATATGGATCCTTTCTCGGATTTCATGGCCTGTAACCATTTGTCGGAATCTGGGCTCATCATCGCTTCTCCACAGCTCGTAGGTTCATTGTTGTCCAACAACATGACCTCCAAGACAGGGTTGTCGTACCGCTCAAGAGCAGTACACGTCCTTGTCGACCTACGAGGTTCGATAGTAACTTGATCCGAAGCTTCATGATCATCATCATTTACTTACTCTTCAACTGACGTAGGTTCCACAGAAACATCTTTCTGCGCTGTGCTACTCTCTGGTTGAAACAAAGATTCAACAACCTCATCAAGTTCTATCTTCCTCCCACTCAATTCTTTCGAGAGAAACTTTTTCTCGGGAAAGGACCTGTTTTAGCAACAAACGCTTTATGCTTGGATCTGAGATAGAAGGTTCACCCAACTATTCTTAGGGTATTCAACGAAGATGCATTTGTCCGCTTTGGGTTCGAGCTCATTTGGTGAAAACATTTTCCACACAAGCGTCGCAGCCCCAAACATCAAGAAATGACAGCTTAGGTTTCTATCAAACCATAATTCACACGGTGTCATCTCAACGGATTTAGATGGTGCCCTATTTAAAGTGAATGTAGTTGTCTCTAATGCACAACCCCAAAATTATAGTAGCAAAACGACAAGAGACATCATAACATGCACCATATCCAATAGAGCACGACTATGATGTTCGGACATACTGTTGGAAATATGCCCTAGAGACAATAAATAAACTGTTTATTATTGTATTTCCTTGTTCGTGATAATCGTTTATTATCCATGCAATAATTGTATTAATTGGAAACATGGACACATGTGTGGATACATAGACAAACACAATGTCCTTAGTATGCCTCTAGTGAACTAGCTCGTTGATTGAAAGATGGTTAAGGTTTCCTAGCCATGGACATGAGATGTCATTTGATAATGGGATCACATCATTAGGAGAATGATGTGATGGACAAGACCCAAACTACAAACGTAGCTTATGATCGTGTCAGTTTATTGCTACTGTTTTCTACATGTCAAGTATATGTTCCTATGACCATGAGATCATGCAACTCACAGATATCGGAGGAGTACCTTGTGTGTATCAAACGTCGCAACGTAACTGGGTGACTATAAAGGTGCTCTACAGGTGTCTCTGAAGGTGTCTGTTGAGTTGGCATGGATCAAGACTGGGATTTGTTACTCCGTGTGACGGAGAGGTATCTCAGGCCCACTCGGTAATACAACATCACAATAAGCCTTGCAAGCAATGTGACTAAGTGTTGGTCACTGGATCTTGTATTACGGAACGAGTAAAGAAACTTGCCAGTAACGAGGTTGAACTAGGTATGGAGATACCGACGATCGAATCTCGGGCAAGTAACATTCCGAAGAACAAAGGGAACATCATACGGGATTAACTGAATCCTTGACATAGAGGTTCGACCGATAAAGATCTTCGTAGAATATGTAGGAACCAATGTGGACATCCAGGTCCCGCCTTTGGTTATTGACTGTAGAGGTGTCTCGGTCATGTCTACATAGTTCTCGAACCCGCAGGGTCTGCACACTTAAGGTTTGATGACGTTTCGGTAGTATAGAGTTATGTATGGTGATGACCGAAGTTTGTTCGGAGTCTCGGATGAGATCCTGGACGTCACGAGGAGCTCCGAAATGGTCTGGAGGTAAAGATTCATATATAGGAAGTCTTGTTTTGGTCGCCGGAAAAGTTCCGGGCTTATCGGTAGTGTACTGGGAGTGCCGGCAGTGTACCGGGAGACCTCCGGGAGGGGTATTTCGACCCAAGAGGCTTCATGGGCTGTGGGAGAGTGAATATCAGCCCTTAGTGGGCTGGTGGAAACTCCCACACAATGCCCATGTGGCTGGAGAAGAAAACCCAAAAGGAAAAAGGTGGAAAAAGGCAAAAAGGAAAAAAAGGATGAATCCTAATCCTACTAGGAGTGGAGGAGGTGGACTCCTCCTCTCCTAGTTCGGCCGAAGCCTAGGAGGCTTGGAGGCCAAGCTACCTCCTCTCCTTCTCTCCTCCTATATATACTGGTGGTATTGAGGGTTTTTGCACTAGATTTTCAGCCACGTGCTACCCGTTCCTCTAGTGCATAGTTTCTCCTCTAGATCGGTTTTCTGCAGTGCTTAGGCGAAGCCGTGCCGGAATTGCTCCACCACCATCGCCAGAGCGCCGTCAGGCTGCCGGAGAACTCTTCTTCCTCTCCACTCCTTCTTGCTGGATCAAGACGGTGGAGATCGTCATCAAGCTGTACGTGTGCTGAACGCGGAGGTGCCGTCCGTTCGGTGCTAGATCGAAAGGATCGTGATCAAGTTCGTGAGACGGATCGTGATGAAGTTCGTGGGACGGATCGTGATTGGATCGCGGGACAAATTGTGATTGGATCGCGGGACAGATCGTGATTGGATCGTGGGACGCACGGCGATTTGGATTGCGAAGACGTACAACTACACCAACCGCGTTTCTTAACGCTTCCCGCTTAGCGATCTACAAGGGTATGTAGATCCACTCTCCCTCTCGTAGATGCTCATCACCATGGATAGATCTTCGTGTGAGTAGGAAAATTTTTGTTTCCCATGCAACATTCCCCAACACATACCATCACACTATGGTGTTCCAGGTGGCGTGTGTTGTGAAACAACTTTCACATTGTCTAAACTTGTATGACAAACTCGTAACTCAGATATTCACCTCCACGATCATATCGTAGATATTTTTATCTTCTTGTCACGATGATCTTAAACTTCACTCTAAATTTGCTTGAACTTTTCAAACGATTCAGACTTGTGTTTCATTAAGTAAACATACACTATATCTACACAAATCATCAGTGAAGGTAAGAAAATAACGATATCCACCGCACGCCACAAGACTCATTGGATTGCATACATCAACATGTATCATTTCCAATAAATCACTTGCCCGGTCCGTCAAACCAGAAAACGGGGTCCTTAGTCATCTTTGACCAAGAGGCATGGTTCGCATGTCTCAACCGATTCGAAATCGAAAGAGTCCAAAGATCCATCAGCATGGAGTTTCTTCATGCGCTTTATACCAATATGACATTTAGCGGTAGTGCCACAAGTATGTGGTACTATCATTATTAACTTTGCATCTTTTGGCATCAATGTTATGAACATGTGTATTACTACGATCAAGATTCAACAAACCATTCTCACTGGGTGCATGACCATTGAAGGTATTATTCATGTAAACAGAATAACCATTATTCTCTAACTTAAATGAATAACCGTGTTGCAATAAACACGATCTAATCACGTTCATGCTCAACGCAAAACACCAAATAACACTTATTTAGGTTTGTTACTAATACCGAAGGTAGAGAGAGCGTGCGATGTCGATCACATTAACCTTGGAAACACTTCCAACACACATCGTCACCTCACCCTTAGCTAGTTCTCCGTTTATTCCGTAGCTTTTATATCGAGTTACTAACATTTAGCAACCGAACTGGTATCCAATACCCAGGTGCTACTAGGAGTACTAGCAAGGTACACATCAATAACATGTATATCAAATATACTTTTGTTGACGTTGCCAGCCTTCTTATCTACCAAGTATCTAGGGTTGTTCCGCTTCAGCGACCGCTCTCCTCATAATCGAAGCACTTAGTCTCGGGTTTGAGTTCAACTTTGGGTTGCTTCACTGGAGCAGCAACTGACTTGCTATCCATGAAGTTTCCCTCCTTGCTCTTGCCCCTCTCGAAACTAGTGGTTTGACTAACCATCAACACTTGACGCTCCTTCTTGATTTCTACCTTCGCGATGTCAAACATCGCGAACAGCTGAGGGATCATTATTTATATCCCTGGCGTTTTATAGTTCATCACCAAGTTCTAGTAGCTTAGTGATAGTGACTTGGAGAACTATATCAATCACTATCTTATCTGGAAGATCAACTCCCACTCGATTCAAGCGATTGTAGCACCCAGACAATCTGAGCACATGCTCAACGATTGAGCTATTCTCCTTCATCTTGCAGGCAAAGAATCTTGTTGGAGATCTCATATCTCGCAACATGGGCACGAGCCTGAGATCCTAATTTCAGCTCTTAGAACATCTCATATGTTCTGTGATGTTCAAAACGTTTCGGAGCCTCAATTCTAAGCCGTAATGCATGACACACTAATCTATCAAGTAGTCATCAGAACGTGCCTGTCAGATGTTCACAACATCTACAAACCACGCTAGAGGGGTTGGCGCACCGAGCGGTGCATTAAGGACATATGCCTTCTGTGCAGCAATGAGGACAATCCTCAGATCACGGACCTAGTCCGCAAAATTGCTACCAACATCTTTCAACTCTATTTCTCTAGGAACATATACAAATTCAAGGGAGCTACAGCGCGAGCAAGTGATCTACAACATAATTTGCACAGACACTATTGACTATGTTCATGATAATGAGTTCAATTAATCATATTACTTAAGAACTCCCACTCAAATTGACATCCCTCCAGTCATTCGAGTTATACATGATCCAAATTCACCAACTCAAGTCCGATCATCACGTGAGTTGAGGTGGTTTCAATGGTGAACATCATCATGTTGATCATATCTACTATATGAATCATGTTCGACCTTTCGGTCTCTTGTGTTCTGAGGCCATGTCTGTACATGCTAGGCTCATCAAGTTTAACCCGAGTGTTCTGCATGTGCAACACTGGCTTGCACCTGTTGTATGTGAACGTAGAGTCTATCACACCCGATCATCACGTGGTGTCTCGACACGAAGAACTTTCGCAACGGTGCACACTCGGGGAGAACACAATTTATCTTGAAATTAAGTGAGGGATCACCTTATAATGCTACCGTCGTCCTAAGCAAAACAAGGTGCATAAAAGGATTAACATCACATGCAAACAATAAGTGACATGATATGGCCATGAACTTGTGCTTTTGATCTCCATCATGAAAGCACCAGCATGATCTCCATCGTCACCGGCATGACACCATGATCTCCATCAACGTGTCGCCATTGGGTTTGGCACGCCCACCATGCTTCTATTACTATTGCTACCGTTTAGCGATAAAGTAAAGCATTACATTGCGCTTAATGATTGACACGCAGGTCATACAATAATTAAAGACAACCCTATGGCTCTTGCCGGTTGCCGTACTCATTGACATGCAAGTCGTGATATTCTATACAACACATGATCATCTCATACATCACATATATCACATCATGTAATTGGCCATATCACATCACAACATACCTTGCAAAAACAAGTTAGACATCCTCTAATTGTTGTTGCATGTTTTACGTGGCTGCTACGGGTATCTAGCAAGAATAATTCTCACCTACGCATAAACCACAACCGTGATACACTAGTTGCTTTTCAACCTTCTCAAGGACCGCCTTTGTCGAATCCGATCCAACTAAAGTGAGAGAAACTGGCACCCGCAAGCCATCTATGCAACAAGTTGCGTTCGAGGGAACCGGTCTCTCGTAAGCGTACGAGTAATGTTGGTCCGGGCCGCTTCATCTCACAATACCGCTGAACCAAAACATGACCAAGTGAGGAAGCAATCTAAGCATCAACGCCCACAAACTCTTTGTGTTCTACTCGAGATCTCATCTAGACATAGACCTAGCTCTGATACCACTGTTGGGGAATGTTGCATGGGAAACAAAAAAATTCTTACGCACACGCAACATCTATCCATGGTGATGAGCATCTACGAGAGGGAGAATGGATCTACATACCCTTGTAGATCGCTAAGCGGGAAGCGTTAAGAAACGCGGTTGGTGTAGTCGAACGTCTTCGCGATCCAAATTGCCGAGCGTCCCGTGATCTCATCACGATCCGTCCCGCGATCCAATCACGATCCGTCCCGCGAACTCATCACGATCCGTCAAGCGATCTCATCATGATCCGTCCCCCGAACACATCATGATCCGTCCCGCGATCTCATCACGATTCGTCCCGCGATCTCGTCACGATCCGTCTTGCAATCTTGATCACGGTCCTTCCGATCTAGCGCCGAACGGACGGCACCTCCGCGTTCAGCACACGTACAACTTGATGATGATCTCCGCCTTCTTGATCCATCAAGAGGGAGCGGAGAGTTAGAAGAGTTCTCCGGAAGCATGACGGCGCTGCGGCGATGGTGGTGGAGCTATTCCGGCAGGGCTTCGCCTAAGCACTGCAGAAAACCGATCTAGAGGAGAAACTATGCACTAGAGGAACGGGTAGCACGTGGCTGAAAATTCTGTGCCAAAACCCTAAAATCCTCTAGTATATATAGGAGGAGAGGAGGAGGAGTCTTGGCTACCAAAAATCCAGCCCTTGGGTTGACCAAAGTGGGGAGGAGAGGAGGACTCCTCCTCCAATCCTAGTAGGACTAGGATTCCTCCTTTTTTTGTCCTTTTTCCACCTTTTTCCCTTTGCGCCTTTTCTCCCAGCCGCATGGGCCTTGTGTGGGACTTCCACCAGCCCATAAAAGGCTGGTATTTACTCTCCCACAGCCGATGAAGCCTCTTGGGTCGAAATACCCCTCCCGGTACACTACCGGCACTCCCGGTACATTACCGATTAGCCCAAAACTTTTCCGGCAACCAAAATGGGACTTCCTATATACCAATTTTTACCTCCGGACCATTTCGGAGCTCCTCATGACATCCAGGGTCTCATCCGGGACTCCGAACAACATTCGGTCACCACCATACATAACTCTATACTACCGAAACGTCACCGAACCTTAAGTGTGCAGACCCTACGGGTTCGAGAACTATGTAGACATGACCGAGACACCTCTACGGTCAATAACCAATAGCGGGACCTGGATGCCCATATTGGTTCCTACATATTCTACAAAGATCTTTATCGGTCGAACCTCTATGTCAAGGATTCAGTTAATCCCGTATGATGTTCCCTTTGTTCTTCGGTATGTTTACTTGCCTGAGATTCGATCGTCGGTATCTCCATACCTAGTTCAACCTCGTTACCAGCAAGTCTCTTTACTCGTTCCATAATACAAGATACCGTGACTAACACTTAGTCACATTGCTTGCAAGGCTTGTTGTGATGTTGTATTACCGAGTGGGCCCTAAGATACCTCTCCGTCACACGAAGTAACAAATCCCAGTCTTGATCCATGCCAACCCAACAGACACCCTCGAAGATACCTGTAGAGTACCTTTATAGTCACCCAGTTACATTGCGACGTTTGATACACACAAGGCACTCCTCCAGTGTTAGTGAGTTGCATGATCTCATGGTCATAGGAACAGATACTTGACATGCAGAAAACAGTAACATTAAACTGACACGATCATATGCTACGTTTGTAGTTTGGGTCTTGTCCATCCCATCATTCTCCTAATGATGTGATCCCATTATCAAATGACATCTCATGTCAATGGCTAGGAAACCTTAACCATCTTTGATCAACGAGCTAGTCTATTAGAGGCATACTAGGGACATGGTTTTGTCTATGTATCCACACATGCATCTAAGTCTCCGATCAATACAATTATAGCATGGATAATAAACGATTATCATGAACAAGGAAATATGATAATAACTAATTTATTATTGCCTCTAGGGCATATTTCCAACACGGAGAGCCTCGAAAACCTGCTCGACGGAGATACCGTGGCGGTTGCCAGCGGGCTCGGCCAGCAGTGACAGCGACTAGAGGTCATCCTTGGCAGCGTCCATCTCAGCGGACCGCGGGAGGTAGCTTGCCGCACCAGCCGGGCAGAGCGATGGGTGGCCGGAAAGGGGGCGATTGCAGTTCCAAACGAGTCGAGGCCGGCCGGGGGGGAGGCAGGGGGCGACGCAGGCGAAGACGAGGGCACATCTCGGGACGAGGAGGCGGGCTGGGAGGTCAAGGCGGTAGAGGCGCCTCCTGGAAGGACGGGCAGGGGGGCGGGGACATGGCCCTGGAGAGCGTGGGGCCGCTGGATCCGGCGACGCTTGCGTCTGAGGACCCTGGGGACCGCGGGCGTGGCCGCTTGGGTGGCGGCGAGTCGGAAGACCTAGGGGAGCACGGGTTGGTGCAGAACCGCGTGACGTGGCCGAAGTAGCGGCAGCGTCGGTAGCACATGTCTCGGCGGCACTCCGACCGCGGGTGCCACGGACGGCCGAGGCAGCGCAGGCACTCATCCACGCGTCAGGCAGGCGTACTTTGGTCACGACGGCGACGACTAGTGCGGGGCGGAGGGCGGCTCTCCAAGCGACGCTCCTGGCGGCTCTGGACCGTGGTTCACGCGCCCCCCTCATCCTCCCCTGCAGGCTCCTCCATCGGAGAGACGCGATGGATCTCGGAGCGCGGGCCGGGCAGCGGGGCGGGACGACGAAGGGGAGGCGACCACCAAGGCGTAGGAGGCAGGAGGACGGAGCGGGCTAGGCGACGGGGAGGGGCTCCCGTCAAGCCAGCGGAGCTCGCGAGTCCGGCCTTGGCCGGTGGAGGGAGAGGAGCCAGCCATGGCGCCGAGGGGCGCGGGGACAGGTGTACGCCGGGGCCGGAGTGGCCGCCGGCGGAGTTGGGCGTGGAGCGGGCTGCTCAGGACTCAGGGGAAGGGTTCCGTAGAAAGAGGGATTTGCAATACTATTCGCCGGTTTGGGGTTCTAAAATAAAAACTAGGGCTTGCTCGGTCCCCTTAAAATAAAAACTAGCGTTCGCTTGGTCCGGTGGCGACTGCATACTCGACAAACAGATGCAAGGCTCTAGAGAGAGCCAAGAATTTCCTTTTAATCTTACTTTTTCGTGTGTGTTTTTTATCCTGAACCGTTTTAAAAGGTATTCGGTGATTTTAGAAAGTTTGAAATTTTGAAAATAGTTCACGAATACAATTTTTCAGTGTATATTCAAAAGTTGTCCATGAATTCAGAAAGTGTTTATAAATTCAAAAAATATCCAAGAATAAAAACGTTTGTGAATTCCATAAATGTTCTTCAATTTGAAAATTGCTCATGGATTCAAAATATGTTCATGGCAATTGCATAAATGTTCACGAATTTAAAATATGTTCTGAGAATGTAAAAAAAAGCATGACATCAGAAAATGTTTGCAAATTCAAAGTATGATCACGGAAAATTCGCTAAATGTTCGTGAATTTAAAAATGTTCATGTATGCAAAATATGCCCGTAGATTTATAAAATGTTTGCGAATCAAAATATGTTAACAGTAAATTACAAAAATATCTAGGAAAGTCCAAAAAAGTTAGCAAAGTCAGACACTGTTGGTGAATTAAAACAAAATAATTATTCAAAAAATGTTGACAAATTCAAAAAAAATTGTGATTTCAAAATATGTTTGCGATGAATTCAATATTTTTTGTACATTTCAAATATGTTTGTCAAATTTGAAATATGATCGTGGCAAATTCAAAAACATTTATTGAATTAAAAATGTTCATGAATTCGAAAAATGCTTTTGGACTACATGAATGTCCACAACTCCAAAGAATAATTTCAAACTAAAAACATATTTAAGAATTGAATTGTTTGTAAATTTTAAAAATGCTAATGAATTAGAAAAGAAAAGGTGAAGAAAGCAAAACGAAAATTAGAAGAAACAAAAAGAAAAGGATAGATTAAAAACCGATCAAGAAACCTAGAAAACCGATTGGGAAATCAGAAAGAAAAAAACGTCCAGAAGCTTGAGAAAAAGAATCTGCTTCTCACATTTGTCCGCTAATGCTTGGACCGGAGAGGAAAACCAGTTATTGGGCCGGCGCGCTCTGGTAAGCAATTGAGACGGTACCACTCGCAGTGAGTGATATATTTCACTGGTGGTGGGGCGATGAGGTGCACGTCTATATGTCCCTTGCAGCGATTGCTATTATAGCCAACGCGCTTGTCGCTTAGCTATAAAATATTCACCATGCATTTAAAAAATGTTCAACATGCATTCAAAAAATGAATTAATGTGTGCATAAAATGTTTAACATATGTTCAAAAAATATTAGATGCTATGCCTAAAACCTATTTCACGTGCATTAAAAAAGTGTTCACATAGTGTTTGAAAAAATAACAAAAAAAAGGAAATAAAAAATGATAAAGCGATAAGATGACAAAGAAATCATAGAGAAAACAAGAAGAAAAAAAACAAAACCTCCCCATAACCGCGTGGAAGATTTCCCAAACCAAACAATCCGCCACCTCGCCCATTGGCCATGGGTGTATAGGCGAGCGGTAAGAAGGAATTGTAATGAGCGATTTATACGGAATTGCTAATTAAGGGTATCCTTCGCAAATGTCACTCCTCACCTTTCCTAGTGCTGATAAGTGTTGCACTACATGTGTGCCTCTTGTTGCAAGCTAGAAGTTTTACTTTTTTTGTATATTTTTTTAAATGATTTATTTTTCAAACCATGCGTCCAAAATCCCGAACAGTTTTCACTGTTGGATTTCTTGCATCGAGATCTTTGAATCTAGATCTTATACAGTGCGTCAAAAACCTTGAACCGTTTTTACTGCTGGATTGTTGCGTCGAGATGTTCTAATCTAAATCTTAAATCGTGCGTGCAAAATCTCAAACAGTTTTCACCTTTGGATCTTTTGCGTTGAGATTTCGAATCTACACCTTAAATCGCGCGTCCAAAGCCAGTAGCACAGTGTGCGGTTTTCACTTTCCGCTGAAATTTTTCTGAGGGTAATTGTTAAACAGTTGCTCTCCGATTTATAGCATTTGTTGGGCGATGAGAAGGAGATCTTGTAACAAGTGGTGCCCTGTGCACGTGACTCTAGAAATATTCTGGGCCATGGCTTGAAAATAGGCCAATGCGGCTTGTGACGGCTACAATTTTGGATGAGCTTCCAGACGGAGTTAGCGTTCTGTTAGGTAAAAAAAACTAAAGGAAACGGAAATGATAAATCTTGAATGTTTAGATTCTAAGCATGACAACCCGATCGTTTTCAATAATAACTTTAGTTCACATGAGGTTGACAGAAACATGGTATTTTTCTGACAAAAAAACAAATTAAAATAAAATTATCATGTTTTAACAATTAAAGTCGTCGTCTCCATCAACCAAAGTTGTTACTCCTCTGTTCATTTTTATAAGTCCTTGTAGACATTTCAGACATAGTGCAAAACAGTTCAATTTGAGTTGTCTGAAAGGACTTATAAAAATGAACGGAAGGAGTATGAAAAAACGTTCGAAATGACATGCTTAAAATCCGAATTTATCGAGGTCCAAAAGAAAAGTTTGTGTTCGGTTTGACTCGTACCATTACGTGTCAATCCAGTCCTGCTGTTTCGAATGGAAAATGGCCTTTGTCCTGTCGCCATCGACTTCAAACCCGGGAGTGCAATTCACGGTATTCAGAACCCATCTTGTCCCTGCTTTTGTCAACGCTGATCCTCTTGCCAAATGGTTCCTCAAGGATGGGCCTCGGGTTCTCTTTTTTTCTTTCAGCGGGGGATGAGCTTCATCAGTTCGCCGTGTACTCATCTCATCACGAGTTCTCGGTGCACATAAATACGGGTCCGCAGATCTAATATAGGATTTGTCATGCTTTGTCTTTGTCAGAACAGTGCAGTGAGCATGAAGGCTCCAGTTGCCACTTGCCAGCCAGTACAATCACAGTCCCACGAGAGAAGATAAACGAGATAGGATCCATGTACCAAGTCTTCACGCAGGCGTGAACAAGAACACAACTCGCCTACCATCAGCAGACGGATCAAAGATTAATCAAGGACGACGGGTCATGAACGAGTCAGCAATCGGAAAAGACGACCGGCCCATCACGAGCAGGCAGGAAGAAAAAGAAGAAAAGAGAGTATCCATCCTCCTCCCGGGTCGAGCCATGTGTCGTCGTCCAAGAAAGCAACCCGTGCCACCACGGCCCAACCACACCGCGATCGATCGATTCGCACCCACTAAAAATCGCACCGAGCGTTCTGGCCCCCGCTTTACGCCCTGCGTATTTTGTCTGGAGGAACCATCATCAATCAAGCCATAGAAAATTAGAAATGCGTTTGCTATAATGGAGTGGTGCGTGTGGACGGTGGACCTGGCCAAACAAACGCGAAAGCGAACACAGAATACGTACTACCCGTTCCAATTTAAATACCTCACCTAAAGTCCCCGCCAAAAAAAAAAAACCTCGCTTAAATATGCGACATGGACCCGAATGCTTGGCAATCAGGCCGCTGCTACTCATTTTGATTCCTTCAATGATTGAGCAATCAATCAATCATGGCAGCAGGAGTATTTCTGTGTGAAATGAAATGAAATGCAATGTCAAATGCAAATGGGCCAGCCAAATTGAATAATTTGGGACGTACACATACACATCCAATCCATTTCATTCGTTGCTCCTCCGCCTCAACCACCCGTTGATATTACACCACGCTATTCTTTCCTTTCTTCCCATCCGTCCACATCTTTACCGCCCATTTCCAATAAATAAAGATTTTTAAAAAGGGAAACACTCCGAAGAACAACATCATACTACTAGCGCACGGCGCGGGGCTTCGGTTTCGATGAGATGATTCCTGTCTTGGCCTCGGCTGGGGTTCTGAAATTCTTCGATTTTTTTCTCTTGTCTCAGAACCTGATGATCTTGGCGGCGCGCACGACGGGGTTGTCCCTGGCGATGGCGTCCCTGGCGGCGGCCTTGTAGTCGTAGCTGCAGCCGTGCCGGTCCGAGTACCGGTGCTCGCCGCAGAACATGTCGCCGCACCGGCACCGGAACCCCGTCAGCCCGACGCGCTTCCGGCAGCTGGAGCACCGGTTCACGGACGTCCTCGCCGGCTTCGCGTCTGCCGCCGCCGGAGCGCGGTCGACGGCGGGGCGTGCCAGCTCCGCCTCGAACGCCGTGGGCCTCGGCCTGTCGACGACGGGGGTCGACACGGACACGCCCGGCAGGGAGGAGGACGAAGAAGAGGAGGCGGGGGACGGGGACGTGGAGGCCGGTCTGGCCAAGAAGCAGTTCTGGCAGAGGTTCTGCGTGGCCGGGTTGCCGGGGAAGCCGCAGCTGTTGGCGCAGAGCGTGATCTCCGGCGCCCGCAGCTCCGTGGGCTCCTCCTGCTTGTGATCGCGCTGCGCCATGGCACGTAAAACACGCACGCACGCACGGCCGGGAGGTGTCTGGGCTTGCTGGCTGGCTGGCTGGATCGGCGCCGGCCGGGAGGAGGTCCGGGCGTCGTGCGCGGTGCGGAAGAGATCGGGAGGCCGATGCGAGGGGAGGGGAGGAGAATTGGGTGGGCGTGGGGAATGGAGGGGAGGTCGGGTCCCTTTTATCGGGGCAAGGCGAGGCCGGAGACGGGGACGCGCTCCCCCGAGGACGCGACAACGACCCGCCCAGCTGCCGTCTCCGCGTCCTGGGTTGGGGATTTCCGGTTTTGGCCTCGCGTGGCCCGGGCGCTCGCGTGGATTGGCGACGCTGCCCTCCGTTTCGGTCGAAAAGGCGCGCCCGTTTGGGCTCTCCCTCCATGGAAAAAACGTGAGCGACGTGCGCCGCCCGTGGCCGCGGGTGGAGGAAGGGTCGGGTCAGCTAGGCTGGATGGATGGATGGATCCAGAGGGGCGCCGGCCGGAGCGCGTACATTTCGTCGTGGCCGTGCGTGGCGTGGGTGCGGGGCGGGGGTAGGATGGTCAGGTGGCGCTTCGTGGGCACGGACGGGTTGTCCGTGTGTGTGTCGTGTGCTGGTTGGCCCCGCACGGCCGCGCCGTGTGGGGGAGCAAGTAGCCGCCGCCCGAAGCTGACCGAAAGCGGAAGATGGCTTGGAATTTGGGAGGAAACCACCACGGACCAAACCATCGGGCGCGTCGGCTTATTGGGGGTTGGAACTTGGAAGGCTTCTTCCATACGTACCGTGCCATAGCCCGCACGTTGCGGCCAGGGTCGGGATAAAATTAAGCTGGCTCGGCGCCCCGTCCTTGTCCGGGCTCTGAGCTGAGCTGTCCGGATTAGCACGGCCGTACCTCTCTTCAGCGCTCGCCCTTCGTTTATCTTCTCCTTCCTAATAGAAAATTGCTAGACGAGAATACTCAATCACGACCCAACTTGAGGGTCGACATGTCAAACTCGTGGATAGTTGCTAGTACTAACCCTTTTTCTTTTTGTAAACAGAAAATACGGCTCCCTTAGCTAGTCTTCTTATGCTGAATTCGGTAGGGGACGACGGCTAATCAGGAACAGACAGGTCAACAGCAGCCAACTGGATAAGCGAGCAGATTCTCTCGGCCGGCCGGGGAAACAGCAGCCGCACTAACCCAAGGCCGCAGACGTATCATTTCCGCGGCAGGCTAATCACACGGCCGATGCATGTTTGTCTAGCTAAGCTAAACGTAGAGGAGGTTGGGAGGCGGCTGTGCCCGTGACGATGCGGATTAAATGTGCACGCTGCCGACAGCGTTCTTGACCGGTCCGCACCACCTCCCGACCGGCCACCAGCCAACGCAAACCGGTGTTTTCCATACCAGACATGGTTGATTGGTTCGTTGCATCATTGGATCTGCTATGGTTCTGGATCAAGGCTGGTCATGATATTGTATGATACTATCTTATTAATGCATAGTATCATGTGTTAGTATCATATATTAATATTTATTTATTGTCATATATGACATATTGTAGCATATCATTTACTATGATACGGTATCATGATATGATACTCAACTTCCTGTTTTTTTATTTAATTTTATGTCATCTCATCAAGATTATTTAATTGACATGCATAATACTAATTATGATATTCTCATTACAACCAGCCTAATTCAACTCGGACCGGTGTTTCTTTGTACGTGGTTGATTCCGTCGTCGCGACACTTGCTTTGCCATGATTCCAGCTTAGTTTAACCAAGTGTGGGGTGCCACGTACGCAACATTTTCGTTGAGGGGCTGGCGCGTGTCTAGAAGAAAGCTGACACGTACACGGCCCGAATGCCCGACACGTCAAGGAGGTTTAATGCTGGCCGGGATTCTCCTGCAGGGCCGTTTTCTGTCGACGAATAATATCCTAGCTTTTATAGCTTCGAGTGCATGAGGGCCGGAGAACGTCCGGCCGGTCCCTTGATGCGTACATTTGGATTGTTAATCAGGCGACACGTCACCAAGCATGGCGAATCGTATGGCTGGCTGGGACCGAACATGTGTGTCCCGAAAGGAGGAAATATCTTTCTTTTGGTGTGGAGTACCCTGTAAAGCAGAATCGTCTTTCGGCTCGCCTTTCATTCAGTGGTAGTCCAACGGCGCACTGGCCACAGCTACTCTGCTGCTCTCTTTCGGACAGGAGTCAGGTTTACTGGAGTACTAGACGCGGCGATCCTGAATCTTCTCCTAGTGTGTGTGGTGTGATCTGGTCGTCGCCATGGCTATGCACAGTCACAGCCGGCCACTTAGCACGGGCTCGGGTGCAACACGCGGCGCACTACAAGAAGGCTCTAGTTTCTCCTAGTCATCTTCACAAACTCTCAGCCACTACTGCCCCTGTGAGGTGAAAATGGACAAAAGTGACCATTTTTTAAAACTTAAACACAAAATGGTTTCAATTTAAAAATATTTTTAAAAATGATCATTTTTGCATGTTGTTCGGAGACACAAAATGGTTTCAATTTAAAAATATTTTTAAAAATGATCATTTTTGCATGTTGTTCGGAGCTAGGACGTCAATGCTAGATAGCATCATGCCCCAGGGCTAGGGCGTTGTGCTATTTCACGTGGCGTCCTCTCCAGTGGCGACGCCACGGTAGGGGCCAGTATGGTCGACCGTCCCGGATAGCCGAAAACAGTGTATACAGGAAATACGGTTCATTTTGTACATAGGTCAATACATGTGGAATTTACGATGGATAGAACGGCCACCCCAAGCCCCGTCCATAACCCCAAACTACCCCTCCGTTTCTAAATATAAGCCTTTTTAGAGATTTCAATACGGATCACATACTCTCTCCGTTTCTAAATATAAGTCTTTTTAAAGATTTCATTACAGACTACATATGGAGCAAAATGAATCTACACACTAAAATATGTTTATATACATCCGTATATAGTCCGTAGTGAAATCTTTAAAAAGATTTATATTTAGGAACGTGAGTAGTTAGCATGAGAACACCACCCACGAAAGGCGGTAAGAGCATCTACAACCGGACCCGTCATATCCGTCTCAAACGTCCGGACAGGCCGTCCGGTCAATGACCGATCACAAAAACGCGACCCAAACGGACCTCTCAAACCCGCTTCAAACGCCCGGGCTGACTCGCACACCTCATATCCAGCCCCAAATCCAGGGCGGGAGGCCTAGTCACGTCCGGGCGCGTCTGTCACGTCCTAGCTGACAGGCCTGGCCCACCACCGACCCCACCGCTGTCCCACAAAAACCTCACTCCGTCCTCTTCGGATCTGGAGCGTCACCGCAGCTTCCACGCCGGCGCAACGCGAACGCCGGAGTTGAACCCTCCCGACCCGCACGCAGCTCCACCAGGACTGCGTAGTCCGCACCGGCCCCGCACCGCCTTCTTCCCCCGCCGACCGCTCCTCCACACGGGCAGCGATGGGTGCTAGTGTCCGTGCCGTCGGCCCGCACGCGCACTCCGGAATCGGAGGCGCGAGCCGCCTACCGTGAGAGACAACGGGCAAGGAAGAGGGGAGCGACGGAGCAGTCCGCACGCCGCGGGATGCCGGCGGAGCCCGACGAGGACGAACGCCTCCTTGCCTGGGTGTACCGTCGGTCCACCATGAAGACGAAGACGGACACTCGGCACCTCCGGCAAAAGAACGTCAAGGCGCTCCGGCTTGCTATCGAGCAGTCGAAGCGCGATGCGAAGGAGGTAGCGGCCATCGAATGAATGATTCAAGCATCAGGAATCCATGTTAGTAGTTCTGTGTGACGTTTATGTTATATTTTGTGATTTTTGTTGTTACATCACCTACTTGTCGAGAATCTCGGAACTGTTCCGAATCATTGGTTATGTTAATTTTCTAGTGCATCTGGCTTCATATTTGAATTGTATGAGGTTTGGTTCAACGGACTTGCATTTTTCATTCAAAAAATGTATACCTTAAATGTTTCGTCCTGGCTAAGTTTAATTTCTGGATCCGTCACTGGTCCTCTCTAGCATGACGCGTTAACCTCCGGCATCATGTAAAAGATGACCATTTTGTGAAATATTTTAAGATTAGTTTCATTTTGTGTTGAAGTTCAGTTTTGTTCATTTTCACCGCTGTGAGCACTCGAGTTTCTTCCTCTCTGAAAACAACACCTGTGATGATGATTTGACTCCTGCTGCTGCTTGGCGCAGCTGCTGCCACCGCGCGCGATGCGCGGGTGCACCAAATCCGAACTGAGCATCAAAGTGGAAGCTGCCAAGAACATGACAGGTCCAGCAATTTGAACAATGGATATTGTGAATTTACAGAATTTGATCGATGGACGTCGTGAATTTACAGTATTTACACATCGGTAACAGAGAGCGAGCATCCTCTGCTACTACTGCTCTTCTCCCTCGGCCGGGGAGGGCCCCGGCACGCGGTCGGCGAGCGCGAGGCCGTCGCAGATCCTCTCGACGACCTCCTTCCCCTTGGCCGCGTTCTGCAAGAAACTCTCCGCGCACCGCCGCTCCACCATCTCGGCGACCGTGGCCGACACGGCCGCCAGCGGCGCGCACCGGATGCTCGTCTCCTGCGTGAACACCGTCCACTCGTCCGGCCGCTCCGGGTGGGGCGCGTAGCTGCACCGCTCCTCCACGTCCACCAGCCGCCGGAAGGTGGCGTTGCGGGAGACCACCCGCATGGCGCGCGCGGGCGCGTCCACGGCGGTGCGCTCGACGCAGAGCACCACGTCTCCGACGCCGGCAGCGGCCGCGAGGGGGCGAAGGAGGAAGGGGAGCGGCGGGGGCCGGCCCGCGATGGCGCGCACGGCGTGGAGCCGGCCGGCGCGCGCGTCGACGCCCCGGGACAGCGTCTGCACGTCCAGGATGTGGGAGAGCGGCGCCGCGCGCGCCGCCGGGTCGGTGAACTTGCGCCACGCCGCCGCGGTGACCCGGTGCCAGGGGTGGAGGTACACGTGCTCCTGCGTGTACGAGACCACCATTGCCGTTGCCGTGCCGCGACGAGATCCAAGGAGAAGGCTGGACGGCGAGGTAGAAGGAGAGAGCGATGGAGATGGACCGATGGGGAGGGAAGGGATCTAGGACAGCTACAGGAAGCAATCGTGGCCAAGGGGAAAGAGCGTACGCATCCGAACCATGAGAGGAATATCCGGATTCATCTGAGGGAGGAGATTTTTTGTAAGAAAATCGGCGGGCAGAGGATGCAAGTTTTCTCTTTCGAAATGGGCTACCGGGTACTTTCCTCGAATTTAGGGCTCGATAAAATGCCCCAAGGGCATGTACAATTGAAAATAAAATAATTTTATCTTAAGTCTTGCATATAATTTTAAAGATGACAAATATATATTTATACCGGGTCATTTTTTACCTTATCTTCAATAACTAACTATTTCTAAAAATATGATGACACATATTATACTAAGATATCATCTTTTGTTTTTTCTTAAATAAGAAAAGACAAACATTTTCTTATAAGTTTTTTTCCTTCACGTCATCATTTATTCTATGTGACATTCCTAAAATAACATCATTGTACATGCCCTAAAATGCGCATTGGGCATCATCGTTCGGTCGGATGGCTGGCTCGCCCGTTTTATTTTTCTCGGCTAGCTCAGGGAAGATCCCCTAAAGAAAAGGCTAGCTCAGGGAAGAAAACGATCAATGACTTTTTTTGGTTTTAAAAATAGCCCTGAAACAAAATAGTTCATGTAGATTTAAAAAAAAATCCTTAGTTATGAATATGTTCATCGGCTTAATTTTTTTCATGATTTTTGTTAAAAAATCATGAATTTACAACTCTTTCATGAGCTTTTGAAAATGTTCAGGACTTTTGAAAAAAATAAATTACAAAGCAGGAAAAAATGTCCACAAATCAAAAAATATTGAAAAATATAAAAAATCACTAGTTTGAAAAGTGTTCATGAATTAAAGAAATATTCATAAATTTGAAAATATTCATGATTTATGTAAAATGTTTCACAACTAAGAAATGGTTGGAAAGAAATATATTTTTTGGAAAAATCCCAAAAAGCAACAAAAAAGAAGGAAAAAATGGAAGAAATAATGAAAAACATTCGGAGTGGAACATCCTGGTACTTTCCTAAAACCAGGTGAAAAACAGAAAGCAATGTGTTTCATGGGCCGGTCGGAAGAACATGCTCGGGCGGTTGCGCGTTAAGGAACTTGCTCCTCGCGTGGAGAGAATCCTCATCATCAAGGACCAGGAAGAGTATTTCTATACAAACTTGAGTATGGAGAAGTCTAAGAAGGATCTTGTCGAGTCCAAGTGGGCATCGGGGGACATAGCATCGTGACATGGCAAGGCAAAATTGCATCAAGTGGAGTCATGTTTCTCGAACGTGCATTGTGAGCTTGCCATTGAGGTGGCATCGTGCGCTGAGACACACGAGGCATTATCATCTTGCTCAAGGTTTCTTCAAGACGAGTCCCATTGACTGCTCTTTTTTCTAGTGAAGAAGCCCAAAGTTAGGTGACGAAGGTCGTTTTCGCCAAGGGTGAGGTGTCCACATTGAGGTTCAAGATGACTTGGGTGATGAAGAGATGTTTATGCGGGGGTGAGAGTGGCTGAGTTGGAGGTGTTGGAGATATACCCTAAAGGCAATCATGTATGATGATATTTTCTATGTGTTTATGAATAAAGATGGTCCTTGGACATTATCATTGATGTGTATTAACAAGTATGTGACTTGTTTATGAGACTATGCATTGTATGATGACTGTCCTAAATGGTCCCTAGTCGAAAGGGTTGTGTGGACGCACAACAAGTTAGACTAGCATATGACATGGTGGATGGTCCGGTCTCACTGACCATGTAGCATTGGATGCTAGCCGGATAATATGGACTCTGAAAGGTCTGGTCGGATTCGACGTAGTCGGATCCGACCCGAGATAAGGTCTGAGTTGGACAACCCAACTATGAGACGCAACAATAGGTCATCTGTGAGTCTCTAGTACAACATACGTTCTATGTCCTAAGACCCGAGATGGCGCATGTACTCGGGATGGTGACTGACTTGCTTTGGGCCGACCAAACACTGCTTCATAACTGAGTAGTTACAAAGGTAGGTTTCGGGCTTGTCCAGAACCATGCTCCGAGACATGGTCGAGCAAGATGGGATTTGCCCCTCCGATCAGGAGAGATATACTCTGGGCTCCTCGGGTGATCCGACCTGGATAAGCATGGCCATGCGATGAGGATTATGAGATAATCCGAAGTGTTGGTCGGATTCACTGGAACGAGAAAGAGGTCGTGCTGCAACAAGGATGACCATGTCGCCTTGTGCATGACAACATATATCGTGTGGCAAAGGGAATAGAAATGTGAAGTACATGTTCGCCTAACCAGCTTCATCAG
Source organism: Hordeum marinum (assembly GCA_022496015.1). NCBI lineage: Eukaryota > Viridiplantae > Streptophyta > Magnoliopsida > Poales > Poaceae > Hordeum > Hordeum marinum. The sequence continues at coordinate 338,987,101 of CM039676.1, read as the reverse complement.
ACACTTGGACAGAGATGCCTTGCTAGAGGCCGCTACCGACTGGTCAAGCCGGATGTGATCTGACTCGCGACTAAGTGAACGAGAACCTAAGGGGTCGCGCGCTTAAGGGAAGGAACACATGGGCTTTAGGATCTGTGCGAGGCCCAAGAGTTGAGCCCGCGCCGGATGCCTATATATAGTGGAGATGCGGCACACCCATCCGGTTGATTGCTTCGGTGCCACCATTAGGGCTTTGCATGTGTTGCAACTAGCCACCTCCACTCGCCACCACCGACTGTGTGATCGGACCTAGCAGTCCGCCGCACGGTGTTCCTCCTGCACGCACGGATACCGTTAGAGGCGGTGCACCTGCGTCGCTCTGGCAAACCTGTACGCGGGATCCGACGATCGGTGGTTCGAGGAAGATCAGATCTGTTGTTCGTGGGAGATCGAACGAGGAGGAGACGGACCACACGAACACGCTGCCCCAACTCTACTTCCACTGCATGGCACTGCGCGTCTAGTGGTAACGATGTGTGATCCATCTCCGTAGCATGTTCTTGGCTGTTCTACGCATAGGAATTTTTTCTATTTGCATGTGATGCACCTACGGTAGAACCCAACAGGATGCTCCCATATCTACTTCTATGGGGGCTTCAAGACCCTAAGCAGAGTCTCGGGGCATGGGAGATGTCCTCAAAACCCACATTTCTGGTTTCCAAGATGTCTTAGTTAAACTAAAGTGTCGAGACCCGACGACACTTACTCCATGCAAGATGGTGATGGAGGTAAGCCAGATTATTTCTTCAAAGGTGTGCCAAGCAGGCCGTGCCATGAGGATATACGATCATATCGTGGATACACAGTTTGTAGCTCATGTATTGCACCCCGCATGTTTGTTGGATATGCCAGTTTAGTGGCATGGGAGAAGCCCCTACCCCGACTTCGCATGCATACATTCGGAGGCAATGCAAGTTTCTGTGGCGACGACCTTTACCGTCTTGCTACATCTAGAGAGATCCGCTCGTGACTGAGCCGAGTCATTGGAGCTCCCATGAATGGAGTGTTAGTGTTGGGGAACGTTGCATGGGAAAAACAAAAAAATTCCTACGCACACGCAAGATCTATCCATGGTGATGAGCAACTACGAGAGGGAGAGTGGATCTACATACCCTTGTAGATCGCTAAGCGGGAAGCGTTAAGAAACACGGTTGGTGTAGTCGAACGTCTTCACGATCCAAATCACCGAGCATCCCGCGATCTCACCACGATCCGTCCCGCGATCTAATCACGATCTGTCCCGCGAACTCATCACGATTCGTCCCGCCATCTCATCATGATCCGTCTCGCGATCTTGATCACGGTCCTTCCGATCTAGCGCCAAACGGACGACACCTCCCCGTTCAGCACACGTACAGCTTGATGACGATCTCCGCCTTCTTGATCCAGCAAGAGGGAGCGGAGAGGTAGACGAGTTCTCCGGCAGCGTGACGACGCTGCGGCGATGGTGGTGGAGCAATTCCGGCAGGGCTTCGCCTAAGCACTGCAGAAAACCGATCTAGAGGAGAAACTATGCACTAGAGGAACGGGTAGCACGTGGCTGAAAATCTTGTGCAAAACCCCTAAAACCCTCTAGTATATATAGGAGGAGAGGAGGAGGAGGCTTGGCTCCCAAGGATCCAACCCTTGGGTCGGCCGAACCAGGAGGGAGGAGTCCTCCTCCTCCACTCCTAGTAGGATTAGGACTCCTTCCTAATTTAGCCCTTTTGCCTTTTTCCACCTTTTTTCCTTTTCGGCTTTTTCTTCCCAGCCGCATGGGCCCTTTGTGGGACTTCCTCCAGCCCACTAAGGGCTGGTATTCATCCTCCCACAGCCCATGTAGCCTCTTGGGTCGAAATACCCCTCCCGATGGTCTCCCGGTACACTCCCGGCACTCCCGGTACACTACCGATGAGCCCGAAACTTTTCCGGCGACCAAAATAGGACTTCCTATATATCAATCTTTACCTACGTACCATTACGGAGCTCCTCGTGACGTCTGGGATCTCATCCAGGACTCCAAACAACCTTCGGTAACCACCATACATAACTCTGTACTACCGAAACGTCACCGAACCTTAAGTGTGCAGACCCTGCGGGTTCGAGAACTATGTAGACATGACCGAGACACCTCTATGGTCAATAACCAATAGCGGGACCTGGATGCCCATATTGGTTCCTACATATTCTATGAAGATCTTTATCGGTCGAACCTCTATGTCAAGGATTCAGTTAACCCCGTATGATGTTCCCTTTGTTCTTCGGTATGTTACTTTCCCGAGATTCGATCGTCGGTATCTCCATACCTAGTTCAACCTCGTTACCGGCAAGTCTCTTTACTCGTTTCGTAATACAAGATCCTGTGACTAAAACTTAGTCACATTTCTTTCAAGGTTTATTGTGATGTTGTATTACCGAGTGGGCCCTGAGATACTTCTCTGTCACATAGAGTAACAAATCCCAGTCTTGATCCATGCCAACCCAACAAACACCCTCGGAGATACCTGTAGAGCACCTTCATAGTCACCCAGTTACGTTGCGACGTTTGATACACACAAGGTACTCCTCTGGTGTCAGTGAGTTGCATGATCTCATGGTCATAGGAACAAATACTTGACATGTAGAAAACAGTAGCAATAAACTGACACGATCATATGCTACGTTTGTAGTTTGGGTCATGTCCATCACATCATTCTCCTAATGATGTGATCCCGTTATCAAATGACATCACATATCAATGGCTAGGAAACCTTGACCATCTTTGACCAACGAGCTAGTTCACTAGAGGCATACTAGGGACAAAGTGTTGTCTATTTACCCACACATGTAGTGTGTTTCCAATCAATACAATTATAGCATGGATAATAAACGATTATCGTGAACAAGGAAATATGATAATAACTAATTTATTTTTGCCTCTAGGGCATATTTCCAACAGTTTCCCACTTGCACTAGAGTCAATAATCTAGTTCACATCATCATGGGATTCGCATTGTTATGAATCTAACACCCAATGAGTTCTGGGGCTCGATCATGCTTTGCGTGTGAGAGAGGTCTTATAGTCAACGGGTCTGCGACATTTAGATCCGTGTGTACTTTGCAAATATCTATGTCAAACCGTAAACACTGCTACAACACTCCACTTGGTACTATTCCAAATGGCTGCTCCACTATACGTATCCAGATTGCTACTACGAGTCATCCAGATTGGTGTTAAAGCTTGCATCGACGTAACTCTTTACGACGAACTCTTTATCACCTCCATAATCGAGAAACATCTCCTTAGTCTTTTAGTTACTAAGGATAATCTTGACCGCTGTCCAGTGATCCACTCCTGGATCACTTTTGTACCCCTTGACAGACTCATGGCAAGGCACACACCAGGTGCGGTACACAGCATGGCATAATATAGAGCCTATGGCTAAGGCATAGGGGGAGATGTTCATCCTTTCTCTTTCTTCTGCCATTGTCGAGCTTTGAGTCTCACTCAACTTCACACCTTACAAATCAGGCGAGAACTCTTTCTCTGACTGGTCCATTTTGAACTCTTTCAAAATCTTGTCAAGGTATGTACTCATTGAAAGTCTCATCAATCATCTTGATCTATCTCTATAGATCTTGATGCTCAACAATTAGGTAGCTTTATCCCGGTCTTCCTTTGAAAAACTCTTTTCAAACAACCATTTATGCTTTCCAGAAATTCTACATCATTTGCGATCAACAATATGTCAACCACATATGCTTACTAGAAAACCTATAGTGCTCCCACTCACTTTATTGTAAATACAAGTTTCTCATAAACTTTGTATAGACTCGAAAACTTTGATCACCTCATCAAAGTGTATATTCCAACTCCGAGATGCTTGCTTCAGTTCATAGAAGGATCACTGAAGCTTGCACACCTTTTAGCATCCTTAGGACTGACAAAACCTTCTGGTTGTATCTCATACAACCTTAAGGAAGGAAACAATGTTTTGGCATCCATCTGCCAGATTTCATAATCGAAATATGCAGCAACTGCTAACATAATTCCAACAGACTTTAGCATTGCTACGAGTGAGAAAGTCTCATCGCAGTCAACTCCTTGAACTTGGCGGAAGCTACTTTGCTACAAGTCGAGCTTTATAAATGGTGACATTCACCATCAGCGTCTGTCTTCATCTTAAAGGTCCATTTGTACTCAACGACCTGCCGTCCAACGAGCAAGTCTACCAAAGTCTATACTAGGTTTTCATACATGGATGCTTTTCCGGATTTCATGGCCTCCAACCATTTGTCGGAATTTGGACCCATCATCGCTTATCCATAGCTCGTAGGTTCATCGTTGTCCAACAACATGACCTCCAAGACAGGGTTGTCGTACCGCTCAGGAGCAGTACACATCCTTGTCGACCTACGAGGTTCGATAGTAACTTGATCCGAAGCTTCATGATCATCATCATTTACTTCCTCTTCAACTGACGTAGGTTCCACAAAAACATCTTTCTGTGCTGCGCTACTCTCTGGTTGAAACAAAGGTTCAAAAAACTCATCAAGTTCTATCTTCCTCCCACTCAATTCTTTCGAGAGAAACTCTTTCTCGAGAAAGGACCCAATTTTAGCAACAAACACTTTATGCTTGGATCTGAGATAGAAGGTTTACCCAACTGTTCTTAGGGTATTCTATGAAGATGCATTTGTCCGCTTTGGGTTCGAGCTCATTAGGTGAAAACCTTTTTTCACATAAGTGTTGCAGCCCCAAACATTAAGAAATGACAGCTTAGGTTTCTATCAAACCATATGGTGTCATCTCAACGGATTTAGATGGTGCCCTATTTAAAGTGAATGTAGTTGTCTCTAATGCATAACCCCAAAATTATAGTAGCAAAACGATAATAGACATCATAGCACGCACCATATCCAATAGAGCACGACTATGACGTTCGGACACACCATCACGCTATGGTGTTCCAGGTGGCGTGTGTTGTGAAACAACTTTCACATTGTCTAAAGTTGTATGCCAAACTTGTAACTCAGATATTCACCTCCACGATCATTGTTGGAAATATGCCCTAGAGGCAATAATAAATTAGTTATTATCATATTTCCTTGTTCATGATAATTGTTTATTATCCATGCTATAATTGTGTTGATGGGAAACTCAGATACATGTGTGGATACATAGACAACACCATGTCCCTAGTATGCCTCTAATAGACTAGCTCGTTGATCAAAGATGGCTATGGTTTCCTGGTCATGGACATGAATGTCATTTGGTAACGAGATTGCATCATTAGGATAATGATGTGATGGATAAGACCCAAACTACAAACGTAGCATATGATCGTGTTAGTTTATTGCTACTGTTTTCTACATGTCAAGTATATGTTCCTATGACCATGAGATCATGCAACTCACTAACACCGGAGGAGTACCATGTGTGTATCAAACTTCGCAACGTAACTGGGTGACTATAAATATGCTCTACAGGTATCTCCGAGGGTGTCTGTTGGGTTGGCATGGATCAAGACTGGGATTTGTTACTTCGTGTGATGGAGAGGTATCGCAGGTCCCACTCGATAATACAACATCACAATAAGCCTTGCAAGCAATGTGACTAAGTGTTAGTCATGGGATCTTGTATTACGGAACTAGTAAAGAGACTTGCCGGTAACGAGGTTGAACTAGGTATGGAGATACCGATGATCGAATCTCGGGCAAGTAACATACCGAAGAACAAAGGGAACATCATACGAGATTAACTGAATCCTTGACATAGAGGTTCGACTGATAAAGATCTTCGTAGAATATGTAGGAACCAATATGGGCATCCAGGTCCCGCTATTGGTTATTGACCGTAGAGATGTCTCGGCCATGTCTACATAGTTCTCGAACCCGCTGGGTCTGCTCACTTAAGGTTTAGTGACGTTTTGGTAGTATAGAGTTATGTATGGTGGTGACCAAAGGTTTTTCGGAGTCCCATATGAGATCCTGGATGTCACGAGGAGCTCCAGAATGGTCCGGAGGTAAATATTGATATATAGGAAGTCCTATTTTGGTCACCGGAAAAGTTTCGGAGTCATCGATAGTGTACCGGGAGTGCCGGTAGTGTACCGGGAGACCATCGGGAGGGGTATTTCGACCCAAGAGGCTACATGGGCTCTGGGAGAGTGAATATCATCCCTTAGTGGGCTGGTGGAAGTCCCACACAAAGCCCATGCGGCTAGGGAGAAAAGGCCCAAAGAGAAAAGGTGGAAAAAGGCAAAAATACGGTGAATCCTAGTCCTACTAGGATTGGAGGTGGATTCCACCTCCTCCCCTTGGTTCGGCCGACTCCTAGAGGCTTGGCCCTTGGGCCAAGCCTCCTCCTCTCTTCCTCTTATATATACTGCAGGGTTTAGGGTTTTTGGACAGATTTTCTGCCACGTGCTGCCCGTTCCTCCAGTGCATAGTTTCTCCTCTAGATCAGTTTTCTGCAGCGCTTAGGCGAAGCCCTGCCGGAATTACTCCACTACCATTGCCGCAGCGCCGTCACGCTGCCGAAGAACTCGTCTACCTCTTCGCTCCCCCTTGCTGGATCAAGAAGGCGGAGATCTTCATCGAGTTGTACGTGTGCTCAACACGGAAGTGCCGTACGTTCGGCGCTAGATCGGAAGGACCGTGATCAAGATCACGAGACAGATCATGATGAGTTCACGGGACGGATCATGATGAGTTTGCGGGACGGATCGTGATTGGATCGCAAGACGGATCATGATGAGTTCGCAGGACGGATCGTGATTGGGTCGCAGGACGGGTCATGATGAGATCGCGGGACGCTCGGCGATTTGGATCGCGAAGACGTTCGACTACACCAACCGCGTTTCTTAACGCTTCCCGCTTAGCGATCTATAAGGGTATGTAGATCCACTCTCCCTCTCGTAGATGCTCATCACCATGGATAGTTCTTGTGTGTGCGTAGGAATTTTTTTGTTTCCCATGCGACGTTCCCCAACAGTGGCATCATGAGCTAGGTCTATGTGTAGATGAGATCTCGAGTAGAACACAAAGAGTTTGTGGCCGTTGATGCTTAGATTGCTTCCTCCCTTGGTCGGATTTTGGTTCAGAGGTATTGTGAGATGAAGCGGCCCGGACCAACATTACTTATACGCTTACGAGAGACCGGTTCCCTCGACCGCAACTTGTTGCATAGATGGCTTGCGGGTACCAGTTTCTCTCACTTTAGTTTAATCGGATTCGACAAAGGCGGTCCTTGAGAAGGTTGAAAAGCATCTAGTGTATCACCGTTGTGGTTTTTGCATAGATGAGAATTGTTCTTGCTAGATACCCGTAGCAGCCACGTAAAACATGCAACAACAATTAGAGGACGTCTAACTTGTTTTTGCAGGGTATGTTGTGATATGATATGGCCAATTACATGATGCGATATATGTGATGTATGAGATGATCATGTGATGTATAGATTATGACGACTTGCATGTCGATGAGTACGGCAACCGGCAGGAGCCATAGGGTTGTCTTTAATTATTGTATGACCTGCGTGTCAATCATTAAGCGCTATGTAATGCTTTACTTTATCGCTAAACAGTAGCGATAGTAGTAGAAGCATGTTGGGCGCGACAACCCCGATGGCGACACGTTGATGGAGATCAAGATGATGGAGATCATGGTGTCTTGCTGGTGACGATGGAGATCATGCCGGTGCTTTCAAGATGGAGATCAAAATCACAAGTTCATGGCCATATCATGTCACTTATGATTTGCATGTGATGTTAATCCTTTTATGCACCTTGTTTTGCTTAGGACGAAGGTAGCATTATAAGGTGACCCTCAATTAAATTTCAAGATGAACTGTGTTCTCCCCGAGTGTGCACCGTTGCGAAAGTTCGTCGTGTTGAGACACCACGTGATGATCAGGTGTGATAGACTCTACGTTCACATGCAACGGGTGCAAGCCAGTGTTGCACATGCAGAACACTCGGGTTAAACTTGACGAGCCTAGCATGTACAGACATGGCCTCGGAACACAAGAGACCGAAAGGTCGAACATGAGTCATATAGTAGATATGATCAACATGATGATGTTCACCATTGAAACCACCTCAACTCACGTCATGATCGGACTTGAGTTGGTGAATTTGGATCATGTATCACTCGAATGACTGGAGGGATGTCAATTTGAGTGGGAGTTCTTAAGTAATATGATTAATTGAACTCATTATCATGAACATAGTCAGTAGTGTCTTTGCAAACTGTGTTGTAGATTACTAGCTCACGCTGTAGCTCCCTTGAATTTTTATATGTTCCTAGAGAAATAGAGTTGAAAGATGATGGTAGCAATATTGCGGACTAGCTCCATGATCTGAGGATTATCCTCATTGCTGCATAGAAGGCTTATGTCCTTAATGCACCGCTCGGTGCGCCAACCCCTCTAGTGTTGTTTGTAGATGTTGTGAACATCTGACAGGCACGTCCTGATAACTACTTGATAGTTTAGTGCGTCATGCATTACGGCTTAGAATTGAGGCTCCGAAACATTTTGAATGTCATAGAATATATGAGATGTTCTAAGAGCTGAAATTAGGATCTCAGGCTGATGCCCGTGTTGCAAGATATGAGATCTCCAACAAGATTCTTTGCGTGTAATATGAAAGAGAATACCTCAATCGTTGAGCATGTGCTCAGATTGTCTGGGTGCTACAATAGCTTGAGTCAAGTGGGAGTTGATCTTCCAGATAAGATAGTGATTGATATAGTTCTCCAAGTCACTGTCACTAAGCTACTAGAACTTGGTGATGAACTATAAAATGCCAAGGATAGAAATAATTATCCCTGAGCTGTTCGCGATGTTTGACACCGCGAAGGTAGAAATCAAGAAGGAGCGTCAAGTGTTGATGGTTAGTCAAACCACTAGTTTCGAGAAGGGCAGGAGCAAGGAGGGAAAACTTCATGGATAGCAAGTCAGTTGCTGCTCCAGTGGAGCAACCCAAAGTTGAACCCAAACCCGAGACTAAGTGCTTTGATTATGAGGAGAGCGGTCGCTGAAGCGGAACAACCCTAGATACTTGGTAGATAAGAAGGCTGGCAACGTCGACAGAAGTATATTTGATATACGTGTTATTTATGTGTACCTTGCTAGTACTCCTAGTAGCACCTGGGTATTGGATACCGGTTTGGTTGCTAAATGTTCGTAACTCGAAATAAAAGCTACGGAATAAACGGAGCACTAGCTAAGGGTGAGGTGACGATGTGTGTTGGAAATGTTTCCAAGGTTGATGTGATCAACATCGCACGCTCTCTCTACCTTCGAGATTAGTGACGAACCTAAATAAATGTTATTTGGTGTTTTGCGTTGAGCATGAACGTGATTAGATCATGTTTATTGCAACACTGTTATTCATTTAAGTTAAAGAATAATGGTTATTCTGTTTACATGAATAATACCTTCAATGGTCATGCATCCAGTGAGAATGGTTTGTTGAATCTTGATCATAGTAATACACATGTTCATAACATTGATGCCAAAACATACAAAGTTAATAATGATAGTACCACATACTTGTGGCACTGCCGCTAAATGTCATATTTGTATAAAGTGCATGAAGAAACTCCATGCTGATGGATCTTTGGACTCATTCGATTTCAAATCGGTTGAGAAATGCGAACCATGCCTCTTGGGCAAGATGACTTAGGACCCCGTTTTCTAGTTTGATGGAGCGGGCAAGTGATTTATTGGAAATGATACATGTTGATGTATGCAATCCAATCAGTCTTGTAGCATGCGGTGGATATCGTTATTTTCTTACCTTAACTGATGATTTGAGTAGATAATAGTGTATATTTACTTAATCATACGCAAGTCTGAATCGTTTGAAAAAGTTCAAGCAAATTCAGAGTGAAGTTTATGATCATCGTGATAGGAAGATAAAATGTCCGGGATATGATCGTGGAGGTGAATATCTGAGTTACGAGTTTGGTATACAGCTTAAGACAATGTGAAAGTTGTTTCACAACTCACGCCACCTATAACACCATAGTGTGATGGTGTGTCCGAACGTCATAGTCATGCTCTATTGGATATGGTGCAAATTATGATGTCTCTTATCCTTTTACCACTATCGTTTTGGGGTTATGCATTAGAGACAACTACATTCACTTTAGATAGGGCACCATCTAAATCCGTTTAGATGACACCGTGTGAATTATGGTTTGATAGAAACCTAAGCTGTCATTTCTTAATGTTTGGGGCTGCAACACTTATGTGAAAAAGGGTTTTCACCTAATGAGCTCGAACCCAAAGCGGACAAATGCATCTTCATTGAATACCCTAAAGACAGTTGGGTAAACCTTCTATCTCAGATCCAAGCATAAAATGTTTGTTGCTAAAACTGGGTCCTTTCTCGAGAAAGAGTTTCTCTCGAAAGAATTGAGTAGGAGTAAGATAGAACTTGATGAGGTTATTGAAACCTTTGTTTCAACCAGAGAGTAGCGCAGCGCAGAAAGATGTTTCTGTGGAACCTACGTCAGTTGAGGAGGAAGTAAATGATGATGATCATGAAGCTTCGAATCAAGTTACTATCGAACCTCGTAGGTCGACAAGGATGCGTGCTGCTCCTGAGTGGTATGACAACCTTGTCTTGGAGGTCATGTTGTTGGACAACGATGAACCTACGAGCTATGGAAAAGCAATGATGGGCCCGGATTTCGACAAATGGTTAGAGGCCATGAAATCCGAGAAAGGATCCATGTATGAAAACCAAGTATAGACTTTGGTAGAGTTACTCGTTGCATGGTAGGTCATCGAGTACAAATGGACCTTTAAGATGAAGACATACGCTGATGGTACATGTCACCATTTATAAAGCTCGACTTGTTGCAAAGAAGTTTACGACAAGTTCAAGGAGTTGACTGCGATGAGACTTTCTCACTCGTAGCGATGCTAAAGTCTGTTGGAATTATGTTAGCAGTTGCTGCATTTTTCAATTATGAAATCTGGCAGATGGATATCAAAACATCGTTTCCTTAATGGTTTACTTGAGGAAAGGTTGTATGTGATACAACCAGAAGGTTTTGTCAGTCCTAAGTATGCTAAAAGGTGTGCAAGCTTCAGTGATTCTTTGTGAACTGAAGCAAGCATCTCGGAGTTGGAATATACACTTTGATGAGGTGATCAAAGTTTTTGAGTCTATACAAAGTTTACGAGAAACTTGTATTTACAATAAAGTGAGTGGGAACACTATAGAATTTCTGATAAGTATATGTGGATGACATATTGTTGATCGGAAATGATGTAGAATTTCTGGAAAGCATAAAAGGTTGTTTGAAAAGAGTTTTTCAAAGGAAGACCTGGATAAAGGTACCTAATTGTTGAGCATCAAGATCTATAGAGATAGATCAAGATGCTTGATGAGACTTTCAATGAGTACATACCTTGACAAGATTTTGAAAGAGTTCAAAATAGATCAGTCAGAGAAAGAGTTCTCGCCTGATTTGCGAGGTGTGAAGTTGAGTGAGACTCAAAGCTCGACAACGGCAGAAGAAAGAGAAAGGACGAATGTTGTCCCCTATGCCTTAGCCATAGGCTCTGTATAGTATGCCATGCTGTGTACCGCACCTGTGTGTGCCTTGCCATGAGTCCGTCAAGGGGTACAAGAGTGATCCAGAAGTGGATCACTGGCCAGCGGTCAATATTATCCTTAGCGACTAAAAGACTAAGGAAACGTTTCTCAATTATGTAGGTGATAAAGGGTTTGTTGTAAAGAGTTACGTCGATGCAAGCTTTAACACTAATCCGGATGACTCTTAGTAGCAATCCGGATACGTATAGTGGAGCAGCCATTTGGAATAGTTCCAAGTGGAGTGTGGTAGCAGTATTTATAGTTTGATATAGAGATTTGCAAAGTACATACGGATCTGAATGTCGCAGACCCATTGACTATAAGACCTCTCTTACATGCAAAGCATGATCGAGCCCCAGAACTCAGTGGGTGTTAGATTCATAACAATGCGAATCACATGGTGATCTGTGACGGAGAGGTATCTCAGGGCCCACTCGGTAATACAACATCACAATAAGCCTTGCAAGCAAGGTGACTAAGTGTTAGTCACGGGATCTTGTATTACAGAACGAGTAAAGAGACTTGCCGGTAACGAGGTTGAACTAGGTATGGAGATACCGACGATCGAATCTTGGGCAAGTAACATACCGAAGAACAAAGGGAACATCATAAGGGATTAACTCAATCCTTGACATAGAGGTTCGACCGATAAAGATCTTCATAGAATATGTAGGAACCAATATGGGCATCCAAGTCCCGCTATTGGTTATTGACCGTAGAGATGTCTCGGTCATGTCTACATAGTTCTCGAACCCACAGGGTCTGCACACTTAAAATTCGGTGACGTTTCGGTAGTATAGAGTTATGTATGGTGGTGACCGAAGGTTGTTAGGAGTCCCAGATGAGATCTTGGATGTCATGAGGAGCTCTGGAATGGTCCGGAGGTAAAGATTGATATATAGGAAGTCCTATTTTGGTCGCCAGAAAAGTTTCGGACTCATCGGTAGTGTACCGGGAGTGCCGGTAGTGTACCGGGAGACCTCGGGAGGGGTATTTCGACCCAAGAGGCTACTTGGGCTGTGGGAGAGTGAATACCGTCCCTTAGTGGGCTGTTGGAAGTCCCACACAAAGCCCATGCGGCTAGTGAGAAAAAGCCCAAAGAGAAAAGGTGGAAAAAGGCAAAAATAGGGTGAATCCTAGTCCTACTAGGATTGGAGGTGGATTCCACCTCCTCCCCTTGGTTCGGCCGACTCCTAGAGGCTTGGACCTTGGGCCAAGCCTCCTCCTCTCTTCCTATTATATATATACTGGAGGGTTTAGGGTTTTTGGACAAATTTTCTGCCACGTGCTGCCCATTCCTCCAGTGCATAGTTTCTCCTCTAGATCGGTTTTCTGCAGCGCTTAGCGAAGCCCTGCCAGAATTACTCCACCACCATCGCCGCAGCGCCGTCACGCTGCCGGAGAACTCGTCTACCTCTCTGCTCCCCCTTGCTGGATCAAGAAGGCGGAGATCGTCATTGAGTTGTACGTGTGCTGAACGCGGAGGTGCTGTCCGTTCGACGCTAGATCGGAAGGACCGTGATCAAGATCGCAAGACGGATCGTGATGAGTTCGCGGGACGGATCGTGATGAGTTCGCGGGACGGATCATGATTGGTTTGCGGGATGGATCATGATGATTTCATAGGACGGATCGTGATTGGATCGTGGGACGGATCATGATGAGATCGCGGGATGTTCGGCGATTTGGATCGCGAAGACGTTCGACTACACCAACCCCGTTTCTTAACGCTTCCCGCTTAGCGATCTACAAGGGTATGTAGATCCACTCTCCCTCTCGTAGATGCTCATCACCATGGATAGATCTTGCGTGTGCGTAGGAAATTTTTTGTTTCCCATGCGACGTTCCCCAACAATCATATCGTAGACATTTTTATCTTCTTGTCACGATGATCTTAAACTTCACTCTGAATTTGCTTGAACCTTTCAAATGATTCATACTTGTGTTTCATTAAGTAAATATACACTATATCTACTCAAATCATAAGTGAATCTAAGAAAATAACGATATCCACCGCACACTACAAGACTCATTCGATTGCATACATCAACATGTATCATTTCCAATAAATCACTTGCCCGCTCCATCAATCCGGAAAACGGGGTCCTTAGTCATCTTACCCAAGAGGCATGGTTCGCATGTCTCAACCGATTCGAAATCGAATGAGTCCAAAGATCCATCAGCATGGAGTTTCTTCATGCTCTTTATACCAATATGACATTTAGCGGCAGTGCCACAAGTATGTGGTACTATCATTATTAACTTTGTATCTTTTGGCGTCAATGTTATGAACATGTGTATTACTACGATTAAGATTCATCAAACCATTCTCACTGGGTGCATGACCATTGAAGGTATTATTCATGTAAACAAAATAACCATTATTCTCTAACTTAAATGAATAACCGTGTTGCAATAAACACGATCTAATCACGTTCATGCTCAACGCAAAACACCAAATAACATTTATTTAGGTTCGTCACTAATCCCGAAGGTAGAGAGAGCGTGCGATGTTGATCACATCAACCTTGGAAACATTTGCAACACACATCATCACCTCATCCTTAGCTAGTTCTCCGTTTATCCCATAGATTTTATTCCGAGTTACTAACATTTAGCAACCGAACCGGTATCCAATACCCAAGTGCTATTAGGAGTACTCGCAAGGTACACATAATTAACACGTATATAAAATATACTTCTGTCGACGTTGCCAGCCTTCTTATCTACCAAGTATCTAGGGTTGTTTCGCTTCAGCGACCGCTCTCCTCATAATCGAAGCACTTAGTCTCGGGTTTGGGTTCAACTATGGGTTGCTTCACTGGAGCAGCAACTGACTTGCCATCTATGAAGTTTCCCTCCTTGCCCTTGCCCTTCTCGAAACTAGTGGTTTTACTAACCATCAACACTTGACGCTCCTTCTTGATTTCTACCTTCGCGGTGTCAAACATCGCGAACAGCTCAGGGATCAATATTTCTATCCCTGGCATTTTATAGTTCATCACCAAGTTCTAGTAGCTTAGTGACAGTGACTTGGAGAACTATATCAATCACTATCTTATGTGGAAGATCAACTCCCACTCGATTCAAGCGATTGTAGCACCCAGACAATCTGAGCACATGCTCAACGATTGAGCTATTCTGTTTTATCTTGCAGGCAAAGAATCTTGTTGGAGATCTCATATCTCACAACACGGGCACGAGCCTGAGATCCTAATTTCAGCTCTTAGAACATCTCATATGTTCCGTGACGTTCAAAATGTTTCAGAGCCTCAATTCTAAGCCGTAATGCATGATGCACTAAACTATCAAGTAGTCATCGAAACGCGCCTATCAGATGTTCACAACATCTACAGACGACGCTAGAGGGGGTGGCGCACCGAGCGGTGCATTAAGGACATAAGCCTTTTGTGCAGCAATGAGGACAATCCTCAGATCAGGACCTAGTCTGCAATATTGCTACCATCTTCTTTGTACTCTATTTCTCTAGGAACATATAAAAATTCAAGGTAGCTACAATGCGAGCAAGTAATCTACAACATAATTTGCAAAGACACTACTGACTATGTTCATGATAATGAGTTCAATTAATCACATTACTGAAGAACTCCCACTCAAATTGACATCCCTCTGGTCATTCGAGTGATACATGATCCAAATTCAACAACTCAAGTCCGATCATCACATGAGTTGAGGTGGTTTCAATGGTGAACATCATCATGTTGATCATATCTACTATATGACTCATGTTCGACCTTTCGGTCTCTTGTGTTTCGAGGCCATGTCTATACATGCTACGCTCGTCAAGTTTAACCCGAGTGTTCTGCATGTGCAACATTGGCTTGCACCCGTTGTATGTGAATGTAGAGTCTATCACACCCGATCACCACGTGGTGTTTCGACACGACGAACTTTCGCAACGGTGCACACTCGGGGAGAACACAATTTATCTTGAAATTAAGTGAGGGATCACCTTATAATTCTACCGTCGTCCAAAGCAAAACAGGATGCATAAAAGGATTAACATCATATACAAATCATAAGTGACATGATATGGCCATGAACTTGCGCTTTTGATCTCCATCTTGAAAGCACCGGCATGATATCCATCTTCACCGGCATGACACCATGATCTCCATCATCTTGATCTCCATCAACGTGTCGCCATCGGGTTTGTTGCGCCCACCATGCTTCTACTACTATTGCTACCATTAGCGATAAAGTAAAGCATTACATAGCGCTTAATGATTGACACGCAGGTCATACAATAATTAAAGACAACCCTATGGCTCCTGCCGGTTGCCGTACTCATCGACATGCAAGTCGTGATATTCTATACAAAACATGATCATCTCATACATCATATAAATCTCATCATGTAATTGGCCATATCACATCACAACATACCCTGCAAAAACAAGTTAGACATCCTCTAATTGTTGTTGCATGTTTTACGTGGCTGCTATGGGTATCTAGCAAGAAAAATTCTCACCTACGCATAAACCACAACGGTGATACAGTAGTTGCTTTTCAACCTTCTCAAGGACCACCTTTGTCGAATCCGATCCAACTAAAGTAGGAGAAATAGACACCTGCCAGCCATCTTTGTGCAATGAGGTTACACGTCAGTTGATGGAACCGGTCTCTCGTAAGTATACGAGTAAGGTTGGTTCGGGCCGCTTCATCCCACAATACCGCTGAACAAAAACACGACCAAGGGAGGAAGCAATCTAAGCATCAACGCCCACAAACTCTTTGTGTTCTACTCGAGATCTCATCTACACATAGACCTAGCTCATGATGCCACTTTTGGGGAACGTTGCATGGGAAACAAAAAATTTCCTACACACATGCAAGATCTATCCATGGTGCTGAGCATCTACGAGAGGGAGAGTGGATCTACATACCCTTGTAGATCGCTAAGCGGGAAGTATTAAGAAACGCGATTGGTGTAGTCGAACGTCTTCGCGATCCAAATCGCCGAGCGTCCCGCGATCTCATCACGATCCGTCCTGCGATCTAATCATGATCCGTCCCGCGAACTCATCACAATCCGTCCCACGATCTGATCACGATCCGTCTCGCGATCTTGATCATGGTCCTTCCGATCTAGCGCCGAACGGACGGCACCTCCGCGTTTAGCACACATACAGCTTGATGAAGATCTCCGCCTTCTTGATCCAGCAAGAGGGAGAAGAGAGGTAGACGAGTTCTCCGGTAGCGTGACGGCGCTGCAGCGATGGTGGTGGAGCGATTCCGGCAGGGCTTCGCCTAAGCACTGTAGAAAACCGATCTAGAGGAGAAACTATGCACTAGAGGGACGGGTAGCACGTGGCTGAAAATCTTGTGCAAAAACCCTAAAACCCTCTAGTATATATAGGAGGATAGGATGAGGAGGCTTGGATCCCAAGGAGACAGCCCTTGGGTCGGCCGAACCAGGAGGGAGGAGTCCTCCTCCTCCACTCCTAGTAGGATTAGGACTCCTTCCTAATTTAGCCCTTTTGCCTTTTTTCACCTTTTTCCTTTTGGACTTTTTCTTCCCAGTCGCATGGGCCCTTTGTGGGACTTCCTCCAGCCCACTAAGGGCTGGTGTTCATCCTCCCACAGCCCATGTAGCCTCTTGGGTCGAAATACCCCTCCCGATGGTCTCCCGGTACACTACCGGCACTCCCGGTACACTATCGATGCGCCCGAAACTTTTCCGGCGACCAAAATAGGACTTCCTATATATTAATATTTACCTCCGGACCATTCCAGATCTCCTCGTGACGTCCGGGATCTCATCCGGGACTCTGAACAACCTTCGGTAGCCACCATACATAACTCTATACTACTGAAACGTCACCAAACCTTAAGTGTGCAAACCTTGCAGGTTCGACAACTATGTAGACATGACCGAGACACCTATACGGTCAATAAACAATAGCGGGACCTGGATGCCCATATTTTTTCCTACATATTCTACGAAGATCTTTATCGGCCGAACCTCTATGTCAAGGATTCAGTTAATCCCGTATGATGTTCCCTTTGTTCTTCGGTATGTTACTTGCCCGAGATTCGATCGTCGGTATCTCCATACCTAGTTCAACCTCGTTACCGGCAAGTCTCTTTACTCGTTTCGTAATATAAGATCCCGTGACTAACACTTAGTCACATTGCTTGCAAGGCTTATTGTGATGTTGTATTACCGAGTGGGTCCTGAGATACCTCTCCGTCACACAGATTAACAAATCCCAGTCTTGATCCATGCCAACCCAACAAACACCCTCGGAGATACCTGTAGAGCACCTTTATAGTCACCCAGTTACGTTGCGATGTTTGATACACACAAGGTACTCCTCCGGTGTTAGTGAGTTGCATGATCTCATGGTCATAGGAACAAATACTTGACAAGCAGAAAACTGTAGCAATAAACTGACACGATCATATGCTACGTTTGTAGTTTGGGTCTTGTCCATCACATCATTCTCCTAGTGATGTGATCCCGTTATCAAATGACATCACATGTCAATGGCTAGGAAACCTTGACCATCTTTGACCAACGAGCTAGTTCACTAGAGGCATACTAGGGACAAAGTGTTGTCTATTTACCCACACATGTAATGTGTTTCCAATCAATACAATTATAGCATGGATAATAAAAGATTATCATGAACAAGGAAATATAATAATAAACACTTTATTTATTGCCTCTAGGGCATATTTCCAATAGTTAGTTGCCTATATCACTCCTTGCATTACTTTGACGTAACACCTTTACTTGAATGCCTTTTGCCACCGACATGCCACACTACTTGATGTAGCTTTGTGACTTTCTTGTAACATAGGACTAGGTGCGCCTTCATTTAGCTTGGGGGTGACTCACCATATTGTAATGTTACTTGGCTTGAGACTTTTTGCAAGCATCCCTCCACATGTACTATGTTCCATGGGTAATCCCATGTTTCATTTGTTTATTGCTTATTCTTGCAAATGTGCACATAGTGGCAGAGCTTGGAAGGAAAGGTTGGGCGGGCCAACTCTAAGGAGAGCATAATTACCAAGTCTATTAAGAAGTCTACAACTACCCTAGCTCCATGTTCTCTAGTTTTTCCTTGTTGCTTTTCTATAAGGTCTTTGGCCTGAATGAGTATCACCTTTGGTTCGGTCATTGCTAGGAGCGTGTATCTGGTTGGTTTTTGATGTGTGGGTATGTTAGTTGTGTACAAAGCATAAGTATTAACAAGTTGGCCAAAATTCCGTTTGTGCACATGTCTTCTCCTTCACCCTTTTTTTCTTTTATGGATTTTTTCGCTTGCACCACAATGACATGCAGACTTCATGCATGAGGTATGGGTGAGAGGAGTCATCGGAGGTATTCATCTAAGCGCCCCGACCCTCCATGAGAGCACACATTATTGTATCCTCTTTTGATGTATTTTGATATAATAGATGGAAGTGAATCTACAGACACTAGTACAACCTAGAAGTACTGATTAGGGTGCACCAAGATAACTGCTTGTGCACTTTGGAATCATCTACTATGAGATTATCTAGTATGGAAACATTTATAACGTGTGTATACATATAAAGGTAATTTGACGACAATCCAATTTTAAAGTGGCACACGATCATGTCCATTTTCCTACTGCGCTTTATCAACCAAAAAAACCAATCAGTACTCCCTCCAATCCATATTAGCTGTCATTGCTTTAATACAAATTTAGCAGAACTTATACTAATGTAGCGACAATTAATATGAATCAAAGGGGGTAAAACAATGAAATGCATACCATTATAAAAACACTTACTAACATGTCATAGATCTGTAAAGCATTTCACGGAAAGCGCGCTCGTCGCCTTCCTGCGGGCGAATGTCGATGTGTTTGCATGGAAACCATATGATATCCCCGGTGTTCCCAGGAAGGTGATTGAGCACCACCTTGCCGTCTGTCCACACGCGCGGCCCATCAAGCAGAAGGTCAGGAAGCAGGCTTTGGAGTGGCAACAGTTTATTGCCGAGAAATCAAGAAATTAGAAGTGTCTGGCTTGATCAGAGGAGTACTTCATCCAACATGGTTGGCCAATCCAATTGTAGTACGCAAGGCGAATGGGAAATGAAGGCTATGTATTGACTTCACAGATATCAATAAGGCCTGCTCCGAAGATCCTTTTCCCTTACCGCACATCGACCAGATTGTGGACTCCACCATCGGGTGCGACCTGTTGTCTTTCCTTGATGCCTATTCAGGTTATCATCAGATTTTCATGGCCAAGGAAGACGAAGAGAAGACCACATTTATCAACCCATGTGGTATGTATTGCTTTTTGCATATGCCATTCGGGTTGAAAAGTGCTCGTTCTACATTTACAAGAGCGATCCAGATTGGTTTTGAGCCCAACTACATAGAAATATGGAGGCTTATATGGATGACATAGTGGTCAAAACCAAGGACAAGGCTATGCTCATATCAAACATAGAAGAGACATTTACAAATCTACGCAGGATCAACTTGAAGCTCAACCATGAGAAGTGTGTATTCGGTGTCCCATCTGGCAATCTTCTCGGGTTCTTTGTATCTCAACATGGAATTGAAGCGAATCTTGACAAGATCAAAGCAACTGAGCAAATTGAAGCGCCAAGGCGTGTCAAGGATGTGCGTCGTCTTGCTAGCTGTGTTGCTACTCTGAGTAGGTTCATATCAAAATCTGCTGAGCGCGCCCTATCCTTTTTCAAAATCTTGAAGAAGGCGGGTCCGATGAAATGGACTCCGGAAGCGGAGGCAGCGCTGCAGGATTTGAAGAAGTATCTTTCCTCTCTGCCAGTCCTAGTTGCGCCAAAACCATAAGAGTTGTTGCTGCTATATCTAGCGGCAACAAATCAAGTGGTGAGTGTTGCACTAGTGGTTAAAAGAGAAGTTGATGAAGAAGCAACGGCAGCGGCAGGACCGCCAAGCGACAAGCCAGAATATTCCCCGGTAGAATCTGGTGCCGACAAAGCAGGATCTGTGCAGTCAAATGATACAATTCAGAAGAAGAAGATGGTGCAGTGCCCAGTCTATTTTGTCAGCTCCCTTTTGCAGGGGGCTAGGTCAAGATATTCTGGCATGCAAAAGTTGCTCTTCGGCCTCCTTATGGCCTCGAGGAAGTTGTGCCATTACTTCCAGGCACATGAGATCATCGTTGTCACTCGCTTCCCGTTATAGCGGATTTTGCGAAACCCTGATGCTACCGGCAGGATTGTGGAGTGGGCTTTGGAACTGTCAAGCTTTGGTCTCAAGTTTGAAAGCACTTCAATCATCTAGAGCAAAGACTTGGCGGAGTTCATTGCGGAATGGACCCCAACGCCAGATGAAGAAGTTCCAGAGTCAACTCTCCCCGGCAAGGAAACCAATCTAGAGTGGATCATGTATTTTGATGGGGCTTTCTCGCTGCGAGGGGCCTGTGCCGGAGTGCTGTTTGTCACACCCATCGGAGAGCACCTCAAATATGCTATTTAGATGCACTTTCCCCGGGAGAGGTCGACGAACAATACTGCATAATACGAAGGGTTGCTTGCCGGTCTCAGGATCGCGGCAGACCTTGGGATTAAGAAACTTATTGTCAGGGGTGATTCTCAACTTGTCATCAAGCAGGTGAATAAGGATTATCAGAGTCCATTGATGGAAGATTATGTAGATGAAGTGAGAAATTTGGAAGAACATTTTGACGATCTGCAAATGGAGCATGTTTCGTGTGTAGAGAACATCATTGCTGATGGCCTGCCAAAGTGTGCTACCCTTAAGTTGCATTTGGAACCAGGAACTTTTGTGCTCCAACTAACTTAACCATCCGTGACACCATCAACTGGACAAGAGAAAAGAAGGAAGTTGAGTTCCAACAAGTATTTCTCGACAGAGCTCCCAAAAGCCGCCGGCGAGGAAGTTGCCGGGAACGACGCTAGGTTTGCCGATGAGCGTCACGCCCATCAGGGCCTCAGGCTCTTGCCGTGGAAGCACACGCTCCCGCCAGGCTTGCCAGGGGACAACAGGCTCCGACAGGGCCTCGAGCCCTTGCCGTTGAGACAAATGCTTCCCTGGCAGAGGATATGCCTTTAGTCCTTGTTGTCGAGCCCTAGGCTCCAGCATGGGCACAACACGTCGTCCATTTCCTTCAAACAGGAGAACTCCCCGAGGAACAAGAAGATGCTGAGAAAGTAGCCCGACGGTCTAATATGTACCAGTTCGTGGACAACGTCCTGTACAGAAAGAGGCCGAATAGTGTGAAACTCAAGTGCATTTATCAGGAAGATGGACTGGAGCTGTTGGCGGAGATACATGGAGGCTATGTGGATCCTACATAGGATCAAGAGCGCTTGCCGGTAAGGCATTCCGGCAAGGTTTCTTTTGGCCCACTGCCCTCCAGGATGCAACTGCGATAGTAACCAAGTGTGAAGCATGCCAGTTTCATTCGAAGAAAATGCATCAACTAGCTCAAGCTCTTCAAACGACCCCTCTCTCCTGGCCATTTTTGGTCTGGGGGCTCGACATCTTGGGCCCCTTTCCCTGTGCTATCGGGGGCTTTGAGTACTTGTACGTTGCAATCGACAAGTTCACAAAGTGTCCAGAAGTGGAAGCAGTGAGAAAGGTGACAACACAGTCAGCTGTCAAGTTTTTCAAAGGACTAGTCTGTCGCTTTGGTGTTCCCAACAGGATCATCACTGACAACTTGTAGGATCGATAGAATAGTGTCTAGAGGGGGGGGGGGGTGAATGGACTACTAGCAAGAATTTAAAACCTAACCTTTTCCCAAGTTAATTGGTTGGCTGATTTTAACTATTTTAGCAAGTGTAGCAAATCTAACAGCCCTACACATGCATGTCTACAAATATGGCAGCGGAAACTAAAGACATTGCACATGTTAGTAAAGAGATGGGATAGGAAGATCAAACGCAATAGGAGACACAAGGATTTTCCCGTGGTTCCGATAGGTGGTGATATCATACATCCATGTTTATGGAGTCTTCAACCCACGGAGGGTAACGGTCGCGAGAGTCCACGAAGGGCTCCACCCATAAGGGTCCACGGAGTAGCAACCTTGACTATTCCATACGGCTTTCATCCACGAAGGACT
The DNA here is from genome assembly GCA_022496015.1 of Hordeum marinum. Classification (NCBI taxonomy): domain Eukaryota; kingdom Viridiplantae; phylum Streptophyta; class Magnoliopsida; order Poales; family Poaceae; genus Hordeum; species Hordeum marinum. The sequence goes on along the minus strand of CM039676.1, from coordinate 338,964,395 downwards.
AGCCTCTCTATGGGTAGATCTTCACGAAGTAGGCGATCTCCTTGCCCTTACAAACTTCTTGGTGCACTCCACAACACGAAGTAGGAGGCTCCCAAGCGACACCTAACCAATCTAGGAGGCATCACCCTCCAAAAGGTAATAGGCTCGGTAATGACAATGAACTCCTTGCTCTTGTGCTTCAAGATGAAAGACTCCTGAACACACAATTACTCTCTCACAGATTTGGCTTGGTAGAAGAGATGGGATTGGTGGAAAGCAACTTGGGGAGGCTAGAAATCAAGATCCATATGGTTGGAGTGGAAGATCTTGACCTGAACACAAGGGTAGGTGGTTCTCTCTCAGAAAACTAAGTAGGATAGGTATGGAATAGTTCTGAGTGCTTCTCTTTCGAGTGGGTGTTGGTGAAGGGGTATATATAGGCATCCCCAAAAATCCAACCGTTACACACAAAATGACCAACTCGATGACACCGATGTGTTAATCTCGGTGGTACCGAAGTGATCAAAAGGTGGAAACTTTTGAATCTCGGTGAGACCGATATAGGAATGACAAGGTGACCAATGGTCAGAAATGCCAAACTCGGTGACGCCGATTCAACATTCTCGGACGAACCGAACATGTGAACTTGCGTAACAGAAAGTTGGCAACCCAACTCGATGGCACCGAAAGCAGTGTCGCCTGCACCAAAGTGGATAGGGTTTGGCTGAGCCTGTCTAGGGTTTGGAATCGATGACATCGGGATAGGAATGTTGGTTGCACCGATTTTGAATGTTTGGCTAGAGACAGACTTTGGTGGGAGAGCTTGTGGATGTTTTTGGTGACTATCACTTGTGCATGTATGAGCATTTTGTTCACCAATAAAACCTTACCCCCTTTTAATAGTATTGTCTTTCCTATGGACTCAAAGTGATTTCTCACAAATGTAAAATGTTGAGTCCTCTTGCTTGAAGCTTGTCCAACCTATTTCCTTGAATCTTGGGGTAATTCCACAATCTCCACAATCCTTTTGCCATCCCAACTCTCCATGGACTGTTGTATGAAATACACTAGATAGAGGTGTTAGTCCAAGAGACAATGTATGTTGTCATGAATTATCAAAACCACCAAGGGAGCATGTTGTGCTTTCAATCTCCTCCTTTTTGATAATTGATGACAAATACAATCAAAGCTTCAATTAAAGATATGCATGGATGCAATGAAGACTTTGAGAAACACGTGACCTATATTTGCTCCCCGTAAATGTGTGTAGTCCTTTAACGGATAGTTTCTTTGGAATGCCTGGACACACATATGGGTGAAAGGGATATAAGGAGTCATGTGTATCTTGGCTATATGCATCAATATATGTGAATGAAATGTATATCCTATATCAAGATTTCACTCTTGCAAACAATATGTGCAAGAAGCAAGAGATCATGTTGATCAAAGATATGATGCATATACTTACCTTGAGTTCTTGAGCATTCTAGTAGTAGATACACACTTGAGAAAACAATGTTAGGAAACACAAGAGTATTCTACTAAACAAAAGCAATAGAACTCAATGAATACCAAGATATGGAGAACATATAAAATATGATAATCATTAAGATTGATATGTCTCCACCTTTAGCATTAATCTATTATATTTTTTCTCCCCTTAGATATGAAAGTGGTAGTATCCTCTCCCCCTTAATCTCAGCATGTAGATATTGGGATTGGATAGGGTGAGAAAAGGAATCCTTTGTTCATTTTGGACTTTTCTCCAAAAATAGTTTTCTCCCCCTACAGTGTTATTCTCCCCTTGTTTATATAAGTGTGAACTTTTGATATTTTCCTCTCACCCTAAATCATATCTCCCCCATAAGCATGTAACTCCCCCTTTAGCATGAAGCTTTGATATTCTCCCCCTTTGGCATAAAATACCAAAAAGGTTAAACTTGGTGTAGTGACAAGGATAATTGACAAGGAAGGGATCCTTGAGAACAAGGGTCATTGAAAGTAGGGTTCATGAAAAGACTAAGGGAATCATTAAATGTAACTTCTCTCCCTTTTGTAAATTTTAGTTTTCGTCTCCGTGGAGCAAGGGATCCTTGAATAAAGAATTTCTCCCCCAAAGTATCGTTTGTTCTTCTCCCCCTAATATATATATATATATATTAATGAAGGGGTCATCGAAGGAATAAGAATATCAGAAGAACAGAAACAAATAAACAATATTAAAGAAACACAAATTTAGAACACAAAAAAATCGATGACTCGAGGATAAATAAATCGATGGTACCGAGATTGTGTAGTGCAAATCATCTGCAAATTCGGTAGAACCGAGTTATTTATATCGGTGACTCAGAATGAGAGACCAAGTTTCTGTTTTCACAGAGACAAAGGAAATAGTTTCAAAAAGAAAATGCGAAAGTTTTACAAAGGACATCAAATAGATAAGATTTGAGTGGTTACGAGAGATCATGCAAATCGAGAGTAAACCACGCAATATTCTTAACTAAATGATGGGTGGTGACTATGTCACCTAAATTAGAGTATATTGACTTAGGAGCCTGTTGGAAATATGCCCTAGAGGCAATAAATAAAGTTTTTATTATTATATTTCCTTGTTCATGATAATCGTTTATTATCCATGCTATAATTGTATTGATTGGAAACACATTACTTGTGTGGGTCAATAGACAACACTTTGTCCCTAGTATGCCTCTAGTGAACTAGCTCGTTGGTCAAAGATGGTCAAGGTTTCCTAGCCATTGACATGTGATGTCATTTGATAACGAGATCACATCATTAGGAGAATGATGTGATGGACAAGACCCAACCTACAAACGTAGCATAATCGTGTCAGTTTATTGCTACTGTTTTCTGCATGTCAAGTATATGTTCCTATGACCATTAGATCATGCAACTCACAGACACCGGAAGAGTGCCTTGTGTGTATCAAACGTCGCAACGTAACTGGGTGACTATAAAGGTGCTCTACAGGTATCTCCGAGGGTGTCTGTTGGGTTGGCATGGATCAAGACTGGGATTTTGTTGCTCCGTGTGATGGAGAGGTATCTCAGGGCCCACTCGGTAATACAACATCACAATAAGCCTTGCAAGCAATGTGACTAAGTGTTAATCACGGGATCTTGTATTACGGAACGAGTAATGAGACTTGCCAGTAACGAGGTTGAACTAGGTATGGAGATACCGATGATCGAATCTCGGGCAAGTAACATACCAAAGAACAAAGGGAACATCATACGGGATTAACTGAATCCTTGACATAGAGGTTCGACCGATAAAGATCTTCGTAGAATATGTAGGAACCAATATGGACATCTAAGTCCCGCTATTGTTTATTGACCGTAGAAGTGTCTCGGTCATGTCTACATAGTTCTCGAACCTACAGGTTCTACGCACTTAAGGTTTGCTGACGTTTCAGTAGTATAGAATTATGTATGGTGGTGACTGAAGGTTGTTCGAAGTCCTGGATGAGATTCCGAACATCACGAGGAGCTCCGGAATGGTCTGGAGGTAAAGATTGATATATATGAAGTCGTATTTTGGTCGCTGGAAAAGTTTCGGGCTCATCGGTAGTGTACCAGGAGTGCCGGTAGTGTACCGGGAGACCATCGGGAGGGATATTTTGACCCAAGAGGTTACATGGGATGCGGGAGAGTGAATACCAGCCCTTAGTGGGCTGGTGGAAGTCCCACACAAGGCCCATGCGGCTAGGAGAGAAAACCCAAAGAGAAAAAGGTGGAAACAAGGCAAAATAGGGAGGAATCCTAGTCCTACTAGGATTGGAGGAGGAGTCCTCCTCTCCTCCTTGATTCGGCCGAGACAAGGGCTGTCACTTGAGGGCCAAGTCTCCTCCACTCTTCCTCCTATATATACTGGAGGTTTTAGGGTTTTTGGCACTAGTTTTTCAGCCACGTGCTACCCGTTCCTCTAGTGCATAGTTTCTCCTCTAGATTGGATTTCTGCAGTGCTTAGGCGAAGCCCTGCCGGAATAGCTCCACCACCATCGCCGGAGCACCGTCACGCTGCCAGAGAACTCTTCTACCTCTCCGCTCCCTCTTGCTGGATCAAGAAGACCGAGATCGTCATCAAGCTGTACGTGTGCTGAACGCGGAGGTTCCGTCCGTTTGGTGCTTGATCGGGACGGATCGTGATTGGATCACGGGACGCTCGGCGATTTGGATCACGAAGACGTTCGACTACACCAACCGCATTTCTTAACACTTCCCGCTTAGCTATCTACAAGGGTACATAGATCCACTCTCCCTCTCGTAGATGCTCATCACCATGGATAGATCTTGCATGTCCATAGGAATTTTTTTGTTTCCCATGCAACGTTCCCCAACAGTGGCATCATGAGCTAGGTCTATTTGTAGATGAGATCTCAAGTAGAATACAAAGAGTTTGTGGGCGTTGATGCTTAGATTGCTTCCTCCCTTTGTCGTGTTTTGGTTCAGCGGTATTGTGGGATGAAGCGGCCCGGACCAACATTACTCGTACGCTTACGAGAGACCGGTTCCCTCAACTGCAACTTGTTGCAAAATATGGTTGGCGGGTGGCAGTTTCTCCTACTTTAGTTGGATCGGATTCTACAAAGGCGGTCCTTGAGAAGGTTGAAAAGCAACTAATGTATCACCGTTGTGGTTTATGCGTAGGTGAGAATTGTTCTTGCTAGATACCCATAACAACCACATAAAACATGCAACAACAATTAGAGGACGTCTAACTTGTTTTTGCAGGGTATGTTGTGATGTGATATGGCCAATTACATGATGTGATATATGAGATGATCATGTGTTGTATAGAATATCACGACTTGCATGTCGATGAGTATGACAACTGGCAGGAGCCATAGGGTTGTCTTTAATTATTGTATGACCTGCGTGTCAATCATTAAGCGCTATGTAATGCTTTACTTTATCGCTAGACAGTAGCAATAGTAGTACAAGCATGATGGGTGCGACAACCCCGATGGCAACATGTTGATGGATATCATGGTGTCGTGCCAGTGACGATGGAGATCATGCCGGTGCTTTGAAGATGGAGATCAAAAGCACAAGTTCATGGCCGTATCATGTCACTTATGATTTGCATGTGATGTTAATACTTTTATGCACCTTGTTTTGCTTAGGACGACGGTAGCATTATAAGGTGATCCCTCACTTAAATTTCAAGATGAATTGTGTTGTCCCCGAGTGTGCACCGTTGTGAAAGTTCGTCTTGTCGAGACACCACGTGATGATCGGGTGTGATAGACTCTACGTTCACATACAACGGGTGCAAGCCAGTGTTGCACATGCAGAACACTCGGGTTAAACTTGACGAGCCTAGCATGTACAGACATGGCCTCGGAACACAAGAGATCAAAAGGTCAAACATGAGTCATATAGTAGATATGATCAACATGATGATGTTCACCACTGAAACCACCTCAACTCATGTGATGATCAGACTTGATTTGGTGAATTTGGATCATGTGACACTCAGATGACCTGAGTGATGTCAATTTGAGTGAGAGCTTTAGTAATTTGATTAAATAAAACTCATTATGTTGAACAATAGTCTAAGTAACCTTTGCATATTTATGTTGTAGATCAATGGTTCGCACAGTAGCACCCCTGAATTTTAATGCGTTCCTAGAGAAAGCTAAGTTGAAAGATGATGGAAGTAACTTTGTTGACTGGGCCCATAATCTGAGGATTATCCCGACGGCTTCCCAAAAATCATATGTCCTTGATGCACCGCTTGGTGACCAACCAGAAGACATGTCATCCGAAGACGTTAAGAACGCTTGGGAGGCACGTTCTGGAGATTACTCAATAGTTCAGTGTGCAATATTGTATGGCTTAGAACCGGGATTTCAAAGACGTTTTGAACATCATGGAGCATATGAGATGTTCCAGGAGTTGAAGTTTATCTTTCAGAAGAATGCCCTAATTGAGAGGTATGAGACCTCCGATAAGTTCTATGCTTGCAAGATGGAGGAGAACGGGTCTATCAGTGAACATATACTTAGAATGTCTGGGTATTCGACTCATCTAGCGGAGTTAGGAATTGCCCTTCCGCCAGAGGCGATCACTGACAGAGTTCTTCAATCACTGCAACCTAGTTACAAGAGCTTTGTGATGAACTATAACATGCACGGGATGAACAAGTTAGTCGCCGAGCTATTTGCGATGCTAAAAGTCGCTGAGTCTGAAATCCAGAAAGAACATCAAGTGTTGATGGTCAATAAAACCACTAGTTTCAAGAAGAATGGCAAGGGCAAGGGCAAGAAGGGTAAAACCAAGAAGGATGGCAAAGCTGTTGCTACTCCTGTAAAGAAACCCAAGCATGGACCCAAGCCAGAAACTGAGTGCTTTCATTGCAAGGGAACTAGTCACTGGAAGCGGAACTGCCCCAAGTACCTAGCTGACAAGAAGGCGGCCAACGACAAACAAGGTATATATGATATACATGTTATTGATGTGTACCTTACTAGCTCTCGTTGTAGTACCTGGGTATTTGATATCAGTTTGGTTGCTCACATTTGCAAGTCAAAACAGGAACTACAGAATAGAGGAAGGCTGGCAAAGGATGAAGTGACGATGCGTGTGGGAAATGGTTCCAAGGTTGATGTGATCGCCGTTGGCACACTCTCTCTTCGATTACCATCGGGATTAGTGATGAACCTGAATAATTGTTATTTAGTGCATGCGTTAAGCATGAACATTATATCTGGATCTTGTTTATTGCGAGACAGTTACTCATTTAAATCAGAGAATAAAGGTTGTTCTATTTATATGAGTAATATCTTTTATGGTCATGCACCAATGTGAGGGGTTTATTCATATTGAATCTTGATAGTGATGATACACATGTTCATAACATTGATGCCAAAAGATGTAGAGTTGATAATGATAGTACCACTTTCTTGTGGCACTGTCGTTTAGGTCATGTTGGTGTAAAATGCATGAGGAAGCTCCATGCTGATGGACTTTTGGAGTCACTTGATTTCGAATCACTTGACACATGTGAACCATGCCTCATGGGCAAGATGACTAAAATGATGTTCTCTGGAACAATGGAATAGGAAGTGACTTATTGGAAATCATACATACTGATGTGTGCGGTCCAATGAATGTTACAGCGCATGGTGGATATCGTTATGTTCTCACCTTCACTGATGACTTAAGTTGATATGGGTATATTTACTTAATGAAACACAACTCTGAAACGTTTGAAAAGTTCAAGCAATTTTAGAGTGAAGTTGAGAATCATTGTAACAAGAAGATTAAATTCCTGTGATCTGATCGAGGAGGTGAATATCTGAGTTATGAGTTTGGCAGTCACTTAAGACAATGTGGAATTGTTTCACAGTTGACACCGCCCGGAACACCACAGCATAATGGTGTGTCCGAACATCGTAATCGAACTTTATTAGATATGGTGCGTTCTATGATGTCTCTTGCTGATTTTCCACTATCGTTTTGGGGTTATGCATTAGAGACAGCTGCATTCACTTTAAATAGGGCACCATCGAAATCTGTTGATACGGCGCCATATGAACTATGGTTTGGAAAGATGCCAAAGTTGTCGTTTATTAAAGTTTGGGGATGTGATGCTTATGTGAAAAAGCTTCAGTCTGAAAAGCTGGAACCCAAAGCGGAGAAATGCGTCTTCATAGGATACCCGAAAGAGACAGTCGGGTATACCTTCTATCTCAGATCCGAAGGCAAAGTGTTTGTCGCTAAGAACGGAACATTTCTTGAGAAAGAGTTTCTCTCGAAAGAATTGAGTGGGAGGAAAATAGAGCTTGATGAGTTATTGAACCTTTACTTCAACCAGAAAGTAGCGCAACGCAGAAAGATGTTTTTGTGGAACCTACGACGGTTGAAGAGGAAGTTAATGATGATGATCATGAAGATTCGGATCAAGCTGCTATTGAACCTCATAGGTCGACAAGGGCGCATACTATGTTGGGGAACGTTGCATGGGAAACAAAAATTTCCTACGCACACACAGATCTATCCATGGTGATGAGCACCTATGAGAGGGAGAGTGGATCTACATACCCTTGTAGATCGCTAAGCGGGAAGCGTTAAGAAACGCGGTTGGTGTAGTCAAACGTCTTCGCGATCCAAATCACCGTGCGTCCCGCGATCCAATCACGATCCGTCCCGCGATCCAATCATGCTCTGTCCCGCGATCCGATCACGATCTGCCCCACGAACTGGATCACGATCCGTCTCACGAACTTGATCACGATCCGTCTCACGAACTTGATCACGATCCTTCCGATCTAGCACCGAACGGACGGCACCTCCGCGTTCAACACACGTACAGCTTGATAACGATCTCCACCATCTTGATCCAGCAAGAAGGAGTCGAGAGGAAGAAGATTTCTCCAGCAGCCTGATGATGCTCTGGCGATGGTGGTGGAGCAATTCCGACAGGGCTTCGCCTAAGCACTGCAGAAAACCGATCTAGAGGAGAAACTATACACTGGAGGAACGGGTAGCACGTGGCTGAAATTCTAGTGCAAAACCCTAGAAATCCACCAGTATATATAGGAGGGAAGGAGGAGGAGAGGCAGCCTTGGCCTCCAAGCCTTGGAGGCTTCGGCCGAAGTGGGAGGTGGAGGAGGACTCTCCTCCTCCAATCCTAGTAGGACTTGGATTGCTCCTTTTTGCCTTTTTTCCCCACCTTTTCCTATTGGGTTTTTCCTCCAACCACATGGGCCTTGTGTGGGAGTTTCCACCAGCCCAATAAGGGCTGATATTCACTCTCCCACAGCCCATGAGGCCTCTTGGGTCGAAATACCCCTCCCGGAGGCCTCCCGGTACAGTACCGGCACTCCCGGTACACTACCGATGAGCCCGAAACTTTTCCGGCGACCAAAACGGGACTTCCTATATATGAGTCATTAGCTCCGGACCATTCCGGAGCTCCTCCTGACCTCTGGGATCTCATCTGGGACTCCGAACATACTTCGGTCACCACCGTACATAACTCTATACTACCGAAACGTCACCAAACCTTAAGTGTGCAGACCCTGCGGGTTCGAGAACTATGTAGACATGACCGAGACACCTCTACAATAAATAACCAATGGCGGGATCTGGATGTCCACATTGGTTCCTACATATTCTACGAAGATCTTTATCGGTCGAACCTCTATGTCAAGGATTCAGTTAATCCCGTATGATGTTCCCTTTGTTCTTTGGTATGTTACTTGCCTGAGATTCGATGGTCGGTATCTCCATACCTAGTTCAACCTCGTTACTGGCAAGTCTCTTTACTCGTTCCGTAATACAACATCCCATAACTAACACTTAGCCACATTGCTTGCAAGGCTTATTGTGATGTTGTATTACCGAGTGGGCCCTGAGATACCTCTCCGTCACACGGAGTAACAAATCCCAGTCTTGATCCATGCCAACTCAACAGACACCCTTGGAGACACCTGTAGAGCACCTTTATAGTCACCCAGTTATGTTGCGACGTTTGATACACACAAGGTACTCCTCCGATATCTATGAGTTGCATAATCTCATGGTCATAGGAACATATACTTGACATGCAGAAAACAGTAGCAATAAACTGACACGATCATAAGCTACATTTGTAGTTTGGGTCTTGTCCATCACATCATTCTCCTAATGATGTGGTCCCGTTATCAAATGACATCTCATGTCCATGGCTAGGAAACCTTAACCATCTTTCGATCAACGAGCTAGTTCACTAGAGGTATACTATGGACATTGTGTTTGTCTATGTATCCACACATGTATCCATGTTTCCAATTAATACAATTATAGCATGGATAATAAATGATTATCATGAACAAGGAAATACAATAATAAACACTTTATTTATTGCCTCTAGGGCATATTTCCAACATACTACTCCTGAGTGGTACGACAAGCCTGTCTTGGAGGTCATGTTGTTGGACAACAATGAACCTACGAGCTATGGAGGAGCGGTGATGGGCCCGGATTCCGAGAAATGGTTAGAGGCCATGAAATTCGAGATGGGATCCATGTATGAAAACAAAGTATGGACTTTGGAAGTATTACCTGAAGGGCGAAAGGCCATTCAGAACAAATGGATCTTTAAGAAGAAGACAGACGCGGACGGTAATGTCACCGTCTATAAAGCTCGACTTGTGGCAAAAGGTTTTTCCCAAGTTCAAGGAGTTGACTACGATGAGACCTTCTCACCCGTAGCGATGCTTAAGTCTGTCAGAATCATGTTGGCAATAGCTGCTTATTTCGACTATGAAATTTGGCAGATGGATGTCAAAACAATGTTCCTCAACGGTTTCCTTGAGGAAGATTTGTATATGATGCAACCAGAAGGTTTTCTCGATCCAGAGAATGCTGACAAAGTTTGCAAACTCTAGCGATCCATTTATGGGCTGGTGCAAGCATCTCGGAGTTGGAATAGGCGCTTTGATGAGGTGATCAAAGCGTTTGAGTTTATACAAGTTTATGGAGAAGCTTGTATTTACAAGAATGTGAGTGGGAGCTCTATAGCGTTTTTAATATTATATGTGGATGACATATTGCTGATTGGAAACAATATAGAAATGCTGGAAAGCATGAAGGAATATTTTAACAAGAGTTTTTCAATGAAGGACCTAGGAGAATCTACTTTCATATTAGGCATTAAGATCTATAGAGATAGATCGAGACGCTTAATAGCACTTTCATAGAGTACATACCTTGAAGTTTTGAAGAAGTTCAAAATGGATCAGTCCAAGAAGGGGTTCTTGCCTGTGTTACAAGGTGTGAAGTTGAGTAAGACTCAATGCCCAGTGACTGCAAAAGATAGAGAAAAGATGAGTGTCATCGCCTATGCTTCAGCCATAGGCTCTATCATGTATGCAATGCTGTGCACAAGACCCGATGTCAGCTTTTACCATAAGTATGGCCGGAAGGTTTCAAAGTGATCCTAGAATGGAGCACTGAGCAGCGATCAAGAATATCCTTAAGTACCTGAAAAGGACTAAGGAAATGTTTCTCGTTTATGGAGGTGATGAAGAGCTCGTCGTAAAGGGTTATGTCGATGCAATATTTGACACTGATCCGGATGACTCTAAGTCACAAACCAGATACACATTTATTCTCAACGGGGGAGCGGTAAGTTGGTGCAGTTCCAAGCAAAGCGCGGTAGCCGATTCTACGTGCAAAGCGGAGTACATCGCAGCCTCGGAGGCAGCGAAGGAAGGTGTCTGGATGAAGTAGTTCATGACAGATCTTGGAGTAGTGCCCAGTGCACTGAATCCAATGAACCTGTTTTGGGACAACACTGGTGCCATTGCTTTGGCCAAGGAACCAAGGTTTCACAAGAGGACCAGACAGATAAAGCGATGCTTCAACTCCATCCGCGATTACATCGAGGAAAAGGACATAAATATTTGCAAAGTGCACACGGATCTGAATGTTGCAGACCCGTTGACTAAACCTCTTCCAAGGGCTAAACATGATCAACACCAGAACTGCATGGGTGTTCGATTCATTACAATGTAAATCACATAGTGATGTGAACTAGATTATTGACTCTAGTGCAAGTGGGAGACTATTGGAAATATGCCCTAGAGGCAACAAATAAAGGGTTTATTATTATATTTCCTTGTTCATGATAATCGTTTATTATCCATGCTATAATTGTATTGATTGGAAACACATTACATGTGTGGGTAAATAGACAACACTTTGTCCCTAGTATGCCTCTAGTGAACTAGCTCGTTGGTCAAATATGGTCAAGGTTTCCTAGCCATTGACATGTGATGTCATTTGATAACGGGATCACATCATTAGGAGAATGATGTGATGGACAAGACCCAAACTACAAACGTAGCATATGATTGTGTGAGTTTATTGCTACTGTTTTCTGCATGTCAAGTATATGTTTCAATGACCATGAGATCATGCAACTCATGGACACCAGAAGAGTGCCTTGTGTGTATCATACGTTGCAACGTAACTGGGTGACTATAAAGGTGCTCTACAGGTATCTCCGAGGGTGTCTGTTGGGTTGGCATGGATCAAGACTAGGATTTTGATGCTCCGTGTGACGGAGAGGTATCTCAGGGCCCACTCGGTAATACAACATCACAATAAGCCTTGCAAGAAATGTGAATAAGTGTTAGTCACGGGATCTTGTATTACGGAACGAGTAAAGAGACTTGCCGGTAACGAGGTTGAACTAGGTATGGAGATACCGACGATCGAATCTCGGGCAAGTAACATATCGAAGAACAAAGGGAACATCTCACGGGATTAACTGAATCCTTGACATAGAAGTTTGACCGATAAAGATCTTTGTAGAATATGTAGGAACCAATATGGACATACAGGTCCCGCTATTGGTTATTCACCGTAGAAGTGTCTCGGTCATGTCTACATAGTTCTCGAACCCGCCGGGTCTGCACAGTTAAGGTTTGGTGACGTTTCAGTAGTATAGAGTTATGTATGGTGGTGAACGAAGGTTGTTCAGAGTCCCGGATGAGATCCCGGATGTCAATAGGAGCTTCGGAATGGTCCGTAGGTAATGATTGATATATAGGAAGTCCTATTTTGGTCGCCGGAAAAGTTTCGGGCTCATCGATAGTGTACCGGGAGTGTCGGTAGTGTACCGGGAGACCATCGGGAGGGGTATTTCGACCCAAGAGGTTAGATGGCCTGTGGGAGAGTGAATACCATCCCTTAGTGGGATGGTGGAAGTCCCACACAAGGCCCATGCGGCTATTAGAGAAAATCCAAAGAGAAAAAGGTGGAAAAAAAGGCAAAATAGTGAGGAATCCTAGTCCTACTAGGATTGGAGGAGGAGTCCTCCTCTCCTCCTTGATCCGGCCGAGCCAAGGGATGGTCCCTTGAGGGCCAAGACTCCTCCTCTCTTCCTCCTATATATACTGGAGGTTTTAGGGTTTTTGGCACTAGTTTTTCAGCCACGTGCTACCCGTTCCTCCAGTGCATAGTTTCTCCTCTAGATCGGATTTTTGTAGTGCTTAGGCAAAGTCTTGCCGGAATAGCTCCACCACCATCGCTGGAGCGCCGTCACGTTGCTGAAGAACTCTTTTACCTCTCCGCTCCCTCTTTCTAGATCAAGAAGGTGGAGATTGTCATCAAGCTGTACGTGTGCTGAACGCGGAGGTGTCGTCCGTTCGGTGCTTGATCAGGACGGATCGTGATTGGATCGCGGGACGCTCGGCGATTTGGATCGCGAAGACGTTCGACTACACCAACCGCGTTTCTTAACGCTTCCCTCTTAGCGATATACAAGGGTATGTAGATCCACTCTCCCTCTCGTAGATGCTCAGCACCATAGATAGATCTTGCGTGTGCGTAGGAAATTTTTTGTTTCCCATGCAACGTTCCCCAACAGAGCTAAGCAAGAATACTTGATCATAGGTCATACTCATTGTGTAAACTCAAAATGGGGTTACCATTTTGCGATTAAGCATTTTGATGTCTTCATATCACTTGAGTTGCTTTAGCCCATGACTTGGAGTAAAGCCTTTTCAAGGATATGAGTACATACCTTTGAGTGATATTGATGACGTTGCTCGTAGGTGAACTTGTTGAGGATGCTCGAGGTTGATGAAGATCATCTTCAATTTGGAGCAATCCTTCTCGTTCTTGTACACTTGTCACCTACAAAGGTTAGTCATGCAAGGAAGAACAATGGATATATCCAATCGACATGATACTACTTAAGATTTTGCAACAAAGATCAAGTATATGTCAAGGATATGTTTTTGGTGTCTTCTTCCTTCCATCATTAAGAGGGGTCGTGGATACTTGGTAATGACAAGATTGCTTATGATTGGAGTTGATAGAAATCTTGTGGAATGAAGTTCTTCCAAGTACCTGCAGAAGGTTAGATGTAATACAAGGGAGCATAGAATTCCATGGCATATGATAACGAGTTACGGGAACATGGAAATAACAAGAAAGCTCATGCCCATGCTTGAAACCGAATGAGTCTAGCTCAAGTTTGAAGCATCAATGATGTTCAACTCACTCCTCAAATGACAAAGTGTTTTCTCATCAAGTGTCTTGGTGAAGATATCGGCCAATTGTTTGTTAGTACGAACATGCTTAAGATTGATATCTCCTTTGGCAACATGATCATGAATGAAATGATGTCGAACTTGAATGTGCTTGGTTCGAGTATGTTGCACAAGATTATGTCCAATTTTAATAGCACTTTCATTGTCACAAAGTAATGGAACATTTTTAACACAAATTCCATAATCCTTAAGCATTTGTGTCATCCATATTAATTGCGCACAACAAGATCCATCAGCAATATACTCAGCTTCGGCAGTAGATAGAGATACCGAGTTTTGTTTCTTGGAGGACCAAGACACAAGAGATCTAAGTAAAAATTGACAAGTACCCGAGATGGACTTTCTATCAACCTTGTCACCGGCATAGTCCTAATCGGAATAGCCAACAATATTAAAAGAGGATCCCTTGGGATACCAAATGCCAAAGTTTAGTGTTTGTATCAAGTATTTCACAATACTTTTCACACCCAAAAGATGTCACTCTTTAGGTGCAGCTTGATATCTAGCACACATGCAAACACTAAGCATAATATCGGGACGAGATGCACATAGATATTGCAATGAACCAATCATAGGTCGATAAACCTTTTGATCAACTGGTTCATCCTCCCTGGTAAGGTCAACATGTCCACTAGTGGGCATAGGACTTTTCATACCTTTGCAATCCTCCATGTTGAATTTCTTGATCAAGTCCTTGGTATACTTAGTTTGAGAGATGAAAGTTCCTTATCTTGATTGCTTGATTTGCAATCCAAGAAAGAATTTTAGCTCACACATTATAGACATCTCATACTTTTCGGACATCAACCGTCCAAATCTCTCACTATATTGAGGTTTAGTGGTACCAAAGATAATATCATCCACATAGATTTGGCACACAAATAATTCTCCATTAACTCTCTTAGTGAACAAGGTTGCATCAATTTTACCAATTTCAAAACCCTTTTTGATGAGAAACTTCATTAAACATTTATACCAAGCATGAGGGGCTTGCTTAAGACCATAAAGAGTTCTACGAAGCTTGTAAACATGATTAGGTTTCCTAGGATTCACAAAACCAGGTGGTTGCTTAACATAAACCTCTTCTTCAATTTCACCATTTAAAAATGCACTTTTGATATCCATTTGATAAAGGGTGATATCATGGTGATTAGCATAAGCAAGAAGAATACGAATAGCTTCAAGTCTAGATACGGGGCATATGTCTCAGCGTAGTCCATACCTTCGACTTGCGTATATCCTTGGGCTACGAGACGAGCCTTGTTGCGCACTACTTGACCATCTTCGTCTTGTTTGTTCCGTAATACCCATTTAGTTCCGATGATGTTGTGTTCATCTTCGGGCTTCTCCATGAGTGTCCACACTTTGGTCCTTTCGAAGTTGTGAATCTCTTCATGCATAGCTATCACCCAATCCGCGTCTTCAAGAGCTTGTTCTACCTTCAAAGGATCAATGCTAGAGATGAAAGAATAATGCTCACAAAAGTTAGCTAGACGGATTTTAGAGCGAGTGATTCTCCCTGTTTGTATATCACCAAAGATTTGGTTTAGGGGGTGGTTCTTGGTCACTTGAGCTCGAACTCAGGTCAGCTTCCTATTGTTCGATGGTGGAGCTTCTTATTCTTCTTCATCATCTTATTCATCTTCGTTGTTGTTGAAGGTGTCGTTCCCTTGAGGTGGTGATGAAGGTGGTTGTTGTGGATCTTCATGATGCACTTCCTCCTCTTCATCATATCGTCGTGTACCGCTTGTGGATGCCTCCATGTCGTGTTGAGGTTCACCTTGACATGAAGTAGGTGCTTCCACTTGATTTTATGAAGTACTTTCCTTCACCTCCATGGGACGAATCTTGCCGATGGGCAGATCTAGAATAGCTTCCAAAGGGTCCGTATCACCTACATCATTTGGCAATTGTTCGACTTGCGAACCATTAGATTCATCAAACTTCACATCTACCGTCTCTTCAACTTTTTGAGTGAAGTTGTTGTAGACATGGTAAGTGTGAGAGTTCGATCCATAACCAAGTAGGAATCCTTCATGAGACTTAGGAGCAAATTTAGTACGATGATGCTTATCAAGAATGTAGCACTTTGAGCCAAATAACTGAAAGTATCCGACTTGGGGTTTGTTACCAGTGAGTAGCTCGTATGCCGTTTTACCGAGAAGCTTGTGCAAGTAAAGTCGGTTTGTGGCATGACATGCTGTTTCAACGGCTTCTGGCCAGAAGTGTCTTGGCATCTTGTATTCGTCAAGCATCGTTCTTGCCATCTCAATGAGCGTCTGGTTCTTCCTCTCAACAACTACATTTTGTTGAGGTGTGTACGTAGCCGAGAAATCATGTGAGACACCTTCTTCGTCAAGAAAGGTATCCACATGGGTGTTCTTGAACTCTGATCCGTTATTGCTTCGAACCTTCTTGATCTTCACTTCAAACTGATTTTGCACTTTGCGAGCGAAGTTCTTGAAGATCTTTTGAACCTGCGACATATCATCAAGAAAGAATACCCACGTAAATCTGGAAAAATCATCAACTATAACTAGACCATAAGAATTTGCACCAAGACTCTTGTAAGCATTGGGACCAAAAAGATCAATGTGAAGTAACTCGAGTGGTCTCCTAGTAGTCATGATATTCTTAACGGGCTGACTTCCACCTACTTGCTTTCCAGCTTGACAAGCACTACAAAGTCTATATTTGTCAAAGATAACATCTTTAACACCAAGTATATGATCACCTTTGATTAGCTTATCTAGATTTCGCATGCCTACATGTCCAAGTCTTCTATGCCAAAACCAACCTTTAGAGGATTTTGCAATTAAGAAAGTGCTAGGTTTGGATCTTTTAGTGAAATAAAGAATGTATGGATCACCTCTATGGAAACCAACGAAGACCATTTTATGATTATCTTGACGAAACACTTGGCAATTTACTTTCGTGAATAACACATTGAAACCGAAGTCGGCAAGTCTAGATACAGAAAGAAGATTGTAGCCAAGGGATTCAACAAGCTTAACATTTTGAATAGAGATATCATGGGATATGGCCACCTTACCAAGGCCAAGTACCTTACCCTTAGAGTTGTCTCCAAAGGCCACGTACCGTCGAGGACCTTGATTAGGCATGATCTCTTGAAACATGTCTTTATCACCAGTCATATGATCCGTACATCCACTGTCGAGAATCCACTCTTTTCCCCCAGACATATAATTCTTAAAGTTTACCATAAGACTTAGATTCTTCATGATCTTCTCATGCTCAATGTCGAACGACTCATCTTCGTCATAGTAGCCATGTTCCACATTGTCATCATCAAGTGGGAAATCCTCGTCATAAAGAACAAGGGATTCGTTAGAATAGTGATCATGACAATGTTCAAGTTTATGAATGCGAATGGCTTCAAAGATAATGTTGTTGATAGTGGTGACATCTCCTTTAGCACACATAAGATCAAGGAGCTCAAATAGTCATTTATCAAAGTTTGGATCACTAGGCTTCATTTTGTGAAAAACAACAATTTTATGAAGAATTTCATCAAGATTTCCTAATGAAAGATTTGGATATCATTTCTCTAAATCAATCCACAAGGTATAGGCACATGCAAAGTTATCCAACTGAGAAAGCACGAATGTTGGTAAACCTCTAACAATAAGATTGACAGTTCTTAGGTTACCAAGCATGTTAATTTACTCTTCGTGTGTGGGATGCAATTCATCGATAGGGAGCACATAAGGGTTTTTAATATATTTTGTCAAATGGAATCTATCAAATAGATCAATCATGGCATTCTTCCATTAACTATAATACTCTCCATCAAGAATGGGCACTATACAACTCAAACTCTCTATTCTAGACACATACATCTTCCTCCATGGTGATTAAACCAAAGCAATGGAGACCAAAGCTCTGATACCACTTGTAGGATCGATATAAGAGTGTCTAGAGAGGGGGGTGAATAGACTACTAGCAAGAATTTAAAACCTAACCTTTTCCCAAGTTAATTGGTTGGCAGATTTTAACTATTTTAGCAAGTCTAGCGAATCTAACAGCCCTACACATGCATGTCTACAAATATGGCAGCAGAAAGTAAAGACATTGCACATGTAATTAAAGAGATGGGATAGGAAGATCAAACGCAATAGGAGACGCAAGGACTTTTCCCATGGTTCCGATAGGTGGTGCTATCGTACGCCCACATTTATGGAGTCTTCAACCCACGGAGGGTAACGGTCACGAGAGTCCATGGAGGGCTCCACCCATAAGGTCCACAAAGTAGCAACCTTGACTATTCCATACGTCTTCCGTCCACGAAGGACTAGCCTCACTATGGGTAGATCTTCACGAACTAGGCGATCTCCTTGCCCTTAAAAACTTCTTGGTTCACTCCACAACACGAAGTAGGAGGCTCCCAAGCGACACCTAACCAATCTAGGAGGCACCACCCTCCAAAAGGTAATAGGCACGATAATGACGATGAACTCCTTGCTCATGTGCTTCAAGATGATAGACTACTCAACACACAATCACTCTCTCACAGATTTGGCTTGGTAGAAGAGATGGGATTGGTGGAAAGCAACTTGGTGAGGCTAGAAATCAAGATCCATATGGTTGGACTGGAAGATCTTGACCTCAACACAAGGGTAGGTGGTTCTCTCTATGAAAACTGAGTAGGGTAGGTATGGAATAGTTCTGAGTGCTACTCTTTCGAGTGGGTGGTGGTGAAGGGGTATATATAGGCATCCCCAAAAATCCAACCGTACACACAAAATTACCAACTCGGTGACACTGATGTGGTATAAGTGATCAAAAGGTGACAACTTTTGAATCTCGGTGAGACCGATATAGGAATCTCGGTTGCACCGACAAGGTGACCAACAGTTAGAAATGCCAAACTCGGTGACGCCGATTCAACATTCTCGGACGGACCGAACGTGTGAACCTGCGTAACAGAAAGTTGGCAACACAACTTGGTGGCACCAAAAGCAGTGTCGGCTGCAACGAAGTGGCTAGGGTTTGGCTGAGCCTGGCTAGGGTTTGGAATCTGTGGCACCAGGATAGG
Source organism: Hordeum marinum (assembly GCA_022496015.1). Classification (NCBI taxonomy): domain Eukaryota; kingdom Viridiplantae; phylum Streptophyta; class Magnoliopsida; order Poales; family Poaceae; genus Hordeum; species Hordeum marinum. The sequence goes on along the minus strand of CM039676.1, from coordinate 338,945,289 downwards.
AATGTTGGTTGCACCAATTTTGAATGTTTGGCTAGAGACATATTTTGGTGGGAGATCTTGTCGATGTTTTGGTGACTATCACTTGTGCACGTATGAGCATTTTGTTCACCAACAAAATCTTACGCCCTTTTAATAGTATTGGCTTTCCTATGGACTCAAAGTGATTTATCACAAATGTAAAATGTAGAGTGCTCTTGCTTGAAGCTTGGCCAACCCATTTCCTAGAATCTTGGGGTAATTCCACGACCTCCACAATCCTTTTGCCAGCCCAACTCTCCAAGGACTATTATCTGAAATACAGTAGATAGAGGTGTTAGTCCAAGAGACAATGTATGTTGTCATGAATTATCAAAACCACCAAGGGAGCATGTTGTGCTTTCACAACGACACAAAGTTCACGAGCCGCACCTTCATGCAGTATGCCCAAGACCTTGGCGGCAAGATCTGTTTTGCTTCTGTTGCCCACCCAAGGAGCAACGACCAGGTGGAAATGACTAATGCTGAAGTGTTGCGAGGTCTCAAGACAATAACTTTCGACTGGCTGCGCAAGTGCAGAAGATGCTAGATTGATGAGCTGCCAGCGGTTCTTTGGTCAATTAGAACGACACCAAATCGAGCTACCGGCGAGACACCCTTCTCCCTAGTATATGGGGCGGAAGCAGTTCTCCCCATGGAACTCACATACGGGTCACCTCGAGTGCTCGTTTATGACGAGCTTGACAAAGAGCAGTTGCGGCAAGATGACGCAATGCTCCTTGAGGAAGATCGTCTTCAGGCTGCTGTGCGAGCTGCACGCTACCAGCAAGGTTTGCGCCACTATCATAGCCGCAAGGTTCATGCCCGAAGTGTTGAGGAAGGCGACCTTGTTCTTTGGCGCATTTAGTCCACCAAGAATTCAAAAAAGTTGATGCCAAAGTGGGAAGGCCCTTATCGGGTAGTGCGAGTCACCAGGCCTGGCGCAGTCTACCTGGAGACCGAAGATGGCATCCTAGTGAGCAACTCCTGGAATATTGAACATCTTCGTATGTTCTACCCATGAGGCGTCTCCTGGCAACCACCTTTTGTACAAAGTCTTGCCGTCGAAGCATGTAATCCTTTGTACAATGCCAAGCGCAACCCTATGTACAGTTGAATAAAGCTAAATGTTCTACAAATCTTTTTGATTCTCATGTTTACTTATATACATGTTTGTGTGAGATATTTTATTGCACTTACTCCCGGCAAGAGCTAATGGACCGCCAAGGTTCCATATCCCTATTTTCTCTTCTTTCTTTTTCTCAAAAGGATAGAAGGTTACCTCGCGTGCAGCTTTGTCGGGTGGGGGTGGTGGGGGTGGTGGTGGTGGTGGTGGTATGGATACCGACGGGCGACGTTCAAGGAAAACATCTTGTCGGAAGGATTATGGCAACGAAAAGCTAAGTTGCAAAACCCTAAGTGAACTCTTACTGTGAAGTTATTTTCCTTGGACGATTTTGACTTTTGTATGGAAAACCTGCACGCTAAGGAACCCTGTCGTGATCGGCTGCGCTCTCACTCTATTTCGAATCCGCTCAATGGTTTAGGTGGCTGTGCTGGTGCCCGTGCTCTGTTTCGAGTCCGCTCAACGACTCAAGTGGTTGCGCTCGTGCCTTTACTCTGTTTTGAGTTCGCTCAACAACTTAGGTGGCCACACTGAGAACGACAAGGTATCTTGCCGGCAGTAGCACCGCCAACAGGCTGCTAAGGACCCTCTCCTCGAAGCGCTCGCGATAGGGCCGCACATGCCGACAAGGTTTTCTTCGAAAAAGCGTAGGGAAAACACCATGCAAAGAGGAATCTAACAAGGAGAATAGTATACATTCACTCAATTAGGGTGAAATTTACATGAGATGTCGCCTCTTCGTGAGTACATCTTTATTTGAATTTCTCCCCTAGGGGAGATTACGAGAGGAAAAAGATGGGAGGAGGAGGCAGATTACAAGAGGAAAAGATAGGAAGAGGCCCCCAGCAGAAGCCCAACCTGACCCCTATGGACCAGCACTGCGCGGAGGGGCAAGGCGTCTAGAAGGGAAGACGAGGGCCTGGCCCCTCCTGGGCCAGCATTGCACAGAGGAGAAGACCAACACTACGCGGACGAGGGGAGGGCCCCCAGAAGCCGAAGTCCACGGGCCTGCCGAAAGATCCAGCTGGAAGATGAGGCAGCGCGTGGGACAAGGACCTCCGGAAAGATCGCCCTGTCGGAAGGGGGAGAGGCATGAGGCTGACGATGATGGTGCCGCCGTCCATCATTCAGAGCTCTGGTGGTCGTATTCCGACTTGACGGCCTAGAGCTCGGACTCATCGTCTCTTTCACCGACACTGTCCTCGTCGTCGCTGTCGCTCGAGGATGATCTTTCAGCGCCACTCGAGCTCTCTTTGCAGCAGCTGAGACGGACGCCTGAACGCCCATAAATCTTGACGGAGAGCGGATTGGCCTCCGTCATTTTGAAACGAAGGACGTGCCCATCTTGGAGGTTGTGGGCGCGGGCTAAGGTTTTCCAACCACGCCTGAAGAACATGAGTCGGCTCTCCGGATACTCGACGTCCACCCGCATGGCGCCATTTCAGCAGCCATGCGCCCACAACCACAAAACGGGTGGCTCGTTGACCTCCATCGCCCTGGCAAAAGAGTGAGGGAGGTGCAGATGGCTCCGAAGGGGACCACGAAGTTTGAGGATAAACTCCAACGTCGTCCCCTCGGCATGGGTCTCTTCGAGGAAGGGGCCTGGCACTGGAGGAAGAGAAGGAGCAGCACTCCGCCTCCCATGGCCTCGCCCTCCATGACGACCACGGCCCCTCGCGCCTCTCCCACCACGAGCACCCGGGTCATCCTCCACCTCTACGACAAAAGTGGTGGCATGATCCAGACGAGAACTCCTCCTTGGTGTAGAGGATGGTGGCCGCCCTCGCCCCTATTCATGGCTCAGGGCGGGCACCACTCAGGGTTTGGAAGAAGTGGAAAGGCGAGCTCTGGAGATTCACACTTGATGAAGAAAGAAGGATGGATGAGCATCGCCCTCGCTACTCCTCAATTTATAGGGGGGGAGCGCGGGGCCTGGCCCTCCCCCGCTCCAAGAGTCACCACCCACCTCCTCCAATAGCGTCGCCCACAATCACGGGGCAAACAACAACCGCCCCGCTGCTCCAATCCACGACGCTAAATTTCTGCCACATCCAGGACTTTAAGTCATGGGCGCCCATTGCTTGCTCTTGGCTATGCATGCGGCGCCCGTGGCCGAAACGGCCTGACGCAGCCATGGAAACAACTAATACCATTCCGCGCATGTACCCTACATCGCGCACTTAACATGCATCGTGGGGAGGCGTAGTAAGCGGAATGGATGCAACATCAGTTAATCCCTGCCATGCGTGCTCGTGCACTATTTGGGCCTAGCCCAACAACGCCTCGCACCGTGTATGGCCTAGGCCCGGGGCTCCTGTCGGTGTACTAAAGTATTTGCTTTTTAGTACCCCGTACTTGTGCACGGACAGTCGTAGCTATACCAGCGGCAAGGCCTCCCAGGGAGCAACTGAGAACAAATACAACAACATCGAGAAGGCATTCAAGTCAACAGACCGAAGACCGAAGGTTGGGACCCGACAAGATCTTGCCGGGATGGCCTATGGAGCCCCGACAAGAAGTGCACGTGGCAAGGCCCCGCCATCCTGCCAGCGCAGATGCGAAACCTCGGCCAGGTGAAGCCTCGGAAGCCCCCGCCAGGGCACAGGCCAGGTGTCACCTCTCTTGGGCACGTGTCGAGCCCCCGGGGATGGGGAGGCTAAGCGGTGCCGATGGGACGGGCTCCTGTCCCGCCCCGCAGACGGTCAGGGACGCCTGACGGAGCATTAAATGCGTTTGTCTCGCACCGTCAGTGTTAGGTATGATAACACAGTAGCACTGTACACCTCATGTACGTACTGTACGCCACTGTTGGTGACCCCTTCGAGAGTATAAAAGGAGGCCCAGGGCGTTACAGTAGAGTACTTTTTCGAGACTTCTTTTTTACTTTTGGACTTTGGGCCACCAGATCTTCTCTAGCCCGTTCTGCATGAGTAGCAGCTGTGTACTGCAGCGCTCCCAGAACCTGAGCTAGAACTCATCCAATATGACCAAGCATGAGTAGGGTTTTACGCATTTTTCCGGCCCGAACCTGGGTAAATTCCCGCGTGCTAGCCATCGGATCTGCTCTTTGTGCGAGCCTGCTTCCCTCCTGAACCGTAAAGGGGTCCCTCTGATCCCATAGGTGTCGTCTCCCCCGACACTAATAAAAATGATCATGCTGATCCCGATGATTTTCCCCTATCTACTTTCCTTGAACAAAATAATGATGCTATTGATATGAATTTTGTCTCTCAAAATAATTTCAATAACAATGCTTATAGAGGAAATTTCAACCCTAGACCTTATTCTGGTAATTCCTCTAATAATTATGGTAATTCCTATGAATTTTTTTAATAATAATAATATACCCTCTGATCTTGAGAACACCATTAAATAATTCATTAATTCTCAAAAGATTTGCAACACTATGGAAGAAGAAAAACGACATAAAATTGATGATATTGCTGGAAACATGGATATGATTGCTCTTGATGTGGGTGCTCTTAAAATTAAAGTTTTCCCACCTAAACATGATATTAATGATTCCATCAAATCTATTCAAATTAATGAAAGTAAGGAGAGGCCTCTAGGTTGAGAGCTACGGGAGAATTCCTAGAAAAGGCTCTTCCACCCGGTTTTTACCGTAATCCCGATGAAGATATTAAAATGATTGATGTTTCTTGCATTGAATCTTTATTTACTAATCTTAAAATTGGTGGAAAGGGGACTAGATATTAGTCAACCTTATCGAGAAGGCGCCCCGCTTGTTCGGAGGGCGATGATCCTGCTGATAAAAATGAAAAAAGTGGGTTTGGAGGGTTCAAAACTTTAACTAGTGATGCACCAACTACTTTGGATTACAAGGACTTTAATTATGAATTTTTTCTTTACTTGAATGTATTTCCTTGTTGCAGTCCATGATTATCTCACCTAATGCTTATAGACGAAATAAAGCTTTTACTAAACATATAGTTGAAGCAATCATAAAATCTTTTGATGAGAAAGTTGAGCTAGAAGTTTCTATACCTAGAAAATTGGATGATGAATGGGAACCTACTATAAAAATAAATCTTAAAGAATATGAATGCAATGCTTTGTGTGACCTTGGTTCTAGTGTTTCAACTATACCTAAATCTCTTAGTGATGTGCTAGGTCTCACCGATATAAATGAATGTTCCCTTAACTTGCATCTTGCGGATTCCACTATTAAGAAACCATTGGGTAGAATAAATGGTGTTATTATTCTTGCTAATAGAAATTATGTGCCTTTAGATTTCATTGTGATTGATATTTAATGCAATTCGTCTTGTCCAATAATACTCGGTAGACCTTTCTTACGAACGATAGGTGCTATTATTGATATGATCGAAGGAAACATAAGATTCTAATTCCCACTAAATAAAGGGATGGAATGCTTCCCTAGAAAGAGAATTAAACCACCTTATGAATCTATCATGAGGGCACTTATGTACTGAACATGAAGGATGACAACACTTGATACTATGCATTATGCCTAGCTAGGGGCATAAAACAATATCGCTTGTTGGGAGGCAACCCAATAGTTATCTTATTTTTTATTTTTACTTTTTATTTTGGCATGTTTACATGATTATTTCTACTTTAATGATTATGTGTGTATGTTTTAATTAGTGTTTGTGCCAAGTAAACCCTTTGGGATAATATGGAAGATAGTAGAATTGATCCTATGCAAAAACGAAAACTTTTACGTCCAATGTGGAATTTCTTTGATTTTACTAGAACGTCTTTTTGACCTGAATGTTTTACACATTTTTGGCATATAGATTTCCCATGATGACCTCATTTTCAGAATTTTCAAAGTTACAGAAGTATGGTTTTAGTGCTGATCACTACATACTATTCTGTTTTAGACAAATTCTATTTTTGCTTGCATAGTTTGCTTATTTTGCTGATGTTATGGATTATATCGGGGGGAGGGGGTAAGTCATTTAAAATTTATAATATAGTACCTTATGTAATAGTTTAATATGAATCAATTTACAATAGTACCCAAACTTTATGATTTTCCTATTATATTAATGGATCTCACGAGGTTTTTGTTGAGTTTTGTGTGTTGATGTTTTCAAGTTTTGGGTGAGACAACTATGACGCCCCCAATTTTGACCGTGCGCTAAACATACACGCAATGCGTACGACCAAGATTAGGGACTCACTAATCAATATCACAACACAACTCTAGACACAAATTAAAGTCATACAACTTTATATTACAAGCCAGGGGCCTCGAGGGCTCGAATACAAAGCTCGACAAGCACGAGTCAACTAAAGTAAATAATATCTGAGTACAGACATAAGTTAACAAGTTTTGCCTTAAGAAGGCTAGCACAAACATAAACAACGGATCGAAAGAGGCGAGGCCTCCTACCTGGGAACCTCCTATCCTACAGCTGGTCGGGGGCTGCCTCCATGTAGTAGTAGGCTCCTACGATGGTGTAGTTGTCATCTCTGGCATACTCCATCTCCTAGTCTCCATCGTCTGAACGCAGAATTGCATCGAGGGGGAAAGAGAAAGCAAAGCAGCGATGAGTACTCATCCAAAGTACTCGCAAGACTGACATCAGAACTATTCTAAGTATGCATCATTGTCAAGGTGAGGGGTTATATCTGGACTGACTGCAGAAAGAAAGAATAGGGGGGAGGCCTAGTCCTATCGAAGACTAGCATCTTCAGCATCTGGCAGCATTAGAAGAGAGTAGACTGGTATCTCACTATATAGTCATATTATTGTAGCATTTTTATTAAGTAACCACGCCTAGAGATTCTTCCTCGACTCCCTGCAAGGAAGAAATCCCGGAGCCACACTTGATTTAAAGTAAAACACAATTATAGTTGTATAAGGTCAAGGTACAACTCCAAGTCGTCCTGTTACCGTGGACACGACTATTCGAATAGATGAATTCATCCTTGCAGGGGTGCACCGCATTTCCAACATGCTTTATCACCTCCGGTCAGACACACTTTCCAGGGTAATGCCCGACCTCGGGATCCAAAACATCATCGCCCCACCTAGACTCAAGGAAGAGGCCAGCCTGCCGGTCTAACTCCTAAGCATGCAGGTTCGTGGGCCCATTTGCCCTTGCACTCATGCATGATGCGTACGTGGCCAAAAGCAGACCTAGTACACTCAGTCTGGGAGTTGTACCTTCTAGCCCAATCCGGCGCGCGCCGCTCCATTGCTGACGTTCGAAGAGCTTTGGCTGATACAATGTCACAGAGCACCCATAACTTCTCCCACGTGAAGGTTTAGTGCGTAAAAGGTCAACGACCAAGTCAGATCAAATACCCAACCCATTAGCATTTTATTAACGCGGGGCAAGTGCGACCCATAAAGTGCGGTCCCGTCACCCCGTCTCAAGGATGTGTGGCAAAGGCCTCTCTCGCTAGTCCACGCCTCAACATCATCAAACAGTGGGTACCCCTCAGGGCTGACCCATCACCAACATATTTTTGTAACCAGGTCATAGTAACTGTGTGTATAAAACATCAAGGCGGGAACTAAGGAATCACCCTCAATGGTCCCCACTCGATGTAACCGTCAAGGTGGACTTAAAGGAATCACCCTCGAGGGTCCCACACTTGAGGGGTTGCACGACAGAGACATCGTCGGGAATGGTGAAGGAGGAATCACCCTCGATAACCACGACCGACTAGCTGCGCTACAGGGCTAGCATCATGAGTACTTCATGAGGTGTCACCCTCGATACTCGATAGTAGCACTGCAGAGTCATACAAATAAGGGGAGTGCGATGATATGAGGGGCCTGGCTTATCGGTCGGTTGACCGAGTCTTCGAGTCATCGATGAAGGAGCAGGGGCAACTAGGACTAAAGGGTCACGGGGGATTCACTAACCAACCTATACTAAGCAGTCGGTATGATTGCAGCTATAGTAGCAGTTCATCAAAAACAGGCTATGCATCAGAATAGGAGCTAACTAATACAGTAGCAAAAATCTAATGCAAGAATAAGAGGGAAAAGAATAGGCGATATAGGAATGCTCAAGGGGGATTGCTTGCCTTGGTGCTATGCGGCAAAGGGCTGGTCGTCAGGCGCGTAGTCGTGCCCGGCAGCAGAGTCAGTCTCGGGGTCTACCGGAGAGAAGAGGGGGAAGAAACAATAAATATAAAGCACAGATGTGATCACAATGCATGACATGGCAATATGCAGGGCTAGGCATGATCTAACGCGGTATTATACGTCACGGACGGGTCGGAAGAATATCTGACGATATTTTCCTGGTCTCGGGCTTCTATAAGACAAACGAAACGGATGGAAAAGTTCCATGTTTGCTATGCTAGGAGCACGCGGTGGATGAACGGACTACGTATTCGGATTCGTGGGATTTTTCTGATGAACTTTCATGTATAAATTATTTTCATCCAAGTTATGGATTATTTTATATTAATTTTTAAAGATTAAACATTTCTAAAATTATTAATAATTAAATTAATTCGAAAATGCAATTATGATGTCAGCATGATGTGAGCAGTGAACAAATTGACTCATGACCTGGCCAACTGACTAGTGGGTCGAGGGGCCCCAGTTGACCTGGTCAACTATCAGGTGGGCCCCACTCTATCATTCTCTAAATGAATTAATTAACTAACAAAATTAGTTAACTAATCTAATTAATCCTTAATTAATAAATTGATTAATTACTTTCTCAAATAACTAATTAATTTCTAATTAACACTGAAATATTTATTTTTATTTTTTTGGCTTTCTTTTTATAAAAAAACGTTTAGGGAGCACGGCCCCCCTCTATCATCCGGTGTGTGTCTGTGGGGGGGTGGACCTCTACCATCAGTGGGGTTAGTGTGTGGGTGGGGGTGGGGGCAGGTTATCCCCACCTAAGACGAATCGGCCGGGGGGGAGCCACGGGCTCGCTGGCGGCTTGCCGGCGGCCAGGGCGGTGACGGCCGGGGAGGCGCGCGGGGCCAAGCGCGGCAGGGCGTCAAGCAGTACGGTGTGGGACTGCAGCAGCGGCGGCAACGCATGGGGGTGACAGGGCGCGGCTGGCGGAGCGCATGCATGTGGCGCAGCGGGGCCGTGCAGGGGAGGCCGCGGTGGTGCGATGCGCGAGCGAGGCAGGGCGCGGTCGCGCGGGAAGGGTTGCGGGGCCGGTGTGCGGCGCCGGCAGGAGGGGAGACAGGGAGGGGATGGGAGGAGCCCGATGGGGGCTCACCAGCGAGGATAGGAGAGGGGGCGGCAAGGCTCGGTGGAGACGTTGGGGGGGGGAGATAAGGACGCGGTGGCGAGGCTGACCGGCGGCGGCGGGGCGGCGCCGGCGCAGGGCGCCGGCGGGGACCGGCCCGATCTGGTCCCGATCCAAATCGGGAGGGGAGAGGAGTGGGGGTCGTGGGGAGGTGGGGGGATGTCAGTGGAGGGGGGTTTGACCCCCTTATAGCGGTTGGGTTGGGCCGGTTGGGGGAGGAGGGTTCCTTCTTTTTTTGTTTTGTTTTCTCTTTTTATTAAAAAACTTCTGATTTTAATCCTTTTGAGGCATCCAATTAATTCCAAAATATACATGTCTCAATTTTATAAAATCTTAGGGGTTATTTTCAACCCATCCAACATTTTTATTTTTAGTTGTGCACAACTTTTAAATCCACCTTTTAGACGAATTTAAATTGCAACGAAATTTGAATGGGGTTTGAATCAACGCGAGATTAGCAACAGTAACATAGTGACGTGTCATCATTAGCATGGGATTACTGTAGCTTAATGACATACATTATTGTAGACAAAACCAGGGCGTCACAATTCTCCCCTACTAACAAGAATTCTCGTCCCGAGAATTAAGAAGTAAAAGGAAAGAGCCCGGGGTATTCTGCACAAATATGATCCTCGCGTTCCCAAGTGGCCTGATCTTCAGAATGATTTGCCCACTGCACTTTGAAGAACTTGGTAACCTTTTGACGAGTCCGACGTTCAGTTTCATCAAGGATGCGGACTGGTTGTTCTTTGTAAGAAAGGTCTTGTTGCAGCTCAAGCATATCATGATCCACTGCTCGGATAGGATCCTTGAAGCAGTGACGAAGCTGTGACACATGGAACACATCGTGAACCTGAGAAAGGTTTGGCGGTAGTTCCAATTGATATGCCACTTTTCCATGACTTTCGAGAGTAGTGAAAGGACCAATATATCGAGGAGCCAGCTTGCCCTTGATCCCAAAACGATGTGTACCTCTCATTGGCGTGACTCGAAGATAAGCTTTTTCGCCAGGTTGATAGACCATATTCTTGTGATGACGGTCATACCGACTCTTCTGACGAGACTGAGCAGCCTTTAGATTTGCATGAATAATGCGGACTTCATCTTCGGCATGTTGGATAATATCCGGACCGATAAGTGTACGTTCCCGAATTTCTGACCAATTCAGAGGAGTCCGACACTTACGTCCATATAATACTTCAAAAGGAGCCATCTTCAGACTAGCTTGATAGCTATTGTTGTAGGAGAACTCAGCATACATGAGGGATTCCTCCATTTTTTTCCAAAAGAAATGACACAAGCTCGAAGCATGTCTTCGAAAATCTGATTGACTCTTTCAACTTGTCCCTGGGATTGAGGGTGAAAAGCGGTGCTGAATGACAAATGAGTTCCCATAGCTTCGTGAAAACTTGCCACGAACCTTGAAGTGAATAAACTGCCACGGTCTGAACTAATCACCAATGTAATACCATGGAGGGAAACAACTCTGGACATGTAAAGATCTGCTAGCTGACTAGTAGTATAGTTTCCTTGACAGCCAGAAAATGTGCAACTTTGGACAGCCGGCCAATGACGACAAGAATAGCATCATTACCCTTCTGCGACCTGGGAAACCCGATGACGAAGTCCATTTCAACATGATCCCATTTCCATTCAGGAATAGAAATAAGTTGCAGAGTTTCAGCAGGCTTCTGATGTTCTGCTTTGATACGATGGCAAGTGTCGCATTCTGAAACACAGCGAGCAATGTCTTGTTTCATATTTGACCACCCGAACCTTTGACGGATGTCTCAGTACATCTTGGTACTACCCGGATGAATATACAACGGAGTATCATGGGCTTCTTTCAGTATTCTATCAGTCATATTCAGCTTTTCCCTTTTTGTTGGAACGAGTAAGCATCCCTTGAAGTACACAACACCATCATGAGCAACGGTGAAACATGAGGGTTTACCTTTCGCCAGATAGTATTTAATCCTTTCGACTTCACTGTCATAGCCCTGCATTCTTTTGATACAACCCATAAGATCTGGTTCAACGACCAGGTTACTCAAAGAACCCTGGTTAACAACACGAAGGTTCATCTTGCAGTTCTCCGGTGGAGGGGGAACGAGATAACCCTAAGGGACAATACGGAGGTTCATCTTGCGGAATTCTTCTTGAAGAAGGGGGTGTACCTTGTGCACCTGAAGGTGATTGCATTATGACTTGCGACTCAAAGCATCAGCCATTACATTAGCCTTACCAGGTGTATAAGAAATTCCCATGTTGTAATCTGCTATGCGCTCCATCCATCTCTGTTGACGGAGATTCAAATCTGGTTGAGTAAACAAGTACTTCAGACTTTGGTGATCGTTGTAGATCTCACATTGATTACCAACAAGGTATTGCCGCCACTCTTTCAGTGCATGGATCACTGCAGCAAGTTCAAGGTCATGAACAGGGTAGTTCTCTTCATGAGGACGCAACTGACGAGATGCATAAGCAACCACTTTGCGTTCTTGCATTAGGACACAACCTATTCCCTGACATGAAGCATCACAATAAATGACAAAGTCCTTACGAGTATCCGGAGGAGCGAGCACTTGAGCGGACGTCAATTTGTCTTTAAGAGCCTAAAAGCTCTCCTAACATTTTTCTGTCCACTCATATTTAACACCTTTGTGAAGCAGATTGGTTAAGGGCTTTGCAATTTTGGAGAAGTTTTCGACAAATCGACGGCAATAGCTGGCGAGTCCGAGAAAACTTCTGACTTGCTTGACATTCTTTGGGGGAGTCCAGTCAAGAATAGCCTGAACTCGTTCAGGGTTAACCACAATACCATCCTTGGAGATCACATGACCAAGGTAGTTTACTTCGTCCATCCAAAACTCACACTTGGAATACTTGGCATATAGCTGATGTTCCCGAGGCCTTTCCTGTACAAGATGAAGATGTTCAGCATGCTCTTCTTTATTCTTGGAAAATACCAGAATATCATCCAGATAAACCATGACGAATTTGTCGAGGTAGTCCATGAAGATATAATTCATTAAACGAGAGAAGGTTGTTGGAGCATTGGTTAAACTAAAGGACATGACGATGTATTCGTATGAATTACAATGAGTAACAAGTGCGGTCTTTGGAATATCCTCTTCACGAAGACGGATCTGATGGTAGACCAACCTCAAGTAGAGCTTAGAGAAATTGAGGCACCAGCAAGTTGATCATACAAATCATTGATCCGAGGAAGTGCATATTTGTTCTGAATTGTAGCTTGGTTGATTGGTCGATAATCCTAGACCAGACGATTTGTCCCATCCTTCTTCTTAACAAAGAGAGAAGGTGCTCCCCAAGCAAAGGAACTTGGACGAATGAAACCCAGCCATAGCGAATTCTCAATTTCTTGCTTAATTTCAAGGACTTCATGTGGTGGCATCTTATACGAATGCTTGGCTATAGGAGTGGTACCAAGTACCAAATCGATGACAAACTCGACAGCTCTAGCAGGGGGAATCCCTGGGAGTTCTTCCGGAAAAACATCTTGGAAATCCTGGACAACTATAATGTTTTCTATACCCTCAAGAGGTGACTCATTTAATGCATTCATGGCATATAGCCGGGCTTCAGCATCTCAAACAAGATGAGCATGGTAGCTGACTATCTCATTCGAAGGATGCAGAAGGTGGACAGTTTTGGTGGCACAAACGACGGAAGCAGTATGTGCTTTTAGCCAATCCATTCCGAGTATAAGGTCGATCTTAGAGGACTTCAATAAAATGGGGGAAGCATGGAGTTCCAGTCCTTCTATTTCAGTGGGGACATCTGGACAAAACATGGAGGCCTGACATTGGCCAGCGGGGGTGTTTACCACTATTGGGACGTTCATCTCTTCACACTTAATGGCATGCATGTATGCGAAATCTTCAGACATAAAAGAATGCGATGCTCCTGTATCAAGCAATACAGAAGCTAGTACCGAGTTGACGAGAAGAGTACACATCATAGTAGCAGGCTGGTCTTGAACTTCATTCAGATAAACGTTGTTAGCTTGAACACGCCCCTGAGCAGGCCTGACATTGTTGTTGCGGGGTTGGTTGGAAGGCAATGCAAGTTGATTCTGATTCTGCCTGCATTCTCTAGCACGGTGTCCTGGATGACCACACTTGAAGCACAGCCCATCCTCAGGACGAGAAGGGGGGACAAGAGCTCGTGGTGGCGGAGCTGGGAGCCTCGACTGCCTAGTTGGGGGTGGAGGCAGATGAGGTGCAGCATAGGACGGCCTTGGAGCAGGAGCAGGTGCATGGTACATGTTGTGGGGAATCCAGATCTTGCGCTTCTGACGTGCTGAGCCCAAAGATGAGCCCATGTCATGGTTGTGCTTGCTTCTGTCCTTGTAATCCTGCAGACCTGTTTCCACAATAATGGACTTGTTCACCAAGGTGGCAAAATTGTCAAAGTCCTAAACAAGGAGTGCTAGTTTGATATCAGGGTGGAGGCCTTCACGGAACTTCTCCTGTCTACGAGCATCAGTTGCAACGTCTTCTTCAGCATAGCGAGATAAGTCCAGAATATCCCACTGATAAGCATCCATAGTCTTGTTGCCCTGGACAAGATTGCGGAACTCACGCTTCTTCTTGTCCATCATTCCCTGAGGAATATGGCGAGCACGGAATGGAGCTTTGAACTCCGGCCAGGTGATGATTGTTCCAACAGGCTGTGAGCGCCTGTGACTGTCCCACCATTGAGCAACGGACCCTTCAAAAAGTACGAGGCAAAGGTGACATAGCTAGCCTCTAGGGCGCCTGAAGATTCCAGCTCATAAGTGATGTCACGGAGCCAGCCATCTGCGTCAAGCGGCTGAGTTGAGCTACGGTAGATCGTAGGGTTGAGGCGCATGAAGTCTTGCAGAGTCATTGGGGCTGGCTGTTGATTCATGTTTGGCCATGGGAACTGGTCCATAAGCCCTTGCATAAACTGGAGATTCAGTTCAAATTGCGGCATCATACCAGCCATGTATTCAGGTGGCGGTGGGTGGTCAGCCGCATCACGACCACGACCAGCTGGATTAACCATTCTGTCGAAACTATTAACAGTGGTATTTTAGCATTGGGTATTGCAAAGACAATGAGTTATTTATGAAGTAAATTGCTCAATGGAGGAAGTGCAAAAGATACGACATAGTAGTTCGAATTCAACATACATATCCATACATAGGTCTATTACAAACCATAAGTCTGTTACAACATAGACGATAGGTCCGACATGAAATTATCCTAAACAACTAGGCAACACGTAGACATGTGGTAGAGGGATACAACAACGGATATAGCGAAAAGCTAGATCAACGTCGGAGACAACGAAAGAACCCACGGAACTACAGATGACCCTGAATGTTGAACCTGGTGGTAGGGTTCTGCATCCCTTGCACAATCTGATGTAGACTCTACATATTAAGCGAGAGTGCAGGTCCACGTGTCGGAACACGACCTCCAACATCAGGCCACTCAAGACCTAGAGGAAACGCAGTCCGAGGCGGGTAAAGGATGTTCTCTGGATGTATCCCCGCAGTGACTGCTGGCAACAAATGCCCCAAAGCCCGATAAAGATGATCACGGGTGGCGTACAACTCGACGTTAAGAGCCCTGACAGTGCGATCCAATGCCTCAGTGTACTAAACCAGAACCTGTGGGTCGTAACGATGACTCACGTAGGGGGTACAGACAGCAATGTAGGATCGGTCGTTGCGCTGCCATGCGAAAGGGGTTAGGACCTCAGCGTCGGCGGTAGTATCAACTCCAGCAGGAACATACAGAATGTATCTGTATGCCGTCTCTTGCAAACAAGAGTTCGCTGCATGGAGTCGAACAATAACAACATAAGTAGCATCCTGTGCGACCATCTCGACAGTCACTCCAATGCCACGGAAGGTGTGCAACTCAGCGATGGAGAGGTCCTGTCGATCCCAGATAACCATCACAGCCTCATACTGTTCTTGGTTGAACTCGTGGTAGTCCTCGTAAACAGTGTACTCGGGGTACCAGCGATATCCTAGCTTCTTCAAGAGGTCGACCAGAATGGCCGGGAACCCAGTCGTATCGTCCACGAAGGTCAGGCGACTGATCTGCCTACCAGGACGCATCTGCAACAGGGAGATTAAAGATGTCAAACGACAGTGTGTGCATTATAACTTCAAAAGAAACAATTGACGATGAAACAAATCTCCAGTGGATGTGATCACGAGAACCTAATGTTAGAGTTATCAAAATCTTTAACCCGAAAGAGGGGAGAGATCAGAACCCAGAGTATAGATGAGGAATAAAAGATCCTAATACCACCCGATTGAGATGTGGGCCCGTAAGCCACACAACAATGTTAGTAAAAGTTTTTCAAGTACTAGACTCAACTTCCGCCAAGGAGTTGGAAAGGGGGCTACCTACAGGCAGTCAGCTCTGATACCAACTTGTGACGCCC
This sequence comes from Hordeum marinum, assembly GCA_022496015.1. Classification (NCBI taxonomy): domain Eukaryota; kingdom Viridiplantae; phylum Streptophyta; class Magnoliopsida; order Poales; family Poaceae; genus Hordeum; species Hordeum marinum. The sequence goes on along the minus strand of CM039676.1, from coordinate 338,929,464 downwards.
CCAATTTCGACCGTACGCTAAAATACAAGCAATGCGTACGATCAAGATTAGGGACTCACTAATCAATATCACAACACAACTCTAGAAACAAATTAAAGTCATACAGCTTCATATTACAAGCGAGGGGCCTCGAGGGCTCGAATACAAAGCTCGGCAACCACGAGTCAGCGGAAGTAAATAATATCTGAGTATAGACAAAAGTTAAACAAGTTTTGCCTTAAGAAGGCTAGCAAAAACATAAACAACTGATCAAAAGAGGCGAGGCCTCCTGCCTGGGAACCTCCTATCCTACCCCTGGCCAGGGGCTACTTCCATGTAGTAGTAGGCTCCTGTGGTGGTGTAGTAGTCATCTCCGACGTACTCCATCTCCTGGGCTCCATCGTCTGAACGGAGAATCGTATCGAGGGGGAAAGAGAAAGTAAAGTAGCGGTGAGTACTCATCCAAAGTACTCGCAAGACCGACATCAGAACTATTCTAAGTATACATCATTGTCAAGGTGAGGGGTTATTGTTGGGGAACGTCGCATGGGAAACAATTTTTTCCTACGTTCACACAAGACCTATCCATGGTGATGAGCATCCATGAGAGTGAGAGTGGATCTACGTACCCTTGTAGATCGCTAAGCGGGAAGCATTAAGAAACGCGGTTGGTGTAGTCGAACGTCTTCGCGATCCAAATCGCCGAGCGTCCCGCGATCCAATCACAATCCGTCCCGATCAAGCACCGAACGGACGACACCTCTGCGTTTAGCACACGTACAGCTGGATGACGATCTCAGCCTTCTTGATACAGCAAGAGGGAGCGGAGAGGTAGAAAAGTTCTCCGACAGAGTGACGGCGCTCCGGCGATGGTGGTGGAGCTATTCCGGCAGGGCTTCGCCTAAGCACTGCAGAAATCCGATCTACAGGAGAAACTATGCACTGGCGGAACGGGTAGCACGTGGCTGAAAATCTTGTGCCAAAACCCTAAAAACCTGTAGTATATATAGGAGGAAAGGAGGAGGAGGCTTGGCCCTCAAGGAGCCAGCCCTAGGCTTTGGCCGAACCAAGAGGGAGGAGTCCTCCTCCACTCCTAGTAGGATTAGGACTCCTTCCTTATCTTAGCCTTTTTGCCTTTTTCCACCTTCTTCCTTTTGGGGTTTTTTCCCAGCCGCATGGGCCTTGTGTGGGACTTCTACCAGCCCACAAAGGGCTGGTATTCATCCTCCCACAGCCCATGTAGCCTCTTGGGTCGAAATAACCCTCCCGGTGGTTTCCCGGTACACTACTGGCACTCCCGGTACACTACCGATGAGCCCAAAACTTTTCCGGCGACCAAAATAGGACTTCCTATATATCAATCTTTACCTCCAGACCATTCTGGAGCTCCTCGTGTCGTCCGGGATCTCATCTGGGACTCCGAACAACCTTCGGTCACCACCATACATAACTCTATACTACCGAAACGTCACCAAACCTTAAGTGTGCAGACCCTACGGGTTCGAGAACTATGTAGACATGACCGAGACACCTCTACGGCCAATAACCAATAGCGGGACCTAGATGTCCATATTGGTTCCTACATATTCTACAAAGATCTTTATTGGTCGAACCTCTGTGTCAAGGATTCAGTTAATCTCGTATGATGTTCCCTTTGTTCTTCGATATGTTACTTGCCTGAGATTCGATCGTCGGTATCTCCATACCTAGTTCAATCTTGTTACCGGCAAGTCTCTTTACTCGTTCCATAATACAAGATCCCGTGACTAACACTTATTCACATTGCTTGCAAGGCTTATTGTGATGTTGTATTACCGAGTGGGCCCTGAGATACCTCTCCGTCACACGGAGTAACAAATCCCAGTCTTGATCCATGCCAACCCAACAGACACCCTCGGAGATACCTGTAGAGCACCTTTATAGTCACCCAGTTACGTTGCAACGTTTGATACACACAAGGTACTCTTCCGGTGTCCGTGAGTTGCATGATCTCATGGTCATAGAAACATATACTTGACATGCAGAAAACAGTAGCAATAAACTGACACGATCATATGCTACGTTTGTAGTTTGGGTCTTGTCCATCACATCATTCTCCTAATGATGTGATCCCGTTATCAAATGACATCACATGTCAATGGCTAGGAAACCTTGACCATCTTTGACCAACGAGCTAGTTCACTAGAGGCATACTAGGGACAAAGTGTTGTCTATTTACCCACACATGTAATGTGTTTCCAATCAATACAATTATAGCATGGATAATAAACGATTATCATGAACAAGGAAATATAATATTATACACTTTATTTATTGCCTCTAGGGCATATTTCCAATAGTTATATCTGGACTGACTGCAGAAAGCAAGAATAGGGGGGAAGGCCTAGTCCTATCGAAGACTAGCATCTTCAGCATCTGGCAGCATTAGAAGAGAGTAGACTGGTATCTCACTATATAGTCATATTATTGTAGCATTTTTATTAAGTAACCATGCCGAGAGATTCTCCCTTGACTCCCTGCGAGGAAGCAATCCTGGAGCCACATTTCATTTAAAGTAAAACACAATTATAGTTGTATAAGGTCAAGGTACAACTCCAAGTCGTCCTGTTACCATGGACACGACTATTCGAATAGATGAATTCATCCCTGCAGGGGTGCACCGCATTTCCAACATGTTTGATCACCTCCGTCCGGACACACTTTCCTGGGTAATGCCCGACCTGGGGATCCAAAACGTTGTTGCCCCACCTAGACTCAACAAAAAGGCCAGCTCGCCGGTCTAACTCCTAAGCGCGCAGGTTCGTGGGCCCACTTGCCCTTGCACTCCTACACGATGCGTACGCGGACGGAAGTAGACCAAGTAAACTCAGTCCGGAAGCTGTACTTTCCAGCCCAATCCGGCGCACGCCGCTCCATTGCTGACGTCTGAAGAGCTTCGGCTGATACAACGATGCTGAGCACCCATAACTTCTCCCAGGCTTTAGTGCGTAAAAGGTCAACGACCAACTCGGATCAAATACCCAACCCATTAGCATTTTATTAATGTGGGGCAAGCACGACCCATAAAGTGTGGTCCCGTCACTCCGTATCGAGGATGTGTGGCAAAGGCCTCTCTCGCTAGTCCACGCCTCAACATCATCAAACCGTGGGTACCCCTCAGGGCCGACCCATCACCAACATGTTTCTGTAACCAGGTCATAGTAACTGTGTGTATAAAACATGAAGGCGAGAACTAAGGAATCACCCTCAATGGTCCCCACTCGATGTAACCGTCAAGGTGGACTTAGAGGAATCACCCTCGAGGGTCCCACACTTGAGGGGTTGCATGACAGAGACATCATCGAGAATGGTGAAGGAGGAATCACCCTCGATAACCACGACTGACTAGCTACGCTACAGGGCTAGCATCATGAGTACTTCATGAGGTGTCACCCTTGATACTCGATAGTAGCACTGCAGAGTCATACAAATAAGGGGAGTGCGATGATATGAGGGGCCTGGCTTATCGGTCGGTTGACCGAGTCTTCGAGTCTTCGAGTCATTGATGAAGGAGCAGGGGCAACTAAGACTAAGGGGTCACTTGGGATTCACTAACCAGCCTATACTAAGCAGTTGGTATGATTCCATGTATAGTAGCAGTTCATCAAAAACAGGCTATGCATCAGAATAGGAGCTAACTAATACAGTAGCAAAAATATAATGCAAGAATAAGAGGGAAAAGAATAGGCGATATCGGAATGCTCAAGGGGGGTTGCTTGCCTTGCTGCTCTGCGACAAATGGCTGGTCGTCAGGCGCGTAGTCGTACCCAGCAGCAGCGTCAGTCCCGGGGTCTACCGGAGAGAAGAGGGGGGAAGAAACAATATATATAAAGCACAGATGTGATCACAATGCAAGGCATGGCAATATGCAGGGCTAGGCATGCTCTAACGTAGTATTATACGTCGCAGACGGGTCGGAAGAATATCTGACGATATTTTTCGGGTCTCGGGCTTCTACCGGACAAACGAAACGTATGGAAATGTTCCATGTATGCTATGCTCGGAGCACGCGGCGGACGAACGGACTGCGTATTCGGATTCGTGGGATTTTTCTGATCAACTTTCATGTATAAATTATTGTCATCCAAGTTATGGATTATTTTATATTAATTTTTAAAGATTAAACATTTCTAAATTATTAATAATTAAATTAATTCGAAAATGTAATTATGATGTCATCATGACGTCAGCAGTCAACACATTGACTGATGACCTGGTCAACTGACCAGTGGGTCGAGGGGACCAGTTGACCTGGTCAACTGTCAGGTGGGGGCCCTTTGTCATTCTCTAAATGAATTAATTAACTAACAGAATTAGTTAACTAATCTAATTAATCCTTAATTAACCATTTAATTAATTAAGTTCTAATTAACATTTAAATATGTTTTTATTTTTTGGTTTTTCTTTTTATAAAAAAACGTTTAGGGGGCATGGGCCCCCTCTGTCATCCGATGTGTGTGGGGGGGGTTGGGGGGTTGGGCACCCACTGTCAGTGGGGTTAGTGGGGGGGGGGGTTATCCCCACCTAAGTCGAATCTGCCGGGGGGGGCTCGGGCTCGTCGGCAGCCAGGGCGGCGGCGGCCGGGGAGGCGCGTGGGGCCAAGCGCGGTTGTGCGGCGAGTAGTGTGGTGTGGGACTGCAGCGGCGGCGGCAACACGCGGGGCCACAACGGCGGCGGCGGCGCACGCGGGGGGGGGGGGGGGGGGGGGGGGTGATAGGGCGCGCCCGGCGGAGCGCGTGCATGCGGCACAGCGGGGCCGTGCGGGGGAGGCCGCGGTGGTGTGGTCCGCGAGCGAGGCGGGGCGCGGTCACGCGAGAGGGGTTGCGGGGCCGGTGGGCGGCACCGGCAGGAGGGGAGAGAGGGGGATGGGAGGAGCCCGATGGGGGGCTCACCGACGAGGAGAGAAGAGGGGGCGGCCAGGCTCGGTGGGGCCGTTGGGGGGGAGATGAGGACGCGGTGGCGCGGCGGCGCCGACACGGGATGCTGGCGGGGGCCGGCCCAATCTGGTCCCGATCCAGATCGGGAGGGGAGAAGAGTGGGGGTCGTGGGGAGGTGGGGGGCTGTCGGTGGAGGAGGGTTTGACCCCCTTATAGCGATTGGGTTGGGCCGGTTGGGAGAGGGGGGTTTCCTTTTTTATTATTAAACAGCTACCGATTTTAATCCTTTTGAGGCATCAAATTAATTCCAAAATATACAAGTCTCAATTTTATAAAATTTTAGGGTTTATTTTCAACCCATCCAACATTTTTATTTTTAGTGGTGCACAGCTTTTAAATCCACCTTTCAGACGAATTTAAATTGCAACGAAATTTGAACGGGGTTTGAATCAACGCGAGATTAGCAACAGTAACACGGTGACGTGTCATAATTAGCATGGGATTACTGTTGCTTAATTACATACATTACTGTAGCACAAAACCAAGGCGTCACAAGAACGATGGATGAAGGAATAAGGAGCTGCAAGAATCTAAGCTTGGGGATGGCCAAAGCACCCCAAGGTAATGTTCAAGGAAGACCTAGACGTCCAATCTTGGGGATGCCCCAGATGGCATCCCCTCTTTCGTCTCCATTCTATCGGTATGTCACTTGGAGCTATAGTTTTATTCATCACATGATATGTGTTTTGCTTGGAGGTCATATATAGTTTGATTTTATTTTAGTTTGACCCAATCATTGTTTGCTAGACACACATATTTGAAAGAGACACATGTTATCATAATTTTTTAGAATACTCTATATGCTTCACTTATATCTTTTGAGGTAGGCAGTTGCTGTAGTGTTTCACTTATATCTTTTAGAGCACGTCGGTGTTCAACTTTTGAAGAAATATTTGTACTCTCATGATTCACTTAAATATTTTTGAGTCTAAAAACTAGTAATAGTAATATGCACGTGTGATAAGACTAGTACAAAAAGGATAGGTATTCAAGGGGGGATATAATAAAAACTTTCATGTAGCTCACTGATAACCCACAAGTATAGGGGTTCGCAACAGTTTTCGAGGGTAGATTATTCAACCCAAATTTATTGATTCGACACAAGGGGAGCCAAAGAACATTCTTGAGCATTAGCAGCTGAGTTGTTAATTCAACCACACCTTAAAGACTTAATATCTACAGCAAAGTATTCAGTAGCAAAGTAGTATGGAAGTAATGGTAATTGTAGCAATAGTAACAGTAGCAGTTTTGTAGTGATTGTAATAGTAGAAACGGAGAAGTAACTTAGCAATGATCAATATGTGGAAATCTCATAGGCAATGGACCGGTGATGGATAATTATGTCGGATGTCATTCATCATGCAACAGTCATAACATAGGGTGACACGGAACTAGCTCCAATTCATCAATGTAATATAGGCATGTATTCCATATATAGTCATACATGCTTATGGAAAAGAACTTGCATGACATGTTTTGTCCTATCCTCCCGTGGTAGCGGGGTCGTAATGGAAACTAAGGGATATTAAGGCCTCCTTTTAATAGAGAACCGGACCAAAGCATTAGCACTTAGTGAATACATGAACTCCTCAAACTACGATAATCACCGGAAAGAATCCCAGTTATTGTCACCCTGGAGGATGCGGATCATAACTCGTAATAGGTGTCTACAACTTGCAAGATAGGATCTAGAACACATATATATTCATGAAAACATAATAGGTCCAGATTCGAAATCATGGCACTCGGGCCCTAGTGACAAGCATTAAGCATAGCAAAGTCATAGCAACATCAATCTCAGAACATAGTGGATACTAGGGGATCAAACCGTAACCAAACTAACTCGATTACATGATAAATTTCATCCAACCCATCACCGTCCAGCAAGCCTATGATGGGATTACTCACGAACGGCGGAGAGCATCATGGAATTGGTGATGAAGGATGGTTGGTGATGATGATGGCGACGATTTCCCCTCTCCAAAGCCCAAAATGGACTCCAGATCTGGTCTCCCGAGGAAGAACAGGAGGTGGCAGCGGCTCCGTATCCTGAAGCGCGATGAACTCTTCTCTCCAATTTTTTCTCCATGAATAGGGTTATATGGAGCTGGAGAGGAGGTCGGAGGAGCCACGAGGCTCCACAAGCCTGCTAGGCGCAGCCAGGGGGTGGCAGCACCTAGCAGGCTTGTGGCCTGCAGTGGCCCCCCTCTAGTTACTTCTTGCGCCAGTATTTTTATTAATTCCAAAAATATTCTCTATAAATTTTCAGGACGATCCGAGAACTTCTATTTCTGCACAACAATAACACCAAGGCAATTCTGCTGAAAACAGCGTCAGTCCGGGTTAGTTCCATTTAAATCATGCAAATTAGAGTCCAAAATATGGGCAAAAGGGTTTGGAATAGTGGATACTATGGAGACGTAGCACTCACCAAATAAGAGAAGTGTGGATTAATTATATTGATGTAGTAATATGAAAGTGCATGAGTACATTATCATTTGTTAGTAGAAATATCGATATTAAAGTTCGTTGTTTGTTACTCATCTAAATATTGGTTATGGCATGGTGATGATGTGTGAGTGTTCTTATACCTAATTGTAATCCTGTCGTGTTGTTCGGGTCGAAGACGCGGGATGACCCACAAGTAAAGGGGATCAATCATAGTCCTTTCGATATGTAAGAGTGTCGAACCCAACAAGGAGGAGAAGGAAATGATAGGCAGTTTTTAACAAGGTATTCTCTCCAAGTCTTGTGAGTAACAGTGATATATAGTTTTGTAGCAAGATAATTCGTAACAAGTGACAAGTAACAATAGTAGAAAGTGTGCAACAAGATAGCCCAATCCTTTTTATAGCAAAGGAGAGGCCTGAAAGTATATTCAAAGAAAATGCTTCTAAGGACACATGGGAATTTTTGTCTAGTCATGTTCATCATGTTGAGTTGATTCGTGTTCGTTACTTTGATAAATTGATATGTGGGTGGACCGGTGCTAAGGTGGTGTTCTTACTTGAACAAGAAACCCACTTATGATTATCCTCTCTCGCAAGCATCCACAACTACAAAATAAGAATTAAGATAAATCTAACCATAGCATGAAACATGTGGATCCAAATCAACCCCTTGTGAAGTAACACATAAACTGGGGTTTAAGCTTCTGTCACTCTCGCAACCCATCATCTACTTGTTACTCCACAATGCCTTCCCTTAGGCCCATAACATGGTGAAGTGTCCTGTAGTCATTGTTCACACGACACCATTAAGAGAAACAACAACATAAATATCATCGAAATATCAAACGGATACCAACTTCACATGATTACTTATAACAAGACTTCTCCCATGTCCCCAGGAATAAAAGCAACTACTTACACATCATCAACACGTTCAAGATCGGATGTATAATAATGATGATCAAGGATCTTAAAATAATATCTTCCACCAAGTAAACCAACAAGCATCAAGCACGAGATGTAATCAACACTACTAGTAACCCGCATGTACCAATCTGAGGTTTTGAGACAAAGATTGAATACAAGAGATGAACTAGGGTTTTATATGAGATGGTGTTAGTGAATATGTTGATGAAGATTGGTCCTCCCATGAAGTAGGAAGTGTTGGTAATGACGATGGCTTCGATCCCCCCCTCCCCAAGGGAAGTTTCCCCGGCAAAATCTCTCTGCCAGAGAGAAAAAGGGCCTTTGCCCAGGTTTCCACCTTGATATGGCAGCACTTCATCCCGAAAGTATCTTCTTGATTTTTCTAGGTCAAAACACACCTTATAGGAGAAGAGGGATGTCAGGAGACCCATTGGGGCCCCACAAACTAACACGGCGCACCCTATTGGCTTGTGGCTAGCAGGTGGCCCCCCTCTGGTATATTTTTGGCCCAATAATTCTTATCTATTACATAAAATTTCTCCTTGAAGTTTCAGGTCAATTAGAGTCCAGCGATTTTTTAGCCTTTTTCTTGGTTTTGAGGTTCGGAATTCCAGTTTTCAGCAATTTCCCTCTTTATGATGTACCTTCTAAATTCAGAGAGAAAAGGCATAAGAATTGCATCATAGTGTGGAATAATGTACAATAATATAATAAATATCAATAATAAATCATGATGCAAAATGGACGTATCAATGCGCGATGGTTAACTCCTACCAACCTCCTCCCTAGAGGTATGCGATAGTACTTTGCTTCGAGAGAGCTAATGAGGCTTTACAATAAGTATATGAGTTATTTATGACTAATATGAATCCATGGATATACGCACTCTCACCTCTCCATAATTGCTAGCCTCTTTGGTACCATGCATTGCCCATTCTCACCTCGAGAGTCGGTGCAGCTTTCACTGGTGCATCAAAACCCCATGATATGATACGCTCTATCACACATAAGCCACCCTATATTTTCCTCAAAGCAGCCACCATACCTACCTATCATGGCATTTTCATAGCCATTCTGAGATATATTGACATGCAACTTCAACTCCATCACATGACTTGTGTGGTGATCATCAAATTGCTTTGCAAGATCATGTTGTTGACATAGTATTTGCGGCAAAGTCACCGTTCATCATTATCTACATGTTATGCTAGATCATTGCACAGGCATTCCATATAGAGTCATCTTGTATAGTTTTTCATATCAAGTTGTAAGTAAATACAATTGTGACGATCGTCATTATTAGAGCATTGTAACACAGAGGAAAGCATGATGGAGACTATGATTCCCCCACAAGTAGGGATATGACTCCAGACAAAAAATAAAAGAAAAAAAATGAAAAAATGAAAATGAGAGAAAACATAGAAGGGGCAGTGTTACTGTCTCTTTTTTCACACTTGTGCCTTGAGGGAGCATCATGTTCTTCATATAGATAGTCTTCTCAGTTATCATTTTCATATGCTAGTGGGGATTTTTTGTTATAGAACTTGGCTTGTGTATTCTGATGACTGGCTTCCTCAAATGTCTGAGGTATTTGATGTCTACTACGCAACTTTATTCTTGTACACTATGTTGGGCCTCCAAGCGCAAAGTTTTGCAGGACAGTAGCAATTTTCCCTCAAGTGGATGACCTAAGGTTTATCAATTCATGGGAGGTGTAGGATGAAGATGTTCTCTGTCAAGCAAGCCTACAATAAAATACAAGAAATATTTTGTGTCCCCAAGACACCCAATACAATGGCAAATTGTATAGGTGCACTAGTTCGGCGAAGAAATGGTGATACAAGTGCAATATGGATGATAGAAATATGTTTTTGTAATCTGAAAAGATAAAAATAGAAAGGTAAAAAGTGTAAAACAGCAAGCAAAATGATGTATAAATGCTTGGATATAAGGCCTAGGGTTCATACTTTCACTAGTGCAATCTACCAACAATGCTAACATAGTTGAATCATATGATCATCCCTCAACATGCAACAAAGAATCACTCTAAAGTTCCTATCTAGCAGAGAACAAATAGATGAAATTGGTGTAGGTAGTAGAACCACCTCAAAGTTATCCTTTTCGATCTATCTTTTGGGCTATTCCTATAGGTGGCACAAACAGCCCTAGAGTTCATAATAAAATAACACCAATGATACATATCAATCAACCCTAATGTCACCTAGATACTCCAATGTCACCTCAAGTATTCGTGGGTAAATTATGCAACATGCATCAAACAATTTCAGATCAATCATATTCAATCCAACACAAAGAACTTCAAGGATCATCCCAAGATTTCTATCGGAGAACGTGGTATGAAGACGTGCAATCAACCTGTATGCATAGATTCCCAAGGTCACCGAAATTCGCAAGTTGATGCCTTAACATATATCAAGTGAATCAATAGAATACCCCAATGTCACTACGGGTATCCCACGCAAGACGTAGATCAAGTGTTCTCAAATCCAATATTCAATTCAACATAATGAGATCTCAAAGGGAAAGATTCAATTCATCACAACAAGATAGCAAGGGAAACACCTCATATGATCCAACTATATTAATAAAGCCCGTGATACATCAAGATCGTGCCATCTCAGGGACACAAGAGAGAGAGAGAGATATTGAACACATAGATAGTAGTACAAACCGCCAGCCCCGAGGGTGGACTACTCCCTCCTCGTCATGGCCTCCGTCGGGATGGTGAAGATGGCCACCGGAGATGATCTACCCTCTCTAGCAGGGTACTAGAACGCCTCTAGATTTGTCTTTCATCGATATAGAGGGTTGTTGGGGGAACATAGTAATATTTCAAAAAAATTCCTACATGTCACCAAGATCAATCTAGGAGATGCTAGCAACAAGAGAGAGGGATTGCATCTTCATACCCTTGAAGATCGCTAAGCGGAAGCGTTACAAAGAACGCGGTTGATGGAGTTGTACTCGCGGCGATTCAAATCACGGAAGATCTGATACAAGCACTGAGTGGATGGCGCCTCCGCGTTCAACACTCGTATATCCCCGGGACGTCTCCTCCTCCTGGATCTAGCAAGGGGGGAGGAGAAGTTGAGGGAGAGCTCTGGCAACACGATGACGTGGTGGCGGTGGAGCTAGTGGTTTTCCGGCAGAGCTTTGCTAAGCGCTACGAAGGAGGAGGAGGAGGTGTAGGAAGGGGGAGGGCTGCGCCAGGGGAAAGGTGTGGCTACCCTCCCACCCACCTCACTATTTATAGGGGGAAGGGGAGAGGGGGCCAACCCCCTAGATCCATCTAGGGGGTGGGCGCCCCCCGGGATCCATCTAGAGGGGGGTGGTGGCCCCCCGAGGGACACTTGCCCTCACCCCCTAGGGTTTCCAACCCTAGGAGCCTTGCAGCCTTGGGGGCGCACCAGGTCACTAAGGGGCTGGTTCACCGGGGCAGGTGGACCCTCCTGGTGGACCCCCGGAACCTCTTCAGTGGTCCCGGTACAACACCGATAAACTTCGAAACCTTTCCGGTGACTGAAACTGGACTTCCCATATATAAATCTTCACATCCGGACCATTCCGGAACTCCTCGTGACGTCCGGGATCTCATCCAGGACTCTGATCAACTTTCGGTAACCACATACAATTCCCATTACAACTCTAGCATCACCGAACCTTAAGTGTGTAGACCCTACGGGTTCGGGAATCGTGCAGTCATGAACGAGACAACTCTCTGGAGAATAACCAATAGCAGGATCTGGATACCCATATTGGCTCCCACATGTTCCATGATGATCTCATCAGATGAACCACAATGTCGGGGATTCGGTTAATCCCGTATACATTTCCCTTTGTCCATCGATATGTTACTTGCCCGAGATTCGATCGTTGGTATCCCTATACCTTGTTCAATCTCGTTACCTCAAGTCTCTTTACTCATTCCGTAACACATGATCCCGTGACTAACTCCTTAGTCACATTGAGATCATTATGATGATGTATTACCGAGTGAGCCCAGAGATACCTCTCCGTTACACGGACTCACAAATCCCAGTCTCGATTCGGGCCAACCCAACAGAAACTTTTGGAGACACCTATAGTGCACCTTTATAGTCACCTAGTTACGCTGTGACATTTGATACACCCGAAGCATTCCTACGGTATTTGTAAGTTGCACAATTTCATGGTCTAAGGAAATGATACTTGACATTAGAAAAGCTCTAGCAGACGAACTACACGATCTTGTGCTATGCTTAGGATTGGGTCTTGTCCATCACATCATTCTCCCAATGATGTGATCCTGTTATCAAAGACATCCAATGTCCATGGCCAGAAAACCATGACCATCTATTGATCAACGAGCTAGTCAACTAGAGGCTCACTAGGGACATGGTGTGGTCTATGTATTCACACATGTATTATAGTTTCCGATTAATACATTTATAGCATGAACAATAGACAATTATCATGAATAAGGAAATATAATAATAACCATTTTATGATTGACTCTAGGGCATATTTCCAACAGTCTACTACTTGCACTAGAGTCAATAATCTAGTTACATTGTGATGAATCGAACACCCATAGAGTTCTGGTGCTGATCATGTATCGCTCATGAAAGAGGTTTAGTCAACGGATCCGCGACATTCTGATCCGTATGTACTTTACAAATATCTATATGTCCATCCTGAAAGTAACCACGAATGGAGTTGAAGTGGCACTTGATGTGCTTGGTCTTCTTGTGAAACCTGGGCTCCTTGGCAATGGCAATAGCTCTAGTGTTGTCACAGAAGAGAGTCATCGGGCCCGACGCATTGGGAATCACTCCTAGGTCGGTGATGAACTCCTTCATCCAGACTCATTCCTGTGCTGCTTCCAAAGCAGCTATGTACTCCGCTTCACATGTAGATACCGCCACGATGCTTTGCTTGCAACTGCACCAGCTGACATCCCCACCGTTCAAAATATACACGTATCCAGTTTGTGACTTGGAGTCATCCGGATCTGTGTTGAAGCTAGCATCAACGTAACCCTTTACGACGAGCTCTTCGGCACCTCCACAAACGAGAAACATATCCTTAGTCCTTTTTAGGTACTTAAGGATATTCTTGACCGCTGTTCAGTGTTCCATTCCGGTGTAACTTTGGTACCTTCCTACCAAACTTATGGCAAGGTTCACATCATGTCTGGTACACATCATGGCATACATAATAGAGCCTATGGCTGAGGCATAGGGGATGGCACTCATCTTTTCTCTATCTTCTACCAAGGTCAGGCATAGAGCTATGCTCAATCTCACACCTTGCAATACAGGCAAGAACCCCTTCTTGGACTGATCCATATTGAAATTCTTCAATATCTTGTCAAGGTATGTGCTTTGTGAAAGACCAATGAGGCGTCTCGATCTATTTCTATAGATCTTGATGCCTAATATGTAAGCAGCTTGTCCAAGGTCCTTCATTTAAAAACACTTATTCAAGTAGGCCTTTATGCTTTCCAAAAGTTCTTTATCATTTCCCATCAACAATATGTCATCCACATATAAAATGAGAAATGCTACAGAGCTCCCACTCACTTTCTTGTAAATACAGGCTTCTCCATAAGTCTGTATAAACCCAAACGCTTTGATCACCTCATCAAAGCGAATGTTCCAACTCTGAGATTCTTGCACCAGCCCATAGATGGAGTGCTGGAACTTGCATACCTTGTCAGTATTCTTAGGATCGACAAAACCTACCATCTGCATCATATACACTTCTTCCTTAAGGAAACCGTTGTGGAATGCCATTTTGACGTCCATTTGCTAGATCTCATAATCATAAAATGTGGCAACTGCTAACATGATTCAGACGGACTTCAACATCACTACGGGTGAGAAGGTCTCATCATAGTTAACTCCTGAACTTGTCGATAACCCTTAGCGACAAGCCCAGCCTTATAGACGGTCACATTACCATCCGCGTTAGTCTTCTTCTTAAAGATCCATTTATTTTCTATGGCTTGCCGATCATCGGGTAAGTCCACCAAAGTCCATACTTTGTTCTCATACATGGATCCTATCTCAGATTTCATGGCTTCAAGCCATTTGTTGGAATCTGGGCCCGCTATGGCTTCTTCATGGTTCGAGGGTTCACCGTTGTCTAACAACATGATTTCTAGGACACGGTTGCCATACCACTCTGGTGCGGAACGTGTCCTCATGGACCTACGAAATTCAGTAGTAACTTGATAAGAAGTTTCATGATCATCATCATTAACTTCCTCTCTAGTTGGTGCGGGCACCACAGAAACATTCTCCTGCACTGCGCTACTTTCCGGTTCGACAGGGGGTACAGTTACCTCATCAAGTTCTACTTTCCTCCCACTTACTTCTTTCGAGAGAAATTCTTTCTCTAGAAAGGATCCATTCTTGGCGACAAAGATCTTGACTTTGGATCTGAGCTAGAAGGTATACCCAATAGTTTCCTTAGGGTATCCTATGAAGACACACTTTTCCAATATGGGTTCAAGCTTTTCAGGTTGAAGTTTCTTGACATAAGCATTGCATCCCCAAACTTTCAGAAATGACAGCTTAGGTTTCTTCCCAAACCATAATTTATACGGTGTCATCTCAATGGATTTAGACAGTGCCCTATTTAAAGTGAATGCGACAGTGACTAATGCATATCCCCAAAATGATGGTGGTAAATAAGTAAGAGACATCATAGATCGCACCATATCCAATAGAGTGCGATTATGACATTCGGACACACAATTACGCTGAGGTGTGCTAGGCGGCGGGAGTTGTTTAGTGAGGGTGAGAACATAACGATAGCCACTGCGAGCCTCAACGCTCATCGGTCCACATACATCGGTATGTATTATTTCCAACAAGTTGCTTGGGCCTTGTGTGAGACTTCCACCAGCCCACTAAGGGATGGTATTCATCCTCCCACAGCCCATGTAGCCTCTTGGGTCGAAATACCCCTCCCGGTGGTCTCCCGGTACACTACCGGCACTCCCGGTACACTACCGAAGAGCCCGAAACTTTTCCGGCGACCAAAATAGGACTTCCTATATACCAATATTTACCTCCGGACCATTCCAGAGCTCCTCGTGATGTCCGGGATCTCATCCGGGACTCTGAAGAACATTCGGTCACCACCATGCATAACTCTATACTACCGAAACGTCACCAAACCTTAAGTGTGCAGACCCTGCGGGTTCGAGAACTATGTAGACATGACCGAGACACCTCTATGGTGTTGGAAATATGCCCTAGAGGCAATAATAAAATGGTTATTATTGTATTTCCTAGTTCATGATAATTGTCTATTGTTCATGCTATAATTGTGTTAACCGGAAACCGTAATACATGTGTGAATACATAGACCACAACGTGTCCCTAGTGAGCCTCTAGTTGGCTAGCTCGTTGATCAATAGATGGTCTCGGTTTCATGACCATGGACATTGGATGTCGTTGATAACGGGATCACATCATTAGGAGAATGATGTGATGGACAAGACCCAATCCTAAGCATAGCACAAAGATCGTGTAGTTCGTTTGCTAAAGCTTTTCAATGTCAAGTGTCATTTCCTTAGACCATGAGATTGTGTAACTCCCGGATACCGTAGGAATACTTTGGGTGTGCCAAACGTCACAACGTAACTGGGTGGCTATAAAGGTACGCTACGGGTATCTCCGAAAGTGTCTGTTGGGTTGACACGAATCGAGACTGGGATTTGTCACTCCGTGTGACGGAGAGGTATCTCTGGGCCCACTCGGTAAGACATCATCATTATGAGCTCAATGTGACTAAGGAGTTAGTCACGGGATGATGTATTACGGAACGAGTAAAGAGACTTGCCGGTAACGAGATTGAACAAGGTATGGGGATACCGACGATCGAATCTCGGGCAAGTACCATACCGATAGACAAAGGGAATTGTATACGGGATTGATTGAATCCCTGACATCGTGGTTCATCCGATGAGATCATCATGGAGTACGTGGGAGCCAACATGGGTATCCAGATCCCGCTGTTGGTTATTGGCCGGAGAGGTGTCTCGGTCATGTCTACGTGTCTCTCGAACCCGTAGGGTCTACACACTTAAGGTTCGATGACGCTAGGGTTATAGGGAAATAGTGTACGTGGTTACCGAAGGTTTTTCGGAGTCCCGGATGAGATCCCGGACGTCACGAGGAGTCCCGGAATGGTCCGGAGATGAAGATTGATATATAGGAAGTGAAGATTTGGTTACCGGAAGTGTTCCGGGTGTCACTGGTAGTGTACCGGGACCACCGGAAGGGTTCCGGGGGTCCACCAAGTGGGCCTACCTGCCCCGGAAGGTTCCGTGGGCTAAGAGTGGGAGGGAGCCAGCCCCTAGGTGGGCTGGTGCGCCTCCCACCCCAGCCCAAGGTGTGGCAAAGGTGGAGGGGGGCAAACCCTAGGCTTAGATGGGCCTTAAGGCCCACCCTAGGGCGCCCCACCTCTCCCTTGCCCTAGCCGCCGGCCAGATGGCATCTGGTGGCTGCCGCTACCCCTAGGGTGGAACCCTAGGGCGCAGCCACCCCTCCTCCCTCTCTCCTATATATAGTGGAGGTATTTGGGGCTGCACAACACACGGTTCTCCCTCTCTCTCTGGTGCAGCCCTACCTCCTCCTCCCCTCGTTCTCCGTAGCGCTTAGCGAAGCTCTGTCGGAGTACCACGCAGCTCCACCGCCACCACGCCGTCGTGCTGCCGGAGCTCTCCCTCAACCTCTCCCCCTCCTTGCTGGATCAAGGCATAGGAGACGTCACCGGGCTGCACGTGTGTTGAACGCGGAGGTGCCGTCCGTTCGGCACTTGATCGGATCCACCGCGATCTGAATCGCTGCGAGTACGACTCCATCAACCGCGTTCTTGTAACGCTTCTGCTTAGCGATCTTCAAAGGTATGAAGATCCACTCTCCCCTTGCTCGTTGCTGGTTTCTCCATAGATGGATCTTGGTGAACGCGTAGGAAAATTTTTGATTTACTACTACGTTCCCCAACATATGGTTCATAACCAATAGTGGGACCTGGATGCCCATATTGGTTCCTACATATTCTACGAAGATCTTTATCGTTCGAACCTCTATGTCAAGGATTCAGTTAATCTCGTATGGTGTTGCCTTTGTTCTTCGGTATGTTACTTGCCCGAGATTCGATCGTCGGTATCTCCATACCTAGTTCAATCTCGTTACCTGCAAGTCTCTTTACTCGTTCCGTAATACAAGATCCCATGACTAAAAATTAGTCACATTGCTTGCAAGGCTTATTGTGATGTTGTATTACCAAGTGGGCCCTAAGATACCTCTCCGTCACGCGGAGTAACAAATCCCAGTCTTGATCCATGTAACTCCAACAGACACCCTCGGAGATACCTCTAGAGCACCTTTATAGTCACCCAGTTACGTTGCGATGTTTGATACACACAAGGTACTCCTCCGGCAACAGCGAGTTGCATGATCTCATGGTCATAGGAACATATACTTGACATGCAGAAAACAGTAGCAATAAACTGGCACGATCATATGCTACGTTTGTAGTTTGGGTCTTGTCCATCACATAATTCTCCTAATGATGTGATCCCGTTATCAAATGACATCTCATGTCTATGACTAGGAAACCATAGCCATCTTTGATCAACGAGCTAGTCTATTAGAGGCACACTAGGGACATGGTGTTGTCTATGTGTCCACACATGTATCTGAGTTTCCGATCAATACAATTATAGCATGGATAATAAACGATTATCATGAACAAGGAAATATAATAATAAACATTTTATTTATTGCCTCTAGAGCATATTTCCAACAGTCTCCCACTTGCACTAGAGTCAATAATCTAGTTCAAATCACCATGTGATTCGCATTGTTATGAATCTAACACCCAATGAGTTCTGGGGCTCGATCATGCTTTGCATGTGAGAGAGGTCTTATAGTCAACGGGTCTGCGACATTCAGATCCGTGTGTACTTTGCAAATCTCTATGTCAAACTGTAAACACTACTACCACACTCCACTTGGTACTATTCCAAATGGCTGCTCCGCTATACGTATCCGTATTGCTACTATGAGTCATCCGGATTGGTGTTAAAGCTTGCATCGACGTAACTCTTTACGACGAACTCTTTATCACCTCCATAATTGAGAAACATCTCCTTAGTCTTTTAGTTACTAAGGATAATCTTGACCGCTGTCGAGTGATCCACTTCCTGGATCACTCTTGTACCCCTTGACAGACTCATGGCAAGGCACACACCAGGTGCGATACACAACATGGCATAATATAGATCCTATGGCTAAGGCATAGGGGACGACATTCGTCCTTTCTCTTTCTTCTGCTGTTTTCAAGCTTTGAGTCTTACTCAACTTTCACACCTTACAAATCAGGTGAGAACTCTTTCTCTGACTCATCCATTTTGAACTCTTTCAAAATCTTGTCAAGGTATGTACTCACTGAAAGTCTCATCAAGCATCTTGATCTATCTCTATAGATCTTGATGCTCAACAATTAGGTAGCTTTTATCCAGGTCTTCCTGTGAAAAACTCTTTTCAAACACCGTTTATGCTTTCCCAAAATTCTACATCATTTCCGATCAACAATATGTCAACCACATATGCTTACCAGAAACTCTATAGTGCTCCCACTCACTTTATTGCAAATACAAGTTTCTCATAAACTTTGTATAGACCCAAAAACTTTGATCACCTCATCAAAGTGTATATTCCAACTCCGAGATGCTTGCTTCAGTTCATAGAAGGATTACTGAAGCTTCCACACCTTTTAGCATCCTTAGGACTAACAAAACCTTCTGGTTGTATCTCATACAACCTTTCCTTAAGGAAGGAAACGATGTTTTGGCATTCATCTGCCATATTTCATAATTGAAAAATGCAGCAACTGCTAACATAATTCCAACAGACTTCAGTATCGCTACGAGTGAGAAAGTCTCATCATAGTCAACTCCTTGAACTTGTCGCAAACTTCTTTGCAACAAATCGAGCTTTATAAATTGTAACATTTACCATCAATGTCTGTCTTCATCTCAAAGGTCCATTTGTACTTGACGACCTGCCGTCCAATGAGCAAGTCTACCAAAGTCCATACTTGGTTTTTATACAAGGATCCTATCTCGGATTTCATGGCCTCTAACCATTTGTCGAAATCCGGGCCCATCATCGCTTCTCCATATCTCGTAGGTTCATCGTTGTCCAACAACATGACCTCCAAGACAGGGTTGTCGTACCACTCAGGAGTAGTAAGCATCCTTATCGACCTACGAGGTTCGATAGTAACTTGATCTGAAGCTTCAAGATCATCATCATTTACTTGCTCTTCAACTGACGTAGGTTCGACAGAAACATCTTTCTGCGTCGCGCTACTCTCTGGTTGAAACAAAGGTTCAACAACCTTATCAAGTTCTATCTTCCTCCCACTCAATTCTTTCGAGAGAAACTCTTTCGAGAGAAAGGACCCAGTTTTAGCAACAAACACTTTATGCTTGGATCTGAGATAGAAAGTTTACCCAACTGTTCTTAGGGTATTCTACGAAGATGCATTTGTCCGCTTCGAGTTCGAGCTCATTAGGTGAAAACATTTTCCACACAAGCATCGCAGCCCCAAACAATAAGAAATGACAGCTTAGGTTTCTATCAAACCATAATTCACACGGTGTCATCTCAACGGATTTAGATGGTGCCCTATCTAAAGTGAATGTAGTTGTCTCTAATGCATAACCCCAAAATTATAGTAGCAAAATGATAAGAGACATCATAGCAAGCACCATATCCAATAGAGCACGACTATGACGTTCGGACACACCATCACACTATGGTGTTCCAGGTGGCGTGAGTTGTGAAACGACTTTCACATTGTCTAAAGTTGTATGCCAAACTCGTAACTCAGATATTCACCTCCACGATCATATCGTAGACATCTTTATCTTCTTGTCACGATGATCTTAAAACTTCACTCTAAATTTGCTTGAACCTTTGAAATGATTCAGACTTATGTTTTATTAACTAAATATACACTATATCTACTCAAATCAACAGTGAAGGTAAGAAAATAACGATGTCCACCGCATGCTACTAGACTCATTGGATTGCATACATCAACATGTATCATTTCCAATGAACCACTTGCCCACTCCATCAATCCGGAAAACGGGGTCCATAGTCAGCTTTCCCAAGAGGCATGGTTCGCATGTCTCAACCGATTCGAAATCGAATGAGTCCAAAGATCCATCGGCTTGGAGTTTCTTCATGCGCTTTATACCAATATGACATTTAGCGGCAATGCCACAAGTATGTGGTACCATCATTATTAACCTTGTATCTTTTGGCATCAGTGTTATGAACATGTGTATTACTACGATCAAGTTTCAACAAACCATTATCACTGGGTGCATGACCATTGAAGGTATTATTCATGTAAACATAATAACCGTTATTCTCTAACTTAAATGAATAACCATGTTGCAATAAACATGATCTAATCACGTTCATGCTCAACGCAAAACACCAAATAACATTTATTTCGTTCGTTACTAATCCTGAAGGTAGAGAGAGCATGCGATGTTGATCACATCAACCTTGGAAACATTTCCAACACACATCGTCACCTCACCCTTAGCTAGTCCTCCGTTTATTCCATATCTTTTATTTCGAGTTACTAACATTTAGCAAGCGAACCGGTATCCAATACCCATGTGCTACTAGGAGTACTCGCAAGATACACATCATTAACACGTATATCAAATATACTTCTATCGATGTTGCCAGCCTTCTGATCTACCAACTATCTAGGGTTGTTCCGCTGCAGCGACCGCTCTCCACATAATCGAAGCACTTAGTCTCAGGTTTGAGTTCAACTTCGGGTTGCTTCACTGGAGCAGCAACTTACTTGCTATCCAGGAAGTTTCCCTCCTTGCTCTTGCCCTTCTTGACACTAGTGGTTTGACTAACCATCAACACTTGACGCTCCTTCTTGATTTCTACCTTCGCGGTGTCAAACATCGCGAATAGCTCAGGGATCATTATTTCTTTCCCCGTCGTTTTATAGTTCATCACCAAGTTCTAGTAGCTTAGTGACAGTGACTTGGAGAACTATATCAATCACTATCTTATCTGGAAGATCAACTCCCACTCGATTCAAGCGATTGTAGCACCTAGACAATCTGAGCACATGCTCAACGATTGAGCTATTCTCCTTCATCTTGCAGGCAAAGAATCTTGTTGGAGATCTCATATCTAGCAACACGGGCACGAGCCTGAGATCCTAATTTCAGCTCTTAGAACATCTCATATGTTCCGTGACGTTCAAAACGTTGCGGAGCCTCAATTCTAAGCCGTAATGCATGACGCACTAAACTATCAAGTAGTCATCGGAACGTGCCTGTCAGGTGTTCTCAACATCTATAGACGATGCTAGAGGGGTTGGTGCACCGAGTGGTGCATTAAGGACATAAGCCTTCTGTGCAGCAATGAGGACAATCCCCAGATCATGGACCCAGTCCGCAATATTGCTACCATCATCTTTCAACTCTATTTCTCTAGGAACATATAAAAATTCAAGGGAGCTACAGCGTGAGCTAGTAATCTACAACATAATTTTGCAAAGACACTACTGACTATGTTCATGATAATGATTTCAATTAATCATATTACTTAAGAACTCCCACTCAAATTGACACCCCTCTGGTCATTCGAGTGATACATGATCCAAATTCGCCAACTCAAGTCCGATCATCACGTGAGTTGAGGTGGTTTCAATGGTGAACATCATCATGTTGATCATATCTACTATATGACTCAGGTTCGAACTTTCGGTCTCTTGTGTTCCGAGGCCATGTCTGTACATGCTAGGCTCGTCAAGTTTAACCCGAGTGTTCCGTATGTGCAACACTGGCTTGCACCTGTTATATGTGAACATAGAGTCTATCACACCCGATCATCACGTGGTGTCTCAACACGACGAACTTTCGCAATGGTGCACACTCGGGGAGAACACAATTTATCTTGAAATTAAAGTGAGGGATCACCTTATAATGCTACCGTCGTCCTAAGCAAAACAAGGTGCATAAAAAGGATTAACATCACATGCAAATCATAAGTGACATGATATGGCCATGAACTTGTGCTTTTGATCTCCATCATGAAGGCAGCAGCATGATCTCCATCGTCACCGGCATGACACCATGATCTCCATCAATGTGTCGCCATCGGGGTTGTCGCGCCCACCATGCTTCTACTACTATTGCTACCGTTTAGCGATAAAGTAAAGCATTACATAGCGCTTAATGATTGACATGCAGGTCATACAATAATTAAAGACAACCCTATGGCTCCTGCCGGTTGTCGTACTCATCGACATGCAAGTCGTGATATTCTATACAACACATGATCATCTCATACATTACATATATCACATCATGTAATTGGCCATATCACATCACAACATACCCTGCAAAAACAAGTTAGACGTCATGTAATTGTTGTTGCATGTTTTACGTGGCTGCTACGGGTATCTAGCAAGAACAATTCTTACATACGCGTAAACCACAACGGTGATACATAAGTTGCTTTTCAACCTTCTCAAGGACCGCCTTAGTCGAATCCGATCCAACTAAAGTAGGAGAAACAGACACCCGCCAGCCATCTTTGTGCAACGAAGTTACACGTCAGTCGATGGAACCAGTCTCTCGTAAGCGTACGAGTAAGGTTGGTTCGGGCCGCTTCATCCCACAATACTGATGAACCAAAACACGACCAAGGGAGGAAGCAATCTAAGCATCAACGCCCACAAACTCTTTGTGTTCTGCTCGAGATCTCATCTACACATAGACCTAGCTTTGATACCACTGTTGGGGAACGTTGCATGGGAAACAAAAAATTTCCCACGCACACGCAAGATCTATCCATGGTGATGAGAATCTATGAGAGGGAGAGTGGATCTACATACCCTTGTTGATTACTAACTGGGAAGCATTAAGAAACGCGGTTGGTGTAGTCGAACGTCTTTCCGATGCAAATCGCCGAGCTTCCCGCGAACTCATCACGATCCGTCCCAAGATCCGATCACGATCCGTCCCGTGAACTCATCACGATCCGTCCCGCGATCTCATCACCATCCGTCCCGCGAACTCATCACGATCTGTCCCGCGATCTCATCACGATCTGTCTCGCAATATTGATCACGGTCCTTCCGATCTAGCGCCAAACGGACGGCACCTCCGCGTTCAGCGCACGTACAACTTGATGATGATCTCCGCCTTCTTGATCCAGCAAGAGGCAGTGGAGAGTTAGAAGAGTTCTCCGGCAGCGTGATGGCACTCTGGCGATGGTGGTGGAGCTATTCCGGCAGGGCTTCGCCTAAGCACTGCAGAAATCCGATCTAGAGGAGAAACTATGCACTAGAGGAACGGGTAGCACGTGGCTGTTAGGGTTAGCTTTTCCCTCTAAATCCTCTAGTATATATAAGAGGGAGGTAGGGGAGGAGGCAGCCTCAAACCCTCAAGATCTGGCCGAAATTGGAGGTGGAGGAGTCCTACTCCAATCCTATTAGGATTAGGACTCCTTCCTTATTTAGACTTTTTGCCTTTTTCCACCTTCTTCTCCTTGGGCTTTTCTTCCCAGCTGCTTGGGACTTGTGTGGGACTTCCACCAGCCCACTAAGGGCTGGTATTCATACTCCAACAGCCCATGTAGCCTCTTGGGTCGAAATACCCCTCCCGGTGATCTCCCGGTACACTACCGGCACTCCCGGTACACTACCGAAGAGCCCGAAACTTTTCCGGCGACCAAAATAGGACTTCCTATGTACCAATATTTACCTCCGGACCATTCTAGAGCTCCTCGTGACGTCCGGGATCTCATCCGGGACTCTGAACAACCTTCGGTCACCACCATGCATAACTCTATACTACCGAAACGTCACCAAACCTTAAGTGTGCAGACCCTGCGGGTTCGAGAACTATGTAGACATGACCGAGACACCTCTACGGTTAATAACCAATAGCGGGACATGGATGCCCATACTGGTTCCTACATATTCTACGAAGATCTTTATCGAGCGAACCTCTATGTCAAGGATTCAGTTAATCCCGTATGATGTTCCCTTTCTTCTTCGGTATGTTACTTGCCCGAGATTCGATCGTCGGTATCTCCATACCTAGTTCAACCTCGTTACCGGAAAGTCTCTTTATTCGTTCCGTAATACAAGATCCCGTGACTAACAATTATTCACATTGCTTGCAAGGCTTATTGTGATGTTGTATTACCGAGTGGGCCCTGAGATACCTCTCCGTCACACGGAGTAAAAAATCCCAGTCTTGATCCCTGCCAACCCAACAGACACCCTCGGAGATATCTGTAGAGCACCTTTATAGTCACCCAGTTACGTTGCGACGTTTGATACACACAAGGTACTCCTCTAGCGTCAGTGAGTTGCATGATCTCATGGTCATAGGAACATATAGTTGACATGCAGAAAACAATAACAATAAACTGACACGATCATATGCTACGTTTGTAGTTTGGGTCTTGTCCATCAGATCATTCTCCTAATGATGTGATCCCGTTATAAAATGACATCTCATGTCTATGACTAGGAAACCATAGCCATCTTTGATCAACGAGCTAGTCTATTAGAGGCATACTAGGGACATGGTGTTGTCTTTGTATCCACACATGTATCAAAGTTTCTAATCAATACAAGTATAGCATGGATAATAAACGATTATCATGAACAAGGAAATATAATAATAAACAATTTATTTATTGCCTCTAGGGCATATTTCTAACACGTGCTCAAAGCTGGTACTAAATAACAATTGTTGAGGTTTAAAACTAATCCTGAAGGTAGATGTAGAGGTAGCATGCCGACGGCGATCACATTGATCTTGGAACCATTCCCAACATGCATTGTCACCTTGTCCTTTGCCAGTCTCTTCTTATTTCGGAGCTCCTGTTTTGAGTTACAAATGTGAGCAACCACACCGGTATCAAATACCCAGGAGCTACTACGAGCGTTGGTAAGGTAGACATCAATAACATGTATATCATATATACCTTTGGCATTGCCAGCCTTCTTATCCGCTAAGTACTTGGGGCCATTCTGCTTCCAGTGACCGGTTCCCTTGCAAGCAAAGTACTCAGTCTCAGGCTTGGGTCCATTCTTGGGCTTCTTCCCGGCAACTGATTTACCGAGCGCGGCAACTGCTTTGCCATCCTTCTTGAAGTTCTTCTTACCCTTGCCTTTCTTGAAACTAGTGGTATTATTCACCATCAACACTTGTTGTTCCTTTTTTATTTCCACCTCTGCTAATTTTAGCATCGAATATAACTCAGGAATGGACTTCTCCATCCCTTGCATATTGTAGTTCATCACAAAGCTCTTGTAGCTAGGTGGAAGCGACTGGAGGATTCTGTCAATAACCGAGTCATCCAGAAGATTAACTCCCAACTGAGACAAGCTGTTGTACAACCCAGACATTTTGAGTATGTGCTCGCTGACAGAACTATTTTCCTCCATCTTACAACTGAAGAACTTGTCGGAGGCTTCATATCTCTCGACTCGGGCATGAGCTTGGAAAACCATTCTCAGATCTTGGAACATCGCATATGCTCCATGTTGCTCAAAATGCTTTTGGAACCCCGGTTCTAAGATGTAAAGCATGCCGCACTGAACCAGGGAGTAATCATCACTACGTGATTGCCAGGCGTTCATAACGTCTTGAGTTGCTGGGAAAACGGGTGCGTCACCTAGCGGTGCATCAAGGACATATAATTTCTTGGAAGCTATGAGGATGATCCTCAAGTTACGGACCCAGTCTGTATAGTTGCTTCCATCGAATTTCGGCTTGGTTTTCTCTAGGAACACGTTGAAGTTGAGGGCAACATTAGCGTGGGCCATTGGATCTACAAGATAGATTGGAAAGACAATTTTAGACTAAGTTCATGATAATTAAGTTCATCTAATCAAATGATTGAATGAACTCCCACTGAGATAGACATCCCTCTAGTCATTTGTCGTCGTTTTCTCACGGCAGATGCCATAGGGTGGCTTATCAGTGGTGTTGGGGCCATTGGACGCCGGTGGGCTCCGGGTGTGGGATTGGGTATGAGAAGGTGGAGACATGCGACGTACCCAGGTTCGGGGCCCTCCGTGGGTGGTAATGCCCTTAGTCCTGCCTCGATTCGTTGGATGAATGGATAAGCATACAGGGGTGCTCCTGGAGCTGTGTTCGGAGGAGGAAGAAAGGAGCAGCCGGCTCGTCTCCCTCTACCACTGGGAAGAGTATGGGGGCTCTCTGTGTGTGTTCTCGATCGGGGGTCTTTTTTTGTCCCCGTTGCATGGGGGGCTCAGGGGTTTTTATAGGCCAACCCCCGGCTCTTACAATATGATTTAGGTATGAGGGTGGAGGGACCCGGCTAGCAGCCTCTCCGAGTGGTCCCATCCCTGCTGGGACCCGCCGACGAGCGCCTCGATTGGCCTTCCCCCACCTGCCTCGACACGGGCCGGCCAGGGAGCCGTCGCCTAACGCCAACCGGCCGAGGTCGTCGGTACGGCCGGCGGCACTGTAGCCACGCCGGGGCAGGCACTCGAGTGGCGGGGGCGTGCTGGAACTGTTCCCCGTTCGGTCACGCTCACTAAGGTCAGCGGGCCGGACGGATGGACTGTAGCCATGCGGGACGGCGCGTCGGTGACCACTGTGGCAACAGGGTCGCACGTCCCGTCAGTCACATTGTGTTGCCGTACCTATGGTTAGGGAGACGAGACATGGCGTGTCCGTCCCAAAGTCAATGGGCTGCCCGGCTCATGGACGGCCGACTACTTGGCCAGCCGGGCGGGAGCTCGCCCGGTCGCTAGGCCGGCTGGGCGAAGCGCCAGCCGGAGATGGCTCATGTGGCATGTCCCCAGCCGGCCTCGTCCAGCCGGCCGTTTGGTTTTTCTTTGAAGCGGAGTGGGGAGGACCCTGTCGCCTTGGCCCACCCCAGGGTATGAGCCCCATCAGTAGCCCCCGAAGCTGGCACGGGCCCACGTCCGCCGGACGGTGGGGTGCCGGCGGCTTCCCCCCAGCATAGCCCGCCTCCGGCCCGAAGGCGAAGGGGCAGCCGGGCCAGCTACAGGACCCGATGCCTCGGGTTCTCATGCGTCGCTCCGGGGCACGCGACTCGCCATGCGGCGCGCAATGATGTGTTGGGCCCCGCGCACGCGGGGAGATGGGATGTCGCCTAGGGCTAGTCCGGTAGGGCCCAGGCATAGCCCGGTAGGCCTCGGGGCCGGGGCCAGATCCTCTGTGCCCTGATACGGCCGTTACGGCCAGTGGCGACCCACTCGCGCGGGATTTCCAGGGAACATGGGTGCAGATGGTCCCACATCCCCGGTCGTGTCCTCCCCTATAAAAGGGGAGGGAAGGGCAGGGGGCGGAGGTACCGGTGCCCCACTCGCCCCTTGTAGTCCTTCTTGCCATTGCCCCTTGCCTCTCGACCTCGCCTCCTGTCGTGCTGCCGCGCCCGAGCCCGCGCACGCGCCCGCACGCCGCCCCACCGCTGAGATGGCCGACGGACGCGGCGGCAGCTGGGAAGGATCCTTCGTCACCGATGCCGACATTGGGGAGCTGCGCAAGGCGCGGATGCTACCGCCGCCCGAGTGGGTGGCCGCCTGTGCGCCGGGCGGCGAGCTGGTGCCGGCGCAGTAGCCAGGGGAATGGGTAGTGTTCCTCTGGCACTTCTCCCGGGGCTTCGCGCTCCCGGTGAGCAACTTCTTCCGCCTCTTCCTTGAAACCCTTGACCTTCAACCCCACAATCTCGGTCCCAATGCCATCTTGTATCTCTCTGCCTTCATGGCGTTGTGCGAGGGGTATCTGGGAGTTCTTCCTTTTCTTGGCCTCTTCAACGCACTTTTTATTATCTTAAGCCGTTGATCAACAATGCATGCGGGGGCACCGTAGTGTGCTGCCGCGGCGTTGCCCGTTTCCCTCCCCTTTCTCTGATTGACTCCATCAAGGGGTGGCACCGCACGTTTTTCTACATGCGGAACGTCGACCCAATGACGGACTACATCCGGTTGCCGCCGTTCGAGGACCGCCAGTCGTCCCAGCAGAACTGAACGGCATCGGCCCCGCATGGCGTTGCTCTGGAGGAGCTGGGCCAGCTCAGGGAGCTGAAGAGCTCCGAGGGGCTGGTCGCCTCCGATCTGGTGGCCGCCTTCATATCGTGCCGGGTGTTGCCTCTGTAGATGAGGCGCACCAGATCTGCGACATGTCGGGCCGGCACGACCCCTGCCGGCAGTCCACCGTGGAGCTGATGCCGGCTCAGGTGGCAAAGTGGGTGAACGCCCTCATGACGTACAAGATGAAGCCCGCCTCGTGGTTGTTCGGCATGGAGCCGTATGACCACATCAACCGGCCCCCTTGGTAAGTCTTCTTGCTGAGGTTTGCCTTTTGCTTAGTATCCCCAGCCGGCAGCCGGCAGGAGAACTGATGACGGGGTGCTGACCGCGGTGGCTGGTGCGACAATACACCCCAGACGGCCCGCATCCGCAAATCTTCGAGGCGGAGCGGGTGGACTCCGACTCCCGGGACTTCCTGACGGGGGGTCCCGCTGAAGAGGGTGTGGACTCCTCCGGGGAGGCCGACGAGCCGGCGGGGCGGCGAGGCGGCGCTCCCAGTAGAGCCGGAGGGTCCAGAGCAACTGGGGGACCCGGCGGAGCGGGTGAGTTCCCTCTTGGTTCCTCCATCCGCGATTGGATGGACGACGACGACGATGATGATGAGCTGATGATCCTCGATGGACCCCCTCCTGCAGCGCGCCCGGACCGGAGGAGCGAGGAGCGCCCACTTCGAGGCCCGGCCACCGAGCCGTCCGTCAGGGAAAAAAGTCCGGCCTAGGAGGGGTCAGCGGCTCCACCGCCCGACCCGAAGCGGGTCACGGTGGCCGCGCGGAAGCCGCCGCCTCGCGCCAAGAGGGCGTTGCCCATCGTCGTCGCGTAAGTCCTTTGCGCTTCTTCCCTTGTTTTTTTCCTGTTTTCGTCTTTCAAGCCGGTCGATTATCGGGGCTCGGATGCCGCAATGTGCCCATCGAGCTCCAAGAGGAGGGGGGCCTCACGAGCATGCGGACACCGCCAACCGGCTGGCCCACGAGCACACGACCATCCTAAGGGAGGAGAAGAGGAGGCTCGTGGAGATGCGAGCCTCCCGGTCCGAAACATGGGGAGGGGCCGCATGCTCCGGGACTTCAAGCGGCCGGCGATGTAGGAGGGCGACCGAGCCTCCACGGGCCTCGGACTCAGCGGCAGAGTTCGCCCGCCTGTCAAGACCGCCCTCTAGCAAGCCGCGAGACGTGGCCATGGATATGCCGCCGCCCCCGCCCGCACAGGAGACGGTGACGGGGCCGGCCCCCGAGGCGGCTCGGCACTAAGTGCCGGAGGTGCCGCCGCCAGCTCCCGAGTTGGCCTGGGAGGAGGTGATCCCGCCGGCTCCGGAGGCGATGCCGGAGGCGCCACCGGAGGCGTTCGTTGTGGAGGTGGAGCGGCCCTCCGGCACGACCGATGCGCTGGAGCGGCCAATGGGTGAGGCGGCGATGGCGCCCGGCGGGGGGCTGGCGGGAGGCGACTCCCGGTCCCTCGCCGTTATCAACCCGAACCTAGCGGCCGTAGTCGCGGCGAGCCCGAGCGGTAGCAGCGGCCGCGCTCGGCGAATCCTACGGTCGATGCAAGAGGTTAGCCGAGACTAGGAGGCGCTGGCGAACGTGCCGGCCCTACCGGCGCCTCCACCAGGCAGCTCGGTCCCCTCCCCTGGGGATCTGGGGAGTGTCCTGGACCGGTGCCGGCAGGAGCTGGCCCGGTTCGCAGAGGCAGCGGACACCGCCCTTCGACGTGCTGAGGTAAGCTTCTCCTTCCGTCTTTAGTATTCTTAGTGGGGGCGCGCAAGCGCACCCACTGGGTGTAGCCCCCGAGATGCGAGCCGGCTGACCGGCTG
Source organism: Hordeum marinum (assembly GCA_022496015.1). Taxonomy (NCBI): domain Eukaryota; kingdom Viridiplantae; phylum Streptophyta; class Magnoliopsida; order Poales; family Poaceae; genus Hordeum; species Hordeum marinum. The sequence goes on along the minus strand of CM039676.1, from coordinate 338,899,135 downwards.
ACGAGCAGTCGGTCCGGATCTCCTTCGAGCGTGTTTTCTGACGTTCTCCCCCTTTTGCAACAGGAGGGGGCCTCCCTTCGGCAAAGGCTCTTCGCGGAGGCGGTCGCCATCCACGACCGCGGCAAGCGCGGCTTCTACTGTCTGGAGGAGGAGCTGGCCCGTGTGCAAGGTGAGTTGCGTTTTGTGGGTGGAGGCATGTAGCCCCTGGGGGTCAGTGGCTTCATGCCTATCTTACTGATGCTATCCTTGTTATGCGGGCGAGATGGCCGCCCTTCGGGAGGAAAAGACCGGACTTGCCGCCGAGCGGGACAGGCTGGCACGGGATGTCCAGGCGGCCGCGCGGGAGACAGACCGGCTGGCCGCGCTGCTGGTTGACGATGAGGCGGCCCGCGACCGGATCAAGGCCGAGGCGGCGAAGGAGGCGGCGGCCCGGGAGGTGGCCATCAAGGAGGCGGCTGACGCTGCTTTGAGGATTGCCGCCCTCCAAGGCGAGGTGACCAGCCTCGAGAAGTCGCTCGAGGAGGCCAAGAGCTCTCTTGCCACCTCGGAAGCGGCTCGAGCGGCCAAGTGGGCGGCGGCGCTCAACTTCGCCATCAGTGTGGATGATGCGATCAAAGGTAAGCGCTTGTTTCTTTGTTTATTTGATTGGTTGCCTTCCGGTTGCCACCTCTTTGTGCTTCATCTGGTCTTTCTTTTCTTCTTCCCTTCTTCCCCCAGTGCGGTTCCCAGAGACCCATCGCCGCGCCACACGGGCCGTTGAGGAGCATCGGGAGCACCTCTAGGGGTACGGCCGCTCCATTGATGAGCACGCCCTGTGGGATGTGGACGAGATCGGGCTCGCCTCAAGATGCGGATGACCCATCTCGAGCGAAGCATGGAGCGGCTCAAGACCACCGGCAAGGAGGTCATTGCCGCACTGTGGCCGGGCCACGGAGGAGCTCCGACGCACCGCATGGCACTGTGGCTTGAGCACGCCGTCTCCTGCCTCGAGGCCTGGAAACCCTCGGCCGCCCGAGCCGGAGCGCAGATGGCGCTTCGGTTCGTCACTTCGTGGTACCAGGGGGTGGACCTCGCCCGGCTAGCGACTATGCGGGACGTGCCGGCCGCGGAGCGGGAGGCTCGCGAGCCGGCCCTTGTCTTGCGGGCGAACGATCTCGCGTCGTATGTCAACGTGGATGAGTTCCTACCGCCCCTTGGAGAAGACGGCGAGCCGCTGCCCGAGGACTCCTTCGGCATCCCCCAGGGCCCGGACGACACCGAAGTTGCCGACGAGAGCACCGACTCGAGCGGCAAGATGGCGGAGACCGAGGAGGCCGCTGCGAAGGGCAAGGCGGCCGACCCGAAGGCCACGAGCACCTCCGGGATGGGGACCGAGCCGCCTCTCGACGTGCCGGCTGGCGACGCGCTGGTGGCTTGAGCCCCCGGGAATCTTCCTGTTTTGCTCTTTCTTTTTCTTCTTTCTTGTACTTTGAACTTGGATTCGATCCACCCACTGGGGGTGTGTATGTAATGAATTGAACGTCGGTCATGGGCCGTTTTGCTTTATGTTATGAATACTTTGTGTTTTATGCCTCATGAATCTTGCCGCCTCCACCTTACCCCTTTTTCATCCGCTACGCCCCTTTGCATTTCTACTCTGTTTCCCCTTTGGCCTTGGCCCCGCCAGCCCGCCAGCCGGGAGCCGGTCTATGGCTGGGTCGGGGCGTCCACCTCGAGGGAGCCGTGTCAAAAACTTATGAATCGCGGAGGTTTTTTTTGTGGTAAGTGAAGCGGCTAGAGACGCGGCGAGGGTCCGGCTGGGCCTAGAAAAGGTCCCACCCTGTTTCGACCTTTGGTGCGAGCCGAGCCTTGCCGCCCCGAGGCCCCATCAGCCGGACAGCCGGGTGCCGGTCTACAGCTGGTAAGGGTGGGGAGGCTTGGCCGGCTCACATTTACTTAGTCTTTTTCGTGGAGAGACACCTCTAGGCCCAGCCGGCTAGCCCCTGGGCTGGGAGCCGGACCGGGGAGCCGGTGAGTGTGGAAAGCTTTGAGATAAACGAAACGGGGCGTGCCCCAAGAGCCGGCTTGGGACGCCCATTGCATTCATAGGCCCAAAAGGACGGGGATACATACATACGTTGGTTTTTCCTCAACAGTAAAACGGGCGCAGGAGTGCCGCGTTCCACGAACGCTTTGTTTCTTCGCCGGAGGCGTCTCTGTTGTGCTTTTGTGGCTTCTGGGCGTCTATTAGATAGTACGCGTTGTTGTGTAGCTCCTTGCTGATGATGAACGGGCCCTCCCATGGGGAGGACAGCTTGTGCTGACCGGCGGTTCGTTGGATCCGTCTGAGGACCAGGTCCCCCTCGCGGAATGAGAGCGGCCGGATCCTCTTGCTGTCGTAATGCCGGAGCTTCTGTTGGTAGATTGCCGTCTCGACCTGGCCGTTTGATTGCGGATGAGCGATGGAGGCCAGGTCGAGCCGGATCCCTTGCTTGGAGCAGAAACGCGCGAGCGTGCCTTTGGCGAAGTTGGTGCCATTGTCAGTGATGATGCTATGGGGGACACCGTAGCGTATCATAATGTCATTGATGAACCGGACGGCCGTGGGGCCGTCCATCTTCTTGACGGGCCGCGCTTCGATCCACTTGGTGAATTTGTCCACGGCCACCAGCAAGTGCATCATGCCGCCTCGGGTGGTTTTGAAGGGGCCCACCATGTCCAGCCCCCAAACGGCAAAGGGGCACGAGAGGGGGATGGTTTGGAGGGCTGTTGCCGATAGGTGGCTTTGTGTGCTGAATTGTTGGTAGCCCTCAAACTCGTCGACCAATTTCTTGGCCGCCTCGAGAGCCGTGTGCCAATAGAAGTCATGGCGGAAAGCCTTGGCCACCAGGGCCCGGGAGGCGGCGTGGTGACCGCATTCGCCCTGGTGGATGTCGAGGAGGATCTCTTGGCCTTTTCCCGGCTCGACACACCGATGGAAAACACCGGTGGTGCTGCGATGGACGAGCTCGCTGTTAATGATGCTGTAAGCCGAGGCCTGGCACTGGATCTGCCTAGCCAGAGCCTCGTCAGGGGGCAGCTCGCCCCATAGAAGGAACGCCAAGATGGGCTGGGCCCATGAGGGAGCTGTGATGGCAGCCGGCTGGAGAGCTCCCGGGGTTGGTTGGACAGTCCCTGGGACCGGCTCGCCAGCCCTCGGGTCCTGCTCGGGAGCCCCCAAGGCTGATTAGTCAGCCCCCGGGACCGGGTCGCCGGCCCCCGGAGCCGGCGGGTCGATGACCGTCGTGGCGGCCGTGTCGTTAGGTCCGTCCGCCCTAGGCGCCACCGGTTCGGCCGGTGCCGGCTGGGCAACCGACGGTTTGAGAGCCGACGACGAAGTTGCTGGGAAGGCAGCCGGCACTGTTAATGGGCCGGCGGTGCTTGCCGGCACGAAGATTGACTCCGACCCTGGGGAGGGCTTGACCGACGGGTTGAGCAGCCGCTCGAGGGAGACGCCAGCTGGGATGGCCTGTCGGGTGGAGCCGGTTTTCGCCAACGCGCCCGCCGCCTTGTTATCCGCTCGGGGGATATGGTGGAACTCGCAACCCTCGAAGGAGCCGGTGAGTTGCTGCACGAGGAAACGATAGCTGGCCATGTTGGCATCCCTAGCGTCCCACTCGCCAGAAACTTGCTGCACCACGAGGTCAGAGTTGCCGAAACAGAGGATGCGCCTGATGCCGATCTCCTTGGCGAGCCGGAGGCCATGAACGACGGCCTCGTACTCCACCACGTTGTTGGAGGCAGCAAAGTGGATCTGGAGGGCGTACTTGAGCTGATCACCTTTCGGGGAGGAGAGCACTATGCCGGCACCCAGGCCAGTCCTCATCTTCGAGCCGTCGAAGTGCATTCACCAATGCGCGGAGTCCGGGGGAGGCAGGACAAACTCTGTCTCTGCCGAGTCGACGAGGAAATCCGCCAATGCTTGCGACTTGACGGTGGTTCTTGGCTCGTACCGGATCTCGTGATTGGCGAGGGCGATCACCCACTTGGAAATCCGGCCGGTGGAGTCCCGGCCGCTCATGATCTCGCCGAGCGGGCCATGCTCACCATGGTGATGGTGTGCTCTTGGAAGTATTGCTTGACCTTCTTGGCAGCAAAGCATATGTCGTAACACATCTTCTGGTAGTGGGGGTAGTTCTGCTTGGACGCGGAGGACCACGCTGAGGTAGTAGATGGGCCGCTGAACTGGCAGGGCCTTGCCCGCCTCCGGCCGTTCGACCACCAACACGACGCTGATGACCCGGGTTGTCGCGGCGATGTACGCGAGCAGTGGTTCCTTCTCAGCCGGCGCCGCCAAGATTGGTGCGTGGGTGAGAGCCTTCTTGAGGCCGCGGAAGGCCTTGTCCGCCTCGTTGGGCCAGTCGAAGGTGCCCGGCTTCTTGGTTTGACCCGGCCCTTTTAGAGTCGTCTTGCGAAGGAGCCCGTAAAGGGGCAGAGCCTTCTCCCCCAACCGGCTAATGAACCGGCTGAGCGAGGCAAGGCAGCCGGTGAACTTCTGGACGTCACGGAGCCGGGTAGGCTTTGGCATGCGCTCGATCGCGCAGATCTTCTTGGGGTTAGCCTCGATGCCGCGGGCGGACACGAAGAAACCCAAGAGTTGACCAGCGGGGACGCCGAAGACGCATTTCTCTGGGTGGAGCTTGACCTTGTATTCGCGCAAGTTCGCAAAGGTCTCCCGGAGGTCGTCGAGGAGGCTGAAATGCTTCTTGGTTTTCACGACGATGTCGTCGACGTAGACATGGACGTTCCTGCCTCTCTGGGGCAGGAGGCACTTTTCCATGCACTGTTGGAAAGTGGCGCCTGCGTTCTTCAGGCCGAAGGACATGGTGATGTAGCAGTACGCCCCAAAGGGCCTGAGGAAGGAGGTCTTGAGGCGGTCTTCCGGTTCTAGCGTGATTTGGTGGTAGCCGAAATAGGCATCCAAGAAGGACAGCAAGTCGCAACCGGCCGTGGAGTCGATAACTTGATCGATCCGTGGCAAGGCGAATGGGTCCTTGGGACATGCCTTGTTCAGGCTGGTGTAGTCGATGCACATGCGCCAGGTCTTGTTTTTCTTCAGCACCAGGACTGGGTTGGCCAACCAGTCTAGGTGAAAAACTTCGATGATGAACCCGGCCACGAGCAGCCAGGCGATCTCTTCTCCTATAGTGTGTCGCTTCTCCTCGGAAAAGCGGCGTAGGGGTTTCTTGACCGGCTTGACGTCCGGCCGGACGTGTAGTTTGTGCTCGGCGAACTTCCTCGGAACACCCGGCATGTCCTTGGGGGACCATGCGAAGATGTCCCGATTCTCATGGAGGAAGTCGACGAGCCCGCCTTCCTATTTGCTGTCGAGGCAGGAGCCGATCGTGACGCACTGATCCGGGTTAGACGGGTAGAAGGAGGCCTTGCCGGTGGATTGCGAGGGGGGAGCTGGCATGGCCGGCTGTCTGGCGACAAGGGCCATGAGCCGGTCGAGCTGCCGCTTCTCCTCGGTGGTCTCCAGGGCCTCTGCCAGCCGGCTACCGTCTCGAGCGCATTCGAGCGACATCTTGTAGTCGCCCTTGACGATAATGATTCCCTTGGGACCCGACATCTTGAGCTTCAGGTAGGCGTAGTGTGGGACCGCCATGAAACTGACTAGAGCCGGCCGACCCAGCAACGCTTTGTAGGGGCTTGCGAGGTCCACGACCTCAAATAGTACTGGCTCACGGCAGAAGTGGCCAGGTCCACCGAAGAGGACGTCGAGGGTGATCTTGCCTACAGGGGAGCAGAACTTCCTAGGCACAATGCCATGGAAAACCGTCCGGCTCGCCTGCAGGTCGTCTGTCTTTAGTCCCAGCTTGTGCATCGTGTCGAGGTAGAGGATATTGATGCTGCTGCCACTATCTATCAGCACCCGTGTAAAGCGGCAGGCTCGATCCCTGGTGGTACTGGTGGGGTCAAGGACTAAGGCGTAGCTGCCAGGATGCGGCATCACCACGGGATGGTCGTCCTGGCTCCACATGATCAGCCTCTCCGACCAATACATGAACTGGGGAGTTGCCGGCATGGTGGCGTTCACTTCACGATGGAGCCGGCGCTACGCGTGCTTGCCCGTCTCTTCTCTGGTGAAGTAAACGTAGCAACCGTCTTGGTTGGGGTACTGGTTGACCAGGCGACCGTCGTTCGGGGCCATTGCCGGTGCCAGGGCGGCAACTTGGGCCAAGGTCGGCGCACGGGCTGGCGGCGCAGGAGGGGCCAGAAGGCCGTCCCCCCGGGCGAATCGCTGTGAGAAGCTGCACTGCCGGAGCGTGTGCGTGGAGGGTTTGGCTCCCGAGTGATTCTTGCATGGAAGATCGAGCATTTGCTTGAAGGTGAGCTTCGGCTGGCAGGCAGCCTTGCTGGCGCGCTGGCGCTGGCTGGAAGGCTGAGCAGACGGCTCTTGATCCTCGACCGTGTTGACCTGCCGTCTCCCGTAGAGGGGATCTGGCTGGTCGTTCTTGCGCTTGTTGTTGTGTGGCTGCCGGTTGTCGGCAGCCGGTAGGGCCGCGGCCGGCGTCGTTGTCGCCTTGGCCGGCGGAGCCGTCTTGACCCGGATGACCGAATTGACCGTGACATATTTGTCCGCCTTGGTCATGAGTTCGGCCAGCGTGGCCGACTCGGAGCATAGAAGCTTGTGCTTGAGAGGGGTGCCGTCCCAGCAACCCTTAATGAAGTATTGCACGGCCTACACCTCGTGCGCCCCCTCGTAGGAGTTGCGGAGCTCAGTCCATCGGGTGAGGTAGTCGTGGAGGTATTCGTCCGGCCCCTAAACGCACATAGCAAGTTCACGGGGCCGGCCCGACCGCTTGTAGGTGTCGGTGAAGTTGCGGACGAAGGCCTCCTCGAAATCCTTCCACGTGTTCATGCTACAACCCGCCAGGCTGTTGAGCCAGGTGCGGGCTGAGTCGATGAGCATGAGGGGGGCATAGCGGACGGCCACGCCTTTGTTTCCCCTTGCGATGCCCACTGCGGTGGTGTAATCGATCAGCCAGTCTTCTGGCTTGGCGGCCCCGTTATACTTCGGGGTGTCCCTAGGGAGTGTGAAGCTCTTCGGGAATGGCTCGGTGCGGATCTGGGGGCCGAAGCAAGCCGGGCCGATTGAGCCCTCCTCCTCGAGGAGGGCGGATTGCGCAAGTTGGTCGATGCGGTTGCGAGCATTCTCCTTGCTACAGGGGACGCGTGGCCCCAGTCGGGCTGAAAGCTCGAGGCGGATGATGGGTGGCGTCGATTGCCGCGACCCGCGTTGCGGGGGTGGGGTGTGCCCCCGGCTGCGCCGGCTATCGGATGTCGGCGCTTCGCGGTAGCAGCCGCTACGAGGCGGCTCGCCGGTGCACCGGCTGCTTACAGCCGGCTACTCACTCCCCGGCGGCTAAGAGGGCCGGGGGTCGTGCGTCTCGATCCGTCGACCGGAGACGCGTGGGGAATAGGAGTGTTGCGCCAGCTGGCGACCGGCAGTTCTCGTGCCCTCGCGCTCGGGCTGGGGGCCTTCGGCGGCGGTGCCGCCTGCCGCGAGCTAATGCTATTGTGCGTCAGCAGCATCGATAAGCTCCTTGATGTGGCGCTCGTGGGCGGCACACTCTTTGCCCTCCAAGGTGTCCAATTCCTCGTAGGCCACCTTTAGGGCCCGCAGGTTAGCTGCGGGGGTGTCGTAGACGGGCATTTTGCCACCGAGGATCTCGGTGACCATGCGGCTGCGGTCGCGCATGGCCCCACACCAGCTGGGCTCGGCACCAGCCAGGTTAAGGTCATAAGCGGAGGCATATTCCCGCTGCGTCGCTTCCATGCGGCGGCGCGTGGCAGCGAGGGCGGTGGCGTTCTCGAAGAGGATGCGACGAGCCGTCTTGAGGTCGGCCGTGGCGGTATCGGGGTTTTCCGTCGGGGCAATCAGGGTGCTCAAGCCCCGGAGGGCCGCACCTATCGGGTCGGACGTGTCGACGCGGGCGGCAGCAGCGGTGGCCGTTACACGCGCCCGTTCGGAGGCGGTGGAGGAGGTGATGGCCATCACCCCCTCACAGTGGCGGGACCCACTTGGGAGGGCCGCAGCGAGTACTCCCATGGCTGTGGGCGGGCCGGCGCAGACAAGTACCCCTGCGGGGTACTCACCCACGGCCGGAGCCTCGGCAAGGTTGAGCCTGCCGAAGCGCTCGGTGAGCGCGTCGATGTCGGCCGCTAGGCCGTCGGAGTTGCCCGTAGGGCGTGCCGCGGCAAGCCCCACGAGCCTCCCACGGTTTTGCCGGGACGAGCAGCGGCGGCGGGGAATGGCGAGAGGTCCTGCCCGGAGCATGAACCCGAACGGTGCCACGGATGGCCCCACGGTGGGTGCCAACTGTCGTCGTTTTCTCACGGCAGATGCCATAGGGTGGCTTATCGATGGTGTTGGGGCCATTGGACGCGGGTGGGCTCCGGGTGCGGGATTGGGTACGAGAAGGTGGAGACACGCGACGTACCCAGGTTCAGGGCCCTCCGTGGGAGGTAATGCCCTTAGTCCTGTTTGGATTCGTTGGATGGATGGATAAGTATACAGGGGTGCTCCTGGAGCTGTGTTCGGAGAAGGAAGAAAGGAGCAGACGGCTCGTCTCCCTCTACCACTAGGAAGAGTATGGGGGCTCTGTGTGTGTGTGTGTTCTTGATTGGGGGTCTTTTTTTGTCCCCGTTGCATGGGGGGCTCGGGGGTTTATAGGCCAACCCCCCGGCTCTTACAATATGATTTAGGTACGAGGGTGGAGGGACCCAGCTGGCAGCCTCTCCGTCGGGCCAGGGGGTCCCGCGGCTTGTATCTTCTCGTCGCGGGCGGGGCCCACCGGCCGAGCAGTCCCATCCCTGCTAGGACCCGCCAACCGGGCACCGCGATTGGCCTTCCCCCACCTGCCCCGGCACAGGCCACCCGGGGAGGCATCACCTAGCGCCAGCCGGCCGAGGTCGTCGGTACGGCCGGTGGCACTTTAGCCACGCCGGAGCAGGCACTCGAGTGGCGGGGGCGTGCTGGAACTGTTCCCCATCCGGTCATGCTCATTGAGGTCAGCGGGCCGGATGGATGGACTGTAGCCATGCAGGACGTAGCGTCGGCGACCACTGTGGCCACAGGGTCGCACGTCCCGTCAGTCACATTGTGCTATCGTACCTGCGGTCAGGGAGACAGGACAGGGCATGTTCATCCCCAAGTCAATGGGCTGACCGGCTCGTGGACAACCGGCTGCTTGGCCAGCCGAGCGGGAGCTCGCCCGGTCGCTAGGCTGGCCGGGCGAAGCGCCAGCCGGAGATGGCTCGTGTGGCATGTCCCCAGCCGGCCTCGTCTAGCCGTCCGTTTGGTTTTTCTTCGAAGCAGAGTGGGGAGGACCCCGTCGCCTTGGCCTACCCCGGGGTATGAGCCCCATCATCATCTAAGTGATACAGGATCCACATCGACTAGGCCGTGTCCGATCACCACGTAAGACAGACTAGTCATCAATGGTGAACATCTCCATGTTGATTGCATCTACTATACGACTCATGTTTGACCTTTCGATCTCTCGTGTTCCGAGGCCATGTCTGTACATGCTAGGCTCGTCAAGTCAACCTAAGTGTTTCACGTGTGTAAATCTAGCTTACACCCGTTGTATGCAAACGTTAGAATCTATCACACCCGATCATCATGTGGTGCTTCAAAACAACAATCCTTCGCAATGGTGCACACTTAGGGGGAACACATTTCTTGAAATTTTAGTGAGGGATCATCTTATTTATGCTACCACCGTTCTAAGCAAATAATATGTAAGAACAGCATAAACATCACATGCAAATCATAAAGTGACATGATATGGCCAATATCATCTTGCGCCTTTGATCTCCATCTTCGGGGTGCAGTATGATCACCATCGTCACCGACATGACACCATGATCTCCATCATCATGATCTCCATCATCGTGTCTTCATGAAGTTGTCTCGCCAACTATTACTTCTAATACTATGGCTAACGGTTAGCAATAAATTAAAGTAATTACATGGCATTTCTGATTGACACGCAGGTCATACAATAAATTAAGACAACTCCTACGGCTCCTGCCGGTTGTCATACTCATCGACATGCAAGTCGTGATTCCTATTACAAAAACATGATCAATCTCATACATCACATATATTTCGTCACATCCTTTTGGCCATATCACATCACATAGCATACCCTGCAGAAACAAGTTAGACGTCCTCTAATTGTTGTTGCAAGTTTTACGTGGCTGCTATGGGTTTCTAGCAAGAACGTTTCTTACCTACGCAAAAGCCACAACGGTAATATGCCAATTGCTATTTACCCTTCATAAGGACCCTCTTCATCGAATCTAATCTGACTAAAGTGGGAGAGACAGACACCCGTTATCCACCTTATGCAACAAGTGCATGTCAGGCGGTGGAACCAGTCTCACGTAAGCGTACGTGTAAAGTCAGTTTGGGCCGCTTCATCCCACAATGACACCGAATCAATATAGGACTAGTAACGGCAAGCAAATTGACCAAATCATCGCCCACAACTGTGTCCTACTCGTGCATAGAATCTATGCATAGACCTAGCTCATGATGCCACTGTTGGGGAACATAGTAACAATTCAAAAAAAATCCTACGTGTCACCAAGATGATCTAGGAGATGCTAGCAATGAGAGAGAGGGAGTGCATCTTCATACCCTTGAAGATCGCTAAGCGGAAGCGTTACAAAGAACGCGGTTGATAGAGTCGTACTAGTGACGATTCAAATCGTGGAAGATCCGATCCAAGCACCGAACGGACGGCGCCTCCGTGTTCAACACACGTACAGCCTGGGGACATCTCCTCCTTCTTGATCCAGCAAGGGGGGAGGAGAAGTTTAGGGAGAGCTCCAGCAGCATGACGACGTGGTGGCGGTGGAGCTCATGGTTCTCCGACAGAGCTTCGCTAAGCGCTACAGAGGAGGGGTGTAGGAAGGGGGGAGGGCTGCGCTAGGGGAAGGGTGTGGCTGCCCTCCCACCCCCACTATTTATAGGGGGAAGGGGAGAGGGGCAGACCACCTAGATCCAGCTAGAGGGGGGTGGCCCCCCGGGATCCATCTAGAGCGGGGCGGCGGCCCCCCAAGGGGCACTTGCCCCCACCCCCTAGGGTTTCCAACCCTAGGCGCCTTGGGCCCTTGGGGGCGTACCAGCCCACTAGGGGGATGGTTCCCACCCAACTACAACCCATTAGGTCCACCAGGGCAGGTGGACCCTCCCGGTGGACCCCTGGAACCCCTTCGGTGGTCCCGGTACATTACCGATAAACCCCAAAACCTTTCTGGTGACTGAAACTGGACTTCCCATATATAAATCTTCACCTATGGACCATTCCAGAACTCCTCATGACGTCCAGGATCTCATCTAGGACTCCGAACAACTTTCGGTAACCACATACAATTCCCATTACAACTCTAGCATCACTGAACCTTAAGTGTGTAGACCCTATGGGTTCGGGAACCATGCAGTCATGACCGAGACACCTCTCCGGCCAATAACCAATAGCAAGATCTTGATACCCATATTGTCTCCCACATGTTCCACAATGATCTCATCGGATGAACCACGATTTCGGGGATTCAATTAAGCCCGTATACAATTCCCTTTGTCCATCGGTATGTTACTTGCCCAAGATTCGATCGTCGGTATCCCTATACCTTGTTCAATCTCGTTACCGGTAAGTCTCTTTACTCATTTTGTAACACATGATCCCATGACTAACTCCTTAGTCACATTGAGCTCATTATGATGATGTATTACCTAGTGGGCTCAGAGATACCTCTCCGTTATACGGAGTGACAAATCCCGGTCTCGATTCATGCCAACCCAACAGACACTTTTGGAGACACCTGTAGTACACCTTTGTAGTCACCCAGTTATGTTGTGACGTTTGATAAACCCAAAGCATTCCTATAGTATCCGAGAGTTGCACAATCTCATGGTTTAAGGAAATGATACTTGACATTAGAAAAGCTCTAGCAGACGAACTACACGATCTTGTGCTATGCTTAGGATCGGGTCTTGTCCATCACATCATTCTCCTAATGATGTGATCCCGTTATCAATGACATCCAATGTCCATGGCCAGGAAACCATGACCATCTATTGATCAACAAGCTAGTCAACTAGAGGCTCACTAGGGACATGGTGTGGTCTATGTATTCACACATGTATTATAGATTCCTGTTAATACATTTATAGCATGAACAATAGACAATTATCATTAATATGGAAATATAATAATAACCATTTTATTATTGCCTCTAGGTCTATTCCTATAAGTGGCACAAACAGCCCTAGAGTTCATAGCAAAATAACACCAATGATACATATCAATCAACCCTAATGTCACCTAGATACTCCAATGTCACCTCAAGTATCCGTGGGTAAATTATGCAACATGCATCAACCAATTTCAGATCTATCATATTCAATCCAACACAAAGAACTTCAAGGAGCACCCCAAGTTTTCTATTGGAGAACGTGGTATGAAGACGTGCAATCAACCCGTATGCATAGATTCCCAAGGTCACCGGAATTCGCAAGTTGATGCCTTAACATATATCAAGTGAATCAATAGAATACCCCAATGTCACTATGAGTATCCCACGCAAGGCGTAGATCAAGTGTTATCAAATCCAATATTCAATTCAACATAAAGATATCTCAAAGGGAAAGAGTCAATTCATCACAACAAGATAGCAACGGAAATACCTCATACAATCCAACTATATTAATAAAGCCCGTGATACATCAAGATCATGCCATCTCACGGACACCAGAGAGAGAGAGAGAGAGAGAGAGATTGAACACATAGCTAGTGGTACAAACCGCTAGCCCTGAGGATGGACTACTCCCACCTCATCACGGCCTCCGCCGGGATGGTGAAGAGGGCCACTAGAGATGATCTACCCTCTATGACAGGGTACTGGAACGCCTCTAGTTTAGTTTTTCATCGGTACAGAGAGTTGCGGCGGCGGAACGAGGAGCCTCTCATTATTTTTGGGGTTTCTGGTATTTTGGGATTTTTCAATGTTGGAATCACGCCAAATGGAGCCACGAGTGGCCCACCACATATCAGGGCGCGCCACTAGGGGAGGCGCCCTATTGTGTGGTGTCCCAGTAGCACACCCCTTCCAAAAGGTCTTCACTCCAATGTTGCTTATTTCCTCCAGAAAAAATCACAAAAAAGTTTCGGACGATTCCAAGAACTTTCATTTTCTGCACAAAAACAACACCACGGTAATTCTGCTGAAAACAACGTCAGTCGGCGGAGTTGTAAATAAATCATATAAAGTGCATCAAAACCATATAAAAGTATTGTAAACATAGGTGAGTATGGCATGCATACTTCATAAATTATAGATACATTGGAGACGTATCAGCATCCCCAAGCTTAATTCCTGCTCGTCCTCGAGTAGTTAAATGATAAAAGAAATAATCTTTTATATCTAAATAGGGGCACCCCACTAGATGATTTTCCTGGCTTCTCATGAAGCCATGTCACTACAATTGTTATAGCCGTTGATTCTGTAAAGCTTAGGAGTGTACAACCGTCATATAAAATATTGAACAAATTACTAAGTGTTGCCATCGCTAAGTGAGATATTGTATTGTTATTTTCTGAGCCTTACCGCTCCCTATTTTTATGACAAGACACCGTAGCGCTAGCTGACCAGCCTTCATAGTTGATTTTTTTTGATTCGGCCTTACATGTACACTTCACCAAAACTTTACCCTAAAATTCCATTGGAATCCCATAGATAAGAAAGGTCGATCGTTCTCACCCTCCCTTCGATTGATGAGTGCCACGACCAACCCTTTCTTTGGTCAATCCGCCGCTGCCAGCATCTCTTCTGGCGACTGTGCGAGCAACCAACCTTCCCCGGCCAGCCGCTGCCAGACCTCATGCTCTCCCGCCATCCTCCACTAACCATGCCTACCACCAACCAGTCGTCCCTGTTAACCCTTCCACCCTCACCACCGGCAGTGCAGAGATGCATGATTCAGAGATGCTTCATCCGGCCTATGCCACCACGAATCATGGTCCTCCCAGCCAGCCACCGTAGGTGACCTTTTGTCGCCATGCCTAACGAACCCCCTGCCAGTGACCGCTGTTTGCCCTTCCGCCGATCCATAGATGAGCATTAAATCCACCAAATTCGTTCGTATTCCTTGCTTTTATGTTGCATTCTCTTCCACATTTGCCACCAATGGTCATGAAATGGCTCACACCACTCAATTTACAACCCTCATTATCTTCGGCTCAATTGCCCTGCAAATGCAGAGAAAATTATGCTTAAAACCCCCCTGTACTGCCATACTCATCGACCATGAACGCCTCCTGACATCACCGTTTGGGAACCGACTTCTACCCTGGTAGGTGCACAGTCCCTATTTTCGGCCCTCTGAGTTTTTCTATCCTCAAGATTATGCTTTCCAATTTCCCAGGTTGTGCTATAGATGAAAAGATGTTGAACATGTGGGTCTTTTGCTGATCGGATTGGCTACATTATTTCACAGGTACTTGCTCCTTGCATTTCCTTCAGATTCTTATTCACTCTTAGATATATAGAAGATGCTAATGTGACAGTCTAGACTTTCTCATGCTATTCAATATGATACATGCTTACACAAATTGGTTAGTTCATGACAGTTTTCTCTTTACCATTGAAGTTCTTCGAAAAGTGCATCTTCTTGTTTACATGCCAGTCAACAAAGAAAGGCACACATTCCTAACAATAATTTCATATTTACATGTCACTCAACAAAAGGTAGATCTTCAGGGTACACAAGTGCATCTTCAGGTTGTCAAAAAGCATAAGCAAGAGTGTGTGCTTCTTCTCATATTACATACACATATGAGATCTACAATTCTAACTTCCTGTCACACACAAAGCATAAGCAAGAGTTGTCGCCCTTTGCCACAATAAGAACCTTACCAGTACTATTTTTAACATGTAGGGAATCATATACAACCATGCAAGCACCAGTGCATCCTCAAGCCGCATGAAAAGCACCTACAGACTTCACCAAGTTCTATTTAAAATTAGTTGCAAACTCTCTTTAGTACCACTTCATGATCACTCTAAGCATCTCGTCGGATATTGGCAAGTTTATGCACTAAGTCTATTGTAAAATCTATGGATTCATATGCACTTTTATTCAACTGGTTATGTCAGTTTTCCATGAAATTGATCTCAGTACTTTTCCTTCCAATTGTTGGCATATATATACTATCTTCCCGTGACATGTTCAAATGCTACAAAATTAAAGGAAGGTCATGTCAATTTATTTAGTCAAATTACTTTCCAAGTGTCATGAGGTGATTATGTCGATTTTGCTTCCAATTGGTCTCCAAAATTTGGCTTTTCTAAATATATAGTTTTGCAAATACTAGAAAATTAAGGGTATGCCTGTAAAAAAATTCAGATTCCTAACTCATATGTCAGCTTTATTAACAAAATATGCAACATGATTCCATAATGCAACATAAATCCACTGGATACAACACATATGGACCACTAAATATCAATAGAACAAAGCATGCATCGAACAAGCACACAACATCTCTGCCTGAAATAATTAAACAATATGCACCACTTAATACATGATTCTAATAAAAAATAGTTCCAACATTTTGAAAATTTATCATTGCACCGAGTCTCCTATAAAAAATCTCCGCAGCAGCGTGCGGGGTATCACCTAGTTTGTGAAGTGTGAATGCTAGCATAGTGAATAGTTTTGATCAATGATAATTTCAGTCACTTTTCTAGCATCATAACCAGCAACTTTTTCTCATAAAAATAATCATGATAGAGTATCAATCAATTCACATGTCATGGTTCAAACAATGCATTTCTATTGAAAGTTAACAAAATATGTTCTCAGTCATCAAACAATTTCAATGAATCATCAAGTCTAAGTAAGAGCTCCACATACTCAATTATTATATAGACTTTTATGATTGCTAGAACTCAAGGCATAATTTTAGAACAAACAACATCCATAGAACACAGAGAAAGATAGGGGCTTAAAGTTTCGCATACCAACATACTTATCATAAAGAAAATTGCCAACAATAATGAATCATGATCAAATATATTTGATTGGATATATGTGTTTGGATCTTTCCCCGTGATGCTTGCCAACTAATAGATTGAGGTTAGAATAGGAAGTTGATTCAACATGAAAATTAATTAACATGAAAGTAAATAGACTCTCCCTTCGCAGATGGAAGTAGGGATTTGCAGAGGTTCGAGAGATCATTGTTTAAAACATAGATGAATAAGTAATTTTGAGTGGTGTGCCTTTCCTATCAACGTCACAACAGAGTTTTCAATATCTTCCATGCTAATCATATTTTTGGCGGTACCCAAACATAATTGAAATTTTTACTCCCCCTCCACGATTCAAACACATTCCATGGCTGGTCGAATCCACAGTTTCCCTCCAAACAATCAACTTTTATGTTTATATATTTTTGTGTTATACAGGACTGGGAATCCTTTTTACCAGTGTCTCTCGTGCAATGACAAGTGAATAAGCACCCATCTTGAGAGTAACTCTCTTAGCATGGAAGATAATGACCCCCCCCCCCCCCCGTTGCTCCATGAGCGGTATGAGCACACAAAAACAAATGTTTATTTGAATGTTTAGAGGTGGCACATGCAAATTTACTTGAAATGGAAGTGAAATACCATATATAGGTAGGTATGGTGGACTATCATGGAAGAAACTTGGCTCAAGGATTTGGATGCACAAGTAGGTTCTCTACTTAGTACGAAGTTTTGGCTAGCAAAAGGTTCTAAACAAGCACCACATGTTGGAAGATCCATAACAATATAACTTCTACTCAAATATACCCAATCATAACCATTACATTGTCTTCCTTGTCCAACTTCAACTATTTGATCAAGGTTGGAAATAATTGATGGGTATTCACAATCATAGAAGATGTCCAAGATAATATATTTGAATGTGAAAGTTATCTTTGTTATACTAATCATTCATGAATTGCTTGGATGACCAGTTTGATGATTGTCAAACTTCAATAGATTTTACTTTATAAACCAGATGTGAAGCTACTACTAAGAACATTGATAATTTCATATTTACGATATTCAATTCATTCACAATTTACTATTTGGATATAAGTGAAGCACAAGAGTAAACATCAAACTACTCTCAAAAGATATAAGTGAAGATCAATGGGTAGTCAAATAATTAAGTAACTATGTGAGGGCTCTCTCTCTCAAAAAATATTTTCATATCTGATAATTTTATTTAAATAGCAAGAAAATTAAAATGGCACTCCAATAATAGCACATCCCATGTGGACAAATAAAAATTTAGGCTCAACATAGGCTAACCGATATTTGTGTGTTGAAGAGAGGTGGGATGCGTACACTAGTAGAAAAGCGACCTTTTGTCCACATCATTAGTCCCGGTTGGCTTTTGATCCGGCACTAATGTGATCATTAGTGCCGGTTCGTGATAGGGATCATTAGTGTCGGTTCGTTACGGACCTTTAGTCCTGGTTGGTAGCTCCAACCGGCACTAAAGGTGTGGTGGCAGGCTGGCGTCAGCCTGTGGCCCCATGGGAACCTTTAGTCCTGGTTGGTGGCTCCAACCGCGACTATAGGCTAACCTTTAGTCGCGGTTGGAGCCACCAACCGGGACTAACAGTTGTTCATGGCTGTGGTGGGAGTTTAGTCCCACCTTGCCAAGCGAGGGGCACTCGCACTTGTTTATAAGCCCACCCCTCTCTGCCTTGTTGAGTTCCTCTCAAATTGAAAATAGATGCCCTTATATGGGAAATTTAACCTCAAATCAAACTGAATTTCAAACTGAATTTCAGTCTGATTTCAGGTCGAATTTTCCCTATATAAGCGCATCTATGTTCATTTTTGCTATTTTTATGTTATTTCAATTTTTTTTAACATATTCTAACTCAAGACTTTTTCTGCATTCAATATGCACCATTCAAAGCCACATCATCACTTTTCAACCCTTTTCTGACCTCATTTACTATTTTTCATGCATTTCATAATTTATTTTGAGCTAAAATGACCCTCAATTGAAAAGCACTGCAAAGGAACTCTGAAAAGGTTGAAAGTTGGCATGGTATCATCATTTCACCCACATAGCATGTGCTAAAAAGTTGAGAGGGTTACGGCAAAAACTGGATGCACTTCGTGTACAAAATGGATAATCTCTTTCGAAGTATCAGGGTATCGGACGAAAACTCGCCTGTTACAGAGGCATTTCATTTTTTTAACTTATTTGAACTCCATACTTTTTGTGTGTTCAAAATGCACCATTCAAAGCCACATCATCACTTTTCAACCCTTTTCGACTTCATTTGCTATTTTTCATGTACTTACTGATTTTTTTCAACAAAATAACCCTGAAATCGAAAAGCACTTCAAATGAACTCTTAAAAGGTTGAAAGTTGGCATGGTATCATAATTTCACCCATATAGAATGTTATAAAAAGTTTAGAGGGTTACGGCAAAAACTGGATGCACTTCGTGTACAAAATGGCCAATCTCTTCCGAAGTATCAGGGTTTCGGACGAAAACTCGCCTGTTACAAAGGCATTTCATTTTTTTAACTTATTTGAACACCATACTTTTTGTGTGTTCAAAATGCACCATTCCAAGCCACATCATGACTTTTCAACCCTTTCTGACTTCATTTGCTATTTTTCATGCACTTCCTGATTTTTTTCACCAAAATAACCCTGAAATTGAAAAGCACTTCAAATGAACTCTGAAAAAGTTGAAAGTTGGCATGGTATCATAATTTCACCCACATAGCATGTTATAAAAAGTTGAGAGGGTTATGGCAAAAACTGGATGCACTTCGTGTACAAAATGGACAATCTCTTTCGAAGTATGAGGGCTTCGCACGAAAACTCGCGTGTTACAAAGGCATTTCATTTTTTAAATTATTTGAACCACATACTTTTTGTGTGTTCAAAATGCACTATTCAAAGCCACATCATCAATTTTCAACCCTTGCTGACTTCATTTACTATTTTTCATGCATTTACTGATGTTTTCAACAAAATAACCCTGAAATTGAAAACCACTACAAACGAAGTCTGACAAGGTTGAAAGTTGGCATGGTATCATCATTTCACCCACATAGCATGTTATAAAAAGTTGAGAGGGTTACGGCAAAAACTGGATGCACTTCGTGTACAAAATGGACAATCTCTTTCGAAGTGTGAGGGTTTCGGACGAAAACTCGCCTGTTACAAAGGGATTTCATTTTTTTAACTTATTTGAACTCCATACTTTTTGTGTGTGCAAAATGCACCATTCAAAGCCACATCATCAATTTTCAACCATTTCTGACTTCATTTGCTATTTTTCATGCACTTATTGATTTTTCCAACAAAATAACCCTACAATTGAAAAGCACTTGAAGTGAACTCTAAAAAGGTTGAAAGTTGGCATGGTATCATCACTTCACTCACATAGCATGTTATACAAAGTTGAGAGGGTTACGTCAAAAACTGGTTGCACTTCGTGTACAAAATGGACAATCTCTTTCGAAGTATGAGGGTTTTGGATGAAAACTTGCCTGTTACAAAGGGATTTCATTTTTTTAACTTATTTGAACTCCATACTTTTTGTGTGTTCAAAATGCACCATTCAAAGCCACATCATCAATTTTCAACCCTTTCTGACTTCATCTGCTATTTTTCATGCATTTACTGATTTTTTCAGCAAAATAACCCTGAAATTGAAAAGCACTTCAAATGAACTCTGAAAAGGTTGAAAGTTGGCATGGTATCATAATTTCACCCACATAGAATGTGATAAAAAGTTGAGAGGGTTATGGCAACAACTAGATGCACTTCTTGTACAAAATGGACAATCTCTTTCGAAGTATCACGGTATCGGACGAAAACTCGCCTGTTACAAAGGCATTTCATTTTTTAACTTATTTGAACTCCATAATTTTTGTGTGTTAAAAATGCACCATTCAAAGCCACATCATCACTTTTCAACCCTTTCTGACTTAATTTGCTATTTTTCATGCACTTACTGATTTTTTTCCAGCAAAATAACCCTGAAATTGAAAAGCACTTCAAATGAACTCTGAAAAGATTGAAAGTTGGCATGGTATCATCATTTCACCCACATAGCATTTTATAAAAAGTTGAGAGGCTTACGGCAAAAACTAATTGCACTTCGTGTACAAAATGGACAATCTCTTTCGAAGTATTAAGGTTTCAGATGAAAACTCGCCTGTTACAAAGGCATTTCTATTTTTTAACTTATTTGAACTCCATACTTTTTGTGTGTTCAAAATGCACCATTCAAAGCCCATCATCAATTTTCAACCCTTTTTGACTTCATTTGCTATTTTTCATGCATTTACTGATTATTTTTTCAGGAAAATAACACTAAAATTGTAAAGCAATTCAAAATAAAATCAGAAAAGGTTGAAAGTTGGCATGGTATCATCATTTCACCCACATAGCATTTTATAAAAAGTTGAGAGGCTTACGGCAAAAACTGGATGCACTTCGTGTACAAAATGGACAATCTCTTTCGAAGTATCAAGGTTTCGCATGAAAGCTCGCCTGTTACAAAGGCATTTCTACTTTTTTAACTTATTTGAACTCCATACTTTTTGTGTGTTCAAAATGCACCATTCAAAGCCACATCATCAATTTTCAACCCTTTTTGACTTCATTTGCTATTTTTCATGCATTTACTGGTTATTTTTTCAGGAAAATAACCCTGAAATTGAAAAGCACTTCAAATGAACTCAGAAAAGGTTGAAAGTTGCCATGGTATCATCATTTCACCCACGTAGCATGTTATAAAAAGTTGAGAGGGTTACGACAAAAGTTGGATGCACTTCGTATACAAAATGGACAATCTCTTTTGAAGTATTAGGGTTTCAGACGAAAACTCGCCTGTTACAAAGGCATTTCATTATTTTAACTTATTTGAACTCCATAGTTTTTGTGTGTTCAAAATGCACCATTCAAAGCCACATCATCAATTTTCAACCCTTTCTGACTTCATTTGCTATTTTTCATGCATTTACTGATTATTATTTTAGGAAAATAACATTGAAATTGAAAAGCAATCCAAATGCTATTTCCTTACAACTTCGGGTGAGTGTTACTATATATTATCTATATATATTGTACTACAAATTCTATTTTTTGCTTACTAGATGTTAATAAGTGTTGTTGATGAGTTTTGCAGTTACCACTGGATCTTGTTAATCATTGAAGTTGACAAGGGAAAAGTTGAAGTACTCGACTCGCTATTAAAGGATCCATCTGAATACGCAATCGTGAGGGGGCTGATTAACAGGTAATTTCAATCATTATCGCACTATTTCGGCCTCTTTAATTACTTCATTTCCTGATATCAACTAGTTAACAACTCATTTATTCATTTTCTTTGCCTGCGGGCAGGGCTTGGGCCAAGTTCATCAAACAGGTCCTAGACGACTGGGCACCACAACTGAAATGGGTGCGATCCAAGGTAACTAAGTACTACTAGCTAGCTAGCTACATCCGTGCATCTCTTTAATTGTAGTTTCAATACCATTATCATGCTTGATTAATTATTACCTGATTGAATTTTATTCTCGTAAAGCGCATGGTGCAGGAGCAAGGGACTAGTTTATGGGGATACTACGTTTGCGAGTACATTCGAATGATCACGTCTGAAAGGAGCAAAAACGAAAGAAATCTTTGGGTATATTTGCCAGAACACTATCCATAATTTTGTTATCATGATCTAGCTAATATATATACACACAACTAATATATTCATCTTGATCTCCATCTTGTAGCCGACAAAGGTGCGGGGCCAGCTCATACCAGAGGCTCAGGTACGAGCAATTCAAGAGGAATTAAGTGGATTTCTGCTCGACCAGGTCATAGATCCCAAAGGAGAATACCATTACAAGATCTCCAGGGATTAGCTGGATTTTTGCAGGGCCTTCATATATATATATATATATATATATATATATATGATCGCGGTTCTACGAGAAATTCTATTTATATTTATATACATGCGCATGCACAACGTGTGTATAGTATGTACATAGTAGCGTAATATATGTTTGAAATGAAAATTAATTAAAAGGAAAATTAAACCATAATTAATTCATAAACCCCTAAATAATCAAAAGGAAAAAAGAAAACAAAACTAAAAAAACTAAATACTTTTAGTCCCGGTTGGTGTTACCAACCGGGACTAAAGGTCCCCCAGCCCACGGTGCCGTCGGATGCCACGTGGAGGGCCTTTGGTGCTGGGCCGTGTTGAACCGGCACTAAAGGGGGTAGGCTTTAGTCCCCACAATTTAGTGCCAGTTCGAGAACCGGCACTAAAGGCCCTTACGACCCGGGACTATAGGCCAGTTCTGCACTAGTGGTAGCATCCGCAAGCTTAGATGCTTGAGACTTCTTGAAATATTTACTTGGGGTGCCTTGGGCATCCCCAAGATTGAGCTTTGTATCTCATTCAATCCTCTCATATCCCAGTTTCACCTAAGTCTAAATAACTTCATCCACAAAAACTTGAAAAGAACTCGTGAGGTCGGTTAGTACACATAAAAAAATCAACACTTCATGTACTGCCAAGACAAGTTGCACAATAATTTTGAAACATCATCTAGTGTTTACTATCGTTTCCACAATTTATATCTACCAATATAGGCTATGGAAACTATAGGATAAGTAGATAACAAAACTGTGACATTAATCTGTCCAAAGAAAACCGTGTGTAGGAGTTTATGAAAATACTCAAAATAGTGTACTTCTGTAACTCAACAAATTATGAAAAATTAGGACATTATAAAGAATTTATATGACAACACTCTGTAAAAGTTTTAGAAACTTTCTACGTTCCAGTAAAATATGAAAATTCAAACAATTATTGGAACTTTTTATTGAAAAACAAGATTATAAATAACATATAACAAAGAACAACAAAATAAAATGATGATACAAGCAAAACTCATATTATGTGACGAATAAAAATAGAGCTCTAAGTAAGATATGCCGATAGTGTTGAAGCTGAAAGAGGGGATGCCTTCTAGAGCATCCCCATGTTGGGGAATGTTGCATGGGAAACAAAAAATTTCCTACGCACACGCAAGATCTATCCATGGTTATGAGCATCTATGACAGGGAGAGTGGATCTACATACCCTTGTAGATCGCTAAGCGGGAAGCGTTAAGAAACGCGGTTGGTGTAGTCGAACGTCTTCGTGATCTAAATCACCGAGCGTCCCGCGATCTCATCATGATTCGTCCCGTGATCCAATAACGATCCATCCCGCAAACTCATCACGATCCGTCCCGCGATCTCACCATGATTCGTCCCGCGATCTTGATCATGGTCCTTCTGATCTAGCATCAAACGGATGACACCTCCGCGTGCAGCACACGTACAGCTCGATGACGATCTCTGCCTTCTTGATCCATCAAGAAGGAGCAGGGAGGTAGAAGAGTTCTCCAGCAGCGTGACGGCGCCGTGGCAGTGATGGTGGAGTAATTCCGGCAGGGCTTTGCCTAAGCACTGTAGAAAACCGATCTAGAGGAGAAACTATGCACTAGAGAATAGGGTAGCACGTGGCTAAAAATCTATTGCAAAAACCCTAAAACCTCTAATATATATAAGAGGAAGACAGGAGGAGGCTTGGCCCTCAAGGGGCCAGCCCTAGGCTTCGGCCGAACCAAGGAGGAGAGGAGGAATCCTCCTCCAATCCTAGTAGGACTAGGACTCCTTCCTTTTTTTGCCTATTTTGCCTTTTTCCACCTTTTCTATTTGGGCTTTTCTCTACCAGCCTCATGGGCCTTGTGTGGGACTTCCACCAGCCCACTAAGGGCTGGTATTCACTCTCCCACAGCCCATGTAGACTCTTGGGTCGAAATACCCCTCCCGATGGTCTCCCGGTACACTATCGGCACTCCCGGTACACTACCGATGAGCCCGAAACTTTTCCGGCTACCAAAATAGGACTTCGTATATATCAATATTTACCTTCGGACCATTCCGGATCTCCTCGTGACGTCTGGGATCTCATCTGGGACTCGTAACAACCTTCGGTCACCACCATGCATAACTCTATACTACTGAAACGTCACCAAACCTTAAGTGTGCAGACCCTGCGGGTTCGAGAACTATGTAGACATGACCGAGACACCTGTACGGTCAATAACCAATAGCGGGACCTGGATTCCCATATTGGTTCCTACATATTCTATGAAGATCTTTATCGGTCGAACCTCTATGTCAAGGATTCAGTTAATCCCGTATGATGTTCCCTTTGTTCTTCGGTATGTTACTTGCCCGAGATTCGATCGTTGGTATCTCCATACCTAGTTCAACCTCGTTACCGGCAAGTCTCTTTACTCGTTCTGTAATACAAGATACCATGACTAAAACTTTGTCAGATTGCTTGCAAGGCTTATTGTGATGTTGTATTACCGAGTGGGCCCTGAGATACCTCTCCGTCACACGGAGTAACAAATCCCAGTCTTGATCCATGCCAGCCCAACAGACACCCTCGGATATACCTATAGAGTACCTTTATAGTCACCCAGTTACGTTGCGACGTTTGATACACACAAAGCACTCCTCCGGTGTCAGTGAGTTGCATGATCTCATGGTCATAGGAACAGATACTTGACATGCAGAAAACAGTAGCAATAAACTGACACGATCATATGCTATGTTTGTAGTTTGGGTCTTGTCCATCACACCATTCTCGTAATGATGTGATCCCATTATCAAATGACATCTCATGTCCATGGCTAGGAAACCTTAACCATCTTTGATCAACGAGCTAGTCTATTAGAGGCATACTAGGGACATGGTTTTGTCTATGTATCCACACATGCATCTAAGTCTCCGATCAATACAATTATAGCATGGATAATAAACGATTATCATGAACAAGGAAATATGGTAATAGCTAATTTATTATTGCCTCTAGGGCATATTTCCAATAGTCTCCCACTTGCACTAGAGTCAATAATCTAGTTGACATCACCATGTGATCCGCATTGTTATGAATCTAACACCCAATGAGTTCTGGGGATCGATCATGCTTTGCATGTGAGAGAGGTCTTTTAGTCAACGGGTCTGCGACATTCAGATCCATTTGTACTTTTCAAATCTCTATGTTAAACTGTAAACACTGCTACTACACTCCACTTGGTACTATTCCAAATGGTTGCGCCACTATTCCAGATCGCTACTTTGAGTCATCCGGATTGGTGTTAAAGCTTGCATCGACGTAACTCTTTACGACGAACTCTTTATCACCTCCATAATTGAGCAACATCTCCTTAGTCCTCTGGTTACTAAGGATAATTTTGACCGTTGTCCAGTGATCCACTCCTGGACCACTCTTGTACCCCTTGACAGACTAATGGCAAGGCACACACAGGTGCGGTACACAGCATGGCATACTATACAGAGCCTATGGCTAAGGCATAGGGGACGATGCTCGTCCTTTCTCTTTCTTCTGCCGTGGTCGAGATTTGAGTCTCACTCAACTTCACACCTTACAAAGCAAGTGAGAACACTTCTCTCTGACTAATCCATTTTGAACTCTTTCAAAATCTTGTCAAGGTATGTACTCATTGAAAGTCTCATCAAGCATTTTGATCTATCTCTATAGATCTTGATGCTCAACAATTAGGTAGCTTTATCCAGGTCTTCCTTTGAAAATCACTTTCAAACAGCTGTTCATGCTTTCCAGAAAATCTACATTATTTCCAATCAACAATATGTCATCCACATATACTTTCAGAAATTCTATAGTGCTCCCACTCACTTTATTCTAAATACAAGTTTCTCGTAAACTTTGTATAAACTACAAAACTTTGATCACCTCATCAAAGTGTGTATTCCAACTCCGAGATGCTTGCTCCAGCCCTTAGATGGATTGCTGGAGCTCGCACACCTTTTAGCATCCTTAGGACTGACAAAACCTTCTGGTTGTATCACATACAACCTTTCCTCAAGTAAACTGTTAAGGAAACAATGTTTTGACATCCATCTGCCAGATTTCATAATTGAAAAATGTAGCAACTATTAACATAATTCCAACAGACTTTAGCATCGCTACAATTGAGAAAGTCTCATCGCAGTCAACTCTTTGAACTTGTCGGAAACTTCTTTGTGACAAGTCGAGCTTTATAAATGGTGACATTCACCATCAGCGTTTGTCTTCATTTTAAAGATCCATTTGTACTCAACGACCTGCCGTCCAATGAGCAAGTCCACCAAATTCTATACTTGGTTTTCATACATGGATCCTTTCTCGGCTTTCATGGCCTCTAACCATTTGTCAGATTCCGGGCCCATCATCGCTTCTCTATAGCTCGTAGGTTCATTGTTGTCCAACAACATGACCTCTAAGACAGGGTTTTCATACCACTCAGGAGCAGTACACGTCCTTGTTGACCTACGAGGTTTGATAGTAACTTGATCTGAAGCTTCATGATCATCATCATTAACTTCCTCTTCAACTAACGTAGGCTTCACAGAAACATCTCCCTATGTCGCGCTACTCTCTGGTTGAAACAAAGGTTCAACAACCTCATCAAGTTCTATCTTCCTCCCACTCAATTCTATTGAGAAAAACTTTTCCTCGAGAAAAGACCCAGTTTTAGCAACAAACATTTTATGCTTGGATCTGAGATAGAAGGTTCACCCAACTGTTCTTAGGGTATTCTATGAAGATGCATTTGTCCACTTTGGGTTTGAGCTCATTCGATGAAAACATTTTCCACACAAGCGTTGCAGCCCCAAACATTAAGAAATGATAGCTTGGGTTTCTATCAAACCCTAATTCACATGGTGTCATCTCAACGGATTTAGATGGTGCCCTATTTAAAGCAAATGTAGTTGTCTCTAATGCATAACCCCAAAACGATAGTGGTAAAATGATAAGAGACATCATAATTCGCACCATATCTAATAGAGCACGACTATGATGTTCGGACACACCGTCACACTATGGTGTTCCAGGTGGCGTGAATTGTGAAACAACTTTCACATTGTCTAAAGTTGTATCCAAACTCGTAACTCAGATATTCACTTCCACGATCATAGTGTAGACATTTTTTTCTTCTTATCACGATGATCTTAGACTTCACTCTGAATTTGCTTGAACCTTTCAAAAGATTCAGACTTGTGTTTCATTAAGTAAATATACACTATATCTACTCAAATCATCAGTGAAGGTAAAAAATAATGATATCCGCCGCACGCTATAAGACTCATTGGATTGCATACATCAACATGTGTCATCTCCAATAAATCACTTGCCCGCTCCATCAAATTGGAAAATGGGGTCCTTAGTCATCTTGCCCAAGAGGTATGGTTCGCATGTCTCAACCGATTCGAAATCGAATGAGTCCAAAGATCCATCAGCATGGAGTTTCTTCATGTGCTTTATACCAATATGACATTTAGCGGCAGTGCCACAAGCATGTGGTACTATCATTATTAACTTTGTATCTTTTGGCATCAATGTTATGAACATATGTATTACTACGATCAAGATTCAACAAACCATTCTCACTGGGTGCATGACCATTGAAGGTATTATTCATGTAAATAGAATAACCATTATTCTCTAACTTAAATGAATAATCGTGTTGCAATAAACATGATCTAATCACGTTCATGCTCAACGCAAAACACCAAATAACATTTATTTAGGTTCGTCACTAATCCCGAAGGTAGAGAGAGCGTGCGATGTTGATCACATCAACCTTGGAAACATTTCCAACACACATCGTCACCTCACCCTTAGCTAGTTCTCCGTTCATTCCGTAGCTTTTATTTCGAGTTACTAACATTTAGCAACCGAACCGGTATCCAATACCCAGGTGCTACTAGGAGTACTAGCAAGGTACACATAATAACACGTATATCACATATACTTCTGTTGATGTTGCCAACCTTCTTATCTACCAAGTATCTAGGGTTGTTCCGCTTCAGCGACCGCTCTCCTCATAATCGAAGCACTTAGTCTCGGTTTTGGGTTGCTTCACTGGAGCAGCAACTGACTTGCCATCCATGAAGTTTCCCTCCTTGCCCTTGCCCTTCTCGAAACTAGTGGTTTTTACTAACCATCAACACTTGACGCTCCTTCTTGATTTCTACCTTCGCGGTGTCAAACATCGCGAATAGCTCAGGGATCATTATTTCTATCCCTGGCAATTTATAGTTCTTCACCAAGCTCTAGTAGCTTAGTGACAGTGACTTGGAGAACTATATCAATCACTATCTTATCTAGAAGATTAACTCCCACTCAATTCAAGCGATTGTAGCACCCAGACAATCTGAGCACATGCTCAACGATTAAGCTATTCTCCTTCATCTTGCAGACAAAGAATCTTGTTGGAGATCTCATATCTCACAACACGGGCACGAGCCTGAGATCCCAATTTCATTTCTTAGAACATCTCATATGTTCCGTGACGTTCAAAACGTTTTGGAGCCTCAATTCTAAGCCGTAATGCATGATGCACTAAACTATCAAGTAGTCATCGGAACATGCCTGTTAGATGTTCACAACATCTACAGACGACGCTAGAGGGGGTGGCGCACCGAGCGGTGCATTAAGGATATAAGCCTTCTGTGCAGCAATGAGGACAATCCTCAGATCAAGGACCCAGTCGACAATATTGCTAGCATCATCTTTCAACTCTATTTCTCTAGGAACATATAAAAAATCAAGGGAGCTACAGAACAAGCAAGTAATCTACAACATAATATGCAAAGACACTACTGACTATGTTCATGATAATGAGTTCAATTAATCATATTACTTAAGAACTCCCACTCAAATTGACATCCCTCCTGTCATTCGGGTGATACATGATCCAAATTTACCAACTCAAGTCCGATCATCACGTGAGTTGAGGTGGTTTCAATGGTGAACATCATCATGTTGATCATATCTACTATATGACTCATGTTCGACCTTTCGGTCTCTTGTGTTTCGAGGCCATGTGTGTACATGCTAGGCTCGTCAAGTTTAACCCGAGTGTTCTGCATGTGCAACACTGGCTTGCACCCGTTGTATGTAAACGTAGAGTCGATCACACCCGATCATCACGCGGTGTCTCGACACGACGAACTTTCGCAATGGTGCACACTCGGGGAGAACACAATTTATCTTGAAATTAAGTGAGGGATACCTTATAATCCTACCATCGTCCTAAGCAAAACAAGGTGCATAAAAGGATTAACATCACATGCAAATCATAAGTGACGTGATATGGCCATGAACTTGTGCTTTTGATCTCCTTCTTGAAAGCACCGGCATGATCTCCATCGTCACCGGCATGACACCATGATCTCCATCAACATGTCGCCATCGGGGTTTTCACGCCCACCATGCTTCTACTACTATTGCTACCGTTTAGCGATAAAGTAAAGCATTACATAGCGCTTAATGATTGACACGCAGGTCATACAATAATTAAAGACAACCATATGGCTCCTGACGGTTGCCGTACTCAACGATATGCAAGTCATGATATTCTATGCAAAACATGATCATCTCATACATCACATATATCTCATCATGTAATTCGCCATATCACATCACAACATACCCTGCAAAAACAAGTTAGACGTCCTCTAATTGTTGTTGCATGTTTTACGTGGCTGCTACGGGTATCTAGCAAGAACAATTCTCACCTACGCAAAAACCTCAACGGTGATACATAAGTTGCTTTTCAACCTTCTCAAGGACCGCCTTTGTCGAATCCGATCCAACTAAAGTAGGAGAAACAGACACCCACCAGCCATCTTTGTGCAATGAGGTTACACGTCAGTCGATGGAACCGGTCTCTTGTAAGCGTACAAGTAAGGTTGGTCCGGGCCGCTTCATCCCACAATACCGCTGAACCAAAACACGACAAAGGGAGGAAGCAATCTAAGCATCATCGCCCAAAAACTCTTTGTGTTCTACTCGTGATCTCATCTACACATAGACCTAGCTCATGATGCCACTGTTGGGGAACGTTGCATGGGAAACAAAAATTTTCCTATGCACACGCAAGATCTATCCATGGTGATGAGCATCTACAAGAGGGAGAGTGGATCTACATACCCTTGTAGATCGCTAAGCGGGAAGTGTTAAGAAATGCGGTTGGTGTAGTCGAACGTCTTCACGATCCAAATCGCCGAGCGTCCCGCGATCTCATCACGATCTGTCTCGTGATCTTGATCACGGTCCTTCCGATCTAGCGCCGAACGGACGGCACCTCCGCGTTCAGCACACGTACAGCTCGATGACGATCTCTGCCTTCTTGATCCAGAAAAAAGGAGAGGAGAGGCAGAAGATTTCTCCAGCAGCGTGACGGCACTGCGGCTATGGTGGTGGAGTAATTCCGGCAGGGCTTTGCCTAAGCACTGCAGAAAACCGATCTAGAGGAGAAACTATGCACTAGAGAATAGGGTAGCACATGGCTGAAAATCTAGTGGAAAAACCCTAAAACCTCTAGTATATATAAGAGGAAGACAGGAGGAGGCTTGGCCCTCAAGGGGCCAGCCCTAGGCTTTGGCCTAACCAAGGAGGAGAGGAGGAATCCTCCTCCAATCCTAGTACGACTAGGACTCCTTCCTTTTTTGCCTTTTTTGCCTTTTTTGCCTTTTTCCACCTTCTCTCTTTGGGCTTTTCTCTCCCAGCCACATGGGCCTTGTGTGGGACTTCCACCAGCCCACTAAGGGCTGGTATTCACTCTCCCACAGCCCATATAGCCTCTTGGGTCGAAATACCCCTCCCGATGGTCTCCTGGTACACTATCGGCACTCCCGGTACACTAGCGATGAGCCCGAAACTTTTCCGGCGACCAAAATAGGACTTCCTATATATCAATCTTTACCTCCAGACCATTATGTAGCTCCTCATTATGTATGGGATCTCATCCGGGAACCGAACAACCTTCGGTCACCACCATGCATAACTCTATACTACTGAAACGTCACCAAACCTTAAGTGTGCAGACCCTGCGGGTTCGAGAACTATGTAGACATGACCGAGACACCTCTACGGTCAATAACCAATAGCAGGACCTAGATGCCCATATTGGTTCCTACATATTCTACGAAGATCATTATCAGTTGAACCTCTGTGTCAAGGATTCAGTTAATCCCGTATGATGTTCCCTTTGTTCTTCCGTATGTTACTTGCCCGAGATTCGATCGTCGGTATCTCCATACCTAGTTCAACCTCGTTACCGCATGTCTCTTTACTCGTTCCGTAATACAAGATCCCGTGACTAACACTTAGTCACATTGCTTGCAAGGCTTATTGTGATGTTGTATTACCGAGTGGGCCCTGAGATACCTCTGCGTCACACGGAGTAACAAATCCCAGTCTTGATCCATGCCAACCCAACAGACACCCTCGGATATACCTATAGAGTACCTTTATAGTCACCCGGTTATGTTCCGACGTTTGATACACACAAAGCACTCCTCCAGTGTCAGTGAGCTGCATGATCTCATGGTCATAGGAACAGATACTTGACATGTAGAAAACAGTAGCAATAAACTGACACGATCATATGCTATGTTTGTAGTTTGGGTCTTGTCCATCACACCATTCTCGTAATGATGTGATCCCATTATCAAATGACATCTCATGTCCATGGCTAGGAAACCTTAACCATCTTTGATCAACGAGCTAGTCTATTAGAGGCATACTAGGGACATGGTTTTGTCTATGTATCCACACATGCATCTAAGTCTCCGATCAATACAATTATAGCATGGATAATAAACGATTATCATGAACAAGGAAATATGATAATAACTAATTTATTATTGCCTCTAGGGCATATTTCCTACACCCCAAGCTTAGACGCTTGAGTATTTCTTAGATATTACCTTCAGGGTGTGTTGGGCATTGGGCATCCCCAAGCGTAGGTCCTTGCTGCTCATTATTCACCTCATATCGGTATCTCACCCAAAGCTTGAAAACTTCAATCACACAAAACTTAACGAAACTTCGTGAGATGGGTTAGTATTGTAAATATAGATCATTCACTTAGATACTGTCAAGACAAGATTAATAATTGTTCTCACATAATACCTAATGTATTACAACATTCACATAATTTATATCACTCAATATAAGCTATAGAAACACTTAAAACAAGCAAACTATGCATAAAACAGAATCTGACAAAAATAAAACAGCGTGTGAAGATCTGAATGGACAACATACCTCCATGACTCTGAAATTGCTGAAAAATTAGGAGAATTTTTTGACACTCCAGCAAAATCAGAGAAATTCCTTACCGGAGGCAATAAATTCTGTTTTTGCAGAGAATCAAATCAACAAGTATCCACACTATCCCAAAGGCTTTACTTGGAACACTATTGAAATAAAAGACACAAAACATGATTACTACAGTAGATTAATCATGTGAACACTCAATAACAGAAAGTAAAAGTGTTGGTTTGTCTCCCAACAAGCTCTTTTCTTTAGTGCCCTAAGAGATTTTCAATATTATAAGGATTTTCATTATCTTCCCAATCATCTTCATCAAACATAGCATCTCGAAGCTTGTGGATTTGCATATCATTAGCATCATGGGTATTAAGAGAATTCATACTAACAATATTACTATCTTGATCATCACTGAAGGAATTCATATTAAGCATTTTCATAAATTCTTCCTCTAATAGTTGAGCACAATTTTCAGAACCATCATTTTCACGAAAGAACATTATAAAGACGAAGAAAATGAGGCAACCTAAACTACACTTTTTTAGTTTTCTTTTTATAAAACCAAACTATTGAAAAACAAGAAAAATAGAAGATTGAATTGCAAGATCTAATAAAGATATACCTTCAAGCACTAACCTCCCCGGTAACGGCACCAGAAAATAGCTTGATGTCTACTATGCAACTTTATTCTTGTGGACTATGTTGGGCCTCCAAGCACAGAGTTTTGTAGGTCAGTAGCAATTTTCCCTCAAGTGGATGACCTAAGGTTTATCAATCCCTGGGAGGTGTAGTATGAAGATGGTCTCTCTCAAGCAACCCTGCAATAAAATACAAGAAATCTCTTGTGTCCCCAACACACCCAATACAATGGAAAATTGTATAGGTGCACTAGTTCGGTGAAGAGATGGTGACACAAGTGCAATATGGATGATAGAAATATGTTTTTGTAATCTGAACATATAAAAACAGCAAGGTAGCAAGTGTAAAACAACCAGCAAAATAGTGTATAAATGCTTGGAAATAAGGCCTAGGGTTCATACTTTGCTAGCACAATATCCCAACAATGCTAACATAGTTGAATCATATGATCATCCCTCAACGCGCAACAAAGAATCACTCCAAAGTTCCTATCTAGCGGAGAACAAATAGATGAAATTGGTGTAGGTAGTAGAACCACCTCAAAGTTATCCTTTTCGATAAATCTTTTGGGTTATTCCTATAAGTGTCACAAACAGCCCTAGAGTTCGTAGTAAAATAACACCAATGATACATATCAATCAACCCTAATGTCAGCTAGATACTCCAATGTCACCTCAAGTATCCGTGGGTAAATTATGCGACATGTATCGAACAATTTCAGATCTATCATATTCTATCCAACACAAAGGACTTCAAGGATCACCCTAAGATTTCTATCGAAGAACGTGGTATGAAGACATGCAATCAACCCCTATGCATAGATTCCCAAGGTCATCGGAATCCACAAGTTGATGATTTAAAATATATCAAGTGAAACAATAGATTATCCCAATGTCACTACGAGTATTCCATGCAATACGTACATCAAGTGTTCTAAAATCCAATATTCAATTCAACATAACGAGATCTCAAAGGGAAAGGTTCAATTCATCACAACAAGATAACAAGGGAAACACCTCATCCGATCCAAATATATTAACAAAGCGCGTGATACATCAAGATTGTGCCATCTCAAGAACATGAGAGAGAGAGAGATTGAACACATAGCTATTGGTACAAACCGTCAACCCCGAGGGTGGACTACTCCTTCCTCGTCATGGCCTTCGCCGAGATGATGAAGATGGCCACCGGAGATGATCTACCCTCTCCGGCAGGGTACTGGAATGCCTCCAAATTGGTTTTTCATCGATATAAAGAGTTATGGTGGTGGAACGAGGAGTCTCTCTTTATTTCTAGGGTTTCCGGTAATTATGGAATTTTTCAGCGTTGGAATCACGCCAAACGGAGCCACGAATGGCCCACCACATATCAGGGTGTGCCACTAGGGGGTGCCCTATTACGTGGTAGCCCACTGGCACCCCCCCTCCAGCAGGTCTCCACTCCAATGTTGCTTATTTCCTCCAGAAAAAATCACAAAAAAGTTTCGGGCGATTCTCAGAACTTTCATTTTCTGCACAAAAACAACAACACGGTAATTCTGCTGAAAACATCTTCAGTTCAGGTTAGTTCTAAATAAATCATATAAAGTGCATCAAAACCATATAAAAGTATTGTAAACATAGGTGAATATTGTTGGGGAACTTTGCATGGGAAACAAAAAATTTCCTACGCGCACGCAAGATCTATCCATGGTGATGAGCATCTACGAGAGGGAGAGTGGATCTACATACCCTTGTAGATCGCTAAGCGGGAAGCTTTAAGAACGCGGTTGGTGTAGTCGAACGTCTTTGTGATCCAAATCACCGAGCGTCCAGTGATCTCATCACGATCCATCCCATGATCCAATCACGATCCATCCCGCGAACTCATCACGATCTGTCCCGCGATCTCATCATGATCCGTCTCGCGATCTTGATCACGGTCCTTCCGATCTAGCGCCGAACGGACGGCACCTCCGCATTCAGCACACGTACAACTTGATGACGATCTCCGCCTTCTTGATCTAGCAAGACGGAGCAGAGATATAGAAGAGTTCTATAGAAGCTTTACGGTGCTGCGGCGATTGTGGTGGAGCTATTCCGGCAGGGCTTCGCCTAAGCACTGCAGAAATCCAATGTAGAGGAGAAACTATGCACTGGAGGAACGGGTAGCACGTGGCTGAAAATATAGTGCAAAAACCCTAAAACCACCAGTATATATAGGAGGGAGGGAGGAGAGGAATTTTCTCAAGGTCCAAGCCTCCTTTGGTTCGGCCGAAGTGGGGAGGAGAGGAGGACTCCTCCTCCAATCCTAGTAGGACTAGGATTCCTCCCCTTTTTGCCTTTTTTCCACTTTTCCCTTTGGGCTTTTCTTTCCCTAGCCGCATGGTCCTTGTGTGGGAATTCCACCAGCCCACTAAGGGCTGGTATTCACTCTCCCACAGCCCATTAAGCCTCTTGGGTCGAAATACCCCTCCTGGTGGTCTCCCGGTACACTACCGGCACTCCCGGTACACTACCGATGAGCCCGAAACTTTTCCGGCGACCAAAATAGGACTTCCTATATATCAATCTTTACCTCTGGACCATTCCGGAGCTCCTCGTGATGTCCGGGATCTCATCTGGGACTCCGAACAACCTTCGGTCACCACCATGCATAACTCTATACTACCGAAATGTCACCAAACCTTAAGTGTGCGGACCCTGCGGGTTCGAGAACTATGTAGACATGACCAAGACACCTCTATGGTCAATAACCAATAGCGGGACCTGGATGTCCATATTGGTTACTACATATTCTACGAAGATCTTTATCGGTCGAACCTCTATGTCAAGGATTCAGGTAATCCCGTATGATGTTCCCTTTGGTATTCGGTATGTTACTTGCCCGAGATTCGATTGTCGGTATCTCCATACCTAGTTCAACCTCATTACCAGCAAGTCTCTTTACTCGTTCTGTAATACAAGATCCCATGACTAA
Organism: Hordeum marinum; assembly: GCA_022496015.1. Classification (NCBI taxonomy): domain Eukaryota; kingdom Viridiplantae; phylum Streptophyta; class Magnoliopsida; order Poales; family Poaceae; genus Hordeum; species Hordeum marinum. The sequence continues at coordinate 338,863,261 of CM039676.1, read as the reverse complement.
CACTTAGTCACATTGCTTGCAAGGCTTCTTGTGATGTTGTATTACCGAGTGGGCCCTGAGATACCTCTCCGTCACACGGAGTAACAAATCCCAGTCTTGATCCATGCCAACCCAAAAGACACCCTCGGAGATACCTATAGAGCACCTTTATAGTCACCCAGTTATGTTGCGACGTTTGATACACACAAGGCAATCTTCCGGTGTCCGTGAGTTGCATGATCTCATGGTCATAGAAACATATACTTGACATGCAGAAAACAATAGCAATAAACTGACACGATCATATGCTACATTGTAATTTGGGTCTTGTCCATCACATCATTCTCCTAATGATGTGATCCCGTTATCAAGTGACATCTCATGTCCATGGCTAGGAAACCTTAACCATCTTTGACCAACGAGCTAGTCTATTAGAGGCATACTAGGGACATGGTTTTGTCTATATATCCACACATGCATCTAAGTCTCCGATCAATACAATTATAGCATGGATAATAAACGATTATCATGAACAAGGAAGTATGATAATAACTAATTTATTATTGCCTCTAGGGCATATTTCCAACAGTCTCCCACTTGCACTAGAGTCAATAATTTAGTTCACATCACCATGTGAGTCGCATTGTTATGAATCTAACACCCAATGAGTTCTGGGGCTCGATCATGCTTTGCATGTGAGAGAGGTTTTATAGTCAACGGGTCTGCGATATTCAGATCCGTGTGTACTTTGCAAATCTCTATGTCAAACTGTAAACACTGCTACCACACTCCACTTGGTACTATTCCAAATGGCTGCTCCACTATACGTATCCATATTGCTACTACGAGTCATCCGGATTTGTGTTAAAGCTTGCATCGACGTAACTCTTTACGACGAACTCTTTATCACCTCCATAATTGAGAAACATCTCCTTAGTCTTTTAGTTACTAAGGATAATCTTGACCGTTGTCCAGTGATCCACTCCTAGATCACTTTTGTACCCCTTGACAGACTCATGGCAAGGCACACACCAGGTGCGGTACACAGCATGCCATAATATAGAGCCTATGGCTAAGGCATAGGGGACGACGTTCGTCCTTTCTCTTTCTTCTGCCATTGTCAAGCTTTGAGTCTCACTCAACTTTACACCTTACAAATCAGGTGAGAACTCTTTCTTTGACTGATCCATTTTGAACTCTTTAAAAATCTTGTCAAGGTATGTACTCATTGAAAGTCTCATCAAGCATCTTGATCTATCCCTATAGATATTGATGCTCAACAATTAGGTAGCTTTATCCAGGTCTTCCTTTGATAAACTCTTTTCAAACAACCGTTTATACTTTCCAAAAATTCTACATCATTCCCGATCAACAATATGTCAACCACATATGCTTACCAGAAACTCTATAGTGCTCCCACTCACTTTATTGTAAATACAAGTTTCTCATATACTTTGTATAGACTCAAAAACTGTGATCACCTCATCAAAGCATATATTCCAACTCCGAGATGCTTGCTCCAGCCCATAGAAGGATTGCTGGAGCTCGCACACCTTTTAGCATCATTTAGGATTGACAAAACCTTCTGGTTGTATCACATACAACGTTTCCTCAAGTAAACCGTTAAGAAAACGATGTTTTGACATCCATCTGCCAGATTTCATAATTGACAAATGCAGCAACTGCTAACATAATTCCAACAGACTTTAGCATTGCTACAAGTGAGAAAGTCTCATTGCAGTCAACTCCTTGAACTTGGCGGAAACTTCTTTGCGACAAGTCGAGCTTTATAAATGGTGACATTCACCATCAACGTCTGTCTTCATCTTAAAGGTCCATTTGTACTCAACGACCTGCCGTCTAACGAGAAAGTCTACCAAAGTCTATACTTGGTTTTCATACATGGATCCTTTCTCGGGTTTTATGGCCTCTAACCATTTGTCGGAATCCGGACCCATCATCGCTTCTCCACAACTCGTAGGTTCATCGTTGTCCAACAACATGACCTCCAAGACAGGGTTGTTGTACCGCTCAGGAGCAGTACACATCCTTGTCAACCTATGAGGTTCGATAGTAACTTGATCTGAAGCTTCATGATCATCATCATTTACTTCCTCTTCAACTGATGTAGTTTCCACAGAAACATCTTTCTGCGCTTGGCTACTCTCTGGTTGAAACAAAGGTTCAACAACCTCATCAAGTTCTATCTTCCTCCCACTCAATTCTTTCGAGAGAAACTTTTCCTCGAGAAAGGACCCAGTTTTAGCAACAAACACTTTATGCTTGGATCTGAGATAGAAGGTTCACCAACTGTTCTTAGGGTAATCTATAAAGATGCATTTGTTCGCTTTGGGTTCGAGCTCATTAGGTTAAAATATTTTTCCACACAAGCGTCGCAGCCCCAAACATTAAGAAATGACAGCTTAGGTTTCTATCAAACCATAATTCACACGGTGTCATCTCAATGGATTTAGATGGTGCCCTATTTAAAGTGAATGTAGTTGTCTCTAATGCATAACCCAAAAATTATAGTCAAAACGATAAGAGACATCATAGCATGCACCATATCCAATAGAGCATGACTATGATGTTCGGACACACCATCACATTATGGTGTTCCAGGTGGCATGAGTTGTGAAAGAACTTTCACATCGTCTAAAGTTATATGCCAAACTCGTAACTCAGATATTCACCTCCACGATCATATTGTAGACATTTTATCTTCTTGTCATGATGATCTTAAACTACACTCTGAATTTTCTTGAACCTTTCAAACGATGGAGACTTGTGTTTCATTAAGTAAATATACACTATATCTACTCAAATCATCAGTGACGGTAAGAAAATAACGATATCCACCGCACGCTACAAGACTCATTGGATTGCATAAATCAACATGTATCATTTCCAATAAATCACTTGCCCGCTCCATCAATCCGGAAAACGGGGTCCTTAGTCATCTTGCCCAAGAGGCATGGTTCGCATGTCTCAACTGATTCAAAATCGAATGAGTCCAAAGATCCATCAACATAGAGTTTCTTCATGGGCTTTATACCAATATAACATTTAGCGGCAGTGCCACAAGTATGTGGTACTATCATTATTAACTTTGTATCTTTTGGCATCAATGTTATGAACATGTGTATTACTACGATCAAGATTCCACAAACCATTCTCACTGGGTGCATGACCATTGAAGGTATTATTCATGTAAACAGAATAACCATTATTCTCTAACTTAAATGAATAACCGTGTTGCAATAAACACGATCTAATCACGTTCATGCTCAATGCAAAACACCAAATAACATTTATTTAGGTTCGTCACTAATCCCGAAGGTAGAGAGAGCGTGCGATGTTGATCACATCAACCTTGGAAACATTTCCAACACACATCATCACCTCATCCTTAGCTAGTATCCGTTTATTCCGTAGCTTTTACTTCGAGTTACTAACATTTAGCAACCGAACCGGTATCCAATACCCAGGTGCTACTAGGAGTACTAGCAAGGTACACATCAAAAACACGTATATCAAATATACTTCTCTCGATGTTGCCAACCTTCTTATCTACCAAGTATCTAGGGTTGTTATGCTTCAGCGACCGCTCTCCTCATAATTGAAGCACTTAGTCTCGGGTTTGGGTTCAACTTTGGGTTGCTTCACTAGAGCAGCAACTGACTTGCTATCCATGAAGTTTCCCTCCTTGCTCTTGCACTTCTCGAAACTAGTGGTTTTACTAACCATCAACACTTGACGCTTCTTCTTGATTTCTACCTTCGCGGTGTCAAACATCGTGAACAGCTCAGGGATCATTATTTCTAACCCTGGCATTTTATAGTTCATCACCAAGTTCTAGTATCTTAGTGACAGTGACTTGGAGAACTATATCAATCACTATCTTATCTGGAAGATCAACTCCCACTCGATTCAAGCGATTGTAGCACCCAGACAATCTAAGCACATGCTCAATGATTGAGCTATTCTCTTTCATCTTGCAGGCAAAGAATCTTGTTGGAGATCTCATATCCCGCAACATGGGCACGAGCCTGAGATCCTAATTTCAGCTCTTAGAACATCTCATATGTTCCGTGACATTCAAAACGTTTTGGAGCCTCAATTCTAAGCCGTAATGCATGACGCACTAAACTATCAAGTAGTCATCAGAACGTGTCTGTCAGATGTTCACAACATCTATAGACGACGCTAGAGGGGTTGGCGCACCGAGCGGTGCATTAAGGACATAAGCCTTCTGTGCAGCAATGAGGACAATCCTTAGATCAGGGACCCAGTCCGCAATATTGCTACCATAATCTTTCAACTCTATTTCTCTAGGAACATATAAAAATTCAAGGGAGCTACAGCGCGAGCAAGTAATCTACAACATAATTTGCAAAGACACTACTGACTATGTTCATGATAATGAGTTCAATTAATCATATTACTTAATAACTTCCACTCAAATTGACATCCCTCTGGTCATTCGAGTGATACATGATCCGAATTCACCAACTCAAGTCCGATCATCACGTGAGTTGAGGTGGTTTCAATGGTGAACATCATCATGTTGATCATATCTACTATATGACTCATGTTCGACCTTTCGGTCTCTTGTGTTCCGAGGCCATGTCTGTACATGCTAGACTCGTCAAGTTTAACCTGAGTGTTCTGCATGTGCGACACTGGTTTGCACCCGTTGTATGTGAACGTAGAGTCTATCACACCCGATCATCACGTGGTGTCTCGACACGACGAACTTTCGCAATGGTGCACACTCGGGAAGAACACAATTTATCTTGAAATTAAGTGAGGGATCACCTTATAATGCTACCGTCGTCCTAAGCAAAACAAGGTGCATAAAAGGAATAACATCACATGCAAATCATAAGTGACATGATATGGCCATGAACTTGTGCTTTTGATCTCCATCTTGAAAGCACCGGCATGATCTCCATCGTCACCGGCACGACACCATGATCTCCATCAACGTGTCGCCATCGGGGTTGTCGCGCCCATCATGCTTGTACTACTATTGCTACCGTTTAGCGATAAAGTAAAGCACTACATAGCGCTTAATGATTGGCATGCAGGTCATACAATAATTAAAGACAATCCTATGGATCATGTCGGTTGCCGTACTCATCGACATGCAAGTCGTGATATTCTATAAAACACATGATCATCTCATACATCACATATATCACATCATGTAATTGGCCATATCACATCACAACATACCTTGCAAAAACAAGTTAGACGTCCTCTAATTGTTGTTGCATGTTTTACGTGGCTGCTATGGGTATCTAGCAAGAACAATTCTCACCTACGCATAAACCACAACGGTGATACATTAGTTGGTTTTCAACCTTCTCAAGGACCGCCTTTGTTGAATCCGATCCAACTAAAGTAGGAGAAGCTGACACCTGACAGCCATCTATGCAACAAGTTGCAATTGAGGGAACCGGTCTCTCGTAAGCGTACGAGTAATGTTGGTCCGGGCCGCTTCATCCCACAATACCGCTGAACCAAAAAACGACCAAGGGAGGAAGCAATCTAAGCATCAACGCCCACAAACTCTTTGTGTTCTACTCGAGATCTCATCTACACATAGACCTAGCTCTAATACCATTGTTGGGGAACGTTGCATGGGAAACAAAAATTTTCCTACACGCACGCAAGATCTATCCATGGTGATGAGCATCTACGAGAGGGAGAGTGAATCTACATACCCTTGTAGATCGCTAAGCGGGAAGCGTTAAGAAACGTGGTTGGTGTAGTCAAACGTCTTCGCGATCCAAATCGTCGAGCGTCCCGTGATCTCATCATGATCCGTCCCGTGATCCAATCATGATCCGTCCCGCGAACTCATCACGATCCGTCCCGCGATCTCATCACGATCCGTCTCGCAATCTTGATCATGGTCCTTCCGATCTAGCGCCGAACGGACGGCACCTCCGCGTTTAGCACACGTACAGCTTGATGACAATCTCTGCCTTCTTGATCCAGCAAGAGGGAGCGGAGAGATAGAAGAGTCCTCCGGCAGCATGATGGCGCTCCGGCGATGGTGGTGGAGCTATTCCGGCAGGGCTTCGCCTAAGCACTAGAGGAACGGGTAGCACGTGGCTGAAAATCTAGTGCAAAAACCCTAAAACCACCAGTATATATAGGAGAGAGGGAGGAGAGGCCTTGGCGCAAGGGCCAAGCCTCCTTTGGTTCGGCCGAAGTGGGGAGGAGAGGAGGACTCCTCCTCCAATCCTAGTAGGACTAGGATTCCTCCCCTTTTTGCCTTTTCTCCACTTTTCCTTTGGGCTTTTCTTTCCCTAGCCGCATGGGCCTTGTGTGGGACTTCCACCAGCCCACTAAGGTCTGGTATTTACTCTCCCACAGCCCATGAAGCCTCTTGGGTCGAAATACCCCTCCTGGTGATCTCCCGGTACACTACCGGCACTCCCGGTACACTACCGATGAGCCCAAAACTTTTTCGGCGACCAAAATAGGACTTACTATATATCAATCTTTACCTATGGACCATTCTGGAGCTCCTCGTGATGTACGGGATCTCATCCGGGACTCCGAATAACCTTCGGTCACCACCATGCATAACTCTATACTACCGAAACGTCACCAAACCTTACGTGTGCAGACCCTGCGGGTTCGAGAACTATGTAGACATGACCAAGACACCTCTATGGTCAATAACCAATAGCAGGACCTGGATGTCCATATTGGTTCCTACATATTCTACGAAGATCTTTATCGGTCAAACCCCTATGTCAAGGATTCAGGTAATCCCGTATGATGTTCCCTTTGTTCTTCGGTATGTTACTTGCCCGAGATTCGATCGTCGGTATCTCCATACCTAGTTCAACCTCATTACCGGAAAGTCTCTTTACTCGTTCCGTAATACAAGATCTCGTGACTAACACTTAGTCACATTGCTTTCAAGGCTTATTGTGATGTTGTATTATCGAGTGGGCCCTGAGATACCTCTCCGTCACACGGAGTAACAAATCCCAGTCTTGATCCATGCCAACCCAACAGACACCCTCGGAGATACCTATAGAGCACCTTTATAGTCACCCAGTTACGTTGTGACGTTTGATACACACAAGTCACTCTTCCGGTGTCCATGAGTTGCATGATCTCATGGTCATAGAAACATATACTTGACATGCAGAAAACAGTAGCAATAAACTGACACGATCATATGCTACGTTTGTAGTTTGGGTCTTGTCCATCACATCATTCTCCTAATGATGTGATCTCATTATCAAATGACATCTCATGTCCATGGCTAGGAAACCTTAACCATCTTTGATCAACGAGCTAGTCTATTAAAGGCATACTAGGGACATGGTTTTGTCTATGTATCCACACATGCATCTAAGTCTCCGATCAATACAATTATAGCATGGATAATAAACGATTATCATGAACAAGGAAATATGATAATAACTAATTTATTATTGCCTCTAGGGCATATTTCCAACAAATATATCATGCATACTTCATAAATTATAGCTACATTGGAGACGTATCAGTCTTCATGAGCAAACAAGTTGGAAGCACACCAACTTAGCTTCCGTTGAGATCTCATACACTTATAGCTCTAGTGCATCTATTGCATGGCAATCCCTACTCCTCGCATTGATATCGACTGATGGGCATCTCCATAGCTCGTTTGTTCGCCTAGTTGATGCAAGACTTTGTTTCCACTTTGACTACTTTTGATCTCTACCACCATATTCTATTCCATCCATATGCTATATCCACGGTTCACTCGAGTGGAGCTGAAAGTGTCGAAGCATGTTAAAAGTATGATCCAATTGCCTGACTTGACATCGATGTATTCATGATTTATACTTATGCGGTGAAGACGGAGTCATGCCATGCTAATATGATAATATGAGTAGGGAATAACATTCTTTAAGGATCATATATTTTGAATATGAATGATTATGCTTCTTATGTTTATGGATATTATTGTTGACATCAATTAGTTCATCGTTTCTCAAAGATCATACCTAAAATAGATTACATGTTGGGTAGCATGTTGTATCAAAAATTCTGTTTTTTATCATTAACCTACTCGAGGACGAGTATGAATTAAGCTTCTGGATGCTGATACGTCTCCAACGTATCGATAATTTTTTATGTTCCATGGTAGTAAAATATCAATCTTTGATACTTTATATGCAATAATATGTTATAATTTTTAGGAAATAACCTATTAACCAAGTGCCTAGTGCCAGTTGTTGTTTTCTGCTATTTTTTGGTTTCCCAGAAAATCAGTACCAAACGAAGTCCAAACGCTATGAAACTTTTTGACGATTTTTTCTGGACAAAAAGGACCCTAGAAGATTTGGAAGGAGACCAGACGAGGAGACGACGAGGTAACTGGGCGCGCCCTGATGCCTTATGGGCCCCTTGTGGCTCCGTATGACCTAATTCCACCTCCATAAATTCTCTAAAATCGGGAAACCAACAGAGATCCATCATAAACACTTTTGCCGCTGTCGCAAGTTCCTATTCCGCCGTGATCCCATCTGGAGACCATTTCTGGTGCCCTGTCAAAGGGGGAATCGATCACGGAGGCCATTGACATCAATCTTGCTGCCTCGATGATGATGTGTGAGTAGTCCACCATAGAACTACGGGTCCATAGTTAGTACCTAGATGAATTCTTCTCTCTTTTTGATCTTCAATACAAAGTTCACCGCGATTCCCATGGTGATCTTTCCGATGTAATTCTCTTTTGTAGTATGTTTGTTGGGATCCGATTAATTGTGAGTTTATGATAAGATTATTCATCAATATTAATTGATTCTTCTCTGAATTATTTTATGCATAATTGTTATAGCTTCGGATTTCTCTCTGGTTTATCTGTTTGATTTGGCCAACTAGATTGATTTATCTTCAGTGGGAGTGGTGCGTTGTAATCGGTTCAATCTTATGGTACTCAATTTCAGTGACTGAAAGGGACATGACACATATTTGTATTGTTGGCATTAAGGAGAAAACGACGGGGTCTCAACATATTCCTTGTCTTACTTTGTCTACACCATGTCACCTTGCTCCCAGCATTACTCTGTTTTTTTACCTAATACTCTAGATGTATGTCGTATAGCGGTTGATGAGTGTAGTAATAGTAGTAGATGCAGACATGAGTCAGTCTATTTGTTTATGGACTTGATGCCTATATACAAGAATATTATCGTGAATAACATGTCATAACTATGTGCTATTATGTCAATTGCTCAACAATTTTTTGTTTACCCACCGTATGTTATGTTCGAGAGAGAAGCCTCTAGCGAAAATTATCACCCCGGGTCTACTTAAACATATTTACTAAAATCCTATTTACCTTGTTGCAATTTATTTACTTTAATATTTATCTATCTATCTATCAGTATTTAATCGTTACAAGTAACGAGTTTAAAGGGCTTGACAACCCTTTTGCCCGTGTTGGATGCAAGTGATTGATTCTGTGTGTGTAGGTACTACAAAAAGAGAGTTTGTGTGAGTCTCCTATTGGTTCGATAACCTTGGTTTTCACTGAGAAAAATATTTATCTCTATTGTACAACATCTCCCCTCCTCGTTGGGAAAAAAAATCAAAAGTATACAAGTAGCACGCTCCGACTTGGTATTGAGGAGTCGAAGGGCGAGGCGCAAGAGGCGGCTCAAATCACCAAGTTGAAGCGGGAGCATGTCAAGACGATTCGTAGGGGCTCGTCGTCCTCTAACTCCGACTCCGACGACATCTGCACCTCTTCCTCCGACAATCAAGACCCTCCACCAGTCGTTGACGCTACAGCTGCGCCGGTGACCGGAAGAGCAAAGGCTCGGCGAGGAAGTGATGACCGCCCCCTTCCGCATATGTTTATATCGTTTTTAGTTGTAGAAGTTTAAGAGTTTGTCCCATGACGAAGTAAGATGATCTTTTGGATGATGCAAAGTTTGTTCATGTCAGTTTGCAGTCAATTTTGTGTTTGTTTGAATCTGATTTTGTTGTCTGGTTGCGTAGAGTAGTTTAACGTTGCATGTGTAATATGGATATAAAGGACCTGTTCGGCTACCATTAGCTCCACGGATCGGCGGTGCACCTATTTTCCTGCTCGGGTATTCTAGCCTGCAACTCCGCCAGCTCTACGAGCTGAGTCTAAAGCAGAGGGACTCCGAACGCCTTCGGAATGTTTGATATGAGATACGCGAATATAGAATAGCAAATATAAGGCGTGTCGGATCAGGCCCTGTTTGGAACCACTTAGATTATAATAATCCAGATTATATAATCTATATTATCTTCAAATAGGACAGATTATATTGTAGATTATAAAAATCAGATGGACAGATTATTAAAATTTCATAATCTACTTTATCCCAGCTAAAACCAGATTATGGAATCCTAATGACCCATTATCCTTGTACAGTTGAATGTAATTACAAATGTATGCCACCGCCACCTCCTCTTTTTTTTCTCCTCAAGCAAAGGACACACAGGTCATTATGCAATGTAAAAACCGGATTACAGTTTATATAATCCGGCCTCCAAACATGCCCACCTAAATTATTTTTATAAGCCGGATTATACAATTTATCTTCATAATTCAGCTTATCATAATCTATTGTGTTTTCAAACAGGGCCTCAATGCCCGCTAAGGCGCGGACGTTTGAGGAACCGAATTAGCGGCTGTAGTTGCTCTAAATTCCTCCCTAATTACAGCTTTTATCTATATCTAGCTTATCAGAACATATGGCGAATCGTGGCTAGAAGAGAGTGAAGCCATCGTCGTAGGAGACGTGGTACCCACGGCGGCACGGCGGCGCTTCCTCGTCGCGCTCCTGGCAGCAGCTCCACCTCCCCTTCCAGTTGGCACGGCCGGTGTTGGGGCGGTCACCACGGTCGTTCCACCGGTAGACGATGACCCCGCTCTTGTCGCTCCACTCGCCGTCGATCCCCTGGTGCGGCGGCGACAGCGAAAACAGCCCCTTCTCACCTGCAACACAAACACGCATATGTCCACTGTCAAACGGGCTTCAGGAAGCTCCCCGGGCCTATGGTTTTGCTTAGGCGGTCGTTTGGATTGGCCTAAAGCCTCTATTGCCCAGAGGATTATCTCGATTCTATTCCCAAGCTGACGAAATTGGGCAAGGACGACATTCGTGGCACAGCAGACAGCACACATACAGAGTCACAGGCCCAACCTCAACCTGAAGATATTTTGCAACTGGTGTAGTGCAGCAGTCAGTGGTACTGGTACCTACCGGTGATGTGGCCATGGAAGGCGCAGGCGGCAGGGGAGTTCTCCACGTCCAGGTACAGGGCGCCGCACCGCAGGCAACGTCTCCTGTTCCTCTCCTCCTTCCTGGCCTTTGCTTCCTCATCTGTCGTCGCTGCGGCCGCAACATCGCCTTCCCTCGCCGCTCTGATCCGCGCGCTCCGCGGCCATGGGGCAGCCGCAGCTGCAGCGTTGCGGAGAAGAGGGCCGTGCGGTGGCAGGCACAGCTTGGGGGTCAAGAGCGTCCGGATGGGAAAGGTAGTACTCGCCATGGCCTGATGCGTGAGACGGAGACGATATGCAGTTTGTCATTTGCAACATGAACGTATTTTAGGACGTGCTCTGGATAGCGTTTTCACGAGCCCATACAAAATACAAATAGAAGACGTTTCGAGGAACAAGCAATTTCTTACCCACCTAAAAAATTTGTCTAAAAATAATTTTGAACTAATTAAAAAGGCATTCTTTTTATGAAATCACTAATTAAGAGATACTCCCAACGCTTTTATATTAGTTGATAGAAAGAGTACCTTTTGCGAAGGTCACTTACGCCTTCTTTAGTGCTGATAAGTGACGCATTGCATGTGCGTCATTTCTCATAACTTGAGAGCTTTTATTTTTTTCGTGGATATATTTTTAAAACATTTTATCTATTAAACCATGCATCCAAATCAAAAACTACTTTTATCGTTGGATTTCTCACGGCCAAGATAATTGAAACTAGGTTCTATATAAAAATGTGTGACGAACTATTTTTCACAAAAAAACACAAAAAACTAGGGGTAGAAAGGGAAACCGAAAAAGCCGAAACTAAATAAAGGAAAACCCCCAAAGAACAAAACTAGAACAAAATAATGAAGCCGCAAAAAATCCAAAATCTGGAAGCACGGTTTTGTCTTTTCGGTTCCTTTTGGAAGCATATTGTTCTTCTCACTTTTTTTGAAAATAAAAGTTGTGCAGTTTTTAGTTCGTCATTCCAAACATGATGCATATTAGAACACTTACAGCCGAAATCTCCATATCTTGTCCAAACGTTCATGCCGTTTGTGCGATCACTGTGTGGATTAAATAATGCCACCCAATCAGATGTCGTATAGTCAGTCCAAACGTTCGGGCTAATTAGCATCCCATACCTAGCTCATATGTGGGTCGATACGAGACAGTCGGACGCTCCGCCATGCTGGATACGGCCCATATGCTACCTCCCCCCCTCCCCCCCCCCACACACACACTCCACAATTGTGCATCCTTATCTAATCTCAAATTGAAGCCTAGCCACTCCAATCTGCGTTGCTTCGCCCCCAAGGTCCTCTCCTGGAGTCTACGGTTGACGAACAACTGATCCGAATATGAAAAAATTGGATCTGTCAACTGGGACCTCGTCCTATGTGGGGATGATGAGGAGTTAGATGCATGAATGGCTCACCTCCATTCCCGAGAGGAAAACCCAGTTTCACAGTCAGAGTCACTTCAGTGAGAATCCATTGCTTCCGTGCAAGTGGCGCTTAGATCCGGCTCCGATGACTCAAGGCGCGTGAACGTGCAACGGTCTACGGCAACCTTCGGTCGGGTGGCGAGGCCAACCGGACGGCCCCCAGCTGGCAGCACAACCGATGTGGTGGAGCCTTGTCCCCCCAACTTCAGGCTCTGAGTCTGAGGTCAACGCCGCTAAAACGGCATGGCCATGACCTCGAATGCACTGAGTCAAACACCACGGACAACCATGCCTGTCGTGCGAGGGAGAGGGCAAGGGCTTCCGTGAAGGGTGTGTCGCACGTTGTGTTGACTGAGGATGTCCTTTGTGTCCGCATCCTTGTGAAGCGGCAAAGCCCGGATGGTATGTTCCCTCATAAAGGAGCAAACCGAGCGGTCCGTGCTCTCGGTGGACTGCGCACGAAAGAGGAGGAGGAGGCCGGTGACGGATCAGACAGGTCCACCCAATATGTATTGCGTGTTTGACCGCTTGTTCCGTGACAAAGACAGAAAGGGCAAGAGTAAGGGCGGTCGTGGGTGAGCTTTCTTCATAACTCTATTATTAGGAATATGTATGATAATTCAATGGTGTGCATTATGAACTATCCCTATGATATGCATGTGATCTTGATGAAATGTGTACATGTTATTTTAGTTGCACCAGAGTATATATTTGAGGATTAGCTTTGAGAAGGATGATTGTGTACGCTGATATTTAAGGGTGATCAATCACGGTCTGCAAATGCGTCCACTGACTTTTAAAGGGCGAATTTGCCCAAACCCAATTGTAGATGTTGTTAGGACGTGCTCTTTGTTAGAGGGGAGTGAGAGATTGATGGAATAGTTGATTGTATTGCTTGAGACTCGTGGGCATATATATAGAAGTACATGATCTACTTGGAATACAAGACAAGGCAGAATACTTCCTAGTCTATCCTATGTTTCTAATCTAATCATGATACTCAATATCCCACTGCAGTCACAACGGTAGCGACGGGGACTGTGAGACTAGAGAAGAATCCAAAGGTAAGCCGATGGTCATCCCCCCTCCTCACACACATAGTCGTAATGGTCGACGCATTGTGGAAGTTGTGGCCGGAGTGAAAAACCGATGAGGTTGCTCAAGCAAAGCGGTAGCCCTTTGTGCTGATGTCGAGGTAGCTTAGAGCGTAGGATGGTGTAGCCCTGGTCGAGGTAGCCATGCAAAGAACGCCGTTGTCGGTGTCGAGTCGGGGTAGCCATTGTCTAGGAAGTCGTCGTTGATCCGCGGGCGCAAGGGGGCACCAAATTAGTCATAGACGTAGTGGTGTCGAAGTAGTGGTGCGCCGGGAAAAAGATGTTGTTGATGACGCGTAGCATCGGGTTTGTCAAGCCGGGAACATACGTGGACGAAGGCACGCATCGGTGTTACCAACACTGGGCATGCATACACGGACCTAGTCAATGTTGACGATGTGTCATTTCAGGCTTGCCAGACCTGGGAATACATCGGGAACGAAGACACGTGTCGGTGTTGTCAGCATCGGGCATGCATAGACGAGGACCTGCACGAGTTTGTACACCATGTCGAGGGGGCTAGCAGAGAAGGACTCGGCGACAGTTGTGGCTGAAATCGGCAGGGGCCGATGTCGCCCGCGGTTCTCGGAATAGATGAATTGGCCGGGGTAGATGACAACGACGCTGGCGATGAGCTGGTACTGGACGAAGACGAAAGAGGTGGACGGTCAACACGGCTCTGGTGAGCGAGCTGCGCAACCCGTTTGCTCGATCGGTGGAGAAGCGTCCTGTACTCGGGACAGTCTTCATGGGACCCACGGAGGCACGCGCAATCGACGAGGCAGATCGGTCGCACGACGTATATGAGGCGGATCGCGAGTGTGCGGGTGATCAATCCGACCGCTGGCGTGGGCGGGATGTCGCTCGATGGAGGCGGGATGTCGACCGAGTCCGAGATGAAGCGAGCGACTAGGATCGGTGTGGCAAGATATGCGGACGAGCCGAACGTAGCCAGAGCCCGCAGCCGACCGGACGCATCCAACCTGAGGCAGCCGACGAGGCCGACGTAACCGGCAGTCGGCAGCCGGCGAGGCCAACGTAACCGGCAGTCGGCAGCCAGCGAGCTCGACACCGCCACAACGGGCAACCGACCTGATGCAGCCAGCGAGGCCGACACGGCCGGAGCAGGCAAAAGGCCCGACGCGGTCGACGAGGCAGATGACTGGGTGGTCGTACAGACGCGATGGGCGCGTGTGGTGATGGAGAAGTCCCAGTCGGAGTAGGACGGCAACAACTGGCGCAAGGCGACGAGCGAGCACATGCACGCGCGACGGCCATGAATGGTCGCCGCGTCGCGCGAGGCAGCTGGGTCAGAGAAGAGGCCGAGTGGTCGCGCTTATGTTGGAGTAGAGCCGTGGGTTCGACGTCGGCGTCCGGCGGCTCAAACCAATCTTAGATCGGAAAACCAAAAATAAAACATCGATTAAAGTGACCGGCGGAAGAGAGTAAACCCAGATTAAAAGGTCAAAAAAAAAAACTCTTTAGCGCGACTGGTCAACACAGCCGGCGGAGGAATCCTAGGTACGCGCAAAGCAGCCTCCGGCGGCGATCATGGAGACCGACAACCCTGAGGGCAGCGTGGAGCGAAAGTAGCGGCGGCGGCTAGAGTTGGATCGATTAGGTTGATACCTTGTTAGAAGGAAGAGAATGATTGATGAAATAGTTGATTGTATTGTTTGAGCCTGTGAACACATATATAAAAATACATGATCTACATTAATTATAAGACAATCCGGAATACTTTCTAGTCTATAGTATGTTTTCAATCTAGTTGCAATACTCCACGCCCTCTAATGGCTTAACAGATTGTATGGGCATACGCCGTAATACACATAGAAGACTCGTCCGTTGTCCCATTGTGCCACCGCACAAAAATTAGAGACCTCTTATACGGGAGCTCCTATTGAACACATTCTGCGTCCTATAGATGGAGCTTCGCACAGAGCAGCCAATAAGCGGGCTTTTCTTGACCTTCCCTCGTGTTCGTTCCTGGTCTGCGCGTTTATTCTGTTTCGCTGCTGTTTCGGAGGTGCTATTGTTTCGCTGGTTCTGCTGTTTGTACATGAAAACTCAGGTAAAAAGAAAGCGCGCTATGGAGGAATCAAACTGCAGACCTCTTAGCAATGAGGTCCTGTCAATTGCCATGCGAGCTAATGATTCTAAGTGACTAATTTGCAGCGCTCATATCTAAGAACTAACAATAGTGCCAAAACTCTAACACTTTTCGATTTAATTCGAACAAATCATGGAAATTATAAACAAATTTCTAAAGCTCGAAATTATTCAAAACAATGCAAACAAAATTTGAAAATCCAAACAAGTTTTTTGAATAAGTGAACGATCTTAAAAACAGGAACATTTTCCAAAAATATCTGAACAAAAGTTGAAAACGTGAACATTTTCTGAGTTTTTGAATATTTTTTGAAAATGTGAACATTTCTTTGAAGAGCGGGAACAAATGTGAAATTCCATAACTTTTTGGAAAATGTAAACAAACGTGAAATAGCGAACATTTTTTGAGAATCACAATCAATTTTGAAAAATTGCAACAAATGTAAAGGTTCCAAAACTTTTTTTGTAAATTTGAACAAATTTGAAAACTCGAATATTTTTGGAAAATCATGATATTTTTTTTAAATGGGAACAATGTAAAAATTCCAAAACTTTTTTTGTAAATTTGAAAAAATTGAAAAAGGCAAAACTTTTTTGAAAATAACGATTTTATTTTTGAAAAATGGGAACAAATGTGAAATTGCAAAACATTTTTGAAAATTTTAACAAATTTGAAAAAACAATCATTTATTGAATATCACAAAAAATGGAACAAATGGAACAAATGTGAAATTCCAAAACCTTTTTGAAAGGTTAAACAAATTTGGAACACGAACAGTTTTTGGAAATCTCGAACAAATTTTGAAACACCAAACAAATTTTGAAAATAGAAACAAAAATTGTACAATATTTGAAAAGAACGAAATGTTTTTAGAACATGAAAAAACTCAAACATTAAAAAAATTAACAAAGTATTGAACATATTGAACTTTTTTTTAATTGCAATTTTCTAATACAAAAATAAAAAATACAAACAAACAGAAAAGCGAAAATGTTTTTTTTTGAAATGTGTTCTTCTGAAAGTTCTGACCATATTTTGAAAAACGAAAGGAAAAGGTGGAAAAATTAAAACAAGAAAGTAAAACAAAAAAAGAAAATAGAGAAGGAAAAAATGAGGAAGAAAAAACAAAGACAAAAAAATGAAAGAAAACCGAGAAAAGCACTGGAAACAGGAAAAAAAAAACAGGCTGTTGGCCGCACTCTAAGTGGGCAGGCTTAAGGCTCGGCGTCCCTGTGCGAAAGCCCGACTATTCGCAGAGAGCGGCGAATAGTGTTTTCCCTCTTATACGTCACCTTATGCGCCTGTTTTGTCTAGCAACTCTCACGCGTTATGTCATTTGGGCCGACCCATTAAGCATGACACCATTCGAATAGGCATCTTGCCCCCAAGTGTAAAGTTTTGAAGGACGGAGTTACTGGATGACTTTATTTTAAAAAAATTAAAAAATTATGTTTATATGCTTTAAACACGTCCTAAAAAATATGTGAAAACTTATACATATTTCCAATGGATTTGTAAAATTGCGTCCAATAAACTTATTGTTTGCAAGCTGCACAAAAAGAACAAAATTCCGGACCAACAACAACAAAAAAGGACAAATTTTCATTATATATGTGTTTCTTTGTATACGCCATGTATGCAAGTATATTGTTATGAATTGTTTTCCTCAACGTGCTATATATGTATTTGTGTATGTATAAAAAAACATGATTTTTTTCTGATGTGGAAATATGTTTTCTTAACTTCTCCCTAGAGCATTTTGTCTTGCCTCCTCCCATGCCATCTCCGCTACTCTCTTGGTCTTCATTTTATCCGCAGAAAAAGCTCGGTCGTCGGTCGATCATTAGACCACTGACCTCGTTGGCTTTTTCATTTTGATTTTTTTTTCTGTGAATGAAAGAGTGATTCATGAATTTGAGAAAAAAATCATTGAAAATAACGTTTACATACTTGAAAAAGTTCACGAATTTTAATAAAAATCGCATATTTTAATAAAATTTCAAGAAATTAGAAAAAGTTCACGAATTTGAATAAATTTCACAGATTCCAATAGAAGTTTACAAATTTTCTTTGGAACTTGAAATAAGTTCCTGAGCTCTAAAATATTTAGAGAATGATTATGATAATTTTGAAAAAAATTCACAGATTAAAGTTCTAATTATAAAGTTTTACAAAACTAAGCAACGGTCAGTAATTTGAAAAAGATTTGACTTAGAAAAATCTCTCGAACAAATAAAAATTCACAAATTTGTAATAATATACGGGATTAATAAAAAATAACGAATTTGGGGAAAAATGAGGAATTTGTGAAAAAGTTCCCATTTTAAAATTAAAACAGTTTATAAAAACTGAAATGAAAAAAGAACAAGATAATGGAATAAAAACTTTAGAAATACCTTCCTCAAAACGGACGGAAACAAAATGGGAAAGAACCGGCCACACAAAAAAAAACGAGAGAAGAACCATACAAAAGATGCAATAATAAATGGCCCGGCATGTTCGGACGGGTTATGTGTGCCCCGTAGGATTTGCCCTCTTCTTGTTTTTATGTAGGATTTACACTCTCTTTCGCGGGCAAAAGCTAAACCTCTTTTTTTTCGTGGAGCTAAACCTCGGTTACTGCAAGGTAGAGTTATGGCTAGCTAAGACCCTTCCCACACGGTCCAACGTACCTTAGGGCAATGTTTTTTGTAATTTATTTTCCTTTCTTAGGCTATTTTTGTTTTTCTATCTTTGGCTTCTTTTTCCGTATGTTCTTTTTCATTTTTTTAGGTTTTATCGTTCGGTTCCTTTTATTTTACGGTTTCCTTTGATGTTCACTTTTCACTTTTTCTCATTTCCCTATTCATGCCTTTCCCCCCTTTTCATGTAGAATTTCAAATAAGATAAATATAAACTACTTGGCATGTGTGTTACTTTAACATTTTATTTACCCTTTGCACTTTAATATTTTATATTTTTATTTTAAGTTAGGATGATTATTATTTAAGTACATTAGGAATTATCAATACATGATGACCTTTTTAATATAATATGAATAATTTTGGATTATATGATCAACATTTACTTAAATACAAGTTGAACAAAATTCCGTACCAACAACAACAAGAAAGGACCAATTTTCATTATGTATGTATTTTTTTGTATACGCCACGTATGAAAGTATATTGTTATGAATTGTTTTCCTCAACGTGCTAGATATGTATTTGTGTATGTATCAAAAATATGATTTTTTATGTGGGAATATATTTTTTTAAGTTCTCCCTAGAGCATTTTGTCTTGCCTCCTCCCTTGCTTTATTTCCGCTACTCTCTTGGTCTTCAGTTTATCCGCAGAAAAAGCTCGGTCGTCGGTTGATCATTAGACCACTGACCTCGTTGACTTTTTCATTTTGATTTTTTTCTGTGAATGAAAGAGTGATTCATGAATTTGAGAAAAAAAACATTAAAAATAACGTCTACATACTTGAAAAAGTTCACGAATTTAAATAAAAATCGCCTATTGTAATAAAATTTCATGAAATTAGAAAAGGTTCACGAATTTGATTAAATTTCACAGATTTCAATAGAAGTTTACAATTTTTCTTTGTAACTACAAATACGTTTATGAACTCTAAAAACTTTAGAGAATGATTTTATAGTTTTGAAAAAAAATCGCATATTAAAGTTCACAAATTATAAAGTTTTACAAAACTAAGCAAAGTTCAGTAATTTGAAAACATTTGACTTAGAAAAATCTCACGAACAAATGAAAAATTCACAAATTTTTAAATATAAACAGGATTAATAAAAAATAACGAATTTGGAAAAAAAATAGGAATTTTTGAAAAAGTTCCGATTTTAAAATTAAAAAAGTTCATAAGAACTTAAATGAAAAAGGAACAAGATAAAGGAATAAAAACTTTAGAAATACCTGCCTAAAAAGGACAGAAACAAAATGGAAAAGAACTGGCCACACAAAAACAAGACGTGAGAAGAACCATACAAATGATGCAATAATAAATGGTCCGGCATGTTCCGCCGGGTTATGTGTGCCACGTAGAATTTACACCTGTCTTGTTTTTGTGCAGGATTTACACTCTCTTTCGCAGGCAAAAGCTAAACATCCTTTTTCTTTTTTTGTGGAGCTAAACCTCGGTTGCTGCAAGGTGGAGCTATGGCTAGCTAAGACCCTTCCCACACGGTCCAACGTAGCTTAGGGCAATGTTTTTTGTAATTTATTTTCCTTTCTTAGGCTCTTTTTGTTTTTTTCTTTCTTTGGCTTCTTTTTCCGGTATGTTCTTTTTCATTTTTTTAGGTTTTATCATTCGGTTCCTTTTATTTTACGGATTCCTTTGATGTTCACTTTTCACTTTTTTTATTTCCCTATTCATGCCTTTTCCCCTTTCCATTTAGAATTTCGAAATAAGATAAGTATAAACTACTTGGCATATGTATTACTTTAACATTTTATTTACACTTTGCACTTTAATGTTTTGTCTTTTTATTTAAGTTAGGATGATTATTATTAAACTACATTAGGAATTATCAATACATGATGACCTTTTTTAATACAAAATGAATACTTTTGGATTATATGATCAATGTTTACTTAAATACACGTTGAAAATTATTATTATATATTTTTAACTACACAATGAAGATCTTCTGATATACTATGACCTTCTGGTATACATGATGAACATTTTTTATTTACAAGTTGAATACTTTCTTGATACACAATCAACATTTGTATATTACACGATAAACATTTTATGAAATACATGGTGAATGAGTATTAATACATGCTGAATTTTTTAAACATGCCACAAATATTTGTAAGTACGCAATAAACATATTTCAAGTATGCGATGAACTTTTTTGAATATACGGACGTTTTAAAAATGCACCAAGACATTTTGAAGGACGTGATATTTTAAATTCAGTATAAACTACATTAATGTTTTTTTGTTGCGTGAACATTTAAAAATATATGTCATGCTTTTGAAAAATGTGATTTTACAATTTAATATTTTTTGAACACATTATAAAATACAGAATTATATCTGATAATGCATGAACACCCATCCAAAGTGCATATACATTTATCTGTAACAATATATATTAGAGATGAAAAAAGAAGGAGAAAAACGGATAAATTTGTTACCACATGACGAGCGCCAGACTGCTAGTTACAATGGTGTTATGCTGAATGCTGAACTCACGTAAACATTGGTGCTACAGAAAGTGCTTGCTACCGAATTACGTGGCTGGACCTGCTCCTTTGTGTAATGAGTGTAGGCAAGAGACGCCCGATCCCTATTTAGCGATTATGGCGCCACTTTCAGTTATATTGATACACGGCGCCACCCCCTGCTCATACTAAAATAAGAAACAGTGCGGCGGGAAGCTATCTTGGTTTTAGGAAGCGTCCTAGCTTGGTTCAGGACTTAATTTTTCTGTTGTTTTGGTTAGGGATTTGTTCAGTATTTTGTTTTTTTTCACCATTCATAATAGATTGTTTATCTTTCCTTAATTCACGAGCTGTTTTTCAAAAAATATGAACATTTTTTGAATTCATTTACTTTATCCTAAATTCGTAAAAAAAAATCGTGAACTTTTTTAATTTTTTCGTGAACATCTGAAAATCCATGAACTTTTTATTGATTTATGTGACCTCCTTTTGAGACATTCAACCGGGCGAGCTATCCTCAGGCGGGGGCGGAAGGGGGGTGGGGGGTGGGGGGGGGGGGGAAGGGGTGACGCATACATCTGAGTTTACATTAATATATCTTTACCATTATTAAAACATGATATTATATTTGTTAAATACTATTTCTTTTACTAATAGATGTCAACATTTTCTGAAATAAACATAATTTTTTTATTATATGTATTATTTATCTTGGATATACATTTTTTAGAGTGTAAAAAAGTATAAAATGCGTGATTTTTTCTTCTAAATGTAACATACATTTTTTGAATGGTATGAACAATTTTTTTATCTACACAAACACTTTTTTACATTGTCTGATATTTAACAAAATCTCACATATAGTTTTTTGATACGCTTGGACATTTTTGAAATGTTCATTAAATTTTTTGAATGGTATAACTTTCTAAAAGTTGAGTGAACTTCTTTTCACACTGTATTTTTAAATGGCCCACAAATACTTAAGTATATGCACTTAGTATTTTGGAAAATATAAATAAAATATTGATTCAAAAATAAAATAAAAATTTAAATATGCGATGAGAATACATAGTTACTGGGCCGGCCTGGCTCCCAATAGAAACTTTGACGCTACTCCCCTCATTGCAATAAGCCGGGCCCCCTTCCCAGGTTATTTTCTCTATTTAGCACGCCGGTTGCCCGCTAGCGACCTGGCACGAACTCAAGAGCAACTAATTCAGAAGCGCTCCTTCGAAAGCCTTTCAAGGGTCATTCTCAGACGTTATCACTTGACGCGTTCTCAGCCGCTGTCACGTGCCGTATTCTGGACATTTTCTCTGAATTATATTTTTTATTTTTACCAAACGTGTTTTGGCTTTTTAGATGTTTGTTTTTTGATTTTTACCGGCCTTTCACAGCTTTTGGACGAATTTTTTTGTACGCACAAAATACGTTTTTCTTTCAGCGAGAGACACGGATTTGCTTACGCGAAAGGCACGGCCGTGCTTCTTAGAAACGAAAAAAGTGTATTTTACTTCTCCGAAAGGCACGATTTTTCTTCCGCAAGAGCCACGACTGTGCCTTTCGGAAATGAAAAAAGTGTTTTCGTTCTTTTTTTCTTCTATGAGAGGCATAGTTTTTTTTTTGCGAGAGGTACGAATTTGCTTACGCGACGTGCCTCTCAAAAACAAAAAAATATCATTTTTTTGCTTCCACGAGAGGCACGGATTTGCTTCCTCGAGAGACATGACCATGCCTCCCAAAAAGAAAAATGGAGCACTTTTTTTCCTTCTTCGAGAGGCAAGGATTTTCTTATGCGAGAGGCATGGTCGTGTCTCTCGAAACAAAAAAACTCGCATTTTTTCTGAGAGATGAACGATTTTTTGTCTGTTTTTTTCATGAAAAAAAGTTTGTAAAAATCAATCAACATGGATCTAGGTTTTAAGTATCGATGCGACGACTCTAATGGTGAAAATGTTTAAGATTTGGACGCATGGTTTAAGTGATTAAACATTTTGAATAAACAGATCTAGGAAAAAAACTCTCAGGTTGTGACAAGTGGCACACATATAGTGCGTCACTTATTGCAACATGGGTAGGTGGGAATCACCTTTCAAAGGTGTATACCTCAATTAGTGAGCTGGGCGTTGGCATGGGCCTGCCCATTTTTCATGTTTTTTGTATTTATTTCTTTTTTGCCTTTTTTCAATTTTTATTTCGATTTTAACTTTTTCCTTACCTTTTCATTTCTTTTTGTGATTCTTTTAATTCTCAACATTTTTTTGTTCATCAAAGTCAAGATCTGTTTGTCAATGTAAAAATAAATAAAAGTGTCATCGGGTTAAAAAAATTGTTCATTAGATTTAAGAAATGTTCATCAAATTTTAATGTTTGTTCATCAAGTTAAAAAATGTTCAAGAATTTATTTTTTTATCCTTTTTCAAAACAAAGTTCAGCAAATTGAAATTTTGTTCATTGATTATAAAATTTCTTCATCCCGTTTAAAAAAAATGTTGTTAATTTCTTGAATATTTTGTTTTCATCAAGTTCGGAAAATATTCATGGAACTCGTTTTTTTTCAAAATTTACGTAAATATGTTCATATTTATTTTGAAAATTCTCTTACTGCTTTTTCATCAAAATGTAGAAAATGTTCATTCTTTCGAATCACAAACATTTTTTAATTCAATAACTGTTTTTGATAATTTACAATTCAGAATGTTCTGAAACTTTAGAACCAATACGGATTATTTTTAATATAGAATAAAATAAAAACAGAAAATAGAAAAGTAAAAGTAAAAAAACGAAAATGAAAAAAAATCGGGGCACGTCCCGTTCCGTGCATAGGCGAGGGGCGCCGGGGTGGGCACGCTGATGGACCGATGCAAGATTCCGATGGGAAACACGTCTTCGCCGTGGTACTGGTAGTCCATCCTCGTCCTCCTCCTACAAGAATACAAGGTTCCCCGGACGAGTACTTTGACCGACCGGTGGTGGCGCTGCCGTGTGCCGTCTGGCACGGCGTCGACGTAGATGCGATCAGAAGGTATGAGGTGGTCCAGGGAAGAAGCAGTGCTGCTACTATACCTGCCGCAATTAGTTAACACTTCACGCTGGCCTGGCCGGGAGCAGACGAGCAGCACTGCAGCAGTGCCTGCATGCAAGTTAGTCTTTGGCGTTCGCTCCGTCAGCTTTCCTCTTCCCGATCCCTCATCCCCGGCTGGCCCCGGCCTGCTGTTCTTTCACAGTTCACTTGGTCTCCACATTTACGGCCATCGCACACTGACCGGAGCCCCAGCGACGTCCGCCATCGATCGATCAGCGGCCTTCCAGGGACAAGACGTTATGGCATTTACGCCTCTGCTCGATCGTTGGATCCCGGCGGGAGGCATGGGTGTCATAACCGCATTGAATTTACGCCGATCTGCCTGCCTAGCCTACCTTCGTCGCCCCATGCTAATCGTAATCCAGAGCGTGATTGCATGCATGGAGAGACGAAGATTCCACACAACTTCTTTGCTTTATTTGTATTACTATCCTCTCGTCCATGAATAGGATGGTTTGAAAGCCTTGGCCCCTCCAAAGACGACTCAAGAAAGCGGGCCCCATTTCTTCTTCAAGTGTTGCTTGACGGCTATGGTCTCTGATCATCAAAAAATTCCTCATGTTTGGGCAAGACACGGCGGCTTGGTCCCAGTTTGACTTTGTTCAAGACTGATGGGCTAGCACCTGCGTTGAAGGCACGCACGATCAACAAGCCAAGGCATCAATCATCATGCTCGTTTCTTGGTCCTTATGGAACGAACGAAACGCGAGGGTTTTCAAACACAAGAGTACCCCACTGCCATTCTGCTATCCTTCATTGTCAACGAGGCTAATCTTTGGGTGTTGGCGGAAGCTAAACGACTAGGGTCCTTTATTTTTCGCGAGTAATCCGCATATCGTATTCTGTAGTGGCATATAACAAACTCTCCTCTTGCTTATTTAATATATGAGGTAAAGCTTTTGCCTCTGTTTCAAAAAATAAAATAAAATAACTATCGTCTTCGGCAGAGTTGGCAGACGAAGCGTGCTGGACCGCCTAGCCGGAGAGGAGCAGACGAAGAGAGCACCTGCGCCTCCCGTCAGGCCGTGACCGGGCTGACGGCTGACGGAGAGGTGCCCAAGACGACACGCGCCGTGGCGGAGCGCGTACGTTTTCCCATAGCTATACTCATCATGGCGATACGTGGGTTCGTACGTGCAGTACGTACACTGTACGGGATACAGCTACCTAGCCTAGCTGGTCTACGACTGTATCATACAGTAGAGCTTGGAGCGCTAGGATAGTGGAGCAGGTCTAGCTAGGTTTCTTCTATAGCACGATCCAGACGCGGCTCCCCCGGCAATGATATGCAAAACAAGCGCGCACATGCTAATGCTACACCATCTCGACGTGACACTGCATGCCATGCATTAGATCAGTAGGTCTAACTGGATCTAAACATATTTTCGGACCATTAACATATGTATGGCGGCCATGCATGCATGGAGGCCAATGCAAGACAGCTTATGTTCACGAGGCCATTCAGGTTTTGTTTGCCTTCAACACCTCGCATCCTGAGGCTGCGGCCATTGCTAGATGTTCCACATCTATTCATGGACGGTGGAAGAAGCCCTCGCGCCGTCTCTTAAACAAGCAACTTCTTATTACCTGTCAGTGTTGTCATCGCTTGTGGCATGTCATATCTGGAAGGAGAGGAGCCGCAGGATATTTAATGATCAGATTCTCACAAATGATGCTGTGGTGACCTTGATTAGAGATGATCTGCTGACTATCGAGCAGGCATTCAGTGAGGAGTACTAGTTCATATCGCACCCTACTTTCTTAAAAGACAAAAGCTTGACGTTGGCGGGTGATTAGACTTTGCATACCAGTACGTACGAGCGATAATTTCCACCGGGCGGTTCCTTCAGCGCCAAAAGTAGTCTGGTAGTTATCACATCTCTGTAAGGTGAAAATGATGTACTTAACGCGTGTGTGTGTGTGAGAGAGAGAGAGAGTCTTCCAGTCCAGGGCCACACACTGCATGCTGGCCGAATCTCTTCAAAAATGAGCGCACGCGTGCACGGTCCATTCATCACTGGCTGCCACAGGCTACAGCCAACGGAAACGGATGGATTATGCCCAATGAGGTGACAATTCGAGCTGCTACGCCAGTTAATTTGCCCGCTCCCCTTTGGCCCTTTCCGTGCTATGCACGCCGAATGAGTCCAAGCACAGTCTTTTTTCTACAATTCCATTTTATATCTTCAGATTTTAGTGTCACTTACTGCAAGTTCAATCCATAATTACTGTACTTTTTTTTGCGGGTGATAATTACTGTACTTGCAATAGAGCTGTTGTGTCATAACCCAACAATCATCAAATTTCATACATAATTGGCACACGTGTACCAATACAGGTTATTATTTTAGGCTAATCATAGCGGTGAGTAACTTAGTATTAGACTAGTGTCATTTATATGACCCTGTTACTATCTTAGAGCAACTCTAACCGGGCGACCCATTTCGTCCATCCGTGTCCGTCTGGATCGCCGCGGACAGAAAACTCAGCCCAACGCACCGACCTAAACGGACACGCGTCCGTTTTCTGTCCGCGCACGATCCATTTCAGGCTCAATCTTGGGGCTGATTTGCATTCGCGCGGACACGGGACGGATGCGCCCGACGCCTGCTCTTCTCCTCTTGGCTCGCCAGTCGGTGACACGTCGCTCATCATTTCCCCCTAAAATTTCCAAAACGATCCGGCCGTATAGCCCCCCCCTGCGCGCTATGGACGACGACACATTGAACCTCGACGCCGTCGCTGGGCTCGCCTCCCTCACCTTCGTCGGTCCCCACGGCACACGAAAAGGGCCAGCACCGACCAAGAAGAAGAAGGTGCTGATGACCGCGGAGCACGCTGAACAATCGTCGAGGAGGAAGAACCGCCGACACCAACAAGAAGCGCGGGAGGAGGCCACAGCCGCGTCCACCATTGCCGCCGCCTTCGATCAAGAGTCCAACGCCGCCAAGACCAACCTGTTGGTCTGTGAGGCCAAGATGCAAACCCTGCAGATGCTAGGGTTAAACCCAGGCCAGCAGGAGCTCGCTGCCATGGTGGCCGCGACCAGCACCAGCTCATCACCGCTCCGTCACCCACTGCCGGACTCGCCATGCATGTCCACCACGCCGGCGACGCACGGTTTCCAGCGGCATCACTCGCAAACCTCATGTTTGTCCTACTCTTTGGGCTCAGGTGAGTGTAGTCGCGCCTGCCACGCCATCACCCGCGGGCATCGACCTCAACGCGGTGCCTGTGGGCGGTAGATCATCCTCCCGCGATTTGCGCAGACGCAACCGCGAGCTCCCAGCCGACGCCATGGGTAACGCCCGCAACCAGTTTGACAAAATGCCGGCTGCAGAAGACGAGGACAGTCTGTTCATGTAGGGCCTCATCTACGAAGGTGGTGGCCGTGGCAGTGGCGCTACCTTTGACCCCGACGAGGCGCAAAGCCAAGATGGCCGCAACCCCTTCATTGCTGGGCAAGACGGCATTGGGTCCACGTTTGGTGATGACAGTGAAGGCATGGCCGACCCCCTCATGGAGGATCAAGTTGGCATTGGGTCCATGTTTGGTGATGACAGTGGAGGCATGGCCGACCCCCTCATGGAGGATCAAGTCGACTTGGGCGACTCTTTTTCGCTAGATCACGAATTCCCAGAAGACTATGGCCTAAATGAAGAGGATGATGAAGAGTGGACATCGAGGGAGAGCCATTGTTTGAAGAACCGCTCCCAACCCAAGCCAATGCAAGGAAGAAGCGGAAGAGCAAGCGGACCAAAGAATACACACAAAAGGAAGACAAACTTCCATGTGAATGTTGGAGAGACATTGGCCAAGACCCCAAGATAGGCATGGAGCAAAAGGCTTCGGCATTTTGGCTAAGAGTGCATCGCGAGTTCCACGAGCACAAGAAGTTTAAACCATACCAAATGGAGCGGCCGCGAGGGAAGACCAACTCCAAGAAAGAGGACAAGTGCGAGGTGGCGTCCTTTGCCTTGCAAGCTACTTTGCAAGGCATGATGGACAATAAAGAGTCAAGAGAGGAGAAGCGCCGACAAGCCAAGGAGGAGCAAATTAAGGCCTTCATGGAGAAGCGCCGACAAAACAAGAAACTAGCGTTGGAGGCAAAGAAGCAAGCTAAGATGCTAGAGATCGAGGCCACCAAAGCAGCCAACGTAAGAGAAATCCATCTCGCTTGCATGATGAAGGGGGTCGAGGTCATGAAGGTGGACTTGAGCATGATCTTTCTGAGGAAGCCGTCTTGGTTCGAGAAGATGCATGCCGACATGATGAGCTTCGAAGACCATTGATCCATGCTGCGGTGTGCGGGCATGACCACGACCGAGATGGCATGTTCGAACTACATTCTTATTTTGTGTGTTGGCATGTGCACCGGCCCGTTGGCAAGTGCGCCCATCTTGAAAACGGTGCATTCTTTTTGTAGGCTTGCATGTGTATGCCGGCCGCTGGCATATTGCCGATGCGAACTCTTCACGCTGGCATGGTAGATGGCATGATGTGTGGCTGCCGACCATTTTATCTTTAAAAACTGCCTGTGCGCAGACGAAAAATGGGTCAGCGCATTGGGAGCACGGCCGACCCGTTTGCAAAAGGGAGCAGACGAGGTGACCTAAAGGGACAAAATACGGACAAAGTGCGCGTCCGTTTGGGTCGCGCGGTTGGAGTTTCTTTTAAGGCTAGTCATAGTGGGGAGTAACTTAGACTAACGTCATGCATATGCCACTAGTCTATGTTATTACATTCATAGTGCAAAATAATATAGAAGTAGTATCATAGATGATTGTATTTATTATATTGTAGACTCATTTTTCTTTAGGTTGCATTATGTTACGGAAACATATTATGTTATATAAAACACCTCTCTCCTCGTTAACTACATGCCACATAAAGAAACTTGTCTTGGAATGCGGTAAGTTACTCCAACTATGATTAGAGTGCAAAGTGTCATAGAAGTAGTATCATACTATATGGTTATATTTATTAGCTTATAGACTCAATTTTTTTTGGAAAGCGCTATATGATGATAACATAATATGTTACTCCAAACACTTCTCTCCTCGTTAACTATTTTCCATGCAAACTATTCCCTTCTTTTACTTTACTTCGCGTATGAGATTTGTCTCAAGTCAAAGTACATAAAGTTTGATTAAATTTATATTAAAATTTATCAACACCTAGTAGAAAACAGGGCTTATGTTCTAGTCGAACCGGAGCAATAGTCCCGGTCGCGTTACGAACCGGGACTAATGCTCACATTAGGCCTGGTTCGAGCGGCTAGGACACCGGATAGGGCTCGACATGCATCAGTACTGGTTCTAATGGAACCTTTAGTCTGGGTAGCAGACACAAACCGGGACTAAAGGGGATGTGGCAGGCTGGGGGTCCTGCGAGCCCCTTTTAGTCCCGGCTGGTGTCTCCAACTAGGACTAAAGGTGTGTCTTCAGTCCCGGTTTTAGATCCTAACCGGGACTAAAGATTTGCCTACATATACTCCTCGCTCCTGCCCTCTCCCCTGTTTTTCCTCATACAAGGTGGTAGGTGTGTGCTAGTTTGTTTTCCCTTGTTATGCACAAGAGGTTCTCGATGAAATGCCTGAGAGCATGATCGAGGTTAGCAACTTTGCCCTTTCATCTGTCATTGATACAATGCACGTGTTGATGTACACTAACCAGGAATAATCGAGACTAAAGGTTTCCTGCATATATGACATCGTGCCTGAGCCACACAATCCATTCTTCTCCCTTATTCTTCCTCCAAGCTCGACCTCCAAGCTCCATGTTCCCCAAGATTTGTCTAGATTTGGCGGTGCACCAACTGTCCAAGTGTTCTAAAAGTTTAGCAACTTCATCCTTTCATCCTGTTAATTAGGTATCTAATTTTTTTGGTTAGTGGTACTATTAATGAGTTAGTGTGTTAATTAGCTAGTGTAGGTATCTCAATTTTGTGTGCTCAAATTAACTTCTTAGTTTGCGTATGTGTAGGTGTGGTTTAGGGTGCCGTCCCGTCCATGTCCCAGTCCTCACCGCCATTGATCGCCGCGTCGATCTCGTCGCCGTCACCACCGTGGTGAGCCTCTTGTTCTTATATATTTTTTAAAATTCATACTTGTATGATTTAAATAGTTACTTGTATATTTTTTCTTACTTGTATTATTGTTTATTATTATATAGTGCTATGGTTTTGATATCCACCCCTGTTGGCTCTCGTCTGATCTATGATTCAGATGTGCTATATTATATTTTATAACTATTTGTTTCATTTAGTGTTTATGAAAATTATGCCGACCAACTTGCCATACATATTTTTATCTACATAGGAGGTATGTGAACCGGAAATTCCAACTGACTCTATTGTCGAGAGTTTAAATTTAGTTAAAAAATATAACAATTATTTTATAGAAAAATAGAAAAGAATTGAAGAAGAGAGGATGAAATTGGAGTTGCATGTTGCCGATGTCGTCGATCTATACAAGATCCATATGGATGCAATGCGCTTGAAGATTAGAAACATTAGAAAATATACCATTAATAAGGAGGCTTGGTATCATTTTGCTATTGGATCAATTTTTATCTTAGTTGCGATTTTGATCGCATTTGTTGTTGCATTTAAATGTTTTACATAGTTTTATGTTAGTTTCAATGTATGTTTTAGATGCTCTAGATAGTTGTATGTTCTTTTATGAGAACTATGTACGAACTTCATATATTTATTTTTGCAGTAATAACATTCAATCATTACTGTACTCTGGTTTTAATGTGATGAACTTGTATTAATTTGGTCATTTCTCTATTCATGATGTTCAGTAATGGTTTGTTCCTATAATACCAAGCTGATGAGGCATGCTTGTACAATACCACGATTGAAACGTTTGTTCCAAAACAAAGAGCATGTCAAGTTGTTGTGATGGCACAAAGAAGACCGTAAAAAAGACGCGTTGTTGAGAGTACCCGATGATGGTTCACAGTGGAGAACAACCGAGAGAGAGTTCACGGACTTTGCAGATGACGCAATGAACTTATGGTTTGCAGATGTCGCGATGTTGCGATGGCACAAAAAGGTTGTGTACCCGGGACATCGTCGATTTCTTCCAATCAAGCATCTCTTAAGAAAGAAAGGCAAGCATTTCAAAGGTGAGGCAGATTACCAGAAGATGCCTCCCCACCGCACTGGTGATGATATATTTGATATGGTCAAGGATTTAAAAGTAATCTTTGGAAAGGGTCCTAAAGGTCAATCTGCTTTGAATGACGCTAACGGACACGTCCCCATGTGGAAGAAGAAATCTATATTTTGGGAGCTACCCTATATCTAGAAGTCTTATGGTTTGATGGAATTCCTCCCTTCACAGTGAAGACTAACCCTAGCATACTGTTAAATGACGAACATTCTCCATGGTTAAGACACAATAATAAGCAAGGGACATACACAAAGATAAAGTCTTCTACCCCAAGATCCCACTCTGGGATGTTAGGGTATACCTGTGTTTTGGGTGTTCCTAGGGGTGACCCTAACACATTTCACTTTGCTACCCCCTTCTGATGCCAGAATCTTTGTAAGAGTTAGGGCATTTTGGCATTTGAAACATGATTTTTGACGTGTTAATTAATGCAATTATGTCCAAACAAAATATGAATGTGTAGGTTATGTTAAGAAAAAAAATTGACATCTTATTTTCTCCATTTGGCTTAACACTAATATTAAACAACAGGAAAAACAATCCCCCAAAAGTCTCTTTTTAAATTAAAGTTATTCACAAACTAGTAATTCAGGATAAATGTAAGAAGGTTGTGTAACCGGGACATCGTCGATTTCTTCCAATCAGGCATCTTTTAAGAAAGAAAGGCAAGCATTTCAAATGTAAGGCAGATCACCGAAAGATGCCTACCACCATACTGGTGATGATATATTTTATATGGTCAAAGATTTAGAAGTAATGTTTGGAAAGGGTCCTCACGGTCAATCTGCTCCGAATGATGCTAATGGACACGCCCCCATGTGGAAGAAGAAATCTATTTTTTGGAGCTACCCTATATCTAGAAGTCTTTTGGTTTGATGGATTTCCTCCCTTCACAGTGAATACTGACCCTAGAATTTTGTTAAATGATGAAGATTCTCCATGGTGACGGCGCAATAATAAGCAAGGGAAATATGTCAGTGTCAAAACCGGTGGACCTCGGGTAGGGGGTCCCGAGCTATGAGTCTAGGATCGATGGTAACAAGGGACGAAGGAGACGATGTTTACCTAGGTTCGGGCCCTCCTATGGAGGTAAAACCCTATGTCCTACTTGATTATATTGATGTGTATGAAGGTTACAAAGTTGATCTACTACGAGATCAAATAGCTAAAACCCTAGATGAGTTTCTCTGCCCTACAATCTAAAACCCTCCCGGTTTATACACACACCAGGGGGGTACCTAGGGTTTACACATGACAGGTCTCCTGTCGGGGATGGAGATATCGATTTCCTCATCTTGACTTGGAGTGCACGACGTGCCTTCGGGACTTCCTTCTAGAACACGGGGTCTCGATGTACTCAACCTTTCCTGCGACAGTTAGAGAGCGGCCCACCAAGCCGGCCTATTGGGACATAGGCCAGTGGCCCCAGGACCCCTTAGTCCAGGACTCCCTTAGTAGCCGCCGAACTGCCCCCCCAATGCCAAGGGTCTCAGCTCTGACTACTCCAGGTGATTAGAGTCTTTGGCTTGTGGGGTGAGTTCTTCTTCCCATTAATGACCGGCTGAGACTAGTCCGGTTTCCGATGACGAGTAATTTTTCCGATCATACCATCATCCGGACACCATGAGTTTCTTAGTCCCAAAGGCAAACGTCCAAGTGTAAACAGTGTTTTTTGACGACCTTACCGACGAAGGGTCGTGGCCTACCCTGACCGCTGAACCAGTTATGAAAACTCTATTCGCGGTTTGAGGACGTTTTTTACATTGGCACGACTCATCAATGCATAGATCGTGCTCCGTTTCACACAGAATATGATTAACATCTCAGGTTATTTTACGCATGTATAACGACACGCACATCTTGGGAAGCAGAGAGATTTGCGGCGCAGTAAAGGGAGGTTAATCGGTGTCATGCCTCATAAAAAAGGAAAAAACCCAAGGCCTATTCATGCTTCTCATTCGCATCCCTCGCTTCCCCAATCTCCTCAAGCTTCAAGAGCCCAGATCAAGTTCTTCCTCGACTTCTCCTCCGAGCTTAGCCATGGTGGGTTCAGGCTCCATGGGCAAGTGGGAGGCCTTCACAGTCACGGACAAGGACATCTGGGAGTTAAAGCTCGCCGGCTACCTCCCCGCCAACATCTTCCACCGCGCCGCAGAGGCTAACTAGGTGGTCCCCACCCCTAAGCCAGGTAAGAGGGTGGTTTTCGTCCCCCATTTCATCCGGGGTCTGAGATTCTCGCTCCACCCCTTCGTCAGGGGCCTCATGTTCTTCTACGGGTTGGACTTCCATGATCTTCCCCCGAACTCCTTCATGCATATTTCTGCCTTCATTATTGTCTGCGAAGCCTTCCCGCGGGTCGAGCCGCACTTTGGCCTGTGGCTCAAGGTCTTCAACTTAAGCCGAAGACTATCACAGGTGAGCACGCAGACTGCAGAGAGGCAGTAATCAGTAAGCTCCCCCATGTCGAGTGGCCGAATGGCACCTTCATCGACACAATCAAGATTTGGCAGAAGGAATGGTTCTACATCACCGAACCAAGGGACGAAGGCTGGGCAGCATCTGCCAAGTTCAGATCCGGACCCCCTACGAGATTAACCTCGTGGCTGAGGAAGGGCCTTGACTGGGGGTCAGATGTAGAGGTGGAATCTCTGCAAAAGTAAATTTCCTCAATGATCAAGGCGAAGATCGAGTTGGTTAATGTGGTCCAGATCATGCTCCACCGTGGTCTCCTTCCTTTCTAGCGCCAGGCCTCCCCCATGTGGACTCATCAGCTTGAGGACGAGTCTATCGTGAGCCAACTCTTCTGCACTACTCCTGAGAAATTGTGGAAGGCATTATTCAAGCCCCGGAAGAGCTGGCCATTCGAGGAGGAGGACTCGGGGATGAGCGCCGATAACCCTCCTACCCAGGTATAATATTATTTTGACACT
Organism: Hordeum marinum; assembly: GCA_022496015.1. Classification (NCBI taxonomy): domain Eukaryota; kingdom Viridiplantae; phylum Streptophyta; class Magnoliopsida; order Poales; family Poaceae; genus Hordeum; species Hordeum marinum. The sequence goes on along the minus strand of CM039676.1, from coordinate 338,828,992 downwards.
CCATCCTTGTTGTTTAACAAGGCCCTCAAAATGGACTGCTCGGCCCCATAGCCCGAAGGCCCCAGGTCGGAATTGTTGACAGTAATGCTCATCGTGGCGCCGTACACGGTGCCAGAGAAGGAGGAGGAGAAGAAGGCCAGAGAAGGTCTCCGCATAAGGGACTAGTCGGATGCTATGTCCGAGGAAACCCATGCCTCCTCTACCCACGAGGAAGAGCATGAGGATGGGGGGAAGGCGATTCCCCCCTTACAAGAAAGAGGGCGGCGTCGCCGGACGCCATAGAGGATGTACCTCCTCCTGCCTTGAAGAGGTCATGTTAGTCAAGGTTGATCCTGGTTGACGACAACTCGTACTCTGATGTTGAGTCCGAGGATGTTGAGACGGTTCCCCAAAGGAACCTAAGGGTCAAGCCCCAAGATCGAAGGTATGAATGCGAAGACTGCCTGGGTCATTTATGCAAAGTTTTTAATATTTTAAATGTAAAAACGCCTTTTTGATCTGCAGCCCACCACATGTTCTCTACATCGACCAAATACCGGATGGGGAGTCTCCACCTACCGAGCTGGCGGAGAGTGGGACTGCGTCACACCCCACACCTCCAGGGGCCGCGAAGGATGCCGTGGAGGTGTCATCCCACCAGGCTCCTTTGGAGCCGAACATAGGCGGTGAGGGTGATGATGTCATGGCCGAGGTTAATGCCTCGGTCGCCGAAGACCAGGGGAGGAGCCCCTCTTGGTCGCTGAGGAGGAAGGACAGAGGAATGTCCAGTCCCCTCCGAGGTCATCTCCGGAGCGCATTGTGCCTCTGGAGCTACCGACTCAATCCCCAGTCAGAGATCGGGTTAGCAGGTCACCACCGGCGCCACTGATGACTGGGTGGCCGGTCATGGAGGATGCTCTATCAAGTGCCTCCATATATGAGGATCACCACACTCTTATGGGTGCAGTTTTGCAAGGCTTTTAGTCCATTGATACGAACTGAAAGAGGCCTTCAATGGTCTCTTGACGGGCTTCAAGGTGAGCCACATAATACCCTTTTCCTAAAAATTTAATTTTATTAGGTTTGTGCTATCGTTATGTATATAGCATCCCCTGAGCCCTGGGTGAGTTTGGAAAAACTCACCCGGGGGTCAAATACCCAGGAGTAACCAATGATGCACAATACATTATTCGTCCCATACTGTTCCAATAGCCCTTGAGAGGACCGAGCATAGGGTCATATTCTTAACAGTTCAGGGGTTTGAACGCACATAATATGATATATATTTATTGTTTGTAGACCTCGTCATCGGCGGTGGCCGTTAATAGAGCTTGCCGAGCTAAATCGGAAGTTCAAGAGCTCCGAAGAGGAGCTTGATGCCCTGAACAAGAGGTTCGATGAGGCGCAAGGTAAGCCAAATTGTAATATCCGGGCTTTCTATCATTAGTGATCCACACTGGTGACCCAATGTAATTATATATTTATTGCTTACACAGCTTCGACAAAGGAGGTCGAGAAACTCAAGGTCGAGTTGAGAAAGATGAAGCAAGAGGCCGTGGACAAGAAGGTAGCAGCCGAACAAGCAGCAGCTGCACTCTCCACACCGAAAACCATGAGCGCTAAGCATGAAGCCCGGGTGGAGGAGGTGCAATAGGAGCTCAAGTATGCCAACATGAAGTGTGAGGCCCTTGAGCATAAAGGCAACGAAAAGCCATCGAGCTATCTATGCTGAAATCCGAGCTCCAAAAGGGGCTGGTGGATAGGCGGTTCTTTGAAGAAAAGATCCGCCAAGTCAAAGCTGTCACAGATGGTAAGTAGGTTTGCATTGCTCACCCAGGTGTGGCACTCCACATGCGCCTATGCAGACCTCCAAAAGAGTGCATCGGATGCGAACCAGTTCTATGCTTCGTGTGATGAAGACGATGAGGCTCGGCTCTTCTGGGCACAATTTGAAGCCCCCGAGCGCTCTCGTCTTCTGATCGAGCAGATGAAGCAACTTATGGAGCTACACAGGATGGCGGAGCCGGCCATGAAGGATATCTACATCCGGCTATGTCCTGGAGAGCCGTTTCCGGTCAGTTACTTTGGCTTGGTGCAGAGACTGTGCGACGCTGCACCTCGGATTGATGCGCTAAAGCATTATACATGCATCGAGGGAGCATGGATGACCTTTGCAAGGACCATGGTGCACTGGCCGAGGCTCGATCCGACCAAGATGGCCACCGCACCTCCGCCCCTGGAAAGGAGTATAGGCGCCCCGAGCTATATATTTTGGGAGCTACCCTATATTTAGAAGTCTTCTGGTTCAATAAAATTCCTCCCTTCACAGTGAAGGCTGACCCTAGCATCCTGTTAAATGATGAAGATTCCCCACGGTTACAACGCAATAATAAGCAAGGGACATACTAGAAGAAAAATTGTTATACCCCAAGATCCCACTCTCGGATGTTACGGTATACATGTGTTTTGGGTTTTTCTAGGGGTTACCCTAACACAAGCAAGCAAAAAAGTTTCACTTTGCTACCCCGTTCTGACACCGGAATCTTTGTAAGAGCTAGGGTATTTTGGCATTTGAAACATGATTTTTCTGGTGTTAATCAATGCAATTATGTCCAAACAAAATATGAATGTGTAGGTTATGTTAAGAAAAAGAATTTGACATCTTAATTGCTCCATTTGTCTTAACAATAGTATTAAACATCTGTAAAAAGAATCACTAAAAAATCCATTTTTAAATTAAAGTTATTCACAAACTAGTTATTCAAGATAAATGTAAGAAGGTTGTGTAACTCGGATATCGTCATTTTCTTTCGACCAGTCATCTCTTAAGAAAGAATGGCCAACATTTCAAAGGTGCGACAGATCAACGGAAGAAGCCTGCCCACCGTACTGGTGAAGATATATTTGATATGGTAAAGGATTTAAAAGTAATCTTTGGAAAGCGTCCCGACGGTCAATCTCCTCCGAATGACACTAACGGAGATGCCCACACGTGGAAGAAGAAATCTATATTTTGTGAGCTACCCTATATCTAAAAGGCTTATGGTGTGATGAAATTCCTCCATTCACAGTGAAGACTGACCCTATAATCCTGTTAAATGATGAATATTCTCCATGGTTACGACGCAATAATAAGCAAGGGACATACGCGAAGAAAAGTCTTATACCCCAAGATTCCACTCGGGGATGTTAGGGTATACATGTGTCTTGGGTGTTCTTAGGGGTTGCCCTAACACAAGAAAGCAAAAAGTTTCACTTCGCTACCCCCTTCTAACACCGGAGTCTTTGTAAGACCTAGGGCATTTTGGCATTTGAAACATTATTTTTGAGGAGTTAATCAATGCAATTTTGTGCAAACAAAATATGAATGTGTAGGTTATGCTAAGAAAAAGAATATGACATCTTATTTGCTACACTTGGCTTAACACTAATATTAAACAACAGGTAAAGGAATCACTCAAAAATCTATTTTTAAATTAAACTTATTCACAAACTAGTGATTCAGGATAAATGTAAGAAGGTTGTGTAACCGGGACATCGTCAATTTCTTTCGGTCAGGCATCTCTTAAAAAACAAAGACAAGCATTTCAAAGGCGAGACAGATCACCGGAAGAAGCCTGGCCACCGTACTCGTGATGATATATTTCATATGGCAAGGATTTAAAAGTAATCTTTGGAAAGGGTCTTGACGATAATCTGCTCCGAATGATGGTAACGGACGCGCCACCATATGGAAGAAGAAATCTATATTTTGGGACCTACCCTATGTATAGAAGTCTTATGGTTTGATGAAATTCCTCCCTTCACTGTAAAGACTGACCATAGCATCCTGTTAAATGATGAAGATTCTGCATGTTACGACCCAAGAATAAGCAAGGGACATACGCGAGGAAAAAGTCTTATACCCCAGATCCAACTCTGGGATATTAGGGTATACATGTGTTTTGGGTGTTCCTAGGGGCACCCTAACACAAGCAAGCAATTTTTTTCAATTTTCTACACCCTTTTGACACCGGAATCTTTGTAAGATCTAGTGCATTTTGGCATTTGAAACATGACTTTTGAGGAGTTAATCAATGCAATCATGTCCAAACAAAATATGAATGTGTAGGTTATGTTAAGAAAAATATTTTGACATCTTATTTGCTCCATTTGGATTAACACTAATATTAAATAGTAGGAAAAATAATCACTCAAAAATCTATTTTAAGTTAAAGTTATTCACAAACTAGTGATTCAGGATAAATGTAAGAAGGTTGTGTAACCGAGACATTGTCGATTTCTTCCGATCAAACATATCTTAAGAAAGAAATACAAGCATTTAGAAGGTGAGGCATATCACCAGAATAAGCCTACCCACCATACTCTTGATGATATATTTGATATGGTCAAGGATTAAAAAGTAATATTTGGAAATGGTCCTGACGGTCAATCTGCTCCGAATGACGCTAACGAACACACCCCCATGTGGAAGAAGAAATCTATATTTTGGGAGCTACCCTATATCTAGAAGTTTTCTTGTTTGATGAAATTCCTCCCTTCACAGTGAATACTGACCCTACAATCCCGTTAAATGAAGATGATTCTCCATGGTTACGACGCAATAATAAGAAAGGGACATACGCGAACAAAAAGTCTTTTACCCCAAGATCCCACTTTGGGATGTTAGGGTATACATGTGTTTTAGGTGGTCCTAGGGATTACCCTAACACAAGCAAGCAAAATTTTTCACTTTGCTACCCCCTTATGACGCTGGAATCTTTGTAAGATCTCGGGCATTTTGGCCTTTGAAACATGATTTTTGGGGAGTTAATCAATGCAATTATGTAGGAGGCTATGGTGGATCAGCCCCCCAAAGGAGAGCGACCCACGGGCATGGTGTAAGAGGAAGAAGAAGATATCCTTCGGCCTTACTATCCTCATCTCACCCCTCTTGAAATTGAAGCTTTCAGGGTTTTTGAGGAGGTTCGTGTTTAGAAAAAATACCTCACCCATGAAAATCTTTTGCTAGAGGAGCATATCACCACCCTTAGGAGCGTCATTCGCAAATTGAAGTACTTATTGGATCTGAAGTGTGACGCCTCACCACCACCTTCTTCATCACCACCACCAAAGGAGACTTGAGCACATGGGTATGGGCACTCCCCTTGTCTTAAGCCAACCTTTGGGGAGGTGCCCCGGTATCGTATCACCACCACTTTTATTCACCTTTACCTATTTTAGTTTGATCTTTAATTTCCCGTTATTTTAGTTGAATAAAAGTTTAGCATGATGTCTTTTCATGTGTTAGTTCCGTGGCCTATCTATCTATGTAATCGAGTGAAAGTTATATAATAAAGTTAGTTTTAGTTTTTGCATGTTTACTTTCTGGTTGCAATCAAATAAAGGAAAAGAAACAAATGAAAAAAAATCATATTCTAATCTTATGGTGAGTAATGACATCAGTTAACGAAAAGTATAAGTAGTAAAATTTGTTGGAGATTGGCAAGCATATCATTGGTCAATAATGCAATTCATGAAAGAATTAATAAGGTAAGAGAAGATTCACATGCAAAAACACTATCTTGGACATCTTTTATGATTGTGACCCCCCATCAAATATTATACACCAAAATTGTTGACGTTGAACGAGGAAGACAATGTAATGATTTATGTTTGTTCATATCCACATAGAAGTTATATTGTCATAGATCCTTTAACACGTGGTGCTTGCCCAATATCTTTGCTCGGCACTAAGTAGAGATACTACTTGTGCATCTCAAAACCCAAACCAAAATCTTTCTTTGAGTGTCGACCATACCTACCTATGGATAGAGAAAGAACCTTCAAGTAAGTTGTCATCGGTGCAATAAGGAAATAAAAATTGCTTCTAAAGTGTTTTGATCAATTAGTGTAAGATAAAATTGAGCGTTATACGAACTTATGATGGCAAAGTAATAAAAGCGACGGACTGCATAATAAAGGTTGCTATGATAGGGGGCAATATAGCATGACGTTCTTTTACATTAATGGATTGGGCATACAAATCAATAAGCGCTTGTCAACCTCTGCTTCCCTTTGCGAACGGCCTATCTTTTACTTTTATGCACTTACTTTTATGCAAGAGTTAAAGTATTCTTCCCTATTCCCTTTTTACTTTTTCCCTTTTCAAGTATCATGCGGTGAGGAAAGATCTAGGCAAATATATCCAGTTGGATATGGGTGGGCATGAGTTATTATTGTTGACATCACCTTTGAGGTGAGTGAGTTGGGAGGCGAAACTATAAGCCCCTATCTTCCTACGTGTCCGGTTGAAACTTTTTGTTCATGGGTATGCCGTGAGCATTAGCAATCATAGAAGACTAAATGATAGTTGAGTATGTGGACTTGCCAAAAGGATCCGACATGAGACCCTTCCTGAAAATATGATGAATTGTAGTTGCAAAGTTGACTGAAAACATAGTTTGTTTGTTTCCAATAAGGTTTATGCTTCATACTTCTATGTTGTGATGAATTGTTACTTGTTCATGAGAAGCCTTATATTAGAGTTTGTTGCTGTTATGTTAATAAGCATGATGCTTCTATGTCCGTATTTTGTTTTTATCGACACATCTCTCTCAAACCATGTGGACATGCTTTTCAATTTCGGCTTTCGCTTGAGGACAAGCGAGATCTAAGCTTGGGGGAGTTGATACGTCCATTCTGCATCATGATTTCCTACTGTTATTTACTTTGTTTTGTTGAATAATAATGCTTTGGGGAGTGACTCTAATGCCTTTTCTCTCATATTTACACAAAGAGGGAGAATACCGGTAGCTGGAATTCTAGACCCAAGAAAGACACGTCAGAGATACCTATTCTGCACTACATGACACTTCACCATTCATGGGCCTAAGGGAATGAATTATGGAGTAGTTATTAGATTATGGGTTGCTAGATTGACAGAAGCTTAAACCCTAGTTTATGCGCTACTCCATAAGGGGCTGATTTGGATCCACATGTTTAATGCTATGGTGGACTTTGTCTTAATACTTTTCTCGTAGTTGCGGATGCTTGCGAGGGGGTTAGTCATAAGTAGGTTGTTAGTTAAAGTAAGAACAACACCTTAGCACCATTACACCCACATATCAAATTATCAAAGTAGCGAACATGAATAAAACTAACATGATAAAAGTGACTTGACGAAATTTCTATGTACCCTCAAGAACACTTTGCCTATTACTAGTGATTGTTCTCCCCTGTCCTTTGCCTCAAAAGGATTGTGCTACCTTGATGCACCTTGTTTACCGTTACCATTACTTGCTTGTTACAACTTACCTTGCTATCAAACTACCTATTACCTACAATTCCAGTGCTTGCAGAGATTACCTTGCTGAAAACCGCTTGTCATTTCCATCTGCTCCTCGTTAGGTTCGTCACTCTTACTTATCGAAAGGACTACGACTGATCCCCTATACTTGTGGGTCATCAAAGACATCGTCGATTTCTTGTGACCATGCATCTCTTAAGAAAGAAAGGCAAGCATTTCAAAGGCAAGACACATCACTGGAATAGGCCTGCCCACCGTACTGGTTATGATATATTTGATATGGTCAAGGATTGCAAAGTAATATTTGGAAACAGTCCTAATGGTCAATCTGCTTCGAATGACGCTAACTGATACGCCACCATGTGGAAGAATAAATCTATATTTTGGGAGCTACCCTATATCTATAAGTCATATGGTTTGATGAAGTTCCTCCCTTCACAGTGAAGACTGACCCTAGCATCCTGTTAAACAATGAAGATTCTCCATGGTTACGAAGCAATAATAAGCAAGGGACATACGTCGAATAAAAGTCTTATCTCCCAAGATCCCACTCTGGGATGTTAGGGTATACATGTGCTTTGGGTGTTCATAGGGGTTACGCTAACACAAGCAATCGGAATGTTTCACTTTGGTACCCCCTTTTGATGTCGGAATCTTTGTAAGATCTTGGGCATTTTGGCATTTGAAACATAGATTTTGAGGAGTTAATCAATGCTATTATGTCCAAACAAAATATGAAATTGTAGGATTTGTTATGGAAAAAGAATTTGACATCTTATCTGCTCCATTTGTATTAACACTAATATTAAACAACAGGAAAAAGAAACACTCAAAAATCTATTTTTAAATTAAAGTTATTCACAAACTAGTGATTCAGGATAAATGTAGGAATGTAGTGTAACCGGGACATCATCGATTTATTCCGATCAGGCATCTCCTAAGAAAGAAAGCCAAGCATTTAAAAGGTGAGGCAGATCACCGGAAGAACCTGCCCACCGTACTGGTGATGATATATTTGATATGGTCAAGGATTTAAATGTAATCTTTGGAAAGGGTCGTGACGGTCAATCTGCTCCAAATGACGCTAAAGGACACGCCCCCATGTGGAAGATGAAATCTATATTTTGGGAGCTACCCTATATCTAGAAGTCTTATGGTTTGATGAAATTCCTCCCTTCACAGTGAAGATTGACCCTAGCATCCTGTTATATGATGAAGATTCTCCATGGTTACGACGCAGTAATAAGCAAAGGACATACATGAAGAAAAATTCTTATACCCCAAGATCCCACTCTGGGATGTTAGGGTATACATGTGTTTTGGGTGTTCCTAGGGGTTATTAAGGGAGTCCTGGATTAAGGGGTCCACGGACAACCGACCTGTTTCCCATGGGCCGGACTATATGGGCCGGAAAGTGATTAATAGTTGATCAAGGGCCCCATCGCCAGGATGGAAGCTTCGAGAACCGTGGCGTGTCCACCAAGTTGAGGACTGTAGTTAGGCGTGTTTATATCTTCGCCATGTAACCGATCATGTGTAAACCCTAGGTACCCTCAGCGTCTATATAAGCCAGATGGTTTTAGGTTGTAGAGGGAGGACAACTCATCTAGGGTTTAGCTCTTTGATCTCGAGGTAGATTGACTCTGTAACCTATACATCATCAATATAATCAAGTAGGACATAGGGTATTACCTCCATAGGAGGGCCCGAACCTAGGTAAAACCTTGTCCCCTTCATCTCCTGTTACCATCGATTCTACTCTCACAGCTCGGGACCCCCTACACGAGATCTGCCGGTTTTGACACCGACATTGGTGCTTTGATTGAGTGTTCTGCTGTGATCACCAGACGAATCGATGGCTCACCACTTCATGGACGGCGAGATCTGCATCCCAAGGATTCTTGCATCCAATCAGACTCTCGCAAACACGATCGGCCGCCTTAGCCAGATCGGAAACTTTTCCTCCGATCAGAGGATAAGGTTTGGAACCTTAGATGTCATCGCTGATTCTCGGGGAGAGCTTGTCTTAATGGAATCCTCGACCCTTGAGGAGGAGCCTGTAAGTCTCGGTGCCTCGATGCCAAAGACATTGGACCCCGTCTCCGACGGGGTTGTCACCCCCGGGCGGTCTAGAACGCCCAATCCGGCCGATGTGATCGGATTCACCATGACTAGATGGAGCCTAGATCTGCTTTCGCATAGCTTCGGGACCATCACGCCACATATCAACTCCACTCACTTCAACGACACACATCCTACCATTGTCCCATTTTTAAACGACCCGTTCGATCAAATTGAGATCATGCGCATATTGGATGACCAGGCTCCGGTCTATGACTGGCTCGGGATCAAGCCCGATGGTAGGGAGATTCACGTCCCCACGGTCACCCACCTTGTCTCTACCGTCGAGTGTCCGGCTGAGGACTCGTCCCAACAATCGGAATTAAAACAGTCTACACCCCAATCTCTGATTGTCGAGATTTCATCAGCGAACCAGATGTCGGAATCTGTCCCAGAGCCGTACCGTTATCGGTCCAAGATCTATCGCACAATTCGAAGTCTGTGATTCCGAACACACAATGTGGCATGGAGTCGAATTTTTCTCAGCCACCACCCAAGACGATCATCCTGGTATTATACCAAAGCACGCGTCTTCGGACTTATGGGATATTAAACAATTACCAGGAGAGTCAGTTCATCACTTTTGGGCCAGACTCCTACTTTCTAGAAGTAGAAAAAAGGTCTCAGTGACCAAGATACAATGGCAACTTTCAGTCGCAATTGCCACAATGAAGGGATTCTTAACGCCCTGGCTCGCTGACGCATTCATGACTTTTCGAAGTTATCTGATTTGGTATAAAAATATCGTGTCATGGAAAGCGCTTGGTAGTCTGAACGGTTATTTTTGGAACCAACTTTCCCTGAACAACCTAATAGAGATCAAAAAAAGAGGATACCTCCAAAGTGGCTAGCCAGATTCGAACCCGCTGAAAAAAGAAACAGGCCCATTACAATGGCCAGTACTGTCCTTGATATACTATTGGATAAACCTTACCCCATACACTTTGTATTGCTGAACACAAGCCCGACTCACAGCCTTAGAGCTTGATGGGTCATCAGGCAGGTTGCAAAAAGCAGTGGCGCCATCCTTGAGTCTCTTCCACCGAATAGGTGCTCTCCATCGTCGCCTGAATACAATGCCGAAGTTCTGACAGTCTACGAAATGTTCCCCTCGAGGAACATGAGGAATAGAGCTCTTAGAGAACTCGAATAGGTCTACCATGTGGCAGCAACAAGTGCATGTGTAGACATACCCATCACCTTCGGAGATACTGACTGACCAGCCGTTCTTTCCGGTCATTCACCAGCAGCACTAGTCCTAAACCCCATCATTGATGGCTACAGGTTACATAAGGTGCTAATGGACGACGGGAGTTGTTTAAACCTAATGTACGAAGGCACCCTGGAAAAAATGCAGTTCGACCGATCTCGCATCGAGCATAGCAACGCAACTTTCCGGGGAAGTATTCCAGGGAAAGAGGCGCGCTGTTCAGGATGTATTGGCCGGGACATAGTGTTCGACATGCCCAAAAACTACCGATCTGAAGAACTTCTCTTACACATCGTGCCTTTCCTAAGTGGCTACCATGCCCTATTGCGACGTGACGCCTTCAAAAAGATGCAGATTATACCCCATTATGGGTACATGAAACTTAAAATGCCAGGACCAAACGGGGTGATCACAATCGCCAACGATCTGAATATAGCCCCTCGGGCCGAAAACAAAACGGCAACGCTCACCGTCGAGGCACTCGCCGAGACCTTCGCTGCAGAAGAACTAACCGCATTGCGGTCAATGGTTGATAAGGATGACGTGATCCTCAGCCAAAGGCCCAAGCCCACGTCCTTCAAACCCACAGAGGAAATCGTTAAGTTTAAAGTACATCTGACAGACCCCAATAAGACAACATCCATCAGAGCTCAACTCAATCCCACAGTGGATGAGGCACTATGAACCTTTCTACAAAAAATTGGGATATCTTCACCTGACATCCTTCCGATATGCCCGGAATCCCACGGCGGCTTGCAGAACATAGTCTGAACATCATTGCAGGCTTCAAGCCCGTTAAGCAGACTCTCCGCCACTTCTCTGAACCCAAACGACAAGCTATGGGTGAAGAATTAGCTAAACTACTAGAGGCCGTATTCATTCGGAAGATTAAGCACCCCAAATGGTTGGCAAATCATGATGGTACCAAAGTAAGATAAGTGCTGGTGGCTGTGCGTCAATTTTAAAGACCTCAATAAAGCCTATCCTAAGGACCCTTTCCCCATACCGTGCATAGAACAAATCATTGATGCCACAGCCGGACACGATTCGTTGTGTTTCCTCGACGCTTATTCCGAATACCATGAAATCAAAATGAAGGAATCCGACCAAGCGGCAATCGCGTTCATCACCCCCTACGGGCCATTTTGCTTTAACACGATGCCCTTTGGGCTAAAAACGCTGGGGACGCATACCAGCACATGATCCAGACTTGTCTCGCGACACAGGTCAATAAGACGGTCGAGGCATATGTGGACAATGTGGTAATCAAAACCAAGCATGTCAGCCAACTGATCGACGACCTACGACAAACCTTTGCTAGCCTAGCGAGTATGACATACGACTCAATCTGGAAAAATGTGTATTCGGAGTTCCCTCTGGCAAACTGCTCAGATTCATCATCTCCCATAGAGGAATAGAAGCTAATCCGGCTAAGATCCGTGCTCTATCGGAACCTGCAATTCCCACAGAGCTAAAGCATGCCCAGAGTCTGGCAGGTTGTGTTGCGACGTTAAGCCGCTTTATATCCCGCCTCGGAGAGAAGGCTTTACCGCTCTATAAGCTGCTAAAACAGACAAACAACTTCGACTAGACCAGCGAAGCATCATCTGCATTAGAGGAAACTAAACACAAATGGCAACCAATCCCATACTCACAGCACCAGGCGCCGGTGAGCCCATGTTATTATACATATCAGCTACCAACCAAGTCGTTAGCGCGGTGATCATCGTTGAAAGAGATGAGGAGGGACATAAATTCCGGACTCAGAAGCCGTCTATTACGTGTCAGAAGTACTAACGCAGTGCAAGTCCAGATACCCGCACTACCAGAAAATAGCCTACACAGTATTTATGGCATCACGGAAACTCAGACACTACTGCCAAGAGTGTGCGGTAACGTTAGCATCTAAAGTACCCCTGAACAATATAATCAACAACAGGAACGCCACCGGCCACATAGCCAGGTGGGCCATTGAGCTCCTTCCCTTTGAAATAACCTACAAGCCATGTCGTGCCATAAAATCTCAGGTATTGGTAGACTTCCTCACTCAATGGACCGAGACCGAACTCCCCAAGGAATACAGTACATACTCCCATTGGACAATGTACTTTGATGTATCCAAAACCTTGGCTGGACTGGGGTCTGGAGTTATCCTCACATCCCCCACAGGCGACAACGTGCGATACATGTTCTAGATAATGTATGCCGACTCCAACGATGCAGCCGAATACGAAGCCCTTTTTCATAGTCTTCGATTGGCAGTATCAATAGGCATATGATGGCTGGAGGTACGGGGAGACTCCAATCTGGCCATCTCCAAATCAATGACGAATTTGACGCCAAAAATCCGAAGATGGCAGCGTACAGGAACACCATCTTAAAAATATCCGCAAGGTTTGAGGGGTTGGAATTTCACCACATCGCTTGCAACAACAACCAAGCCGCTAACGTATTGGCCCGCATGGGGGCTAAGCGCGACCCCGTCCCAAGAAACACCTTCCTCGAGTGGCTCTTTAGGCCATCTGTGGTATGACAGGACAATCACAAGGGCGCCGGTCTAGATACGACGGAGGAGGTTGCTCCCCCCATAAATGAACCAGACGATCAAATCATCGACGGCTCCGTAACGGATGAAATGCCTTCGACCCATGATGTCATGGAGGTAATCGTGCCATGGGCAGAGCCTTTCCTCGCCTACCTTCTTCATAAGGAACTCCCCGATGACCAGACAGAGGCGCGGATCATAGTCCGGCGATCCAAGGCCTAAAAAGTAAACGAGGGTGAGTTATACAAGAAAAACACCACCAGAATATTACAACGGTGCATATTTGAGGAAGAGGGACGGGAGCTCTTAGACGAAGTCCACGCAGGCATGGGTGGCCACCACGTCGCAGCAATAGCCTTAGTTAGCAAGGCCTTCTGAGCTGGCTTCTTTTGGCCCACAGCTCGGACGGACGCCCAGTCGCTTGTCAAGCACTGCATGGGTTGTCAAATTTTTGCAAATCAAAGTCACATGCCCCCAATAGCCCTTGGGACTATTCCGATCACCTGGCCTTTTGCGGTCTGGGGGCTAGACATGGTCGGACCACTTAAAGGGGGTACCAAGAAGAATAAATATTTAATGGTTATGGTTGACAAGTTCACCAAATGGATAGAGGGAAAGCCGGTCAAATCGGCCAAGTACGGACCAGTAATCGACTACATATCCAGCATGGTCCACCATAATGGTGTCCCACACAATACAATAACAGAAAATGGATCCAACTTCACGGCCCAAGATGTCAAAGACTGGTGCCCAAAGATGGGCATAAAGCTCGATTACGCGTGAGTATATCATCCGCAGACCAATGGACAAGTCCAACGAGCAAACGACCTCACTATGAGCAGCATTAAGCCACGTTTGGTTTGATCTCTTCATGAGTCCGATTGTCATTGGATGGAGTTGCTTGACTCTGTTTTATGGGGCTTGCACACCACCCCGAACAAATCAACAGGATACACACCGTTCTTAATGGTCTATGGGGCAGAAGCAGTCCTCCCCTTTGACATTATTCACGATGCACCAAGGGTGCGCATGTACGAGGAAAAGGAGGCCAAGTTAGATCAGTAGGACGACCTGGATGCCTTAGAAGGAGAAAGCGACATAGCTCGGGCCCACTCTACCTTTTACCAACAGCAGGCCCGACGTTACTAGTGTAGTGAGGTCAGGGTGGAGGCGTATAATGTAGGCAAACCTGTCCCACAGCTCCCGGAGAAGCAGAAACATAAACTCAACCTCAAATGGGAAGGCCCCTTCATAATCGAGGAAGTACTCGCGGGATGAGCTTACCGTCTTCGGAGCCCGTCGAACAACCGCCTTGAACCAAACCCATGGAATGTAGCTCGTCTTTGGTGCTTCTACAGATAAACCGGTGTCGTCATATTCTCTAGCACTTTTGGTTTTTCTTCCTCTTTTCTCCTTCCCCTCCCACTTTTGCTGTTTGGTAGGATTGAATTTTTTCCTTCTCTCCGCACGATCGGTTTAACCAATCTTGTACTAAAGTTATCAGCTTCAAGCTGAAGTGTTGAAATCCGAGCACTGTACCTGAGGGCTTCTTTTTGAAGCCAATGCTTTTTATATTATTATAAGCATTCACCCACACTTATTGTGTACAAACTTTTCCTTTGTCACGTTCAAGCCATCATATGCATCAATTTGAACTAAGACTTTGCCAAGCTAGGTTGCCTCGCTCATGTGTTTACCCTCTACATTTTTTATTGTTCGGCTAGAGGGTAAAGGGAGCACCTCTGCGATTGTTATGACTGGGTCATCCAGAAACGTACCTCAGACGGGTGAAGACGAAAGCTAGCTATCTTATGTAGACAATTGGTCGGCCGTGACGAGAGTAATTAACACATCTATAGTAGTTATCACCATTGCTTGGGCTTTCTTTCTTCTTAAAAGCCCCTAGCCTCATACTAGGAGTATGCGGCCTTCTACCTACGACCTTCATAGAACCCCGAAGAAAGGTATCAATAGAGATACTATTTTCCTTGGAAGATGTTTCTTACGCTAACCAGTAATATAAAATTTCTCCCCGTGTGCTTTCTGTCTGTTCGCACTACATGGTCAAATTGCCTGGTTCCCCGAACACAATTCACTCTTTTAGGGTGAAAAATCACGAGGAACACTCCCGAGCTCATCACATGGGAGGTAGAAGCCGATGGCTGGTTAAGACATAGTTTACAACACAAATGAGTAACAACTTGATTGTTCTTACATGAGTATGCATAATTACACATTCGGCTATTGATCGAGATTATCGATTATAGTGTCTAGGGAGTAGTCTTTTTGTGAAAGGCGGGTGGCAGGCAAGGTTGTCAGAATTGCGATTCTATTATACGTTTCTATGACTGTACGATCCAAATTAACCCCTCTGATTCTATGATTTTACTTCATAGAATCTACGTTTCTACGATCCTGATAGTGAAGATTCTACGATTTGCGATCCTACCATCGGAGATCCGATCTGATTCAGAATCGTGATTCTGACAACCTTGGCGGCATGCATCACCTGGTCATACACCAGGTGGAGCAGCACTTCTTGTCCATCTAAACCCACTGGACCAACCTGAGCCTTCCAAATCTCGAAGCTACTTCGGGCTCCCTTGGATCGATCGACTAGTTCGGTCATTCCTTCCGGAGGTTGTTCGGCAGGCCATAGTGCCTTTACCATACTTTTCATCGCTTTTCGATCACGCTCATGAAGAGCGGAAATCTCCTTGAGTAGATTCCCCCGATAGGATCCGATCTCCTCTTCGGGACGCCCAGACAGGAGGCCTATAAATGAGGCAAAGGCATGCTTATTTTGCTTTCTCTATAAGAAGTACTAGCTGGTGTTAGAATCACACTTACCAAACATGCACCTCTGTAGTTTCTGGTTTTCTTCTTGGGACTGGGCCAGTTGAGCTTTTAAATTCTCAATTTCTTCAGCCTGTTGTTTATTTTCTTCGTAGATGCGGTTCAAAAGACGACAACCAGCCTCGTGCTGGGACTCAGCGTACTACTGAGATTCTCAGGCGTCATCCAACTCCTTTTGCATATGTCCTATTGATTGAGCTACTAAAGAGTCTCCTTGCATCAGCATGGAAATTTGCTAAAGATTAGCAACACTGGTATACTCACCATGGGCCTCCCGAGAGAAGCTCTTCACTTGCTCCAGCTCTGCCTCCACAGACTGCACCTGTGATAAGCTGTCCTCTAGCTCCTTGGCCAGTTGCTCGTTCTGTTGCTTTGGAGCCTGCATTAGCAGTAAAACAACATAAAGACCCTTAATTCGGTAGTTCTAAACCAATTTAAGGCTCGGGGGCTACTGGGTTTACATGAGTGTTCGGACTCTTTAAAACCGATTACTTACCTGCAAGCTGGCCGATATCAACTTCGTGGCCTCGCCGAACCCAACTCGGGCAGCACCAATGTGCACGTCCGCTGTGCGTAGGGCACCAAACTCTTGTTCGGAGAATACTGGGTGGCGCAGGGCCTCCCATCGTCGCCGATGATTCATGGCGCTTCCCACTTTCGATTTGGTGACAAACACGACATCACCAGAATCGGCGGGAGCCACGTTGGCCATCGGGGCCTCGGTGGCAGGTTCGGCATGAGACGTAGCTCTGGAATTTTGAGCATCGTCGGGCACCTTGGCAACCTCTTCGGCAGGAAAAGAATGGGCGTTTCACTTGAGTATGTCGGTGTAATAACTGCCATAAGGCTCTATTGATTGTGATAGTAAGAAGACATCCGAACAAAATACCTGTGGGTTGAGCGAGCAGACGAGTTCGTCCTCGCAGCCGGCTCATTGGTTGGGTCCCTGTTGTCTTCCGATCTAAGAATAGTTTCGGCTGCCGGTGTATGGCGCACGGATCGACGACGCTTGGGAGCAGGAGCCGGCACATTCAGGGTGCTGTTGGATGCTTGCCTCTCACGGGACGAGCTCTTCTTCTTGTTTGTTGCGGGAATGGAGAACGATCTAGGTTAATCGGCTATGATAGCCACCTAAGATCGGTCGAGGCTCTCCTGATAAAAGACTCCATCTTCGAACCTACATTAGAAGATCCTGGTCCTCGTGAAAACCCGGATCATCATCATGCGAATAGTCTTTGGGCGAGTCGGACAGTTGACTGTCTTGATGAAGCTCCTCCATTCCTATTCACGTAAGGTTAAAAGGCTTTGGTCAAATAATGAACGAAATGGAAACCCCAAACTATGTTCGCAGAGGAGAAAGGCTTACCCATTCAATGAGATTATGGCTTGAATACCCTTCCTTGGTTGACCGCCGAATAAAATCTTCTTGCTCTCCTTTATACAGGTCGACAAGTGTGGCGGACAACACTGCCTGATTGGCAGGTCCCAGTCTTCGGGAGCGCGTGGTTTCGCTTGTCCCGTTGTAGCGCCACAGGGGATGTATCCTCTGTTGGAGAGGCTGCACGCACCGGGTGATGGCGGCGGCCATGACATCGATCATGGCCAGATTGTGGTGGGTAAGTATCCGCACCTGAACCACCAAGCATTACACTTCAACGCTATCCTCTTGGGACGAACTCTTTGGCCGCCAGTTGTACCTTTTCTTCAAAGGGGTGTCAGAGTATTCGGGCAGACCTCTCCGAGCTGGCTCAAACAGGGGGACGTCTTCAATGTAAAACCATTCTGAAGTCCACTCTTCGGATTCCTTCAGTGTACCCACCGGATACCCCGTACCCGCTATGGGACATACTTTGGCTCCGCCGACCTCCAAGATTGCATTGTCCCGAGTTCAAGGGACAAGGCAGAAATACTTCCTCCATAGGTCGAAATGTGCCTCGCAGCCTAGGAACATCTCGCAAAGGGCTACGAAGCCTGAGATGTACAGGATAGACCCCGGGGTGAGGTGGTGGAGCTAGATCCCATAGAATTCTAGCAATCCCCTCTGGAACGGATGGATGGGAAACCCGAGGCCCCGCAGGAGAAAGGGCACGAAGCATACACGTTCCCCCCTGATACGTCTCCAACGTATCTGCTTTTCCAAATCTTTTGCCCTTGTTTTGGACTCTAGTTTGCATGATTTGAATGGAACTAACCCGGACTGACGCTGTTTTCAGCAGAATTTCCTTGGTGTTATTTTTGTGCAGAAATAAAAGTTCTCAGATCATCCTGAAAATTTACGAAGAATTTTCTTGGAATTAATAAAAAATACTGGTGAAAGAATCAACTGCAAGGGGCCCACCACCTGGCCACAAGCCTGGTGGGCGTGGATGATGGGGTTATTACCCTCAGGTAGGCCAAAGCAATGGGGTCATCCCCCTTTCGCTTCGAAGAAAAACTATGTGACCGGCTGGCCGTGGTCGGCTAGAGGACGTCTGACACAAGACGGAGCTGGCTAACGCCCCGGACGGTTGGTCGAGGAGCCGGCTGGACCTTCGGCCGACTGGGCGTGGCCGGGTGCCTCCGGGCCGGCTCTTTCGTTGACCTTGGGACGGACATGTGATGTCCCGTCCCTCTTCGTGTGGGTAGGATGATGCGACGAGACCGGCACGACGGGCGGCCCTGTGGCTACAGTGGCCGTTGACGCACTGCAGCGCGTGGCTACAGTCCGACCGTCCTGGCCGCTGACCTTGGCGAGCGCGACCGAGCATGGGAACAGTGCCGACACGCCCTCGCCACTCGATTACCTACCTCGGCATGGCTACAGTGCAGCCGGCCGTACCGACGACTTCAGCCGGCTAGCGCTAGGCGACGCCAACCCGGCGGCCCGTGCCGCGGCAGGTGGGCGAGAGCCAATCATCGGGCCGGCTGGCGGGCCCAGCAGGAGATGGGACCGCTCAGCCGGTGGCCCCTACAAGCGACGAGACGGCACGAGAGGCGGGACCCTCTGGCCAGCCAGAGAGACTGCCAGCCGGGTCCCCCCACCTTTGTACTTAGAACATATTATAAGAGCCGGGGGGTTGGCCTATAAACCCTCCTGAGCCCCCCATGAAACGGGGACGGACCGACGCACACATGAACGATCATCTCCACGCACACACACTACTCCTTCTAGCAGTGGAGGAAGAGGAGCTGGCTGCTCCTTCTTCCTCCTCTAGACACAGCTCCCAAAGCACTATTGTACCTATACCCATCCATCCAACTAAACCAAGCAGGACTAGGGGTATTACCTCCTCCAGAGGGCCTTGAACCTGGGTACATCGTGTGTCATCACCGCTTGTGCCCAATCTCGCACCCGAAGCCCGTCAGCGTCCTTCGTCCCCAACGACCTACGATAAGCCACCCTATGGCATCTGCCGTGAGAAAACGAGGATAGTTGGCGCCCACCGTGGGGCCGGACGCGCCGCCGGCCAGATTCATGCTTCGGGCGAGACCCCTCGCCATTCCCTGCCGTTGCCGCTCGTCCCGGCGAAACTGTGGGGAGCTCATGGGGCTTGCTCCGGCACGCCCTGCGGGCAACTTCGTCGGCCTCACGGCTGACATCGACGCGCTCACCGAGCGCTTCGACAGGGTCAGCCTCGTCGAGGCTCCGGCCGCCGACGAGTACCCCGCGGAGGTGCTCGTCTGCGCTGGTCCACCCACGGCAGTGGGCGCACTCGCTGCAACTCAGTCCAGCGGCTCCCACGTTCGCGTGGGAGTAATGGCATCACCTCCTCCAGCACTTCCGGACGGGCACGGGTCATGGCTATCATTGCCGCTGCCCGCGTCGGCACGTCGGACCCACTCGGTGCGGCCCTCCGGGGCTTGAGCACTCCGATCGCCCCGACGGCGAACCCCGACACTGCCGCGACCGATCTCGAGGTGGCTCGTCGCATCCTGTTCGAGGACGCCACCCCTCTCGCGGCCACGCGACACCGCATGGAGGCGACACAACGGGAGTACGCTTTCGCCTACGGACTCACCCTGGCTGGCGCCGAGCCCAACCGACGTGGGGCCGTGCACGACCGTGGTCGCGTGGTCGCCGAAATCCTCGGCGGCAAAATGCCCGTCTACGACACCCCCACGGTCAACCTGCGGGCCCTCAAGGTGTCCTATGACGAGCTGGCCACCTTCGAGGGCGAAGAGCGTGCTGCTCACAAGCGCCGCATCAATGAGCTCATCGGTGTTGCTGATGCGCAGCAACATCTGCTCGCGACGGGTGGCGCCGCCACTGAAGGCCCCCGGCCTGAGCGCGAGGGCACGGGAAGTACCGGCCACCAGGCGGCCTAGTACTCCTGCTCCCCTCGCATCTCCAGCCGCCGGGCCAGAGCAAACAACCCCCGGTCTCTCAGACGCAGGGGAGCGAGCAGCCGACTGTCAGCAGCCAGCGCACCAATGAGCCGCCTCGGAGCGGCCACCACCACGAAGTGCCGGCATTCGGCAGTCGGCACAGCCATGGGCACACACCGCCTCTGCGGCGCGAGTCGGGGCACTCTGCACCAACCACCGCCCGTACCGAGCTCTCGGCTCGGCTCGGACCATGCGTCCCCCCTAGCGAGAACGACGCCCGCAATCGCCTCGACAGACTCGCGCAATCCGCCCTCCTCGAGGAGGAGGGCCCGATTAGTCCGGCCTGCTTCGGCCCCCAGATCCGCACCGAGCCGTTCCCAACCGGCTTCACGCTCCCTAGGGACACCCCTAAATACAACGGGGCCGCCAAGCTCGAAGACTGGCTGATCGACTACACCACCGCAGTGGGCATCACCAGGGGGGACAAGCGCGTAGCCATTCACTACGCCCCCCTCATGCTGATCGGCTCGGCCCACACCTGGCTCAATAGCCTGGCGGCCGGCAGCATCAACATCTGGACGGACTTTGAGGAGGCCTTCATCCACAACTTCACCAGCACCTACAAGTGGCCTGGCCGTCCCCGTGAACTCGCCATGTGCGTTCAGGGGCTGGACGAATCCCTTCGCGACCTCACCCGGTGGACTGAGCTCCGCAACTCCTGCGAGGGGGTGCACAAGGTGCAATCCGTGCAATACTTCATCGAGGGCTGCCGGGATGGCACCCCTCTCAAACATAAGCTCCTGTGCTCCGAGTCGGCCACGCTTGCCGAGCTCATGACCAAGGCGGACAAATACGCCACGGACGATTCGGCCAACCGGGTCAAGACGACCCCGCCTGCCAAGGCGACGACGACACCGGCCACGACCCGAGCGGCAGCTGACAACTGGCAACCGTAGAACAACAAACGCAAGAATGACCAGCTGGATCCCCGCTACAGGAGCTGGCAGGTCAATACCGTCGAGGATCAGGAGCCGGCTGCCCAGCCTTCCGGCCAGCGCCAGCGCATCGGCAAGGCTGCTTGGCA
Source organism: Hordeum marinum (assembly GCA_022496015.1). NCBI lineage: Eukaryota > Viridiplantae > Streptophyta > Magnoliopsida > Poales > Poaceae > Hordeum > Hordeum marinum. The sequence continues at coordinate 338,807,604 of CM039676.1, read as the reverse complement.
GCCGAAGCTCACCTTCGAGCAAATGCTGGACCTCCCCTGCAAGATCCATTCAGGGGCCAAACCCTCTACGCACAGGCTCTGGCAGTGCAGCTTCTCATAGCGATTGGCCTGGGGGGACGGCCTTCCGACCCCGGCCCAAGCTGCGTCATCTTCACCAGTGAAGAGACGGGCAAACGCGCTCAGCACCAGCTCCACCGTGAGGTGAATGCCACCATACCGGCAACTCCCCAGTTCATGCACTGGTTGGAGAAGCCGGTCACTTGGAGCCAGGTCGATCACCCCGCCATGATGCCGAATCTCGGAAGCTATGCCTTGGTCCTCGACCCCATTATCGCCACCAAGGAGCGAACTTGCCGCTTCTCGTGGGTGCTGATAGATGGCGGCAGCAACATCAACATTCTCTACCTCGACACGATGCACAAGCTGGGGCCGAAGATAGAAGACCTGCTGGCGAGCCAGACGGTCTTCCATGGCATCGTGCCTAGGAAGTCCTGCTCCCCTATCGGCAAGATCATGCTTGACGTCCTCTTCGGTGGACCCGACCACTTCCGCCGCGAGCCAGTGCTGTTCGAGGTCGTGGACCTTGCGAGCCCCTACCACGCGCTGTTGGGCTGGCCGACTCTTGTCATCTTCATGGCGGTCCCCCATTATGCCTACCTCAAGCTCAAGATGCCGGGCCGCAAGGGAATCATCACCATCATGGGTGACTACAAGATGTCACTCGAGTGCGCTCGAGACGGCAGCCGGCTGGGCAAGGCCCTGGAGATCGCCGAGGAGAAGTGGTAGCTAGACCAGCTCGTGGCCCTTGCTGCCAGCCAGCCGGCCATGCCGGCTCCTCCCTCGCAATCCGTCGGTGAGGCCTCCTTCCAGCCCTCCAAAGACACCAAGCAAATCCTGCTCGACTCGGCCAACCCGGCTCAGTGCATCACCATCGTCTCCCGCCTCAATAGCAAATAGGAAGGCGAGCTCGTCGACTTCCTCCGTGAGAATCGGGACATCTTTGCATGGTCCCCCAAGGACATGCCAGGTGTTATGAGGAAGTTCGCTGAGCACAAACTCCATGTCCGGCCGGACGTCAAGCCGGTCAAGCAACCCTTGCACCGTTTCTTCGAGGAGAAGCGGCGTACTATAGGCGAAGAGATCGCCCGACTGCTCGCGGCCGGGTTCATGATGGAAGTGTTCCTCCCGGACTGGCTAGCCAACCCCGTCCTGGTGCTGAAGAAGAACAAGACCTGGCGCATGTGCATTCACTACACTAGCCTGAACAAGGCATGTCCCAAAGAACTGTTCGCCCTGCCATGGATCGATCAAGTCATCGATTCCACGGCCGGCTGCGACTTGTTGTCTTTCCTGGACGCCTACTCCGGCTACCACCAGAATAAGCTGGACCCGGAAGACTGGCTCAAGACCTCCTTCATCATGCCCTTCGGGGCCTACTGCTACATCACCATGTCCTTTGGCCTGAAGAACGCAGGCGCCACCTTCCAATGATGCATGCAGAAGTGCCTCCTGCCTCAGATAGGCAGGAATGTCCACGTCTACGTCGACGACATTGTCGTCAAGACCAAGAAGCATTTCAGCCTCCTCGACGACCTCCGGGAGACCTTCGCAAACTTGCGCGAGTACAAGATCAAGCTCAACCCGGAGAAGTGCATTTTCGGCATCCCCGCCGGCCAACTCTAGTATTTCTTTGTGTCCGCCCGCGACATCGAAGCTAACCCAGAGAAGATTAGTGCGATCGAGCGCATGCTGAAGCCGACCCGGCTCCGCGACGTCCAGAAGTTCACCGGCTGCCTCGCCTCGCTTAGCCGGTTCATTAGCCGGCTAGGGGAGAAGACCCTGCCCCTCTACGGGCTCCTTTGCAAGATGGCTCTAATCGATTCGGGTCAAACCAAGGGGCTGGGTGTCTTCGACTGGCCTGACGAGGCAGACGAGGCCTTCCGCGGCCTTAAGAAGTCTCTCACCCGCGCGCCCATCCTAGCCGCGCCGGCTGAGAAGGAACCACTACTCGCCTACATCGCGGCGACCACACGTGTCATCAGCGTCGTCCTGGTGGTCGAGCGGCCGGAGGAGGGCAAGTCCCTGGCCGTCCAGCGACCCGTCTACTACCTCAGCGAGGCCCTCTCCGCATCCAAGCAGAACTACCCCCACTACCAAAAGATGTGATATGGCATATACTTCGCCACCAAGAAGGTCAAGCAATACTTCCAAGAGCATACCATTACCATGGTGAGCACGGCCCCGCTCGGTGAGATCATGAGAGGTCAGGACTCCGCCGGCCGGATCGCCAAGCGGGTCATCGCCCTCGCCGATTATGAGATCCGGTATGAGACGAGAACCGCCATCAAGTCACAGGCTTTGGCAGACTTCCTCGTCGACTGGGCAGAGACGGAATTCGTTCCACCTCCCCCAAACTCCATGCATTGGCGCATGCATTTCGACGGCTCGAAGATGAGGACCGGCCTGGGTGCTGGCATAGTCCTCTCCTCCCCGAAAGGTGATCAGCTCAAATACACCCTCCAGATCCACTTTGTCGCCTCCAACAACGTGGCCGAGTACGAGGCCATTGTCCATGGCCTCCGTCTCGCCAAGGAGATCGGCACCAGGCGCATACTCTACTTCGGCGACTCCGACCTCATGGTGTAGCAAGTCTCTGATGAATGGGACGCCAAGGATGCCAACATGGCCAGCTATCGCTTCCTCGTACAACATCTCACCGGCTCCTTCGAGGGCTGTGAGTTTCATCACATCCCACAAGCGGACAATGAGGCGGCCGACGCGTTGGCAAAGATTGGTTCCACCCGACAAGCCATCCCAGTCGGCGTCTCCCTCGAACGGCTACTCAAGCCGTCGATCAAGCCCTCCCCGGAGTCAGAGTCAATCTTCGTGCTGACGGGTGTCGCCGGCCCATCGACGGCCCCGGCCGCCTCTCCGGCACCTTCACCACTGGTTCCCAAACCGTAGGCTGCCCAGCCGGCTCCGGTCGAGCTGGCGGCATTTGGGGCGGACGGCCCCGGTAGCGCGGCCGTCATGATGGTCATCGACCAGCCGGCCCTGGGGGCAGGCGAGCCGGGCCCGGGGGCTGATCAAACAGTCCCGAGGACTGGCGAGCCGGTCCCGAGGGCTGATCAGCCGGACCCGACGGCTCCCGGGCCGGTGCCCGTTTCGGCCCCCTCATGGGCACAACCCATCCTAGCATATCTTCTGCGGGGCGAGCTGCCTCCGGACGAGGCTTTGGCAAGGCAAATCCAGCGTCGGGCCACACCCTACGACATCATCAACAACGAGCTCATCCACCACAGCACCACCGGCGTCTTCCAGCGATGTGTCGAGCCGGAAAAGGGTCTGGAGATCCTCCTCGACATTCACCAGGGCGAGTGTGGGCATCATGCCGCCTCCCGGACCCTGGTGGACAAGGCTTTCTGCCACGGCTTCTTCTGGCCGACGGCTCTCGAGGTGGCCAAGAAGTTGGACGACGAGTGCGAGGGCTGCCAACACTTCAGCATGCAAAGCCACCTACCAGTAATGACCCTTCAAACCATCCCCCTCTCATGGCCTTTTGCCGTTTGGGGGCTGGACATGGTGGGCCCATTCAAGACCGCTCGAGGCGGCATGAAGCACTTGCTGATGGCAGTAGACAAATTCACCAAGTGGATCGAGGTACGACCAATCAAGAAGCTGGATGGACCTACGGCCGTCCGGTTCATCGACGACATCACGGTGCACTACAGCGTTCCCCACAGCATCATCACCGACAACGACATGAACTTCACCAAGGGTGCGCTTGCACGCTTCTGCTCCACGTAGGGAATCCAGCTCGACCTAGCCTCCTTCGCTCATCCGCAGTCAAACGGCCAGGTCGAGAGGGCAAACGGCCTCATCCTGTCCGGCATCAAGCCCCGGCTTGTGACACCGCTAGTAAGGTCGGTCGGCTGCTGGATCGATGAGCTATCGTCCGTCCTTTGGAGTCTCAGGACCACCCCAAACTGTTCAACCGGCTACACTCCCATCTTCCTTGTGTATGGGTCCGAGGCGATCATCTGAACCGACATCGTGTTTGATTCGCCTCGGGTCGCCCTATACACGGAGAAGGACGCGAAGGAGGCAAGAGAAGACGGCGTCGACCTACTCGAGGTAGCTCGCGAACTGGCCTTGAGCCGGACAGCGATCTACCAGCAGAAGCTCCGGCACTACCACAGCAAGCGGATCCGGCTACTCTAGTTCCACGAGGGGGACCTGGTCCTCAGGTGGATCCAACAAACAGCCGGACAACACAAGCTGTCGTCCCCATGGGAGGGCCCATTCATCATCAGCAAGGCACTGCACAACAACGCATACTATCTCATAGATGCCCAGAAGCCACAGAAGCGCAAAAGAGATGCCTCCGGAGAGGAGACGGAGCGCCCATGGAACACGGCCCTTCTGCGCCTGTTTTACTGTTGAATGAACCAGTGTATGTATGTATCCCCACCCTTTTGGGCTTATGAATGCAATGGGCACCCCAAGCCGGCTCGTGGGGCGTGCCCCATTTCGTTTCCCTCAAAAGTATTCCTCACTCATCGGCTCCCCGACCCGGCTCCCGGGCCCGGGGGCTAGCCGGCTGGACCTAGAACGCCTCTCTAAAAACTGGCTCAGTAATGTGAGCTGGCCAAACCTCCCCACCCTTACCAGCTACAGAACCGGCTCCTGGCTGTCCGGTGATAGGGCCTCGGGGCGGCAAGGTTGGGCTCACACGAAAGGTCTAAACAAAGGGAGACCCCTTCTAGGCCCAGTCGGACCATCGCCGCGTCTCTACCACTCTACTTATCCCGAAAAGCCCTTGCGATTCCTAAGTTTTGAACCGTCTCCCTCAGTGTTTTGAACCGGGCTGGCAGGGCCAAAACCAAAGGGGAAAAGGAGTAGAAACGAAAAGAGTCAAGCGGGCAAAAAAGGACAAGGACGAGGCGGCATGCGTAACAAGGCAAACACGACAAACTATTCATGGCATAAATGTTAAGGCAAAAGCGGCCCACGGCCATCATTTAGTTCATTACATAAACACCCCAAGTGGGTGGATTCAAGCTTAACATGCAGGGAGAAAAAAGAGAAAGATAAAAAAACGCCTGGAGCCTCAAGCTGCCACCGCGTCGCCGGCCGGCGTGCCCCCAACCGGCGCGTCACAGGGCGACTCAGTTCTTGCCTCGGAGGTGGTCACGGCCTTCGGGTCGGCCTCCTCGGTCTCGGCCATCTCGCCGCTCGAGTCGGTGCTCTCGTCGGCAACTTCATCATCCACTGGGCCTTGGGGGATACTGAAGGAGTCCTCGGGAAGTGGCTCACCATCCTTGCCAAGGGCCAACATGAACTCATCCCCGTCGACATACGACGCGAGCACGTTGGCCCGCTAGACAAGGGCCAGTTCGCGGGCCTTCCACTCGGCGGCCGGCACGTCCCGCATGGTGGCCAGCCGGCCTAGATCCATGCCGCGGTACCACGACATGACCAACCGGAGCGCCATCTGTGCTCCGGCTTGGGCAGCTGACGCCTTCCAGGGTTCGAGGCGGGGGACGGCATGCTCCAGCCACTGAGCCACGCGTTCGTCAAAGCTCCCTCGTGGCCCGGCCACAATGCGGCAATGACCTCTTTGCCGGTAGTCTTGAGCCACTCCATGCTCCGCTCGAGATGGGTCATCCGCATCTCGACAGCGAGTCCGATCTCGTCCACGTCCCACGCGGCCTCCTCCTCTATGGAGCGACCACACTCCCGGAGGTACTCCTGGTGCTCCTCAACGGCGCGCGCAACACGGTGATGAGTCTCCGGGAAGCGCCCTGGAAGAAAGAAGAAGAGAAGGAAAGAAAGGCAAGTTGAAACACAAGGAACTGCAAAGGGAAAAGCAACCGGCTAGGGAAGAGAAAAAACCGGCACTTACCTTTGATCGCGTCGTCCTCTCCAAGGACAAAGTTGAGCGCCGCCTGGCGCTCCAACTCCCGAGCCGTCTCTAACGTGTCGAAAGAACCCCTGACCTCCTCGAGCGTCCTCTCGAGCTGGGTCACCTCGCCTAGGAGGGCGGCAGTCCTCAAGGCAGCGTCAGCCGCGTCCTTGACTGCCGTCTCCCGGGCCGCCGCCTCCTTCGCCGCCTCGGCCTTAAGCCGGTCCCTGGCGGCTTCCCTGTCGACCAGCAGTGCGGCCAGCCGGTCCGCCTCCTGCGCGGCCGCCTGGGCGTCTCGCACCAGCCGGTCCTGCTCGGAGGCAAGCTCGGTCTTCTCCTCCCGAAGGGTGGCCAGCTCACTGCAAGACACGACATGCGTTAGCCAACTCCCGGGGGCTACGTGCCCCTCCTGCAAAGTGCAAATGACCTTGTACGCGAGCCAGCTCCTCCTCCATGCGGTAGCAAACATATTTGCCGCAGTCGTGGATGGCGACCGCCTCCACGAATAGCTTCTACCACAGGGAGGTTCCTTCCTGCCACAAAAAGGCAAAGGTCAAGACACGCCCAAAAGAGATCCGGCCCGGCTGCCCGTCAGCCGGTCAGCCGGCCCGCATCTCGGGGGATATACCCAGTGGGTGCGCTCGCGTGCCCCCACTAAAAATTCTAAGACAAAACAGTCGGCTTACCTCCGCACGCTGTAGGGCGGCGTCCGCCGCCTCCGCGAACCGGGCCAGCTCCTGTCGGCACCGGTCCAGGACACTCCCTAGGTCCGCGAAGGAAGAGACCGGGCAGCCTACCTAGGGGGACGGCAGGGCCGATGCGCTCGCTAGCGCTTCCCAGTCGCGGACCACCTCCTGCATCGACCGTAGGGTCCTCCGGGTCCGGCCACCGTTGCCGCCCCGACTCGCCACGGCTCCAGCCACCGGGGGCGGGTTGACGACGGCAAGGGGCCGAGAGTCGCTCCCTGCCGACCTCCCGCCTAGCGCCGTCGCCGCCTCCTCTTCCTGCCGCTCCGGCTCATCGGTCGCGACGGAGGGTGCCTCCACCTCCATGGCCGCTACCTCCGACGCCACCTCCGATGCCGCCTCTGGGGCCACCAGGACCTCTGGCACCTCGGCCCGGGCCAGCTCGGCCGCAGGCGTGGTCACCTCCGGCACCACAGGCCGGGCCACCCTAGGAGCCGGCTCCGTCGTCGCCACCCTCGCCTGGGCCGTCTCCTGTGCGGGAGGAGGCGCTGGCGGATCCATAGCCACCCCTCACGGCTCTCTTGACGGTGGCCTCGACATGCGGGTGGACTCCGCTTCCGAGTCCGACGCCCGCGGAGGATCCACCGACCCCCTCCGCCTCCGGCTGCTCGAGGTCCCGAAGTGCGAGGCCCCTCCTCATGTCCTGGACTTGGACGCTCACAGCTCCATGAGCCTCCTCTTCTCCTCCTGTTGGGTGGCCGCGTGCTCGCGGGCCAGCTGGCTGGTGGCATCCGTCGGCTCCCCCTCTGTCTCCTCGTAGAGCTCGATGGGGTCACTACAGCACCCAAATACCGGTCATTAAACGGCTCGCGAGGCGGAAGCAAAACTTACGCAAAATAAAGAACTTACACGATAACGAGGGGCAGGACCCGCATGGCGTGGGGCGGCGGCTTCTGCGCGGCCACCTTAACCCGCTTCCGGCCGGGCGGCAAGGCGCCGGCCCCCCTGAGCCGGTCTCTTCCCTCGACCAGCCGCTCCGGTCGCCAAGGCTTGAGCCAGTCCCTCCTCGCTCCTCCGGTCCTGGCGTGCTGCAGGAGGAGGCCCGTTCAGAATCATCAAGTCGTCATCGCCATCGTCGTCGTCCATCCAGTCCTTGATGGAGGGGGCAAGAGGGAACTCACCCGCTCCGCTGGGTTCCCTGGCTGTGCCGGACTCTCTGGCTCCATCGGGAGTGCCGCCTCGCGGGTCCGCCGGCTCGTCGGCTCCTCCCGAGGAGTCCACCCCGTCCTCCGAGGGGCCTCCCATATGGTAGTCTTTGGACTTAGATTTTTCACGCTCCGCCTCGAAGATTTGAGGGTGCGGGCCATCCGGCGTGTTCTGTCGCACCAGCAGCTGTGGTCAGCACATCAAAGTAAGTTCTCTAGCCGGCTACCGGCTGGGGAATATCAAATGGAAAGAAACCGCCTTGACGAAAAACTTACCAGGGGAGGCCGGTTGATGGGGTCATATGGCTCCATGACGAAGGACCACAAGGCGGGCTTCAGCTTGAACGTCGTAAGGGCGTTCACCGGCTTCGCCACCTAAGTCGGCGTCAGCTCGACGATGGACAGCCGACAGGGGTCGCACCGGTCGGACATGTCAGAGATCCGGTGCGGCCTCAGCTAGAGGGGCGACACCCAGCGCGAGACAAAGGCCACCACCAGGTCGGCGGCGACCAGCCCCTCGGAGCTCTTCAGCCGGGAGAGCCGGCCAAGCTCCTCCACGGCCACACTGTGCGGGGCAGCCCCTAGCTAGTTCTGCTGGGTGAACTGCCGGTCCTAAAAAGGCGGCAGCCGGATGTAGTCCATCCTCGAGTTGACGTTCTTCACGTAGAAGAATGTTCGGTGCCACCCCTTGACGGAGTCGATAAGAGAGAGAGGGGGGAAGTGAGCGACGCCACGGCTGCACACCACCGTGCCCCCACATGCATCGCTCTTCAAAGGCTTGAGGTAGAAAAGAGCATTGAAGAGTTCGATGAAGGGAAGGACGCCGAGGTACCCCTTGCACAACTTCATGAAGGAGGAGAGATAAAGAATCGAGTTCGGGCCGAGGTTGTGTGGTTGAAGGTCAAAGGTATCAAGGAGGAGGCGAAAGAAGATACTAACCGGAAGCCCGAAGCCCCTGGAGAAGTGCCAGAGGAACACGGCGTGTTCCCCTGGCCGTGGCGCCGGCGCTATCCCATCGCCCGACGCGCGTGTGGCCACCCGTTCCTCCTGCAGCAGCATGCGCACACGGTGAAGCTCAGCGATGTCTGCCTCGACCACGAACGAGCCAGCCTAGCTTCCGCCGCATCCATCGGCCATCGCGATGGCGGTGCGGCGTGCGAGCGCGGGTGCGTGCTTGGGTGCGGCGGCGTGCGAGGAATGCAGGGAGGCAACAAAGACGGGCAGCGAGGGGGCAAGTGAGGCATGGGTACCTCCAGCTCCTGCCTTTCCTCTCCTTTTATAGGGGAGGCCATGACCGGGGGACGTGGGATTGATTGCGCCCACTTCCCCCAGAAACTCCGCGTGCGCGTGGGCGGCCCCGGGCCGTAACGGCCGCTTTGGGGCGCAGAGGATCCTAACCTGGGCCTCGAGGCCTACTGGGCTACGCCTGGGTCCTAGCATGCTAGGCCCAGGCGACGTCCTGTCTCCCTGCATGCGTGGGACCCACCACATCATTACTCTCTACATGGCGAGCCGCGTGCTGGCGCGGGTCCCGAGGCGGCGCGCCGGTACCCGAGGCGTCTGGTCTGACGACCAACCCGGCTGCCCCTTCGCCTTCGAGCCGGAGGCGGGTATCGTTAAGGGAAAGCCACCGGATCCCCACCGTCTGCCAGACATGGGCCCCCACCGGCTTCGGGGACTACTGACGGGGTTATTACCCCTAGGTAGGCCAAAGCAATGGGCTCCTCCCCCTTTCGCTTCGAAGAAAAACTACGCGACCGGCTGGCCGTGGCCGACTGGAGGATGTCCGGCACAAGCCGGAGCCGGCTAACACCCTGGACGGTTGGTCGAGGAGCCGACTGGACCTTCGGCGGGCTGGGCGTGGCCGGCTGCCTCCGGGCCGGCTCTTCCGTTGACCTTGGGATGGACATGCGATGTCCTGTCGCTCTGCGTGTGGGTACGACGGGCGGCCCTGTGGTTATAGTGGCTGCTGACGCACTGCAGCGCATGGCTATAGTCCGACCGTCCCGGCCACTGACCTCGACAAGCGCGACCGGGAGTGGGAACAGTGCGAGCACGCCCTCGCCACTCGATTACCTACCTCGGCATGTCTATAGTGTAGCCGGCCGTAATGGCGACTTTGGCCGGCTGGCGCTAGGCAACGCCAACCCAGGCGAGATCCAATCACCGGACCGGCTGGCGGGCCCCAGCAGGAGATGGGACCGCTCAGCCGGTGGCCCCTACAAGCAACGAGACGACACGAGAGGCGGGACCCTCTGGCCAGCTGGAGAGACTGCCAGCTGGGTCCCCTCACCTTTGTACTTACAACATATTATAAGAGCCGGGGGGTTGGCCTATGAAACCCCCTGAGCCCCCCATGCAACGGGGACGAATCGATGCACACACGAACGATCATCTCCACACACACACACACACACAACTCCTTCTAGCAGTGGAGGAAGAGGAGCCGGCTGCCCCTTCTTCCTCCTTTAGACACAGCTCCAGGAGCACTATTGTACCTATACCCATCCATCCAACTAAACCAAGCAGGACTAGGGGCATTACCTCCTCCGGAGGGCCCTGAACCTGGGTACATCGTGTGTCATTACCGCTTGTGCCTAATCTCGCACCCGGAGCCCATCGGTGTCCTTCGGCCCCAACCACCTATGATAAGCCACCCTATGGCATCTGCCATGAGAAAACGATGACAGCGGCCACCCCCTAGGCCGTGCCGATCAGGCTTGTGGCCCCCTTGCTGCTCCTCCGACCTCGTTTCCACTCCTATATATTCCTATTCGGGGAGAAAAAATCAGAGAAGAGTTCACCGCGTTTCACGATACGGAGCTGCCGCCACCTCCCGTTCTTCCTCGGGAGACCAGATCTAGAGTCCGTTTTGGGCTTCGGAGAGGGGAAATCAACGCCTTCGTCATCACCAACCATCCTTCATCACGAATTCCATGATGTTCTCCACCGTTCGTGAGTAATCTCATCATAGGCTTGCTGGACGGTGATGGGTTGGATGAGATTTATCATGTAATCGAGTTAGTTTTGTTAGGGTTTGATCCCTAGTTTCCACTATGTTTTGAGATTGATGTTGCTATGACTTTGCTGTGCTTAATGCTTGTCACTAGGGCCCGAGTGCCATGATTTCAGATGTGAACCAATTATGTTTTCGTGAATATATGTGTGTTCTTGATCCTATCTTGCAAGTTGTGGACACCTATTATGAGTTATGATCCACATCCCCTAGGGTGACAATAACTGGGATTCTTTCCGGTGATTACCGTAGTTTGAGGAGTTCATGTATTCACTAAGTGATAATGCTTTGGTCCTGTTCTATTAAAAGGAGGCCTTAATATCCCTTAGTTTCCAATAGGACCCCGCTGCCATGGGAGGCTAGGACAAAATATATCATGCAAGTTCTTTCCCATAAGCACGTATTACTATATATGGAATACCTACATTACATTGATGAATTGGAGCTAGTTCTGTGTCACCCTATGTTATAACTATTGCATGATGAATGCCATCCGACATAATTATCCATCACTAATCCATTGCCTATGAGCTTTCCATATATTGATCATTGCTCAGTTAGTTTTATGTTGCTACTGTTACAAACACTACAAACTGCTACTATCACTTGCCACCGTTACCATTACTACCATATTACTTTGCTACTGAACACTTTCCTGCAAATATTAAGTCTTTCAGGTGTGGTTGAATTGACAACTCAGCTGCTAATATTGGAGAATATTCTTTGGCTCCCCTCGTGTCGAATCAATAAATTTGGGTTGAATACTCTACCCTCGAAAACTGTTGCGATCCCCTATACTTGTGGGTTATCACCCCCTTTGAGGATAGGGGAAACGCTCCGCGAAAACATTGCTATTGTAAGAAGATAAACCTGCGTGGGTCACCGCCAGATCCGAAGAATGGAGATACCCCTAGGTCTCCAGATTACACAGCCACAGGAGCTATAGGGAGCATCTTGTCCAGTCCCCAGGACGGGAGCCGTAGGGGTGCGAGGAAGAGCTGGGGGTGCTCGCCATGTTTTTCGTCGTGATCTTCCACTAGGAGTTTTTTCCCAATGGGGTGGAGGATAAGGATGTGATCTGATCCGTGATTCTATTTGTTTAAGTGGGTGTAGCCTCCGTTATGGGAGGGCAGCACTGTAAAAAATCACTGAACCACTCGCATCCCCACGACGCGCAAAAATTGAGGAACGCTGGCGGTTATTATAATGGACCATGAGAGCTCGTGACGCTTTGGATTTCACCGGTGACTGGTTGGTTGCCGAACAAGAAGGAGTATAGGACTTGCCTTGCAAGCCAAAGATTATGAAGTTTATCCGGATATACATCGGCGTTGAATACTAGTTCGGGGCTACTAAGGGAGTCCTGGATTAAGCGGTCCTCAGACAACCGACCTGTTTCCCATGGGCCAGACTATATGGGCCGCAAAGTGATCAATGGGTGATCAAGGGGCCCGTCACCAGGATGGAAGCTTTGAGAACCATGGCGTGTCCACCAAGTTGACGACTGTAGTTAGGCGTGTTTATCTCTTTGCCATGTAACCGACCATGTGTAAACCCTAGGTACCCTCGGTGTCTATATAAACCAGATGGTTTTAGGTTGTAGAGGGAGGACAACTCATCTAGGGTTTAGCTCTTTGATCTCGAGGTAGATCGAAACAATAACGTATACATCATCAATACAATCAGGCAGGACGTAGGGTATTACCTCCATAGGAGGGCCTGAACCTGGGTAAAACCTTGTCCCCTTCGTCTCTTGTTACCATCGATTCCAGTCTCACAGCTCGGAACCCCTTACCCGAGATCCATCGGTTTTGATATCGATAGTTACCCTAACACAAGCAAGCAAAAAGTTTCACTTTGCTATCCCCTTCTCACACTGGAATCTTTGCAAGATCTAGGGCATTTTGGCATTTGAAACATGATTTTTGAGGAGTTAATCAACGCAATTATGTCCAAAAATATATGGACGTGTGGGTTTTGTTAAGACAAAGAATTTGACATCTTATTTGCTCAATTTTTATTAACACTAATATTAAACAGCAGGGAAATGAATCACTCAAAATCTATTTCTAAATTTACTTACTCACAAACTAGTGATTTGGGATAAATGTAGGAAGGTTGTGTAACCGGGACATTGTCGATTTCTTCCGATTGGGCATCTCTTAAGAAAGAAAGGCAAGCATTTCAAAGGCGAGGCAGATCACCAGAAGAAGCCTGCCCACCGTACCGAGGATGATATAGATATGATCAAGGATTTAAAAATAATCTTTAGAAAGGGTCGTGACGGTCAATCTGCTCCGAATGATGCTAACGGGCACAGCCCCATGTGGAAGAAGAAATCTATATTTTGGGAGCTACCCTATATCTAGAAGTCTTATGGTTTGATGAAATTCCTCTTTTCACAATGAAGACGGACCCTAGCATCTCGTTAAATGATGAAGATTCTCCATGGTTACGACGCAATAATAAGAAAGGGATATATGCGAAGAAAAAGTCTTATACCCCAAGATCCCACTTTGGGATGTTAGGGTATACATGTGTTTTGGGTGTTCCTAGGGGTTAATATTGGGGATATAACCCTAGGGTGAGACCTGCCCAGGTGAGGCCGGGTCATGTGGTTAGCGGCTTACAACAACTTCAAGAGTAAACATAATGAGTGGGCCAGAAGGCCCAGAGCCAGAAGACAGGATGTAACCCGGCGGGCTTGGGCCGCCGGGGGCGACTTGTTAGATAAGGCATGTATAGTTAGAGGCGAGGTAGGTTGTCAAGTATAACCTGGCCCGGACTCTTGTAAGATCAGGGCCTTGACCCATGTATATAAGGGAAGGTTACCTGGGCGGCTTAGGCCACAAAACAACTCATCGATAGCTAGGTCAAGCAAACTCGCTCCCTTGTAATCGATACCCAATCAATACAACACAAATCAGGACGTAAGCTTTTACCTTTTTCCAAGGGGCCGAACCTGGGTAACCCTTGTCTCTCGATTCTGTTCAACCCCTTCGAGCTCACCACCTTAGTGATGGCCTCAAACCTAAGTCCTTTCACAAGGACATCTGCCGTGACAAAACCACAATAGTTGGCACCCACCGTGGGGCTAGTGCTTGGTGGTGTGGAGTTCTCAAAGGGCTCTCTCCCAAGGATTGGGGGATACGCCATTGGAAGGATGACCAAGTGTTGCCGCAGCAAGCTCTGCATCGATGACGACGGATGGGTCTCCGAGGCGGACTCAATCGAGTACGGGCATCGGGCCCCCTTATGCGGAATTCACGTCTTCATCGGCAAGATCAGCAGATCTGAAGCAGGGCCGGACATCTGCACCGACCTCGTCGAGCCGGCTCGGCACGTGCAACCCGCCCGTGTTAACCCGGGCAGGAAGCATATCTTTGTTGGATTTACCCAAGGCACAGAGCTTGAAGATTCCATGTCGCGGGAGGAAACTCTCATCTGCTAAGAGGATGGTTCCTCGAGCAGAGAGACGGAATCAATCTATCAACTTCACAATGGCGGGCTTGGGGGCTACGTCGAGCATTACCCTGAGTCAGAATACCATGAGACGGAATATTATGAGCCGCTGAACTGCGCTGCGTCTTCATGGCCGGTTCAACACCGACCCCTAGTAGCACAGCCGCCGGTGCGACCGGATGTGAAGCTAGCAGGCCGCTAGCTCAAGTTCTTCTGGATCCGATGAACGAGCTTACAACTCTGATGGAAACCGAGGTCACTGCTGAAAACCAAGCGGCTCGTAACACGAAGATCACGAGGTTGAAGGACCAGATGGTCGGAGTCCAACAAGAAATCAATGCGTTGAAAGCTTAGATGGATTCTGAGGTAGAGTGCCTTAGGGAAGATGCTTTTCGCTTAGAGTTAGCACAACAGTCCGCAGCGGCGGTTCATCGAATGAGGCATCAGTCCCGCTTGCCGAATCAATATGAAGCCATAAATCTTTTTAACACGCCAGGGACGGGACGTAATATACCTTTGACCGTAACCTGTATGGCGGAAGTACCTAGAAGCCAGTTGCGGTTCAGCATTAGCAGCTAGACCCGCCCAGCCGGAACTAGACTGACAGGGTATTACCCCTGGGTAGGCCAAAGCAACGGGGTTCTCCCCCTTTCCGCTTCGAAGGAAGACCACGCGACCGGCTGCTCATGGCCAGCTAGATTACGGCCGGCTCGACCCTCGGCCGACTGGGTGCGGCCAGCTGCCTCCGGGATGGCTCCTCCGTTGACCTTGGGACGGACATGCGACGTCCCATCCCACTACGCACGAGTACGGTGACATGACGCCACCGTCACGATGGGCGACCCTGTAGCCACAGTGGCCGCTGACGCTCGAGAGCGCATGGCCATAGTCTAGCCGTCAGGGCCGCTGAACTTGGCGAGAGCGATCGGGCGGGGGAACAGTGCCGGCACGCCCTTGCCCACTCGATTACCTGCCCTGGTGTGGCTATAGTACAGCCGGCCGTACCGGATACCTCGGCCGACTGGCACTAGACGACGCCTCCCTGGCGACCCGTGCCGCGGCAGGTGTGCGAGGGCCAATCATAGAGCCGGCTGGCAGCCCCAGCAGGCAACAAGACCTCCCAACCGGTGGACCCTACCGGTGACAAGACGATACGAAGACTGGGGCCCCCTGTTCAGCCGGAGAGGCTGGTAGCCGGGTCCCTCCGCCCTTGTACTTTAGGTATATAGTATAGCCCGGGGGTTAGCCTATAAAATCCCCCGAGCCCCCCATGCAACGGGGACAGACGACAGACGATCACTCTTGCACATCCACAGAACTCTCAAACCCCCTCTAGTAGTGGAGGAGGACGAGCCTGCTGCTCCTTCCTCCCACCCTAGATACAGCTCCAGGAGCACCCTTGTACACGTACCCATCCATCCAACTAGACCAAGCAGGACTAGGGGTGTTACCTCCCACGGAGGGCCCTGAACCTGGGTACATCGCGTGTCACTACTGCTTGTGCCCAATCTCGCACCCGGAGCCTGTCGGTGTCCTCTGGCCCCAACCACCTATGATAAGGCACCCTATGGCCTCTGTCGTGAGAAAACGACGACAGTTGGCGCCCACCGTGGGGCCGTACGCGGCACCGGCCGGATTCATGCTCCGGACAGGACCCCTCGCCATTGCTCGCCACCACCGCACGTCCAGGCAAAACCGCGGGCTCATGGGGCTTGCTTTGGCACACCCTATGGGCAACTCCGTCGACCTTATGGCCGACATCGATGCGCTCACCGAGCGCTTTGGCAGGCCCAGCTGACGGGGGGATGACCCTGGGGTAGCCTTAAGCGCCCCTTTTCCCCCCGCCTCCTAACGCGACTAAAGGGCGGGCCGCCTCCCCCTGCAGTCCGGCTACGCCCTGTCGGAGGTGGTCCGTCGGCTGCCCCCAGCCGGCTGGGCATTGGATACCGTCTGCAGGGCATGCGTGGCAACAGTAGCCCCCATCCCATCGAGGGTCAGTGCCGATATGGCTACAGCGAAGATGTCAGGGCCTCTGACCCTGGCGGATGGCGATCCGGCTTCCAACAGTGCTGACACGCCTTCAATGACTCTATTACCTACCCCGGTGTGGCTACAGGGTGGCCAGCCGTACCACTGAACCCGGTCGGCCGCCGCAAGACGACGGCACAAGGCGCGGCCCGTGCGCGATGTGACCGATGTCGTGGCTCGCCTCGTGGGCCCCGCTGGTTCCTGACGGGACTCTTCAGCCGGTGGGACCTACCAGTGACAAGCCCCCCCGTCCGGGCCCACGCAGCCGGCCAGAGAGGCTGCCGGCTGGGGCCCCCTTTGGCATTCTACTTGTATTTTATTCCGGGGGGTTGGCCTATAAACCCCCCGGGCCACCCCCATGCATGGGGGATCGATCAGCTACTCTCTGGGAGTTCCCTCCACATCCACCATGCACACACACACACACACACGTAGAGAGGCGGAAGAGCAGGCTAGCTCCTTCTCCCTCCTCGTTCCATACAGCTCGAGGAGCACCATTGTAACCCGACCGTTGTCTCAACTAAACCGAGCAGGACTAGGGGTATTGCCTCCCACGGAGGGCCCTGAACCTGGGTACATCGTGTGTCAGCCACCGCTTGTGCCTATTCCCGCTCCCGGAGCCTGCCGGCGTCCTTCGACCCCTCTCGATAAGCCTACCTATGGCATCTGTCGTGACAAAACCACGACAGTTGGCGCCCACTGTGGGGCCGTCCGCGGCGCCGGCCGGATTCACGCTCCGGGCGGGACCCTTCACCACGTCCCCCGACCGCCTCGCGTCCGGGCAGAACCGCGTGCTCGTGGGGCTTGCTCCGGCGAGCCTTTCAGGCAGCGTGGCCGGCATCCCTGACGAGTGCCTCGGCCGCGACCTAGCGCTTGACGTCGCCGCGCTCGCCGGGCAGGTCGGCAAGCTGAGCCTCGCCGAAGAACTGGAGGCCAACGAGTACCCTAGTTGGGTGTTCGACTACATCGACCTGCCCTCGTCCGTGGGCACGCTCGCCACGGGCGAGGCCATCGGCCCCCACACCCGCATGGGAGTGATGGTCACCGTCTCCTCCACCACTTCGGGTCGTGTGCGAGCGGCCGAGGCCGCCGCACACGCCGCTCACGCCGGCACCTCCGACCCACTGGCCGCCACCCTCCGGGGTCTAGGCACTCCTATCGCTACGACGGCGGACCCGGTCGCCGCTAGAGCCGAGCTGGAGGCGGCCAGTCGCCTGCTATTCGAATACGCCAGCGCCCTCGTTACCGAGCAACACTGGATGGAGGCCGCGCAGCGGGAATACAACTCCGCGTACGGTCTCACCCCGGCTGGCCCCGAGCCCAACCGGCGTGGTGCTGTGCGAGAACGCGGCCGCGTGGTTGCAGAAATCCTTAGCGGCCGTTTCCCCATCTATGACACCCCGGCGGCCAACCCCCGCGCCGCCAAGGTTGCCTACGAGGATTTGGCAACCTTGGAGGGCGTGGAGCAGGCCGCACGCGAGCGGCACATCAAGGACCTTATCGACACCGCCAACACACAACAGGTCGTCCTCACCCCCGGCGGGGTCGTCTCTGAGTTTCCTCGTCCCGAGGGCGAGGACACTGGGGCCGCTGACCGCCGGCCGGCTCAGCACTCTAGCACCCCTCGTCCCTCCGGCCGGAACGCCTGGGGGGAGCAACGCTCAACGCGCCCCATCACGCAGAAACGAGCAGCCGGCTATGAATAGCCGGCCCAGCAACAATCCGACTGGCAGCCACCACCGCAACGAGGCGCCGGCTGGCAGCAGCCGGCGCACCCGCGGGCATACTCCGCCCACGCGGCAGGAACTCGCGCGGTCCAACCCGCCGTCCGTCCGCCCCGAGCTCGCCGCCCGGCTCGGGCCCCATGTCCCCCACAGCGACAACGACGTACGGCTCCGTCTTGACCGGCTAGCGCAGTCGGCTCTCCTCGAGGAAGAGGGCTCGATTGGTCTGGCCTGTTTCGGTCCATGAATCCGCAACGAGCCTTTTCCACCCGGCTTTACGCTCCCCCGCGACACCCCAAAGTATACCGGGGCTGCCAAGCCGGAGGACTGGCTGATCGACTACACCACCACCGTCGGCATCACCAGGGGGAACTAGTGCGTAGCCGTCCGCTACGTCCCCCTCATGCTGATCGGCTCGGCCCGCACCTTGCTGAACAGCCTGGCCGCCGGCAGCGTCAACACCTGGACAGACTTCGAGGAGGCCTTCGTCCGCAACTTCACAGGCACCTACAAACGGCCTGGCCGGCCCCGCGAGCTGGCTATGTGCGTCCAGGGGCCGGATGAGCCCCTCCGCAACTACATCACATGCTGGACCGAGCTCCGAAACTCCTGCGAAGGAGTACATGAGGTACAGGCCATCCAGTACTTCATCGAGGGCTGCTACAATGGCACCCCCCTCAAGCACAAGCTCCTGTGCTCCGAGCCAACCTCCCTGGCGGACCTGATGTCCAAAGCGGACAAATATGCCACGGCCGACTCCTCTATGAGGATGAAGGCTAAGGCACCGGCCAAGCCGGTTACGCCCCCCGCCGCGCCGCGGGCGGCGGTCGACAACCGGCAGCCGCAGAACGACAAGCGCAAGAACAACCAGCCCGGTTCCCGCTACGGGAGCCGGCAGGTCGCCTCCATCAAGGGGGAGCAGCCGGCTGGCCAGGCCTCCGGTCAGCGCCAGCGCACCGGCAAGGCCGCCTGGCAGCCCAAGCTGACTTTCGAGCAAATGCTCGACCTCCCCTGCAAAAACCACTCCGACGCCAAGCCGGCCACGCACACGCTCCGCCAGTGCAGCTTCTCGCAGCGATTGGCCCGGTGGGATGGCCTCCTGGCTCCGCCTACACAGCCAGCCCTCGCCCCGGCACCAGCCCCGGCTCGGGCCCCGGCCCCTGGTCCGACTCAGGCGGACCTGGCCCCGGCTCGGGGCGACAGCCGGCTGCACGACCGGTTCCCCGAACACGACAACTGCTACGTCATCTTCACCAGCGAGGAGATGGACAAGCACGCCCAGCGCCAGCTCCACCGTGAGTGAATGCCACTATGCCCGCGACTCCCCAGTTCATGCATTGGTCCGAGAAGCCGATCACGTGTAGCCGGGCGGACTACCCGGCCGTGATGCCGAACCCCGGTAGCTACACCCTCATCCTCGATCCCACCATCGCCTTCGAGAAATACTCGTAACGCTTCTCGCGGGTTTTGATCGATGGAGGCAGCAGCATCAACATCCTCTACCTCGACACCCTGTTCAAGCTAGGGCTCAAGGTGGAGGACCTGAAAACGAGTCAGACCGTTTTTCACGGCATCGTGCCAGGAAAGTCCTATACCCCCGTCGGCAAGATCAAGCTCGACGTCCTCTTCGGCGACGCCGGTCATTTCCGCCGCGAGCCGGTTTTGTTCGAGGTAGTGGACCTCGACAGTCCCTACCACGCATTGCTCGGTAGGCCCGCTCTCGTCAAGTTCATGGCGACCCCTCACTATGCCAAGCTCAAGATCAAGATGATGGGACCCAAGGGCATCATCACCATCGCCGGCTAGTAACAGATGTCAATGGCGTGCGCGCGAGATGGCAGCCGGCTGGCCGAGGTCCTGGAGATAGCCGAAGAGAAGCGGCAGCTCGACCGGCTGGTGGCCCTCACCTCCGCCTAGCCGGCCGTACCAGCACCTCCATCCCAGTCGGTCGGCGAAGGCTCGTTCCAGTCGTCCAAGGACACCAGGCAGGTGCCATCGATCCGGCTGACCCCACCCAGTGCGTGACCATCGGCTCCTGCCTCGACAACAAATAGGAAGGCGAGCTCATCGACTTCCTCCATGAGAATCAGGACATCTTTGCATGGTCCCCCAAGGACATGCTGGGTGTTCCGAGGAAGTTCGCCGAGCACAAGCTGCATGTACGGCCGGATGCGAAGCCAGTCAAGCAACCACTGTGCCATTTCTCCGAGGAGAAGCGACGTACTATAGGAGAAGAAATTGCCTGGCTGCTCGCAGCCGGCTTGACCATGGAGGTGTTTCACCCGGACTGGCTGGCCAACCCAGTCTTGGTGCTGAAGAGAAATAAGACCTAGCGCATGTGTATCGACTACACGAGCCTGAACAAGGCATGCCCCAAGGACCCATTCACCCTGCCGCGGATCGATCAAGTCATCGACTCCACGGCAAGCTGCGATCTGCTGTCTTTCATGAACGCCTACTCCGGCTACCACCAGATAAAGCTGGACCCGGCCGACCGGCTCAAGACCTCCTTCATCACCCCTACGGGGCTTACTGCTACATCACCATGTCCTTCGGCTTGAAGAACGCAGACGCTATCTTCCAGCGCTGCATGCAGAAGTGCCTCCTGCCTCAAGTAGGCAGGAACGTCCACGTCTACGTGGACGACATCATCGTCAAATCGAAGAAGCACTTCAGCCTTCTCGACGACCTCCGGGAGATGTTCGCCAACTTGCGCGAATACAAGATCAAGCTCAACCCAAAGAAGTGTGTCTTCGGCGTCCCAGCCGGCCAGCTCCTGGGTTTCTTCGTGCCCGCCCGCGGCATCGAAGCTAACCCCGAGAAGATCCAGGCGATTGAGCGCATGCTCAAGCCGGTCCGGATCCGCGACGTCCAGAAGTTCACCGGCTGCCTCGCTTCCCTCAGCCGGTTCGTCAGCCGGCTGGGCGAGAAGGCCTTGCCCCTCTACGGTCTCCTACACAAGTCGGCCCTGGTCGAGCCGGGCCGAGACCTCTCAAAGAAGCCGGCCCTGTTCGACTGGCCCGACGAGGCGGACGCGGCGTTCCGCGACCTCAAGCGTGCTCTCACCAGCGCGCCCATCCTGGCCGTGCCGGCTGACAAGGAGCCTCTGCTTGCCTACATTGCGGCGACCACGTGTGTCGTCAGCGTCTTCCTGGTGGTGGAGTGGCCGGAGGAAGGAAAGGCACTGCCGACACAGTGTCCCGTCTACTACCTCAGCGTGGTCCTCTCCGCCTCCAAGCAAAACTACCCCCACTACCAGAAGATGTGCTACGGCGTATACTTCGCTGCCCAGAAGCTGAAGCAGTACTTCCAGGAGCACGTCATCACCATCGTGAGCACAGCGCCGCTGGGCGAAATCATGGTCGGCCGGGACGCCACCGGCCGGATAGCCAAATGGGCCATCGCCTTGGCCGACTACGAAATACGGTACGAGCCACACACTGCCATCAAGTCCCAAGAAATGGCCGACTTCCTCGCCGATTGGGCCGAAACCTAGTTCGTGCCACCTCCGCCCGACTCCACGCATTAGCGCATGCACTTTGACCGCTCGAAGATGCGAGCCGGCCTGGGAGCCGGCATCGTCCTGTCGTCCCCCAGAGGAGACCAACTCCTCTATGCCCTCCAGATCCACTTCGCCGCCTCCAACAACGTGGCCGAATATGAGGCCCTCGTCCATGGCCTTAGGCTCGCCAAAGATATCGGCATCCAGCGCATCATTTGCTTCGACGACTCGGACCTCGTGGTGCAACAGGTCTCTGGTGAGTGGGACACTAGGGACGCCAACATGGCCAGCTATTGCTTCCTCGTCCAGCAGCTCACCGACTCCTTCGAGGGCTGCGAGTTCCACCACATCCCCCATGCGGACAATGAGGCGGCCGACGCGCTGGCCAAGATTGGCTCCACCCGGTAGGCCATCCCAGCCGGCGTCTCCCTCGAGTGGCTGATGAACCCGTTGATCAACCTTTTTCCGAGTGGGAGTCCATCTTCGTGCCAGCAAACGTGGCCGGCACCTTGGCGAAACCGGCTGCCCAATCGGCCCCGGCGGCTGCGACGGCATCGCCGGCTCCACCACTAGCAGCCGCCAGTCCGGCGCCGTCCGCTACGGCAATTGAGCCGGTCACGCCTACACACGCTGGCACCGGCCACACTGCCGTCATGACAATGGTCAATGCTTCCACCACCGCCTCGCTCCCGGGGGCTGGCGAGCCGGCTCGGGGGCTGGGCTGGCCCCTGTCTTGGCTCCCTCGTGGGCCGGCCTATCCTGGCGTTCCTCCAGCGCGGCAAGCTCCCCTCCGATGAGGCAATGGCAAGGCAAATTCAGTGTCGGGCCCCAGCCTACGGCATCATCAACCACGAGCTGGTTCATCGCAGCACCACCGGCATCTTCCAACACTGCGTCGAGACGGAGAAAGGACAGGAAATCCTCCTCGACATCCACCAGGGCGAGTGCGGGTATCACGCCGCCTCCAGGTCCCTGGTAGCCAAAGCATTCTGTCACGGTTTCTACTGGCTGACTACTCTGAAGGCAGCCAAGGAACTCATTGACAAGTGCGAGGGCTGCCAGCGCTTCAGCACGCAGAGCCATCTTCCGGCTAGCGCTCGCCAGACCATCCCCCTTTTGTGGCCATTCGTCGTCTGGGGTCTGGACATGGTGGGACCTTTCAAAACCGCACGAGGCGGCATGCCACATTTGCTCGTCGCCGTCGACAAGTTTACCAAATGGATCGAGGCCCGGACAATCAAGAAACTGGATGGCTCCACGGCCGTCCGGTTCATCGAAGACATCACGGTACGTTACGACATCCCCCACAGCATCATCACCGACAACGGCATGAACTTCGCCAAAGGCGTGCTGGCACGCTTCTGCTCGAGGCGGGGCATCCGGCTCGACCTGGCGTCCGTCGCCCACCCACAGTCAAACAGCCAGGTTGAGAGGGAAAACGGCCTATTCCCATCCGGCATTAAACCCCGGCTCGTGACACCACTGGTCCGGTCGGCCGGCTGTTGGGTCAAGAAGCTTCGGACTGTCCTTTGGAGCCTCCGGACCACGCCCAACTAGTCGACCGGCTACACTCCGTTCTTCCTCGTTTACGGGTCCGAGGCGATCATCCCCACTGACATCAAATTCGATTCGCCTCGGGTCACCCTGTACACCGAAAAGTACGCGAAGGAGGCAAGGGAAGACGGCGTCGACCTCCTTGAGGAGGCCCGCAAGATGGCCTTGAGACGGACGGCCATCTACCAGCAGAAGCTCCGGCATTATCACAGCAAGCGGATCCGGCCGCTCTCCTTCCGTAAAGGAGACTTGGTGCTCAGGCGGATCCAGTGAACCGCCGGCCGGCACAAGCTGTCCTCCCCATGGGAGGGCCCGTTCATCGTCACCCGGGCGCTACACAACAATGCGTACTATCTAATAGACGACCAGAAGCCGTAGAAATGCAAGAGAGACGCCTCCGGCGAGGAGATGCAGCGCCTGTGGAACATGACGCTCCTCCGTCCATTCTACTGCTGAAAACCATTGTATGTATCCTCCCTCTTTTGGGCTTATAAAAACGACGGCGGCCCCCAAGCCGACGCTGGGGGCACGCCCTTTTCGATTCCTACGAAGTTCTGTTGTCTAAAGGCACGTCAACCGGGTCCGGCTCCAGGGCCCGGGGGCTCGCCCGGCTCCCCACCGAGGCGGACAGATAATGTGAGCAAGAAACCCTTCGCCTCCCCTCCCCTGATCAGCTACAGACCGGCTCCCGGCTGTTCGGATGAAGGGACCACGGGGTACGAAGGAACTTCTCACACGAAGGTCAGCCGATGCGCGCGGCAGCCGGACGGGCCCAGCCGAGCTATGTTAATCCTAGTAACCGGCCTCTGCTGGATCAACCTAGCCCTAGCCGGTTGACTCTAGGAGCCTGCTATTTTTCCCAAGGGTGAAGCCCCGTCCCTGTCCCAGACCGGCTCCTGGCTGGCTGGCAGGCAGGGTGGAAGCCGGAAGAAATCCTGGCATGCAAACACAAGTCAAAAGGCAAAGGGTGAAAGAAGAGCTGGCACACATATTCTTTCTAAGATAAATGGCACGAGTTCATTATATATAAAAAGCCAACGGCCACGAGTTCATTACATATACACCCCCAGTGGGTGGAATTCCAGTCTAAAAACAGAAATGCAGGAAAGAAAAGTCCTAAGCTATGGCAGCATCGGACCGGCCTTCCTCCAAGTCCTAACGCCGCTGGAGCCGGCGGTGCTCACGCCTTGGGAGCCGACGGTGTTGGCGCCTTCGAGGCCGGCACCTCCGGGGCGGCCGAGGTAGAAGCCCCCGCAGCCGGAGTCGGCCCGGACTCGGCATATTCGTTGGTGTCGGAGCCTTCATCGGCCGTCTCGACGACGCTCCCATCCGGGTCGTCGAGGGCGAGCCCGTACTGGTCCTCCAGGACCACCACGCCGTCCACCCCGCGCTCCGAGACGTACTCGTCCCACGCGGCAAAGGACGCAAGATCGCTCGCCCTCACCAGCATCTCGTCGGCCACCGCCTCCAGCTCTGGGTCGGTGCCAGCGCGCTGGGCCGTGAGCAAGCCCAAGTCCAGCTCGGGGTACCACGATTTGGTGATGTGGAGCGCCATGCCCGCGCCGGCTCGTGCCACGGAGGCCCTCCAGGCGTTCACCCGCGCCGTCCCAAACTCCAATCACCTCGACAGCCGGTTCATGGAGATCGGCTCCATCGCGCCGGGCCAGAGCGTGCGGACCAGCGTCATGCCGGCCGCTTGGAGCCGCTTCAGGGCGCGGACCACCTCCGACAGGCGCACCTCGGCAGCGATCCCCACCTCGTCCAGGGTCCAGGGAGCCAGCGGCCCGACGGCCTCTCCTTGCTCCCGCTAGGCCTCATGGTCGGCTTCCACGGCCACCTTCGCGACCTCCCGTGTGCCAGGGAAGAGCCCTAAGAAGAGGATGGGGGATGAGCAGGGAGGCAAACCAGAAAACCAAGAAGGAAGAGCAAGGCGATGGAAACTTACTGTGCAACATTTGGTCCACCTCGTGCCCTTGCTCCTGCAACAGCACCTCCCTGGCGGACCACTCCTGGCGCCGGCGCTCGTGCTCGTCCCGGGCCGCCTGCGCATCCTCGGCCGCCTTGGCCAAGGCGGCGTCCTTGGCTTCCAACTCCTTGCAGAGCGCCTTCTCCCGCCCCTCCGCCTCCCGATGAAGGGCCGCCTCTTGGTCCGCCAGCGCTCGACGATGGGACGCCTCGCGGCCCTCCCGCTCCGCCTTTGCCCGGTCCGCCTCCCCACGGAGCCGGTCACCCTCCGTCGTTAGGAGTTCCCGCTCCTCGTAAAGACGCACCACCTGGCGCCAGAGGCAGACCGTCTCGGCATGGGTGGCTGCATGAGACACGGGAGTCAGAAAGGATTCAGCCCACCTTCGGGGCAGCCGACCTAATTCCTGGGGGCTACACCCAATGGGTGCGCTTGCACTCTCCCACTGGAAGATCGCAAGATGCTCTCAAGGGCAACGTACCTTGCAGGTCCGCGGACACAACGGTGAGCCGGTTCTCAGCTCCCCGGTACAACCCCAACAGCGTGTTGTACGCTGCCACCCAGTGGTCGTGCGCTGCCTGCAAAACAACAAGAGCTTTAGGTTCGACCCGCCTACGCCCCAGTCGGCTCGAGCCCCGGGGGCTACCCCCAGTGGGTGTAGCCCAGCGGTGACAAGTTCTCTCTCCATCTTACGGAGCCAGTCATCTGCCACAATGGGCTCAGTACTGCTGGAGAAAGTTGGAGGGTTCAACCTCAGAAAACGGGTGAGATTGTCAGTCTGGGGTGGATGGTGGTTGTGGTTATTCTGGTTGTTGGTCTGATTCTGAATCAATAACTGCATCAGTGCATTCTTTTGCTGAAGGAGTTGAGTGAGTTCCGGCGGGAAAGTGAAGTCGGTCTCACGTCGTGGAGGCATCTTGCTGTTTTCAGAGGGATGAGAATTAGAATAGAACAAGGGTCTAGAAGAAATTCACTACCCATATGCAATGCAACAAACATATCACACCAAACACTCATTCATTTATTCAATCAACGTCAAACATCGGGAATACAAATCTCAAACAACTAAGCATCGACCTACGCTTTAACGACGAAAATAAAAGATACATGGAGGGCATAACTAATGTTTTTCCTCAGAAGTGCATAGTCGTAGGTCCTCCGGTGGTGCTTTCCTCATAGTCTTCATCGTCGCTGATGAAGGGTGCCATGTCTCCTTCGGGATGAAGGTTTTCCCCCATGTCTAGCTGCTCCTCCAAAGTTGTGATGCGTGCATTCTGCTCATCAATCCTCTCTAGGAAGTCCTTCACTTCATGCTCGTGTTCATAGTTGGCCTCTCGCAGATCAGCTTCAAGGTCCAGCTCGCGGTTCATCAGATTCTTGATTGTCTTCGTATCAGCACGAACTCGAAGCTCTAGAGTCCTGATGTGAGTCTCCAGGGTCTGGATATAGGAAATAGTGGTGTCTGCAGTGGGAGGAGTTATGATGTTTCCATTGGCATCTCTGCGACAAACCACGCTGAGTCCTGGTGAAATGGTTCCACCTCTGTATTCCTCCTGAATACGTCCAAGGGCATGATGAATGGCCATGTCTCTTCCAAGTATCCAACTGGGTGCCACGAACTTGAGATCTATGGGTTCCTTCCGATTCCCAAAAGTCTTCCCTGGGATATGCACCTCGATCCTGTAGCGTCCATCTTGGGGAAATGACATGATAGGAATCCCGGTGATGCTCGGCAAAGCAATCCTTACGTCCTTGGCGATCCTCATCAGCTCCTTACCAAAGGGCATCATTGCGTCACGCTGGCAAAACTCCGTGATCAACACTGGGATGAAGGTGGCCATCTATAAATTTTGAAATAATCGGAGAGGAGTCAGAAACGAATATATGAGAGTATAAGATATTTTAAAGACAAAGAGAAACAATCCTAAGGCTTTCCAATCCTAGAGGTTACGTCCTACGGTCAACCTGGCTCTGATACCATTTCTGTAGCGACCCGACCTGAAAGGTCAAGTCTCCGGTGTTTCCGTACCATCCCAAGATCATGCTGGTACACACACGGTACATCCATGTATATATCAAAGGGAAATCACACAGCATTATATTAATCGAAATCTCATATCGAGTCCTTTATTACAATAAAAATTACAATAAAGTGGCTAAAAGCCAACTCATGAGAATATCTAAATCTTGCGGAAGCGTCGAAGGTAGATGAGTCCATCTGACTCCAAGGGCATCTCACTGAGCATAGAACGTGTCCTCACTCCTGGTCGGAAAAGTACTCTGCAACATGATACGTTGCAGCTATGTAGGTCAGCATATGGAATATGCCGGCAAAGTCACAAGAGAGGGGTGAAAATATAATCATCTAGTCTATATGCATATATGGCAGGTGGGGTGGTAAGTTTTGCATAAAGCCAATTTTTTTCCTACATCAAGAAAAGGGGCTAAGCAAAATATTACTAAGTTGGTTGATTAATGAGATGGTTCCACCAACCAATTCTCATTCCCAAAATTATTAATACCCACATCATCATTATTAATTGTGTTGAGAGTTCCAGAAGTTTCAATTCCTTTGGCTCAAGTCGTCCATGACCGTGGACACGGCTAATCGATTAGGTTTGGAATACTCTGCAGAGTTTTGCACACGTTCCCCACAAGATTTGGTCGCCTCCGTTTGATTTCTCGCACTTCAGGGTGTTTGAGAAACGGATGACCAAAACATGGTCTTCCAAAGGGTTTCCCTGCGACTCTGTCGGTGCCCATCCTTTCCTACCGTTCTTCTACCTCTCGTAGCACCGCCTGTCCAGGGTCACCACGATTTCCAACCAAGCCAGAGCCCATAATGACTTGTGGCTGTGCAGGTAAGCCTTGGGTCTTGAAGCACCCATCCATCTCTTTGTGCCTGGGTGGACCTTTCCGCGTGAATACTGGCCATCTCCAGCATCACCTAGGCAAATCCACTGGTTTCTCCAGGGTGCCGTTCAACCATCATCCACCCAGAGGTATGTTGAAAACTCAGAGTCTTAAATCATGATCATTATGTAGGTCTTGAAATTATTAACTCTCTCAACTCTCATGAATCACACAACCAAACCCATCTACTAATAGCATAGCAAAAGTAAAACAACGTTTCCCGGGGCCAAAGTTGTCAAAGAGGGTTGAGAGGGGTACCTACCACATGATACTACTACAATGTAACCAAGTTTCCAACTAACCTATCTTGCATGCAACTGGGGAGATGGTAGAACTAATGCATATAAAACATGGGTAAAACATGATCAAAGTGACTTGCCTGATTGATGATCTTCGTACGTGACTGACTCTAAGTAACAAGCTTCGCACTCCGGATAATCTAACGAATCAAACAAGCACTCAATAAGCATACAACAGATTATTGTAATTCACAAACATCAACCAAGAACTAGTAAACGATCAAGACAAAACAATGCACAAATCTCAAGTAAGAAAACACACAAAGTTTTGTTTTCAAAAGGTGAGGAATGAAAACACTACTGACATAATGAAACCATTTGTAATAACAAAACAATTGTTGTCAGCAAGGAAACAATAGAATATTTTATTAATAAACAGAATATAATCAATTTAAGTTTGTTGGGAAAAGTTTAGTAAAGTTTATACAAGTTTGTGATAAACACTATATGAATCAACTATAGTTATATTAACAAAAGAATGAAAAACTAAACTTATTATTTATTTATACAACATGTTCTTAACAGAAAATAATTTACAATTAAATCTGTCTTAGAAAACAGAATTAAAATATACAAAACTTTGTTTGAAAACAAAACTATTACTAGTTAGTTGTTTTAATCAAATTATGCCTATTTGAAAAGAAGTTGTGATTCCTATGTTAAATAAAATTAAACTAAGCAAATTTATATTTTTATTATCAGTGAGTGAAAACACTAAATGTTTACTAACAGAACCTAATAAAAAAATAAAACCAATTCTAAATGTTTATAAAACTATATTATAATACTAAGCAGATTCTGTTTATAGCTAAAACACTACTAAAAATGTATCCTAAAAATCTTCAAACTAAGCATGAAGGTAGTCCTAACTAATACCAAACAGTAGCAAAAAGATTCATATCAAAATCTATTTTCAAACTCTAGTTATTCAGATTTGAAGATTTTGAGCAAATTTGATTGAATTCAAATTTTATAGTTCAAATTTGAAATTTAAAAGTACAGGGTGAAACTACATGAAAATTGTGAGCTATTGCAAAAATAATCAACTCAAAACACTAAATAGATTAAAAGTTATAAGCAAAACAAAATTTGAAAACATTTTGTTAATTAAAACAAAACTGAAAAAGAAACCTGACTTTGCGACGGCCAGGGAGGCTACGTGGCAGCACGTGAGTGGCTAAGGGGGTGTACGCG
The DNA here is from genome assembly GCA_022496015.1 of Hordeum marinum. Classification (NCBI taxonomy): domain Eukaryota; kingdom Viridiplantae; phylum Streptophyta; class Magnoliopsida; order Poales; family Poaceae; genus Hordeum; species Hordeum marinum. The sequence goes on along the minus strand of CM039676.1, from coordinate 338,778,153 downwards.
CGAGTGCTTTCGGGCGGGCGACCGATCGGTAGTGGGTACCGGTTCGGACTTAAGTCCGTTCTAATCTGGGTCGTTGGTTTTGGATCGGAGGGAGGGAAATGCTCACGAGGTAAAGTCGCCGGCGTCGGGGTTCTCCGGCGAGTCCGGTAGCGGCGAATGCGACGGCGAGGTGCTCCGATGGTCGGGGAAGACAGGGAAGTGGTCCGGGCGACGGCGACGGGCCTCCGGAGTCGACTGGTGGCAACGGTGGGGCGAACGGTGGTCGGACTCGGTGGCTACGGTCGATGGGAGGTCCGGTGAGGGTGGGAACTCCGGCGAGGAATTGCGTAGCCTTCCGGCGAGAGGGAAGACGGGTTTGGGAGGGAAATGAAAGGCGGGGATGTGGGGCTCTTATATAGGTGCTCGGGGGTGCGGGGAGTTAAGAGAGGAGAGAGATCCGGCGAGGGGAGAAGCGACCGGCGTCGGGTCCGGCACGCGCGGCGGGGGGGGGGGGGGGGGGGGGAGAAGATGACCGTTCGGTCATTACGAGCGAACGAGGTGGGGTCCAGTGTTAGCGAATGGAGGCGTGTCCGTTACGCGCGGTCGGTCGGCTTCTAATCAATTCGCAAGTAACTGTCGTGGGCCGGCCCGTTTAATACCGGAAACGGTTACCGTTTCCTTTTAATAATATTCCAGAGACATTCAAAAGCTTTTAAAGCATTCAAATCGTCTCTAAATATAGGGGTATTATATATCAAAATTAACAGAATAATAAATGCTATTTAAAGAACATTTCTATTCTGTCATTTGAACAATTTGAAAACAAAATATTTTCAGAAATTGCCTAATTGTTTTTAAACCCTTTTTGCAAATATTTTCCAAATAACCCCTGGTTATTATTGTTCAAATAAACGAACAATTAGTCCCTGGTGTGGAGTGTCATGTTCCTCCTCTCTTATTTGAACTTTTAACCAAAATTTCAAATGGGTGAAAGCAACTTAGGGAAAAGTAGAAAGAGCTTTCTGGAATTCAGAAGAGGCATTTCAACTAACACATACAATCAAGCAATGATGTAGATGGATGCATAACTATAAATCATAACATTCCAAAATGAAATTTTGGGATGTTACAACTGCCGTCCTAGGTGCCCTTGCCCGCCATGGCCGCCTAGGGGGCGTGCGATCGCGTCGACGGGCGCGAGAGTTCGGCGACGGTCCGGGCTCTCTTCGGCGGCGCGCGGCGGCATGGCTTGTCCTCGTGCTTCGGTCCCTCTCTCTCTTGCGGCAGGGGGAGGGAGGCGACGAAGGCGATGCGGCGGCAGGAAGGGGAGCGAACGGACCGTTCTGCCTCCCCCTTCTCGACATTTATACCCCGCATGGGCGATCGTGGGGGCCGAATGCACTGCGCATGACCCTCACGATTCTTGCGGTGCGCGGGGTGGACATCGTGGCGCTCGGGAATGCCAACCGTCCGCCGTTCGCCGTAAAGGATCCCTGTGCGCGGGCCGAGGTTGCGGCTACAGGAGGCCCCGCCCCGCTGCCCGGTCTTTTCCTCCGCGTGGCGCGTCTCCCCAACCATGCGGGGAGCCCGAGGCGGCGCGCGAAGCGTCAGCCGACTGTGGAGCCGGCCATCGCTTTTCGGTTCAGCTCGACTCTCAAGGCCGCCTGCAGCACAAGAACGATCTTCAAGCTGGCGAGGACCGTCGCGGCCCATCGCCGGGTCCTCCCCGGCTTCGGGGACTACTAACGGGGGGACGACCCCGGGGTAGCCTCAAGCGCCCCTTTTCCCCCGCCTCCTAACGTGACTAAAGGGCGGGCCGCCTCCCCCTGTAGCCCGGCTAAGCCCTGTCGGAGGTGGTCCGCCGGCTGCGCCCAGCCGGCTGGGCATTGGATACCGGCTGCAGGGCGTGCGTGGCAATAGTGGCCCCCATCCCGTCGAGGGTTAGCGCCGATATGGCTACAGCAAAGACGTCAGGGCCTCTGACCTTGGCGGATGGCGACCGGGCTTCCAACGGTGCTGGCACACCTTCAATCACTCCGTTACCTGCCCCGGCGTGGCTACTGGGTGGCCGACCATACCGCTGACCCCGGCCGGCCGTCGCAAGACGACGCCACAAGGCGCGGACCGTGTCGCGATGTGAGCGGTGTCGGGGCCCACCTCGCGGGCCCTGCCGGTTCCTGACGGGACTCTTCATCCGGCGGGACCTACCAGTGACAAGCCCCCCCGGCCAGGCCCACGCAGCCGGCCAGAGAGGCTGCCGGCTGGGGCCCCCTTTGGCTTTCTACTTGTATTGTATTCTGGGGGGTTGGCCTATAAACCCCCCGGGCCACCCCCATGCAGGGGGATCGATCAACTGCTCTCTGGGAGTTCCCTCCACATCCACCATGCACACACACACACACGTAGAGAGGCGGAAGAGCAGGCTAGCTCCTTCTTGCTCCTCGTTCCATACAGCTCAAGGAGCACCATTGTAACCCGACCGTTGTCTCAACTAAACCGAGGAGGACTAGGGGTATTGCCTCCCACGGAGGGCCCCGAACCTGGGTACATCGTGTATCAGCCACCGCTTGTGCCTAATCCCGCTCCCAGAGCCCGCCGGCGTCCTTCGATCCCTCTCGTAAGCCTACCTATGGCATCTGCTATAACGAAACCACGACACCAGCCTTACCGAGGTTCCCGCCGCGGATGAGTACCCTGGACAGGTGCTCATCTGCACTAGTCCTCCCACGGGCATGGGAGCACTCGCTACGACCCAGTCCAGCGGCTCCCACGATCGCGTGGGGGTGATGGCCATCGTCTCCTTAACCTCTTCTGGACATGTGCGGGCCGGGGCTGACACCGCCATGGCCCACGTCGGCACCTCCGACCGGCATGGTGCGGCCCTTCGGGGCCTAAGCACCCCTATCCCCCAGACGGTGAATCCCGATGCCGCCGCGGCGGACCTCGAGGCAGCTCGTCGTGTCCTGTTTGAGGACGCCACCGCCCTCACGGCCACACGGCGCCGCATGAAGGCCACCGAGCGGAAATATGCTTCCGCCTATGGTCTCACCCCGTCTGGCACCGGGCCGAGATCCTTGGCGGCAAGATGCCCATCTACGACACCCCCGCAGCCAAGTTGCGGGCCCTCAAGGTGGCCTACGCGGATTTGGCCACCTTGGAAGGTGAAGAGTGTGCCGCTCATGAGCGCCACATCGAGGAGCTCATCAACACCGCCGACGCGCAGCAGCGCCTGCTTGCGTCGGGCGGCACCGCCACCGGAGGCCCACGGCTTGAGCGCGAGGGCACGGGGACTGCTGGCCGTCAGCTGGCTCAGAACTCCATCTCCCCTCGCGTCTCCAGCCGCCGGACCGGAACGAACAACCCCTACCCTCCCGGATGCCAGGGAGCGAGCAGCCGGCTGTTAACGGCCGGCGCAACAACGACCCGCCTCGCAGCGGTCGCCACCAAGAAGCGTTGGTGTCCGATAGCCGACGCAGCCATGGGCGCACTCCACCCCCGCGACGCGAGCGCGAACGGGCAATTTCGCCCGTCATCCGCCCCGAGCTCTCGGCCCGGATCGGGCCGCATATCCCCCGCAGCAAGAACGACGCCTGCAACCGCATCGACCACCTCATGCAGTCGGCCTCCTCGAGGAGGAGGGCTTGATTGGTCCGGCCTGTTTTGGCCCTCGGATCCGCAACGAGCCATTCCCGACCGGTTTCATGCTCCCCTGAGACACTTCGAAGTACAACGGGGCTGCCAAGCCCGAGGACTGGCTGATCGACTACACCACCCTGATTGGCATCGCGAGGGGGAACAAGCGCATAGTCGTTCGCTATGCCCCCCTCATGTAGATCGGCTCGGCCCGCACCTGGCTCAACAGCCTAGCGGCCGGCAACACCAACACTTGGACGGACTTCAAGGAGGCCTTCATCCGCAACTTCACCGGCACTTATAAGCGGCCTGGCCGCCCACGTGAACTCGCCATGTCCGTTCCGGGGCCGGACAAATCCCTTCGCGACTACCTCACTCGGTGGACCAAGCTCCACAACTCCTACGAGGGGGTGCACGAGGTCCAAGCCGTGCGGTACTTCATTGAAGGCTGCCGGGACGGTACCCCTCTCAAGCACAAGCTTCTGTGCTCCGAGCTGGCCACGCTTGCCGATCTCATGACCAAGGCGAACAAGTACACCATGGCTGATTTAGCCATCTACTTCAAGACGACCCCGCCCGCCAAGGCAACGTCGACACCGGCAATGTCCCGGCCGGCAGCAGACAACCGGCAGCCGCAAAACAACAAGCGCAAGGACAACTAGCCGGATCCCCGCTACGCGAGCTAGCAGGTCAACACCATCGAGGAGCAGGAGCCGACTGCCCAACCTTCCAGACAACGCCAGCGTACTGGCAAGGCTGCCTGGCAGCCAAAGCTCAACTTAGAGCAGATGCTCGACCTCCCCTGCAAGAACCACTCAGGGGCCAAACCCTCTACGCACACGCTCCGGCAGTGCAACGTCTCAATGCGATTGGCCCGGGGGGACGGCCTTCCGGCTCCTCCCGCGCCGCCTGCTCGCGCGCCGGCCCCGACCCTAGCTGCCGCCCCGGCGCCGGCTCCGGGTCCGGCTCAAAATGACGGTCGTCTCCACAATCAGTTCCCCAACCAGGACGGCCGCTACTTCGTCTTCCCTAGTGAAGAGATGGGCAAACATGCTCAACGCAAGCTCCATCGCAAGGTGAATGCCACCATGCCAGCAACTCCCCAGTTCATGCACTGGTCGAAGAAGCCGGTCACTTGGAGCCAGGCCGATCACCCCTACGTGATGTCGAATCCCGGCAGCTACGCCCTGGTTCTCGACCCCACCATCGCCACCAAGGAATGAACTTGCCGCTTCTCGTGGGTGTTGATAGATGGTGGCAGCAGCATCAACATCCTCTACCTCGACACGATGCACAAGCTGGGGCTGAAGATAGAACACCTGCAGGCGAGCTAGACGGTTTTCCACGGCATTGTGCCAGGAAAGTCCTGGTCCCCTGTCGGCAAGATCACGCTTGACATCCTCTTCGGTGGACCCGGCCACTTCCGCCGTGAGCTGGTGCTGTTCGAGGTCGTGGTCCTCGCAAGTCCCTACCACGCGCTGTTGGGCCGGCCGGCCCTCGTCAGCTTCATGGCGGTCCCCCATTACGCCTACCTCAAGCTCAAGATGCTGGGCCGCAAGGGAATCATCACCGTCATGGGTGACTACAGATGTCGCTCGAGTGCGCTCAAGACGGTAGCCGGCTGGCTGAGGCCCTGTAAATCGCCGAGGAGAAACGGCAGCTCGACCGGCTCGTGGCCCTTGCTGCCAGTCAGCCGGCCATGCCGGCTCCTCCCTCGTAGTCCGTCGGTGAGGCCTCCATCCAGCCGTCCAAGGACACCAAGCAAATCCCGCTCGACCCGGCCAACCCCGCTCTGAGCGTCACCATCGGCTCCCGCCTCAATAGCAAATAGGAAGGCAAGCTCGTCGACTTCCTCCGTGAGAATCGGGACATCTTTGCATGGTCCCCCAAGGACATGCCAGGTGTTCTGAGGAAGTTCGCCGAGCACAAACTACAGGTCCGGTCGGACGTGAAGCCGGTCAAACACCCCTACACCGTTTCTCCAAGGAGAAGCGGCGTACCATAGGAGAAGAGATCGCCTGGCTGCTCGCAACCGGGTTCATCATGAAAGTTTTCCATTTGGACTAGCTAGCCAACCCAGTCCTGGTGCTGAAGAAGAACAAGACCTGGCTCATGTGCATCGACTACACTAGCCTGAACAAGGCGTGCCCCACAGACCCATTCGCCCTACCGAGGATCTATCAAGTCATTGACTCCACGGCCGGCTGCGACTTGCTGTCCTTCCTAGACGCCTACTCCAGCTACCACCAGATCAAGCTGGACCCAGAAGACCGGCTCAAGACCTCTTTCACCACACCCTTTGGGTCCTATTGCTACATCACCGTCCTTCGGCCTGAAGATCGCAGGCGCCACCTTCCAGCGGTGCATGCAGAAGTGCCTCCTGCCTCAGATAGGCAGGAACGTCCATGTCTACATCAATGACATCGTCATCAAAACCAAGAAGCACTTCAACATCCTCGACGATCTCCGCGAGACCTTCGCAAAGCTGCGCGAATAGAAGATCAATCTCGACCCAGAGAAGTGTGTCTTCGGCGTCCCAACCAGCCAACTCCTGAGTTCTTCGTGTCCGCTCGCAGCATCGAAGCTATCCCCGAGAAGATCAGCGCTATCGAGCGCATGCCCAAGCCGACCTGGCTCTGCGATGTCCAGAAGTTCAATGGCTGGCTTGCCTCGCTCAGCCGGTTCATCTGCCCACTGGGGGAGAAGGCTTTGCCCCTCTACGGGATCCTTCACAAGATGTCTCTAATCGAGCCGGGTTAGACCAAGAAGCCGGGCATGATCGATTGTCCCGACGAGGTGGACGAAGCCTTCCGTGGCCTCAAGAAGGCTCTCACCCGCGCGCCCATTCTGGCCGTGCCGGCTGAGAAGGAACCCTTGCTCGCCTACATCCCGGCGACCACACACGTCATCAGCGTTGTCCTGGTGGTCGAGCGGCCGGAGGAGGGCAAATCCCTGCCAGTCCAGCGGCCCATCTACTACCTCAGGGAGGTCCTCTCCGTGTCAAAGCAGAACTACCCCCACTACCAGAGGATGTGCTACGACATATACTTCACCGCAGAAGGTCAAGCAATACTTCTAGGAGCATACCATCACCATGGTGAGCACGGCCCCGCTCGGCGAGATCATGAGCGCCCGGGACTCCACCGACCGGATCGCCAAATGGGTCATCGCCCTCGTCGATCACGAGATTTGGTACGAGCCAGAAACCGCCAACAAGTCGCAGGCGTTGGCTGACTTCCTCATCGACTGGCCAGAGACGGAGTTCGTCCCGCCTCCCCCAGACTCCACACATTGGCGCATGCATTTTGACTGCTCGAAAATGAGGACCGGCCTAGGTGCCGGCATAGTCCTCTCCTCCCCGAAAGGTGACCATCTCAAGTACGCCCTCCAGATCCACTTCGCCGCCTCCAACAACGTGGCCAAGTACGAGGCCATCGTCCATGGCCTCCGGCTCGCCAAGGAGATCGACATCAGGCACATCCTCTGTTTTGGCGACTCCGATGTCGTGGTGCGGAAGGTCTCTGGCGAATGGGACGACAGGGACGCCAACATGGCCAGCTACCGCTTCCTCGTACAATAGGTCACCGGCTCCTTCGAGGGCTGTGACTTTCATCACGTCCCATGGGCGGACAACGAGGCGGCCGACGCGTTGGCAAAGATTGGCTCCACCCGGCAGGCCATCCCAGCTGGCGTCTCCCTTGAGCGGTTGCTCAAGCCATCGATCAACCCTTCCCCCGCGTCAGAATCAATCTTCATGCCGGCAGATGCTGCCGGCCCATCAATGGCTCTGGCCGTCCCTTCGGCATCTTTGCCACCGGATCCCCCAACTACGGCCGCCCTGCCGGCACCAGTCGAGCCGGTTGCGTCCGTGGCCGCCGGCTCCAACGACGCGGCTGTCATGATGATGATCGACCAACCGGTCATGGGGGCTGGCGATCTAGTCATAGGGGATGGCGAAGCGGCCCCGGGGGCTGTTCATCTAGGCCCGGGGGCTCCCAAGCCGGCCCCCGTCTCAGCTCCATCATGGGCCCAACCTATCTTGGCATTCCTCCTATGTGGCGAGCTCCCCCCGGACGAGGCATTGGCAAGACAAGTTCAGCGCCAGGCCTCGGCATACAACATCATTAACAACGAGCTCGGCCATCGCAACACCACCGGCGTCTTCCAGCTATGCGTCGAGCCGGAAAAGGGTCTGGAGATCCTCCTCGATACCCACCAGCATGAGAGGGGGCACCACGCCGCCTCCAGGACCATGGTGGCCAAGGCCTTCCATCACGACTTCTTTTGGCCCACCGCTCTCGAGGTGGCCAAGAAATTGGTCGACGAGTGCGAGGGTTGCTAGTGCTTTAGCACGCAGAGCCACCTGCCGGCATCAGCCCTTCAAACCATCCCCCTCTCATGGCCCTTCGCCGTCTGGGGGCTGGACATGGTGGGCCCCTTCAACGAGGCAGCATGACACACTTGCTGGTGGCTGTCGCCAAATTCACAGAGTGGATCGAGGCACGGCTGATCAAGATGGCCCCACGGCCGTCCGGTTCATCGATGACATCACAGTTCGCTACGACGTCCTCCACAGCATCATCACCGATAACGGCAAAACTTCGCCAAGGGCGCGCTCGCGTGTTTCTGCTCCAAGCAAGGGATCCGCCTCGACCTGGCCTCCGTCGCTCATCCACAGTCAAACGGCCAGGTCAAGAGGGCCAACGGCCTAATCCTTCCCGGGATCAAGCCCCAGCTCGTGACACCGCTGGTAAGGTCAACCGGCTGTTGGATGGACGAGCTGCCGGCTATCCTTTGGAGTCTTAGGACCACCCCCAACCGATCAACCGACTACACTCCCTTCTTCCTTGTGTACGGGTCCGAGGCGATCATCCCCACCGATATCTAGTTCGACTCGCCTCGGGTCGCCCTATAAATGGAGAAGGACACAAAGGAGGCAAGAGAAGACGACATCGACCTACTTGAAGAAGCCCGCGAGCTGGCCTTGAGCCGAACGGCAATCTACCAACAGAAGCTCCGGCACTACCACAACAAGCAGATCCGGCCGCTCTCCTTTCGTGAAGGGGACCTGGTCCTCAGGCGGATCCAGCGGACAGCCAGATAACACAAGCTGTCTGCCCCATGGGAGGGCCCGTTCATCATCAGCAAGGCGCTGCACAACAATGCATACTACCTAATAGACGCCTAGAAGCCGTAGAAGCGCAAAAGAGATGCCTCCGGTGAGGAGATGAGCACCCATGGAACACGGCGCTCCTCCGCCCGTTTTACTACTGAAAAAACCAATGTATGTATGTATCCCCACCCTTTTGGGCTTATGAATGCAATGGGTGCCCCAGGCCGGCTCTTGGGGCACACCCTGTTTCGCTTCCCTCAAAGGTCTCCTTGCTCATCGGCCCCTGAGCCGGCTCCCGGGCCTGGGGGCTCGCCGCCTGGTCCTGCGTCGCTTCTCTCTAAAAATTGGCTAAGTAGTGTGAGCTGGGCAAACCCTCCCACCCCCAGCAGCTACATATCTGGCCCCCAGCTGTCCGGCTGACGGGGCCTCGGGGCGGCAAGGCTTGGCTCACACGAAAGTTTAGTTGAAAGGAGATACCGGCTAGGCCCAGCCGGACCTACGCCTCGCCTCTGTCACTCTAAGTTATCCCAAAACGCTCTCGTGGTTCCTAAGTTCCGAACTGGCTCCCTCGAGGTGGACACCCCGACCCAGCTATAGACTGGCTCCCGGTTGTCGGGCTGGCGGGGTCGAAACCAAAGGGGAAAAGGGAGGGATCGAAAAAGAACCAGGAGGGCGAAAAGGGATAAGGATGAGCCGGCACGAGCAATAAGGCAACCACGCTAAATATTCACAACACAATTGTTACAGAAAAAAGCGGCCCATGGCCAGCACGGTTCATTACATAAACACCCCCAGTTGGTGGACTTGAGCCTAACTTGCAGGAAAAGGAAAAGAAAGACAAAGACGCCAGGGGGCTCAGGACACCGGCGCGTTGCCATCCGGCATGCCTTCAGCCGGCGCATCGCTGGGCGGCTCGACTCTCACCTCAGAGGTGGTCGCGGCCTTCGGGTTGACCCCTTGGCCTTCTAGGCGGTCTCCGCGGCCCCGGACATCTCGCCACTCGAGTCGGTGCTCTCGTCGGCGACCTCATCATCCACTGGGCCTTGGGGGATGCCGAAGGAGTCCTCAGGCACCGGCTCGCCATCCTTGCCAAGGGCCGGCGGGAACTAGTCCGCGTCAACGTATGACGCGAGCTCATTGGCCCGATGGACAAGGGTCGGCTCATGGGCCTCCCGCTCCTCGGCCGGCTCGTCCCGCATGGTGGCTAGCCGGCCCAGGTCCATGCTGCGATACCACGACATGACGAACCGGAGCACCATCTGCGCCCTGGCTCGGGCTGCCGACGCCCTCCAGGCCTCAAGGCGGGGAACGGCATGCTCCAGCCACTAGGACACGCGGTTCATCGGAGCTCCCCCGCGGCCTAGCCATAGAGAGGCAATGATCTCCTTGCTTGCCGTCTTCAACCGCTCCATGCTCCGCTCGAGGTGGGTTAGCCGGTATTCGATGGCGACCCCGAGCTCCTCCACGTCCCACGCGACGTACACCTCAATGAAGCGCCCGCACTCCCGAAGGTACTCCCGGTGCTACTCAACGACGCGCTTAGCACGGCGCTGAGTTTCCGGGAAGCGCCCTATAAGACAGAAGAAAAGAAAGGCAAATCAAACACAAGAGCCAGCGAAAGAAGAAGCAACCGGCTGGAGAAGGGAAAAATGGGCACCTACCTTCAATGGCGTCGTCCACCCCGAGGGCAGGGTTGAGCGCCGCCTTCCGCTCCGACGCCAGCGCCACCTCCGATGAGGCGAGGGAGCCCCTAACCTCCTCGAGCGACCTCTCGAGGCAGGTCACCTCATCTTGAAGGGCGGCGGTCCTACGGGCGGCGTTAGCCGCCTCCCCGACGGCCGTCTCCTTGGCCGCCTCCTCCTTCGCCACAGCGGCCTTGAGGCGGTCCTGGGCTGCCTCCCCATCCACCAGCAGCGCGGCCAGCCGATCTTTCTCCTGCGCGGCCGTCTGGACATCCTGCGCCAGCCGGTTCCGCTCAGAGACGAGCCCGGTCTTCTCCTCCCAGAGGGCGGCAGGTCACCTGTAGGACACGATAGGCGTTAGTTGGCTCTCGGGGGCTGCATACTCCTCCCGTGAAATGCAACTTACCTTGCACGCGTGCCAGCTCCTCCTCTAGGCGGTGGAGGCCGCGTTCGCCGTGGTCGTGGATGGTGACCGCCTCCTCGAATAGCTTCTGCCGTGAGGAGTTCCCCTCCTATCATGTGGAGCCGAAGATCAAGACTAGCTCAAAGAGATCCGGCCCAACTGCCCGTCAGCCGGTCAGCCGGCCCACATCTCGGGGGCTACACCTAGTGGGTGTGCTTGCGCACCCCCATTGAAACTACTAAGACAAAAGTAACCGTGCTTACCTCCGCACGCTGCAGGATGGCGTCGGCCGCCTCTGCGAATCGGGCCAGCTCCTACCGGCACCGGTCCAGGACGCTCCCTAAGTCCCCGAACGAAGGAACCGGGCCGCCCACCTAGGGAGCCGGTAGGACTGACACGCCCACCAGCGCCTACCAATCCCGGAGCACCTCTTGCATGGTCCGTAGGGGCCTCCGGGCCCAGCCGCCGTTGCCTCCTGGGCTCACCACAGTACCGGTCGCCGGCAGTGGGTCAACAATGACGAGGGTCTGGGTGTCGCCCCTGTTAGGGATTGTTGCATGGGAAACAAAAATTTACCTACGCACACGCAAGATCTATCCATGGTGATGAGCATCTACGAGAGGGAGAGTAGATCTACATACCCTTGTAGATCGCTAAGCGGGAAGCGTTAAGAAACGCGGTTGGTGTAGTCGAACGTCTTTGCGATCCAAATCGCCGAGCATCCTGCAATCTCATCACGATCCGTCCCGCGATCCAATCATGATCCGTCCCGCAAACTCATCATGATCCATCTCGCGATCTCATCATGATCCGTCTCACAATCTTGATCACGGTCCTTTCGATCTAGCACCGAACGGACGACACCTTCGCGTTCAGCACACGTACAGCTCGATGACGATCTCCGGCTTCTTGATCCAGCAAGAGGGAGCGGAGATGTAGATTAGTTCTTCGACAGTGCGACGATGTTGCGGCGATGGTGGTGGAGCTATTCCAGTAGGGCTTCGCCTAAGCACCGCTGAAAACCGATCTAGAGGAGAAACTGCAATCTAGAGGAGAGGTAGCACGTGGCTATTAGGGTTAGCTTTTTCCTCTAAATCCTCTAGTATATATAGGAGGGAGGGAGGCGAGGAGGCAGCCTCAAACGCTCAAGTTTTGATCGAAATTGGAGGTGGAGGAGTCCTACTACAATCCTATTAGGAGTAGGATTCCTCCTTTCCACTTGGAAACTCTTTTGACCTCTCCACCTTTGGATTTTTTCCTTCTCAAACCACTACAACCACATGGGCCCTTAGAAGAGGCTTCGTCCAGCCCACTAGGGGCTGGTTTACCTCCTCCCACATGCCATGTAGCGGTTCCTACATATTGGTTCCTACATATTCTACGAAGATCTTTATCGGTCGAACCTCTATGTCAAGGATTCAGTTAATCCCGTATGATGTTCCCTTTGTTCTTTGGTTTGTTACTTGCCCGAGATTCGATCGTCGGTATCTCCATACCTAGTTCAACCTCGTTACCGGCTAGTCTCTTTACTCGTTCCGTAATACAAGATCTCGTGACTAACACTTAGTCACATTGCTTGCAAGGCTTATTGTGCTGTTGTATTACCGAGTGGGCCCTGAGAGACCTCTCCGTCACACGGAGTAACAAATCCCAGTCTTGATCCATGCCAACCCAAGAGACACCCTCGAAGATACCTATAGAGCACCTTTATAGTCACCCAGTTACGTTGCAACGTTTGATATACACAAGGTACTCCTCCGATGTTAGTGAGTTGCATGATCTCATGATCATAGGAACAAATACTTGACATGCAGAAAACAGTAGCAATAAACTGACATGATCATATGCTGTGTTTGTAGTTTGGGTCTTGTCCATCACATCATTCTCCTAATGGCATGATATCGTTATAAAATGACATCTCATGTCCATGACTAGGAAACCATAGCCATCTTTGATCAACGAGCTAGTCTATTAGAGGCATACTAGGGACATGGTGTTGTCTATGTATCCACACATGTATCTGAGTTTCCGATCAACACAATTATAGCATGGATAATAAATGATTATCATGAACAAGGAAATATGATAATAACCAATTTATTATTGCCTCTAGGGCATATTTCCAATAAGCCCCCACCGGCCCGTCGCCGTCTCCACTCCCTGCCGCTCTGGTGCGTCGATCGCGGTGGAGGGTGCCTCCACCTCCGCGGCCGCCACCTCTGGCACCGCCTCTGTTGCCGCCCCGGGGCCGCCGGGGCCTCCGGCACGTCAACCCGGGCTGGCTCGGCCGTGAGCGGTGTCACGTCCGGCACCTCCGTCCGGGTCGCCTCAGGAGAAGAATCCGCTGCCACTGCCCCTGCTCGGGCCGCCTCCTTCGCGGGTGGAGGCACAAGCGGGTCCATGATCGCCCCCAATGTCTCGCTCGATGAAGGTCTCGTCTGGCAGGTCAATTCCGCCACCGAGTCCGATGCCCACGTGGGGTCCACGGCCCTCCTCCGCCGCCCGCCGCTCGAAGTCTCGGAATGCGAGGCCCCACCTCGCGTTACGGACTTGGAGACTCGCAACTCCGCGAGCCTCCTCTTCTCCTCCTGCTAGGTGGTTGCGTGTTTGCGGGCCAGCCAACTGGCGGCATCCGTCGGTTCGGCCACCGGCTCCGCCTCATGAAGCTCGATGGGGTCCCTGCAAAGCACAAAGGCCGAATTACCCACCGGCTCACGACCCAGAAGAAAACAAACGCAAAACATGGAAAGAAGACTCACCCGATGACGAGGGGCAAGGCCCGCTTGGCGCGCGGTGGTGGCTTCCGCGCGGCCACCTTCACCCGCTTTTGGACTGGCGGCGGGGCCACTGTCCCCTCCTGGGCCGGCCTCTTCGCCCGACCGGCTGCTTCTGCCGTCGAGGTTTGAGCCTGCCGCTCCTCGCTCCGCCGACCATAGCGCGCTGAGGGAGGAGGCTCGTTCAGAATCATTATGCCATCGTCATCATCATCATCGTCGTCTGTCCAGTCCCTGATTGAGGGGGCAAGAAGGAACTCACCCGCTCCATTGGGCTCGCCGGCTGTGTCGGATCCTTCGGCTCCGCTGGGCTCGCTGGCTCGCGGGCCGGCCGGCTCGTCGGCTCCTCCCGAGGAGTCCACCCCCTCCTCCGGCGGGCCTCCTCACTCGTAGTCTTCGGAGTCGGAGTGCGCACTCTCGCCTCGAAGATTTGGGGGTGCGGGTCATCCGGGGTGTTCCGTCCCACCAACAGTTGCGGTCAGCATGGCAAAGTGAGGACTATGGCCGGTTGCCGGCTGGAAAGAATCAAATGAAGAAAGGTCACCTCACCGAAAGACTTACCAGGGGGGCGGTTGATGCGGTCGTACGGCTTCATGCCGAATGACCAGGACTCAGCCTTAAGCTTGAATTTCGTAAGGGCGTTCACCTGCTTCGCTACCTGAGCCAGTGTCTGGTTGACCATGGATAGCCGACATGGGTCCCGGCGGCCAGACATATCACAGATCCGGTGCGGCCTCAGCTGGAGAGGCAGCACCCAGCGCGCGATGAAGGCCGCCACCAGATCGACGGCGACCAACCCCTTGGAGCTCTTCAACGTTGCGAGCCGGCCGAGCTCCGTCAAGGCCACGCCACGCAGGGCAGCCCCCAGCCAGTTCACCTGGCTGGATTGCACGTCGACGAACGGTGGCAGCCGGATGAAGTCAAAGTTCGGGTTAGCGTTCTTCACATAGAAGAACGTCCGGTGCCACCCTTTGACGGAATCAATGAGAGAAATAGGAGGGAAGGCGCAGTGCCACGGCAGCACACCACCGTGCCCCCGCAGACACTGACTTTCAACGGCTTGAGATAGAAGAGAGTGTTGAAGAAGTCTATGAAAGGAAGGATTCCGAGGTACCCCTCGCACAATGTCACGAAGGCGGAGAGGTACAAGATCGCATTGGGGCCGAGATGATGCGGCTGGAGTTCAAAGGTGTCGATGAAAAGGCGGAGGAAGATGCTCACCGGGAGCCCGAATCCGCGGGCGGAGTGCCAGAGGAACACGACATGTTCCCCTGGGTGCGGTGCCGGCGCCACCTCGTCACCCGGCGTGCGCGACTACCCGTTCCGCCGGCGGTAGGATGCGCGCGCGTCGGAGCTTCGCAATGTCGGCCTCAACGACGATAGACCGGCCTAGCTCCCTCCGTGTCCGTCGTCCATCTCGGCGGCGAGACGGTGCGTGGGCGCGGTTGCGGGCTCAAGTGTGGTGTCATGCAAGGGGGAGAGGAGGACGAAGGAAGAAAGAAGATGGGAAACGAGGAAGCAAGCGGG